>OV702296.1:352809254-354061500 GCA_916181665.1 Avena sativa
GAGTTTTACTACAATTGCAAATCCCCCCAGGGACGACAACGCATTCAAATGAACATTCGGTTTTTTTTGCAGCCCCTTGGAAAGGAAAATAGCAGCAGATCCTCCTCCTGCCATGGTTTGCATCACTGCCCGCCGAAAAAGTTTGCTGTTGTCGAGCAAAAAAAACAACACATGGCGATGCACTGCACTAAACTCGGACAAGCATTAAATCTCTGAACACCCTCCTCCCCCCCCCCCCCCCCCCCCCCCCCCCCCCCCCCCAATTCTCTTCGATGCTAACAGGTCTCTCTCTCTAGTACTACTAGACACGGAATATGTCAACACAAAGAACCAACTCTAGCTCCTCGGAGACTAGTTTCGCCAAGCAGCAAAACAATCCAACAAGAAAAGAAAGTCACCCAGGTATTTCGGTAATGACAGGTGATGAGCATGGCACATGCAAGAAAAGAAAAAACTTTACAGACCCTGAATGGCCATTATCGGCAACACACAGGCCGCCTATCTTGTCCAAAAGCAGCCAGAGCTTGTCTCAGCTGTTTTGCGCTACTACTCTTTGTTAACACTCTGGCAGCTGCTGCACCCCAACAAAACAGAGACGACGACACTATGCCTTCTGCTAGCTCAGCAAGAACTTGAATATGTCGCTCAGCGACACTATGCCTTCCACGCGCTTGCTGCCAGCTTCCACGATGAACACGCGGCGCACACCTGAAATACAACGATTTAGTGAATTGACCAAATAGTTATGATTCATGCAGCCACCACTGAATGAATGAAAAACACTTACCAGGATTAGCCAGTCTCTCCATAACCTTCAGCAAAGGATCAGACCGAAGACACATCTGGCATCTTTGCCCGTTAAATAGTCCGAAAGGTGAATTCGCATCTTGTCCAAGCTGCAAAGCCTGGCCATAGCAAAAACAGAGTATGCATAACTCGTCACAAGGCTGTTTCAAATTTTATATAGCACCAAAGCAGAACCACTTCTCCCACGCATATGCTGCTTCGCTATTCAGTTCAGCCTCAGCTGCAGTTTAACATTTGGCTGTAATATCACTTGTAACAGGGAAACAACAAACATAAACTAATCTACTTGAACAATGGACTATATAAACAAAGGTCAACACATCTTCTCACTGCCTGCCTTTCCGACTACAACTGGTGGGGGCTTGCTTTACCAATGAATTCACCACTCAGGCCAGAAGCTAATTCTAAAATCTTCTGATATGCATACTTTCGATATCAGTCCACATTTCAACTCCGATACAGAAAACACAAGTTTCTCATACCAAACGGCCAAATTGATGGATAATTAAACCACAACATAAGTTTCCATCAAAAACATGATTAACACAGGCATTCATATGTATCTACTAGCGTACCTGGTGAACAGTCATCTCATCTAGGCGAATATGTGTGTAGACCTTGTCTTTTGCCAGAGCTGTGATGTCACTACACAATGGAGGAGACACAATAAACAAGTAGCCAAGAGAAGTGGAAAATAACACAACCAAAAGAACGATGTGTGTCTTCATGTGTCGAAATGGTCTATACCTTCTGGAATATGTGTCGATCAGCGAGTCATTCTCATCCACTATCGGTATTGAACTAACTCCAGCTGCAGGTACCATTAGAGCACAGATGTAAGAGATCAGTTCCGTAAATTATAAAGCCAATAGTTTCACATTATATGGAATATCAATGGAATTGTGCCTACGTATTTAGAAGTGCAGGCAATTGCACCTTTGTTTTGTAATGTGTTTCCCAGATATAGGTATTGCCTTTGGTTGCAATGAAGAGAAGAGAGAACATACCTTGAACCAACAAGTTAAGGGCAGAGCTAAGTGATGCATTGTGTCGCAACATAGCCAATGGACGACCATTTGGTTCACCTATTCTTGGAACCCAGGTACCCAGCGGAATTGTGCATAGTGGTTGGTTTAGAATAGGCAAACTACCAGTGGAGTTTTTAAAATATCTACAGATACCTGAAAGAAAGACATTCTGCTAAGCTATCTTGCAATAAGCTGCTTATAGCATATATAATACAAGTCCCATGTGTCATAAAGATGCAGAGGAGGTAATACTTACATTTCAAAATTCCTGAAAGGGATGCAAGATGCAACAGCTGAGGAAATGATCCATCTGATCTTGATGAATAGATGATTGGAACTGTAGAAACACCAGTTTGGAGTATTTTCATGGCAATATCCCTCAAGGATTCATAAGGTGTAGCCTAGACAATATGTCAACTCCAATATTAGTGCATGCCACATAAATCGTAATGAAAGTATGAAACTGAATACAAGATGGACTTGGAGGTGAATAAGAAAAACTGAAGTAAAATTAACAAATTCCATGCCAAAAAGTTTGATTAGTAAATTTGTCATAATGCATACAAGGTCAGTTCTATAGGAAAGTAAATGTGTGTGCTAAACAGCGGGTCATGGAAAGGGTTCTCCTTGACTACTGCGGACTATGATTTGTCAATTGAAATTAAATGAAAAGGCATAATTTCATCTTTAGACAGTGCAAGGTTCTCAATTTCATGAAAGCAAGCATAATTAATCAACTTGAGATGAAACATGAGTCCCAGTAAGTCTGTCAATCCAAATTGCATGGAAATTCACAACCCAATTCTCAACCAGAAATAGGTAGCAACTTACATGCACTAGATGCTGATTTGATCTCCATTGTCCATCGTTTCTTACATAAGTTTGCCGCTTAGCCTCTTTCCAAGCAGATATAGTGTGTGTTTCAAGCTGTTCCTCGGTCATGTTTGACCCATGTGTCTCCAGCTGCAACAAAAAACAAGATATTACAATTCAACAATAAAAACAGAAACAATTCAACAGCAGTACAATAAAACAGTTATACACGGACTCATAATAACAGAACTTGAATAATTCAGTTCAAAAAAGTGAAATCTTGATTCGCGATGATACTAAATTGTCAGGGACAAGAATGACACTCAACACAAGCACACTGAACTGCCAACAGTCGAAATATATGAAAAAGTCTAAGAACAAAGAGTAAGTGCTGAAGTAGATTACCTCTCTCAATATAAGTATAAAATCTAGTGGGCTCAGAAGCCCAACAAACCGACACCTGAGGGAGTCCCACAGAGGAGCCACAGGAATCCCCTGCAAAGTGCACTATTTAATGTACGTTCTCACAAATTGATGATGACTTCAATATATGATAAAAGCAACAACAGGTGCCAGAAATGCTGTATCACACAAAAGATAAGCAACTGATGAATCTAACCGTATGGAGCAGGAGACAACTATTACCTAGAAACTAATGTACAGAGCATGAAAAGATCTAAAACACTAATATCCAATAACTGGATCAGCTAGTGACATAAGGGAATTAGAAATTGACTAGGAAAGGGTAGCTGACGCTTGCAAGCGCCTATGAACAGAATTGAGTTCTGCAAGTATAACAGTTGCATTTTAACAAATGAGCCAGTAATGTACAGTTTCCACTGTCAGATGGAAATCCATGGGTCAGCACATTTACTAAATTTATACCATTTTTCTCACTTCTCCCAGTTCTACATCCTAGTGCAACGATGGACAATTAAGCATCATATGTTTACACGTTAAATTAATACAGCCAGAGATAATTCTTAAAGAACAACAATCAACAGGAATGAATGAAAAAATTGTCCTTTATGCTTTGTATCTAATTCGTGCAATATATGAAGGCGGTGAAAGGCAACAGGCTGAAGAGCAAATTTTAGCAGGCCTACCGAAGACTAACAAAAACAGCTCCAAGAGGAAAATAAGGCAAGATTCAATACCTGTTCATGCAGAATATGGAAAGATTGCTTCACAGGTAAGTTAATGTCCAAACCAATGACCTGGATTGAAAAACGATAATGTTACATAAATAAAGCTTTCCATTAACAGCACTCATATAAGAGCAGATGGTTTTCCATACCTTTCCAGAATCAGGTAGTAGATCATAGCCACTATGCGCGTTCAGATATTCAGCAACACGAGACCTAGAGATCTGTATAGCAGCCTCTGAAATTCTTGGAGAACCGTCCTGAAGGGCACCATCTGACAACGGAACCTGTGATGTAGACAAGGAAGGCCAGTGTCACGAATATCATCCCTGCTCAATAACTCGATATTTCCCTACATTCTACGAAGAACTTAGTAAAATAACAAAACAGAGAACTAACTTAAAACCACCATTCAAGGGGTACATGGGGTGTGGGTAATATCTGTGAGCATGAATTGTATTCCAACAAATTATCCAGGAAGAACAGGGGAAGAAAGACATTTGCCCCTTGTCCAGACACTGTGGTTGGTAACCACTCCACCCTCCTCTCCCGCAGAATGACATTATTCAAGAGATCACACCACTCATGTGGTTATACAATTACATATCCTTCAAATTATGTCCCCATACCATTTCAACTGAGCTTAAAGGAACGGTTGCAGAAAGAACACGCACACCAAATAATGTGCTTGTTCACTCACAACTTGGCAAGATACATGATACTTACATTTCGATGGAAATTTTCATTGTCCACATCCATGCTTCTTGGTGTACTAGGGCTCAGCACGTTATTTATGTGGTCAAATTCCCTTGTCAAGTATAAAGTGTTTACTACCGCGTACTCTGATGTCATAATAGTAGGCTGCCCCTCATCATGCTTCCACTCTCCGTCCACATAAAACTTGAACTGAATATCAATAACCAAGTAAGGAGGTTCTCGCATTAGAAGATGCATTGCACATATAACATGCATGATTAATTAGACGTGATCAAAGAATAAACTAGTTACATGTACAAATGCAGCAAATACGCTATCGCATGCAAGTCAGTAAAAGACATGGAGATAACATGCAGGCATTATGCTGAATAAAACACTAAATAGCAAAGCGGAATGGAGATATTAACACAGGAAACAAATCTAAGCATATAAATGATTAATTGGCAAGGTAAGTACACAACACTGTAGGTAGCAAAAATGATTCATTATATGTGATCTAAGGTAGTTACAACTATGCATGACGCAATATGCTATCATGTGCAAGTCAGCAGAAGACATGCAGGTAAAATGCAAGCATTATGCTGGGCAGAAACACTAAATAGCAACCCTAGGAAGTGGAATGGAGATATTAGCAGAGGAAATAAATCTAAGCATACAACAGCAAAAAGCAACGTAAGCACACGACAACGGTCAGTGGCACGGGATAAAGAAGGGCACCTGATAAATCCCTGGAGGTAATTGGCAGATAACTTGAAATACAGTGGGGCAACCTTCAACGGGAGCCATCGGTATATGCTCTGTCCACCTAGGACAAATTTGGGTCATAAGGTTGGTGCATTATTTCATAAAATAGCATCATGGGTTCTAAAGAGTAAGTGATCTACGGAAAAAAAACAGAAAAACAAATTCCCTTTTATGTGTTTCCCTGAGGAGGAAACCTGTGCTGTTTCCTATCCATTTGAAAAATTCCTTTGTTTCCATGTGCCAGTACTCGAACTTTGGTTGGCTGAGCGCTACCTGCCACACTCGTCCACAGGCGGGAACACGTCCCACCATATTTACCCTTGCGTGAACCGACAAGACAGCATGCAGTGTAAGGAAGCTGCATTGCCAGGGTAAGCCCAACGGTCGAATCGATGCATGTAAGCAAGACAAACCACAGTAGAAAATACATCCTAGGAACCCCCAGCAAGAGAGCATAGGGGTAAATCTATCCACCACGGTCAAAACATAAGATCAGACTTTGGTCATCAAATGTGTATCTACACGAGTGCGGCTACCGAGCAGATATGCATATATCCTTTGGAAACGAAACTGTAGCACCTACACACAACACACCTAGACACTGTAACTAAATAATATACAGTTGAAACGGTTGTGGGCAGTGAAGAATCCATCCATTCCTAGTGAATAATAATTGCAGAATAAATACGGGGCGGGGCGGTCAACGAGAAGATAGAATGGCAATCAGTAATCACAGGAGATATGATATGATATAAGACAGGTAGAGGGGGAGAGATAAATAGCGAACCTGGTGAAGGAGCCGGTGACCAAGACCCTCTTGCCGCCGTGGGGCCACACGAAGCGGGCCGGGACGACGGGGCCGCCGGCGCTGACGCCGACGCCGCCGCTATCCGCGCCGTGAGAAAACATCTGTTCTCAGCTAAAAACTAGCCGTCGCACCAGGCGGGCGGGCGGCTACGAGCTGTGGGAGGAGAGATCGGGGTGCCCCCAGCAAACCCTAGAACGGGGGAGGGGAGCTGCTGCTGGTGGTGGCTCTACTACCAGGGAGATGAGGATGAGGATAAGGAGGGGGGGATGGTGGTGCAGCCGCGACGGGATCCCTCCACGTGAGCGCGCCGCGTGAGGGCTCCCACCCGCGTGAGAGAGATCACCCGCGTGGCAGCTCGCGTCCTACCGGCATCCCTCGGTGAGTCCGCCCGCGCGAATCGAGAGAAGGGGGGAAGGATTCGAGGGGAGAGATCGAGGCGGCGGGAATGGCGGAGAGGAGGGCGGCGCGGCGGAGGAGGGGAGAGTGAGGGGATCCGGAGATGCGAATGCGGTGAGGTGGGGAGGAGATGGGGACGGAGACGGAGACGGGAGGAGGAGGAGGAAGAGAGGAGGAAAGGTGCGTCCCCTTCCGGGCGAGGGTTGAAAAGGAGACCTAGCCCCGGATCTTCTGCGCGTACCACGCAAGCACCAGCTCACCCTCCTTGGTACCTCCTTCCTTCCCCTCTCTTTCTTCCCCGCCCTATCGACTCCACTAATTTCTCCCAAGATTCTCCATGTTTTTTCAAGGTGTTCTTGGGTAGGTTTTTGTATAATTTCCGCACCGATGGATGCTACAAGGATGCCTCAGAAAAGGTTATGTAGGTGGGCGGTGGATCTCAGGCGTCGTCGGGTTTTCGGTTCTCTATGGGTACCGAGAGCGCGCCGAGGGATTTATAGCCAAGGTGGCGTGAGCGCCGAAAAAGATATATTAGGCGTTGCAGAGCGGGTTTAATGGAGTAGTTCCATTTCACCCGCGTTGCGTTATAAAAAAGATTAGCGCGAATTAAGGACGAACGTTATAAAGAAGATTCGCGTGAATTAAGGACGGACGTTATAAAGAAGATTCGCGCGAATTAAGGACGAACCGACAAAAACCGCCTCCCGGAGAAAGATATTGGAGATGGAGGGTGACGACACCGGGGAATATATAGCTAGATAGCGATAGGGATGCCATTATTGTGGCCGGTACCGGAGGTGGAGGGGAAGGTTCCACGAAAGGGGTCAAATTGTTGGAACGGTGGATGTTGCTCCGTGAATCACGTGCAGTATTTGTTCCACATTTACTAATAAAGATTACAAGTAGTAGGGTTTTCAAGTACTTCCATTTCCTCCCATATTAAAAAGGTTAAACAATGAAACCATATGTTGCATTAACAAAGTAGAAGGATAATAATTTTCTCTCGAAGGCAAGAGCCCTGAAATGTAGGTAGTTTTTTTAAGCTATTTTACCAAAGCATACTTTTTCTGTAAGGTCACTGAGAAGACTAATCATATTCAAAATAAAGAACAAAAACCACCTCCCAAGAGGAAAAATGGAGAGAAAAGATGAGCGGCGACAAGAAAGAGTAGTAAAATCATGTCACCAGACAGATACCAAGAATGGCGATGTTGTGTCGTGGTACTAGGGGCGGGGAAGGGTGAAAGATGAGTAGTGGTGTCGAAATGCTATAATTATCATGGGTAACCAAATAGCCATTTTAGTCTCGTCTTCTCTCCTTACCTTCCATTGAAAAACTATAACGATGGGCCCATATGTTATTTTAAGAAAGATGAGCTGATGTCGTTGGGATCAAAAAAAAAAAACACGCAATATTGTTTTCACCGTACCCTGAAAGGTGGCTTAGGCGGTGCGGCGCGGGTTTAATGGAGTAGTATTATTTCTCTCGAGTTGTGTTGTAAAGAAGATTCGTGTTGCTTTATAAAGAAAAGTGGCACCGAATTATGGACGAGCCGACAAAAACAGCCTCTCGGAGAAATATATTGGAGATGCAGGGGGACGGCATCGGGGAAGAGTGATGAAGGAAGATATAGCCGGACAGTGCTAAGAGATGTTATTGTGGCTGGAGCCGTAAGCGGAGGGAAGGGTCCAATAAAGGGGTCAAATTGTCAGAACGGTGGATGTTACTCCAAAAATTCATATGCATTATTTGTTCCACATTTACTACTAAAGTATGTAAGTAGTAGGGTTTTCGAGTACATTCATTTCCTACCATTTAAAAATAAACAATGGAGTCATATGTTGCATTAACAAAGTAGAGGGATAATAATTTTCTCTCGAAGGAACACATGTTCTTATGTGCGGGGAGGCAACAACCTTGAAATATAGGTAGTTTTTAAGATATTTTACCAAACTATATTTTTCTCCCATTACATTATCAAGAAGAATGGTCAAATTTAAAATAAAGGACAAAAACAATGCTCGGGGGGGGACAATAGATGGAAAATATTGACAATGACAAGAAAGATTAGTGTAAGCACAAAATTAATGTTGCCAGATAAATTCTAAGAATGGTGATGCTGTGGCGTGGTACTAGCAATAATGCTAGACCTACGGATGTTTTCTTACGGACTAGAGTTACGGATGGTATGTGGATGGGTGTGATTCCTCCTTAAAAACAACTGTTCCGAAAATCTCTCCCATGATTGGTTCATTATGTTCCACCTCAGTCCGTAAAAAGCATCCCGTAAGGAAGTGCGCGTAGATGTAGCACTGGTACTAGGGACGTGGGGAGGGTCAAAGGTGAGGCGGTGGTGTCGAACCCTAGAAATATATTGGGTAACCGAAGCGTCATTTGAGTCTCGTCTTCTCTCTTTCCCTTCCGTTAGAAAAACTAAAATGATGATACTACATGCTACTTTAACGGAGATGAGGTGACGGCGTTGGGATCAAATTTGTTGAAACCACGCAGTATTTTGTTCCACGTTGCCCTGAAATGATTATGGGTAGTTGAAGCGTCATTAGAGCCTCGACTTCTTTTTGCTCCTTCTGGCTGAAGGTAACACTAAAACGGTAGAACTATATGCTACAGTCACAGAAAAACTAAGTTAAGTAATCCAACATTAGTGGTAGAATTGTGCGCCAATCTCGTTTGATCCAACCTAAAATGGTGTGAAAAATGAGCCAATGAGAATGTGTGCCCAAATTTAAGGTGAGGACCCAGACATTAGCGAAAGAATTGAATAGCGTTGATCGATGCACATATCCATAGCACTTGATTGTTTTGCCTAGATGGTCTTTTTTTGTTAAAAAAACAACGCAGTAAAGAATAGTGTAAGAACATAAAATGTCGCCCCTAAAAAGGAATAGTGGTTTGTGTCTTGTGGTACCAGAGGCGTGGAGAAGCGTCAAAGACAAGGAAGCAGCGTCGAACCAAATTTGTCGGTTTAGAAACCACACACGGCGTTTCTTTGAGGTTACCCTAAAAAGATCATGGGGAGTCGAAGCGTCATTAGAGTCTTGTTTTCTCTCTTTCCCTTCCGTTTAGAAACACAAACGACGGAACCATATGTGATGTTTAGAGATGATGAAGTGGACCGCGCGGGAACCAGATTTGTTGAAAACACACGGTATCCGTCCCAAGTTACCGTGGAATGGTTATGGGTAGTGAGCCTCGGCTTCTCTCTTCCCCTTTATGTCCTCAAAACAACACTCAAAACGGTGGAACTGTATGATGCATAGCGACCTAAAATGGTGTGAAACAAAGCAGAGAACGCAAGCGCGCGCCCGGTTTTGAGGGCGAGGACGGGCTCGAAACTCGGCAAAGGAGTTGCAGGGCGCTCCTTCGTCCGTCTAGGCTATAACTAAGCTGGTTCTCTTACTCGCGTTCTTGTTCCATCTCCAAAACGTCCGCTGGCCTCTGGTTCGGTTGATGCACACATGATCTTTCCCATTATTAACAGAAAAGGAAATACATACTTACAAAAGCAGGTAGCATGAGCATTACGACACGATTCAACAACAACAACAACCGTGAAGCAAATGATGAGATGGAATGACGTGGATTGCCACAAGTGTGTTGTGTTGGTTGTTGTTGATGGCAAGAAAGTCTCTGCCTCGTTTCCATCCCCCGTTCAGAAGAGATCTCCCGTTGCTTTCCGGTTGCACACGGACGGTGGATGGTGATCCCGATGCCAGCAGAACCCGTGGTCGATACGACCGAGGCCGCCGTCCCCCCCCCCCCCCCCCCCCCCCCCCCCAACAATAAAACGCACGCGCCCCCGTGCCTCGCTCCGCTCTCTCAGATCATTCCTCCCTGCCCTGTCCTCCCTCTCCCCCCTGCTGCTCCAGCCTCTAGCTAGCTTGATAGTGTCCCGTTCGCCGTCGCCCATGGCCTCCCTCGCCGTCTCCGCCGGATCGGCCGTCTCCCGGGAGTACCGGATCCAGCTGGTACGCGACCTTCCTCTTCTTTCTTTCTTTCTTTCTTTCTTGCTGTACCAGCTAGCTACTCCCTGCTTGACTGAGAAGGAGATCGACCATTCTGCAGCAGAGCAGCCGGCGGACCATGGCGTGCTTCGCGGCGACGCAAAGATCGAGCTTCTCGTCTGTCCGGATGCACACGGCCGCGAAGAGATCCCAGGTGGCCTGCTCGGTATGTGCTCGATCGGTACCACGCCAAATTCTTGCCTTTTTTTATACAACTTCCAGGTAGTTTGGGCTTCCACGGTATACTAGTAGTAGTAGCATAATTGTATAATGCACATCTCCGTTCCCAACTTCCGATCTGTGGAACGTGTTTCGATTCGGAGGTGAGCTCATCAGCTGCAACCTGCAATATACGAGTACGGTATTATTAGTAGTTTATTATTACAAGGGAACACTAGTGGCGATGCTTGCTTGTAGTTGCAATATTCCTAAAATGGAATTCCGTATTCCCTTGAAGAATGTTTTCTGGTGTTATTACTCAGAATATCTCCCAGCATATACATATTGCCGGATACTTCAGCATTAAACTAGTCCATTCTAAGCTTCGTTTGATGGTATATATAATTATATATTAGTGAAGATCCATTTTAAACTTCGAATTCTCCAACAGGCGAAACAAGACACCATTGACAAGGTTTGTGTCATCGTAAAGAAACAGTTGGCCGTCGAGGAAGACACACCCGTAAAGGGAGAGACAAAGTTTGCCGACCTTGGGGCTGATTCCCTTGATACGGTAATTAAGTGGCCTACTTAGGTGTGCTCTATTTTTTTTGGAAATAAGGTGGTTCACCTTGTGTAGTCTTATGTGCTCTTGCATTGTAGAATCGATTACTTGCGTTGTTATTTTCTTCTCTCATGAGCACCAAGTGTTCTACAAACCTGCTTCTAATCATAGTGACTTGGATTCTGCTATGAAAATGGGCGCAGGTTGAAATTGTGATGGGTCTTGAGGAGGCATTCGGTATCACGGTGGACGAGACGAGCGCCCAAGAGATCAGGACCGTGGAAGACGCTGCCACTCTCATCGACAAGCTTGTAATGGATAAGGAAGATTAAAATGTCCTGCCTGATATAGTTTTGTGGGGTGCCGAGTTTAGCTTTGTTGTTGTACTCTAAAGTATAGACCTATGTGCGCGGTATGATTCTCTTGGCTGATTAGTTAGCCAGGATCTATGTATGCAGAGGTTGTCTCCGACTCTCCGTGTATGCAACTATCCGGATTGAATAAATGAGTGAGTAGTAGGCAAGATCGCTACTCCTCAATTTGTGTTACTCTGAAATGTTGAGATGTCTCCTTTGAGGTCACTGTATTTGATTATGCCAGTCAATAGAAAGAATTGCTAAATACTCCCTCCGTCTCAAAATAGATGTCTCAAATTTGTTAAAATTTGGATGAATCTATATACTAAATTGTGTCTAGATTCATCCAAATTCTGACAAATCTGAGACATCTATTTTGGGACGGAGGGAGTAATATATACAATGGAATTTCTTCCTTCCAAAACAGCCGCTAATACTTGTTTTTTTGAGCGGCAAAAGGGGGGGGGGGGGGGCACAAAGAATAAGTGCACCGTATGTTCATTATGCTCTTCATCACATAGAACACATGAGCTATCATCCACAAAGAGTTATTTTCATATCATCGAATCTCTAGTGTTTAATCCATCATTCATGAGGAGCCCGAAGAATTTTTTGCTTAGATAAACAACATGATTTACAAATCCATTTAAATGGAAATGGTGACTCGGGAGGATCAATTATTGCTTCATAAACCCTCTTAGTGGAGTAATAATTTCCCATAGAAAAGACGAGGTGTCATAATCATCATTTTTCGTTCACATCATGCAACTAGCCCTCTTTTCATTGCACCGTTGGAGTGTGTAGCACTGGAGAGTTGAAGGTGGAATAACTCAAAAATATATTATCCATATCATAAGAACAAGCCCTCTTTCACAATATTTTTCTCCGTAGCAAAGGAGTGCAAATGTGGAATTTTCCTTTGGAGTGTATTATCCTGCCATTAATTAGTCCACAGAAAACTAGATTTACTTACATTCACATTGCAAACAACAAACTGCTTAAACGTTACAATGAGAAAGGTGCAGTCCTTCCACCCAAATGACCCTTTGGTTGATCTACCTTGTGGTACTTCACCATCATTGTAGTGTGGTTCCCATATGAGTTGAGCTAATGGAATAACTTCGTTACTGAAAAAAGTGAATAAAGATTTTGGCAGTAGTGTATGATTCTAAACTTCGAGGTGGAGCACTCCAAGCCCAACATTCTTGTTTTGCAGACAAACAAGCACTCGTTTGGCAAGACATTTGCCACTTCTCTATATAATTGCCAATTGAATCAACAACAAATGACTTACTATAAGTCATGTTAAACTAACTATGGTCGGACCATTATCGACTAAGTTTCATTTATGCTACAATTTGATTAGAGTGATTACATCGATAAGCCATGTAGCTGATCAAAATGAACATGTTCTGAACTATTGACGTGCGCTACATTGAGGTCTCTTATCCTACGTTCATCTACGCACCGCATCTCGTATGTCTTCTTGTTCAAAAAACCAAACAGAGGTTCAGCATATTCCATTATTTGTGCGTTTTTTCATGCATTGATGTGTTATATGGCCGTGACTGGTTTAAAAATCAAAGTGAGACAGTGAAACATGTATGCAAAAAGTGTGTGTAAATGGGGCAATGGTCAAGCAAGCATCACGTAGCCCATGACATAGTTGCAAGCATGGAAAAACAAGACCGCAAAGTTTATAAAATATAGCATCAAAGATGCATTATCTGAACCATTATCTAAACCGGTAAAAGGTTAGCACTTATTTATATTAAGCTTTTTTTACTTATGTTACCTCATTTTCAGGATATACAGTTCACAAAACATTCAGAGGGAATGTTTTAGACGGTCTATCATAACAATACACTTGCTCTAATATGAAATATATTTTCCAAAAGATGTAACATTTGTTGTTTCTTTTTGGAGAGACCTCCATTCCACTGAATTTCTATGGACAAGTGGAAAGTAAACATAATATCACACATATTCATGGATTGATTACCACCTAGATGAACTATAGGCACGCTTATGTCTAACAAATATCCTGATAGAAGTTTTGAGAGTGAATAATTGTATATTAAAATTCAAAAACAGAAAATTCTAGAGTATAAATGTATACAAGGAATTTATCTTCTTATCATTGGTATTTCTTGGTTGATGGGGGAAACAACTGAAATGTTCTCAATCTTCCCATTACCTTTGGTAACCTCAGGATACTGAGGGTATATAGTGATAAGGCCCTGAAGCCATTTGATAAGGCCTTGGGTTTTGGTTCCATAAGTCGGTCTTGTGGTGGTCGTGACGTCGTCCATAGAATTTTTGGCACACGAAGTTGCCGCATGCCAACCAAGAGTGGTTCGTCTCTTGGCACTTGATGCATTTGTGGTTGCCATGGTGTTCTCCATCGATGGTTCCTTGTTTCCTATACATGTTAGCACAATGCCAAAAGATATGTGTGTGGTGGAAGAGAGGAACTAGAAACCTGTAGGGGTTCGTAGCATGGAAAACAAAAAAATTCTACCGCATGAACACACACAAGTCAAGATTTATCTACTAGATTGTAGCAACGAGTCGATAGAGTACTCACCCTCGAAAATTCCAAAGCGGATAACGAGAGCAGATTTTCGTGGGTGATGTAGTCGTTCACTTGCCGATCTCAAGATCACGTAGACGATCCTTCCGGCGCCGCGTTCCGGCAGCGCTCCCGCAATCGGTCACACGTTCGATACTCGATGAAGACCTTCCTCTCCCTTGTTCCAGCAGGAAACGAAGGTTGTAACTCTCTCCTCGTGATTCCGATAGCACGATTGTAACATCCCAGGATTAGCACCTAGAAATAGAGAGGACACAGGTTTGTGCATTGCATTCATGCATAAGAAAATCCGGGGAATTTCACGCAAAACTAAAAGAGTTACAGAGGGATCGGGATCTCTCTTGTACTGAAGGAAACTTCGAAGCAAGTGCGATAGATTTCGACATGACCTTTGTAGAATTCCTTGTTTAGGGGGAAAGTTGTTTAAACATGTATTTGGATTTCATATTTGAAATTCAAATGAATTTATAAAATTCACAAATGGAAATTAGAAACATTGAATAACTTGAATTGAAATGATTACAAAAGTGTTATAAAAATATTTCCTTATTAATATATATATATACATATAGTATTACATTAATCTTTTACAAAAAATGAATAAAAGAAAAGTATCAGGAATCAAATAAGCAGAAAAAAAAGGAATTACAGTACTGAAATAAATAACAGAATTCTTTATTACAACAATATATATATGACATTGTCTTTACAAAAGAATTGTAAAAGAAAAATGAAATAAGTAAACTTTATTGAATAAATTACAACAGTACAATGTTTCTTTACAATATCCAAACAGAATGTAAATCACAATATTTGATACTAATAAATTCCTAAGTTACTGTTCCTTTATCCCTTCATCATCTGGCATTTTCTTTCTTCTTTTCATTTCGTGCAAACACAACAAAAAAGAAAAGAAAACAAAAGTAAAATGAAAGAATGATTAGTGGGTTAGAGTTTTGCTCTCAGATTTGACATAGAAATGCTATGTCTAATTCATCATTGAGCTAGATTTCAGAAAGGGGCAAGTTTCACCGGATTGTAGTATCTGTTCATATAATTATTTTTGCCTCAGGACACCATCATTGGCTATCTAAGAATCCACTTGGCAACATCCAAAAATATATCTCAACTTCCGATAATACCAATTCAACCGAGCTAATCCACAACAAAATATCTTCCTAGTGAGACAATGAACCTGGGCTGGCAGCACATCAGCTAGCAGCTTACTCACTGCATGCATCATCTGTGATGTCAAGCAACAAGGGCATCACAAAAGGTACAAAGGGGAGAGCACAGCCGTAGTAGATAAACTAGGTTGATTAGAATATCTCCACACATTTTACCTAGTCCAGAACTACCATCAGATCAATAGTTCATCACTAGGAACAACATCCATTCTTGCTCATCACCACAAGGTCACCAATCTAGACCAAACCATCACACCATAGCTCTGGTTGCTTCCAGGAGCCATCCTAGAGCTAGGACAAGGGGAAATCAAGGCCAGATGTACCAAAGCAAGAATAATATCCAGCAGAATGGACATGAAACAATCAAGATCCATCACAAGGGCAAGACAACAACAATAGTAGATCAAGAGCAGCTCCAGATTATCCACAATCTCACCAAGTCAAGCTGATCTACTCTGCATATCAGGTTACCAACTTATAATAGTAATAACACATGCTCATTTCATCTTTTAGAGCATAAGTTTTAGTGGGGGAAATCTGAGGCTCTCAGACTAGTGTAGAAATGCTACACCAGTATCATCATTGAGCTAGGAAAAACCATTCAAGCATCTATTTGTATATACAAACATAATCAGCCTCAGACCATGCATCATTGGCAGCCACACATGAGTCTCTTTTTAGCTAGTCAAGCAGTCAAAGCCAACAAATAGATCATGTATAGAAATCAGGCAACTAGCAACCACATCCTTCACAACCATGGGTTGTGAGGAGAGATTTCTCTCAGATCCACATAGTAATGCTATGTTGAGTCATCATAGAGAGTTGGTAGTCAAACTTTAGTATCTGATCCTATTAAGAGTTTGGCCTCAGCCTTTGCATCATAGGCAGGGGCTTTAGCACACTTATACTAATCATACCAAAGCCATAAAAGCATACAAATCATCTTTGCACAAACCAGCAAGCATGAAGGATTGCTGGGCACAAATCCAAAAGAATTGGAATTGTACCTCAGGCACAATCCCAAACTCACTTCCACCAAACTCTCAATCTAGTCTTTAAACTAGAACATCAGCCCTTCATCAAGTTTGATAATAAATCATTTTCTTATATATTCAAAAATATCTAAGAATCATTTTATATTTTAAAACAAATGTAACTAAATCAAAGATTCAGTTACACACTGATCATCATCATATTTTGATTCAAGGCAGCTCATACTACAACAAATCTCACAGCTCAAGGCAAATTACTGCAATCTGCTTATACATAGCACCCAACTAGGAGCATGAATAACTCAAGTTCAAAATCAAATCCCAAAAGGTTTGTTCCATAACAGCAGTAGCTCAAACAACACTACAAGCCACCAATATTCAAGCACATATGCTAAACCAATTAACCTTATGCATTTCCTCAAGACAGGTCATTGCACAGCAAGCAAAACCAACTGGTACAAGTACACACAAATAACTCATCTCACAATCAGGATATCACCATTCTCATAGTTTCACCACCAATGCAGTTCATCGGCTCGATGGCCGGTCGCAGGAAAGAACTCACCGAGGGTGCCGAGCACCTGGAGCGTAGGGTTGACGAAGACATAGAACCGCTCCTGTCCAAAACCATCCACGAATCAGCGGAGGCACCTGCTGCCGGGGTTGCGCCATCCGCGCCGTCCCGCGGGTTTCAGGAACAAGGGACACCGGGGTTGCGCCGAAGCACCTTCCCACCGGCGTCGAGTTAAGGAAGGTGAAACCCAGGTCAACAAAGAGCATCAGGAGACCATAGCCAGCCTTGGCCTTAGACAGTAGGAGTAGCACCACACCACCATGGGAAGGCCGAGGCCAGGTGGTTGAGACAGGGCTCAATTCAGAGCACACGGGTGTCAAGGCCATGTGGCAAAAACTCAGCGGGGACGACGAGAAGGCTCGCTCGATTGGGGGAGGCGGTCAGGACTCCGGTACAGGGTGATGCGCTCCGGCGGACTAAGCCCTAGGTGGGGATTAGGGTTTCGGTTGGGCGAGGAAGCAGAGAGAGAACAGCGGCATAGCACAGGGAGTCGGTGGAGGAGGCAACCATCGGGCCGTATTAGCGAATGAGGCTGGTGGTGGCCGAAGGAGCAACGGAAGGCGGCGCTGGCGGCGGTGGCAATGCCGAGGAACACGAGAGAGAGGTCGAGTGGAGGAGAGAAGCTTTGGAGGGATGAGGTGAGCACGGGCTGGGTTGGTTTGACCGATCCAATACCCCCCTACTGGGCTAATTTAGCCCAATGTTGGATACTATGCCCATTTCAAAATAAAATAAGAAATGAAATAAAAGAAAAATAAACAAATTACCAAAATAACCTTTAAACATTTCCAGCTATAGAAAATTATAGAAAAATCATAAAAATATTTAATATATTAAAATTATCACAAAAATAATATCCACCTAAGAAAAATATAACTTTACTTATTTAAGTTAATAAAATGCAAATAAAGATTAAACACTATTAAATCTTAAGTGAAATTTCATTAAATAAGGAAAATTCCTAAAAATAAATAAAAAATCATTTTTGTGTATAAAAATAACTTTACTATTTTATAAAAATACCAACTTAGAGTTTTTACAAGTGAAATATAAATTAAATATTTAAAGACACTTAATTCTTTGAAGAATTTTATAAAAATAAAGGTAAGACTTAAAAATAAATAAAATTCATTTTTAAGATATTTAATAAGTATATTTCACTAGAAATATACTATGTATATTATTTAAGAAAATTTTAAGATAAATAAAATTCATTACTTATACCCACTTTGTTAATTTTTAAAATTATTTCTTAAGTAAGAAATAATCACATTTTCTTATCAAATACTAAAACTTTAAACTTCAATTACTAAGTCTAAATCCATAAGCAAAATAAAACTTAAATATAACTATTAGCCTTTAAATGTTTTTAAATCTTAAATTCAAATTAAACTCCTTTTAAATAAATATTATATATCACTCATGTATAAGATGGTGAATAATCTCCATCTCTTAACCACTCTTAAAAATAACTCTAAAATCAAATAAATTTGTAATATCATCTAATTATGCTCCCATTAATAAATTGCATGTTATTAAATTTATCTTTCACTTAAATTAAAAGGGATCATCCCTAATCATATTTTCCAAAACCCTAAAACTAGATGCTATTCTAAAACTCATCATATCTTACAATTCACTTCTATTTTTGGTTTAAACAATCATAAACATCTCATTTGAAGTTTATTCATGTTTTAAAGTTAACTTTAGTCACTTGTATCATCAATTAAAATATGATAACTTAACACCATTCATAACCATCACCAACCCTAATGTAAAACCTAATAAACCTTAAGACTAATTAACCTTAACTAAATACTAGTTTCTTCAAATGTTATTCTTTTTGCCACTTCACACAAACAAGTCTATATTAGTTCCTTCAGCTCTTCAGAACTCAACTCAAGGAATTTTTATCCTAATCACCAGATAACAATTAATCATAATCACATTATTCTATTAGTATTTGTATATTTTGGTTTGTTAACACTAAAGTTCCTTATCAATGTCATTGCTTATAAAATAAACTTAAATATAAACCCGATGTTAAAGAAGATACCTAAGATCAACTTATTAAAAATACTAAGAGTTTCACTTTGGGAATTATAAAATTGCATAGCATTATTTATGCATAATGGCATCTTGCTTCTTTAAACATTAGTCCTTATCGGACCAATGATGATGATTTCAGATATTGGATCTTCTATTATCTCGAAGACCGTGAGTGCATAATCTTGCAATCACAAAAGGCAAGTTCACACTTGCTCATGTCCTTTGATTATTTTCTATAAAGTATTTTGCAAATCCAGTGTTGTCATCGCCTGCATTTAAAAAAGATCAGAAAACACTATTTTCATAATAATATGATTATAGGTTATTTACCATGAGGTAATAATCTACTATGAAAGTTCCGGTGGTAAAGGAGCATATTATCTAGGACTTAACAACCAATGTCGCCAGTGATTCTTGCGCCGTATATTACGCGTTAACCATGAGATTTGGAATGGGACGGAGAAGTCAGCTGGATCGGCTCCCTTTCGCATGCATTGGACACTGTTCTGGGCATTTGTAAGTTGCAGATCGTGGGTATAGCCGTTTTATACGGGGGAAGTCTACCGTGGATCTGGGCTTACAAAAGACAGATATCTAGTGTTAATGGTTGTTGTGTGTATCCAACTAAGGTATAACCGTTTTATACGAGGAAAAGTCTACCTTGAGTTTGGACATCCAACAGTTGTGGTGTATGCGGGGTCGCGGAGAAGGACATTGATTGGCTTGGATCTTAGTCTGGGCCTCATACCAAGGAAGTGTGAACGAGCCTATAACTCGGATGTGCAACAAAGCTAAGATCTCTCATGGGTAAAGTAACGCATCTCTGAAGAGTGTAAGAACTGTAACTTGTTACTCCCTGTTCCGGGAAGGAGCTACGAACGCTGCGGGAAAGGAACTCCATGAAAGTTCTGGTAAACCCGTGAAGGCTGATGGACATAGCTTTTCAGAATAAAAGCAACCTTTGAAGAAATGTTTACGAAAACTTGCATTGCCTATGACCTATGTTCTGTGGCTGTAGATAGTGCATCAAACAATTCTCTTTAGTGAATTTGCTGAGTACGCTCGTACTCAACGTATCTTCTTAACCCTTGCTAGATCTTGGAGAAACCAATGACGTTTCCAGGAAATAAGTCACTTGAAGAGTTGAAGATATCTAAGGGAGATCAACGGAGTCGAAGACCTTACCGGAATCTATCGAAGACAAGCTAAAGCATAGAATAGAAATAAAACTCCTAGAATCTAGAACCTACTTCTGTAGAATAATACTATAGTAGTACTTTCAAGCCTTATACATATATTAATAGTAGTACTTCTAAAGTAACCCCGAGTGGATCTTTCTGGTTCTTTCTGTATGATATTCCTCACCGTCCGAGGAAGCTCTCTGGACCTTTTGTAATATGCTATATGTAATATAAAGTGTTGTCTTGGACCCGTGATGTTTCTGTTGTACCACTCTGAGGGATATAATGCGGATGGAACGGTGTTCCATTGGTATTATATCAACGACTATAGTGTACTACACCATGCAGTGGTATGCTGGGTCACCGCAGTTGGTATCAGAGCATATGCTTTGACCTTAGGTTGGAAACCTAGTAAATGGGTAGAACCTGTAGGTTGGATAGTGACTTTAGGAAGCCATCTTATCTACACTATATTTCCTTATATATGTGATGGATATTCACTTGAGAATAACCTTGTCACACCTTATTAAAGTTCTTAGATTACTTCTTTTCTTATTAATAATACTTATCTACTATTTAATTTAGGAAGTACCTATCCAGTATTTCGTAAGTAGACAATATATCTTCTACTAGACTATTATATACTATAACTAAACTAGAGTAGTATATCACCAAGTCAGAGTCCGTCATAAGGGAGTAGTTAATCATGGTGTTATCTTACTAAGAGAAGCCATGAAATGAAGTAAAACTTTGTTATTAACTTTATACTAATAGTAAATACCAGGGGAGTATGCCCCAAAACCTTAAACAACATGTTATTGTAGGGGAAGTAACTAATGTTTTGTTTAACTAAAAGTTATTATATGAAGAATAGAATCTTATCAAGAGTAACAAATTGGGTTATGATTATCTAACCCCATGTAATATGCCAAATCCATAGTGGCATGAATGACAAGACAGTATTCTTGTAGTGCAAGTAGATCCATATAGGTTATGAAACTAGTTAAAACTTGAGAATTATTCGTTGTTATAATAAATATGCTTAGAGAAGTTAATATTAGAAACAAAGGGTAGAAATGTGAGAATGATGTTTAGGATGTAACTCCAAGGAGAATTAAGTTATAACCAATTATAGAGTGATTTAACCAACTATCTCTAGAGTCGGATCAGATTTTACCAAAAGTTATCCCTTTGCAAATGGGCAAATGGTGTAATTTCAGAGGCAAAGAACATTATGAGCCATACAAATAGGTATATAACGGTAGAACTCCATACACTATATGTATCAAAAATTGTAGTGTATAACCTCAAAGCCTAAGTACAAGAGATGTTTTACTCGAAGTACTGTTTCTACAGGATTTTGATGTATGTTTACTAGAGGTAACATTTGGATTTGTTGGATTTTATTGTGTGACTAGGACTGTGCATGAAGTTTGAACTTTATGGGCATATGCATGATGTTTCATGGAGTCCTTACTTGATGTACATGTCTAGAAGGGAAAATGGGTTCGCGTGAGGGAGAGGCGAATTATCATTTTAATGTTGGGAAGATGAAGGCTCATGAGATGTTGGTGATACAAGAAAAGGAGGCTAACCAGGGAATTCTGAAGGACGGATCAAATCAAAAGCCATATTTAACTACCAGAGAGGAGGTTCTTCAGTATATGAGGAGTATGGAAGAAGGAAGAAAGGTTGAAACCAAGAGGCAGAACCAGTTTTATCGGGAGACATTAAAGGTTAGGCAAGAGAAGCAATTCAAGGAATTACATCCAAGGGTTAAACTGGTGGAATTCTTAGAAACCAAACCCTGGAGTTTTTCCATGGTTGAAGAACCTATGGAGGTGGAGAATTGGTTAATGGATACATCCCATAAGCTTAAAAGTGTGGGATGCAAGGATGAAGAAAAGGTGCGCTATGCAACTTATCTATTGACCGGAACCGCAGCCATGTGTTGGGAAAAGTCCAAGTTCCTGATTCCGGAAGGAGGTGTCAATACCTGGGCAGAGTTCAAAAAGAAGTTTCGAGAAGAATTTGTTCATCGGGACAATGGTAAAAGTAAGGAGAATGAAGACTTAGAGAACAAGAATCTCCCAGTCCTGCAACATGTATGAGAATTTAACCGTTTATCATAGTATATTAGTGAGAAAGTAAATAGGGAGGCGAAACAACAAAATAAGTTCATGAAAGGACTACAAGCAATTATGAAAATGCAGCTCAGGATTGTGCGTGCAAAGGTGTTCCAGGAATTGGTGGATAGTGCACATATATCAGGAGATGATGAGATTGATGCACCTGAAAGAAAGAAAAAGAGAATTCAAAAACAGACCACAACAGGTCAGGCCCAAGGACATATGACAAAGAATTATCCGGATCCACATATGACATACAAAACAGAGAAGATATGTCACAACTGTGGAATTCGGGGCCACGTTTTGAAGGAGTGTCCAAAACCTAAGATAGTATGTTACCAATGTGGAGAACCAGGACACATGAAAAGGAACTGCCTAAAACCGCAGATAACTCATGGATGGACAACAAGAGTAATAGAACCAATAATGGGGTTATCATCTACTCAAAATATTCCGCCCAATCCAAATGGAGAAAGGGATGTAGGAGCATTTCAATGGAAATGTAATAAGTGTGGAATCCTATGACACAAGAAATCATGTTGTCCAGAACATTAGGAGGATTATGGAACATCAGCGGGAAGAGACATAACATCCACAAAATCACCATCAAAGGAGGGTGTAGGTGAAGAAGGTACATCTTTAGGAAAACGGAAGTATGAAACCATAAATGAAGTCAATAACAGCAACAATCACAACAAAGCAAGTGGTAAGTCAAAACAGTATTAATGATATAAGTTACCTTATACATGCATTTAAGGAGTTAGAGATTTTACACCACTATTTCCCAAGTATGTGGGTGTACCATCTGTTCCTCAAAAGATCATTAGAAAATCTCAAGGGGGAGAGTGAATAATGAAACATCAAAAGTTGAGATCTAGAGTAAGGTTTAGGGAAAGCCAAAACATTCTTAAAAAGTAAGCCATAAGGACTAAGTATACCATAAATAGATGAATAATAGAGTTAAGCTATATTTAGCCAAAGTATAAACCAGAATCTTACCTTAAGGAGACTTTATAAAAAATTAGACACTTCTTGAATATATGTCCTAATCTGAAAACACTCAAGAGGATCTGATCAGGGCTGAAGTGCTAGATTCCAAAGAAGTTTATACATCAAATGGAATTAGAAGTTGGCTCATTTAAAATCAGAAGAGGATCTACGGAAAAGCTTAAATGAAGATATAACAATTATCTTCCTCCCGGATTTAAAAGAGTCACCAGGATCTGAAGAAGTCAATCTTATCTTCCGAAACATAAGAGGGTGCGAACTTCGAGGATGAAGTTTATTTTAAGGGGGAGAGTCTGTAACATCCTAGGATTATCACCTAGAAATAGATAGGACATAGGTTTGTGCATTGCATTCATGCATAAGAAATCCGGGGAATTTTTACGCAAAACTAAAAGAGCTACAGAGGGATCGGGATCTCTCTTGTAGTGAAGGAAACTTCGGAGCAAGTGCGATAGATTTCGACATGACCTTTTTAGAATTCCTTGTTTAGGGGAAAAGTTGTTTAAACATGTATTTGAATTTCATATTGGAAATTCAAATGAATTTATAAAATTCACAAATGGAAATTAGAAACATTGAATAACTTGAATTGAAATGATTACAAAAGTGTTATAAAAATATTTCCTTATTAATATATATATATACATATAGTATTACATTGATCTTTTACAAAAATTGAATAAAAGAAAAGTATCAGGAATCAAATAAGCAGAAAAAAGGAATTACATTACTGAAATAAATAACAGAATTCTTTATTACAACAATATATATATATATGACATTGTCTTTACAAAAGAATTGTAAAAGAAAAATGAAATAAGTTAACTTTATTGAATAAATTACAACAGTAGAATGTTTTTTTTACAATATCCAAACAGAATATAAATCACAATATTTGATACTAATAAATTCCTAAGCTACTATTCCTTTATCCCTTCATCATCTGGCATTTTCTTCTTTTCATTTCCTGCAAACACAACAAAAAAGAAAAGAAAACAAAAGTAAAATGAAAGAATGATTAGTGGGTTAGAGTTTTGCTCTCAGATTTGACATAGAAATGCTATGTCTAATTCATCATTGAGCTAGATTTTAGAAAGGGGCAAGTTTCACCGGATTGTAGTATCTGTTCATATAATTATTTTTGCCTCACGACACCATCATTGGCTATCTAAGAATCCACTTGGCAACATCCAAAAATATAGCTCAACTTCCGATAATACCAATTGTAACACCCCGTCCACTCCTGGGCCCGGGGGGTGTCACTCCTGGCAGCTTAATAGGATATCTAGACTGGCCCCACAGACCAACACTAGTCTTTTCTGCGCACTTTGTCCTCACTCGTGCGCACCTGGTTACCCACTTCCCGGTCGGTCACCCATCCTAGAATTGCTCTAGGCCAAGCACGCTTAACCTTAGAGTTCTTTTCGAATGAGCTTCCAGAAAAGAAGTTGCAACTTGTTGATATGGGTATCCTATCAATCCTATTAAGCCATGTGCCTGGATCTCACACCAATTCAACCGAGCTAATCCACAACAAAATATCTTCCTAGTGAGACAATGAACCTGGGCTGGCAGCACATCAGCTAGCAGCTTACTCACTGCATGCATCATCTGTGATGTCAAGCAACAAGGGCATCACAAAAGGTACAAAGGGGAGAGCACAGCCGTAGCAGATAAACTAGGTTGATTAGAATATCTCCACACATTTTACCTAGTCCAGAACTACCATCAGATCAATAGTTCATCACTAGGAACAACATCCATTCTTGCTCATCACCACAAGATCACCAATCTAGACCAAACCATCACACCATAGCTCTGGTTGCTTCCAGGAGCCATCCTAGAGCTAGGACAAGGGGAAATCAAGGCCAGATGTACCAAATCAAGAATAATATCCAGCAGAATGGACATGAAACAATCAAGATCCATCACAAGGGCAAGACAACAACAACAACAGTAGATCAAGAGCAGCCAGATTATCCACAATCTCACCAAGTCAAGCTGATCTACTCTGCATATCAGGTTACCAACTTATAATAGTAATAACACATGCTCATTTCATCTTTTAGAGCATAAGTTTTAGTGGGGGAAATCTGAGGCTCTCAGACTGGTGTAGAAATGCTACACCAGTATCATCATTGAGCTAGGAAAAACCATTCAAGCATCTATTTGTATATACAAACATAATCAGCCTCAGACCATGCATCATTGGCAGCCACACATGAGTCTCTTTTTAGCTAGTCAAGCAGTCAAAGCCAACAAATAGATCATGTATAGAAATCAGGCAACTAGCAACCACATCCTTCACAACCATGGGCTGTGAGGAGAGATTTCTCTCAGATCCACATAGTAATGCTATGTTGAGTCATCATAGAGAGTTGGTAGTCAAACTTTAGTATATGATCCTATTAAGAGTTTGGCCTTAGCCTTTGCATCATAGGCAGGGGCTATAGCACACTTATACCAATCATACCAAAGCCATAAAAGCATACAAATCATCTTTGCACAAACCAGCAAGCATGAAGGATTGCTGGGCACAAATCCAAAAGAATTGGAATTGTACCTCAGGCACAATCCCAAACTCACTTCCACCAAACTCCCAATCTAGTCTTTAAACTAGAACATCGGCCCTTGATCTAGTTTGATAATAAATCATTTTCTTAGATATTCAAAAATATCTAAGAATCATTTTATATTTTAAAACAAATGTAACTGAATCAAAGATTCAGTTACACACTGATCATCGTCATATTTTGATTCAAGGCAGCTCATACTTCAATAAATCTCACAGCTCAAGGCAAATTACTGCAATCTGCTTATACATAACACCCAACTAGGAGCATGAATAACTCAAGTTCAAAATAAAATGCCAAAAGGTTTGTTCCATAACAACAGTAGCTCAAACAACACTACAAGCCACCAATATTCAAGCACATATGCTAAACCAATTAACCTTATGCATTTCCTCAAGACAGGTCATTGCACAACAAGCAAAACCAACTGGTATAAGTACACACAAATAACTCATCTCACAATCAGGATATCACCATTCTCATAGTTTCACCACCAATGTAGTTCATCGGCTCGATGGCCGGTCGCAGGAAAGAACTCACCGAGGGTGCCAAGCACCTGGAGCGTAGGGTTGACGAAGCCATAGAACCGCTCCTGTCCAACACCATCCATGAATCAGCGGAGATACCTACTTTCGGGGTTGTGCCATCCGCGCCGTCCTGCGGGTTTCAGGAACAAGGGACACCGGGGTTGCGCCGACGCACCTTCCCACCGGCGTCAAGTTAAGGAAGGTGAAACCTAGGTCAACAAAGAGCATCAGGAGACCATAGCCAGCCTTGGCCTTAGACAGTAGGAGTAGCACCACACCACCATGGGAAGGCCGAGGCCAGGTGGTTGAGACAGGGCTCAATTCAGAGCACACGGGTGTCGAGGCCAAGTGGGGAAAACTCAGCGGGGACGACGAGAAGGCTCGCTCGATTGGGGGAGGCGGCCAGAACTCTGGTACAGGGTGATGCTCTCCGGCGGACTAAGCCCTAGGTGGGGATTAGGGTTTCGTTCTGGCAGGGGAGCAGAGAGAGAAAAGCGGCATAGCACGGGGAGTCGGTGGAGGAGGCGACAATCGGGCCGTATTATCGAATGCGGCCGGTGGTGGCCGGAGGAGGAACGGAAGGCGGCGCTGGCAATACCCAGGAACACGAGAGAGAGGTCGAGTGGAGGAGAGAAGCTTCGGGGGGGATGAGGTGAGCACGGGCTGGGTCGGTTTGACCGATCCAGTACCCCCTGCTAGGCTAATTTATCCCAATGTTGGATACTAGGCCCATTTCAAAATAAAATAAGAAATTAAATAAAAGAAAAATAAATAAATTACCAAAATAACCTTTAAACATTTTCAGCTATAGAAAATTATAGAAAAATCATAAAAATATATTTAATATATTAAAATTATCACAAAAATAATATCCATCTAAGAAAAATATAACTTTACTTATTTAAGTTAATAAAATGCAAATAAAGAGTAAACACTATAAAACCTTAAGTGAAATTTCATTACATAAGGAAAATCCTAAAAATAAATAAAAAACATTTTTGTGTATAAAAAAAACTTTACTATTTTATAAAATATACTAACTTAGAGTTTTTATAAATAAAACATAAATTAACTATTTATATACACTTAATTCTTTGAAGAATTTTATAAAAATAAAGGTAAGACTTAAAAATAAATAAAATTCATTTTTAAGATCTTTAATAAGTATATTTCACTAGAAAAATACCATGTATATTATTTAAGAACATTTTAAGATAAATAAAGTTCATTACTTATACCCACTTTGTTAATTTTTAAAATTATTTCTTAGGTAAGAAATAATCACATTTTCTTATCAAATACTAAAACCTTTAAACTTCAATTACTAAGTCTAAATCCATAAGCAAAATAAAACTTAAATATTACTATTAGCCTTTAAATGTTTTTAAATCTTAAATTCAAATTAAACTCCTTTTAAATAAATATTATATATCACTCATGTATAAGATGGTGAATAATCTCCATCTCTTAACCACTCATAAAAATAACTCTAAACTCAAATAAATTTGTAAGATCATCTAATTATGCTCCCATTAATAAATTGCATATTATTAAATTTATCTTTCACTTAAATTAAAAGGGATCATCCCTAATCATATCTGCCAAAACCCTAAAACTAGATGCTATTCTAAAACTCATCATATCTTACAATTCACTTCTAGTTTTATAGTTAACTTTGGTTTAAACAATCATAAACATCTCATTTGAAGTTTATTCATGTTTTAAAGTTAACTTTAGTCACTTGTATCATCAATTAAAATATGATAACTTAACACCATTCATAACCATCACCAACCCTAATGTAAAACCTAATAAACCTTAAGACTAATTAACCTTGACTAAATACTAGTTTCTTCAAATGTTATTATTTTTGCCACTTGACACAAACATGTCTATATTAGTTCCTTCAACTCTTAAGAACTCAACTCAAGGATTTTTTATCCCAATCACCAGATAACAATTAATCATAATCACATTATTCTATTAGTATTTGTATATTTTGGTTTGTTAACACTTAAGTTCCTTATCAATGTCATTGCTTATAAAATAAACTTAAAGATGAACCCAATCTTAAAGAAGATACCTAAGATCAACTTATTAAAAATACTAAGTGTTTCACTTTGGGAATTATAAAATTGCATAGCATTATTTATGCATAATGGCATCTTGCTTCTTTAAACATTAGTCCTTACCGGACCAATGATGATGATTTCAGATATTGGATCTTATATTATCTCGAAGACCGTGAGTGCATAATCTTGCAATCACAAAAGGCAAGTTCACACTTGCTCATGTCCTTTGATTATTTTCTGTAAAGTATTTTGCAAATCTAGTGTTGTCATCACCTACATTTGAAAAAGATCAGAAAACACTATTTTCATAATAATATGATTATAGGTTATTTACCATGAGGTAATAATCTACTATGAAAGTTCCGGTGGTAAAGGAACATATTATCTAGGACTTAACAACCAATGTCGCCAGTGATTCTTGCACCATATATTACGTGTTAACCATGAGATTTGGAAAGGGACGGAGAAGTCAGCTGGATCAGATCCCTTTCGCATGCATTGGACACTGTTCTGGGCATTTGTAAGTTGTAGATCGTGGGTATAGCCGTTTTATACGGGGGAAGTCTACCGTGGATCTGGGCTTACAAAAGACAGATATCTAGTGTTAATGGTTGTTGTGTGTATACAACTAAGGTATAGCCGTTTTATACAGGGAAAAGTCTACCTTGAGTTTGGACATCCAACAGTTGTGGTGTATGCGGGGTCGTGGAGAAGGACAGTGATTGGCTTGGATCTTAGTTTGGGCCTCATACCAAGGAAGTGTGAACGAGCCTATAACTCGGATGTGCAACAAAGCTAAGATCTCTCATGGGTAAAGTAATGCACCTCTGCAGAGTGGAAGAACTGTAACTTGTTACTCCCTGTTCCGGGAAGGAGCTGCGAATGCTACGGGAAAGGAACTCCATGAAAGTTCTGGTAAACCCGTGAAGGCTGATGGACATAGCTTTTCAGAATAAAAGCAACCTTTGAAGAAATGTTTACGAAAACTTGCATTGCCTGTGACCTATGGTCTGTCGCTATAGATAGTGCATTAAACACTTCTCTTTAGTGAATTTGCTGAGTACGCTCGTACTCAACGTATCTTCTTAACCCTTGCTAGATCTTGGAGAAACCAATGATGTTTCCAAGAAATAAGTCACTTGAAGAGTTGAAGATATCTAAGGGAGATCAACGGAGTCGAAGACCTTACCGAAATCTATCGAAGACAAGCTGAAGCATAGAATAGAAATAAAACTCCTAGAATCTAGAACCTACTTCTGTAGAATAATACTATAGTAGTACTTTCAAGCCTTATACATATATTAATAGTAGTACTTCTAAAGTAACTCCGAGTGGATCTTTCTGGTTCTTTCTGTATGATATTCCTCATTGTCCGAGGAAGCTCTCTGGACCTTTTGTAATATGCTATATGTAATATAAAGTGTTGTCTTGGACCCGCAATGTTTCTATTGTACCACTCTGAGGGATACAATGCGGATGGAACGGTGTTCCATTGGTATTATATCAACGACTATAGTGTACTACACCATGCAGTGGTATGCTGGGTCACCGCAACGATGGCCTGGTGTTGGAGTTTAGAGGGGAGGTCCTGTAGGGCTTCGCCTTAAGCTGGAGCGGGTGGGTGGAGTAGAGGGGTTCCTCGACAACTAGGATTTAGAGGCCGAGGGAGGAGGTGGGGCCGGCGGCGGCGACGTAAGGCAACAACGACGACTTAGGGGCTAGGGTTTGGTTGTGGTCTTGAGGGACAGCCCCCTCCCCTCTATTTATGAGAGGAAGGGCGGCTAGGGGAGGGGGAGCTTGAATCCTCCTCCAACTCCCTCTTCTCCTTGTCCGGCGGTGTAGGGAGAGGATGTTTCCTCTCCTCCCTCCACCAGGAACGATTGTCCCAGTTTGACTATTGAAACTTGCCTTTTGACTTTCAATTTTGGAGTTTGATTTCTCTCTTTTAATTGCCCAGCCTAGTGACCTAGGACATGATGCAACCATTCCACTTTGTCATGACACATTCATGTACCCTTCCCCTTCCGAATCGGTGAACCTTCTAGACCCTTCTAGATCATTCCGGTGAAAACACCGGAACCATTCCCGAACTCCGGAATTGGACTTTCCTTATATGAATCTTATTCTCCGGACCACTCCAGATCTCCTCGTGATATCCCGAATCCCATCCGAGACTCTGAACAATATTAGGTCTTCTTAGTCACATTCCATATCTACTAAACAACATCGAATCCTTAAGTGTGTCTCCCTACGGTTCGTGAATTATGCAGACATGACCGAGACTCTTCTCTGATCAATAACCAATAGAGGAATCTAATAATTCATATGGCTCCCACATATTTCTACGATTCCTTTGTGATCGAATGAAACATTTACATACGATACCAATTTCTCTTTGTCTCGTGATATTTTACTTATCCGAGGTCTGATCATCAGTATCTCTGCATACCTAGTTCAACCTCGTTACTGATAAGTATTCTTTACTCATTCCTGTGATATGTGATCCCTTGTGAGCTAGTCACATGTTTGCAAGCTAATTGGATGACATTCCACCGAGAGGGCCCAAAGTATATCTATCTGTCATATGGATGGACAAATCCCACTCTTGATCCATGTGCCTCAACACATACTTTCAAACACTCAATGCCACCTTTATAACCACCCAGTTACGAAGTGGTGTTTGATGTCATCAAAGCATCCATCCGGTGATGGTGATTAGCATGATCTCACAGTCGAAGGAATTATGTTACTATGTATCTGAAAGCTTATAGCAAATGAACTATTGAATTGACTTGATCTTTATGCTACGCTTATCTATAGGAGTATGTCCATCATACCATTCTCATAATGATATGATCTTGTTGTTAATAACATCTCAATGTTCATGATCAGGAAACCATGATCATGCGGTGACCCAGCATACCACTGCATGATGTAGTACACTATAGTCATTGGCATAACACCAACGAAACACCGTTCACTAGTATTACATCGCTTAGAGTGGTACAACAGAAACACAACATGTCCAAGACATGACTATAGGTTACAACTCGACTCTTTACAAAAGATCCAGAGAACACTCTAGGTTAAAGAGAGAGAAAGAAAACTTCTTACAAAGAATAATCAGAAATAATCAACTCATAACTATCATGCTAATAATGTTAGTATCTAAATATTTGGCTTGCATTGATGTTATTGCAATACTCTATAGAAGTAGGTTCTATGGCTAGAGTTTATATTCCTATCTAGTAAGCAACTTCGTCTTCACTTTAGTGGATGTATTTGTTGACTCTCTTGACTTCATTGAAGAGCTTGAGCTTTTGATGATGATTACTTGAGCATAAGTTGATATAGACGTTGTCTGTATTGTTTTTAGAATCTAGCAAGGATTAAGAAGATACATTGAGTACGAGTGTACTCAGCAAGTTCACTAAAAAGGAGTGTTTGATGCACTATCTACAGCCATAGACTATAGGTCGTAGGCAATGCAGATTTTCATAAACATTTCTTCAAAGGTTGCTTTTATTCTGAAAATCTATGTCCGTCAGCCTTCACAGGTTTACCAGAACTTTCATAGAGTTCCTTTCCTGCAGCGTTCGCAGCTCCTTCCCGGAACAGGGTGTAACAAGTTACAGTTCTTACACTCTGCAGAGGTGCGTTGCTTTACCCATGAGAGACCTTAGCCTTGTTGCACAACCAAGTCATGAGCTTGTCCACACTTCCTTGGTATGGGGCCCAGTCTAAGATCCAAGTCAATCACTGTCCTTCTCCACGGCCCCACATACAACGCAATTGTTGTATGCCTAGACTCAAGGTAGACTTTTCCATGTATAAAATGGCTATATCTTAGTCTGATACACACATCAACCATTAACATTAGAAATCTGTCTTTTGTAAGCCCAGATCCACGGTAGACCTTTCCCCGTATACACGGCTATACCCACGATCTGCAACTTACAAAACACCTAGAACAGTGTCTGAGGCATGCGAAAGGGAGCCGATCCAGTTGACCTCTCTATCCCATTCCAAATCTCATGGTTAACGCGTACTACCTCCGTTTCAAGGCTTAAGGCGCACACGCTTTTCAAAGCAAAGTTTGACCAAAAGAATTGAGCAACAAAATCTTTATTATATTATACATAATTAGTATCGTTGGATTCGTATTGAAAAATACTTTCCAATGATACTAGTTTTATACCAAAACTCTTAATGTATTTAGAGTAATTCTTGGTCAAAGAAAAAACACGCAAAACGAGGACGCCTTAAGCCCTGAAACGGAGGGGGTAATATACGGTGCAAGAATCACTGGTGATATTGGTTGTTAAGTCCTAGGTATTATGTTCTTTTACCACCGGAACTTTCATAAAAGGTCATTACCTCTTGGTAAATAACCCTTAATCATATTATTATGAAAATATAGTTTTCTGACTTTTTTTTGAAATGTAGGTGACAACACTGATTTTGTAAATACTTTACATAAATAATCAAAGGACATGAGCAAGTGTGAACTTGCCTTTTGTGATTGCTAAATTATGCACTCATGGTCTTCGAGACAATAGAAGATCCAATATCTGAAAACAACATCATTGGTCAGGTAAGGACTAATGTTTAAAGAAGCAATATGCTATTATGCATAAGTAATGCTATGCATTTTATAAAACTCCCAGAGTGGATCCCTGATAGTCTAAGTGAGTTGAACTTAGGTGATTTCCTTAAGAGTTTGTTTAGCTTCAATTCTTACTTTACAAATAGATGTATTTATAAGGTACTTGAGTTTTAACATCCAAGATATATCAATAGGGGGATAAAGCAATGTAGGATTAAGTTTGATTGCCATTTGGTGATTATGATGAAAGTCCAAGTGTTGGTTTAAGAATTTGAAGGAAGTTATTATAGAGTTGTTGTTTGAAGTCGCAAAAAGAATAACATTAGAAGAATTTAGTGTTTAAGTTAGATTAATGAATCTTGGAGGTTACTAGGATTTACATTAGGGTTTTTGATAGTTACAATTGATGTTGATTTATTATACTTTAGTTGGTTGTATAAGTGACCAAAGTTAACTATAAAAAGATGAATAAACTTCAAACAAGATGTTTATGATTGTTTAGACCCAAGTTAACTATAAAACATGAATAATCTTTAAATAAGATGTTATGATTGTTTAGACCAAAGTTAACTATAAAACTAGAAGTGAATCTGAAGGTGTAAAGTGTTTAGAACATTACCAAGTTTTAGGGTTTTGAATAATATATATAGTTGTTAATGTACAACTTATTAACGAGAGTATAATTATTAGGAAAATAATATACAACTTATTAATGAGAGTATAATTAGATGATCTTAATACTCTGTTAGGATTTGAGGTCATGTTAATAATGATTAAGAGATAAAGATTATTCACCATATTATATATGAGTGATACACAATATTTATTTAAAAGTTTTTTTAATTTGAATTTAAGATTTTAAAAGAGTATTTTATAGTTAAAAGTTATACTTAAGTTTGATTATGAATCCAAGTTATGGTTTTGGAATTAGTACTTAGATATTAAATACTCAGGGTTTTATAAAATTATGATTATTTCTTACTTAAGAATTGTTTTTAAAGAATTTACAAAATAGGTAATAGATAAGGATTTATTGCTTTAAAATCTTTAAAACCTTTCTAATGGTATATTTAATATTTTTCTAGTATAATACATCTATTCAAGATCTTAAAAATGTTTTTTATTTATTTTTAAATATTATTCTTATGTTTATAAAATTTCTCAAAGTATTAAATGTTTTTGAATACTTGTTTCAAGTTTTATTTGTAAAATTTTAAGTTAATATTTTTATAAAATGGTAGATTGATTTTAATACAAAAAAATGATTTTTATTGATTTTTAAGACTTTTCCTTATTTTATGAATTTTCAATGAGGATTTAATGGTGTTAATATTTATTTTTATTTTATTTAACTTAAACAAGTAATGTTATATTTTTTCTAGGTATATATTATTTTTCGATCATTTAGATATATCATATATACTTTTAGGATTTTTATTTATTTTTCTAAGGCTAAAATAAGCTTAAGGTATGTTGGTAATTTTCCATTTTACTTATTCATTAATTTTTATTCTTTTTTTCTTCTAGGCTAAATTCACGGACCAACTTGGCCCACAGACTGACTCGGTCCAATCCGGCCCAATCTGTTGGGCCAACCTCAGCGCAACACACCCTTTCTTCCTCATCTCACACACGCTGACACCGCACAGAGACTCACTCCCCTCGTGTTCCCCTCTCTGCTGCGCCCGATGCGCCGCCATCGCTGCGCTGCCGGTCGGCGACCAACTTTGGCTCCATCAACTTTCGATGAGGCCCCGGATCGCACCCCTCCGTCAATCCCTTTGGCCTCAACATTTCCCTGCTCCTGCCCACGCCCCCACGGCTAGCCCTAGCCGTACCATTCTTCATGGTCGCTGGCGCGGTAGAGCACTTATGCCCCTGGCTGCTGCTCGAGGAAGAACATGACCTCCCCTACCTCGACCCCAACTCGCTGCTCCAACACTTTTCATGGCGGTGTGGTATTGCAGCAACTGCTACGGTCTACTTCGATTCCTGATTTCAGAGGGACGGCGCTGTGGCGCAACCCTGGCATTGGCTGCGACATCTATGACTACATCACGCCTCCGCTCCAGATGCTCGACACCCACAATGAGTTCTATCTCTTCTGTTACCATCTATTGGGCTGATGATAGCACCTAGTGGTAACTGATCAAGGTCCAGGGAATCATGGAATTGAATCGCTACTAGGTCATCTTACTGTGGTTATAGTTGATTTGATAATTGGAATGCAACAGAAATTGTCTAAGCTAGACTTATGGTTCAGTGATGAATTTGGTGATAGGATGACTTGATGATTTTGGTCATGCTAGTTATCTCCTAATTATGAGATATAGATTGTAGCGAGCTATCCGTGTGTACTTGTACTAGTTGGTTCTCCTTGCTGTGCAATGAATCTGACTTGCGAAAAGGCATAAGGTTAATTGATTATGCTCAGATTAGCTAGCTTTAGTTTCCATTGCATTTGTGAGAAAATGATCTCATCGACTTATTGTTGTGTATCAAGGGTAACTAGATTGTAACATCCCAGCATTAGAGCCTAGAAATAAGCTGAACCCAGATGTGTGCATTGCATTCATGCATAGAAAATCTGAATAATTTTCGCGCTTTTAAACAAAACTTGTCAAAGTGATTGAAGCTTCTCTTAGCTTGATGGAATTGAAGTAGATCATCAAGTTGACTGCGATAAGTTTCAGTAGGACCTTTGCTAAAACCTCATTTTGGGTAAGGGAGATTTGATCTAAGGGTAGATCAAATGTACTATAAGTTAAACCTTAATACAATGTGAAATATATTTGATCATTAGGTGATCATATTATAGTATTCATTATAATCACTCATAAGTACCAAGTTAAGGATATAACACAAATAATAAGAATGTAGCAACTATATCTTAATCTCATCTGCATATACCATGAGTATCATGGTGATACCTAACCCTACTTCTTATGGAGTAGGAAAGGAACTAAGCTTAGATCATTCACCATATATCTTTAATTCCATATCAATCCTTATCATCTCTGTTGAGTTATATTTCCATGTCTGTCGATCATCAATGTTGAGAAATCAACTATTGATTCATCCAAACTATCAAGTACTTGATCATAACACATCTTACAAATAAGGGTCTACAAAGAAACAACTAAGAAAAGGCGAATAGTGATGCCAGTTTCAGATGTCAATTGTTTGATAATGATGATTGAAAAGAATCCAATCTAAAAGATAGTTGATGGAGTTAAATCCCTCCTTGATAGAAAAGAATATTACAAGGATGAAGTCTGGAGATAGTTACCAGGAATAGTCCTATTGGATCAAGTAGGTATAGTTAATGAATTATATCTCTTAATCCAATAGAGTTAAACAGAAGATAATTATAATACAACTGTAATGTTGAATTGATGGAGCCTTGTTTAGTCAACTAGAAATCTAAACCATAATGGATCAATAGATTATAATGATCAAGTCTTATTCACCAAGATTGAGTACTTATGTCATGTATAAGTGGTATTGGTGGATAAAACATGATTAAACCCTAGTAGAGATAAGTTATCTCAGAGTAGTCATTGCAAGCCACATAAATATAATTAGGGTTGGAGTAAAGACCATATAGATGATATTATTCAATTAAAGCTAGTACAGCATAGAGTTATAGAAGTAGTGTTATTCATCTTAAAGAATAGTCAACTTTAGAGAAAGGTAGTTGGATGCATACAACTAATAGAGATACATTATTAATGAATGATTAAGGAAGATTATGAGTGGAGTTTGAAGGAACTATTTGTTGGATGGAAGGCTATCAACAGTAGAATAGTAGGTGCAATCAAGCATGGATATGAAGAAGTTATGAAATATTTTAGTATCAAACTCATTGGATTCATCCATGAGTTTAGAAGAATGATATTTGAATAAGAAGATTTAAATGAGTAAAGCTCATCATGTTAATCATGATGATGAATATGAAGAGGTAGTATATCTGGGAAAGGAATTCCTTATTTAAAAATCCAGAATTATGAATTAGGGAAAATAGACACTATTGGTAACAACCAACTCTAAATCCCAGATCAACATAATATCCATCTCATGTTGTTGATCTATCATCTAATGTCCATATCACTTCATAGGAATATTTTCCTATACAAATCCTATAAGAATATTTTTACCAATTTCTTTCTATAAAACATTCTAATTATAACTTTATATTATAAAAGGTGATGTCATCAAATATCACAAATAGAAGACAATATGCTTAGTTAATAATTCTTTACTCATATCCATAAAGGAATCTAAGTATATTAAAAACCCTAAACCCTAGGGTAAATATTCATAATTCAAAACCTTAAACATCTTTGTTTATCACAATAGAATATATACATTGCCATTTTCCAAATTAATGGGAGTAATAATCACCATATCAATGTATTTATATTTCATGCACCAAATAATGGTATAGGATCATTATACATATATATATATAAAGTTTCTATTCAAACTACAAGCTCACTAAAGTTGAGTTATCAACAAATGATACAAAATATATTTTAGTATTGTTGTAAATATCTAGCAACTAAATCATACAAAGGAAGGTTCAAAGTATGAATCAAATTCAAATCTGAATAAGAAAACAGAAAATAGAAAAAGGATAAAACAAATAAAAAACTAAACATGGCCGCAACCCAAACCTACCTGCTTACCTGACACCCAGGTGCAGCCCACTTCGGCCCGCGACCAGCCCACCTGCAGCCCGTATCGCTTCGGCCTTCTGTTTCTAGTCGTCTTCCTCGCCGACGGAAGCAACTGCGTGGCGTTGCGACGGTCGTCGATCTCCGACGTGTTACGATGTGCGCCGCCGTTAGTGAGGAGGGGGATAAGAACGCCCGCAAGCTCCTCTATCCATTCATACCCGAATCACTCTCTCTCGTGCTCTCTCTAAAATTTCCCCAACCATGCCGAAACCCTAACTTGCCGGAGTAGCTCGTTGTCGTTGTTCAAGACCACCCCAAGGCCAACTGAAGGTTCCACTAGCATCGCCATGATGGACTTCGTCTTCTAGGAGGAGGAATCGAGCCGAGAAGCCTGCAACCATGTGCATCGAGCTCGTCTGTCCGTCGTTCCCTGTCGACCATGGCAACGTCGTCTGAGCTTGCCTCTCCTTGTCGTTTCCACTACAAGCTTCCTGGTGAGCTTCTTCTTCTGCTCGTTCTCTCCGATTTGATCCTAGTCATCTGTAGCGCCTTGTACGCATGCACCCGAGCCGGTCACCGTCGGAACTCGTCGGAGCTAGTGCTCCGGTGATCATTCCGGGACGGCGTAACCATAGTTCGACTCGTCGTTGCACCCTCTTCCCAACGCACCAAACCACGCATGCTAAAACGCCGTAGATCATCGCCGGCGACCTTGATCTGGTGGTGGAGGTCACGATGACGTCAGCGTGACGACGTGCTGGGGTCAGCCTGGACCCAGTTCTCTGTTTGACCTGGTCTTTGTCCCGCGTGGCAAGTGACGTGGCCCAGGGCCCATGTGTCATCGACTGAGAGTAGAGAGAAGGTGAGTAACAAATGTATTTTCTTTAACCAGTGAGATGAGGTGGACACTAGCCCACTAGTCAGTGACTGGGGCTAGCTCTAGACGTGGTGTAAAAAGTATTTTCTGTTAGGAAACAAATAAAATGTTATAATCCAATTAATAATATTTCAGAAATTTAATAAATGATTAAATCTTGTCTAATTAATAACTTTTGATTTATAGTTTAGAAAAATATGTATAATATATGAAAATTTTCAGAAAAATAAAATCTACAACTTAAAACTATTATCAAATAATATTATGATGATTATTTAACTAAATATTATTTAATAAAGGTTTTATAAGTAATAAAACTTTAATAATTCATATTCCTATAATGATAAATGTTAATAATATAAGTAAAATACCAAAAATCTTAGAAAAATAAGAATTCTAATATAAAAATATAATTATGTATTTTTAGTTCACTTCATTAAATATTTATTATTTATTAAGTAATTATAAAGTAATAAGAATTATAAAAATCATAACTTATTATTTATAAATCACAAAAATAAATGTGATATACCAAAATGATCAAAAAAATAATATCTACATGTTAAAATTTTAATATTTTACTTCTGAGTTAAATAAAAAAATTAAACATTTTAAGAACTCAAATTTAAACTTATTTACTTCATTAATAATTCATATAAGGATAAATGAAATTTACTAATATTACTAAAATGAGTAAATTAAGTTTAATAAAAAGTATTACTCTTAAATATTAATAAAATGAAACTTAAATGGTTTAAAACATTATAAGTATCTTTTTATTAAATTATCATCATCCCTAAGTGAAGATTTTATTCTCAAAGTATTTCAATTCATAATAAAAACCTTAAAGAACACTTTATGAATAAATTAGATCCTTTCATTCATGTTAACTACCAGATTAAAACAAACTACCCCAACATTATAATAAGTTCATTAATAGTGAAACAATATTATATTTTGGTTTATAAAACCATAACCACTCCTTTATAAAAGATAAATGATACTACTCTATAATAGAATCAAGAAACCATTACACCAAATAAAAATAATAACCATTCTTAAATAACCTAAAGAAAACATTTTAGATACACAAGATACAAATGTATAAGTACCATACTTTCAAAACTATCTATATTTTAAATATTAACTTCAGTCTCCAAGAATCTAAATATAATACAATACACAATACTATATGTTTTATAGTTAACTTTGGTCTGAAGTAGTTAAACTATAAAGCAACTCAAGCCAAACCATTTGAACAAACCAATAACATCAACCACCACTACTAACCACAAAATGTGTCTAGACTTTAGAAGAGAAACCTTTTCTTGAAGGTTATCCTTTTTGCCACTTCGAACAAGAACTCTTGTATAAGCAATCTGGACTAGTATTTAATGTATATTTTATTGCTAAATAATTATGTGTTGCTCACACACACTCATAAGCTCTAATAAAAGCACAAAGGTGAAACTTATATAAAAGAACCACACATTCCAAAATAACCATTTCCGGAATCCAAAACCTAGGACAACGTTATCCCCGGGATTTACGTTTAGAACGTGCACCACATTACTTATGCATAAAAGCATATTGCCTCTTTAAACATTAGTCCTTATCGGACCAATGATGCTGATTTCAGATTTTGGATCTTATACTGACTCGAAGACCGTGAGTGCATAATCTTGCAAACACAAAAGGCAAGTTCACACTTACTCATGTCCTTTGTTTATTTTCTGTAAAGTATGTTACAAATCCAGTGTTGTTATCACCTGCATTTGAAAAAAATCTTAAAACCCTATTTTTGATAATAAGGTGAACTATTGGTTATTGATCCAGGGTGATCAGCTAATCTATTAAATCTGATAGTTGGAATACCACTGTTCTGAACTATATCACCTAGGACTTAACAACCAATGTCGCTAATGATTCTTGCGCCGTATATTACGCGTTGACCATGAGATTTGGAATGGGACGGAGAAGTCAGCTGTATCTTCTTCCTCTCGCATGAAGCCGGATGTGCAGGTCGTGGCTGTTATCCTTGAAGCGTGCATGTTAATTGGTAATTCGTAGAGGATATGCAACATATGGGTGGGAACCCTCATCGTCCCACGATAGTTCTGGCATCTAACGGTTTGTACAAACCATTACTGTAATTCATTATGTGGGCATGGTGTACACCAAGGAGGCATGCGGGGTCGCGAAGGGGGCAGTGATTGGCTTGGATCATCTTCTGGGCCCCACATCATGGAATTGTGGACGGGAATAAGCTGCCCGGTTGTGCAACAAAGAGTTGATCTCTCATGGGTAAAGTAACGCACCTCTGTAGAGTGTAAGAACTATAACTTGTTACTCCCTGTTCCGGGAAGGAGCTGCGAACGCGGCGGGAAAGGAACCCCATGAAGGATCTGGTAAACCCGTGAAAGCTGGCGGACATAGCTTTTCAGAATAAAAGCAACCTTTGAAGAAATGTTTATGAAAAACTTGCATTGCCTACGACCTATGGTTTGTGGCTGTAGATATAGTGCATCAAACACTCCTTTTCTAGTGAATTTGCTGTTGGAGATATGCCCTAGAGGCAATAATAAATATAGTTATTATTATATCTTTGTGTTTATGATAAATGTTTACATTCATGCTATAATAGTATTAACAAGGAAACATTAATACTTGTGTGATTTGTAAACTAAATTAGGGTCCCTAGTAAAGCCTCTTCATAATACTAGCTTGTTGGTTAATAAATGATTGTGGTTTCCCTATCATGAACATTGAGATGTTGTTAACAACAAGATCATATCGTTAGGAGAATGGTATGATGGACATACTCCTATAGATAAGTGTAGCATAAAGATCAAGTCATTTTAATAGTTCAATTGCTATATGCTTTCTGATACATAGTAACCTAATTCCTTCGACCATGAGATCATGCATATCACCATCACCGGAAAGATGCTTTGATGACATCAAACACCACACCGTAACTAGGTGGTTATAAAGGTGGCATTGAGTGTTTGGAAAGTATGGGTTGAGACACATGGATCAAGAGTGGGATTTGTCCATCCATATGACGGATAGATATACTCTGGGCCCTCTCGGTGGAATGTCATCCAATTAGCTTGCAAGAATGTGACTGGCTCACAAGGTATCACATATCACGGGAACGAGAAAAGAGTATTTATCGGTAACGAGGTTGAACTAGGTATGCAGAGATACCGACGATCAAAACCTCGGATAAGTAAACTATCGTGAGACAAAGGGAAATTGGTATCGTATGTAAGTGGTTCATTCGATCGCAAAGTAATCATAGAAATATGTGGGAGCCATATGAATTTCCAGATTCCTCTATTGGTTATTATTCAGAGAGGTGTCTCGATCATGTCCGCATAATTCACGAACCGTAGGGAGACACACTTAAGGATTCGATGTTGTTGAGTAGTTATGGAATGATGAGTAAGAGACCGAATGTTGTTCGGAGTCTCGGATGGGATCTGGGATATCACGAGGAGATCCGGAATGGTCCAGAGAATAAGATTCATATAAGGAAAGTCCTGTTTCGGAGTTGGGGAATGATTCCGGTGTTTTCATCGGGAATGTTCTAGAAGGGTCCGGAAGGTCCGGCACTCCGGAGGGGAAGGGTACATGAATGTGTCATAACAAGTTTGAATGGTTGCATCATGTAATAGGTTTCATCGCTGAGCAAAATAAAGGGATAAATCAAATCCTGGTTTGAAAAGTCAAACGCCAATTTGAAAACTCAAACGACAAGTTTGCTTGGTGGAGGGAGAGTAGGAAACCTACTTGGGGAGGAGTTCCTCTCCCTCCACCCGCCGGCCAAGGAGGCCGACTTGGGGGAGGACTCTCCTCCCCTGGACGGCGCCCTCCCACCTATAAAAGAAGGGGCAGGGGTGCCCCCTCTAGCCTACACCTCTCTCCTCTAAACCCTAGCCCTAGCCGCCGGCCCCTCTTGCAGCCGCCGCCGCCCTAGGGCAAACCCTAGCCACCGAGTTGGGGCCCTCCCATTGCCCTAGCCGCCGGCCTAGCCATCTCTCCTTGGTGCCTCTAAACCCTAGATCGCCAGGGCCTCTCTCATAGTCCACCATAGTCGCTCCGGCTTAAGGCGAAGCCCTGCGAGATCTCCCCTCTACTTCCGGTACCACGCCGCCGTGCTGCCGGAATCGTGAGGAGAGTACTACAACCTCGGCTGCCTTCTGGAACAAGGGAGAGGAAGGTCTTCATCGAGTACCAAACGTGTGACCGACTGCGGAAGCGCTGCCGGAACGCAGCGCCGGAAGGATCGTCTACATGATCTTGAGATCGGCAAGAGTACGACTACATCACCCACGAGAATCCTCTCTCGTTAAACACTTTGGAATCTTCGAGGGTGAGTTATTCTATCGACTCGTTGCTACAATCTAGTAGATAGATCTTGGCTTGTTTGTTTGTATGCGGTAGAAATTTTTTGTTTTCCATGCTACGAACCCCAACAGTGGTATCAGAGCCGTGTCTATATGTAGATCTGTTGCACAAGTAGAACACAATGGTCATTGTGGGCGGTGGTGCTTTTATTATCAATTGCTTCTTGTGTACTTTGCATCTTGCGGTATGATGGGATGAAGTGGCCCGGGCTAACCTTACATGACATCGTTCATGAGACTTGCTCCACGCTCAACATGCAACTTGTATTGCATAAGTGGCTTTGCGGGTGTCTGTCTCTCCCATTATAGTATAGATCCAATTTACAACAGGCACTTGATAATTCAAACATCAATGTTGTGGTTCTTGTTCGTAAGTTAGATCGACACTTATTGAAATCCCCAAACCACGTAAAATATGCAAAGAAATTAGAGGCGTCTAACTTTGTTTTGCAGGGGTGTGCTGTGATGTGATATGGACATGATTGTGATTATATTTGATGTATGCAATGTTCCTTATTGTAAGTTGGCAACCGGCAGGAGCCATATGGTTTTCTTTAATTTCTATTAAGACCCGCATGTCTATTCAAAGTAGTTGTAATAGTTGAAGCTGGTGGACGACAATCATGGAGCAGCGTTATTGACCTTGATGCAATGCCGGTGATGATGGAGATCATGTTCGTGCTTGAAGATGGAGATCGAAAGCACAAAGAAGAAAGGCCATATCATATCACATATTATGAATTGCATGTGATGTTAATCCTTTATGCATATTGTATTGCTTAGTTAACGACGGTAGCATTATAAGATGATCCCTCATGCACATAAATTTCAAGTTCTAAAGTGTTCATCCTTTAGTAAGCACCGTTGCTAAAGCTTGTTGTTTCGAAGCACCACGTGATGATCGGGTGTGTTAGATTCTGCAAGTGTATACAACGTGAGTAAGCCAGATTTGCTCATGCGGAAGCTAAGGTTTGATCTTGACGAGCCTAGCATGTACAGACATGGTCTCAGAACACGGATCACCGAAAGGTAAAACATGAGTCATATAGTAGATATGATGAACATGTTGATTGTTCGCCATTGAAGCTACATCAACTCTCGTGATGATCAGTTTTGATGTGGTGGATTTGGTTCGTGTGATCACTAAAACAATGTGAGGGATATTGTTTTGAGTGGGAGTTCACCTAGATTAATTTAACTATTAATTAGAACTCAATTTGTCATAAACTTAGTCTAAACTATTGCAAATATGTTGTAGATCAATGGCGGCCCCTACCATCAATTTTAATGCGTTCCTAGAGAAAGAAAAGTTGAAAAACAATGGAAGCAACTTCGCGGATTGGTTCCGCAATTTGAGGATTGTCCTCAATGCTGGTAATTTGACCTATGTGCTGGATGCACCGCTGGGTGACCCGCCTGCGGCTGATGCTACCGATGAAGTAAAGAATGTTTACCTTGCTCGGAAGAATCAGTACTCCACAGTTCAGTGTGCTATCTTGTATGGTTTGGAATCGGAGCTTCAAAAAAGGTTTGAGAATTTAGACCCACATGATATTGTCCGTGAACTCAAATTGATATTTGAGACTCACGCGGCAGTTGAGAGTTATGAGACTTCTGAAAAGTTCTTTAACTGCAAGATGGAAGAGGGCAGCTCCGTCAGTGAGCATGTGCTTAAGATGTCTGGGCACGCAAACAAACTCGAAAGCTTGGGTATAGTGATTCCTAATGCTTTGGGGATTTACCGTGTCCTCCAATCACTGCCACCAAGTTACAAGAACTTTGTGATGAACTACAATATGCAAAACATGAACAAGGAGTTGCCAGAACTCTTCTCCATGTTGAAATCTGCAGAAGTGGAGATCAAGAAAGAGCACCAAGTGTTGATGGTCAATAAGACCACCAAATTCAAGAAAGGCAAGTCTAAGCAAAAGGGAAACTTCAAGAAGGGTGGTAAGAAAGTTGCCGCACCGACGAAGAAGACCAAGGCTGGACCTAAGCCTGATACTGAGTGCTTTTACTACAAGGGAGAGGGTCACTGGAAGCGGAATTGCCCAAAGTACTTGGCGGATTTGAAGAACGGCAACATCAAGAAGAAAGGTATATCCGATATACATGTTATTGATGTGTATCTCACTAGTACTCGTAGTAGTGCCTGGGTATTTGATACTGGTTCGGTTGCTCATATTTGTAACTCGAAACAGGTGCTGCAGAATAAACGGAAGCTAGCGAAGAACGAGGTGACGATGCGCGTTGGAAATGGATCAAAGGTTGATGTGATCGCGATCGGCACGCTACCTATTCATCTACCATCGGGATTAGTTTTATACTTAAATAATTGTTATTTGGTGCCTGCGTTAAGCATGAACATTATATCGGGATCTTGTTTATTGCAAGATGGTTACTTGTTTAAGTCCGAGAATAATGGTTGTTCGATTTATATGAGTAATATGTTTTATGCACATGCACCTTTGATAGATGGTCTATTCTTATTGAATCTCGATAGTGGAAATACACATATTAATAACATTGAAGCTAAACGTTTGAAATTGAGCGATAACTCGACCTATATGTGGCACTGTCATCTTGGTCACATTGGAGTGAAGCGTATGAAGAAACTCCATTCCGATGGACTCCTTGAATCACTTGATTTCGAATCACTTGAAAGATGCGAAGCATGTCTGATGGGTAAAATGACTAAGACTCCATTTTCTAGTATGATGGAGCGAGCTACGGACTTATTGGAAATCATACATACCGATGTGTGTGGTCCAATGAGTGTAGCATCGCGCGGTGGTTATCGTTATGTTCTTACCTTCACGGATGACTTGAGTAGATATGGGTATATCTATTTCATGAAACATAAGTCCGAAACTTTCGAGAAGTTTAAGGAATTTCAAAATGAGGTAGAGAATCAACGTAACAAGAAGATTAAATATCTACGTTCTGATCGTGGAGGTGAATATCTAAGTTGCGAGTTTGGCGAGCATTTTAAGAAATGCGGAATACTTTCACAATTGACACCGCCGGGAACACCACAGCGTAATGGTGTGTCCGAACGTCGTAATCGAACTCTCTTAGATATGGTTCGTTCTATGATGTCACTTACATATTTACTGCTATCATTTTGGGGTTATGCATTAGAAACAGACGCATTCACTTTAAATAGGGCACCATCTAAATCCGTTGAAACGACACCGTATGAATTATGGTTTGGGAAGAAACCTAAATTGCCGTTCCTTAAAGTTTGGGGTTGCGAAGCCTATGTAAAGAAGTTACAGCCGGACAAGCTTGAACCCAAAGCGGAAAAATGCGTCTTCATAGGATACCCAAAGGAAACTATTGGGTATATCTTCTATCATAGATTCGAAGGCAAAATCTTCGTTGCCAAGAATGGATCCTTTCTAGAGAAGGAATTTCTCTCGAAAGAAGTGACTGGAAGGAAAGTAGAACTCGACGAGGTTGTCAAACCTTCTCTCGAACTTGCGAGTAGCGCGACACCGGAAGAAGTTCCTGTGGTGCCTGCACCAATAAGAGAGGAAGCTAATGATGATCATCATGAAACTTCGGTTGAAGTTCCTACAGAGCCTCGCAGGTCAACGAGAACTCGTACCACTCCTGATTGGTATGATCCCATTATGAGTGTCATGTTGGTGGACAACACCGATGACCCTGCGACATATGAGGAAGCGATGATGAGCCCAGATTACAATAAATGGAAAGACACCATGAAATCCGAAATTGGATCCATGTACGAAAACCAAGTATGGACTTTGGTGGACTTACCGGATGGCCGGAAGGCTGTCGAGAACAAATGGATTTTCAAGAAGAAAACAGATGTTGATGGTAATGTTACTGTCTATAAAGCTCGACTTGTCGCAAAAGGGTTTCTACAAATTCAAGGAGTTGACTACGATGAGACTTTCTCACCAGTAGAGAAGCTAAAATGTGTGAGGATTTTGTTAGCAATCGCTGCATATTATGATTATGAGATATGGCAGATGGATGTCAAAACAGCGTTCCTCAATGGAGACATTGATGAAGAGTTGTATATGATGCAACCCAATGGTTTTGTCGATCCTAAAGATGCTAACAAGGTATGCAAACTTCAACGGTCCATATATGGATTGGAGCAAGCATCCCAAAGTTGGAATCAACGTTTTGATAAGGTAATCAAAAGTTTTGGTTTTATACAAACTTATGGAGAAGCTTGTATTTACAAGAAAGTGAGTGGGAGATCTGTAGCATTCTTAATACTATATGTAGATGACATATTGTTGATTGGGAATGATGTGGACCTTCTTAATAGTGTCAAGGAATATTTGAATAATAGTTTTTCAATGAAGGATCTTGGCGAAGCAGCTTACATATTAGGCATAAAGATTTATAGTGATAGATCAAGACGCCTAATATCATTGTCACAAAGTACATATTTGGACAAAGTTCTAAAGAGGTTTGGAATGGAAGATAGCAAGAAAGGGTTCTTGCCCATGTTGCCCAATACGACCTAGAGTAAAACTCAAAGTCCAGCAACGGCAGAAGATAGAGAAAGGATGAGTAAGACTCCCTATGCCTCAGCCATAGGATCTCTAATGTATGCCATGCTATGTACTAGACCCGACATTGCATATGTTGTTAGTTTGACTAGCGGATATCAAAGTGATCCAGGAGTGGATCATTGGACAACGGTCAAAAACATCCTTAAGTACTTGAGAAAAACTAAGGATATGGTTCTTTCTTATGGAGGTGATGAACAGCTCATTGTTAATGGTTACACCGATGCTAGTTGGAACACCTATCCGGATGATTCTAAATCTCAATCTGGATACGTATTTACTTTGAATGGTGCAGCAGTTAGCTGGAGGAGTGCAAAGCAAAGCGTTGTGGCGAGATCTTCAACTGAATCGGAATACATAGCTGCTTCGGAGGCTTCACAAGAAGCGATATGGATGAAGGAGTTCATTACAGAGCTCGGTGTGGTTCCAAGTGCGCTGGACCCATTGTCTATCTATTATGATAACATGGGCTCCATAGCCAATGCGCAAGAACCAAGGTCACACAAGAAGCTGAAGCACATCAAGCTACGTTTTCACGCTATTCGAGAACATGTCCAAGATGGTGACATAAAGATTTGCAAAGTACACACAGATCTGAATGTGGCGGATCCGTTGACTAAACCTCTCCCGAGGGCAAAACATGACCAACACCAAACTGCCATGGGTGTTCGGTATATTACCATGTAATCTAGATTAGTTGACTCTAGTGCAAGTGGGAGACTGTTGGAGATATGCCCTAGAGGCAATAATAAATATAGTTATTATTATATCTTTGTGTTTATGATAAATGTTTACATTCATGCTATAATAGTATTAACAAGGAAACATTAATACTTGTGTGATTTGTAAACTAAATTAGGGTCCCTAGTAAAGCCTCTTCATAATACTAGCTTGTTGGTTAATAAATGATTGTGGTTTCCCTATCATGAACATTGAGATGTTGTTAACAACAAGATCATATCGTTAGGAGAATGGTATGATGGACATACTCCTATAGATAAGCGTAGCATAAAGATCAAGTCATTTTAATAGTCAATTGCTATATGCTTTCTGATACATAGTAACCTAATTCCTTCGACCATGAGATCATGCATATCTGCTTTGATGACATCAAACACCACACCGTAACTGGGTGGTTATAAAGGTGGCATTGAGTGTTCGGAAAGTATGGGTTGAGACACATGGATCAAGAGTGGGATTTGTCCATCCATATGACGGATAGATATACTCTAGGCCCTCTCGGTGGAATGTCATCCAATTAGCTTGCAAGCATGTGACTGGCTCACAAGGCATCACATATCACGTGAACGAGAAAAGAGTACTTATCGGTAACGAGGTTGAACTAGGTATGCAGAGATACCGACGATCAAAACCTCGGATAAGTAAACTATCATGAGACAAAGGGAAATTGGTATCGTATGTAAGTTTTTCATTCGATCGCAAAGTAATCATAGAAATATGTGGGAGCCATATGAATTTCCAGATTCCTCTATTGGTTATTGTTCAGAGAGGTGTCTCGATCATGTCCGCATAATTCACGAACCGTAGGGAGACACACTTAAGGATTCGATGTTGTTGAGTAGTTATGGAATGATGAGTAAGAGACCGAATGTTGTTCGGAGTCTCGGATGGGATCCGGTATATCACGAGGAGATCCGGAGAATAAGATTCATATAAGGAAAGTCCTGTTTCGGAGTTGGGGAATGATTCCGGTGTTTTCATCGGGAATGTTCTAGAAGGGTCCGGAAGGTCCGGCAATCCGGAGGGGAAGGGTACATGAATGTGTCATAACAAGTTTGAATGGTTGCATCATGTAATAGGTTTCATCGCTGAGCAAAATAAAGGGATAAATCAAATCCTGGTTTGAAAAGTCAAACGCCAATTTGAAAACTCAAACGACAAGTTTGCTTGGTGGAGGGAGAGTAGGAAACCTACTTGGGGAGGAGTTCCTCTCCCTCCACCCGCCGGCCAAGGAGGCCGACTTGGGGGAGGCCTCTCCTCCCCTGGCCGGCGCCCTCCCACCTATAAAAGAAGGGGCAGGGGTGCCCCCTCTAGCCTACACCTCTCTCCTCTAAACCCTAGCCCTAGCCACCGGCCCCTCTTGTAGCCGCCGCCGGCCTAGGGCAAACCCTAGCCACCGAGTTGGGGCCCTCCCATTGCCCTAGCCGCCGGCCTAGCCATCTCTCCTTGGTGCCTCTAAAACCTAGATCGCCAGGGCCTCTCTCATAGTCCACCATAGTCGCTCCGGCTTAAGGCGAAGCCCTGCGAGATCTCCCCTCTACTTCCGGTACCACGCCGCCGTGCTGCCGGAATCGCGAGGAGAGTACTACAACCTCGGCTGCCTTCTGGAACAAGGGAGAGGAAGGTCTTCATCGATTACCAAACGTGTGACCGACTGCGGAAGCGCTGCCAGAACGCAGCGCCGGAAGGATCGTCTACATGATCTTGAGATCGGCAAGAGTACGACTACATCACCCACGAGAATCCGCTCTCGTTAAACAGTTTCGAATCTTCGAGGGTGAGTTATTCTATCGACTCGTTGCTACAATCTAGTAGATAGATCTTGGCTTTTTTGTTTGTATGCGGTAGAAATTTTTTGTTTTCCATGCTACGAACCCCAACATTTGCTGAGTACGCTCGTACTCAAAGTATCTTCTTAATCCTTGCTAGATTCTGAACCCATTAACACTATGTCTACATCAAGATATGCTCCAGGACTTATCAAGACCAGCTAAAACTCTTCAATGAAGACAAGGAAGTCAACATATACCTCAACTCAAGTGAAGACGGAAGTTACTGATTAGATAGGAATATTATCTCTAGCCAAAGAACCTATTTCATTAGTGCGTTGCAATAGTAGCAATGCCAACCTCTTAGTCAGAATATTAGACTTAATATTATAATCGTTCTTGCGTTGTTTATCTTTGATTCTTCTCCGTAAGAAGTTCTTTCTCTCTCTTTAACCTAGAGTGTTCTCTGGATCTTATGTAAAAGAGTGAGTTGTAACCTTTAAGCCATGTATTGGACCCGCTGTGTTTCTGTTGTGCCATTCTGAGGGATGTAATACTAGTGAACGGTGTTTCATTGGTGTTATGTCAACGACTATAGTATACTACATCATGCAGTGGTATGCTCGGTCACCGCATAGAGCCCGCACAGTCTACTTTCATCCAATAAATATATGTGTGAAATGCTTGAGTGTACAGAGCGAACATGTGTTGTAGTGTAAATAGGCTTGCTAGACTAAATATTTGATTTGCTAGACTGAATTATATGTCTGAGATTACACGATCTGGTGATGATTTCTTGCTCTAAATGGAATCTTGTACTGTGCTGCATGTGCTACTAGTTCTTGGTAATAAATATATACACTTGTAAGCATTCTTTTGAATAGAGATGATGTTTTTCTTAATTGAGCAATCTGACACTATATATCTCATATGCTCATGTACAAGATATGACTTCTGATCTACTTTGGCTTTATGCAACTACATATTATATTTCAAATAATGTGTAGGTGTGATATATAGTGTAGATAGTAAACATCTCCATATGTATGTGATGGGCTAAAATTCATATAAAGGAAGCAAGTGTTATGTAGATACTTGCAGATGTAGAGTGCTTATTTTTATATGCAAACATGTTAGTTTGGTAAATTCACATTTGATGTGATTCCCAACCAGTATGTGTATGTAGGATGTGAAAGTGAGTATCGGTTACTATACTATTCTAAGGCATACCTTCTGGTTATGGTTAATGGTTGGATGGTTAACTATAGACATGAAAGTGAGCCTGTCAGATTTTTGGATATTAATATGTGAGTGGAAGTGGATCTACTTGCATCCAGTAATGATAATAGTATATTTAATCATTTCTAGCTGATTAGCTAGAAAGATGATTTGGACAATTTCCTAAGGCTTGCAGATAACTTAGTGTGGTGATTGGCCTTTTGTACATATGATTTGTTGTAGCTTTCTTAATAAGCTTTTACTTGTGCCATTTAAAATTAGTGGCCTCTACTATTTGGAATATGCCACTGTGGTGCCTCATTAGAGTGTGCACAGTGGTGATCCCATGATGGCATGATCTGTTACTTTTGCCCTGCTAATGATGCAAAAGACTCGGGCCATTCACTGTATAAGAACAGATTTTTGTACTTGATTTCTTAACCTGTCCTATGATGCAAATGATATTGTTCGTGAACTCAAAATGATATTTGAGGCTCACACAATAGTTGAGAGTTATGAGGCTTCTGAAAAGTTCTTTAACTGCAAGATGGAAGAGGGAAGCTCCGTCAGTGAGCATGTGCTTAAGATGTCTAGGCACGCCAATAAGCTCCAAAGCTTGGGTATAGTGATTCCTAATGCTTTAGAGATCCATCGTGTCCTCCAATCACTACCACCAAGTTACAAGAACTTTGTGATGAACCACAACATGCAGCGCATGGATAAGTTGTTTCCATAACTCTTCTCTATGTTGAAGTCTGCGGAAGTGGAGATCAAGAAAGAGCACCAAGTGTTGATGGTCAATAAGACCACCAATTTCAAGAAGCAAGGCGAGCCTAAGAAAAAGGGTAACTTCAAGAAGGGCGGAAAGAAAGCTTTCGCGCCTGCAAAGAAGACCAAGGTTGGGCCTAAGCCTGATACTGAGTGCTTTTACTGCAAGGGAGAAGATCAAGAAGGTCACTGGAAGAAAGGTATTGCCCCAAGTACTTGGCGGGTCTGAAGAACGGCAACATCAATAAGAAAGGTATATCTTATATACATGTTATTGATGTGTATCTTACTAGTAGCCATAGTAGTACCTGGGTATTTGATACTGGTTCGGTTGCTCACATTTGTAACTCGAAACAGGTGTTGCAGAATCGACGGAAACTAGTGAAGAACGAGATGACGATGCGCGTTGGAAATGGATCAAAGGTTGATGTGGTCGCGGTCGGCATGCTCCCTATTCATCTACCATTGGGATTAGTTTTCTACTTAAATAATTGTTATTTAGTGCCTGCGTTGAGCATGAACATTAGAACAGGATCTTGTTTATTGCAATACAGTTACTTGTTTAAGTCCGATAATAATGGTTGTTCGATTTATACGAGTAATATATTTTATGGTCATACACCTTTAATAGATGGTCTATTTTTGTTGAATCTTGATAGTAGTGATACACATGTTCATAATATAGATGCTAAACGTTTGAAATTAGATGATAATTCTACATACATGTGGCACTGTTGTCTTGGTCACATTGGAGTGAAGCGTATGAAGAAACTCCATTCCGACGGACTTCTTGAATCACTAGATTTTGAATCACTTGAAAGATGCGAAGCATGTCTGATGGGAAAAATGACTAAAACTCCATTTTCTGGTATCATGGAGCGAGCTATGGACTTATTGGAAATCATACATACCGATTTATGTGGCCCGGTGAGTGTGGCATCGCGTAGTGGTTATTGTTATGTTCTTACTTTCATGGATGACTTGAGTAGATATGGGTATATATATTTCATGAAACATAAGTCCAAAACTTTCGAGAAGTTTAAGGAATTTCAAAGTGAAGTAGAAAATCAACGTAACAAGAAGATTAAATTTCTATGATCTGATTGTGGATGTGAATATCTAAGTTACGAGTTTGGCGAGCATTTGAAGAAATGCGGAATACTTTCACAATTGACACTTTTGGGACCACCATAACATAATAGTGTGTCCGAACGTCGTAATCAAACTCTCTTAGATATGGTTCGTTCTATGATGTCACTTACAGATTTACCATTGTTGTTTTGGGGTTATGCATTAGAAACATCCGCATTCACTTTAAATACGGCACCATCTAAATCTGTTGAAATGACACCGTATGAATTATGGTTTGGGAAGAAACCTAAATTGTCGTTCCTTAAAGTTTGGGGTTGTGAAGCTTATGTAAAGATGTTACAGCCCGACAAGCTTGACCCCAAAGGGGAAAAATGCATCTTCATAGGATATCCAAAGGAAACTATTGGGTATACCTTCTATCATAGATCCGAAGGCAAAATCTTCGTTGCCAAAAATGGATCCTTTCTAGAGAAGGAGTTTCTCTCGAAAGAAGTGACTGGAAGGAAAGTAGAACTCGTCAAGGTTGCTGAACCCTTGTAACACCCCGTCCACTGGGCCCGGGGGTGTCACTCCTGGTAGTTTAATAGGATATCTATACTAGCCCCACAAACCAACACTAGTCTTTTCTGCGTACTTTGTCCTCACTCATGCACACCCGGTTACCCACTTCCCGGTCGGTCACCCATCCTAGAATTGCTCGAGGCCAAGCACGCTTAACCTTAGAGTTCTTTTAAAATGAGCTTCCGGAAAAGAAGTTGCAACTTGTTGGTATGAGTATCCTATCAATCCTATTAAGCCATGTGCTGGATCTCACATACACCCACCCTTTAGAAGATCGATGCCCTCATCGATCAAGCACACTCCAGGAACGTTCCCTCTTGGCACGCGTATGTGCGTCTAGTGCCGGCACATGTGCCATGTCGTGTTGATACGTCCAAAACGTATCTACTTTCTCGAACACTTTGCTATTGTTTCTTCTCTAAACTTGTGTGATTTGGATACAACTAACACAGACTGACGTTGTTTTCAGCAGAATTACCTTGGTGTCTTGTTTTTGTGCAGAAAATGAACTATCAGGAAAAATCCCAGAAAATATGCCAAAAACTATTTCTCACCAGAAGATCCACGAAGCCAAAAGGGGAGACAGAGGGGAGGCCTGGGGGGCCCAGACCCACCCCAGGCGCGGGCCCACTGACCCCACGCCTGGGGGAGGTCTGGCCACTCCAGGCAGGTCCTCGGCCTCCCTCCGCACCTATAAGTTTCCTTCTGACCTAAAAACAGAGGGGGGGGGTTGATAGTTTTCTAGAAAGAGTTCTGCTCCGCCGCCGCCACCAGAAACCAAGATTTGGATCCTGAAACTCCGTTCTGGCACCCTGCCGGGACGGGGAATTTGGAGAGGATCATCGCCATCGTCATCACCAACGCATCTCCATCAACCACCGATGTTTCCCTCATCCATGAGTGAGTAATCCCCCACTGTAGGCTTGGGGATGGTAGGGATTGGATGAGTTCTATCATGTAATCGAATAAGATCTGTTAGGGCATAGTGCCTAGTATCTCTATTAGTGCTATTTGACTTTGTTGCAACTTGTTGTGCTTAATGCTTGTCACTAGGGCCCGAGTGCCATGATCTCAGATCTGAACTTATTATTGGATCATTATGATAGTATTGTTTGTGATCTTATCTGCAAGTTGTGTACACATATCATTGTCCGGATCCAAAGGCCCCAAAGTGACAATAATTGGGACAACCGGAGGGGATGACTATGGTGTGAGGATCACATGTGTTCATGGAGTGTTAATGCTTTGCTCCGGTGCTCTATTAAAAGGAGCACCTTAATTGCCAGTAGTTCCCTAGAGGCCCGGCTGCCACGGGCTGGCTGGACAGAAGATGTTGTGCAAGTTCTCATTGCGAGCACGTATGGCTATATATGGAGCACATGCCTAGGATTATTTAGTACTTTGATGCTTGTTATTATTTATCTGCAATGCCCTAGATCTTGAAGTTACATGTTTAGACTCGTCCATGCAACGCCCGTCCATCCATCCCTATGCCTACCGCACTCGAATCCTACTCTTATCGTTACTGTTACTATTGCTCCTGTTTCACTGTTGCTGTTACTGCTGCTGTTGCTTTGCTGTTGCTACTACAAAATATTGCTACTGATAAACTTTTGTGAGCAAGAACTATTTCTAGGTGCAGCTGAACTGATAACTCATTTCTTAAGGCTTGCAAGTATTCTTTGGCTCCCCTTGTGTCAAATCAATAAATTGGGTAATACTACCCGCGAAGACTGTTGCGATCCCCTACACTTGTGGGTCATTAAGACTATTTTCTGGCGCTGTTGCCGGGGAGCATAGCTTTATTTGTAAGTTCACTTGGATCTATTATTGTTCATTGCTACTCCTTTCATCATGGGGAAGTCTCGTGATGGAAAGTTCCCTATTTTACCATCCACTACAAGAAGAGGTACAGTCCTAAACACCTCTGCTGCTCTTGATTCACCATTTGTTATAAGTAAGCTTGTCACACCACCACCACATACTCATGCTACACACACTGCTACTACTGCTGAATCTGAAACTGCTTTTGATACTCATGATGTTACTTCTACTGTGCTTGACGCGAGTGGTTCACTAGATCCTTTTCTAGATGCTACTATGGCTAGTCTAGGAAATACCGAAACTCCTAGTGAAGACACTGTTACACCCGTTAGCTCACCTGCTAGTGAGAGTTATGATATTAATGATGGTTACATTGAGCTCACTGATGAGTTTGTTGAAGAGTGCCGAAACACACATGGTACTAATGCTATGAAGAGTCTCCTTGCTAGACGTACTATTATGCCTAAGTTGTCCTCTGATCCTAAGTTTGCCACTTCTCCCATAGATATTAAAGATGAAGATTATGATTTCTCTCTTGATTTATCTTATTTAGATATTGTTGAGAAAGAACCTTTTTGTGGGACTGAAAATGAGAGTGTTGTGGCTCATATGAATGAGCTTTCTACTATGAGTGCTTTGTTCTCTAATGATTTTAAAATGCGCAAGTACTTTGTTGTTAAGATCTTCCCCTTTTCACTAAAAGGAGAAGCTAGGGCTTGGTTTAATAGATTACCTCCTGGTTCCATTGATAGCCCTGATTGCTTGATTGCTTATCTCTTCCGTAAATATTTTCCTCCCAGAGCTAGACATGCTGCTTTGCAGAGACTTTTTGATTTTAAACAGGGAGAAGAAGAGAAATTGCCTGAGTCATGGAAAAGATTATGTTCCTTGATTCATGCACATCCTGGATGTCCATTGCCTAAGAATGAGCTTCTTGATATTTATTATAATGGAGTAACTGATGATTCTAGGACCTACCTAGATAGCTTTGCTGATTGTGTTTTCAGGAAAAGGACTCCTACAGATGCTGAAGAATTAATGACCAAGATAAGAAAGAATTATGATGATTGGACTTCAACTGAGCTAAATACACCTGAGCCTATTACTCCTGAACCAGTTGTTCCTGAACCAATTCCAACACCAACAACAAAGAAGAGGGGAGTTATTGCATTAAATGATGAAGTGGTGAAGGAAGCTAAGAAGTGTCTAAAGGAGAAAGGTATTAGAGCTAAAGATGTGAATAATCTACATCCTATAGAAGAGTTATGTAAGCCAATTCCCCACTCATCTACTATTGAGGTACACTCTCTCCAATTTAATGAAGGTGATATTCCTTATGGTAAGCCTCCTGATCAATGCTTAGAGGAACTTGACACATTTTTTGTTAAACAAGGTAATTTTAATAAAAAATTTCAGAATCATTTATTGGAAAACTCTAGAGCTATCCATGAGTTGAAAGATATCATGGAAAAACTTCTAATGATATTAAAATGCTTTGTAAACACTTTCAAATGGTTCAAACCCAACTTGATCAACTTGCTAAGGTACAAAAGGATATGCTAGTTAATGATTCAGGAAATAAACATGCTTATGGAATTAGAACTAGGAGTGGTGCGGCTACTCAAGATCCTTTATATCCTAACGAACACCCTAAAAGAATAGAGCAGGATTCCTAACAAGGTGAAGATAGTGGTAGTCCTCGTAAGAGGAAGAAAAAGAAACATAAAGTAATTGAGGAACCACTTGAACCTGTTGTAGATCCTAATAGTATATCTGTCTCTGATGCTAAAACTGAGAGTGGTAATAATAATGAGTCTCCTGATAATGAGGAAGGTGAGGAAGAACCTGAGAAGCACACTAAGAACACTAGGTACACAAAAGAGGATTTTATTGCTAATAAACATGGTAAAGAGAGAGAACCTTGGGTGCAGAAACATATGCCTTTTCCATGTAAGAAACACAAGTCAAAGGAGGAAGAACACTACAACAAGTTTTGTGAGTGGATGAAACCTTTATTTTTGCAAATTCCTTTGACTGATGCTATTAAATTGCCTCCTTATTCAAAGTATATGAAGGATTTTGTCTCTAATAAAAGGAAGATTCCTAATGAGGAAATTTTTACTTTGCTTGCTAATTAATCCTTCAATGGTAAGGTTCCAAAGAAACTTGGTGATCCAGGTGTACCAACTATTCCTTGCTCCATTAAGAATAATTATGTTAGAACTGCTTTATGTGATTTGGGAGCTGGAGTTAGTGTTATGCCTTTTTCTCTCTACAAGAGGCTCCATCTAGAAAAGTTGATACCAACTGATATATCTTTGCAAATGGCTGATAAGTCAACTACTGTCCCTGTTGGTATATGTGAGGATGTTCTTGTTCAAGTTGCTCATAATTGCATGGTTGTAACTGATTTTGTTGTGCTTGAAATGCCTGAAGATGATAATATGTCTATTATTCTTGGGAGACCTTTTCTTAATACTATAGGTGCTATCATCAATTGCAATCAAGGAAAAGTAACTTTTAATATTAATGACAAAGAGCACACTGTCTATTTCCCCAAGAAGGTTGTTAGAAGCTATTGCCTGAATTCCATTGAAAATATTGAGAGCATCAAGGTTGGAGAAATATATTGTCCCATTCCACAAGAAAATTTTGAAACTATTACGTTTGGGACCATTGCTATCAAGTATGAGGTAACATAATCACCTTGTGGAATGCAAAATTTTGTTTCATATAAAATTATTTTGGTAACAAGACTTGATCAACATTGTTAACAAAAGGATTTTAATGAACAAAATAATGTTTCCACTATGGTTATACTTGCTTTCCTTTTCCTTTCTCCTTCTAGTCTTTGCTTTAGCTTTAGTTTTTATAGTTGTTTGCTTGTTTGAGTTTCTTAGAGCTCCTGTAGTTTGGCTTTTGGTTTGCTTTTGCTTCTACTGAAAAAATTGTTTCTGCGAGAAAATCAATTTTCATACCCTGAAAATTGGCCAAAAATAAAGTTTCCCAAAAAATTCCAGAAAATTCAAAATAATTTTTTTCTCGAAAAAAGGGGGATAGAGAGGTACCAGAGGTGACCCAGGGGCCACCCCAGGCCACCACACCTGTAGTAGGTGTGGGCCCACCACTGGTGGCACCTAGGGGGTCTAGCCCACCTGGGCCCCTCCAGGCTGCCTCCTCAAAGCCACCTTCTTTCTCTCTCCCAAAAAACACCGGAAAACTTGCTCAAGCTCGAGTTCTTGTTGTTCCTGCTCGCGATTTTCGATCTCCTTGTTCAGCCCATCTCAAGTGCTGATTTTTGGAGGGTTTGCTCCTTGGTATGTGCCTCCTCCACTTGTCCAATTAGATTTGTGATTGGTAAATTGTATCTTGAGTATTTTGCTGCTGTAGGTGACAGGTTGTTTGAGCTTGCATGCTTGTTCTATGCTTAGAAACTTTGTTTTGATGCATGTGTAGTCCTCTAGCAAGTTCCTATAGTAGTTACTCATCATTTATCAACTTAGAAATCACTTGGTTTGATGGTTGTTTAAAATTTCAGAATAGTGAAGTCATGGACCACCACACCTTTGGTGAAATATTTGAGAGTGATGCACCTAGAAGGGCAAGGCTTCCAAGGTCATCCACCAGTTCTAGACCCTCATACAATGAGGATCTCATCACTCCGCGGTTTGGTGATAAGGGAGATGAAGGGGATGCACACCCCTCCACCTTTTCTTGTCAAACTTTCTTGCGAGCTGCTGGGATTCTTAATGATTTCACGGCTTTGATTGAGAGGGATGGTCTAACAAGTTTCATGCAAGATGAGAGTGCACAATATGCTTTACTTACTAAAACATTTTTGGAGAGTTTCTCCTTTACCAATAGTTTGTTCAATCTTTCTGTGTCTTTCGGACTTTATGGCAGGGCTCATTCTATGTCTTTGAAGAAATTTTGCAAGTCCCTAGGACTTGGTACAAATGGGTCATCAAAGAAGATTACAGCTCTTCCAGCTGATCTGTTAGAGCTTTACCGAGGAATAACCAATGATGATGACCGCAGAGCTCAACGAGGGAAGATAAAGAATATTCAACTTCCAGCCATTAGGTACTTTACCTACTATCTTACCACCAGTGTTCTTGGTAGGGAGAACACTAGTAATATATCCAACTATCAATTGGCCTTCTTAGCTGCTGCGCTCTACGGTGAGGATAAGTATAATCTTGGTTCCCTCATTGCTCGTCGTTTAGCTGCTAAGGGACCCATTTATGGGGGAATTATTGCTACTCGTATCGCTGCTGCCTTGGACATTGTTGTTGATCCACATGATACAGTTTTGGCTCCTCTGAGGCTTGATCTTGCTGCCATGAAGGCGCACCACTTTGTCACCTCTAGCTCTACTCTTGAGAACTTGGTTTATAGAATGTTGTTTACTGACGGGGAAGAGAGAGAGATCCCTCTACCCCAAACCACTTTGCTCAGTATTTCTCAGGGACCTTGGTCACGCACGAAGGCGGAGATGGATGACAAGCTGCGCTCTCTCAACTTCCATGGGCACTATAAGGGGGAGCGCCTGCATATGACCCCGCTGTACACTACACAGGGGAGGTCTCGAGCTCGTACCAGGACAAGGGAGCTTCCTCGACATACTATGGAGGGGCATCTACTTGGACACCATGGGATTGAACCCCACTTAGGCCAAAAGATTAAGCTTGGGGGGAGGTTTACCGACATCACACTCATATATATATCATGTTTGGTCGGTTCTTTGTATATCCATTGTTTCGCTTTCTTTTTGGTTTTTGTTGCTTCTTTCTCAAAAACACAAAAATACCAAAAATATTTTCGTTGTTTCTCTTGGTTTGTTTCTTTGTTCCTTTGCTTTGGTTTGCCTTAAAAGAAAAAAATCCAAAAAGATTTTTCTTTGTTTGGTTTGCTTTGTTTTTGTTTGGTTTTTCTTTGTTTGCTTGTTTCTAAAAAAATCGAAAACACCAAAAATATTTGTTCTTCTTCTTTGGTTTTGTGAGTTCTTTGCAGGGTTCAGCCGTCCACTTTGGATTTTGGTTTCATGTTAATATTCAAGTCACACAAGTGAAGGGCAATAATGAAGGTTAAGACAACTCGAGGTGTGGTAAGAGGCTGGTAACGAACCATATCTGTTTCATTTTTTTACATATACTCATCATTGTGAGCATGCTTAGCCTGTTTGTGTAAGGTGTATGTCATTATGGATGCTAGTAGTTCTTGCTTGTCTATGATTAGCTCTAGCTTGCTAATAGTTTGTAGCATGTCATATGAATGTTTGCTTGCATTGTTTTATTCATACTTTGGTATGACATTGTGGTATCCTCCTCTGACTGTTCATGTGAATCGACTTGGCACATGCTCACGCATGCATATGACTAATCAATAGTCAGTAAGCCTCGATGATTTATTTTGCCTCAGAGTTCTTGTATCACTTTCATGCCATAATTAGTCCTGTTTTGTTGCAAGCATGATTATGACAGTTATTGCTCTCTCGTTTGTCGCTCCCTCTCTATTGCTAGCCTTCACTTTCACTGAGTATGTGCTCTACCTGTGCTTCCAACTCCTCAAAACCAATATTGCCAGCTGTGTCCACCATACCTGCCTATTAGCATCATTTGCTACTTCAGTGCATATTTTATTTATGTTGTGTTTTCTTCCAAAATAAAATGTTTGTCTGTTTTGAGAAAGTTAGTTAGTAAAGCTCTCACAAACTTGATGGCACACTTTATTCCTTGCGCTTAATAATCTTGAACCATTGTGACTAGTCCATGAAAGTTATATGATTGCTTATTATATACTGGGAGTCAGCAGAACCGTGTTGTCACGAGGAACACTTTCAAAACTTTTTTGATATCTCATCCAGTTGATTCCTTGCTCTTTTGTTTATGAATGTCGATGATGTGAAATAAAAGGGGAAGTTGTTAGTTCATGGAGTTTATACATTGTGTTAGAGAAACGCCTGGGCCGCTAGACTAAGCCATGCTTAATCATGGTGGAAACTTGCAGCATCACTGTAATGAGCATCTAGGAAGCATCCTCAATAAAAAGCTATGCATATGATAAATAAAAAGATTGCTGAGATGCTCATTGTCCGCTTGCCTTGTCATTTTGGTTATGGGAAAGCTCATGTACCATATGCAAGAGGTACCCCGTTGGCGGTTCTCGATGATATGCATGTATTTACAATGACAAGAACTTTCAGGTGACCAAAGTTGAGTAGCATGCAGAGCGACCCTCGTACTCAAGGGACTTGGGATTTCCAGTCTATGGTCTGTCAAGCATATGATTCAGAGTGGACCTCACTTTCACCTTAACCACATGAAGATGCCTATGATAGGGGCAATGAGAGCTCAAAGCTAATGAGTACCTTCCTTTCAGCATTAGGAAGCCTTTCAAACCTTCACAAAACCGTTTTCACAACTTTGTTGAGTCACCACTTATTCTATGAGCACCTTCTTGAGAGCATAGCTGTCATTCTTGTGTTTGTTCCAAAACTTGGTTAATTATGTCATGACTTTGATGCTTGTGTCTCTGATATCTTTATCTCTAGTCTTCATATGAACTTCAGAGGTGCCTCAGCATTTATATTGTGCTCTTCAAACAAAGGCAAGCGAGATACCACTCTATCATACCTTATCATGAGCATTGCAATGTTTCTTGTGTTTATGTTTCATGCTACTTATTATTATTGAGTTGGTTTCTCTTCATAGCTTGCAATGACTATTGAGTAGACTTAGTTGCATACTCTTTATTATGAATTGTCTAATCATCTACTCCTGTGCCGAGAATATATACATCATATGAAGCAAAGTGTTCGTGAAAGTTCTTTTATCGCACTCAGTTTTCAACTGAATTGCTTCAGGACAAGCAATAAGCTAAGCTCGGGGGGAGTTGATACGTCCAAAACATATCTACTTTCTCGAACACTTTGCTATTGTTTCTTCTCTAAACTTGTGTGATTTCGATACAACTAACACGGATTGACGCTGTTTTCAGCAGAATTACCTTGGTGTCTTGTTTTTGTGCAGGAAATGAACTATCACAAAAAATCCCGGAAAATATGCCAAAAACTATTTCTCACCAGAAGATCCACGGAGCCAGAAGGGGAGACAGAGGGGAGGCCTGGGGGGCCCAGACCCACCCCAGGTGCGGGCCCACTGACCCCACGCCTGGGGGAGGTCTGGCCACCCAAGGCAGCTCCTCGGCCTCCCTCCGCGCCTATAAGTTGCCTTCTGACCTAAAACCAGAGGGGGGTCGATAGTTTTATAGAAAGAGTTCCGCTCCGCCGCCGCCACCAGAAACCAAGATTCGGATCCAGAAACTCCGTTCTGGCACCCTGCTGGGACGGGGAATTTGGAGAGGATCATTGCCATCGTCATCACCAACGCATCTCTATCAACCACCGATGTTTCCCTCATCCATGAGTGAGTAATCCCCCGTTGTAGGCTTGGGGATGGTAGGGATTGGATGAGTTCTATCATGTAATCGAATAAGATCTGTTAGGGCATAGTGCCTAGTATCTCTATTAGTGCTATTTGACTTTGTTGCAACTTGTTGTGCTTAATGCTTGTCACTAGGGCCCGAGTGCCATGATCTCAGATATGAACTTATTATTGAATCATTATGATAGTATTGTTTGTGATCTTATCTGCAAGTTGTGTACACATATCATTGTCCGGATCGAAAGGCCCCAAAGTGACAATAATTGAGACAACTGGAGGGGATGGCTGTGGTGTGAGGATCACATGTGTTCACGGAGTGTTAATGCTTTGCTCCGGTGCTCTATTAAAAGGAGAACCTTAATTGCCAGTAGTTCCCTAGAGGCCCCGCTGCCACGGGCTGGCTGGACAGAAGATGTTGTGCAAGTTCTCATTGTGAGCACATATGACTATATATGGAGAACATGCTTAGGATTGTTTAGTACTTGGATGCTTGTTATTATTTATCTGTAATGCCCTAGATCTTGTAGTTACATGTTTAGAATCGTCCATGCAACGCCCGTCCATCCATCCCTATGCCTACCGCACTCGAATCCTACTCTTACCGTTACTGTTACTATTGCTCCTGTTTCACTGTTGCTGTTACTGTTGTTGTTACTGCTGCTGTTGCTTTGCTGTTGCTACTACAAAATATTGCTACTGATAAACTTCTATGAGCAAGAACTATTTCTAGGTGCAGCTGAACTGACAACTCAGTTGTTAAGGCTTGCAAGTATTCTTTGGCTCCCCTTGTGTCGAATCAATAAATTGGGTAATACTACCCGCGAAGACTGTTGCGATCCCCTACACTTGTGGGTCATCACGTGTACACTCCGGGACACACGCGCCATGCGCCACATGTCCCTCCACTGACCCGCACACACCTGTTTAACCGCAAGGATCGGCTCTGATACCACTTGTAACACCCCGTCCACTGGGCCCGAGGGGTGTCACTCTTGGTAGCTTAATAGGATATCTAGACTAGCCCCACAAATCAACACTAGTCTTTTCTGTGCACTTTGTCCTCACTCATGTGCACCCGGTTACCCACTTCCCGGTCGGTCACCCATCCTATAATTTCTCTAGGCCAAGCACGCTTAACCTTATTGTTCTTTTTGAATGAGCTTCCGGAAAAGAAGTTGCAACTTATTGGTATGAGTATCCTATCAATCCTATTAAGCCATGTGTTGGATCTTACAAACCTTCTCTCAGATTTGAGAGTAGCATAGCACCAGAAAAAGTTCTGATGGCGCCTACACCAATAGGAGAGGAAGCTAATGATAAAGATCATGAAACTTCGAACAAAGTTACTACGGAACCTCGCAGGTCAACGAGGACTCATACCACTCTCGATTGGTATGATCCCGTTATGAGTGTCATGTTGGTAGACGACACCGACGACCCTATGACATATGAGGAAGCGATGATGAGCCCAGATTCCAATAAATGGCAAGAAGCCATGAAATCCGAGATTGGATCCATGCACGAAAACCAAGTGTGGACTTTGGTGGACATACCGGATGGCCGCAAGGCTGTCCAGAACAAATGGATTTTTAAGAAGAAAACATATGATGATGGTAATGTAACCATCTATAAAGCTCGACTTGTCGCGAAAGGGTTCCAAAAAATTCAAGGAGTTGACTACGATGAGACTTTCTCACTGGTAGCAAAGATAAAGTATGTGAGGATTTTGTTAGCAATCGCTGCATATTATGATTATGAGATATGGCAGATGGATGTCAAAACAGTGTTCCTCAATGGAGACATTGATGAAGAGTTGTATATGGTACAACCCAAAGGTTTTGTCAATCCTAAAGATGCTAAGAAGGTATGCAAACTTCAACGGTCCATTTATGGATTGAAGCAAGCATCCTGGAGTTGGAATCAACGTTTTGATAAGGTAATAAAAAGTTTTGGTTTTATACAAACTTATGGAGAAGCTTGTATTTACAAGAAAGTGAGTGGGAGCTCTGTAGCATTCTTAATACTGTATGTAGATGACATATTGTTGATTGGGAATGATGTAGACCTTCTTAATAGTGTCAAGGATTATTTGAATAATAGTTTTTCAATGAAAGATCTTGGCGAAGCAGCTTACATATTAGGCACAAAGATTTATAGAGATAGATCGAGACGCCTAATATCATTGTCACATAAAACATATTTGGACAAAGTTCTAAAGAGGTTTGGAATGGAAGATAGCAAGAAAGGGTTCTTGCCCATGTTGCCCAATACGACCTTGAGTAAAACTCAAAGTCCTGCAACGGCAGAAGATAGAGAAAGGATGAGTAAAACTCCCTATGCCTCAGCCATAGGATCTCTTATGTATGCCATGCTATGTACTAGACCCGACATTGCATATGCTGTTAGTTTGACTAGCAGATATCAAAGTGATCCAGGAGTGGATCATTGGACAGCGGTCAAAAACATCCTTAAGTACTTGAGAAAAACTAAGGATATGGTTCTTTCTTATGGAGGTTATGAACAACTCGTTGTTAATGGTTACACCGATGCTAGTTGGAACACCAATCCGGATGATTCTAAATCTCAATCTGGATACGTATTTACTTTGAATGGTGCAACAGTTAGCTGGAGGAGTAAAAAGCAATGCTTGGTGTGGTTCCCAGTGCGTTGGACCCAATGGCTATCTACTATGATAACATGGGTTCCATAGCCAATGCGCAGGAGCCAAGGTCACACAAGAAGCTGAAGCATATCAAGCTACGTTTTCACACTATTCGTGAGCATGTCCAAGAAGGTGACATAAAGATTTGCAAAGTACACACAGATCTGAATGTGGCAGATCCGTTGACTAAACCTCTCCCGAGGGCAAAACATGACCAACACCAAATCGCCATGGGTGTTAGGTATATTACCATATAATCTAGATTATTGACTCTAGTGCAAGTGGGATACTGTTGGAGATATGCCCAAGAGGCAATAATAAAAGTAGTTATTATTATATATTTGTGTTTATGATAAATGTTTACATTCATGCTATAATTGTATTAACCGGAAACATTAATACTTGTGTGATTTGTAAACATGTAAGAGTCCCTAGTAAAGCCTCTTTGTAATACTAGCTTGTTGATTAATAGATGATTATGGTTTCCTAATCATGAACATTAGATGTTATTAATAACAAGATCATATCATTAGGAGAATGATGTGATGGACATACTCCTATAGTTAAGTGTAGCATAAGATCAAGTCATTTCAATAGTTTGTTTGCTATAGGTTTCAGATACATAGTAACCTAAATCCTTCGACCATGAGATCATGTTAATCACCATCACTGGATGGATGCTTTGATGACATCAAACACCACTTCAAAACTGGGTGGCTTTAAAGGTGGAATTGAGTGTTCGGAAATTATGTGTTGAGGCACATGGTTCAAGAATGGGAGATGTCCATCCATATGACGGATAGATATACTCCAGGCCCTCTTGGTGGAATGTCATCCAATTAGCTTGCAAGCATGTAACTGGCTCACAAGGGATCACATATCACAGGAAAGAGTAAAGAGTACTTATCGGTAACGAGGTTGAACTGGGTATGCAAAGATACCGACGATCAAACCTCAGATAAGTAAAGTATCGCGAGACAAAGGGAATTTGGTATCGTATGTAAATGGTTCATTCGATCACGAAGTTATCGTAGAAATATGTGGGAACCATATGAATTTCCAGATTCCTCTATTGGTTATTGATTAGAGAAGAGTCTCGGTTATGTCTGCATAATTCACGAATCGTAGGGATACACATGACAAAGGCTCAGTTGATTGTTGAGCTTCGTTGGAAGACCCCAAGAGGAAGGTATGATGAGCACATCAACAAGTTTTTCCCTCAGTAAGAAACCAAGGTTATCGAACCAGTAGGAGGAAGGAAACAACTCAAAGGCGTTGCTAGCAACTGGAAACCTGCACAACACAAACTCAAGACTTTGCCCCAACGAACAATGAGGTTGTCAATCTCACCGTTTTGCTGAAAACAAAGGATTAATTGTATGGTGTGGAAGGTAATAGTGGTTTGTAGAAAGTAAACAGTAAATGTGGAAGATGTATCAATGGTAAAGATTGGACCGGGGTCCATAGTTCACTAGAGGTGTTCTCCTTAAGATAAAAAAACATGACATGCTGGGTAACACACCATTGATTGATTGATTGATTGATTGATTCATAGCCTGTGTAGGCGTGGGGCAGGGCCCACCCGCGCCTAGGGGGGTCTGGGTGCCCTAGCCCGCTTCTTCGGCTCCCCTCTGGACTTCTTGTTCCCCACGGAAAGTAATTGACTTTGACTTTTGTCCCGTCCAATTCCGAGAATATTTCTTTACTAGCTTTTTTGGAAGCAAAAACAACAGAAAACAGGCAATTGGGTACACGTGTATCATAGAGAACCGCCAACGGGGTACCCCTTGCACATGATACAGGACTTATCTCATAATCAAAATGACAAGGCAAGCAGACAATGAGCATCTCAGCAATCTTCTTATTTACCATGGGAAAATGGTGCTTTTTTATCTCTTTCCTCTTTTCAACATGTCTCTTTTTTTATAAGAAGAAAGCTTCATAGATTGCTCACTATGGTGATGTTGCAAGTTTCCACCATGATTAGGTATGGCTTAGGCTAGCGGCCTAGGCGTTTCTCTAACACACATACATAACTCCATGGACTTACAAGCTCCCCTTTTATTTCACACCGACGATATCCATAAACAAAAGAGCATGATATCAACTGGGTATAATGTACAAGTGCAATGTTTAAAGCGTTCCCCATGACATCGTGGTTCTGCTAATTCCCAACGTATAAGTGCAAGCTTATAAAACATAGATGACACAATGGTTCAAGTTTATTAGGGGCAAGAAAAATAAAGTGTGCCATCAAGTTTGTGAGAGCTTTAATCACTAAGTTTTCACATAACAAAGAGACTTTTTAATTGGAAGGTAGATGAAAACAAGAATATACTTCGAATGGTGTAACACACCATGCATAGGAATTTATAGTGGACACTATGGAATAACTTGGTTTCTTGGGAGTTGGATGCATGAGTAGAGCTTACTCATACAAGTGGAGGCTAGCAAAAGACTGGGAGCGACCAACTAAGAGAGCAATAATGGCCATAATCATGCAGAGCGACAAAACATTACTAATCAAAGCATAAAGTGGTACTACAAGTCAAGGAATAAATGATCATAGAGGCTATGGTGACTTGTTCATAGTCATAACATGGTGTGAGCATGTGCCAAGTCAACCCAAACAAAGCATCAAAGGATAATACGACAATACTATGCTTTTGTATGCTAAAACAACGCATGATTCCTTCAAGGCACATTAATCAATCCCAATTGTTTGGAACAAGTCATGCTACAACAATAATCACTAAGCATAAGGTCAAAACAACATCTAGCATGACATGCTAAAGTCTAAGTCACAATCAAAGCAAGCTCCTCTTGTACTATTCAAGCAAGAACTTTCTACTCCTCTCCAACACCAATCAACTTATTTGAAATAACACAGCAAGAACGGGGGTCCAAACTACTTTATTCAAGCAAACTAAGCAAACAAAAACCAAAAATTAAAACTAATACGCTCCAAGAACAGCACAACAGTGCATGAAACAATAAAAACAAAGTGTCTAGAAAGACGTGAGATTTTTATTGATGAAGAAGGGGATGCCTTGGGCATCCCCAAGCTTTGACGCTTGTACCTCTTGAATATTTATTGGGGTGACACGGGGTGGCATCCACAACCTTGAGCTTTTGTCCATTCTTCGTCTCATTACATCATTCTTCCTCTACACCTGCAAATTTTCCTTCATAAAAAACTTCACACAATCTTCATTAGCAACATTAGTATATTCAAAAGATAATAGACCCTTGGGGTTTAGTTTTAAAACAGAAAAACTTTCAATAAAGACACAAGCTACTGTAGAAATTCCCTCAAAAAGCTCAATTCCCAAAATAGAACCCAAAAAGGAAATAATAAGAAGCAAATGCAAATAATGACAGAAATCTGTCAAAATAGAACAACAGGTAGAAAACATTTTTTTTGAAGACCTTATGTTGCTCAAATAAAAAAGTGTTGAACTAACGAAAGTTAGCTAACAACCCACAAAATGACGGCTCAATCCGAATTACAGAGATTTTACACGATTTTTTATGGTGGAGCACAAAAATCTGTTTTGGGACAGCAACTCCCCAAATCTTACTTCCCTCTCATTAGAGGTTATTTTTGGCAAAAAAGCAAATAAAAAGGATAAGAAGAGGTCATTACAGAGGTAATAACTTCCAAGACTCAAGAAAACTTTTGGGTTATCTCCCAATAAGTACTTTTCTTTAACGCCTTTAAGTTAGACACAAGAAGCAAGAATCAAGTATTTTCAAATGAAGAAGCATTAAGGTCAATACTCGAAATCTCTTCAACTAGGAAATGTATCTCATCCAAATGAGTTTTAGAGGATCCTTTCTCATCTCTCTTAGGTTCACTACTTTCATCAAATGGGTTTAGAGGATCCTTTCTCATCTCTCTTAGGTTCACTACTTGCATTCCTACAAGTTTAAAAGGTATGGGTATCTTAATTTCCTTTATGGGTTTGGTTTTATCTGAAGTACCCATAACATCTACACATGAGCCTAGCATATTAAAACGTTCAAAGACCTTTTTGGCTTCCTTAGCAACATCATTGAACTCCTTTAGCAAAAAAATTAGGATAAAATCTCTCTTTTCAGCATCCTCTTCTTCTTTTAGTTTAAGAAACAAAATTTGCATCATGGGTTTAAGGTTAACAAACCTAGACTCCAACATGTGAACTAAAAAAGCTGCAGCAATTTCATAATTAGGAGCAAGTTCTGCTAAAGATCTATCCTCAATATCCTCATGTCTGCTAACATGATTAAAGAATTCTTCAATATTTTCTTTCCCAATTATAGGGCCACTACCTATTGAAAGGTCTTTCAGGGTGAACTTGGGGATCAACATGATGAGCTAGAGCAAGGTGACAACTAGAGTAGGAACTAATTTTTTTGTTTTTTTACAAGACAAAGCAAACCAAACTAAACTAATTTTTTTGGAGTTTTTGATAAAAAGAGGCAAACAAAACCAAGCAAAAGAAACTAAGCAAAACAAAAACAAAGTAAAGAGAAAGGTTGTGAAGGACTCCCCTTGTGAAGCCGTCCTTAGCCTCCCCGGCAACGGCGCCAGAAAAAGCTTGACGATGGCTCAGTTGATTGTTGAACTTCGTTGGGAGACCCCAAGAGGAAGGTATGATGAGCACAGCAGCAAGTTTTTCCCTCAGTAAGAAACTGAGGTTATCGAAGCAGTAGGAGGAAGGAAACGACTCAAAGGTGTTGCTAGCAACTGGAAACCTGCACAACACAAACTCAAGACTTTGCCCCAACGAACAGTGAGGTTGTCAATCTCACAGGTTTGCTGAAAACAAATGATTAACTGTTTGGTGTGGAAGGTAATAGTGGTTTGCAAAAATTAAAAAGTAACTGTGGAAGATGTATCAATGGTAAAGATTGGACCGGGGTCCATAGTTCACTAGAGGTGTTCTCCTTAAGATAAACAAACATGGCATGCTGGGTAAACAAATTACAGCAGGGCAATTGACAGGACTGAGCAAGGCATAATGATGCAATACTAGACATTCATGATCATATGAGATTTGATTGGGCAATACAACAAGATACATAGACCGCCATCCAACTACATCTATGAATAGTAATCCACCTTCAGGTTATCATCCAAACCCCTTAAAGTATTAAGTTGCAAGCAACGGATAACTGCTTTAAGCAAAGTGTGTAAGGTAAACAATCCACTTGTTCCATGAACAAGAGACCGTTGTTTTCTCCCTAGTAGCAACAGCACATCTACAACCTTAGAGATTTCTATCACTTCCCTTAGATTAAATAGAGGCATGAACCCACTATCGATCATAAATACTCCCTCTTGGAGTCACTAGCACCAACTTGGCCAAGATAGCTACTAGAAATGGAGAGCATGCAAGATCACAAACAACACAGACATGATAGAATCAACAAGACAAAACGATTAATCAATCTAACATAGTAATCTCAATATCCATCGGATCCCCACAAACACAACATGCATGATTACAAATAGATGATCTTGATCATGAACGGAGCTAACAAGATCTAAACATGGTAGCATAAGGGAGGAGAGACAACCATCTAGCTACTACATGGACCCGTAGTCCAAGGTGGAACTACTCACGATTCATACCGTAGGCTGGCATGATGATGAAGAAGGTCTCCGGGATGATCTCCCCTCCGGCAGGGTGCCGGGAAGAGCTTCAGATCCCCCCGACCTAGGGACGATGGTGGCGGCGGCTATGGACTATTTTGTGGAAGATTGATCGGGTACTTAGGATTTAGGTATCGGGGGCTTCTTATAGGCGAAGAGGCGAGGCAGGGGGAACCCAGGGTGGCCGCACCCCCAGGTGCGGGCCCAGCCTGGCCATGCAGCCAGGGTGTGGCCCCCTGGTGGATCTTCTCCGTCTCATCTTCTGGCTTCGTGTTCCCCACGGTAAAATATTGACTTTGGCTTTTGTCCCGTCCAATTCCGAGAATATTGATTTTCTGCCTTTTCTGGAACCAAAAACAGAAGAAAACAGGCAACTGGAACTATGACATCTTGTTAATAGGTTAGTCCAGAAAACATATAAAAAACACCTCAAAGTGTAGACAAAGCAAAGCAAAGTAGATACTAAACAAGCATGTAGCATCAAAAATTATAGATACGTTTACGATGTATCAACACACTTAAGGATTCGATGTTGTTTAGTAGATATGGAATGTGAGTAAGAGACCGAATATTTTTCGGAGTCTCGAATTGGATCCAGGACATGACGAGGAGATCCGGAATGGTCCGGATAATAAGATTCATATAAGGAAAGTCCAATTCCAGAGTTCGGGAATGGTTTCGGTGTTTTCACTGGAATGTTCTAGAAGGGTCTAGAAGGTCCACCGATCTGGATTGGGAAGGGTATATGGATGTGTCATACCAAAGTGTAATGGTTGCATCATGTCCTAGGTCACTTGGCTGGGCAATGGGAAGAGAGAAATCAAACTCTAGTTTAAAAGTCAAACGCCAGTTTGAAAAAGTCAAATCCCAACATGGTTGTCAAACTCCCTCCCCTTGCCGCCGACCCTAGTAGAGGAGTTGGGGGAGGACTCCTCTCCCCCCAAACCGCCTCTCCCACCTATATAAGGAGGGGTAGGGCGCCCCCTACCCTCACACCTAAACCCTAGCCGGCTGTCGCCCCCCTCTCTTGTTGTCGCCTAGGGCTCCTCCAAGTCACCGCCTAGGGCTTGCCCTAGCCGCCGGCTACCACCACCTCCCCTCGGCCCTCTAAATCCTATATCTCCAAGGCCCTCTTCTACTCCACCATACCCGCTCCGGCTTAGGCAAAGCCCTGCAGGATTTCCCCTCTACTTCCACCACCATGTCGTCGTGCTGCTGGAATCGCGAGGAGAGATCTACAACCTCTGTTGCCTGCTAAAACAAGGGAGAGAAAGGTCTTCATCGAGTACCGAACGTGTGATCGACTATGGAAGCGCTGCCGGAACACGGCGCCGGAAGGATCATGTTCACGATCTTGAGACCGGCAAGTGAACGACTACATCAACCACGAGAATCCGATCTCGTTAACCGCTTTGGAGTCTTCGAGGGTTAGTACTCTATCGACTCGTTGCTCCAATCTAGTAGATAGATCTTGACTTGTGTTTGTTCATGCGATAGAATTTTTTTGTTTTTCATGCTACGAACCCCTACAATTTGTAGGTCGCAAAGATAATGTGGCTCAGAAAGGAAAGCAAGTGGGGGAAATATGCTAGATGTTTATACCTTTCATCGCGATTTACACCCTTTATTTGTTGGTTCCATCCTTGCTCACGGAATTTTAGTTTAAGAAGATAACATGGACAACATGATGGTGATGTAGAGCCCCTTCTCCTCTTCAAAACAAGCTAAAACACAAAACCCTGAGTCCGTATGTGAAAGTTATGGCCAAAACCATGGAGTTGTGGAAGCTATAGGTGGTGGAATCGGTTGACCGGAACTGGGACCAAACTTGTTGGAGGCGACTGAATCTGGAACCAATTTCAACCGAAATGGATCGAGATGTTCGAAAATTCAATTTTTGCGGACAAACTCAAAAAGAAACTCCAAATTAGAGGGGCGGATAATGGAATTAGGCTATAGGAACATAAAGGAATGTAGATCAACAAGTTTTACAGTGAATCTATGGATCAAAACCTACCAAAATGCATCCAAATATCAGATCGATCCAAAAGAAATCATGGGCTATTTTTGTGGAAATTTTTGAATTTTATCAAGAAAAATTTCGGGGAAAAGAGGTGTGAGGTCGAATCGGTGGCAACCTATGCTCTTGATACCATTTGATAAGGCTCTTATGCCTTTATATAGGGCCTTGGCCTCCAAGGTTGGCCCAATCTTCACGGATTCATGGGGGATTTGAGGGAAAGGGTGAAGAACACACACACACACGTGGCAATAAATAGCGAAGAAAACCCGTAATCGATCCCCATGATAAACCCTCAACGGAGCAACCTCTAGAACTGGAAAGACAAGCCAACAATCGCTCTAACTGAAACAAATTCCTTCTTGCCAGTCGATCCATCGATCCAATAGAACTCTAGCAAGGAATAATAGCAACCAATAGAACACTATGGAAGATTGGCACTACTAGAACCATGATAGTGAAGATTGACACTTGTATACTAGAATTCACAAGGGAAAGAGTAGCTATGCGAAGAACCTGAATAGTCTCCATAGGAGTTCCACACACATGGGGGAATGAGAAAAGATCTCTCTAATTCATAATCATCTCTAATCTCAAATCTGAACCACAAGGGGATATTTATAGTACTAGGGGCGAAGGGATAAGATTAGGGAATATTTTGGGTGCATCAAAGCCAAATCTTTGCATAGGCAAGTGATTTCAGTGGTAAATCGATGGGACCATATCCTAGACCAGCTTGTTTGGTGGTGAATTCGGTGCCCACAGGATCTGAGGCCGATTCTCTTCAGTATACTCGTTCGGTAGGAGTCGGTGGCAGTATAGGTGGTACTAGATCTGTCACCAAATCTGGATTGAAATCAGTGTCATGTTCGTTTGAACGAACTAGGACCAACATTTTTGGTGGCCAACGGATGTAGTACCGATTCGGCAGATTTTGATGTTTTCTTCTTCCTTCTCTTCCATGCTTCTTTATTCGGAGTCTTGATTTCTTGGGCGTCTTTAGCATCTCCTCATGATCATGGGTATAGACCTAGTCATAAGATGGACATTTGGTTCAAGTAGCATTCCATTCCAGTGAGGACTGAAGGAGCACAAGTGATGAAAGGAATTCACCTTAGGTGTATTTGTTGGAGTAGCGTGACTTGGTACGATGGATGGCATGGTGATTCCATATGATGGGCTGCATCATATGGATTCAAGGCAAACTTACTACCTACAAAAGTTGTAAGATCTGAAATGATAGCCATGACATATGGTCGGCCCTAGTAAAAATCCAAGAGACTAACGCTACTTCAGTTGCCTCTTCCTAGGCTTGGAGTACACCATGTCGTTTTGATATGTCTAGAGGTCATAATTTTTTGCTAAAAACAAAAATCAAAACACCACTAATATATGGTACAATGTAAGAGCATCTCTAGTATCGTCACTGCAGTGGCGCGTGAGCGTCGCAGTGAATCGTCTTGTCGCTGTACTAGCGTGTGGCCGGCGTAGAGAGTTGTCTCGTCGTCGCAGTGGCACATGGCCGACATGGTGTTTACTCCCTTCACCTTTTACGACGGCGTTAATGCGAGCTAGCGGCCACATTGCCTACTCTGGCCTTTAAAAATACCTCCCATGGTGTCTCTCCTCTATCAGCAATGCAAACCCTAGCCCCGTTATGCTCGCATCTTCTTCCGTTCTCGCCCCCAAGATCCCCCGTCGGCTAAAAGCCATGCCTCACCGCCTGTCTACCTGTTGGGCCCGTCACCCCATGCACGACGCGCCTCTGTGCTCCCCGCTGCCGGACCAAGCTCCACCGGACACCTCAAACGACGACGACTATGAGCAATTCGGCTTGTCCTGCTCGATGAACAAGGACCAGTACAACGGGCCAGTGGTTGATCCGCTGCAGCGCGTCGTCCTCAACTCTTTCAAGACCGAGCGGAAGAGGGCCAACAAGGTTGGTCTCCATGAGGAGGTCAACCGACGCTTTGAAGAGCGCGACGCGAAGATCTCCCAACAGAGGCAGTCGGTGGAGGAGAACGCTCGCCTCCTCATGGAGAGGGAGCAACAAGCTATTCTTTCCATCAATGCGGAGAATGAGACCACCGGCGCCTCTCACGAGTAAGCCTAAATTGCTTAGAACAAGTTCTACCGATAATTAAGCAAACGCACAAAGACGGGGCGGAACGACAGGCAGCGCGCTGGTGGCGGGCCCAGAAGTAGGCCAAGCAGCGTCACCGGAACGACGACGAGGCCGGTCCGTCTAGTGGGAACGACAACACTTAGATTTAGTTTCATTTAAGTTCTGTTAAATTTCATCCGGTTTATAAAATTTCGTCATACTTTCAATGAATTCCGTGTCATTTGCACCCCAGAACGGCACCATCAGGGGCACATGACCCAAACGCGACACGGCATACACCAAACTACCGATCCGGCGCTTCTGCTGGACGTCATTTGTTGACGCTATGCTCTAATAGAATTTCTTGTCTAAACCCAATCTGCGGGTCGAGAAGAAACTTAAACTAGTTACTCCTATTCGCGAATCACGACTATATCTTCCAGTTTCATCTCCCGATATTTGTATGAAATTTGGATTTGACTTAGCGGATAGATGCTCGTGTCTTCTTGGGATTTCCTTGACTACTGTCAGGGCGAGGTATTTGGACTTGGGAGTACTGGCAGCACTCAAACATAGCGGTAGCAGAATACTTCCGAGACATGAACCCCAAGTGGAACGATAAATCAGGAATTGACAGCATGGGATTCAAGTACTCGTGAGGCATACGAATATGTCTTAATAGATAAGAAATCATGAACATGACAATTTACAAGTGTTAGATCCAATGCCAGTCAATCCCCTCAGCAGCTTGGGTCTCTGAATCCGGTCGAACATTCCGAGGTAATCACACGAGGTGTCCCTGCCCTACTCCTATTTCCTCGCCGGCGTCCATGCTGGTGGTGCGGGAGGATTTCAAACTACAAAATGTTCTCACCCAATTCTGTTAAAACCCGTCCCAGAGTCCACGGCAGCTGCTACTGAGAGGACTCTTCGGTTTTCAAGAAGAAGCTTCTTGCCATCTCTTCGGTCACATCGCTGCATGCGCATAGATGGCGAAAATTAATGGGAAATATAGGATCATGTTTACCGAATTTCCTCAGTAGATAGAAATAGGAGTTAGCCTACCTGTCGGACGCTTCTTCTTTGCTTATAAGTAAAACATTCTTGGATGCAAGAATCTGAAAGAACTTGGCAACATCTTCCACATTCTTCAACCTCTTGTAAAGCGTCGTCACAAACTGGTTGAACTCGTTCGGCTCCTAGGAACAAATGACAGATTAGATAAAACCGAGCAAGCATGTTTAGCATAACCATGTCCAAGTTGTCTTATTCTTAAATAAAGCACAGGTCATTTTCTACATCACTACCATCCACTGAAATGGAATTGAATAACCGTAGGGAACATTACCTGTTCGATTATGCAGGCCTTCCGCAGAGCAACAAAGCACTCCAGTGCCTTTTGGTAATAGTCACCTTGAGGGGAATTTTGTATCAAAGCCGTTGCGTAATTCTTCATCTCTTCAATTGCCTTCAGAACCCATGCAGAGCTAGATCTCTCTGCCAGCATAGTTTCGAAATCTTGAACGGGGTTTAGATCTCCGATCTTCCCAACCTTCTCTGTTGAAGGAAACATAGCTTCTACCGCCGTAGCCAGAGCATGAGGGTCTTCTGACTTCTTAGCTTGACCGTCTAACTCCTTAGCCTTCTCTGCAGAAGGATCTTCTGGCTTTTTAGCTTTATCGTCCAGACCAGTATAAGCCAATCTCTCCTGCATACGGGCTTTTTTTCTCTGTGATCAATGAAACAAGTTAATGTTGAAGTTGATAACCAAGATTATCTGAATCGAGTTTAACACGAGAAGTCAATATCTAACCTTGGGGTTCTCCTTCAGCTCGAATGATTTGCTTAAATTTTGGAGTAATGGTGCTTGATAATTAATTACATTAGGATCTGGCTCGGTTATCCTCCTTAGACATGTATCAAGTGGCGGGGGATTTGCGTCTGGCTGGTTTGACTTCAGATCTAGGAAATTGTAGTACCTCTGAAGGGGGACAACAGAACCGTAGTCAACAAATAAGTGATTTACACACAAAAAAAAGGGAGCAAAATTATAGGGACTACCAAATGTGTGATCCAGAATCTAATATCACAACTTAGAAGCAAACAAGAACGCAGGCTCACCAATTTGGACCTCCATGGTCACCAAAACATAGGATAGCCCTCATGCAAAGGGTCAGAATGACGTTGCAGATTTGAAAATGAATTTCAAGTCTTCTATTAGTCAGAGAATCTTTCATCTTTAACTCGCACCCACTTGTGTTAACTTTAATATTGTGAGAACTCTCTTGTCGATTGCACTTTGAAGACTAATGATATGGAACAAACTAAGTTTCCATTACCATCATACTTAGTAGAATTCCAGAAAAACAGTTTCCATCTAAGAACTAAAAAATAGTAGTTCACAGAAAACTAATATGGTGTGTATAGCTAAGCATTTATTGAGTATAAACCAATAAAAAGAGAAAAACAAGATGACAGCAAGCAACATATTTATACTAAAAAGGACAAATAATAAGATGTACAAAATTGTTTTTTGGGGAAAGCAGTATTCGACCTCTAACATGGGATTTGGTGTGAAATCAGGCCTGAGGATCTCTTCCCTCCCAGGTGGTGCAAGGTCTAACATCTTCACCAGGTTATCTGCAGCTTCCTGCTGTTCTTCAGTAGGCTGTGACGATGGTGGCAGTCTGCTGAAGGAGCGAAACTGAAACTCTCTGACATCCTCAGAAAACGGAAGTATATTGAAGTAAAACGAATCTGGCTGCAAGGCAAAGTAAAGAATTGCTTGAAAATGTCCATAGTCTAGCTTAAAAAAAATAGTGACCCATCCACTGTAAGGTAATGAATGAAGCACATACAACATTTTTCACTGATGAGATGTTTGGTGTCAATACGCCAAAAGCAACACTCCCTTGACCTTGCCTCCAAACACATCGCAGAATTGCAACCTTGTCCATTTCTTGCATTGCCCTAGCTATGGCAGAAGCTGCAACAATTGCTTTTGTGTTTCCCGGTTCAGGTACAAAGGAGTTCACGTCTTTCATAAAAAAGTGTCTGTCAAGTAGAAAGTGGATTGTGTTACATTACCAGTACATGTCTGGGTTATGTTGTAATACATTCCTATACGCACATAATTGAAATAACTATGGCCAGCCATGGAAATAACTACAGAACATAAAGGTACAAGTTGAAACCATAGGAAAACCAGGCCACAGCCATAAAAAATTTGGGTTCATCAGATGTTTCATGTTTCACAATGATCAGAAAACAATATCAGAACAATGGGTTTGTTGGTTTGCAAGGTCTTCAAAACAAGTGACATCAAACTTGAAATCATAAAACAATAACAAAGCAACGCAGAAGTTTCTTCCAGTTAGTCCTCGCAATTGTAGTTAAGCATCACGTTCTTGTAATATGCAATCACTAAGGAGGCAAGAGTAGTAAGAGAAGATGTACTAATAGGCTTCTAGCAAATGGGACAAAATGGTTGCGGTTTATGTCTCAAAACAATGGTATAAAAAATTCAGCTTAATAACTGGTAAAGTAGTACTCACTCCGTCCTAAAAAAGGATGTCGCAAATTTGTCTAGATTTGCATGTATCTATACACTAAAACGCGTCTAGATACATCCATATCTAGACAAAACTGCAACATCCATTTTAGGACGGAGGGAGTACAACTCAATGACTAATTAACTGGTAAAGTAGTAGAAAGGACTAGGTATATCATTAGTTTCAAAGCTAACAATAATGCCAAAAGCACATTAGCAACTACAAATGCTAAAGAAAAATATCTAATGCCAAGTTGAAGGATATCCAATACCGTGGTATGCTGGATCTATCTGCGAAACCTAGAAGCTTAACACCTTTCTCTGGTTTGAACTTCACAGCCTCCCATTCAGCCGATGATATAGGAACAACTTGAGGACCATAAAGATAGCCCTTGATTCTTTGATCTGGTGGAACAACTGTGTCTGGTTCTAGAATGCTTTTGTACTCAAAATCCACTTTGACTTCATGTGAGGCAAATTTATCGCTTGGAGGAGCCTTATCAGAATACTTCTTCAAAGTGGGGAACTTCTCCTCAGATGTTTTCTTATAGACCCACACCTGTTCACAAGACATCAAGCAGAAAGATCATTGTAAACCAACAGACACTGATGAGATAGCGAATTCAAAATAAAATGCAAACTGAATCAATAATGCTGGATTACTGAAAGACTTTGTTTTAACTGACAGAAGTATATTACATAAAATTTCAAACATCCCACCTTGATTTTAAAATTAGAGCTCACTTCGAGGTCTCCCCTGAAGATAGTAACAGGGAGCACATTTCTAGTCTTGAGAGCCCCTAAGAGTGAAGTCGGGGTGTCAACCTGCACTACCTTTGCCACTGACCTATCTCTGAAGTGATATAATAATTGGTCATTTTCATCCATTACAGAATTGTGATGAACCCCAGCTTCTCTGAAAACAATGCAATCCATCTTAATGTCATGTTTTTTCATCTGGTCCGCAATAGTGTCCACCTGATCTTCTTTTGTCCCTTGGGGCGGATCTCTCAGTGGATGTTGTGCATCAGTAATTAGACACAGACGTTGCTTTGCTTTGATATTTCCGAATCTCTTTATCAGCATATCCAAACCAACAACAATAGCATCCAGAACTTGCTTTAGTCAAGGAATTTTAATGCCTGATTCTGATCATATTCCATGAGAACATAAAACAGGGTAGATTCCACAAGGTAACAATACGTTTTAACTGAAATGAATAATTTTATGTAAAAAACAGGGGGGAACTACACTAGATGTAAACAAAGCATGTAAAGGGACCTGCTACTTAAAGAACCAAGTTATAGTTATAATTCATGATGGCAAACTAACAACAAAGGTAACTCCGCAAAATTTAGAAACTTCAAGATGATAGATCAAAGAACTAGTTTAAATTCCATTGTCGTGGATATGAACTGGCACATATAAATTAAGGCAACAATAAATAATAAATGATTAAATATAAAAAACAATGTGAGTCTGAAACATGTGTTGCATTCTCATCGTGGTAGGCAGAGGACAAACAGTAAATATAGTAACAGATGGATCTTTAACATTAGATTGAAAAGACACCAATACACACTGCTATTTATGGATACAGTCACCAGGGGCAGTTCCTCTTGGAAGATTTTGAAGAGCACCTTTTGTTTCTTCGTCAACAACTTTGATATCATGCTTAACCACCACATGTTTATAGCCCCCAAGTTCCTTCGCGAGGTCATTGCAGGTCTCTGTATACATCAGTAAAAGTAGCTTAAGACTCGTGAAGTAATGATTTCAGAAGGTATGCTATGCATTCTAAAGAAGAAAAGAATAACTTGCTTGATTGTTTTACATTTTGAATCATACACTTCATCAGACAGATATATGTATGATAAGGATCCCTTGAAGAGAATGTCCAAAAAAAAGGCTTCCTTGAAGCAACATTATCAGGATTCAGCTATGAAAAAATTAATCAGGACCATAGGTGTGCTCGCAAGTAAAAGTTCATCGTTGCATCACAACACATAGGCATTAGGAAAAATTAACAAGGGGACAGTTTTCTAGGTGATGACTTATAGTTAACTCAAAATATGATAAAACAGGAAGCTAATCACATGATCAGTGCACAAGTTTTGAAGAAGCATGTCACCGCGATTGCAGAGTCAGCCATACCTTTGGTTCCAAAAAGGACAATCCCAACCTCGTCGCTCCTATTATAAACCAGCTGGAGAGTGTAAGAGTGCAGAGGCGGTTAGCTAGTCCTCATACCACAAATCAACAGACACTAGAATTTGAATTGGGGAATCCATAGAATTCCCATAGCAAGTGGCTTGCCTTCTTGCGCACAAGGGTGGAGCAGACGTTCTCGACCTCCTGCAGCGCCCCGTGCATCGACGGCCCGACATCCAACAGCAGAACCAGCCCTTCCTGCAACACAATTAAGTAGCAAGCAGAAGCCATCAGCATATGCAAGCAGAGTGTACCGCGTGCAGCTGTAAAATTGCCGTCTCTGCACATTGGCAATAGAAATCAAGGTCCCCCTCTTCCCCTTGTAACGCTCCGGTGTGCTCCAGTTGAGTTCATGCTGCTAGTCTAGTCTGGCATCTACTGCTGCTACTCGCCCCTGCTAAGCATGCGAGTCAACTAGCACCAAATTCATTCAAGCAGAGGGAAAATGGCGCCCATCAATCGTGCGGGCAACAGAGGGCTTGAGGCGCTCGGGCGAATGCCGAACCCTAACTTGCCGGGCCAAACCCTAGAAGAGCAGGGGGAGGGGACCAATCAATCAATCAACCCGCATCGCGAGCGAAATGGCCCCTGGTATCCCGAGCAGGACTATTCGAGCCCACGAAGACTGCGGGGAGGGGAACCGCCGGCTGTGAGGGGGGGAGGGAGGCGTACCTTGTTTCGAGCCATGGCGCCGGCGGAGAGGTTAGTCCGTGGCGCGGCGGGCGGAGAGGGCGAGCCGGGGGGAGGGGACAACGAGGGCTTATGCCGGGCGGCGGGGTTCCTTGCTTTGGAAGGAGGAACCGGCGAGACTCGAGAGCGACTACCGCGGAGTCCGCCGCGTGACACGGGGTCACGGTGGGGTGATGGGCTGGGCTGCAATCTATGGTTGCCGGCTCGGCCCCAACCCGTTCAGTATAACTTGCAAAAAAAAAAGGTAATTTGGCTGGTTGGGCCAAGCGGTCTGGTTCCATTGTTTTTTTTCTAGGTCTCCTGCCTCGATTGTTTCTCTATGTTTTTTTTTTCAAATGGAGGAAAAAGCTTAAAATAGAATAAGTTTTAGAAAGCCTAATTAGGCAAGCAAATATGTTCGAAATACAAAATCCTACTCTTCTGACATAATTGACCCTAACTGTTTTGTAGCTTCAGGCAACATGACACTGATAGGCGATTAGTTAACCATCCTTGTCCATTAGCAAGCTTATGGATGTAGTTTTTTCCCCTTCTGGCATTGACCTTGCTGTGGAAGTACATCGTGTTTTCATCTCCTTCTCTCGAGTTTTTTTATGTGGGCACATTGCTTCCTTCTTGATCTCACAAGCACCGCCAAGATTATTACCCTTCTCTTGAGATGCTTGCGCAAGTCACTCTCTAAAGTCTTGGGCAACATCAAAGCGCTGGATGATATCTAAATCCATATGAAGATATAAATCTTGGGTAGCATAGAAAGGTTTGGCCCCATTTTCTCAAGTGGAAGCCCAACTTTGCTACCTTGTGAAAAAGCACGTGACAAGGCACGGCCCAAGCTTCATTCACCACATCTTGGAACCCTAACATTCTAATTCAATAGCTATCAAACTTGAAGGCTTTAGGGCGGCGAAGGTCAATTTCTCCCGCTAAGAGTAATGGACAATGGTCAGAGAGGAAACGACGAGAGAGCATGGATAATATTGTTGGAGAAGTGAGTGTCCTAATCATTATTGCAAAAAAAAAAAACTTAGTCAAGCTTGCTCATGGTTGGATTTCCATTATTCCAAGTGAACCGGCGGTTTCGAAGATGAATTTCATGGAGCTCACAAAGTTGGAGAATTTCTCTATGTTTTGGTGAATTTCTTTAGGGCCTTGGAGGTGTGGCGGCCTTTCGCCGGCGGGAGGTTTTCCGTTATTTGTTTCGCCTGTTTTCTAGTGTCTTTTTCGGGATGTTGAGGCAAAGACTACATCCTGGAGTCAGAATAAGGTCCTCCCCGCTCTATCCTCACTTTGGAGGGTGTGTGGAGTCGTTTGTCCGGCGGATCTTCTGGGATTCTGTCCGTTTTCGTGTTCGTCGGTTTGTTTTTAGACCAGTCTCCTTCAATCTATGGATGTCATCATTGGTGATGGTTGTTGCTCTAGTGCGATGATCCTTTATAGCCTTAGCACGACGACTTCCCGCCTGTCGACTACAACAAGCTTTGCCAGGCTCCGATGGCAGCGCGCCTTCGACTCGCGCAAGTGTTTGTAGTCGTCACTAGGTGGCCTTCGACTCGCGCCTTCGGGATGTTGAGGTGCAGAGGGGAGCCCGTGGCGCGGCGGGCGGAGAGGGCGAGCCGGGGGGAGGGGACAACGAGGGCTTATGCCGGGCGGCGGGGTTCCTTGCTTTGGAAGGAGGAACCGGCGAGACTCAAGATCGACTACCGCGGAGTCCGGGACGTGACACGGGGTCACGGTGGGGTGATGGGTTGGGCTGCAATCTAGCTTGACCCATGGTTGCCGGCTCGGCCCCAACCCGTTCAGTAACTTTCAAAAGAAAAAGTAACTTGGCTTGTTGGGCCAAGCGGTCTGGTTCCATTTTTTTCTAGGTCTCGTGGCTCGATTGTTTCTCTATGTTTTTTTTTCAAATGGAGGAAAAAGCTTTGCTCATCTCATTAAAATATAAGAATTTTACAAAGTATAATTACACGAGCAAATATATTCAAAACACAAAATCCTACTCTTCTGACATAATTGACCCCAACTGTTTTGTAGGTTCACGCAACATGACAATGATAGGCGATTATTTATCCATCCTTGTCCATTTGCAAGCTTATGGATGTAGTTTCTTCTCCTTCGGGCATTGACCTTGTTGTGGATCTATATCACGTTTTCATCTCCTTCTCTCAAGTTTTTTATGTGGACACATTGCTTCTTTCTTGATCTCAGAAGCACCGCTAAGATTATTACTCTTCTGGGGGAGAGCACCCTAAAGTCTTGGGCGACATCGAAGCGCAAGATGATTTCTAAATCCATATGAAGATGTAATCTTGGGGAGCAGGAGAAGATTTGGCCCCCATTTTCTCAAGTGGAAGCGCAATTTTGCTAGCTTGTGAAGAAGCCTGTGACAAGGCTCATTATGGGGGGTTGGCACAACCCAAGCTTCATTCGCCACATCTTGGAATCCTAGCATTCTAATTCAATAGCTATCAAACTTGAAGGATTTAGGGTGTCGAGGGTCAATTTCTCCCGCTAAGAGTAATGGGCAATGGTCGGAGGGGGATGAAGAGAGAGCATGAAGAATATGGTTGGAGAAGTGCGTGTCCTAATCATTATTACCAAAATACTTAGTCAAGCTTGCTCATGGTTGGATTTCCCCTCTCATTATTCCAAGTGAACCGGTGGTTTTGAAGATGAATTTCATGGAGCTCACAAAGTTGGAGAATTTCTCTATGTTTAGGTGAATTAGGATCTAACCAAGTCTACAGCAGGTTGGGCTCGGTCCGAGCTTCCTTTCAGCTAACTAAAAAAAGGCTCGACTCGGGATGAATGGTTGGGCCTTTGGTAGTGAGACCTAGCTGGCCTAAAACTCTAAAACTCGGTCAAACTCGCCAACCCAGCAGAGGCGGAAATAGCTAGAACTGTGTATATACATACAAGTCGTGCCTCTCTCCATGTACATTTGTCCATTCAAATTGAGCATGCATTCAATTTTGGCCATGAAAATTTGCAGTGCAACAATTCAACTATGGACGAACCCATTTTAATAAAAAGAACCAATAATGCATGTTAATGGAGTATATGCAAAAAAAATGGCAGAACATTGGCAAGTACTACCTCCGTCCCAAGGCTTGACCAAATTTGTAGAAAAATATATTAATATTTACAATATGAAATAAATATCCTTAGATACATCATAAAACATATATTCACATGGCATTTATATAATATCATAGTTCTTAATAGTTTTTTCTAAAAGTTTGGTCAAAATTTTTGTAGCTTGGCTTAAAAAAATAATATAAGCCTTAAACTTTGGGATAAAGGGAGTACATGTGCTAGTGGTATGCTACTAGAGGTTTTGAAGCTTTTGCACATCAAACTGAGCATGCATAAACAAAAATAGTAAAAAGAGGTTTTGAAGCTTTTGCACATGTAGTGCACTAGTGTGAGTTTTGGGGAGTGGTCAATGCGAGAGTGACAGACTAGCCCGAGGGTGTCCCTGGTGGGATCCGCTAAGGCTAAAAAAACACGCGAGCTAAGGGGCTGGACCAAGCCGAGCCGGCCGAGCCAAAAGCTTTCCTCCGTCCAGGTTTTTGGGCTTAACGCGGTCCATGCTCATATTGGGCCTAGCCCTGCATACTACCTAAAAAAAGTCTGGACAATGATAGGTGAGTTTTATTGGAACATCCTAATTTGTCAATATTAGATCAGAACTGAAAAGATCAGCATATGCATAAACTGAAGTTATGGATTGAGCCAAGATAAGTGAAGAGAAGATATATACTCACGGCACAACGAATTAACTTAGCATATAACATGTGCCAGATGATCTTGAAACCGAGGTAAAAGCTTTGACTGTTCCATTGATTAAAATAAATGTTGCCCATCTAATTTATGAAAAATTATGCCAACAAACCCAAAAATAACCATGGAATGAATTTTCATCATAATTTTCCTAGTTCTTGTTGTTGGGGAAAACAACATTTTCTCTCCAGCTATGTACAGTATCATATTATTTCAGATCCATAGGGGAAACCTAGTATTTGAACATGAGTCCAAACAATAGACTCCTTCAGAAAATAAGTACTACCATTGTAATGCCATCGCGTTGTGTAAAATATGTCCTATATATACTGATCTAGGCATACCGTGCTGGAAAGTTGCACACTGTATATTATGAAAAGGAAAAACACCAGGCGGAGTTCAAGAGAACATGGCATTACATTCCTATATCGGTCGCATTTTCCGTCTTTTTTTCTTGCAACGGCAAATTGATTTCCTGACATCGAATAACTATTGTTGATTTTATCCATGCATGTTGTTGATGTTTACAATTGTATAGCTATGACTTTTGAGAATAACTTGTCGTTCCAGTGTGCTATCTGAAGTCCATTAATTGAAATTGACTGATCTGTTTTGGAGACAAGATATAAAAGACAGCAAAAACAAACAAACAAACAAACAAGGAGTTGACCAAACGATATGACTTTATTTATACCCAATTATATTATACAAATTTTGCCAGGATATATAAATATATCCAGGCGTGGCTGGGTACAAATTGTCTGTGACACAAAATACTGTAGGACTACTATTCAAGCACAAATATATATATATAGCTAGCAAATTGCTGGATCTTCTCCAAGCTGATCTGCTGGCTGACGAGAGACAATTGCCGGGTGATCGATGATTCTCCTGGCAAACAAAGCAAACACAAACGAGGTATTATTACCTGCTAATGGTTCTAGTGCGTATTGTTGCTGGTGTGCCCGAACAACAGCTCGTTGACGCTTGAAGAATTGTGGCGGGCGTCGTTGGAGGAGCCCTGTGTGTGGTAGCTGCTGCCGCCCAGCTGGTAGTTCATGTCGACGTCCGGGAACTCCTCAGGAGGAATCATGTCGAGGAGGAAGTTGTCGCCGGTGAACAGATCAGGATACATGGCTTCTGATGATGGGTTGCCGCTGGTGTGCATGTAAGGGTACTCGGCGATGGCGTTGCCAGACTCGGTGGGCATCCACATTGCCGGACCCTGCGCGCCTGCGCCGCCATTGTTGAGGTTGCCATTGCCTGCTGGCCCCTGCATCATCACTGAGCTGCTCGCGCCCACCGGCACCTGCTGCATAGGGTAGTAGCAGCTATTCCTCCGCACCTGCTGCATAGGGTAGTAGCCGTCCATGTAAACGGGGGCGTCATCGAATTGGGGGTAGGACGCGGGAGGCTGCATCATCATGTTCATGTTCATGTTCATCTCGGGTTGTTGGTACTCTTCCATCGGGATCATGGCGCCTGCATCGGGGTATGGGCAGCCGTCGAGGATGCCTTGGCCCTGCTGCTGCTGCTGCATCGGGTCGTCGTCGCTCTCGGAGCTTCCTGCGGTCCACGGTTCGTAAACCACAGCCAGGGGCGGCATCCAGGTCATGTCCATGTTCATGTCTGGGTGCGGGATCATGCTCATGCCGCCACCGTCGTCGGGGTGGTACGCCTGCATCGGGTAAGGGCAGTCGTCGAGGAGGCCTTGATGACCCTCCTGCTGCAGCATCGGGTAATAAGGGCCGCCGTCGTCGCTCTCGGAGCTTCCTACGGTCCACGGCTCGGAATCCACAGCAGGCGGCATCATCATGTTCGTGTCTGGGTGCGGGATCATGCTCATGCCGCCACCGTCCGGGTCGTACGCCTGCATCGGGTAAGGGCAGTCGTCGAGGATGCCTTGCCCCTCCTGCTGCAGCATCGGGTAAGGGCCGCCGTCGAGGAGGCCTTGACCCTCGTCGTCGCTCTCGGAGCTTCCTGGGGTCCACGGCTCGGAATCCGCAGGCGGCGGCACCACCACGACCGCGTTGTCATCATCGCCGGGCAACCCGAGCGCCCTCCGCCTCTCCACGGTGGCCGCCAGCGTCGCCTCCACGCCCTTGAGCAAACCGTGCAGCTCCTCCGGCGTCATCCGGATCATCTGCTGGTGCGGCAGGGCGAGCGACTTCGGCTCCTTCAGCCTCACCTTGTCGAGCTTGGCCTTCTCCTTGGCCAGGAGATCCTCGAGGAACCCGAGGTGCGTGTTCTCCTCGCGCTTCTTGGGCTTGCCGGCGGGGAGCGCGCGGTACCTGTTGAGGACGCCCGCCTCCGTCTCCATCACCGTCGGCGGCGCCGCGGCGCGCTTGGGATCAGCGTCGATGACGACGACCGCGACGGGGACGGCGCAGAGCGCGGAGAGCTCCTCCGCCCTCCGGATCAGCCCAAGGCTACGTCTCCCGAAACACTCACGGCGCTTCTTGACGTCCTCGAGGAGGCTCGTCGGCGTCTTGCCGCGCGCCATGGGGCTCCGTCCGGTGGCTGATGACCTAGCTAGCTAGGGCTGGCAACGGCGGCGGGCGGTGGTGGTTCGGTTTTGGTGGTTATTACTGTAGCGGACGGATCGGATTGTATATATAGGCGGCGGCGCGACGATGGATCGCGTGATTAGGGTTTGGTCTCCTTCGTGCGTAACATCAGGGTTTGGTCTTCCGTTGGTCCACCTCTTGTGTTTGCGCTGCCAAGCGTACTTCTAATTTTTTTGGACACGTGTCTCTTAACGGGCGGTGTTTCTCGTGTGTATTAATTGACACAGTCCCTCCAGGCCCAGGCCCGTCGATAATAATGATAGGTGTGACGAAGCTAGCAATCTAAGGAGATTTTGCTGCAAAACAAAGTTAGAGTACTCCCTTCGTCTAAAGATAGATGTCACGAATTTATTTAAATTTAATGTATCTATGTCAGCACCCCTATCACTACACCTTAGGACCAGCCCAATACACGACCCAAGAGAAGGCCCAGGCCCAATGTCAGGCTCATGGGTGATGAGTGGTTGAACCATCTCTGCAAGCGTACAACTACTTAAGGAACCGGTGCTGACTCGTGAAGACCATCCTAGCTTGGATCACGTCGATTGGCGAACCGAACCTGGCATCCTCAAATATCTCCTCTCTCTATTAGTTCATCTTGTAGCTCAAGGAAACTCCATCTCTGATTGTTGTAATCGCTACTTGTATCCAAATATTGTGCTTAATTTCATAGAGAGTAGTGAGACCCTGACACTTGGTATCCAGAGCCTAGATCCACCAAAATTTTCCAACCTATGTCGGCGAGCACGGAGATGGAGACCCATAAACATCAACAGGACAAGGCAGCGCGCGAGAGGCTCATCGCCAAGATGGATCCCACAATAAGGTTATGAGGGTCGGATTCAATACGATGTCTGCATCGATCGCGGAGTCACTGAAGATATCCGTGGCGACAGCGGTGACCACGGCTCTGAAGGACACGAACACCAAGCTCGACGACCTGCTGGCGTGGAAGCCAGATCTAACGGCGCGCATCTCCAATCTCCAGGGCGCGGTCCTCGATCTGCAAGCGAAGACGGCGCATCTTCCGTCTACAGGTGAATCGGCAGCGGGCCCATCCGCTATGACCCTCGCTCATCAGTTTTCGGCATTGGCTGCCGGAAACGCGGGGGAGATTTACGGGCAAGGCCACGACGTTGATGCACACTCCAGGGGACTTCCGTTGGGTGTCCCGGCGACCCCAACGACACCCACCATCCGGAGGCCCATCGGCGGCCCAGATTTTTTAGGCCTTAGGCCAAGGACCACCACCTATGGCTTTTCTGATTTTTTCTCGGGAGAATCCGCAGCGTTGGCGCACTCTATGTGAGCGGTACTTTACCATGTACCGCGTCCATGAGTCATATTGGGTTTCAATGGCCATTTTGAATTTCCAGGGAGCGGCTAGTATTTGGTTACAAGCCGTGAGGAAAAAAAATCGGTGCTCACCTGGTCTTCGTTTTGTGAGTTGATTTGTACCCATTTTGGACGCGATCGTCACCAGGCCTTGATCCGTGAGTTTTATGCTATTCATCATACTTCTTCAGTTTCCGATGATGCCGAACGATTTGAAGTTTTGATGAATCATCTATTGACATATTCTGACGCTATCCATCCTTTGTACTTTTTGACACACTTCATTGAGGGACTCCAGGGCAATATCCGAGCGGTGGTCATGGTGCAAAGACCGCTCGATCTGGATACATCGGCATCGCTTGCCACAATCCATGAAGAGGTGGCGGATGGAATGTATCCAGAGTGGCGTTCAGTGCATCAACCTGTGACGCGCCTGCAGTACAATCAGCCAGTTCTGCTGGCATTGCCGCCTCCACCGCAGCAAGTTCAGGCCACACCAACGAAGTACCCATCTCTGCTATCGCCTTCATCTGCTGAAGATCGCCGAGGCACGGATGCGACACGTGCAATGGATAATGCAAGTAAGGTTCAGGCACTCAAAAATTACAGGTGCTCCACGTGGTATGTGTTTTAAGCGTGGGGAACGTTGGGGTCATGAACACACATGCCCCCGATCAATCTCTCTCCACATTCTAGAGGAAATGATGAACGTATCTGGCTTTGAGGATTCAAAGATGCAACTGTTCCTACCTGCAATGCTACAGAGAAGATGTTGGCTCTGTCATATCAGGCAATATCTGGCACAGACGGTCCGATGGCGATGCAAATATTGGGCAAGCTAGCTGGATCAGAAGTACTCATTCTGATTGACTCAGGTTCATCAATGAATCTCTTGTTGCTGGACTTTCCGGCATACAGAAAGTTCCAGAACCTGTAACTGTCAAGGTGGCTGGCGGTGGACAACTTCTAACTCAGTTCTAACTGTCAAGATGAAATTGAGCGCCAAGTTTAGGAGATGTTCGATAATGGAATTATCCAACTCAGTTCTAACTCATTTTCTTCTCCAGAAATCCTTGTACGTAAGAACGATGGAACCTGGCGTCTTTGTATTGATTTCCGCCAACTAAATGCTCTGACGCAAATTCCAAAATACCCAATTCCTATCATCGATGAGCTTATGGACGAATTGGTGGGCGCTAGTTGGTTTTCCAAATTGGACCTTCACGCGTGTTACCATCAGATCCGCTTGGCACCAGGCGAGGAACACAAAACAGGATTCCAAACCCACGGTGGCCACTATGAGTACAAGGTGATGACGTTTGGCCTCAGCGGGGCTCCAGCGACCTTCCAAGGGGCAATGAATGCCACACTGAAAACATGCTTGCGTAGGTGTGCGCTTGTGTTCTTTGACGACATTCTCGTCTACAACCCATCATTTCCACAACATTTGTTGGATTTGGAGGAAGTCCTGGCACTATTGCGCTGTGATCAGTGGTTGGTGAAGCAAAGCAAATGCGGATTCACACAACAGCAAATGGCGTACCTGGGGCACATTATTAGTGCAAGAGGAGTGGGCACAGACCTTTCCAAGATTGCTGATGTGAAGAAATGGCCTGCTCCTGGCAATGTAAAGCAATTTCCAGTTCCAAATTATCAAAGCTTTTCATTATTCTCCACTTGGGGGCATTCGGGTGTTCTAGCAACTCTAAAAATAATCAAGCATCTGTTTCACTGGCCAGGGATTAAAAACACAAGTCAATATTATGTGCAAGGCTGTTAGATTTGTCAACAAGCAAAAGTGGAGAGAGTGCCATACCCAGGTCTGTTAGCACCACTGCCTACTCCCACTCAGTCCTGAAAATTATTTCCATGGACTTTATCACTGGCTTACCAAATTCCAATAAGAACAATTTGATTTTGGTAATTGTGGATACATTTACCAAATATGCCCACTTTTTTTCCCTTGAGCCACCCTTTAAGTGCACCAATGGTAGCACTCAAGTTCATGGAACAGGTTTACCGTTTGTATTCGATGCCAGAAGCTATCATCTCTGGCAGGGATCCTCTCTTCACAAGCAAGTTCTGGCAAGATTATTTTGGCTCACCCAAACTGAGCTGAAGATGAGTACCGCCAGTCATCCAGAGATGGATGGACAAACAGAGCGCGTTAATTAGTGCTTGGTAATTTATTTACGTTGCTTTGTGCATGCCTGCCCCAAATGTTGGTCACAGTGGCTGCCATTAGCAGAGTTTTGGTATAACACAACACACCACTCTGCTCTGGGATGCTCTCCTTTCAAATCTCTTTATGGACAGGAGCCAAGGTACTTTGGAGTGGCTGCAGCCGATACATGTACAGTGGAGGATCTGTCAGTCTGGCTAGCTGAGCGTCGAGGAATGACTGAATTGTTGCATCAGCATTTGAAATTTGCTAAGCAGAAAATGAAGAAGCAGGACGATCAAAGGCGGATAGCCGGTGAATTTTCAGTTGCTTACCGGGTCTTTCTCAAATTACAACCTTATATCCAGAGTTCCATGGCTGTGAGAGCAAACCACAAGTTAGCCTTCAAGTACTTTGGCATGTTTCCAATTGTTGTCAAGATTGGAACTGTAGCTTATCAGCTGCAATTGCCACCTGAAGCTCATGTTCACCCAGTGTTTCATGTCTCTCTGTTGAAGAAAGCTCTTCCTCTTCATCGCCAGGTATCTTCTAGTTTACCTTCAGACAATTTCATGGTGCTGTGAAGATTCTGGATTATCGTTGGCGTCGCAAGGGCAATGCGAGCATCAGTCAGCTGTTGACTCAATGGTCTGGTCGGTCGGAGACAGAGCTTCTGTGGGAAGATTTGGAGGATTTGCGTGCTTGCTTTCCAGGTGCTCCGGCTTGGGGTCAAGCCGTTGCTTAAGAGGAGGAGTGTGTCAACACCCCTATAAGTACACCTCAGGACCAGTCCAAGACACGACCCAAGAGAAGGCCCAAGCCCAATGTCAGGCTCATGGGCGACGAGTGGTTGAACCATCTCTGCGAGCGTACAAATACTTAAGGAATAGGTGCCGACACGTGAATACCATCCTGGCTTGGATCACGGCGATTGGCGAACCAAACCCGGTGTTGGAATTTGTGCCTAAATGGGCCCAACCCATTTATTATATGCCAATAAATTTCTGAAATCCTAGAGACCCATTTGGCCTATGCAAGGCAAGAGCTGGGACAAATGTTTAGTCCCACATTGCTAGTTGAGTGGAAGTTGGACCAGCTTATAAGGGGAGCTCTTCCACCACTTGTATGAGCTTGAGAAGAGAAAACATATACACGCTCTCTCCTCCTCCTTGCTTGCCTCGCCTCGCCTCATCACGACGCGCGCGTGCACCGCGGGTTGCGGGTTGCGGGAATCTCGCCGATCCGAGCTTTATTTTGCCACACATGAATGGTATATGAACAGCTGTACAGAAGCTGAAACGTTTTGCTCGAGTGGACTTTTAATACGAGCTAAATCAATACGAACTGAGTGGAGGCTGTGCGGTGGGCTGCCGCCTGTTCGCTTCAACTTCCGTCCATTCGTTTCATCTCCTGCGTAGCCTGTCTGCCTTCCCCTCTATGCCTATAAGAGAGAGGCTGCGCGAAAGAACATGTGGGCCCCATGTGTGGTTTTGGTAATTAATCACAATCTTTATGGACTAATGTATGTATTAAGTTGTACTTATAGGATTTGTCCATTGGCATCGCTTGGAGCATGTGTTGGCTTCAAGATCGATGAAATGAGAAGAAGATGTGTTGTGCAAGCTCAAAATACGCCGTATATAGAATATCTCATGTTTGATACCTTCCATCCTCAGTAATCATAGATCGATGATGAGGAATCAAGAAAGACATTTTATCTGGAGAAGGCCAAGTTCGTCTACATCGAGCTCATGTGGAATGCTTAAGGCAAAGGTATAATCTAGATAGGTTTTCCCTTTTGCCGATCTCATGTTGTGTGTGGGAGACCAGGTTTAGGATAGATAACCATACTATCAAGAGGGGCTCTCGAATAAATAACTCGATCACATCGTTCGGAGAGAGCTCAAACCTTTGCATACTTGCATCATCATATTTGGTTGTTATTTGGTCTTATCCATGAGAGGATATAGAGCTTGTGGTAATCTCCATAACAAGCTCTTGTTCATCAAAATCATATCTCCCGTATATATCTTGTTGTGATTTTGATCTTGGCGGTTTTCCGGTGTCTCACCAAGTGAGGTATCTCACATTATATTACTTGATACATTCTCACTTGGTGATAACCAATATTTCCTTATATTTGATACATTCTCACATTATTGGAAAGCTCTTGTCATCCTCTATCCAACGCAATTGGAATCGGGTCAATCAGAGTCACCAATCAAAAGTTATGACCGTTTGAATCTGCCTTATATTTGATTTATAAAAGAAAAAGAAAAATCTGTTTTCTGGGCCGAGCGGTAGTACCGCCCGGGCGGGCCGGTACTACCGCCCGCCCCTGAGCGCGCCCCATTTCTTTTTGTCTCACCCAGCACCTTTTTCCGGTTGTACCGGACGACCCGGTAGTACCGCCCGGGTGGGCCGATACTACCGGCCGACCCAGAAACATCTCGCCAGCTCGCTCCTTTTCAGCCCAGCGTCGCGCAACTGCCGCGCATCACTGCCTCGATCCCCTGTGCGAGCAGCCGCGTGCATTGACCCGCTCCCTGGCCCTGCGCGTGCCTGCCGCCCCGCTCGACCGCTCGCGATTCCCGCCTCGTTGGGTCCGCAGACGCTCGCGCGCCTCACGCTCTCTCGGTGCGCTGCTGCCGCTCACGTTGACTCTCGCATGCACGCGCGCGTGACTGGCCCCTCTCTGGCTTCGCTGGCACATGCCGCTGCCGCTGGTCCCGCTGCGGCCCTGCAATTCCCGCGCGCCCCCGTCTCGTTTCACTCCCGCGTGTTACGCCTCGCATCGTGTGCCCCGTTGACTGCCGCGCGCCCGCTCACCTGCTACTGGCCCCACCTCGCGCTGGGCTCTACTGCTACTGCCACTTGCGCGCAGTGTGTTGGTTGTTGTTTGGGTCCGGTAGTACCAGACCAATCCGGTACTACCGGTCCGTCTAGGAAAAACGCCCCAACGGGCAGAATCTTCTAGTTCCTTTAAGGCCCCCTTCTTTTCGGCTTCTTGGCCAGCTTCTCCCAAAAGCTACCCTCGACCAGCTTCTCCCAGAATCTCATCTTCAAAATTCGTTGAAACTTCTTAACTAGTAGTTTCAATGTCAATTTAAAAATATAAACGATTTTGGCAGATGAGATTCTGGGAGAATCTGGTCGAGGGTAGCTTCTGGGAGAAGCTGGCCAAGAAGCTGAAAATAAGGGGGCCTAAATAGCCTTTCCCCTTTATCTTTTAGGGTTGCTTCTTCCTCCTCCTTTTGTCTAAGCTTTGCCCCCATTTGCCTTACTCTTTGAGCTTGATTTCTACACACCCCTCCATTGATTCTTGCATATATTTGTGGGGTAGTTGGAGGTGATCTAGATCCACGTTTTGATCTAACCGATTCATCTCTTTGTGAGTGTACCTTTGGGGATCTAGATTTTAGGGGATTTTGTGTCCCTCTTTGATTCCTCCTCTCTTGTTCCCCCAATAGCTTTAGTAGCTTTGTTGGAACTTGAGAGTGAGGGACTGGAGCACCTTTGTGGTGTTCTTTGTTGGAATTATGCCCTAGAGGCAATAATAAAGATGTTATTATTATAATTCTTGTTCATGATAATGTTTATATTCCATGCTAGAATTGTATTAAGCGGAAACTTTAATACTTGTGTGGTTTGTGAACAACACTGTGTCCCTAGTACGCCTCTATGGACTAGCTCATTGATCAATGATGGTTAAGGTTTCCTAACCATAGACATGAGTTGTCAATTGATAATGAGATCATATCATTAGGAGAATGATATGATGGACAGACCCAAACTAAGCGAAGCAATTAGATCGTGTCATCGTGTTCGTCTTTGCGAAGCTTTTTTTATGTCAAATATTGTATTCCTTAGACCATGAGATAATGCAACTCCCTGGTATCGGAAGAAAGCTTTGAGGTCATCAAACGTCATCCTATGAGAGGGTGATCATAAAGGTGTCTCTCAGGTGATCGGAAAGTATCTGTTGGGTTGTATGTATCGAGATGGGATTTGTCCCTCCCAAGTCGGAGAGATATACTTCGGGCCCACTCGGTAATCGATATCAACACTGCTTGCAAGCATGTGGTTAAGGAGTTAATCACAAAGTGATATCGGATTACGGAACGAGTAAAGTACTTGCTGTGAACGAGATTGAACTAGGTATGACGGTACCGACGATCGAATCTCGGGCAAGTAAAATATCGCGAGACGAAGGGAATATATATATGGGATTGATTGAATCCTGGCATCGTGGTTCATCCGATATGATCATCGATGAATGTGTGGGAGTCAATATGGGTTTCCAGACCCCGCTGTTGATTATTGATAGAAGATCATGTCTGCATATTCTCGAACCCGCAGGGTCACACACTTAACGTGTCTCGACGCTAGGATAGATTGGATAATTGGTTTATGGGTTTTTGTTCGGAGTCTCGGATGGGATCCAGGACATCACGAGAGGTTCCGGAATGGTCCGGAGAATAAGATTCATATAAGGCAGTGCAGTTTTTGGAGTTCGGAATTGTTCCGGGTTAATCGGTATTGTACCGGAAGCTTCTAGAACCTTCCGGAAGGGGACCAACGTGGCCACACCTTCCGGGAGGGGGCATGGGCCTATGAGGGAGTGCCCTGGCCGCATTGGTCCAGGGGCACAAGGCCCCATAGGGCCCAGCCGGCCTAGAGAGGTTTAAACTCGAGATAGAGTTTCTAGAAGGGGGGGGGGGTTCCTTGCCCCCCACTCCTCCTCCTTTGGGGCCGCCGGCCTTGGCTTGGGGGAGGGGCTAGGGCTGCGCCCCCCTCTATATAAAGAGGGGTGGGGGCGCACCAACCCCACACACCTTCCCCTCCAACCCTAGCTGCCCTCCTCTCTCCCTCCCGACTGCTTGTAGGCGAAGCCCTGCTGCAGAAATTCTCCACCAATTGCACCGCGCCGTCGCGTTGTAGATCCAACCCATCTCTCCACCATACTTGCTGGACCAAGAAAGGAGGAGACATCGAGGTGCTGCACGTGTGCATCTCACGGAGGCACCGCCACTTGTGGTGCTAGATCGGATCGGATCGCGAGGAGGAGAAGCGAGTACGACTACATCACCCACGTTCCGACGAACGTTCCGCTGTGCGAATCTTCAAGGGTATGAAGATCTAATCCAATCTCTCTCGTTGTTTTGCATCTCCTAGATTAGATCTTGGCTTTCCCTCTGTTCGCATCCGTAGAAAATTTTGATTTACTATGCCGCGAAACCCTTCAGTGGTATCAGAGCTAGATCTATGCGTAGATGTGTTTCACGAGTAGAACGCAACATGGTTGTTGCGGGTGTTGATGTTTTCTGTTGCAAGCCTCTTGTTTGTGTTCTTCTTATGACGCGGGATAGTGAGATTGAAGCGGTCCAGGCCAACCTTACGCGACGTCGTTCGCGAGACCGGCTCCGCACTTGACGTGTGGCTTGTTCCACACATGCGGCTGGTGGATGTCAGTTTCTCTCACTATAGTTGTCATGGGATTAACACCGGAGTTTGGCAACCATAATATCACCGTTGTGGCTTTCCGTAGGTAAGAATCGTTATTAGCATCTACTCCCATAAGCCACGTAAAACATGCAACAACAAAGTAGAGGCGTCTAACTTGTTTTTGCAGGGAGTGTTTTCTGTGATATGGTATGGCCCAAGATGTGATGTGTATAATGTATGCGATGATCATGTTTTGTAATGTTTCACGACTTGCATGTCGATGAGTACACAACCGGCAGGAGCCATATGGTTGTCTTTATAATTGTGTATGACCTGTGTGTCAACTTCTTATACGCCATGTAATAGTTTCACTTTATCGCTAAGTAGTTAGCAATAGTTGTAGTTGCTATTCGTGGTGGAGGCAATCATGGTGGAGTGATGGAGATCATGCCGGAGCGCACAAGATGGAGATCATTGCGTGAAGATTGGCTATACCATGTCACATTAAAGTTATATGCATGTGATGTTTATCCTTTTATGTGTCTTATTATGCTTAGATCGCGACGGTAGCATTATAAGATGATTCCTCACTTAAAGATCAAGATAAAAACTGTGTTCTCCCCGAGTATGCACCGTTGCGAAAGTTCGTCGTGTCCAAGCATCACGTGATGATCGGGTGCTATAGACTCTACGCTCACATACAACGGGTGCAAGCCAGTTTTGCACACGCGGAAATACTTAGGTCTAACTTGACGAGCCTAGCATGTACAGACATGGCCTCGGAACACATGAACCGAAAGGTTAAGCATGAGTCATATGAATGATATGATCGACACTTCGTTGTCCACCATTGAAACCACATCTCTTCTCGTGAAGATCGGATTAGGTGTGGTGAATTTGGATCGTGTTCACTAAACAACTTGAGGGATGTTGAATTTAGTGGGAGTTCATCTAGTAATTTGATTAAGTTGAACTATTTATCATGAACATAGTCTAAATTGTACTTGCAAATACTGTAGATCACATGGCCAAGTCCAACTTCAACTTCAACGTTTTTGCTGAGAAAGAAAAGCTTAGAAACAATGGGTCTAACTTCACCAATTGGTTCCGCAATCTAAGAATCATTCTCTCTGGCGGTCAAAAGGACTATGTCCTTGGGAAAGCGTTAGGTGACCCCCCTGCTGCAACTGCGCCGGCTGATGAGAAATCTGTCTATCAGTCGTGCAAAGATGATTATGGTGTAATTAAGAGCACCATGTTGTTTGCTATGGAACCGGAACTTCAAAATCATTTTGAAGACTATCCCGGGCCCTTTGAGATTCTCGAAGAGCTGAAAACCATGTTTCAGACTCAGGCCCGTTCTGAGAGATATGAGATCTCTGAGAAGTTCTTTAACTGCAAGATGGAGGAAGGGAGTTCCGTTAGTGAGCACGCCATTAAGATGACGGGCTACACTCAACGCCTTGAGCAACTGGAATGCACGATTCCAGAGGAGCTCAAGATTGACAGGGTTCTGCAATCACTCCCTCCCAGCTACAAAAGTTTTGTAGTGACTCACAATCAGATTGGTTCCACTGATACGATCACCGAGCTCTTCGCAAAGCTGAAGGCTGCGGAAGTGGACATCAAAAAGGATAATCATGTGTTGATGGTCAACAAGCCCACCTTTAAGAAAGGTAAGGGAGCAAAGAAGCCCTTCAAGAAGGGCGGCGGCAAGCGCGTTGCCCCTGCTGAGAAGAAGCTCAAGTCTGGTCCTAAACCGGACACTGAGTGCTTCTATTGCAAGGACAAGGGTCACTGGAAGCGCAACTGTCCGAAGTACTTAGCGGACAAGAAGGCTGGCACCATCAAAGGTATATTTGATATACATGTTATTGATGTTTTCCTTACTAGCCCTCGTTGTAGTGCCTGGGTATTTGATACCGGTTCAGTTGCTAATATTTGTAACTCGAAACAGGAGCTATGGAATAGACGGCGGCTTGCGAGGGATGAGGTGACGATGCGCGTTGGCAACGGATCAAGAGTTGATGTGATGGCCGTCGGCACGCTCTCCTTAGTTTTACCTTCGGGATTAGTTTTAAACCTTAATAAGTGTTATTATGTGCCTGCGTTGAGCATGAACATTATTTCTAGATCGTGTTTATTGCAAGACGGTTATTCATTTAAATCCGAGAATAATGGTTGTTCTATTTATATGAGTAACATCTTTTATGGTCATGCACCTCTTGTGAATGGTTTATTTCTTCTAAATCTCGAAAGGGATGAAACACACATCCATAACATTGAGGCTAAGAGATGCAAAGTAGATAGTGATAATACTACTTATTTGTGGCACTGTCGTCTAGGTCATATTGGTGTAAAGCGCATGAAGAAACTCCATTCTGATGGACTTTTGGAGTCTCTTGATTTTGAATCATTTGACACATGCGAACCATGCCTCATGGGCAAGATGATCAAAACACCGTTCTCCGGTATGATGGAGCGAGCAACGGACTTGTTGGAAATCATACATACCGATGTATGCGGACCGATGAGTGTTTCGACGCGCGGTGGATATCGCTATTTTCTCACTTTTACCGATGACTTAAGTAGATATGGGTATATCTATTTAATGAGACATAAATCTGAAACATTTGAAAAGTTCAAGGAATTTCAAAATGAAGTGGAGAACCATCGTAACAGAAAGATTAAGTTTCTACGATCCGATCGTGGGGGCGAATATTTGAGTTATGATTTTCTCACGCATCTTAAAGCAAGCGGAATTGTTTCACAACTCACGCCACCCGGAACACCACAGCGCAATGGTGTGTCTGAACGCCGGAATCGAACCTTATTAGATATGGTCCGATCAATGATGTCTCTTACTGATTTGCCGTTATCATTTTGGGGTTATGCATTAGAAACCGCTGCATTCACTTTAAATAGGGCTCCATCTAAATCTATTGAGACGACACCGTATGAACTGTGGTTTGGTGCTAAACCTAAGTTGTCGTTTCTTAAAGTTTGGGGATGCGAAGCTTACGTCAAGAAGTTGATGCCGGACAAGCTCGAACCCAAAGCGGAGAAATGCGTCTTCATAGGATACCCTAAGGAAACTATTGGGTATACCTTCTATCACAGAACCGAAGGCAAAGTGTTTGTCACAAAGAACGGTTCCTTTCTTGAGAAGGAGTTTCTCTCGAAAGAAGTGAGTGGGAGGAAAGTAGAGCTAGACGAGGTTATTGAACCTTCTCTTGAGTTGGAGAGTAGCGCAGCACCTGAAATTGTTCCAGTGCCGCCTGCACCAACAATATAGGAAGCTAATGACAAGGATCATGGAGCTTCGGACGATGCTACTACTGAACGTCGCAGGTCGACAAGGTCGCGTGCCCCTCCTGAGTGGTACGGCAACCCTGTCTTGACTGTCTTGTTAGTAGAAGACAGTGAACCTACGAACTATGAGGAAGCGATGATGAGCCCAGACTCTAAGAAATGGCTAGAAGCCATGAAATCCGAATTGGGATCCATGAGCGAAAACCAAGTATGGACTTTGGTGGACCCTCCTAGCGACCGAAAGGCCGTTGAGTGCAAGTGGATCTTCAAGAAGAAAACGGACGCGGATGGTAATGTTACCGTCTATAAAGCACGGCTTGTCGCGAAAGGTTTTCGACAAGTTCAAGGTGTTGACTACGATGAGACTTTCTCTCCCGTAGCGATGTTTAAGTCCATTCGGATTTTATTAGCAATTGCTGCGTTTCCTGATTATGAAATATGGCAGATGGATGTCAAGACTACTTTCCTCAATGGCAACATTGATGAAGAGTTGTATATGATGCAACCCGAAGGTTTTGTCGATCCTAAGGATGCTGATAAAGTATGCAAACTTCAGCGTTCCATTTATGGACTGAAGCAAGCATCTCGGAGTTGGAACCTTCGTTTTGATCAAGTGATCAAGAGCTTTGGATTTGTTCCAAATTGCTACGAAGCTTGTATCTACAAGAAAGTGAGTGGGAGCTCGGTGACGTTTCTGGTACTATATGTGGATGACATATTGATTATTGGAAATGACATCAACATGCTTAACGATGTGAAGAGTTATTTGAACAAGTGTTTTTCAATGAAAGACCTAGGTGAAGCTGCTTATATATTGGGCATCAAGATCTATAGAGATAGACAAAGACGCCTGATAGCTTTAAGCCAGAGTACATACCTAGACAAAGTTCTGAAAAGGTTCAGAATGGATAAGGCAAAGAAAGGTTCAGTGCCTATGTTGTCAGGTAAGATATTGAGCAAGGCTCAATGTCCAGCTACGGTAAATGATAGGGAAGCTATGAGCAAAGTGCCTTATGCCTCGGCCATAGGTTCTATCATGTATGCCATGCTGTGTACTATACCGGATGTGTCCAATGCTCTTAGTTTGACGAGCAGATATCAAAGTGATCCAGGAGTGGAACACTGGACAGCCGTAAAGAACATCCTAAAGTACCTAAATAGGACTAAAGAAATGTTCTTAGTCTATGGTGGTGATGAACAGCTCGTCGTAAAAGGTTACGTCGACGCTAGTTTTGACACCGACAAGGATGATTCTAAATCTCAGACAGGATACGTGTATATTTTGAATGGAGGAGCTGTGAGCTGGAGAAGCTGCAAGCAAAGCGTGACCGCGGGATCTACAGTAGAAGCGGAATACATGGCTGCTGCAGAAGCGTCAAGTGAAGGAGTTTGGATCAGAAACTTCATCACTGAGCTTGGCGTGGTTCCAAGTGCATTGGACCCACTGGAGATATTGTGTGACAACAGTGGCGCCATAGCACTCGCTAAGGAACCAAGATATCATCCAAAGACCAAGCATATCAACTGCAAGTTTCATATAATCCAAGATTATATAGCAGATGGAGATCTGAAGATTAGCAAAGTACATACAGATCTGAATATCGCAGATCCATTGACTAAACCTCTTCCACGTGTAAAACATGATCAGCACCTCAGTGCCATGGGTGTGAGATTGTTGCCAGATGTAAACTAGATTATTGACTCTAGTGCAAGTGGGAGACTGTTGGAATTATGCCCTAGAGGCAATAATAAAGATGTTATTATTATAATTCTTGTTCATGATAATGTTTATATTCCATGCTAGAATTGTATTAAGCGGAAACTTTAATACTTGTGTGGTTTGTGAACAACACCGTGTCCCTAGTACGCCTCTATGGACTAGCTCATTGATCAATGATGGTTAAGGTTTCCTAACCATAGACATGAGTTGTCAATTGATAATGAGATCATATCATTGGGAGAATGATATGATGGACAGACCCAAACTAAGCGAAGCAATTAGATCGTGTCATCGTGTTCGTCTTTGCGAAGCTTTTCTTCTGTCAAATATTGTATTCCTTAGACCATGAGATAATGCAACTCCCTGGTATCGAAAGAAAGCTTTGAGGTCATCAAACGTCATCCTATGAGAGGGTGATCATAAAGGTGTCTCTCAGGTGATCGGAAAGTATCTGTTGGGTTGTATGTATCGAGATGGGATTTGTCCCTCCCAAGTCGGAGAGATATACTTCGGGCCCACTCGGTAATCGATATCAACACCGCTTGCAAGCATGTGGTTAAGGAGTTAATCACAAAGTGATATCGGATTACGGAACGAGTAAAGTACTTGCTGTGAACGAGATTGAACTAGGTATGACCGTACCGACGATCGAATCTCGGGCAAGTAAAATATCGCGAGACGAAGGGAATATATATATGGGATTGATTGAATCCTGGAATCGTGGTTCATCCAATATGATCATCGATGAATGTGTGGGAGTCAATATGGGTTTCCAGACCCCGCTGTTGATTATTGATAGAAGATCATGTCTGCATATTCTCGAACCCGCAGGGTCACACACTTAACGTGTCTCGACGCTAGGATAGATTGGATAATTGGTTTATGGGTTTTTGTTCGGAGTCTCGGATGGGATCCGGGACATCACGAGAGGTTCCGGAATGGTCCGGAGAATAAGATTCATATAAGGCACTGCAGTTTTTGGAGTTCGGAATTGTTCCGGGTTAATCGGTATTGTACCGGAAGCTTCTAGAACCTTCCGGAAGGGGACCAACGTGGCCACACCTTCCGGTAGGGGGCATGGGCCTATGAGGGAGTGCCCTGGCCGCATTGGGCCAGGGGCACAAGGCCCCATAGGGCCCAGCCGGCCTAGAGAGGTTTAAACTCGAGATAGAGTTTCTAGAAGGGGGGGGGGTTCCTTGCCCCCCACTCCTCCTCCTTTGGGGCCGCCGGCCTTGGCTTGGGGGAGGGGCTAGGGCTGCGCCCCCCTCTATATAAAGAGGGGTGGGGGTGCACCAACCCCACACACCTTCCCCTCCAACCCTAGCCGCCCTGCTGCCCTCCTCTCTCCCTCCGACTGCTTGTAGGCGAAGCCCTGCTGCAGAAATTCTCCACCAATTGCACCGCGCCGTCGCGTTGTAGATCCAACCCATCTCTCCACCATACTTGCTAGACCAAGGAAGGAGGAGACGTCGAGGTGCTGCACGTGTGCATCTCACGGAGGCACCGCCACTTGTGGTGCTAGATCGGATCGGATCGCGAGGAGGAGAAGCGAGTACGACTACATCACCCACGTTCCGACGAACGTTCCGCTGTGCGAATATTCAAGGGTATGAAGATCTAATCCAATCTCTCTCGTTGTTTTGCATCTCCTAGATTAGATCTTGGCTTTCCCTCTGTTCGCATCCGTAAAAAATATTGATTTACTATGCCGCGAAACCCTTCATTCTTGCCATTTGCATTCGGTGCATCGGTTTGAGTTCTCCTCGGAGGATTTGGTTCGTGTTACTCATTGAAGCCTGTCCCTCTTGGGTTCTTGGAACCCTAGACGGTGTTGTGGACTTGTTGGCGTTTGTTGGGAGCCTCCAATTAAGTTGTGGAGAAGTGCCTCAACCTTGTGAGAGGTTCCGGTTGCCACCGACAAGTGCACCGATAGTGGAAGTGTGGATCGATCCCATTGGGGTGAGATTCACCGGAGAATAAGGGAGGCCTTTTGTGGCGTAGGTGGTTAGATACCACCACCTCTCCAAACGAGACGTACTCCATGTTGGGAGGAACTCGGTAAAATATCGTCGTCCCCGCGTGCCTTGGTTATCTCTATACCCGAGTTCTTTACTTATGCACTTTACATTGTGATAGCCTTCGTGCTTGAAGTAATATATATCTTGCTATCACATTGTTGCTTGTATTGCTTAGCATAAGTTGGTGCACATAGGTGAACCTTAGTTGTTTTAGGTTGTTCTTGACAAATTAAACGCTAGTTTAATTCCACCTTTGTCGAGCCTCTCTCGGAAAAGTTTTAATCGCCTATTCACCCCCGTCTAAGCGAAATTTGTATCCTTTCACCGCGCCTCCTCTCAGACACACTGCCACACATCCTTTGCGCCTCTAGTTCTAGAGCACTGTACTACCTAGTCTTCCCACCATCCCGTCTTGCGGCGTGCACCGCGAGCCAGGACAGTAGGCCTCCAGACCCCGCTGCTTCGAGTCTTGTACGGGAGAAGAGCGATAAGGTTTTTGGGGAGCGCTATTGGCGCGACTACTGGCTTCATCACAGACTTCTTCACGGATAGCGATTGCGCCGACGTCTTCCCCAACGAGGACTTCTTCCCCGACATCAGCACCCTCTTCCTCGACGACATGTCTGACGACGGTGCCAACACGAACACCGGCGGTTCCTTTGCTGCTGCTGTCGTGTATATTTTCTTTCTCAACCTTGTTCTGATTGCATCTCAAGTTCTACACCTTGCAGTCTGTTTGGTTATATGCCTTAATATGTATTCGCTATTTCACATGATTAGTATACTTTCTATTATTCTAATCATCTTTTATCTAGCATTTATTATGGGTAGTTCGCTTGGTAAATTGCTCTTTTACTCAACAATCCAAAAACCTCATTTTAGGCAATTTGCCCCAAGTGGTTTTGTTGCTTTTATGAAGCCACCTGTGTTCGAAGGTGTCAATTACAAACGATGGCATGCGAGAGCAGTGCTCTGGTTTCAGACCATGAGCTGCTATAACACCATCTATGGCACACCTGAGGGAGATCTTAATCCCACTCAGGAAGAGGCGTTCCAAAAACTTGATACCACTTTCAAGACTGCCTTGATCAGCATTCTTGGCGACAATATTGTTGATTCATATCTGTTATTTAGCAATGGCAAGGATATGTGGGATGTGCTCGAGAGAAAAATTGGAGTCTCCGATTGAAAGGGCACGTATGCCCCCATGTGTCGTTTTGGTAATTAATGACAATCTCTATGGACTAATGTGTAAATTGAGTTTCACTTGTAGGTTTGTCTAGTGGCATCGCTTGGGCCATGTGTTGGTCTGAAGGTTGAAAGATGAAAAAATGTCCAAGGGCTTTGTGCCATTGGAATCATGAAGAAAGAAGGAGCTTGAAGGTTGATCAAGACAAGTGCAAAGAGTTGCATCAAGATGGATCAACCTCAAGAAGGGATGAAGTAGGGCGAGCTCAAGATGCGCCATCTCTAGAATATCTCATGCTTGAAGCTTGCCATCCTCGTGATCATGGAGTGATGAAGAGAAGTTCAAAGAAGAGGTTTCCCCATGGAGTATGGGGGAGCAATTTGAAAGTCTTCATCTTCATCAAGCAAGAGCAAACAAGAAAGGTGCTCCCACTATAGAAGAACAAGACGGTCTATATCAAGTTCAAGTGGGGTGCTCAAGGCAAAGGTATGTTCTTGATAGGGCTTCTCTTTTGCCGGTCTCGTGTTGTTAGTTGGGAGACCGGGTTTAGGATAGATAGCCGTACTATCAAGAGGGGCTCTCAAGCGGGTGTCTCGTTTGCATCGTTGGAGAGAGCTTAAACCTTTGCATTCATAGCATCATCTTTCTTGGTTGTTATTTGGTTCTTGTCCAAGAGAGGATCTAGCGCTTGTGGTCATCATCATAACAAGCTCTAGTTCATCGTCTAAGGATTTCCCTTGCATATATTATTGCGGTTTTTGATCTTGCGAGTTTTCCGGCTCCACACCTTGTTAGATTCTATTCGTCGTTATCTTTCCAACAAAATTGGTTTCATCTCATTTGGAGTTCGGATGCAAAAGTTATTGCATTTCTGGTTTCTGGAATTTCCCTGACCGGAAGTTCTGGCTACCCATCGGAATTTCCGCTAGGGCATTTTTGCCGCCGGAAGTTTCGGTGGAAGTTTCGGTTCTTCTTCCGCTCACGTTCACTATTCTCTCTGTTTGGTTTGTTGTATTTGATGGAATTTGGGCCAGAAGTTACAGCGGTAATACCGCCCCCACCGGAAGTTCTGGCCAGGGACCGGAAGTTCCGCTCAGGCCTAGTTGCCACCGGAAGTACTGATTGAAAGTCTGGCTCTTGTTCCGTTCATGTTCAATAACCTTCTGTTTTGGATGTGTCTATTTGACGGAACTTCCATTCGAACTTCCACCGGAAGTTCCGGTGGACCGACGGAAGATGCGAACAGGACTCGTGTTTTCAGTTTCCCGCTTCACAGTTTTTGACCGTTGGTTGTGTGCCACCGGAACTTCCGGCCTCCCACCGGAAGTTCCGGCCTTGGTCCGCGAATTCCCATAACAGGCAGATCTAGGAGCCCTTTAAAAGGGGCTCCTCCTTCCCTTCGTGGGCACTAGCTTTTCTTCTTGGTTCTTGGCTTTCTCTCTCTCCTCCATTGTTGACCTTGAAGAAGCTTTACCTCTCCCCTTTCCCTTCCTATGATTCTTGCATCTTTTTGAGGGATTTGAGAGAGGAGATCTAGATCTACAATCCCCCCAAGCCAAATCCCTTCTTTGTGAAGGAATCATTGGGATCTAGATCTTGTAGAGTTTTGTGTTCTCCTCTTTTGTTCTTCCTCCCTCATTCCCCCAATATCTTTTGTATCTTTGTTGGAATTTGGGAGTGAAGTACTTGCCCTTGCATTTGTTGCACAGGTTTGAGTTCTCCTCAAAGATTCGGCGAGTACAAGCTTGTGGGCTTGTTACTCTTGGGTTCTTGGAACCCTAGACAGTTGTGTGGTGGTCTTGTTGACCTTTTGTGGTCTTGTTAACCTTTTGTGGTCTTGTAGCCTCTTGTGGCTTTGTTGGCCTTTTGTGGCATTGTAGCCTTTTGTGGCTTTGTTGTTGGGAGCCTCCAATTGAGTTGTGGAGTAAGCCCCAATCTTGTACAAGTTAGGTGACCGCCCTCAAGCGTCTCATAGTGGAGCGAGTGCCCACCTTTTGTGGTGCGCACTCGGGAGAATAGGGTGAGCCTTTTGTGGCGTCGGTGAGTTGCGTGCTTCCACATCCAGGGTGAGGCCTTGTGTGGCGTTGGGTGAGCATCGAGCCACCACACCTCGAGGTGAGCCATTTGTGGCGTTCAGAGAGTGATACGCCCAATTTGCATCACCATTCTATATCATAATTTACCTCTATTCATTGATATATGTCTTATTATGAGGTATTACTTATGTCTTTTCCACTGTTTATGCATGTTGGATGTTTCTTGGAGGATGGACTGCCGGAGTCTGGATTCTGATGGAAAAGAGGGCATTTTGATGCAATTTCGTGAAAATCAGAAAAATATGGGAAAATATTATTTTTCCAGAAGATTGAGAAAGCTAGAAGGAGGGACGAAGAAGGGTCGTAGGGGGCCCACACCCCCTAGGCGCGGGCCCACCTGACCCCGCGCCTAGGGTAGGTGTGGCCCACCTGCCTGGCTCCCTAATCCGCCCCATCGCCTATATCTTCCCTACGGAACCCTAAGCCTTGGGGAGCGACCACAGATAGATTTCCACCGCCTCTGGGGGCGGAAAACACCGAGAGAGAAAGATCTCTCCGATAGACAGATTTCTGCCAGGGAAATTCCTTCCCGGAGAGGGGAGATTGTCGCCATCAACAGCGTCATCAAGCTAGGCTTCATCGGGATCATCATCATCATCATCCACACCATCATCACCACCAGCACCATCATCACCACTCCATCCTGCTGTAACAATTGTGTTGGATATTGCTTTAGTTCTTAGGGGAACCTTTACCGGTGTTAATTACTATTGTAGTTGATGCTTGTGAGTGGAACCATTGGATTATTGTTCATGTTCAGATTGTTATCCATCATCATATCATCTTTGATATTGATCCATATGATGTCTTGTGAGTAGTTCGTTTAGTTCTTGAGGACATGGGAGAAGTCATGCTGTTAGTAGTGGATTTGTGTTGAGTTATTATTCAATGGTTAGTATTTAAGTTGTGGTGTTATTCTTCTAGTGGTGTCATGTGAACGTCGACTACATGATACTTCACCATTTATGGGTTGCCGGAGTGACAGAAACATGAACCCCCGTTAGGACACCTTTGCACAAGGGAGCGTAGGATCTTAGAGTTTAAGGATGTGGTTAGATTTATATCTTAATTACTTTCCTATAGTTACGGATGTTTGCAGGGGGTTTAATCACAAGTATGTATTAGTCCAAGTACGGTCGGTACATTAGCACAGGTTCACCCACACAACACTTACAACACCAGAGAAGAGTACTCAGCTATATGAAGCGAAATCACTTGACAGAATTCCCATGTGTCCTCAAGAACGTTTGGTCCTTATAAGTATTTCCACGGGCTTGCCCTTTGCTAAGAAAGGATTGGGACACTTGCTATGTTTATTCTTTGTTACTTGCACTTTGTTTTGTTGCCTTATCAAAAAAAAACCTAAAAATCTGTTTGCTAAGTATTTGCAGAGAGTTCCTGCTCCACACCACAGTTCAGCACCTTCTTCTCCTTGTTGGGATCGACACTCCTATTTATCGAAAGTACTACGATACACCCCCTATACTTGTGGGTCATCAAGACTATTTTCTGGCGCCGTTGCCGGGGAGTGAAGCGCTATTGAAGAGTGGAACTGGTAAAGGAAACTTCTACTATGAGTATTTCTTTTGTTACTGCTTGTTACTTTGTTTCCAATATGGATAACCCACTTGGTTTTCTGTTTGGGAAAACTACTACCACTGTTAGGGTAGTAGATGAACCACCACCTGTTGAGATAGATCCTTTTAAGATACCTACGAGTATTGTTGATCGTGTTATGGATAATTATTATTTTGGGGATGGAACTGTCCACCCTGGTGATCATTTTCTCTTTATCCATGAATTATGAGGGTTGTTTAAGTGTGCAGGTATCACAACTGAACAGGTGAAGAAGTTACTCTCTATATCCTTAAAAGGGAGAGCTGAAGAATGGTATAAGCTGCTGAAGAATGGACGATCCATGGAATGGGAGGAGATGGCATCTCTCTTTTACTCTAAATTTTCTCCTCCCAGTGAGATTCATAAGGATAGAAATCTGATATATAACTTTTGGCCTCGTGATGGAGAGAGTACAACTCAAGCTTGGGGGAGATTGAAGTTACTAATGCTTAAATGTCCTATTCATGAACTCCCTAACAATATTATTATCAATAACTTTTATGCTAGGCTTTCTCTTCATGATAAAGATTTAATAGATGCTTCTTGTGCTGGATCAGTCACACGTATGAAGTAAGAAGCTAAATGGGATCTACTAGACCGTATTCAAGAAAACACTGAAGCTTGGGAGAATGACAGAGGAAGAAAGTCAGGTATAAACTATGATTATGAATGCATTAAATCTTTTATGGGAACTGATGACTTCCGTGATATTAGCAATGAGTTTGGTCTTGATTCTCAAAGTATTGCCAACTGTTTTAAGGCCTTTGCCTCTTACATAAAAATTCCCAAAGAGAAGTGAAATAAGTACCATGCTCCTTATAAAGATGTTGTTAGTCATGTTCCAGTTAGAAGTACTAAAGTTTCTACTACTAATCACATTGTGCCTGAACCTCATGTTGAGAAAGTTCCTTTCCTAGCTAAGGTAAAAGAGTATTCTATGATTATTAGTGCAAATAACAAAGGTACTAAGAAAACTATAGAGCCCGATGAGCAATTTAATGGTGAACCTGTGGTAGCTATTTTGAAAGACTCTGTCACTAGAAATATAGAGGATGAGGACATTGTCTTTTGTGAAGACGCTTCTAATGTTATGTCTCATCCTAGTAAGGCTAGAAAAGCTAGTGTTCCTGTGCTTTCTGTTAAAATTGGTGATCATTGCTACTATGGTTTATGTGTTATTGGTGCTAGTTCTAGTGCTATTCCTTATAAGCTTTATAGGGAAATTATGCATGAGATTGGTCCTTGTGAGCTTGAGGACATTGATGTGGTTATTCACCTTGCCAACAAGGATACCATTTGCCCTATTGGTATTGTAAGAGAAGTGGAGGTTCTCTGTGGTAAGATTAAGTATCCTGCGGATTTTTTAGTGCTTAATTCAACAGCTAGCAAAACTTGTCCTATCATTTTTGGTAGACCTTTCTTGAACACCTGTGGAGCTATTATAGATTGTAAGAAGGAGAAAGTTTTTAATTAAGTTTGATGGAGATTCTTATGAGTTTAATTTTTCCAAATTTGCTAAAGCTCCCTTTGAAAATAGCTTGCCTAATAAAGATTTCAGGATGGAACAACTTGCTTCTGTTGATCCGGTTTATGACCTTGGACCTCTTTTTGATGACTGTAAGTATGCTTATTCTGATGATAAAGTTGTTTCCAGTGACAGTTATATTGTCAACTTTATTCAAAGTGCTACTGAAATTTATTATGAGAGAGGGAAACACGGTTTCATGCATCTCAATAATGTTAAGTTTCCCCGTTTTATGTTGAAGGCTTTGAAGTTGCATCTGTTTTGTCTTCCTATGCTTGTGGCTTTTGTTTCAACAATTTGTTTTCTCTTGATACCCACATGCATAGTAACTGGGTTAGACTCAATTGTATTGGTTATTTTCTTCTTGATCCCCTTTTTCACTCAAGCCTAACTTAGAGGCATTAAAGAAAAGTACTTGTTGGGAGATAACCCAAGAGTTTTGTCAAGTCTTGGAAGTTATTACCTCTGTAATAACCGCTCCTTATCCTTTTTGTTTTGGTTTTTGTGTCTAGTCCAACTACTTTTGTGAAGTAGAAGAGTTGTGAAAAGTGGCTGTCCTAGGACAGATTTTTGTGCTGTATTGTAAAAATACGTGAGGGAGCTCAGTACGTCGGATGGATCTGAAGTTTTTTGAGCTTGTTCTCCAAGTTGTTACCCTACTTTAATTAGTTCTGCACTTTTTAATTTGAGCAACTGAAGGTTTTCAAAAAAATCAATCTTTACCTGCTGGTCTGTTTTGACAGATTTATGTTATCATTTGCATTTGCCTCTTATAGAAGCCTTTGTTTTGATGGATTTCAGTTGAAGTGTGGACCCAAAGGTTTATTGTTTTTTCTTACACTAATGTTGTCATTGAGTTTGTGCAAGGGTTTTGTATGGAGGAAGATTTCAGGAGAAGGAGAAAAGAAATCTGCAGAGTTCGTCTTTGAATAGGTAAAAGTGGTGAAAACAGAAGGTTCGTGAAAATCCAATCTTTTTATATTTTTGATGTTTTTAATACATAAGGAAGACTATGAGACGGAACAGAAGAGGAACCAGAGTCCGAGGTGGACAAACCCACCTCGGGCGTGGGCCCAGCCTGGCCTCGCCTGGAGGGGGTTTGACTCCCCCGAACTCCATCTCCTCCTCGTTTCCGTGTCAAAACCTTCCTTATGCATTGAAATTTCGTAATATATAACCCCACCCGGATCCCCCGAGGTTCGTGCATCGTGTTCTCGTCGTGTTTTCATTCCGATCTATTTCTGTCAGGAAATCTTCTCAAGTTTAGAGCACTATGGTCTCCGCCAACGACAAAGGCAAGAATCCCGAGGAAGACGATCCTCACAAACCCAAGGAGGAGGAGATTTTGGTAGGTTATGAAGGAGACATGGAGGAAGACAAGCAACCAGTCACCCGCGCTACCGTCGCAAGCATTGGATTGGTGGCAAAGCCTACCAAGCTTAAGAGGATAGCACGGATGTCTACAGGAGTGAAACCTCCGCGTCTTGTTTACAATCTACGGTCATCTCCTCCACGCACCAAGAGACCTTTCCATACTCTTATACATGAGCATCAATATCAATATGTGCCCAAAGGGAACTTGCCCTCGATGTGGGATATGTCTCGTTATAACCATGCAGGGGAGGAACACACTAAGAAAGAAGAATGGGGAAAGAATAATAAGGATTGGACCTCTTGGTCCGATATGATCATGAACCGCATTGAGCAAAACTCAGAGTTGATTCGTACTCTAACCTTTGAGATTGAGGAGTTAAGGAAGCTTATTGAGGAGATTATCAAGAGAACACCACCACCACCGAAGGAGTAATTCATCATCAGGTTTGGCATCCCCTTTGCTTGTTCCAAGCTTGGGGGAGTGTCGCGGTATCACCACCATTATATTTTATCTTTTACCTTTTTAGTGGATTCATATCTTTGGTAGAGAGGTTATCTTATAGTTTGGTTTGCATGTGGAAGTATCTCTCCTTTAGTTGATTATCTATGTATCCCTTGGTGTGAGTGCCTTTATTGGAATATTAATGAGAAGTCTCCTTTTTGCACTTCTTATTTTAGTTTGCAATCTCTATTATATGATGGATCTTGTTGATCAGTATTGGCATCACTTTGGGATCATCAAGTGGATCTAAATTGGTTTTGGCAAACCGAGTTCTGGCCAGTAGCATTACTTTGAAAGAGAAAAAGAGAAAAGTTTACAGGTATTTTGTATCATTTGTTTTCTTTCTTGTTGGCTCATAAGCTTATTATTCTTTATTTAAGATCTTTTGTGTATTCAAGGAAGATTGCATGTTTGGATTTATTACTTGTATGTTTGCTTGTTTCTTTCAACTCTCTTGCTTGCTACCCAGCCTTGCTAGCCAAAAACCTGTTTTGAGAAGGCATACTTCTCATGTTTCCAATCCCTTTGAAACCAAACCTTTGCCACTTGTGTCCACCATATCTACCTAGTAGCACTTTTGTTATTCCAAGCAAATTCTCAAGTTTCATCTACCTTTTGGATTAAAAGTATTTTGTTATGTGAAAACTAGTTAGTAAAGCTCTCACGAACTTGATGGCACACTTTATTTTCTTGCCCCTAATAGACATGAACATTGTGCCATCGAAGTTGTATATGCTTGCATCTATACGTTGGAATTAGCAGAACCATGCTGTCACGGGGAACGTTTTCAACATTGCACCTGTACTTTGTACTCAGTTGATATCGTACTCTTTTGTCTATGGATTTCAACGGTGTGAAATAAAGAGGGAACTTGTAAGTCCATGGAGTCTGTATTTTGTGTTAGAGAAACGCCTGGGCCGCTAGCCTAAGCCATGCCTAATCATGGTGGAAACTTGCAGCATCACCATAGTGAGCTATCTATGAAGCATCCTCAATAAAAAGCTATGCACATAGTAAATAAAAAGATCGCTGAGATGCTCATTGTCTGCTTGCCTTGTCATTTTGGTCATGGGAGAGCTCTTGTACCATGTGCAAGGGGTACCCCGTTGGCGGTTCTCTATGATACGCAAATACTTACAATGACAAGAACTTACCGGTGACCAAAGTTGAGTAGCATGAGGAGTGGCCCTAATATTCAAGGGACATGAGATTGCCAACTTATATTTTGTCAAGCATATACTCCATCTTTGTGCACTTTAACCTTAATCATCTCAAGATGTCTATGATAGGGGCAATGAGGTCTCAAAGCTAGTAAGTACCATAATCTTTTGGAAGCTCTTTATGACTTATAATCCCTGCTACCCTCTACGAAGGGACCTTTCTCCTAGTTACCATTTTGAGTCAGTAAACCTACTTCCTCTCTATCTCCAACAAGAATTTGAGTTGTTGTGTTTCAAGCATTCATATGGTGATTTATTCAATCATGTTCTTTATCTTCCTTGTTTGCACAAAACTCTTATCTATTGAGTATTACTTTGAAATCCTTCACTTGTGAAAAACCTTTTTGAGCAAAGAGTGATCCTGTTGAAAACTTCTAAAAAGATTTTTGTGAAACTGTTTGTCAACACCCGGATTTTTAATCACAGATGCCTGTTATGCCATACATTGCAATCCCGGGATTACCATTTTTGCGAGACATAACCGATTGGATATCACAGTACATCATCCATTACAAACCATACATAAAGTCTTACACAAATAAGGATCTCATGATCCAGTTCTTAATACAATTCAAGCAGCAGAATAACGTAATAGTAACGATAGCGTAGGCGAAGCTCCATCTTCATGGTCACAGGCAATGCTAACGATGGGAGATGATCCTAGTTGTCGTAACCTTCCTGCGGTCCGTCATCCTGATACTCCTCTTCATAGTCTGGCCACGGGAATAGCCAGGGACAAAGCCATGAGTACTCTTTAAGTACTCGCAAACTAATACTAACAAGTGAAGTGGTTTTGAATAGGATGTGCTAAGCTCTAGGGTTGTTTTGCAAAAAGCCAGATTTACTCTACTAAGTTCAAAAGCAAAGAAAGCTAGTTGAGGATTTTATAACACCTAAGTGGGAACTTGAATTTCATATCACAACTCTGTTGTGGTCAAGTCAAAGTCATGAATCATTTCACAAGTCATTTGGAAAACATCTGACAGGGGAACAGTATGGCCACTCCAACTGTCCATAACCGCGGACGCGGCTATTCAAATAGTTTGACACCCTATAGAGATTGTACACTTTCACCACAACATTCGATACATCCGTCAGGAACAATCCTGAATTCACCATACTCAGTATGCGGATAATCAATCCTAACCTTTCCATTACACGCCCTAGTATAGGCACCTTTCCTGTGAGTTTGGCCTCCCAACCATGACCAACTGTCATCTTGGGTACTGCACAGGTGGACAATCTTCACAAGGTAGCCTCAGCTCAGACCTTGGCCGCAAGGGAACCCATACTAAGGTAAGTCAAGCCCTACCCAATTTTCGGGTATTGTGGTTGTACGGTAACATTGGAATGGTATCGCATCCAGACAACCATCAGTTTTATAAAGGGCTAAGGCTCATGCCTCAACATTTTCATCATCAAAATCATGTGGTGTTCAAGAACACATGTCAAAACATCTCAGTAGAATGACTCATCATTCTAAGGTTTTCATAACCATTTTCACCAAGAATTCCCATCTAAAGTTGATCAAGTTTTATGCTTAGCACTAGCATCTACAAGTGGGGGTAAATACTAATGATGAGTCATAAACAAGTGGGAGTTAGCAAGTTCACTCTCATGCCTTAGAATGACATCAAGATTATCTAACTTAGGCCAAGTTTTATGCTCTTTATGCTACCTTAAATTATCTTTCTAGAATCTACAAGTCACTAAGTAAACTTTTGATAGAAAGCTTTTATTAAGGAAAATAAAATATTAAGCTTGCAAGTAAAACTAGGATGGTGGGTCTAGTGGGTATAATCACATATGCTTAAGGCATATAGTTGGCATAGTAACAAGCAAGTACTTGCAAGGTTGCAAGTATAGGCTTGCTAAGATATTAATATAAGCTTGCCTTGTGCAGAGCAGTGGTTGAAGTTTTCCTCGGCTTCTTCCTCGTAGTATTCTCCTTCCTCCTCGTATCCTTGGTCGGTACTAGCGTCTATAAATAAATACGAGCTACACAATCACCAAACAATACTTAACTATTTCTAAACATCACACAAAGGTTCACACTAGATGATCTATCATCATCACTAGCATTACAAGGATTAAAACACTTGTCTTATTTATTTTATTTTAGAAAAGTAATTTTCTACTCATTGAAAAACTACTTAAGATTTAATATTCTCCAACTCAAACATGGGATCATGTTGACACATGTCATCACCACATATTTCAGTACATGGGAATGTGATTTAAAGTGGTGTCACAATTTAATAAGGTTTAACCTTTTTATTTCATTTAAATAAAGTGACTAGAAATGCCTATGTGGCATTCTTTTATTACTTGATCATTATTTTTGTAAGTAAACCTATATATTTTTATATATTCTGAAAGGTATGGTTAAATGTGATTTTTGAGAGTTGGAAACAACTCAAAAGCTCTTATGGTTGAATTTTGAAAAATGTTTGAATGCAGAAAAGCTTCTGCCTTGTTATTTTTACCATGGGTGATCTATAGATCTAAATGGTTTGAATCCAACGGGCTTGGATTAAGCATTCCAGTACCTTTCCAAAAAAATTGGTTTCATGTATTTTGGTTTAGTGAATCGAGCTGGGTGGATTTTTGAATCTAAGTACAGAACTGTTGAAAGGACATTTATTGTCATAATCACTTTTGGTGTTCGTTAACAACAAGTAGATCATTTTACAGTTTGTTATTGTCCACAGGTTGGTATTATCATAGATAAACATCACACACACTCTTGGGAAAAGACCACATACATTTGCCACTGTTCTGGAAACTCCAGACCGGAGTCTCCGGTCTGCCAAGACCGGAGTCTCCGGTGTGGTCCGGAGTTTCCGGTTCTGGCTCCAGTGGTGCCTCCCAGGACATGGCTGGGACATTCTGACTAGGTGTCTGGAGGCTGCACTGGAGCTTACTCCGGAGTCTCTGGACTTTGGTCAGACCGGAGTCTCCGGTGTTGGAAGTCCGGAGTCTCCAGTGTTGCTGGTGAAGAACTGGCCTGGGTCAGTCAGAAGGGCTGTCCGGAGACTGGTCCGGAGATTGGCCGGAGTCTCCGGGGCAGACCGGAGTCTCCGGTGTTGGAAGGCCGGAGTCTCCGGTGTTGCTGATGAAGTACTGGCCTGGGTCAGTCAGAAGGGAGGTCCGGAGACTGGTCCGCAGATTGGCCGGAGTCTCCGGGGTAGACCGGAGTCTCCGGTCTGACTTTTCTACAACGGTCATAAAACGGTTCGTGGAGGGGGTGTCTATAAATAGGGACCCTTATCTTCTTCCTCCAGTTGCTCGAGCTGCTCAAGAACACCAACCCCATTAGAGCCACCAAATCTCCAAGATCTCTTCATTCAACCATCCAAAGTCATTGATCTTTGGAGAATCGAAGGAGGAGGCCTTGATTTACATCTTCACCAAGAGAGATCTTCATTTCCCCCTCATTCACTTGAGGGCCCCCAAGCTATAGTGTTTCATTAGAAACCCTAACCTTGATTTGGTTCTTACAAGCTTGTCTTTGATTTGTCTTGACAGCTTGCTTGCATTTGGGAGCCTCCAATTCAATTGTGGATGCGTGCCCCAAACTTGTTGTAAAGGTGCCGGCTTCCACCTCGAAGGTTGCCGATATAGTGGAAGGTGAATCGAGCCCGTTGGGGTGAGGTTCATCGGAGAACAAGGGAGGCCTCTCGTGGCGTTGGTGGTTTGAAACCACCCCTCTCCAAACGTAGACGCACTTCCCCTCAAAAGGAAGGAACTACGGGAAACAAATCCTTGTGTCTCCGCGTCCACTCCTTTGGTTACTTCTATCCTTTACCGCACTTTACTTACTTGTTCTTGCTTAGTGTTGTGTTAGCTTGTGCTTGATTGACATATAGGTAAATCCACCATAGTTGCATATTCTAGAGAATTTACCTTTCTTGTCTAACCCTAATTTGAAAAAGAGTAAAATTTGAAGTAGCACCTATTCACCCCCCCTCTAGGTGCCCATACGATCCTTTCAATTGGTATCAGAGCCTCGGCTCTTTATTTGGGCTTTACCGCCTAAGAGAATATGGGTAGCCAAGAAGAGGATGGTGGTAGTGAGTCGACCCCGGTGACCATGGAAGATCTCAGAAACTTGGAAACAAGATTGAGCTCTTCCTTGGTCAACAAAGTCAAGAACATGCTTGAGCAACTTCTTAAAGACAAAGATGGCTCATCACCCCCATCTCCTCAAGAGGATCTACCATCCGTTGTACCTAAAGGGAATACTCCAGTATCCCCCGAGGGTATGGTGGTAGGGGGCAAACTAGACAACGCTAATTCCTCCACACGACCTGATGGGGGGAAGGGTGAGCACCGTGATTCTTGGTACTCTCCCGATCCTCCCGTCCCTCACCCTCATGTGTACAATAGAGGTGACCCACCTAAGCTAGAAGAGTCTGCTACTTTTGCTCAATGGCAATCACTAATGAGAACTCATATGCGCAGCTCTTGCATTGAACTATGGAACATCATCGAGCATGGACTCTTTATTGGGGATCCAAACAACTTGACAAGAAGAGAGGTTGTCAATAGTCAACTCAATGCCACTGCTTTGCATATGATTCAACAAGGATTGGGAACAAAGGATTACCCACACATTGAGCACTTTAGGATTGCCAAGGAAGCTTGGGATGCTCTCACTGTGTTGTTTGTTGGCAATGAGAGTATGAGGAGGAACCGATATGATGCTCTAAGCAATGAAGCCGAAGGCTTCTACATGAAAGAAGGTGAAGATCATGAAGACATGTACCGAAGGCTCAAGACCACCGCCACCGCCTTTAGAAATGTGGGTGCCTCACATGTGGATGATGCATGGATAAAAAGGAAATATGTGAGTGCACTCATGCCTTTTGAGCCCACCGACTTGAAGAGTCTACAAGGAAGACACAACTACCATCTCATGACCTCAAATGAAGTTATGCAAGAGATGGCCGCTTTCAAGGTTGCCGCAAAGAATGCCAAAGATGCCCGTGCTCGTGCCCTTGGTATGAGCAATGTTGTCAATGTTGCTTTGAAGGCCAAAGTTGTGGACCATGGGGATGAAGATGATAGTGATGAAGGGCTTTCCATGGACCACCCCGATGAAGTCAAGATTGCTCATAGTCAATATATGGCCTTCTATGCAAAGAACTTTTGGAAGAACCCCGCCAAGGCCAAGATGGAAATGCAAAGAAAAAGCAACCCAAATGGGAAAAGAGAAAATACAACGAGATTGAGAACTTGCTTCAATTGTGGTGACCGCTATCACTTTGTAGCAAGTTGTCCATATGAAAAGAGAGAAGATCATGGGGGTAATCTTGTGTTGAAGAAGACTCTCAAGGCACCTTACAAGAAACCTTTCATCAAGAAGAATCCCATCAACAAGAAGTCGAGTGAAATTGTCTTGATCACTCATGAAGAATACTCCTCCGACAATGAAGATGATGAAGATGAGGAAGAGGAAACTTCTCATGGTGTGGCTGCTCTAGCCACCACCTCTACTCCGATTTTCTCACTCTTCGATTCTCCAAATGAGAATTCTCCCACCAAGAACGTCACTTTCCTTATGGCAAGAGGAACGGAGGTATCCTCATCACCCCGCTCTACTCCCTTAGATAATGATGAACTAGATGATGAGATGTCTCTTGATGTTAAAAGGGAATTAATTGCCTTTGATGAGTTTATGACTAACCTAGAAGGAGATGCTAAGTTACACTTTGAAAACATCCTAGATCAACTCTCACATACACAAGAGCTTCTAGATGTAAGATGTAAACTTGGGCATGAACATATGATTGAGCTAGAGGCTTTAAACAATGCTCTACAAGAAGAACAAGAAACTAGGTTGTCACTGGAATTAAAACTTGAAGGGCTTGATGAGGCCAATGACACTATTATTAACAAACTCATCAAAGAGCGTGATCATGCTATTGCTAAATACAAAAGGGCTAAAAAGGACAAGATTGAGTTTGGTGTGGTTCATGAAAAACTTGCCGAGGACTTTAGTTTGCTTAACAAGGCTCACAAGTCCTTGGAGAGTGAACTCTTGTCACTCACAAAGTCCCATGAAACGCTTCAAACTCAATTGGCCAATATTCCTTCACCTAGCAACTTCATTCCATCTAGTAGCACAACTATTATTGAAGAGAATGCTAGGTTGAAAGGGGAGCTTGCTAAGGCCACATTTCCACAAGGGAACAAGTACATTGATGATCTTTTGAGCAAGCAAAGGCGTAGTGGTGATAAAGGGGGCATTGGTTTTGTTTCCAAAACCAAGAAGAAGAACAATAAGAAGAAGAAGGACAAGCCCGCACAAGAGACCAACAAGACCATTGTGGAGAGTAAGACCACAAGTGGTAAAACTATGTCTCATGATGATTTTGCGGGAAGTGCTAACCCTCACTATGTTCTAATGCGTGATTATTATGGTGATGTGTATGCACAATATGTTGGCCCTTATGATGGTTATATTGGTTGGTCTATTTGGGTTCCCAAGACCCTTGTTGCTAACAAAAGAGGACCCATTGAAAAATGGGTACCTAAAAATTAGCTTGATCTTTTGTAGACTTATGCTTCCGGAGGGTCAAAGTGGGTGCTTGATAGTGGTTGCACGAGTCACATGACCGGAAGCTCGTCTATTGTCAAGGACTTAAAGCCAAATGATGATCAAATCACCGTGACATATGCCTACAAGTCAAAGTCTAAGGTAATGGGTTTCAGCAAGGTAGTGGTGGCTCATGACATTACACTCGTGAACGTCATGCTTGTTGAAACCCTTGGATACAATTTACTTTCAGTCCGTGCTCTTGGAAAGATGGGCTTTGCCGTCTTTGTTGATGATGATATTGTGGTCCTCATGTGGAGCAAGTCTCTCAAGGTCGCTTTCGTTGGGTACGTCGAACATGACTTGTATGTGGTGGACTTTTTGGGGCAAGCCACTACAGGTCCGATGTGCTTATTCGGAAAGGCCGATGTGGGTTGGCTATGGCATCGCCGACTAGCCCATGTCAACATGAGAACTTTGCAAAGTCTCCATAAATAGGGCCATATTGTGGGACTAAAATAAAATGTTTCCTTTGCCAAAGATCGTGTTTGCAGGGCATGTGTTCTAGGGAAGATGCATGACGCTCCTCACAAGCCTAAGAACCAAATCAAGTCTACCAAGATCTTGGAACTCCTCCATGTGGACCTATTTGGTCCTCCGTCTCATGCAAGTCTTGGTGGAAAGAAATATTGCTTGGTGATTGTTGATGACTTTTCAAGATACTCTTGGGTTTATTTCTTCAAGTTGAAGAGTGAGACTCAAACGACTTTTATCGACTTCATCAACTTGGTTCAACGGCAATACAATGTTCCTGTGTTGACCATAAGAAGTGACAACGGCACCGAGTTCAAGAACTACACCTTGAATGATTTCCTTAGTGATGAGGGGATAAAACATCAATATTCCGCTGCATACACCCCTCAACAAAATGGTGTGTCCGAAAGGAAGAACCGGACTCTTATTGAGATGGCTAGGACCATGTTGGCGGAGTTTAAATCTCCATACAACTTTTGGGCCGAAGCGGTCTCCACCGCTTGCCATGCTTCAAACCGGCTCTACCTCTGCAAAGAAATCAACAAGACTCCATATGAAATACTTACCGATAACAAGCCCAACATATATTACTTCCGGGTGTTCGGTTGTAAGTGTTTCTATCTCATAAAAGGTGTTCGTTTGTCTAAATTCGAGTCTAAAGCATTAGAGGGTATTTTTGTTGGCTATGGTCTCGAATCTCACACTTATAGAATCTATGACAAGCTCTCCGGAGCCGTCATAGAATCTTGTAGTGTGACCTTCGAAGAATATGATGGTCCCCAAGGGGGGCGTGTTGATGCTTGTGATGCAGATGATGAAATGCCTCAGGATGCCATAGGAAGAATGGGTGTGGGATTTATCCGCCCCGTTGAGGAACCCCTTATGGCAGATCGAGAAGAACTATGCTCCACTCAAGTGGAGCCTTCATCTTCACAACCTCAACATGCTCCATCCACCGAAGAGGACATTGACTCAAGCCAAAGACAAGATGTGGACCCTCAACATAGTGATCAACGTGTAAACTCTAGTCAAAGGGAGCTTGGTCCATTCGATGGGTTGTCAAGTGGTGCCAAATCAATTTGTCAAGAAAGATCCATACAAACTATTTTGAGGCAAGCTCAAATTGATGCTAGAAGGGCACTTGATCAAGACCAAGGTCAATCCTTGCCTCCAAATGTAGAGGATGATACTAATAATGATCAAGGTCAAGATGATGGTCAAGACTAGGATCAAAATGATGAAGAGGGGCCTCCAAGAAACAATGAGGAGATCCACGCTCGTCGCGAAGCTAGAAAGTAAAGAATGTTGGAAATAAGAGACCACACTCTCCAAAATGTTGTTGGAGATCTAAGGAAAGGAATTTCCACAAGAGCACAATTGAAGAGGTTCAATGAACACCAAGCACACATATCCATGATTGAACCAAATAAAGTGTGGGAAGCTCTTGAAGATTCGGATTGGTTAGAAGCTATGCACAAAGAGCTCAACAACTTTGAGAGAAACAAAGTGTGGAAGTTAGTTGAGAAGCCAAAGGATTGCCACAATGTTATTGGAACAAAGTGGATATTCAAGAACAAGCAAGATGAGCATGGAATTATAGTAAGGAACAAGGCTAGATTGGTTGCACAAGGGTATTCTCAAATTGAAGGCATTGATTATGGAGAGAGTTATGCACCCGTGGCTCGCCTTGAGTCCATCTGTATCCTTCTTGCTTATGCGGCACATCATAACTTTAAGTTGCAACAAATGGATGTAGAAAGTGCATTCCTTTATGGTCCTTTAAATGAATTGGTATATGTTAAGCAACCCCCGGGATTTGAGGACCCCAACTTCCCAAACCATGTCTACAAACTTGATAAGGCGCTCTATGGGCTCAAGCAAGCCCCACGCACGTGGTATGAGCACCTTAGAGAGTTATTGTTTGACCATGGCTTTGAGGTTGGGAAAATCGATCCCAATCTTTTTACTAAGAGGGTCAATGGGGAGCTTTTTGTATGCCAAATATATGTTGATGATATTATCTTTGGCTCATCTAACAAAGCTTTTAATGATGAATTCTCAAAGCTTATGACTAGTAGGTTCCGGATGTCTTTGATGGGGGAGTTTAGAGTATTTCTTGGCTTTGAGATAAAGCAAGTTAGAGGAGGGACATTCTTCAATCAAGCCAAGTATACTCAAGATATGCTCAAGAGATTCAAAATGCAAGATTTGAATGGGGCTCCTACTCCCATGGCTACAAAGACTCATCTAGAACAAAATCCAAATTGTAAAGATGTGGATCAAAAGGTATACCGGTCTATGATTGGTTCTTTGCTTTACCTTTGTGCATCTAGACCCGATATTGTGTTGAGTGTAGGTGTGTGTGCAATATATCAAGCGGCTCCTAAAGAAAGCCATTTAATGGCGGTCAAGAGAATCTTTCGATATTTGGTTCATACCCCATTTTATGGTCTTTGGTATCCACAAGGCTCAACATTTGCTCTTTGTGGATACACTGATTCGGATTGGGCGGGTGACAAGGATGATAGAAAATCAACATCTGGGGCTTGCCAATTCCTTGGTAGGTCCTTGGTATGTTGGTCTTCCAAGAAGCAAAATTGTATATCTCTCTCCACCGCCGAAGCCGAGTATGTGGCAGCTACTAGTGCGTGCACTCAATTGCTATGGATGAGGCAAACTTTAAAGGAATACGATGTCCATTGTGACAAAGTGCCTCTTCTATGTGACAATGAAAGTGCCATCAAGATTGCCTACAACCCAGTGGATCACACAAGGACAAAGCATATTGAGATTCGCCATCACTTCATTAGAGATCATGTTGCTCGAGGTGATATTGATCTATCATATGTACCAACCAAAGATCAACTTGCCGATATCTTCACGAAGCCACTTGATGAAGCAAGGTTTTTCTACTTGAGGAATGACCTAAATATCGTAGATTCCAGGAGCTTGACTTGATGTTATTGCACTCTCACCTATGTTTCATCTCATGTTTGGTCTAGGTGTAGGCATGGATATAGGGGAGTGCGGTCCTAATTGATTGGACCATCCCTCCCCCCATTTTGCCCAAAGCAATAAATCATTCCTCTTAATATCATTTAGTGATATGTGAGCTTAATGATGAGTTTTGGTAATGGACCCAAGATATATCTTCGTGGTGCCAAGCCAAGTATACTCAAATATGGTGGCCTAGGCCACCGCCCTCTCTCATTTGAGAGGTTGGCATTTACTCATGTTTGTCATTTACTTGATTCTAGTGTCTTGAAGCTTTTCTGAACATTTTTTTGAATCCCTATGGATCTTATTGGTTCTTCACAGTTTGATATCTCAACCCAAGCCCTTTATCTATCTTAAAAACCATCTATCTCTCATATATGTCCCCAAACACCTTTCCTGGAACATTTGGTCGAGGAGGACCGGAGTCTCCGGTGTCCAAACACCGGAGTCTCCGGTGTAGACCGGAGTCTCCGGTCTGGATGGTTTCTGCCACTTAAAGAAGGGGGCACGGGGTGAACTGGAACAGCAGTTCCTCATTCTTCATCCCGTCCCCTACCTCCAAACCCGTCGCCTCCTCCTCCAAAAATCCTCCCCGGAGGTCAAGAATCCCCCGGGATCCGCCGTGCAGCCGGCCAATCTTCCCCTCTCCTCCATTGGGTCATTCCCACCGGAGGAATTGATCCCATGGACAGATCTGGTACCTCTCCTCTCCTTTTTTCCTCCTAGGGTTCATCCCTAGATGTGTTTTTGAGGATTGTTGTTGATTTGTCCATTGGAATCACTTGTTTGCATGCACCCTAGTACTTTAGCCTTGTTGCATTGCCCGATCTACTAGATTCACCCTCACCAGCATCTCCCCATCGCATACCCGAGCCTCCTGACCGGAGACTCCGGACTTAGGTCCGGAGACTCCGGTCTGAACCGGAGACTCCGGTATCTGTTGCGAAGACTCCGATGTTGGGTGAATCAAAGTAGTCCAGAAATACATCAAAGATCTTGTACTGCATCTTTGGGACATATATAATCATCTCCATGCTATCTCCCTCACTGTTGTTCACAGGTGATGGTTCTAGTCGTCCTCGTCGTACCAAGGCTAAGTCCCAAAGGGGCAATCCTCGCTATGATGAAGCTCAGGGTCAGTTTATCGTGCCTCCGTCCAACCGGAAACAGCGGCTACGTGATGCAGCTTACATGAAGAGGGATCATGAGAGGGCTGAACGAGAGGAACGTGCAAAAAGAGCCAAGTATGACAATCTCCAGTCCCTAGCCAAGATGTCTAAAGAGGAGTACCGTGAGCTGAGGAAGACTGATTTCTATGCACTGCCTCGTACCAGTGATGACCCTCGTTTCTAGAGGAAAGAACAGGGTGTGTTCATGAAGGATGTGTATGGTGTACTCACCAAATCACCTGTCTGCCCCCAGAAGTTCATGAATATTGAGCAAATGCGCCAGAGCCCTTATTTCAATGATGCCCTGTGGATCTGTGAGAAGCTAGGTCTTTACAACTTGATGGAGCTACGCGAAGACTACAGTGTGCACCTTGTTCAGCAGTTTTATGCCACAGTGGTGTTTGGGTCTGATCTTGACAGGACCATGGTATGGATGACTGGCACTACTCGCTGCACAGCTACCTTTCATGACTTTGCCAATGTCATCTTTGAGACCTTTCACGGAGTATCCACTTCTGTGGGACAGCGCATGCACTCTGCAGCTTTGGGTGAGAACAAGTTAAAGCTGGCACCTTTGTATGATGATGGTGTTGTGGGGGCCTCCAAGGGACTCAAGACCCTCTACAATCTTATGCTGAGGATTTTCCGTCACACTATTGCTCCAAGTGCTGGAAATGATGATGCTATCAGGGGTGGGCTTGTCAACCTCCTGTACCATACTCACCGGACCTTCAATGATGGACCAGAGGCTGATGCTGCACCCATTGATGTGATGTACTTCATTTTCAAGGAGATGTTCCATGCCATTCTTTACAAGAAATCTCCCCATATGCACCCTTGATTATGAGGCTCATCAACTCCCAGACGCATGATTCTCCACATGGCATCCCACCACACCTCACTGTGCACACTCTGGTCTCTCTATAGCAGAAGGGGCACATGGGGCCTGCTCCAAGGCGTCGCTATGGCAATGATGATGAGGAATTTGAGACGGAGAGGGCCCCCTCTCCACCTAGAGCTTGGAGGAAGAATGCCTCCAATGCCCCTATGCCTACCATGACTAGAGACTATGTGCATGAGAGGGTCAAGAAGGCCAGCTTTTGGGATAGGACCCTTTGTTGCATGAACGTTGACATTCACAAGTAGCAACATGCATCCTACCAAAGCAACCGCCGCATTGAGAAGCTTCTCAAAGATATCAAGGACCAGGGTGCTGCTGATACTGAGGAAGGTGAAGATGAATACAATGATGAGCATGGGGCTCAGCAGTCCACAGAGTCTGATCACACTCTCTCATTTGGGGCATGGAATGCCCAACAGGATAGTCTGGTGGACTGGAAGACATTTGCTGATGTCACCTCTGGGTTTGGTTACCAGGGTTCTTCCTCTTCTCGCCCTCACGGCAAAGGGCCTGCTGTCCCTGAGGATGATGATGATGATGACTATGACCAGGATGAGGGTGACCAGGACGAGGATGACCAGGATGAGGATGAGGATGCCGAGGATGACGGGGATGGCGATGACTACTGAGTTATTGGGGCGCAAGTATAGCTCTTTTCCCTTTTCGGCGTTTCGATGCCAAAGGGAGAGAAGACATTCTCATCGCTTTGCATGGGACTTGGGATTTGCGACTATCTGCCTTTATTTTCCTTTTAGTTGGATATTCGAACTTGAACTTTATGTGTGTTATCTGCTGTTCTTATTTGTGTCTATGACTATGTGCTTGTGTGCGACACCTATTGTAACTCATGTGAGATCTATGTGTGCTATCGTTGATATTATCTTCCTTACATGATTTACTTCATTATCTTACTGCACATAGTCAGAGGGAGCCACATTTATATGTTATTCCATGCAAATCACTTGTTGTCATCGAACACCAAAAAGGGGGAGATTGAAAGGACATTTATTGTCATAATCACTTTTGGTGTTCGTTAACAACAAGTAGATCATTTTACAGTTTGTTATTGTCCACAGGTTGGTATTATCATAGATAAACATCACACACACTCTTGGGAAAAGACCACATACATTTGCCACTGTTCTGGAAACTCCAGACCGGAGTCTCCGGTCTGCCAAGACCGGAGTCTCCGGTGTGGTCCGGAGTTTCCGGTTCTGGCTCCAGTGGTGCCTCCCAGGACATGGCTGGGACATTCTGACTAGGTGTCCGGAGGCTGCACTGGAGCTTACTCCGGAGTCTCTGGACTTTGGTCAGACCGGAGTCTCCGGTGTTGGAAGGCCGGAGTCTCCGGTGTTGCTGGTGAAGAACTGGCCTGGGTCAGTCAGAAGGGCTGTCCGGAGACTGGTCCGGAGATTGGCCGGAGTCTCCGGGGCAGACCGGAGTCTCCGGTGTTGGAAGGCCGGAGTCTCCGGTGTTGCTGATGAAGTACTGGCCTGGGTCAGTCAGAAGGGCGGTCCGGAGACTGGTCCGGAGATTGGTCGGAGTCTCCGGGGTAGACCGGAGTCTCTGGTCTCCAGACCGGAGTCTCCGGTCTGACTTTTCTACAACGGTCATAAAACGGTTCGTGGAGGGGGGTGTCTATAAATAGGGACCCTTATCTTCTTCCTCCAGTTGCTCGAGCTGCTCAAGAACACCAACCCCATTAGACCCACCAAATCTCCAAGATCTCTTCATTCAACCATCCAAAGTCATTGATCTTTGGAGAATCGAAGGAGGAGGCCTTGATTTACATCTTCACCAAGAGAGATCTTCATTTCCCCCTCATTCACTTGAGGGCCCCCAAGCTCTAGTGTTTCATTGGAAACCCTAACCTTGATTTGGTTCTTACAAGCTTGTCTTTGATTTGTCTTGACAGCTTGTTTGCATTTGGGAGCCTCCAATTCAATTGTGGATGCGTGCCCCAAACTTGTTGTAAAGGTGCCGGCTTCCACCTCGAAGGTTGCCGATATAGTGGAAGGTGAATCGAGCCCGTTGGGGTGAGGTTCATCGGAGAACAAGGGAGGCCTCTTGTGGCATTGGTGGTTTGAAACCACCCCCTCTCCAAACGTAGACGTACTTCCCCTCAAAAGGAAGGAACTACGGGAAACAAATCCTTGTGTCTCCGCGTCCACTCCTTTGGTTACTTCTATCCTTTACCGCACTTTACTTACTTGTTCTTGCTTAGTGTTGTGTTAGCTTGTGCTTGATTGACATATAGGTAAATTCACCATAGTTGCATATTCTAGAGAATTTACCTTTCTTGTCTAACCCTAATTTGAAAAAGAGTAAAATTTGAAGTAGCACCTATTCACCCCCCCTCTAGGTGCCCATACGATCCTTTCAACTATGTTTGAAATTAAATGAATAAACTTAAGTTTGAATTGTTGGGTCGCGCGGGACGTTTAACTGGGCCGGCCCACTACGCACAGCGCATCCACGGGTTGGTTAAGTGGTTGTCCCCATGCGTCAGTGAGACAGTGAGGGGCGAAGCGGTACGAGGTGATCTAGGCCACACGATCTAACTCTAATCGAACGACTCTCGTTCATCGTCCACGTCGGGCAGCACCGGCGAGACAGAACCCTAGCGCGGAAGGTGGGGGTCGTGGGAGGCTCACCGGGGCTCAGGCGATGGTCGACGACGGGGACGAACGACGAAGTCGACGACGGCGATCCTCCTGGTACCGGCAGCTTCTCCTGGGGCAGCTCCAATCGACGGCGCCTCTCTTCCTCTGCAACGGCGAACTCCGGTGAAATTCCTGCCACCTGGTGCTCTCCTTGCTCCGGGAGTGAGTGGGTGTGATCAGTGAGAGGTGGGGAGTGAACTGGTGTGAAGAAAACGAGCGGGGGAGGCCTTCTTTTATAGTGGCTGAAGGGGACCGACGGGCGCGGGCTGAGCTCATCGTGGTTGACGGCACAGAGGGCTAATGGCATGGGCGACGATAGGGGCGGTGTTGTGCTCCTTGGCGAAGCTCAACGGTGTGGTGGCGAGGCGTGGGGCGATGCTGATCAATCGGAACGCTTCGACACAATAGGCGGGTCTGACGGCGGTTTTAATGGCGCACAGCGTGCATGGTCCGCGTGGCGGCGAACGGGCATGTCTGCGGGGTTGCTGGGGTGCTGGCGATCATGTACACAAGCGGCGAGGGCGGCGCGAGGTCTGTGGGCGCTGGTCCAGTGTGGCGCACTGGCGCGCTCTCGACTCGCACGCAGAGATACTTGGCATGCTCGGGCAGTGTGGTCCAGGGGTTTGCAGTGCTCGAGGCTGGGACAGGGAGTGGTGATGGACGGTGCTGCGTGTTCCAAACAAGGTTGGCGGGTCTAGTTCTTCCTCTAGCTCGCTGGCAACATTGGGGTTGGCAAATGGGCTCGGCATGGTCACCATTAATGGCTATGCCAAGCTCATAGTGGTGCTAAGGCTTGTTAATTGGGCTAGATCATCTACTGAGAGTGTAGTGAGAGCTAGAGAGGGGACAAGGTTGGCCAAAATTACTGCTCACTATAGTGTTTGTTGTTTGTTTGTTTGATGCCAGCAAGGTGTTTGATGAAATGGCCGCAAGAGATTCAAATTTGAATTTTGGATTCGAACTTGGTGGGTTTGCTAGGCACATACTAGGGAGTCTCTGGTTAGTTGGATTAGTCAAGGGGCACTGGTTTGATTGGGTTTTGAAAATGTGTGATCTTCACATATGATAAAGATTCAATTTTTACTTGTGATTTGAATGAGGTTGCCAAATGTTTCTGCAAGTTTGAAATGTGGGCTTTGATTCAATTTTACTTGGTCTAGCAAGGGGTAAAAAGAATTGGAAAAGTTCCTGTTTGAAATCTTGGACTAGAAACACTCAAACTGACCTAGTGAGCAAGATTGGCAAAAATGACCATTTGCTTTATTTGATTTATTTTTGATTTTCTCTTGATTTGTTTCTGCATGGAATTGTTTTAGATGATGTTACTTTCATCTTTAAACTATTTCTTGCTATTTAGGTTAATCACACAAGTCCATTCATGCATTTATCAAATCATCACATACACACATGCATTCACATGATTTTAATTAATCAAAGTTTTTGTTAACCCTAATTTTAGTGATTAGAGTTTGATGATCATTGTTTCATATTTTTGGGATGTTACACTGTTTTCCAGGTGTTCTCTGACCAAGAACAAATTTTCCAATTCCAATTATGATTTATCTTTATGCATCTCTATTGTGACTTCTATACTTGGTTGCAAGCTAAATTATATAATGGTGAGTTGCTTTCTTCTATGAGTTGTGTAATGGTAAGTGTGATGCTTCTTGTTCGTATTCTTTTATTGACACTTCACTCCATAAACCTGTGGACATGTTTACTGAGCTCAGTTTTCGCTTGGGGACAAGCGAAGGTCTAAGCTTGGGGGAGTTGATACGCCCAATTTGCATCACCATTCTATATCATAATTTACCTCAATTCATTGATATATGTCTTATTATGAGGTATTACTTATGTCTTTCCACTGTTTATGCATGTTGGATGATTCTTGGAGGATGGACTGCCGGAGTCTGGATTCTAATGGAAAAGATGGCGTTTTGATGCAATTTCGCGAAGATCAGAAAAATACCAGAAAAATATGGGAAAATATTATTTTTCGAGAAGATTAAGGAAGCCAGAAGGAGGGACAAAGAAGGGCCGCAAGGGCCCACACCCCCTAGGCACGGGCCCACCTGACCCCGCGCTTAGGGCAGGTGTGGCCCACCTGCCCAGCTCCCGACTCTGCCCCTTCGCCTATATCTTCCCTACGGAACCCTAAGCCTCGGGGAGCGACCATAGATAGATTTCAGCCGCCTCTCGGGGGAGGAAAACACCAAGAGAGAAAGATCTCTCCGATAGACAGATTTCTGCCAGGGAAATTCCTTCCCGGAGAGGGGAGATCGTCGCCATCAACACCGTCATCAAGCTAGTCTTCATCGGGACCATCATCATCATCCACACCATCATCACCACTCCGTCTCGCTATAACAATTGTGTTGGATATTGATTTAGTTCTTAGGGGAAACTTTCCCGGTGTTAATTACTATTGTAGTTGATGCTTGTGAGTGGAACCATTGGATTATTGTTCATGTTCAGATTGTTATCCATCATCATATCATCTTTGATATTGATCCATATGATGTCTTGTGAGTAGTTCCTTTAGTTCTTGAGGACATGTGAGGAGTCATGTTGTTAGTAGTGGATTTGTGTTGAGTTATTATTCAATGGTTAGTATTTAAGTTGTGGTGCTATTCTTCTAGTGGTGTCATGTGAACGTCGACTACATGATACTTCACCATTTATGGGCCTAGGGGAATGCATTGTGTATTTGGCTACTAATTGTGGGGTTGCCGGAGTGACAGAAACCTGAACCCCCGTTAGGACACCTTTGCACAAGGGAGCGTAGGATCTCAGAGTTTAAGGCTGTGGTTAGATTTATATCTTAATTACTTTCCTGTAGTTACGGATGTTTGCAGGGGGTTTAATCACAAGTATGTATTAGTCCAAGTACGGTCGGTACATTAGCATAGGTTCACCCACACAACAATTACAACACCAGAGAAGAGTACTCAGCTATATGAAGCGAAAGCACTTGACAGAATTCCCATGTGTCCTCGAGAACGTTTGGTCCTTATAAGTATTTGCACCGGCTTGACCTTTGCTAAGAAAGGATTGGGCCACTTGCTGTGTTTGTTCTTTGTTACTTGCACTTTGTTTTGTTGCCTTAGAGCATTGCGCCATCGCACCTCTCCAATGGAGACGTGGCTTCTTTGGAAGTGAACTCCGAGAAACAAATCTTCGTCTCTGCGTCCATCGATTATCTCTCAACCGAGCCCTTTAGTTATGCACTTTACATTGTGATAGCCATCGTTCTTGAAGTATTTATACCTTGCTATCACCTTGTTGCTTATATTGCTTAGCATAGGTTGTTGGTGCACTTAGGTGAACTTATTGGCTAGGTTTTGTTCTCAATAAATTAAATGTTAGTTTTATTCCGCATTTACTTGAGCCTAAACCTTAATATTTTTAAAAGCCTATTCACCCCCCCTAGGCGACTTCCTTTGTACTTTCACTGATGCTGGCAGTGAACTATATGTCATGGAACAATTCTATGACTATAAGATGGTTGATGACCGCCCCATTGTGGAGAAGTCTCATGAGATACAGTCACTTTCCAGGGAGATTGAGCACTTCACTTGTGTATTACCGGACAAGTTTGTTGCCAGAGGCATTATTGCCAAACTTCCCCAGTCATGGAGGAATTTTGCTACTTCTCTGAAGCACAAGAGACAAGAGTTCTCTGTGACGGATCTCATTGGGACTCTTGATGTGGAAGAGAAGGCGAGAGCAAAAGACACACGTGCTCGAGGTACTGAGGGAGGTTCTAATGTCAATCTGGTACAGAAAAGGAACTTCCAGCCTCACAAGTACAAGAACAAAGGCAAGTTTGACGGCAAAGGAAAGTTCGATGGAAAGAATAAGGCCTCATAGTCTACCAACTTCAAGAAGAACATTGATAAGAATAAAAGTGCTTGTCATGTGTGCGGTGATCCTGATCATTGGGCTCCTGCTTGTCCCAACCGCTTTGACAAGTGCCAGCATGGGAAGGGAAACAAGACTACTAATGTTGTCATGGGCGACGTTGAGATGAAAGATGTTGGGTATGGTATATTACCTAATGTTCTTTTATTATGTCATTCTCCTGATTGGTGGATTGACACGGGCGCTAATATACATGTCTGTTCTGATATTTCCATGTTTTCTTCATATTAGGTCAGAGGGACTCAAACCGTGCTGATGGGTAACGGCTTACATGCTTTTGTTCATGGTGTTGGTATGGTCGACCTGAAGTTCACTTCGGGAAAGACCGTGCGTCTGAAAAACATGCATCATGTTCCCTCAGTAAATAAAAATCTTGTTAGCGGATCTCTTCTGTGTCGAGATGGCTACAAGATTGTATTCGAGTCCAATAAATTTGTAATTTCGAAGTATGGAACCTTTATTGGTAAAGTCTGTGAGTGCGGAGGTTTGTTCCGCTTATCTCTGTCAGACATTTGTAATAAAGTTGTTAATCATATTTACACGAATTTTGAATCAAATGTCTGACACTCTCGTCTTTGTCATATTAATTTTGGTTGTATGACGCGACTAGACAAAATGAATTTAATCCCTGATTTCACAACTGTCAAGGGATCTAAGTGCCAAGTCTACGTGCAAGCTAAACAACCTCGCAAGTCACATACGACTGCAGAAGTGAGAAATTTAACACCACTAGATCTCATACATTCTGATCTTTGTGAAAGGAATGGTGTGTTGACAAAAGATGGAAAGAAATATTTCATGACTTTGATCGATGACTCTACGAGATATTGTCATGTGTAACTTCTGAAATCAAAAGATGAGGCTTTGAGTTTCTTGAAAATCTATAAAACTGAGGCAGAAAATTAACTCGATCGAAAGATTAAGAGGCTTAGGTCTGGTCGTGGTGGAGAGTATTTTTCCAACGAGTTTGATTTCTTTTGTGCGGAACATGGCATAATTTATGAGAGAACGCCTCCATACTCATCCCAATCAAACGGAGTAGCCGATTGAAAAGAAAAGATTAAAACTCTCTTACTTACGTACTTGGGGTTGTTTAGCAAAGGTTAATGTACCAATCCCCAAGAAGCGCAAGCTTGGATCAAAAACCATTGATTGTGTTTTTCTGGGCTATGCTTTTCATAACATTGGTTATAGATTCTTGTAGTAAAACCTGAAGTACCTGACATTCATGTCGGTACAATCATGGAGTCGACTAATGCGACTTTCTTTGAGGATATCTTTCCTATGAAGGATAAACCTAACTCATCAAATCCGGAGATACCTAGTTCATCTAATCAGAAATTTGCTACATTTTCTGAACCTACCATTCGAATTGAACACTCTGAAAGTCCCAAGGAGGATGATAATGAAATTCCTTAAAGGAGTAAGATACAAAGGACTGCAAAGTCCTTTGGTGATGATTTCATTGTGTACCTTGTGGATGACACTCCCACTTCCATTTCAGAAGCATATGCATCTCCTGATGCTGACTACTGGAAGGAAGCCATCCATAGTGAGATGAATTTTATATTAGCTAATGGAACATGGGATATCACTGATCTCCCTTATGGGTGCAAACCTGTAGGATGCAAGTGGGTGTTTAAGAAAAATCTTAGACCTGATGGTACTATTGATAAGTATAAGGCACGGCTTGTGGCCAAGGGATATACTCAAAAAAGGTGAAGACTTCTTTGACACTTACTCACATGTTGCCAGATTGACCACCATTCGAGTATTATTCTCATTGGCTGCCTCTCATGGTCTTCTCATTCATCAAATGGACATTAATACAGCTTTCCTTAATGGCGAGTTGGATGAGGAAATTTACATGGATCAGCCATATGGCTTTGTGGTAAATGGTCAAGAAGGAAAGGTGTGCTGAAGTATTTATATGGCCTAAAACAAGCCCCTAAGCAGTGGCATGAGAATTTCGAAAGAACTTTAACTGCTGCAGGCTTTGTTGTAAATGAAGCTGATAAATGTGTGTACCATCGCCATGGTGGGGGTGTGGGAGTCATCCTTTGTTTGTATGTTGATGACATACTGATTTTCGGAACCAACCTTAATGCAATTAAGGAGGTCAAAGATTTCTTATCCCATTCCTTTGAGATGAAGGATTTGGGAGTAGATGATGTCATCCTGAACATCAAGCTATTGAGAGATGATGACGGTGGGATTACATTGCTTCAGTCCCACTATGTGGAAAAGGTCTTGAGTCGTTTCAGGTATAGCGACTTCAAGTTTTCTCCTACACCGTATGATCCTAGTGTGTTGCTTCGAAAGAATTGAGGAAATGCTAGATACCAACTGAGATACTCTCAAATTATTGGATCACTTATGTATTTAGCTAGTGCCACGAGGCCTGACATCGCCTTTGCTGTAAGCAAACTCAGTCGATTTGTTTCAAATCCAGGAGATGATCACTGGCATGCTCTTGATAGAGTTATGCGCTATCTAAAAGGCACTGCGAGCTATGCCATTTACTATACCAGGTATCCGAGGGTACTAGAGGGTTATAGTGATTCAAATTGGATATCTGATGCTGGTGAGATAAAGGCCACGAGTGGATATGTATTCACACTTGCTGGTGGCGCTGTTTCTTGGAAGTCTTGCAAGCAGACCATCTTAACGAGGTCAACTATGGAAGAAGAACTCACAGCATTAGACATAGCCACTGTTGAAGCAGAGTGGCTCCATGAACTCTTGACGAACTTACCTATGGTTGAAAAACCAATGCCCGCAATCCTTATGAATTGCGATAATCAAACTGTGATTTTCAAGGCAAATAGTTCTAAGGATAATATAAAGTCATCAAGACATGTGAAGAGGAGACTGAAATCTGTCAGGAAAATGAGAAATTCCGGAGTTATTGCATTGGATTATATCCAAACATCTCAAAACTTGGCAGACCCCTTCACAAAGGGTCTATCACACAACGTGATAGAAAATGCATCAAAGGAGATGGGTATGAGACCCACAATTTGAGCTTTCCACAGTGGTAAACCACTCTATGTGATTGGAGATCCCGTGAATTAGAATTGGGAAAGTATCCCTACTTTAATAAACACCACTCCATAAAGATGCAATACTTTCCTATTCTGCACCGCAGGTTGATTTATTATCTTAATATGTTCTAAGTGGCTTATCCTAAGCAAATATGTTGTTCTGCAGAACTTTTAAAGAACGCACCTATATGATTCCGACTGTTAAAATGTCGCAGTCTATGAGAGTAGGATGCTCTCTAATAAACTCGTGAAAGGTCATGGAGTATGACGCATAAGCTCCACCCGTGGGGAAGTCCCACGGTAGCCTAGCATCGGTCAAGACTTTTTGTGAAACTAGGTTCGTAGCAAACTTGCAGTTTAAGGCATAGTCTACTGTACAAGTTGCAGCCTAGTATAATATAAAGCTCTAGGTGGAAGTTCAACTTAACAGTTTCCACTACAGTACCAGTATATAAACAATGTTTTGGAACCAAAGGCAAACTTCATGTGCCTCTGGGATCTGGTGGGGGATTGTTGTATTTTTTGCCTAAATAGGCCCAGCCCATTTATTATATGCCAATAAATTCCTGAAATCCTAGAGGCCCATTTGGCCCATTCATGCAAGGCAAGAGCTGAGATAAATGTTTAGTCCCACATTGCTAGTTGAGTGGAAGTTGGACCAGCTTATAGGAGAGCTCTTCCACCACTTGTATGAGCTTGAGAAGAGAAGACATATACATGCTCGCTCCTCCTCCTCCTCGCTCGCCTCGCCACGCCTCGTCACGACACGCGCGTGCCGCAGGTTGTAGGAATCTCGCTGAGCCGAAGTTTATTTTGCCACGCGTGAATGATATATGAACAGTTGTACAGAAGCTGAAACGTTTTGCTCGAGTGGACTTTTAATACGAGCTAAATGAATACGAACTGAGTGGAGGTTGTTCGGTGGGCTGCCGCCTATTCGCTTCAACTTCTGTCCATTCGTTTCATCTCCTGCGCAGCCTGTCTGCCTTCCCCTCTGTGCCTATAAGAGAGAGGTCGCGCCTCCTCTCAGACACACTGCCACACATCCTTTGCGCCTCCAGTTCCAAAGCACTATGCTACCTAGTCTTCCCCATCCCATCTTGCGCCGTGCACCGCGAGCCGGGACAGTAGGCTTCCGAGACCCCGCTGCTTCGAGTCCTGTACGGGAGAAGGGCGATGAGGTTTTTTGGGGACCGCTATTGGCGCGACTACTGGCTTCATCACGGACTCCTTGACGGATAGCGATTGCGCCGACGTCTTCCCCAACGAGGACTTCTTCCCCGACATCAGCATCCTCTTCCTCGACGACATATCTGACGACAGTGCCAACGCGAACGCCGACGGTTCCTCTGCTACTGCGGTCGTGTATATTTTCTTTCTCAACCTTGTTCTGATCGCATCTCAAGTTCTACGCCTTGCAGTCTGTTTGGTTATTTGCCTTAATATGTATTCGCTATTTCACATAATTAGTATATTTTCTATTATTCTAATCATGTTTTATGTAGCGTTTATTATGGGTAGTTCGCTTGGTAAATTGCTCTTTTACTCACCACCCGGCATCCTCAACTATCCCCTCTCTCTATTAGTCCATTTTGTATCTCAAGGAAACTCCCTCTCCGATTCTTGTAATCGCTACCTGTATCCAAATATTGTGCTCAATTCCATAGACAGTGGGAAGACCCTAACAATCTATATATTAAATAGTATCTAGATACATCTAAATTTAAATAAAGCCATGGCATCTATTGTAAAATGGAGGGAGTAGCTAAGACAATATTGAAACCATTGTGTTAATCAAAGCTAGTAAGTAGCACGTGCTTAGCATCTCGTGGCATATATTTTTTCTTTTGACAAAGACTAGTACAAATGCCCGTGCGTTGCTACGGGTATGATAAAACTTGAATATATCAATATATAGTACATGCAAAAAAATTACATGTATGAAAAATAGTCACATGATATCCAAACTCATAGTATTTCACATGTTTGAAGTATAACTTGATGTCATTCAAATGTGAAATAAGCATCCAGACTACTTAATTAATATAATAATATCTACTCCTCGATACTCATTAGATATTGTCGGGCAATGTTTGAGATATTCTCTTCTGCTTTATTTTCATGATACTTGAGCAAGTGCACCAAAAATTTCTTTCTCAACTCATAAACATTCTGCATAAACAATCTGTGTCATTAGCTTGGGTCTCTTTATGTGGAAAATATAAATAGGTGAAAGGTACAATACCCACCGTGCATATTGGATGAACCAATTGTTTACCATTCCATGAGAGTATAATGTAAAATATAAAATAACCAGACGTATTCCTGTAGATGAATGACTCGGTATTATGTTATGGAATAGTAAAAGGCAAAGAAAACACATGAGATTATTTTAAGAGATACTCACATGTCTGGACTTTCTGGAATACCAACCGGTGATTTACGTGGCCAGGAAAATATATCACCGTCCCAACCGGGTTGTGCTAATCCGAGTGCTTCGTCTAGATAGATTCCAGTTCTTTATAACTTTAATCGCATGTTGTGAGATCGACGCATTTTACTCTCCGGCGATGGCAATACAGAGAGAGAGGATCAAAAACGGATACAGAAGAGGCATGCTTGTCAATGGAGAACAAAGTAAAATGGCCCATGGATGCATAAGAAAGCAAAACCTTCAAATAGACAACCATTAGAAACACATATAACTGGACAACGATGGACAAGTGAAATATCTTTACCAATTTGCGTGAAAAGATTTTGTAGTTTGTCCCAGGCCAACTATCGAACAACATTGCGAGAGTCTGGATATTTGGATTTCTACGCCACTTGTGACCTCGTGTCGAATCGACCATCGTGGTCTAGGAAAAAAAGTTTAGAAACATAGTGATAACAATAAAATTACAAGATTATAGTAACTTACACAAAAACGCAAATCCATATAGTGGACATCCGTCTCTACCAGCTGTATGATCTCGTCGCATGCCACTATGCGTATGGCCAAGTTGAAACATTCATTCTCCATAGGCTTGTCCATCCCGAGTATGTCCTGAATTTTCTTAAGACTCAAGCCTATTGGATACGGTTTGGAGCTTCGCACCCATTCATGTCTCTAAGGAAAATATTAAGAATGATGAAATCATAACAATGTGTATTATTAAAAAAAACTTAACATGTTGCTTACTCCAAACGCTTAGCATCTCGAATGGACATGATGTGTTTGCAAAGCTCGTCAACTAATTTGCGTGGGTTTGTGGACACGATGTGACCCGAAAAAGATGTTTGTTTTTAGCTCCATTGGATGAATCTAGTCGTTTTGGGCCCTCCACGATCATACAATCAGAATCCGTCACATTCCTGTCATCGCTGGGATCATAGTATATTGGCTTTCCTTTTATCTTATTCAGTTTCGAGTCTATCAATATAAGCATTAATTTTTGACGAATTTTTTTCATATCCGCCTACAAAATAGTATTCAAAAATATTTAAGTAAGATTTAAGCGAATACTAATGTGTTATCATAAAGAAAAACAACATACCTGGGTGACATGATCAGATAACATATTGCCTGTCCAGTATTCCATATAATTAATCATGAATAACCTGCATGATGAACTACAAAATTACCGGGCAATTGTTTAGTCTTTCATATAGATAGAAAAATAAATGTAAATGAACTATGAAAACATGTATACCGGAAGTAATGCAATTGTTTTCTACCTTTTCACACATAAATACGCCAAATTCAAAAAAAATCAATTTAAGATTCTAATGAGTGTTCGACATACCCATCAGTTTGGACACGTTCTTGGAAACATTCTACCTGCCACTTTGTGCCCTTGTCAAAGTCCTTCAAATGAGATGCGAATTTCATGTGCTTCTCAAGTCCCTGCAACTATTAAATGAGAAAAGGTTATTAGATATTGTGGCGAACATAATGCTAGTAGAAAATCGAAGTCAATAGACACTTACCACAAGATCGAGGTCACTTCTACTCATTCCAGCACCGAGTGAGTCCAATACTTGGATCAAACGTTTTTTCGCATTGATAACTGCTAAGTACCAGTGGGTCTTACTAATATTTATTGGTAGAAAGACCTAAAGTAAATACATTATATTAGAAAATTAAGAAACACACTTGTTCAAAACATATTTATTTAATGAAATACATATCTAGGGAGTTAACTCTGACCATATCATGCTTCAAATAAAGATACAACCGTTTTATGGCGCGGTGATGTTGTGATTTGTCTAGTTTTAAGACTGCAGAAACAAAAGTGTTGTCTAGATAGACGTTTCCATCTTCTCTATCCAATAGATGATCACATGCACTCATACAATATGTGTATGCATTTAGCACCTATAATTGCACATATAAAATAAAGTTAAGTTTAATACAATTATTCAGATATTAATGGGTAAGGAGTATGCTTTCTGCTGTTGACTTACACCATCGGACAAGAATGCATCTTCACGTGTAAGACATGCCAAGTCGTCATTAAACAGTTCCGTGTCACCGATGTCCACGAACTTAGTTTTTTCAGGTGCAGACATAATTGATTCGATAGCAGCAAGATCTTCAGTGGTACATACATAGTCTGTCTCGATAATTGTGTAAGATCAGTTAGTTAAAAAGTAATCTAGCAAAAATAAAAATAAAATAACTGGAGCATAACTGATTACCTCTAGGAATAACCTTTGTGTTTGCTCTTTTCGGTTTATTATGTGGCACATCGGGGCTTAAGGCGATGGTTTCAATTGGAACGTTGACAACCTACAAAAGTCGATCCGATTGTTTTTATTATGTTTATTTAGATGGTTTGAAACAACACGTTTAAGCTTATTCCGTTCCTCAAAAGAAAAAGTTAAGCATTAGTAATACAGAAATAAAAAGTCATGTTTTTATAGTCTCAAAAAGTTTATTTTTTATGGTAAAATAACATAAGTCCAATGAAGTAACCTTGAATTCCAAAATATTACAAAATAGAACTGATGCAAATTTTCTAAAATCATCACTTATACTACCGATATACAGACATCTATTCGAACATGATTGACCAATGTGACCCAGAATCATCTTCCTCTTATTGTAATGGAACATCACTTATACTACCGATACCGGGCAAAGCTAAAAAATAGTCAAAATAAATTTTAAGTGTGGTGGTAACATGCATATAAAAAAGGCAATTACCTCCTTGGATTGTTCTATCAATTCCACAAGCATTGGATCACTGTCTATGTTAGTGGGTTCTTCCGGAGCATCGATAATATCTATGTCTGTTTCTGTCCCGTCCATGATCTTCAAACATGGAATATATATCGAAGAAAAAATTAAGTATAAATTTGAAAGTGTGTCATATGGTAGAAAAAAGACAATCACCTCTTTTGACCGTGTAAAACTCGATGAGTTTTCTATCTCTTCCACCAACATCGCGTCGTTATCTATGTCCATAGGTTTGTTCTGAGCGACGACAATATTTGTATCCGTTTCGTGGATGATATACAAACATGAAACAAATATCAGACATAAAAATATAAATATTGTAATATTGATCATGCGGTTAAAGATGAAAAGACTATTATCTCGTCGCACCTCCTTTGATCGCGTCAAACTCGTCGAAATTTTGTTCTCTTCCAACATCGTCGTGTCGGGGTCTATTGTCTCCATCAGTTTACTTAATCTATAGAAGTACATAATAAAATATAAATATAAACAGAATTTTTATATAGTTAATTAAAATAATAAAATGAAAGACATTTTCTCTAGTCACTCGTCACTTCCCTGAAAAGAAAAGAAAAAAAATACAGCATGTCTGTATTGCTGTACCAATACAGTGCCCCACTCTCTCGTCACTCGTCACTTTCCCTGAAAAGAAAAAAAACTCACTCCTGCCCCCAAATCATCTCCCCCATGGACATCACCGGACCAGGCCCCCGGTCACGCCCCGCCGCCTGCCCTTCCCTCCCACTTCTCACCCCTCGTCTCCCCCATGGATATCACCGATGGCTGTTCTCACTGTCCCCCTAGTCACGCCCTGCCCCCTGCCCCCTCCCTCCCACTTCACCCCTCCCGTCTGCACAGCGAAAAAGCTCGCCGCTTCGTCCATTCCGGCCGCCAGCCCTGCGCCGCGGCACCATAGTCTTCCGAACCTGCGCCCCAGCCTCGGCGTGCTCCTCCCACTCTCAGACTTCGCGTGCGCCGTCTCGCGGCAGGATCTGCGTGGCCAGCGGCTTCCACGTTGTCGACGGGTTCGCCGAGAGCACCACCGCAGCCCCGGCCATGCCAGGCACCCCCACCATGTTGCACTCGTCTGTGCTGGAGAGGGGTGTGGGAGATCATCCTAGGCATGTGGCAGCTGGGCGTGCCGCCGAACCAGATCGTGGCGGTGGCCGGGCGGCTCTCCTTCGATTGTGCGTCGAAGAACGGGGCGATGGGACATATGAAGCCATGCCGCTGTGCCCTTTAGTGAGTCCCTCGTTGCTGCCAACCGGCGCCAGCTGCGCTTGCTCTCTCGTGCTTCCGCAGTCGCCGATGTGCCACGCGACGCCGCAGATGGCGACCCCCCTGGATCCCGAGCGTGAAGGATTCTAGGATGCGGCGTCGAAGGGCACGGGATTGAGGGCAGCAGAGGCTTGGTGAGGAATTTGTCCGCGTGCGGCCTCGGATTATACCTTGTTGCCTATGAGGATTCGTCGCGGTTTTCGATTGGATCTGCTGGTTAAGGTTGAGTAGTAGCGAGAAAAATAATAGGTAATCTTCTCTATTTATATTGATAGTAGAGATTGGGTCAAGATATTTCGTGCTTATTTTGATAGGGGATTATTCTATATTAATTAACAGATCTGGGTACTTCATATATTAATTAACAAGATCTTCAATTATGGATATGGTCAAAGAAAATCTGGGAAAGTCTGAAACTTTTTAGATCACTGGGTTAAAATAATTATCACTTTTTGTGAGATTTGGCCTTAAATTCAAAAAATAAAGAAAATCTAGTAAAAAATAATATGACTTAAGTAATCTGGGAAAGTTTGGGCTTGGTTTGGGGCAGAGATGACAAACCAGAGACGGGACAGAGTCAAGCTAGCTAAATAAAAGTAGCGAAAGAAAAATATCTTATGAGACACAACATCATTTTTCACATGCCGTCAAGTTTGTTGTTAATCAATCTAATACCAGATTTGGACCTCTATGCAACAAATTACATATATAGCTGGTATTTTGTGCAACACGTGCAGCAAAAGGTGGCGGTTTGTGCAATTTTCTTGCTTCCATATGATGTGTATACAACCAAATAAATTTATCTTGTATTTTTAACAATAATTTGTCTAAATTCGATACAATGGATCATCTGATAATGTGATCAGACCCGGTTCTACTTAATTTTTTAGCAGGGAACATGTAATGTAATTAAATCTTCGTCTGGTTTTGTTCATCCGAGCATACTAATTTACCTGTATATCCTTATCAGGTACCATCTGCTTACTTCCTTTGTTCCTCACGTTAAATCTAATGGCCTATTTTTTATTCTAAAAGCTGAAACTATGATAGAATGTTAGTTATATAATCCTCTTATTGCGCAACTTTTTGTCAGTGATACTGTTTTCACGCATCAAATGCATGGCTGCTGGAACCTATGTTGAGTGTATATGCCCATTTACTGGCTGTTATTTGCATGTACTTTCCTATGTAATAATATTCTCCGTGACAATTCTGCTCTCTAAGTTTAAGTGTGTAACAAGGTATCTAGCTAATATTAATCCATTGTTTTCTACAGGTCACTACTGTGAGCTCTAGATAAAAAACTCTATCTTCTTCTGTATGGAAAGACTTTTGGGGCTCCTGATGGCAAGCCTGTTTGGCATTTTCCTGAAAAGTGTATGAAAATGAGGACACTTTGCGTTTGGTATGCACTTTGAGAAAAAAATACCTGTTAAATTTCCATATATATGATCCATGTTGTCTTTCAGTTCCAGCTTATTTACTTGTACTATTTTACACCTTTGTGTTCGTGCAACCAGATTAGAAATGTGGTTTTAGACTATCGTTTTTGATATGTTATTACATATTGGGTATTTGGTTTCAGTGTGCCGAGTCAGCGCTAAAATCTGTTCTTGACGGACTTGACAACACATATTTTTTTGGCAATGCTCCAATGGATCATATGGTAGCTGAACAAACAGATGATTCTAGTGTCTCATCGTTCAAGGTATTTCTTATTTTACCACATGAAAATAATGATAGTTTTTGTACTACACTTTAGTTCTTTGCATTCTGTAAGGCAACATGATGCACTATGACTCGCTCTTGAATTCAGTGGAGGGGAAGAGAGTGGGTACACGTGTTAAGGTATAGAGTGAAAGAGGGAATTAAGGAAGCACACCATACTTGACTTAAGTAGAATAGATGGCATGAGGGATGGATCTAGGGGTGTAGGTTGGGCCAAGCCAGTCAATATTTGACTTTTTTGGTCTGAAATACCTCTTGTAGTATGTGGAATTGACCCCAAAATTTGCGAGCCCATTTGGCTCCCTCCAAATTTTACAATGTTCTCTTGCTCTCTTGTGTAATAATTATGGCTCTGTCCCTGGATGGCATGGCAATGAATAATAGGTTATTGAAAATTGATTGAGTTGAGCTTGATATACCAAGTCTTGGAATTAGATTGTATGAATTGATTCTCAGATATGATATGTTTGAATTTTCCTCCGTAGCAATCTGTTCTATATCACACCATGGAGTACAGTTATGATTTCCACTTAGCAATGTGACTTGACTGATTTGTATTGGCTTATAAATATGCAGGAAAACAAAGAGGGCCTTGAACTATTGAAGGCAGCTATAGCTAAGGCTGGCTACACTTGAAATGTAAATATCCCCTTTCTCTATAATTACGCCATTGTATTTTTATTTATAATGTATAACATTTAGTTTATTTTCATGTGGAGGGTAGTTAGTGGAATAGACGTTGTTGCTTCTGTATTTTTCAATGAGAAGGACAAGACTTATGATCTGAATTTCAAGGAGGATGTAAGATTGTTTGTAACTATTTCTCATCTTCTTATTATAGATAGCTATGAGTTAATGTCATTAAAAATAAGCTTGGCATGTTGTTTAACATCAGGATGACTGGGCCACCTATGCCAACTGACCGATGAGATTGGATTGAAAATGCAGATCGAGGAATATGACCTTCTTGTTACTAACCCCATGGTAAGCTATATCACTGCATTTACTGCTACAGAACTCAGAGACAAAATGTTTACGAGCTTTTCAAATCAATGTCTGTTTAAATTTTGGAAAGGGTTGCCAAGGCAATCAGTAATATACTACATGTAAGAATCGTTATCTAGTAATCAATAACTATTGGTTAGATTAGATGGATGCTGATACACTATAAATGAATATAAAACTTCATTTTCATTTTCTATATTAGCAGCAGAAATATGTTTTGTCTTTTCTATTTCCACATATGAGGTCCTTATATTTCTTGCCACATGTTTCTGGGTTTTGGCTCTTTGACCTTGGAGTTGGTATTCATGAACGGGTGAGAACATGGTGGATTGCTAGCTGGTTTTCTTGATTGGTATGTTTTGCTCTCTTTAATGCGGAAGCTTTATACAGAAAAAAGAGTGAACTTTCTAGTGGCCCAGTGCAGCTTTCTAAGGTATAAATATTTCTCATCGCGTCGTTGTTCTATTAGTTTTTTCTCTTAATCATTTCCAATGTATTTTCTTACTTATGATGGAGTAATAGTCATTGTTTCATTCTTCCGTTCAACTTTATATTTCTTCTACGGTAGTTCCTTTAGTTCTACAAACTTATATTGTTGGACATGTGATAAGAAATCAGGGATATCACAAAATCTAATTATTAATTTGACATCATTGGTCATCATAAGTCACGGCACCATAGAAAATCATCGGTTATCACATGTCATGACCCATCAGAAAAGCACTGGTTGATAAGAAAATCTTTATAGCCTCAACAATGGAATTTAAACTTCATGTCTAAACAAACACATGCCCCAGTTGTTATTATTTTTATTCTGGGCCTTCATATCTAATACATCTTCCACACTTGCCTCACGGGGTTTGCCCCTGCAAACATTTTGCTCTATGAAAAAGGTCTGTCGTCGGTGGGATCGACATAGCCATCGTGCATGTCCCTCCTTAATAACACCAACTGTTTGACATGCTCCCTTATACACATGTCAACACGCACATGCGCTCTGACACCTAATATAAATATATAATAAAAAATAATTTAGAGAAAAGGCCTTGGCCCTGCCTTTTGAAGTCATAAAAACATCGATGAGTATTTACCGTCAAGAAGAGTAAATGGATGTTCTTTTGTGCATGTCTGAATTCTGATGGTAGTTGAAGCAGTGCTCTCAAGGCTCCCTAAAAATCACAATTAAAATTAGTAGAGCCGTGCATTCAATATTTTGATATATACATAAAATGAACTTGACCTTACTTGATTTTTGATCGACTTTAAGGTTGCAGCCAACAAGAACAGCACTATCCTGTTCCGCTAACAGCAGAGTATTGCCATAGGCATGAGCAGATTCACCAAAAATACGTACAAAGGTTATGTTGTGGTTGGTATCTACAACAGCAACCTCTCTAACGCTGCTAGGGGCATAGAAATCTATTTCGTGTGGACCAATGTACATGATGACGCCCAACACACCTAAGAACAATTTTACAATCACTAATGATCTGTGCGAAAAATGCATGCTTAACATATTCTTTATTTACCTGTTAGCGCACCATCAGGGAGATATTCAAAAACATCAACCATACTGCAGCTCCTATACATCGTAAACATATTTTCCATTAAAGATAAAGAAATTCAAATTCGAGGAATACATGCGTACGATGGTGTAGTTTTAACAAACTTTAAAGAATCAAAGCAAAAGGAGAATTCGATGAACATCAAACCTTTGGAACGCCTTGAAGGCAGAGAAGATCGAGCGACCTGGTTCATTGGCCATGAGCACAAAAAGTGTAGATAGGATGCTTTGACGTGTTAGTGGTATCACCATCAAGGTTGCAGTATAGTGAGGTGAACGAGAAATGTCCATTGAAAATACTTATGTTATCACGGAAATGCTTAGCATCAGAATCGTCACTCGTCCAAAGCCTCTTGAGACCGGGTGGTGTAACTGTGTTTGCTAGCTTGATCTTCCCATTACGACAACAAAACCCTGGTGGCTCATGCTCGAACCTCTTTGCACCATAATGTTTATGCATGTAGTCAGGAACAGGCTTGAGCATGTGCGTGTCAGTTGGTATTTTGTTGTAGACCATGTCATATGGATCTGGGGCATTTGAAACTGAAGTAGACCCATCACTGACCTCCTCTGTTTCCACATCCTCATCGACATCATTTTCTGACATGGTGGATAACAACATTAGTCTTAATATCATATGCAACATGTGCACGATAGGTATAGAACATGAACAAATTACCTTGTCCAGCAAACATGTAACCTTCCTCATCTTCGGAGTCTTCTTCCAATATGACACCCTCGTCCTCGCCTGTAGTATATCATTATCTATTTTTGAGAACATGTTTCAGACAGGCATGCAAGGAATATGGGGTAAATAATTACCGTCATCATTGGCTGGTGAGTGTGTTTGATGTTTTTGAACAAACTCGGGAGTTGGAGACGTAGTTTCTACATACATATCATGAAAGTTTGGTAATTACAACCGTTTACGACTTAATTAGATCAATAGAAAAATGAAGACTTGAAAATTACCCGAGTTAATGATGGCTGATTGCGTTGGCGTCTCGGAAACATTTTCCATGGTCATAGATTGGAAAGCATGCTTCTTACAATTTGCACAGAATGCTTCATTTCGGAGACCTAGCAACGCATGCCTTTCTCCAGGTGTTACATGTTTTCTTCCCGATATATTACTAACATCCATGTTAGGTGTGACCTCCCCTGACATTTGCTCTATAGTAGGTTGGATATAAATAGGGGTTCCGCCGAAATCAGGGATATGCCAATCACATGTGGGTATGGAACCTTGAGGACCAGGGGTGTGAACAACCTCAGGGGTCCAACATGGGTTCTCCATGGCTATGGATTCTTTATTCAGCCTGTTGCGTCGTGAGTCTTTGAGAGTCTGCTTAGGACGCTTTTGCTTAGGAGTCATTTCGGCATAACGGATCCTTTTCCTTGCACGCTTTGCTTCAATTTGATCTAAAACATGACATGATATAATGGTTAGAACTAATTTGTGCATGTACTTGTGAAAACATCATCAGTAAGAAATCCAACGCGCCAGATGCAAGAGGAATAAAACTTTCTTACTAATAGCGCATTCAAACTTTCTTATATGCAGTTTTCAAGGTATCAAAATACCTGAAAGTACTTCCTTACCCACTAACATTATCTTTTTTTGATAGGAAGCATGTTTTCTTTCTAGTAATTCATTTTTCTCATTGGTATTCATTTATGCATAGTGTTTCCTTTTCCTCTCACGTTTTCTTTTGAGTAATTCTTCTCTTCCCATGCTATCCATCTGTGCATTTTGTTCCCTAATTTGTTGCCTAGTCAGCTCACTTGGACATATGGGTGTTGTCTGAATGCTGATTGATGTGGGTCCAGCAACAGTTTCTACACAGGAAAAATATAACAAATGTAGCTATAGTAGACATGAATTAGTAGATAGTTGCATTAATTTTATTAGAAAATTTGATGCCTTCATACCACTGAGGATGCTTTCTTGTCCTTGAGATGAAATATGAGGTGGTTGCATTTGGTATGTGTCCTTTTCACCAGGGACCACATTTTCCTTGTTCCTGGTAGTGTCTCCTGGTTCATGCAAAATAACCAGTATAAGAAACGATAAACCATAATAATCTACATGTACAATTCACTTATGTTGTATGCAATATACCCGCAGACGTCTCAATGGTACAATTTGATGATATAATGCTTCTCCTCTTCACATTATATTCACGTTTTTTCTTACGGAGAGAATCCAGTTGATCAACACTAATTGAATTGTATCGGTTCCTCTCGCGCATCCTTTTGATTTCAGCTGCATTTGTTTTAAGACAATCCTGGAGCAAAGAGCTCCTAGATGATTGTTGATCTGTTGAGAAGTTAGAAACCATAGAATATATATGTACTGGATTGACATAGGGAAACTAAACTATAGAGGATTTGAAGTGTTTACCTGGGCTATCGCATCCAAATTGGAAGCTTGGATTGACATAATTATCGCTTTGAATTCCACTAACAGTGGAAGGATACAGCGGGGTGTTGATGTTTATGGTTTCAGGTGTGGTAGGAGTATAATGCATTAAACTACCTTGTTCATGTATTGATGGAGGAGTTCGAATAACGTTTGCAAGAGACCACACATGGAACAATTGAAATTGAAAGTAATAAATATTTTTTTCTTAGCGGTTAAAATTATAGCGAGTATGTTTTGCAATACCATGTGCCTCAAGTGTAGCTGATGCTTGAGAAATCTTCAAAGAGTCAGCTATCGCTCGTTTTCGTTGTCGGGCTTCGCGTTGTTTTTGTAGGTATTGTGCTCTTTGCTCTTCGGTCATTCGGGCATACCATCCTTGACCCCCTTTTCTTTTCTGGCAAGGCTGATCAGGATGCGAAGGATGTTCGACACTCGGGGGAGTTGCATCTTCATTGGTGCTCTGGCCTATTTCAACGATCTAACACTCAGCATGTAAACTCCAGATTATGTGATGTAAGTCCATATATTTTACCTGAAGCCGACGTGTTAGTTATGTCTTGAAATAGAGAGTGTTTTCCTTGGTAAAACGGTGAACCACTTGATTGTTGAGCCATCTGGTAAGAGTAGGAAGATTCAGTTAGAATTGTTTTTGATAATTGTTGCTGTAGTCGTCCCTGACACATGCTTGGAATGGTCTGACACTAATTTATCACATGTACCTAGCTTTGGCAGCACTTTTTGTCAATGTACCTAACCAAGGTTTCAAACAGGATCTGCTCATGTTAGATGGTTTATAAGGTTTTTCAAACATGAATATTTATAACAACGATGTTTCAAACAGGATCTGCTCATGTTACATGGTTTATAAGGGTTTAGCACTGACCGATCCTATGAAGTTCTGTTGGTGTAAGATGATGTACTTTTACTTATACAGAATCATGTGTTTCTTTCCATTGTTTCATGAACTTTTTTAGATACAATGGTAGCATTGAGCACAACTTTTTTTTCTATTTTAATAGTAAAGGAAATTAGATACTTATAGTGAGGAAATTGCCTCATAACTTATTTTTAGATACAATGGGGAATTAGATACTTATAGTGAGGAAATTGCCTCATAGTATTAAGTATGTAGCTATTAGATATGTGGTTTCTTTGTTGCCTCATAACTGGTTATTTTATGGGATCAAAGTAAACTATATATGATGGTTTTGTACTAATAATTATGACGTGCACCAGCTAAAATAACCAGTTCTGTGTGACCAGGTGAAAAGATCAACCAGTTTGTTGATTGGGCAGAAGTGAAGGTGAAAAGCATCCAAATCGGAGAAGCCGAGACTCACCAGTTTTAGCCTTGCTGGGAAGCCGGATTTTTTGTGGCACGTCGGCAACAAGTGCTGTAGTTAACGGCGAGAAGTGCGACGCCTAGAGCTCGTCGTCGCGAGGGTGCGGAAGGAGTGTGATGTCCAGGAGATGATTCATGGCTCTGGTTTCTTCTCTGTAGTAATTTTGAGAAGCATTGTTGTAGTAATTGGGGGCCTTCTTTGTGATTTCCAGGAGATTCTTAGATACTTCTTCTCTGTAGTCCTATTTTTAGAAGAACAACCGTGTAATGGCGTGTAATCTGGGTATTAATTGTGGCCCATTTTTCTGTAGTAGTAATTTTTTTTCTATAGTCCTATTTTTAGAAAAACAGCCGTGTAATGACGTTTAATGGCGTGTAATCTGGGTACTAATTGTGGCTCTTTTTTCTGTAGTAGTAATTGGGTATTAATTGCCTCTGTCATGCCGTGAGATGTCCAGGAGATTGTGACCCTTTTTTGGGATGTCCAGGAGATTGACGGACTATAAGTTTTTACACGCCATTAATGACCGCTATTAACAGGGAAGTTGTGCGTGTGATGTCATTGGGAGGCCCTGGACCGTTAGATCATAGTGATTTGAAGGACGAGATTATTTGTTCCTACCTATTGGAGGAAACAGAGGGAATTCCTCCTTTTTAGATAGCAGAGAAAATATATTAATATCGTGAAGATGCCTGCACCAACAAGATGTCATTTGTTCTGATGATTAAAGCGAGCATGTGTTTTTTATACATCTTTGACCAAAAAATAGTCCATGTAATCAGAAAGTATTTTCCAATATAAATCTAACAATACTAGTTTTATACAATATTATTTGAAGCGACAACAGGGCGGAGAGAAATCCTTGTTTGAAGAGGACGGCGGCAACGCCCGTCGGCGCCGTCCTTCTTAGATGACGGGCACGCGTTGCTGGAAAGCTAGCGACAGTCCCGCGTGGGAACCGTGCCCGTGCTACAAAACCAAGCAATCGAAATAACTATGACCGCATCTTCTACCCTCTTCATCGCCCAGGGCTTGTTCTGCAAGTGGTACTCGTCCAGTTCTTAATCCTCTAGATCTCCAAGGGATCCCAGGATCTGACGCAAGGCTGCAACTTCTCACCCCCTCCCTCACGTTCTCCAGCAGCTCCTTCCCATGAAGTTTCCCCCTCTATGACCAAAAACAGACGGTTGTGCTGTATATCTCTTGAAGAACAACAATTAGATTATGGAAGAAAACTGGAAAGAAATTCCCACGATCAAATTACGACAATTTAGAGCAAAAGCAACCCCGAAACTTATAGCCTAGCAAACACGGTTCTCCCACAGTAAAACCAGAATGATACATCAAGAAAAATTCTTCTCCTACAACTGAGTTGTCTAAGCTGACATACCTAGGAGAACAAGGACTAAAAATAGCATACAACAGTATTCATATAGGCATCTAACCTATTATTGGAGGGGGTAGTACAGCGTCCCATGAAATTCAGAATTGATGGGCTGTTCGATCCAAAATCAATGGTTCTTATTTTTCCGCAAACCCGCATGTACGTGATGGACTGGCCGTGTCCTACCCGCCAGCTGGTGCGTCTCGCTGCTGTTGGGTCCCGCCCTGTCGTCGGTCCACCTCTCAGTCATTGCCCAATCAATGGGTGGGTTAGGCATGGGTGTGAGGGGCGCGCGCAGTCGAACCACCTGAACCATCCAATCCCCTCCCGTCCTCCTCCCGAATCCCCTCCCCTTTCTCCTCCCAAACCCTAGCCGGCTCCTCTTCTCCTCTCACGATCGGCGCCCCCTTCTCTTACCGCGCGCGGCGGTCAGCGCCCCTCCTCCTCCCTAGCAGCCACCCTCCCTCCTCCCTCCCGCGACCTCGTCCTTCATCCATGGATTTTTCGGGAGGATCCCTCCACCGCTCCCGCGTCGCCTCCCCTGGTCAGCGCGTCTCCTCTCTCCCTAATCCCCTCCTCCCTGGACTCTTGAGCAGCAGTAGAGGGAGCAGCAACATCGCGAGCAGAAGCAGCACGCCACGGGGGAGCAGCAGCGCGCCCTGGCCCCATCACCTCTACATCGAGGAGCGGCGGCGAGCAGGACCTCCTCTAGGCAGGCAGCGCGCGTGCGCAGCAGGCGGCAGATGGGGCGCCGGGCGATCGACTACACCACCGTCACCGTTGTCGGCTGTCTCGGCCTCGCCACGGCTGCGGGGGTCGCCACCGCCACCGCCTTCATGGCCCTCGCGGCGGTCTGCCTCGCCACATACGCTGCCGCAGCATCCCGAGACCCAGGCAGGGTGCCGCCCGCCTACCTGCTAGACGTCGAGGACGCCGAGATCCCTGTCCACGAGGTCAAGTGCAAGGTGCGTTCCCGGTGCTCCTCCCCCCACTCTGTGTGCCTCTCGCTCCTTCCCCAAGACCACACGGCCCAGCCTTGCGTCACCTGTTCAGACGTTCTACTAGAGGTGTTCTCCATCCTGTAATCTAGACAAGCCCAAGCTATAAGCGAACCAAAGTGACATGGAATTCAGCACCTGGCGTTGCTAATCTTTTTCTTGTGAGTGTATTCCAAAGTTTCCGGTTTTGAACTTATTACCTTGCATTTCCCAAAGTGGTTGCAATTTGAATGGAGATAAATAAGTAACTCTCTGCTTGAGCGACTGACGATGGCTCATTGGCTCGGCCTGTTACCATGTATCTTTGAAGTTTTTGTTTCCTCCGTCATTTTGTACCTTTGCACGTTGAAGCATAACGACTAGAATATTAATGTGTTATATAGTCACCACAAGATTTTACGAGTATGCTTCTTCTTGAAGAGATTAAAGTTAATTTATTTGAACTACCTGCAAACATAATGTGGCAAACTGGCAGTGCAGTGTTATGTTCCCTTGTTCCAAAAATGAGGAAAAGGAAATGGAGATTGGTATAAGAGTATGTTTAGGTGGGCAGTTGGCATTATCTTTCAGTAAGTAAGCTGGGAAATCCTGTCTGCCAATTTAAATTGGAGTACAGTTATGTGATGATAGTTGACAAAATTAGCTTCTCATTAGCTTGTTCCCTCGAGATATTTAATCTGTACTATATTTGCAGGGTGGTGATTTGAGATATTGCTAAAAATGTGACCACTATAAGCCTCCATGTGCGCACCATTGTCGTGTGTGCAAGTTCCAGGTGCTCGCTAGTACTATTTCTACGACAATCCTTCTATTTCTGTTGTCCACTTTCCATTCTCACTAATTTCTTATGTGCAGGACCACCACTATATTTGGATAAATAACTCTGTTGGACATGAGAACTACAAGATATTCTTGGTCTTTGTATTGTATGCACAGTGCTCCGAAAGCTGAACAGTTAGGCAACGATTCTTCTAAAACATCGATCGTAAGTACTCTAGGAATGCTTTTTCAAGTTACTAGCATGTTGCATATCCGTACAAAGTGATGAACCATTGTGAGTATTTCATTTAAATAGGAAACATGCAAAACTGAAACTTATCTAATGGACAGATTATTTGTGGGATAATTCTTTGCCCATTAACGTTGGCGCTGTCAGTGCTCCTAGCCTGGCTTATCTACCTCATATCACAGAACAAAACTACAATTGAGGTTTGTGACACCAATTTCTCTTTGATATTTACTCATATGTCCTTTGATGTTTAGGTCTGAAAATTGGATGATTGTAAATTTGCTGGTCACAAACCAAATTCCCTGATGTGCCAGCGCCTCTGGCCGGAGTCACCTCACTGTCATGCCCATTGCCGGCACCTAGCAAGGTATCTTTCCAAATGCAAATCCCTTCTATCCTGATTGTTGCTTGTTGTGGCCGACCGTGTGCGCTTGCTTGGCTAGCTGTATGCTTGTGTGCCAATGATGATCTATTATTAACAATTGGCATCATGGTGCTTGTTTGAAACGCTCATATCCCGTGTCAATGTCCCGTGCCAATGATGATCTACTATTAACCTAGCAAGGATTTTCTAGCCAGTTGATCAAAGATCTGTAGGCGAAATAATATTGTCCATGTGTCATTCCTTTCAGCTAAATCAAGGGAGAATACCATTAATCAATCATATATACAATTATGCAGGAAAAAATATTGTCTATCTGATTTTAATAACTAATAGATAGACAGAGAGGCTAGATCGACATGCTTCTTAAACCTGTTCAGGCAAGCAGCAGTGGTCCAACATCTGCTATCAGGGTACCCTTTTGGCATAATCTTTCCCTTGGTCTCTAATGAACATATACAACGGGATTTTTTCATGGTTCTTCTCTTTTTCTGCTTCATATACCGTAAAAGTGATTCCACTTTGATTCCTGACTCTATTTGATTCCACTTTTTTTTATAAACTATACGTCTCAAACAACATATTCTTGCTCAAACAAACGTGTATCAACAACATATTTGAATCATATTCAAGCACCATCAGTGATTTCTTCAATAACTTGCCTACCTTAGTGCTATTTGATTATCCTACTCTCTGTATGTTTGAGCGAAACTACTAACTTGCATCCCTACTATTTCCATGACAAGTAACCTACATTTTCCATGTGTATTAACAACATCTTTGAATCATATTCACGCCGCTTGAATAGATGAAAATGCATTCATTACTACTGAAGATTGTAAATCATAATAAGCTTATGTTTCTGACCTACAACTATTAACCTTTGGTGTACATGGATATTTGCATTGTAATTCATGAGTTACTTATCCTGATATATTTTTGAACTTTTTGAATGTAAAGGTGAGGACAGAAAACAGCCCAGAGGATGTTAGTGGCATGCATGCAGCCACTGGAATTCTTACAGCGGGCTCGTGTCCTGATTGTTGCCGTTGTCCCTGTCCGTGCACCTGGCCATATCATGACACTGAAGGTAACTACTTGTTTGGATTTGATCTTGCAAGTTGCTCGAGTACTAATATGGATGCGTTCTTTGTAAAACTTGCTTAGTATAAGTTTCAGATAATTTGGTCCAGTTGTGTCTAGCAATACTGAAGTGAGTGTGCTCAAAATCAGTGGAATATTACTTGCCATCTTGTATCTGGTTACTACTGAATTAATGTTGAATTTTCTATGAGGGAATGTTACTATTGAAATTGTGCATACATCCTCTTTTTTTTTTTTGAAGAAATTTTAGACTTTGTTGACTTCCTTTACTTGGTCTGTCGGTCACCCTTTTGTTTTATGAAATATCTATGGTGAACCTTTAACTATCAATCTCCTTTTTGGCCGATCCAAATGCTATGAATTAATCTGTTCTAGTGTTTAGAACATGAAATATCATGTTTACCTTTTCTTACATATGTGACAATGTGAACATGTATGCTTTACATGTGTATCTGTGCTTAGACTTGATCTAAATTAAAGGAAGAGTCATTGGTTTGAAGTTTAGAGTGTTGTTCTGACTTATTATTGTATTCCTTAGAATTTGTTGTGGTTTTGACTCTTAATTTTGCAATGAAGATGACCATTAGAACAGTTACCTATTTCTCCTTTCCATTGCAAGCATTTAGGTACATAGTTGTGTTCAGTTCTTCACCAAATTGGAAACTAGCTACTAACCCGTGAGCTATGCCAATTTCGGTGGTACCTTTAAATTATCATGTCATTCAATTGTCCAAAATTTATGTTTGTGTGTGGAAGTAAATCATATGCTAGAGACTGAATACCAACATCCTTGCAAAATTATGTAAGCTAATATAGGGATGGATAGCTTATATGGACCCCTGAATATTGTACAAGATGTTATCCGATGTTGTCTTATCAGTTTACTTCTGTGATTTAGAAAGGAAATAAAGCTCAAAGCCAATGTTGTCTTCTTTCTATATGCCCATGGCCCAGTACTTGGTTTTATTCAGTTTGTTGTTTTAGTACTTGCGTGCACTTGGTATAATCTAAGTTGTAAGTTGTGCATTTCATATACATGTTTCTGTTTCAGCTTCAATATACTGTAAGATGTGCATGCCATAAAAACAGAGTCTTGTTTTATCAATTGGACCTTTATAGATTATGCTATAGAATGATTATGATCACCGTGATGAGGCATGAATCATGATGCATGTGTGAACCGGACCTGATATTTTCTTGTTGCCTTATGCTTTCATTTTTTTCCAGCCCAAGAATTGAGTTAATTCGGCCTATTCGGACAGTCTAGATAACCCAACCATTCCTTCCTCGAGTCAGATAACAATATGTACTTCTGAAAAAGTTTGTAAGCATCCACAAGATACTCTGATTCTTGGAGTTGGAGAGCGTCCGCTGTAGCATGTATTTGTTTCCAACGAAACCAGCAACCAAAATCAGAAAATGGGAAGGATGTAGCCATGGTTCAGTTTCGTCTGCCTTTGTTTTTGGTTCAACCAGTGTTCTAGGAACTACAGTTTCCTTTTGATGGTGCTACTGCCCATTAAAATAGATGATTTCGATGACTATGCCATTAAGTAAGATCAATGCATACGATGTCATCTCTGTGTATTAAATCACAGAGAGTTTTGTTGTGAGTTAAGATACTTATCTTTGAGAGTTTATCTGTTGTTGGTTAAAAACTACTTACATTATGTGTAATATACTCTCCTATGTTTGGTACTCTATATTTTTCTTAGTATTATGATGCAATCAATATGTGTACTTAGCTTTTCAAGTGTTTTCTCTTTACATAATGTTTAAATCTAATATCTAACCAGGTATGTACTAATGGTTTAAACAGTTATATGGAGCATTGTAACAAATCTCACTAAAATTTATACAAGAGGTAAAATATCTCAGCTACATTAACACAAAAACTTAGATAGAAAAATATAAAAGCTCCATAAACTAACGCTAAATAGATGCGAAATCTACGGGCCCGTGCGCCGAGGCGCACTCCTAAATCTAGTATACAACAAGTAGGATCTTGGAAACCAAAAAGGGACTTCATGGGTAGAACATAGACCAGGAGTCCAACAACTAGTTTTTTGTAGATACCTCCAATGCAAGTAACAAACCAGGAGCTATCAGCAACTTAGATCATGCAAGAACTATTTAGGAAAAATCCTAGGTTCAAGTAAATTAGGCAAACACGACTATATATGGTAAAAAAATTTAAGAGTATCAATATGCAACTTAGACTAACATGTCTAATCAACTTAATTAGGTGGCATAAGCAACTTAAGTCCATGGCTCGTATCAGTACGGCGATCAAATCAAAGCTGCTATTTCACGAGGCCAAAGAGGGTATCTAAACCTAAACTTGTAGGGCGGCATCTGAATGCGTCTTGCATAAACTACCTTGGTGCCGTGATGCTGGCCTTCATGCACGGCTCACACTGTGCTCCGCCACGGTTTGCTTGGCAGCTACAGGCACATCCAGTCCATGAGTGAGTCCACAACCTTGACGAATCCCAGGTGGTACCAATGTAGGAGCTTCGGAATTAAGAGCCTGATCTCTGTCGATGAGACAACCACGGCGGCCTGTAGGTAGCCCCTCCTGGTAACAAGAAAAAATCAGGCAAACAAAAAACAAAAATGTAGTTCGGGATGAAACGCAACTTAAGTGTGGTGGTAACCAACTTGATTGAAAAGTGAAAACAACCTAACTACTTTCTGAAGCAACTTGAATCTAGAAACTTGTGGATCTACACATCTATATTCAAGCTATTTCATTATCTCCTTATCTAAACAAACACACCAATTAGGTTGAGTACAAAGAAAGTAACTCCAATGAGGTTGCAGCGAATACAAATCTCACAAAAACAACTTATTAATAAGCCCAACCTATAATTGAAACCTAAGCGTTTAAGAGTGGAGATGGTTCAAACTAGGGTTTATCTGCTGGGAGCAACTTAATTGAATCATTCTAACCATCATCTTGGACATTTTGTCTCGTGCATGGAAAATGTATAATTTACTTCTCCTCCCCTGCTAAACCAAACAGTGATCGTGTACATTAGCTTGAACAAAATGAGAAAAATGTTGGTATGTTATCCTAATAAAGTGGTATACGACTACGCCAATACAAACACTGCATATCAATTCCAGATCATGGCTCCACAGGCAGGTTTAGACTATTCAGTCTCCGGATTTCCGTGTTGTCCACCCACAAGCTAGTTAAACATGGTGATGCCTACACATGAAGCCAAAACAAATACTACATCCCTTCCGAAATGTAAGACTTATATGAAACGGAGGTAGTAATTCATAACAGCCAGTCAACAAACTGGCATTCCTATTATCACCTTCACCTACAATCCATGGTAGGGTAACTACTTGTAATCGAGTATCGATATACCCAATAAGTAAGTGCGGGATTAAGGCACACGGAAATGCTACATGGAAAGAATATTAAATCGAGAGTTTTGCAAACCATAGTTGCCATGTTTCCGGTAGGACAGAAATGGGGGATGGGAGTCGGAGGCTAGCAAAAATAGGGGACAGCGGCTCTCGAACGATTTTTGTAAGGGGGGACACGAACCAATCAATGTACCCTGGAAACCCTAGTGGTGGTTTTTTCAGTAGCCTATAGAAAAGAGAGGAGAAATATTCAGAGATTAAGATCAACCGTAGAAACTGACTCGAAAGTAGATAAAATCTGTGAGCCCATTAGCTGTTTACTTAGCAGCCTGTAGATATTGTTCTTCGACTGCTGCCGGCGCTATATAAACGATCGCTAGATCGAGGGGGAAATCCATGGGAAGAAGGAGATGGGCCCAACGGCAAGATCCGTTGATTTGCATGCTTTGGAAGTTGCAGGTTGGAGTCAGTGGAGAGGGAGATCAATGTGTAGGCAAACGTCGTCCTCGTGCAAATGGTGGAGACGTATACTAGTAAAGTGCAACAATTAGACATTGCACTGATGAGTAGTTTAAGAGGCACAAGCTTTGGTGTTCTGTTCATACTGAAGTCATGGCAACCATGGGACTTAATTTCAAGATGCACATGCAGCAGTTCGATTCCGCAATATTATAGTTCTTGCAATTTACTCCGTTCCATAATACTACTAAGAATCAAGAAAGGTCAGTGAACTTTTCGGAATTCTGGAAACATGCACGAGGTGGGTGTTCGTATTGAAGAATCATCGAGTTGACGTTACTGGAGACCATATATTAAATAATTCTTTCTTTGTTTTAGAATATAAAATATTTTAGCTTTTGTGAAGCAAACGTATGTAGACGTCTTTTGTGACACGTATCTAAATACATTTGCTTTATAAAAATTAAAACATTTTATATTTTTAAACAGATGCAGTCGTTGGCTTAATTTTTATACTAGTATCACACATACTACTGCTTCATAGGATGGATCAGACAGAGAAAAATTAAAACCATTCTTACACTCTCATAATCTTTTGATAGAGACTCAAAATTATAATTTCGGGTAATAGTAGTAGAACAAGGTGATCATAACCGTTTTCAATTTCCACTCTCTTTTTCCTAGCTTCTGACTTGTGTAACAGCATCTATGTGTGCGGGCTTTCAGGCGGGGCACTTAGGTCCAGTTCTTTTGGTAGCTTCCCCGAGAAGCCGCCTTTCCCCTAGCTTTACGGGGAAGCCGGTTCTAAAATTTTCCAAATTAGTTTAGCCTTAACAACTTTGGAAGTCTCATAATTTTTTTGAACCGGCTTTCCCAGAAAGCTGAGGATAGGACAGCTTCTCGGAGAAGCCGTCAAAAGAACTGAGGCTTAAAAGTTAGAACCAGACACGCCCTTCTTCCCGAGCAATGCTACACCTACAGACTATTTTTACAAAATTCACACAAGTGCAGGCTAGGAATGAGAACGTGTTTCGTGTTTTCAGGAACGGCAAGGCCATGCACCGAATCAACGATGGACACGTCTGTCCGTAGAGATTCTGTAGCATAGACAGTCCGTAGGTCCAGCATTTCCGCTTCTTCCCTCCCAGTAATGCTATATCTATGGGCATTTTTTTACGGACTCAGTTTACGGAAGTACGTGGAGATCATCCAGGGACATCACGCGCCGGAAATCACGGGTGGTCAAAGAATTGCACCAATCAGTTTGCACCACGTCTGTCCGTAAGATTCTTCCGTAGCCTCAGTTCCGTAAGTCCAGCATTTCCGCTTCCCTCCCTTCCCGCCGAATCCTCCGAGGCCACCAAGTCCCCCACTCCCTGCATGCAGCGCCGCCGCCGTTCCCACCTCTTCCGCCTTTCCCGCCGGGTGCACCGAAGCCGCCTCTCTCCCGCCAGCTCCACCGTTGCCGCCGATGCCGTAAAGCCCGCCACCGTCACCGCCAGCCACTCCAAATCCGTCGTCAGCGCCGTCCCCGCCGCGGGTGACTCTGCTGTCTGCTTCTATTTTAGCCTCGGCCGGTGCCGGTGCGCGTGATGTAAAGCAAGCACCGAAGAAGAGGCAAATTTTACAGTACCTTTTACTACTCCTAAAACATGAGTAGTATAATCTGATCTGATGGTGTAGAGAGTTTTAGCCCAATAGGCCCAACAAGTAATTATGTGGAAAAAAATAACAAAACTGGTCGACTAACAAAGATGAACAAACGCCGTCGCCGTCGCCGCTTCTCCCGAGAAGAAGGCGAGCCGCTGTTCTCCTGGGCGCTCGCCGCCGCCACCGCTTGTACCTTAGCCTCCGCCTGCCCGCACTTGCACCGGCGCCACCCCCTCTCAACTCTCCACATCTACCTGCACGCCGCCGCCGCCTCCACACGGGAGGTCGCCTCCACGGCCATCCACGCCGCCAAACCCCCGCTCCGATCTCCGTAGCGCCGGACCCCATCTCCACGACCGCTTCCATATCCTTCTACAGAGACGACGCCGACGCCGGCCGGCACGATGCCCTCGGCACGGTTCTGTTCGAAGTACGTTTGGCATACTCCTGTTTATGTTTCCAATCAAAGTTGGAGATTGTTTTCCACTTGTCTTGTCTGCAATTGTATTAATTCTGCAACTGGTATCGAGTCGCAAAGGGCCTAATTGTGCCATCAAGACATAAGATTTGTTAATTTAGAATTGATCAATTGCTCAATAAATTACAGACGAGCGAAAATTGTTTTTGGACTTCTGATGCATTGCCATCTATTAAGTTCAGGTTAGTGAGCACCTGAAGCCCAAAGATGTAAAATAAAAAATATATTCTTATTACCCTGTTTGAGTGTACCGTGTAGATGATAAGAACAAAGTTTGGCAAACCAACTCGTGCATCTTGTCTGTCCTTAATGTTGGCAAACAGGAGCACTAAAGGTGTTTATTTGTTTCTGGACAAAAAAATAAACGGTTGTTGGTGTTTGCTCATTCAGATCATCGGTCCTCATCGGTCCTCAAATAATATTGATTGCCATCGGCGACATGTAATTTACCTGAATAGTGTACATCTTATTGCATTATCTTCCTTATGTATATTTTCTTGATGTGAAACAGGATTATGGTAGTTCAGTGGACCATTTGATTACTGTTGCATCTCCCAGTTCATTACCTTTTAGATTGTTACCATCTTATATTATCTTTTAGATTTCTTGCAGAACGAGGATTGACAATCTAGCTTAGGTTTGGATCAGCATGATGCTTGCTGAGTAGTTAAGAGTACTAAATCGGAAGTTACCTTTCTCCAAGTCAACAAGAGTTATGTCAAGCATTTTCCTAATTCCATCTGTGAGCGTGTGATGTAAGCATGCATTTGTCCAAATCTTTGTCACCCTGTCATTGCAGCTTCAGTAGACCAAACTATGCAGAATTTGTTGGAAAATCTATCTTGAAATCCATTTATCGGCACTTGATCATCTTACATGAAAACAGTACCTCCATTAGAAATTAGAGACACAATTGTTAAACTATTTGGTGATCCTGTCTCTAGACTTCTGTACCACCCATCTAGGTTTTAGAATTCAAACAACTATTAATGAAAGAGGTTGTTGCAATTCATGTGATAGATATTACTTTGACTTGTGACTCATATGCAACTTGGTTCCTTGTGGCTAAAGAACGGAACTGTCCTTGCATTGTTGTATTTTTGTGCTGCTGCACCTTGTATTATAGGCATGTTTTCTTTTTAAATATGTGCTAACGCTCCAGGAAACATTTAATTGATAATCTGATTGATAAGCTGCAAATGTTTATCCATATTATCCGCCGAGAGTAATGTTACGGTACCTACGGCGGACATGCCCGGCTTTCCAGCCGCGGATCCCAGCCGGCACCGCAGGCCAGTCGTCTTCACCGGCGCCGGAGGTAAACCATGGAACAAACATGTCGCCGCTAGCTGCACGTCGTACGAGAAGCCCGGGATAGATTGCAGGTTGAAGTGGGTCGATTTCGATCGATGCATGGTTTGCCCTCAAGGTTGGTTTATATATATTGCCGACTACGTACCAGATATGAACGGACGTGAGGGCAAAGCTTACCATAGTTAGTTCATGCCAAATTGAAGCCAGCCTTACCAAAATTTGGGTACGTAACATGTTTTCTTACCGAAATTTAGTTCCCCCTTATTATTATGATTCAGTGCGTATCATGATTTCAAGTTACCAGAATGTTTCCATAAATTTGCTTCGGAATATTCTATACATGGAAACTACAATTATTTATATGGACAATTTTTTTTTTTGATTTGGCAGCCAATGGTCTCCTCTTCTAAAATTTGCTTCCTTCGTGCTTTGCATTGCCCCCAAAACCATGCCAAAATACGAACCAAGGAAAACAAAAAACTCATCTTCGAGTTGAATGCTGGTACATGCCATCAACTCGGGAGATTATGAAAAAAAATGAGTTCATTTGTTGACGGGGGTACGTGCCATTCATCAAACCACCGAACGACACATGTACAGAGCCTTCAAAAAATATCTCCACACAAGCGAAGTTGTACAATACATGCATGATCAGAATGAAAAAATGTAGTTGAATATCTCGTTCTCACAAAATGATATACAATTACAGCAATACACACATTCAGTTCCAAATGATTTGCATCAGAAAATCTTTCCATATAAGCGCAGTACAATTCGTCATCCTCAAATGAAGAGCCATGGTCATATACAAATACATGCATGAACCGTGAGCACAATAATCCTCATCCTGGAGGCATGGTCATGTGCAGAATGAGAAGTAAAGGGGGATATCTTGCTCTAATGAAGTGATATACAACAATACAGATGCGTTCTGAATCATGGCTCGACGGGTGGCTTTAGCCTGATCAGCCTCCGGACTCTGTCCTTCTCCGTGTTCTCCAGCAACCCCTGCATCATCAACAACAACAACAACAACACACCAGCTGATTACCAAGGATTCACAACAATCAGGTACCGAACAGACAATTCTATTTATCTTTGATGGCGATAGAGTAAGAAGTTCATACAATCGATTGTCAGTAAAAATAAGTCGGTCCACGGTGAAGACACGTGGAAATGCTACAGGGAAAGAAAACTAGCTTGAAGCTTTACCTTCCAAACAATCTCATCAAGGCACAAGCAGATCCTCCCGTACTTGTCAAGGAACAGGCGCTCACTAGGTGGTTTTCCACAGACATCCTTCACTGCCGATGTAACAGCAAAGATCACCTCGGACACTACAAGCGGTAGACAGTGCCAAGTGTGAGGCGGGAGCAGGGTGAAACAGTAAAGGCTTGCAACGGGAGATGGCGCTTAACAAGAAAAATATCACAAACTGAATACGTTTTTTAACAAGGAGAGATAGAATACTCACGAGCAAGCTCATCGTATTCATCCTTTCCAACCATGTACAGGCAGACGTCCCCAATCATGGTATAAACGATAGAGACCGATCTGGGATAGTGAATAATCAGATTTTGCAAATGGGGAATAAGAAGCATACTCATTGTTCAACTGAAGTAAAGGAAACCATGGGACTGGAATTCGAGATGTACAAGGCGATGCTCATATTGATGGCCTGGCATTCTGGAAAGATGTACAAGGTGATGCTCATATTGATGGCCTGGCATCACTAGAGACTAGAGAGCATACTAAAAGATTGAATGACTTACTTTGCATAGCACGCACTGCAATTCTGTAGAATTACGAGTAATGTAGACACATATCGGCTACTGGGCAGAATTGACAACAGAACACACCAGCTACTGACATACAGGTGTGTACCAACAGAAGGTAGAGACTAATCCAGGAAAATAGACCGCATGGGCGGCACACAAAGGTCGTATTCATCAAGTGACAGTAGGACTGAATATTTAGTTCTTATTTGTTGAAGAGGATTTTGTTGGTAGGAAAATAACTGCACCATCTTCTTTTTCATCTTCTGGAGACAGACCTCGACACAACAGGGGAGCTAAATTAGCGACATGACAAATGCGTTTGGAGCACATCTACTAAGAACTGGGTTCCTATCAGTGTGTGATCATTACAGTAAGATCACACGGAAAGATTTGTGCCTCGCGGGGAAAGTAAACTAGGATGCTTGTGGGAAGCAACGAGGAGCTCCTCGTTCTAGTTCAATCTGATTAATTAAGCCACTGGTGAGCACCTCGGCGGGCACGGAAACGCAGTGTGGGGCACATGTGCTTTGCAGTGCAACAGCATGTGAAATGCAGAGGTTCTTCGAAGTGTGTAAAATCATGACTGTCACCGCAGGGCAGGCAGAGAGATCTGCTGCGTCGAGGGTAGAGAATCGCGTGCGGCTTACTTGTGGGATGCGACGAGGAGCTCCTCGTTCTTGGCCCCCTTGAGGTTCTCGGCGCCGAGCTTGACAAGGAAGGAGCGCCAGTGCAGCCTCTCCTCCGCGGGGACCCCATGGAACCTGCGATTTCCCCCCAACACATGTAACACAACTCCAGCTCAATACCTATCGAATCATCAACGGGAAACCAAGATTCTTCCGCGCTGGATAGCCGGTAGATCTCAGGAGCACCGCGAGATGAGATCTCGTGGCCGTCGCGAGTAGGCACGAGAGGCGGGGGACGGGGGACGGGGCGGGGTGTTACCTCTCGATGAGGATGTTGCCTTCGGAATTGGCGAAGAGCACGGCGAGTATCATCTTCCTTCTCCCTCTCCGATCCCGGCGATTCCCTCCTCCCTTTTGCTCTGTCTGTGTGCGTGTGGAATCGATGGAAGCCGAAGGAAGAAGAGGGCCTCCTCAACTGAGACTATGTGCTGGGCCGAGTAGGCATGGCCTAGTTCTCATTAGACTTTTTTTTTTTGACATGACAACAAAAAAACGTTTTTTTTTGTTCATTAGACTTTTTTTTTTGAACCAGAATGGACCCGAAAGGCGGTGGGGTACATAATACAATAGAGACCTCAGGAAATAAAGCCATTATGAACCAGTCCCTAGCTTTTACAAAAAGGACCATACTGAAATCTAGGAAAAAGCAATCGGATCCTAGTCCTCCGTCACCGCCGGAGCATGGACATCTCACATCATGGCTTTCGTCATCGGAGTCAGGGACACAACCACTTTGTCCCGAGAAGAGGTTGAGCGTCATCTCGAGACCTTCAAAAAGCCTACACCACTTGGAGGTGAAAACACGCGGTGTAGCCCGCCCTACGACGACATTGCTCTGGCATCACCAAGTCTCCCAAGCGGACCCATGACATGTTCTCAAGTCAAGGCTCTCTATGATAAGCTGAACTCATTCCTATCTAAGTGTGATTTCGGCGCCTCATTGGATGAAATGCTACTTCATACCAATACACTTTGTATGCTCATGTATGGGCCACATGAGCATCATCAAGATACCATGCAAGTTGGAGAGGATAAGCATGCACAAGAACAAGATGTTGAAGATACTGGAAGCGGGAACATCATGACTGAAGTATCCGCCCCCAAGGACCGCAATATCCAGTGTAACTCTCTGCAATTTTCATTTTTTTTGTTTGGATGAAGCGAGAACAATTTTGATGAACTTGGGGCCGCCTAACTAATTTTCTTCTATTTCCTTTCCAAAAGTAGTACCAGAGTTGACATAATACAAGACTCATAGATGTCTTGGTTTTAAACCGTAGTAGCGACAAACACCATACTGGATTATATTTAACAGAAACATATCTCATTCCGTCATTTATATCACCTCATAGCCAAAGAAACTACACATTAGGCTCTATTGGAGTAAGAGAGAACGATTTATTCCTTTGAGATCCATTTAGTGTACATGTGGCCACACATGATGCTTTGAACTTTCGCTTATGGAAGTACATTGTACTCTTATATAGATATATGAGTATATAACCAAATGTATGGCAATATATTTTAAAGTCTGACATCATTAGGCATTTGAAAGTTGTATGGAAGATACCGACATGTTTTGTAACTCAATCTTTACACATAAAACATATCATAAGTAATGTATATGTACATAAAATATAGTATTGCAATATAATTTACAGACTCTTGAGAACTATATAGTAAGATGAAGACCTTATTTATTTGACCATGGCCAATGTCTATTATCATTATGTATTTCTTGACCTTACTATTTGGTGGGGTAAGAAGGCTCCATGGCTAGACCACACATGCCTTTCTTGTCCGCAATGTCTTTCTCCATTCTCAAGTACCCATCCTCGCCCCAAGATGCACCCCAAGAATTTTTCATCAACCAATAACTTGTGCCATCACTAGTCTTTCCATATCCAATGGCTGCAATCCCATGGTCCAAGTCAGTACCGCAAGAACCAGTCATCACCCCAGCAGAGTAGAATTGAAACGTCATGTCGCCTCCATCCACAGCTACAGACACAGGTTGGTTTGCCACCACCTTCATGAGGGCAGCCTCGTTGTTAGCCGGCACATCCTCGTAGCCCGTGATGGTTGCGGCGCTGTTTGATCCACTTTTACATTTGCCATCAGAGGCGGTGTATGGGTAGCTAGACTCCTTGGTAAGACCTCTGTTCTTGATAATGAACTTGAATGCGTCATCCATGAGCCCACCCTCGCAGCCTTGATCCTCACCATGTACATCACAATCGACCAACTCTTGCTCTGCCAACGAGACCAGTGTTCCGGTTTTCAGCTTCACAATACCCTCTGTAGCAGCAACGGCAGAAAATGCCCAACAACAACCTACAAAATGGTCGTGTTGCCAGAACGTTATTTATCATCTCTATAATATATATTACCATAAACAACTAATGTTAGCGTACTTACCGCACTGGCCTTGATCCTTGACAGGGGTGACGGCTCCCTTTGCCCTCCAGTCGACCGTCGCCGGAAGAGCATCAAAGCTCACGTTCTCATACCTGAATCCCGTAGAACGAACTCTCACGGGGTTTGCCTTGTACCCCTTGTTCGTCTTGGTTGTTCTGAACTCATCATTGGTAATGTCCGCAAACTGGTTGACGCCGAGCCAGAATTTGTTGTCGCCAGCGGCGTTGAAAGCTTCGATGAAAGCTACATTGGCCTTGAACACCTCGAACCGCCGCGCCTTCTCAGCGGCATCCTTGTACATGCGTCCATACTGCGCCATCCAGCTCTCGTGCCTCGCCGCCATGGTTGGCAAGTCATGGTTCAGCTCGCGAGCCGCAATGGCCGCGCCGCAGAGGCAGAGGCAGCCGATGATGGCGAGGAGTGAAGCCTTGTGGACGATGGCCATGTTGGGTTAGGCAGGAAGGGACTTTTCTTCTACTACTGTGCACTATGTACTTTGCTTTGATTTGGTTTGGTTTGTGTAATGGAATTTGGTGGTATATATAGAGTCAGGTAGTACATGTTAAAGTAGGAGACAGAAACACGGTGCGTATACGAAGCTGTTGTTAGAAAAGGGCGTGTAGGTAGGTCGCCGTGGCCGTGGGGTATGGTCTCCGGCGGCCAGAGATGGTATAAAATTGGTGTGCGCAAGAAGTACGCTTGGTGTACGTCTGATAGTGCTATACTATCCCAGTTTGTTTGTTTGTTTGTTTGTTTGTTTAATCCAGGATCAGTTCACATCTGAGTACAAGCACGCTGAATAAATTAATAATAAAAGAATAACTGGCAAATTAGATTACCCTAAAGAGGACCATGGACTCTATTTCTTGTACAACAGCATCAGCAGCCTGCAAGTATGGATTCCATTTCTTGTACACGCACAGAGATCGACCATTGTGATGTTATCTGATTTCACTTCAAAAAGCAGCCTCAAAAGTAATTTCTGCAACGTCCATACCGTGTTGAAAAGTAATTTCTGAAAAATTCATTGATCTTAGTCGTCGTCCATCATTCAAAGAGAGTATAAGAAGCACTTGGGCGGCGTACGTAACTTTCAGGCAACCAATGAGGTTGCACCTGCTCTTGCTAAGAGAGCCTTCGGAGATGACTTAAGCAAGCTACTAGAACGTCTGTTCAATGGATTTGGTGCACATATTTTGGAGATAGTTCAGCATTGACTAGCCTAAACTGAATCAGCAACATATACCATACCTCAACACAGGTGATCTCATCATAGTAACCCGGTAAGTGGCATTTCAAAATCTGCATATAAAGACCCATCACCGTGATATGGAAGTATCACCAACTGGTCATCATTTCCAGCCTAAATCTGCAAGCTATGGAAGTAAGGATTACATAACCTTCTGAAGAAAAAGGATCACATCAGCTGTTCTCTTGGGAAATCATCTGCTGCATCACAGTCATCAATTGATTGGTCACTGCTAGCTGCTCTTCTTCCTGATGTTCAGTTTGACCTTTTTCCTCCTGCTGTCACAGAGTTCTCAGCTCCCAATCAAAGTGGCCTCCTTGCTATACTCTGTCTGAAGAGGGCAAGAGAAACAGCTCAGTGTTGACAAATACTGAAACAGGCAAACGCAATCAGACAGAGACCTTTATTTTCTGCATAAGCTACAATTTTCCCATAAGAATTAACAAATAACTACTACCACCTCCATTCCAAATTATAAGACGTTTTGGTAGGCTAAAAGTAGGCTATCTTAGCCTACCAAAACGTTTTATAATTTAAAACAGAGGAGGTATTTATGATGACTCAGGACATATATTAATGGCTGAATAACCACAAGCCGAAAATTCTTTTAGATAGTCTATAAGACGAAACTTGACTACAAGACACTAAACCACAAGATATATGGTGCCTCTCCCCCCAGATGAGATAGCATTTGAGAAGTGGCATTTCAAATTTTCATTACATAACTATCACTATAAGCATTTCAAAATTTGCATACGACTCTGACGAAACACGACGAACTGGTCATCATTTCCAGCCTAAACCTGCAAGTTATGGAAAGTAAGGATTACATAACCTTCTGAAGAAAAGGATCAGGAGGTACTTCCGTTACGTAGCACCTTCATCAATTTCATCAACTGTAATGAAAAAGGGATCACATCAGATTTTCTCTTGGAAAATCATCTACTGCATCGCATTCATCAACATCAATTGATTAGTCACTGCTCCTTTTCTTCCCGATGTTCAGTTTGACCATTTCTTCCTTCATCACAGAGTTCGCAGCTCCCAATCAAAGTGACTTCCTTGCTATACTCTGTCTGAAGAGGGCAAGAGAACAGCTAAGTGGGAACAAATACTACTGAAGAAGGCAAACACAATCTGACACAGACCCTCTCTATTTTCTAGAGAACCTAAATTTCTACAAAAAGAATTAACAAATAGCTACTGTTTGTTGTGACTCAGGACAGATATTTGCGGTCGAATAACCACAAGTTGAAACATTTTTTAGATAGTCCAAGAAGAAACTTGACTATCCGACATTGAACAACAAGATATATATATAATGCCTCTCCTCTAGGTGAGATAGCATTTGAAAATTGGCATTTCAAAATTTGAGTACATAACCATCAGTATAAGCATGCCGATCTGTGCCATCATTACCGGCCTAACTCTCTGCAAGCTATGGAAGCAAGAATTACATAACCTTCTCAAGACATCCATCATGCTTCTTTTCCTAAAAACTAGTAGTACGACGCGGTCCACGCACTGGATGGTGAGCCTACTAACCCATCCAGTTCACTCACTCATCGTTCCTTCATAGGGACTCTGAGCATCCTGCAGCAAAACCCACCCATTGCAGCAATGTCAATCCATCATCCCTCAACAGCCATGGGCGACGAACTCCTTGTCTGCAGCCACGGGACCAACTCATCCCTCGAGCTCACGAAGCTGCCGACCTGCGACTCACTCGGGCGGAACGGCACCGCTGTCTCCTCGAGGTGTACGGCGAAGGCGGTCGCCAGCCCCTGCGCGAACTTGTGGGTGCTGGACCCAGTGAACACGTTGAAGGACTGCGGCAGGGGCTGGCCCTGCGCGGCGCGGTCCAACAGAGTGCTCATCCAGTCATTGAACGCCGTCTTGGCTGCGCCGATGGAGAGCGACCGCAGGTCCAGCAGCCACTCGTCGTCCTTCCTGATGTGGAGCTTGGAGTAGAGGCCGTAGCCCTGGGCAAGGCGGAAGAGCTGTCCTGCGCGCTGGGGAGGGAGCCCATGGTTGTGGCATATGTCGATCAGGCAGTTGCAGTACGGCCGGCGTACCTCGGAGTCTGCACCGTTTAGCACGGCCTTTAGCTCCTCCTTGATCTCGTCGATGGTGGCTTGGGTGTCCCCGAGCGTCCTGACAAGCTTGACTAGGTTTGGGTTGAACTTCTCGAGGCAGGCGAGCACCAGCTCTGTTTCTTCACCGGTGCTTAGGGAGACGACGGAGAGCAGGCAGCCGCAAAGCCGGTCGTCGGGCCTGAGACCGCGCTCCAAACCTGCCTCGAGCACCTCCACAGCATCACGTATCCTGTTTGCCTTGCCGAGGCACTGGATCACGATGGTGTAGCTCATGATGTTTGCCTCGATGCCGACCTCTAGCATTTCGACAAAAAGCTGGAGCGCGCGGTCCGCGTCCTTGATGCTCCCGTATATGTTGATCATGGCAGTGTAGCTCCACTTGTCAGGCTTGGGGACGTCCTCGAGCTCTGGGTCCTTCATCTCGCCGAAGAGCTGCTCGGCCTCGGCTACGAGCCCGACGTCGGCGCACATGCTGAGCAGCGTGTTGCAGAGGATGCTGTCGGCGGGCACCTTCTTGGCGCGCATCTGGTCCCAGAGCTGGAGCGCGTCGCGTCCCCATCGCGCCCTGCCGTAGATCTTGGCGAGCGCGGTGAGCGTGCGCGCGTTGGGCTCGACGCCCTCTGCGACCATTTCCTCGAAGAGGCTGCGCGCGAGCCCGGGCTTCCCGGTCTTCCCCAGGGCCTCCAGCAGGGCGTTGTAGACGAAGATGTTGGGGCGGACCCCGACATCCCGCATCTCCCGGAATACGAGCTGGATGCCGTCGTAGTCGCCCGCCTCGCCGAACATCTTGGCGAGGACGGCGAAGGCGACGTGGTCGGGCTTCCATCCGCTGCCGCGGGCGCGGTCGAAGAGGGCGAGCACCTCCTCCTTCATGCCGAGCTGGGCGTAGACGTCAAGGACCGCGGAGTAGGTGACCTCGTCGGGGAGCACGGCGGGGGCGCCGGTGCCGTCGGGGGACGGGGAGTACATGCGCTCGAACCACTCGACGGCCTTGGCGAACTGGCGGCAGCGGCGCGCGGCGGTGATGAGTGTGGAGTAGGTGATGTTGTCGAGGGGCACGCCGGAGTCGAGCATGTCGAGCGCCAGCCGCTCCGCCTCGGGCCAGCGGCGCGCGGCGCGGAGCGACTTGATGGCGACGTTGTAGAGGATGGTGTCGTTGGCGGCGGGGAAGGCGTCGGCGGGGAGGGAGCGGAGGTAGGCGAGGAGGGAGAGCGTCTTGCGCCAGGAGGGGTGGAGGTAGTTGAGGAGGAGGAGCGCGTCGGAGGAGGTGGGCGGGTAGGAGGGGAGCGGGAAGAAGGCGTTGAGGGTGGGGGCGAGGTCGGCGTCGTCGGGCAGGGCGCGGATGTCGCGGAGGAGGGGCTGGAGCGGGGCGGAGGAGGGGTGGGAGGAGGCGGGGCGGCGGCGGTGGCGGCGCAGGGAGAGCACGGTGGGGCGCGGCTTGGAGGGGTTGACCCAGGTGGGCTCCGGGGTGGGGCGGGAGTGGTCGGAGGGGGTGGGCTTGTCGGTGAGGAGCGTGCGGGAGAGCGGCTCGAGCTGGTCGGCGAGGGAGGGCGTGGAGGATGGGGAGGCGGCGGAGCAGAGTGTGGTGGTGGTGGGTCTGGAGGAGGGCTTGGTCTTGAGGTGGCCGCGAGGAGGAGGCGGGGCGTGGAAGAGGAAGGCGGAGGCGGCGGTGGGCGCCGGGAGCGGCGCCATGACTGGATAGAAGGAGTGGAGTGGAGCGGGGGTTTGGATTGGGTTCGCGTCGCGTCGCCGAGGAGAGGAAGGAGGAAAAGCCTCCCGCCAACAACAACAATGTGGATGGATAAAAAAAAGACAGGGTGGTTAAAAGCCTGTATGGCGTTTGGAGAAATATCTGCAAGATATTTGGGCTCCAACTGACAGAAGTGCTCCAAGGCCCGTTTAAGCTAATTTCAGATATCATTGTGTCCACGTGGAACACTTCAATTTCTAGAAAGAACTTGTGGATCTTTTTTTTTTTGAAAAACTGTTCCTTTAAAGGACAAATGGAGGCTTTTACTCCTCAAAATTATAAGAGTTGAGCTAGAGATGCTCCTAGGTCACATCAAGCATGACCAAAAACATTAAAAACATGAGATTTCACAAACTTGCACTTAAGTGTGAAACATAATAGGTCAAATGATGGAGAAACACATAGCTCACAAATGTGAGAATCCTGGAATAAGTTCTAGTTTAGTTTTCCCATGTACACCGGTAGAAAAAGGGTTTCGAGTTCGGTCCTAAGTACTATATAGTCCCGGTTTGTTACGGGTCGGGACGAGTGTGAGTACTAGTCCCAGTTCGTATCGTCTCTGTGCTCGTACTGGACCTTTAGTCCCAGCTTGTGATACAGCCCGGGACTAAATGATACGAGCGCAGGCAACACACTTTATTCCCGATTAGTGTCTCCAACCGGGACTAAAGAAACACCCTCTAGTCCCGGTTTGAGACATAAACCGAGACTAAAAAGTCTAGCAAATTTTTTTGACGGGTTCTGCCATGGCATAAAAACGGGCAAAAATCCTGCCGCGGTAGGAGATTCCTGTCAACCCCCGAGATTGCCTTTTCTAGTTTAAAAACATGCCATAAAATTATAAAAAATTCCAAAAATAAAATCCTTCAAACTGGAGTTATATTAAGTGATTTAGTTGTTACGAAAATTAACAAACATAAATTTTGACATATTTTGCAAAAAATGTCATAAAAACTTCAAATGGATATAACTTTTGCGTACGATGTCGAAAAAAAGTACAACCTATCAAAATGTGTGGAAATTTTTTTTGAGTTTGATTTTAACCGCCTTAGGCCATTTTGGATTATTTTAGATTTTTAAAATCGAAAAGGAAAAAAGTTATTTTAAAAATTATTTTTTAGCAATTTTTTATCCCAGATTTAAATTCCTCACATTTTTCTGATAATAATGAAGATATTATTTGTCGAATTTTGATTTACTGATTTAAAGATATTATTTATGCCATATTAAATGAATAAATGGCAAAAAATGAATAAAATATTATTTTAATTAGTTTTTATTTTCATTGGAATAAAATGTTTATTATTACTTATTTATTGTTGTTTACTTAAATAGTTGTCTATAGTTTCGAAAAATAAAGACGTGTGAGATATTGATATAAGCTAATAGGGTTAATATGGTAGTCTTGACAACAAGATACAATATACTTCGCGCAAGGACATCCTCATGGAACAGAGAAGTTTGTCCATGAATGTAATTTGACCTAAAATTAAGTATAGTTAGTATTAAAAATGTTCCAAGTGAGAGGATTAACGAGTCAAACAATTGAAATGTTCAAGACAAAATTCGAAAAAAATCTCTAATCCCGGGCCACGGAACTAAAGGTCCTCCGTCCCACCGCTTCGAAAAGTGGCCACGTGGTGGCCTCTAGTCCCGGTTCGTAGCAAACCGGGACTAGAGATAGGGACATTTAGTATCGATTTCACAGTCCCAGGTGCGAAACCGGGACTAATGACCCTTACAAACCGGGACTATAGGCCCTTTTTCTCACTAGTGGTAGTCCCTTAGCTGTTGACGCCTACCGTCCTCCCCAACCCCCCTAATGTTCCAAATAAATATGAAAAAGGGGACATTAATTGGAAAACATCATCGGGTGTGATACCCCTATGCAGGATTGAGCGATCCCTACTACTCATCAAGGGCCAGGATAGAGCCTTAGGGGGCTTCCCGTCTCCTCCTGGCTAGGGGCACACTGGGGGCTATCTCGCCAGAGGAAAACATCACTACTAGTCCATGTCACACCCTGCCCAGGTCTAGTTGGCCCTTGGGGCCTAGCCCTCTCGCCACTACCTGAGCATGAGATGCATCCAAGGCCCCATCATGGATCTCCTTAGCTTTTAGTGCTGCGATCTGCTCCAAATGGGCTCCTGCTCACCTCAGAAAATAATACCACAATCCTTGGCCACCTGATCCAAATGGTCTAGGGGACCTCATTGAGAATAGAGAACCTAGAACCAGTGGGAGGTGAGGAGGGGGAGGGTCGGATTGAGTACCTAGGTCGACCGTTGCGTGACATTGCCCGCATCTCAGCCATCTCTAACATGATTGGTTCCTTTCCTTCAGTCCAAACTCTGGACCTAGCGAGCCAGGCACTAGAGCGGGAAGGGGGCAGGGTGGGCTTAGGGCGACGGGGTGTGCAGGACTTGATGCCATCCATAGTGGTGTCAGGGAAGACCTGGTTGGCTCCTCAGCGTCGGGTGTAGGGGTTGCTGGGACCATGGGTCCAGGACTTCAAGGGCGAGGTCGGAGTAGAGCCCGCCGAGAGATTGTACCACACCACTCCCTATGAGCATTGAAGCACAGGAGGGGAAACCTCCATCCCCACACTCCCGGAGTCTTTGATCTCGGTAGTTTGGAGCCGGGGTGTATCACTATTATGGCATACCCATCAAGGCCATACCGTGAGAGCCCAAGTGCATCGGTCACTGGTGGGTCAAGGAACATGCAGCGGGGCATGTCCACAAGCGCCATCTTAGCCGGTGCACTATGAGGAAGTGACATGGGAAGGCTGGAGGGGATCAGCGAACATACCAGGCCTAGTGCAACGGAGAGGCTGGCATTCCCCCCACTGATAGTGCTAGAGGATGGAGGTTAGGCCATCGAAGGTAGGGAGGCACAGAGTGCTTCCCTAGCCCATCGAGGTCATCATCGGAGTCCTCCCCTGAGGAATCCCCGTCCTCCTCAGCGGCGAGACGCCAGGGGTTCGGAAGAGGGACCCCTAGGTCTAACCTGACCCTAGTCCGTCTCCAACTCCATAGTGAGGATCCATCATGCTTTCTTGAAGAAGGGAGAAAGGGTACAATCCAGCTTGGTCGTCAAGGGACTCAAGGATATGAACTGGTTCCTAGCCTATGAGAGAGCTCTCATCCACACATACGAACTTGCCAATGTCATGGGTGATCAGCTTGAGGTACTTCTCCTTCCTAGCTTCTTCAGAAATCCCTTGAATGCGCACCAACACAGTTGTTGCAGGTTCCTTTGGGGATGACCCTTGGGTGGCGCTGCATTCATGGATTTGGGGTTGAGGTAAGGGGGAAGCGTGTGGTGCTGCATCGAACATGCCATAGACTGAGATGTGAAGCTCCTTTTAATGATGGTCCAAGCCTTCGTAGATGTTTTGGTAAACATTATCATGTTAGCGACCTTAACAGACTAGGAACTTAGAAAAGCCAACAATACCGTTTGATCCTCTTGGATCCAGGCCGAGAATGACAGATTAGGCACCGATGAGGGTAATGCCTCTAGTTGTCATGGCGATGGAGGAGGGAGGGCATGGGCATGGGAAGATGCCCTCAACAAATACATGAAGGAGATTGCTCCCGAGGAGGGAGACAACCTACGATCGCCAAAATAGGTGAGTCTCGGCAGAGAGCTTGACTGTGATCAGATGCCCGAAGATGATGGGTTTTGGGAGGAGAGATACTCGATGCTCACAAGGAGACAATATTCATCTAATTATATACTAGCTAAATACCCGTAACAATTAATGTATGGAACGACATGAAAACATTTTTGAGAGCAATAAATATATATTTGCTCGTCTTAATTTTTTTTTGAACAGACGTCTTAATTTATTTGGAAGCATACCATTTCTTAGTGTTGTACTCCTTGAGGGTGATCGATTGGTCCAATTACATGCCTTCTACTATACTAGAATTCAGAACTCTCTCCCTGATGATCCATTTTTATCCGTCCCAAACACGTCTTTTACATCTCTTTATTTTTCTGGAATTTCAAATGAAAAGAAATACTACTAAACAGAAACGTATTCTATCCCGTCGACTTCCTCGTCCTCGATCGGCGCAGCTATCTGTCGATTGGGCATGTAAAAGTTCTTGCGGGAATCATGCATGTCAAATTTGTTTCATATACCAAAATTGCATATTTGGGACAATTTCCCCTACCAAAATTGCATAATGCATATATATGGTATCTTTATTTTGACGAGGAAGGAAGGATCTGTCCATGCTTTAGGGAAGGAAAATCAGCATATACGACGCATCTACGCGCAATTATATCCCAACTCTCCCATGATTCCCTAGCTCATATATACACATCTAGTCCAATGAAGCCATCGGTCATGGCGGCGGCGGCGGAGGTGGTGTCTGTCATATCGACGCTCCTAGAGCGCGTGACGGAGCGCAACGACGCGGCGCGGACGGAGGTGTGGTCGGCGTTCCGGTCGACGAGGAAGCCCGACATCTCCGTGCGCGACTACATGGCGCGCATCGCCGTGTACGCGCGCTGCAGCCCGGACTGCTTCGTCACCGCCTACATCTACCTCGACCGCCATGGCTTTCTCGCCGCACTCGACTCCTACAACGTGCACCGCCTCCTCATAACCTCTCTACTTGTCGCCGTCAAGTTCGTGGACGCCGGCGCTTGCGAATACGACGGAAACATCAACGCCTACTTCGCCAGGGTGGGCGGGATCGACCTGCCGGACATGAACCACATGGAGATGGACTTCCTCCTCCGCGTCAAATTCAGGCTCTTCGTCTCCACGGAGACGTTTCGCCGCTACCGCCACATGATCCGCTCCGAGATGCTCCGCCTCCAGATTCAGCGCCTTCCTCTCCCTTCATCATCTCAAGAAGACGACGCCGCCGACGACGACGGCAGCAGTCAGGAGAAGCAGCGGGCGGCCTAGGTTGCTTCCAAGCACGAACACTACCACATAGTTCTGCACTCTGTGTGTGTCACGGTACAATGTCAGCATGACCATTCAGAGTTCTTTGTTTTACTTTTTATTATCTTATATACATTTCGTACGTACGTGCAAGGATCGATCTTAATTTGTGTTTAGGGTTTATATATCTAATTATATGGGTCCAAAGAACAAAAGTATGCTTTAACCTTTTTCTATCACTATTAGAGCATTTCTAGCAGATACCACTAACCCACGTACTGTAAAAATAGTTTGTAGTTACCAATTTGAAGATCTCTCATGTAGAAAAGATACAGTAATCGCAACTGCATAATTTAAAAACATCATTGGTGCTACATCCACACTAGTTCATACATAAGGGGGGGGGGGGGGGGGGGGTTATCAGCTAGATCAACAAATTTACAAGAAAAAGCGATGTTGTTGCGGCATCGAAACAAAACCTAGCACGCGCTCTACCCTAGCTACCGGCTGTAAATACTCAACGGAGCATCTATAGCGGTGTCGCGTGCCTACTCTTCGTTGTCGTCGGTGGTGTCTTCGTTGGAGTAGTCAATGACGAGGAGGCCAAGCCGCGCCTGGTGCTCACGTGCGGAACGGCGCAAGGCGCGGCAGATGTCCCGCTGCTCGTCGGTGCGCTCGACGCGTCGGCGCTTCGCGATCCCACACGTCGGAGACGAGGATCCCGAGCGAGCTGAATTTGGCCTCCCGGACGTCATCGTCGTTATTGTCATCGATGTAGTCGATGTCAGAGGCCGCCGAGATAGAGGGCGCGGCAGGATAGAGAGCGGGCGCGCGGAGCGCATGGTCAAGCTCGAGCTGATTGAGGGAGAGGGGCGATGGAGGTTGCGGTGGCTCTGGGTCGTTGTGACGGTTCTGGCGGCGGCTCCTGGTGGTTGTGGGTGTGGTGGTGGACGACTCAGATCGGTTGTGACGGCGGGCGACTCGAGGTGGAGAAGGGAGATGAGGAAGGGATTGACGAGCGAAGGTGGTGCAGTGGTGACACGACGACAGCTGGCGGCACGAAGAGAGAGGAGGAGAGAGGCGAGATGAGAGGCACATGGCAGTGCACAGTTCTTCGGCACGTTGTAAAAATTAAATCCCTACTAGACCCGATTCAACTCTCTGGCACGTTGTAAAATTTTACCTTGCACCTACTGAACTGCATACGCAGGAAACGATGATAACCATATAGTCCGCTTGTGTTTGGTGTTAATAGTAGAGACAGACGTCGTTTCTTATGTTAATTTTAGAGACTCGTGATCTTTGATGATTTACATAACAGATTCAGGAGTTTTTTTATTTGATCGGGATTCAGAGTATTCTCATCTGGAGAACCAACCCGTGGTTGGATAGTTAGGAGGGCAGTGGTACCCCCAACTCACCAGAGTTCAAATCCCAGGTTTGACACTTTGGTGTCTCATAAAGGCGGAATATTCTTTCAGTGAGAGACGACGTTCCCGTCGATAGAGAGGGGCCTGTGGTAACTTCGTCAATATCAAGACCCGCCGTCTTAGTCTTTCGGAGATGCTCATAGGGGTAGGGTGTGCGTGCGTGTGTTCATAGGGGTGAGTGTATGTATGCTTTGTGAGCGTCTGCGTTTGTACTGTGTGTCTCAAAAAAAAAAAGAGTATTCTCATCTGAGGGGGACATGCATAGTGGTCTCGTTTGAGACACACCATGTGCAAGTGGTCGTGAGAATTCTCATGTTGGAACTTGGAAAAGGTTTGAAATTGGGTATTTTTTGTCAAATCTGACCTTTTTGCGAAAGTTCAACCGAATCTGACCCCTTCCCGATACTAATTCGGAATCCGATCCCTGGGGTTGGCACACATTTTAAACGGAGCCGAAGTTATATAGGTCGGCGCCAACATGTGACAACAGGGGGCATTCTAGTGAGGTCGGCGCCGTTTTAAATGGAGCCGACCTCCTTTGGTTCGGTTTTCTGATGTGTTGGTGCCGACCTGTACAACTTCGGCTCCATTTAAAATAGCGCCGACCCAGGAGTCAGATTTTGAATTAGTTTCGAGGAGGGGTCAGATTCGGTTGAAGTTTTCATATTTGACAAAAAATATTGAAATTGGCATTTGAAACTATTTACTGATTTGTTATGTCATTCATTGGGATTTGAGACTATTTATAACTTGTTATGTGAATTATTGTTGATGTAGATTCTAGGTATAGACACACTAACATATTTTTACATATATATTTATCTATTTATTATTAAGTATATATGATTTTGTAGTTTAAAAAACCAGTGAACCGATGAACCAGCTGTCCAACCAGTAAAAACCTAATCCGACAACCTTACCGGCTTAATCATCGGTCCGGATTTTTAAACTATACCGGTAAGGTTACTAGTAACGTTCACCATTAAGAAACGGTACCGGTAGAGTGTGACTTTTGAGGCGTGCATACGGTCTACAACCATTTTCCTGAATTCACCGAAATTGCCTTTTCAATGGTGTTGGAGCCTAAGGCCAAGGAGCAAACCAAACATAAGTTGAAAAAACTTTCGGATTCTCTCTAAAAATTGTGTGAATCTCAAGAAAGAAGTATAGATCACCCCCATAACTATCAAATTTTGGACAGAAAACCCCCCAACTATAAAATGGAGCACATAATAATCCCCACAAGTTTGCAAACCGGAGAGTTTGCCGCCTCTCCCGGTTTTAGGCTGTTTTGGTTAGTGGTTCTGGTGATGTGGCTGTAAGTGGATTGCACACGGTGGCAAAAATATTGTTGGATCCGAGCGCAACCTGGTTAGACTGAACCCAGTTCATCCAGCCAATTGACCAAGCTAACTGATCGATACAGTGGGGTGCGATTTTTCTGATGGTCGCCCGCAACAGATTCTAGGGTCCCTCGTTGGCGCACGGACGGACCGTCGCTGCCGTCACTCCAAGCCACCGCCGCCGTCACTCCAAGCCACACCTCGCTGCTCCGAGCGGCCTCTGTCGAGCGCGTGTATCTCGTAGCCATCGCCGTCATCGCTCCGAGGCTGGATTGAGCACCACCGTAGCTTCTCCGAGCGGTCTTCCCCGGCGATGTAATAAGCATCTGTTCTTTTCTAGTTGATCTAGGTGACGTACATGTGCTAGACTGTTGCAAGGCGCCTAAAGAGTCTGTTCTTTTCTAGTTGCAAGGCGTCTGAAGCATCTGTTTTTTTTAGTTGCAAAGCGCCTGAAGCAAGGTTACTGGATTAGACGTGATGAGCAGTATAAAGAACCGAGGGGAATCTGTGTATGTACTAGCTAGTTGATGAGCAGCACGAAGAACTGTAGCAAGGTCACTGGAACTTCTCAATTGTGGTAGGTTGTGATCTCGAGACATGATGTGCTTGATACCGAGCATTGGACTTAATATTTCCATGAGCAAACACATGATCTTGGGCTGGCTGAGAGCTAGATTTTTGCTGAGCAGTTTATATGATCTGCAAGATGCCTCTTGAGTTCAGGCAACGACAACTTTGACAGAAGCACTGTTGACATGCATGTGCTCCTCCCTTTATACAGCCACTCCTCCTTGTATTCAAATTGTCCTCGAAAATGAAACCTCACAGACAAATACTCTGGAGCATTCATGATTCTTTTTTTTTTTTTGAGAAAGGAGCATTCATGATTCAGTCCTACATAAAACACAGAAAAATCAAACATCCAAACACTGCAGTTGCACTATCTAACTGAATTTTCTGGATCCTTAAAAACCTCTCTTTAACAGTACAACACACCTAGTCGAATTCAGTCCAGATCAAACTAAAAACCATCTAGCATTGAAGAATTGACAATATCATCAACGTTCCTACGCCCTGGACACACGAAATCGCCGAATCCCTAAGAAAAACATCGGCCTAAACAGCCCTAAATTCCTCAAGAAAACCACTTCGGGTAGAATAGGAGAAAAGGAGCACTGCACTCCAATCAGCAGCAGAGCTAGGGATCGGGAGACTGACCTGCTCATCGCGTCGCACTCCCCCTTGATTCCGTGTGAAATCCATCCTAAAAAGCACGAGCTGGATCGAATCAGCCAGCGATCATCCGCCGTCGCTACCGTCTAGGAGTCGTCGCGGTAAAAATCCAGAGATGGCGAGGCCAAGCGTGCCGCCTAGAACTGTCCGGGACGATCTGGTTCGGTCTAAACAAGTTGCATCCGGGCCATTTGGACCGAGCGGGGCTAACTTTGCCACCGTGTGCACCGAAACTGCACACCGATCTGGTAGGGCTAACTTCCTACCGCCATGTCACCGAAACCGCTCACCAAAACTGCCTAAGACGGGAGAGGGGACTAATTGTCCGGTTTTGCAAACTTGTGGGGATTATGTGCTCCATTTCATAGTTGGGGGTTCTCTGTCCAACAGTTGATAGTTATGGGGGTGATGTATACTTCTTTCGAATCTCAATCACTTAAATTCATCATTTTAGCCCATCGTTTATAATATCATCTAAGGCGACTTACGATGTGACATATATTTGCCATTAAGATTTAACGAGCTGACTTTGATCGCAATAAATATATGATACATTCATCTCTCACGGTGCTTTTACATATGGCTTGGATGCGACTTACTAAGTCTTTAGCAAATACATAGCACCGGCATAATGCCTTGCATATATACATATATCCGACACAAACTCACATTAGCGCTGCCCCGATTATATATGCAGCCATTGATGCATCTAAGGCGACATGAATTCTAGGACCAGACGACATGAATTCTAGAACCAGACGACGGGAACAGACTCACGTTACAGGCCAAGTTTATTCAGCTCTGAACTTGGAAGATAGTTTATTCAGCTCTGAACTTCAGTATAACAAACTGACAGAAAACCGAGAACAAGACCGTCAACAGGATTGTGATGAGCAGTTTGTTGGTGCCGACTCGGTTGGGGATGGAATCTTCGATGCTGCACACGTCCTCAACGAGCTGGTCGTAGAGTCGCTTCACGTCGTCAGCCGTCTTTCCGCCACCAACAGCAGCAGCAGCTACGCGTTCCCAGCGGTCAGGCTCGTCACAGCCATACTCGACCAGTGCGCGCTCAAGCCTCATCATATAGTAGTCATCTTTGCGAGCAGAATTAACCATGAGTTGAACAGAACTAACAATTATCCCTCTCTAAAAGCATCATATCATAGATAAAAGTACGGAGTATATATCCATTAAAAGCAGAACTAGGCACAGGTCAACAGAATGTCTCTGTTGTTGCTGAATCATTCCTCATGAGAAAATCACCTTCATTGTTGGGGTTGCCATTGGGCGCACTTCCCTCACCTGCAGATGCTAGCGTTAAATTCCATCAACTAAAATTATCTATACTACAAGCTATAACAGTTGATCGATATAATCATTTACTGTATTTCATACTGATAAAGCTGTATTTCATTTGTATTTACTGTATTCCCTCACCTGTTATTTCATTTGTAAGGTACAACAGTTGATCGATATAATCATGCACAGAAAGCTAGCATATACTGTATTAAATTAGGACGGACGGCCACCTAGATATGCATTCACCGCATGAATGATCAAATCTTACACTAGCACATTGGATCGTGTACAAGAAAGAGATTGGAGACAATGCAGCTGAACAAGCTATAGCTACAAAATCGCGATTGCTAAATAAGATTTGCGCGTACAAGCAGAGTACGCCTCACCTTGCCCAGCTTGCGTCTGGCGCCGTGGCGCTGCCCGAGCCCATCCCCATGCTGCCGCTGCTGCTGCTGCCGCCGTCGACCCGGTCGCCGCCCGAGCCCATCTGCTCCATAGTGCTGCCACCGCCGACCCCTTCACCGGAGGCAGCAGCTCCTTCATCCACCATAGCAGACGGGGATGGGAAGGAGGAAAGGAAGTGCTGATTGCTCGAGGAGGACCAAGATCTCGGGTTGCCTGCAGCCGCCAGACAGGAGTGGAGAGGGGGAAACCGGGAAAGTGAAGATTAGTGTAGGGCACGCTGGGTTGGATTGGGCAGGGCCGGGCCGGGCTAAAAATGAAAAACGGGCCGACTCTTTTACCCACCTTATTACTAATACCGGGCCCAAATGAAAATCAAAACCTTGTTGAACCTCACCTTCTCCAAACCGGCACAGTGAACCAATCCTAGCGTCCCTCGAAAACAAAACAAAATACCAATCATAACAGGAAAAAAGATACTCAGTTTAAAATGAGTAAATTGAATTCCATACTCAATCTCATAGATATATTGGTGGGAATGGATGTGGAAATGGTGGTGATGGTGGCGACAGAGTTTCGACGACGTTGAGGTATTTACACTACAGGAACAAGACAAGATACCGACGGCTAGGGGGTACGCTGACAACAATTTGTTGGGGCCGAGGGGAGCCATCAGCATAGCTAGGCCATCGGCATAGGTTGCAGATGGCGTCTGGGGTTGACGGAGTTTGACGGCATAGGAACTACGCCGAATATTTTCCCTTTTACCACATTGATAATAGAAATATTATAACTAAATCATTCTAATTTAGAAAAATAAAAATAATATATTAAATTTTGTAAAAAATAAGATATATCTATCTACACCCAAATATTACATATTTATGTTGAATAAAAAAATAAGTAAAACATAAAAACATTACGTATACTTCCGTATAACATTTTTTTTGAAAAGTGGGTCTGATTTGGACTACATGTACATGATCTGATGCTCATAATTTTTTTTGGAAAAATCATTTTTAGATTCACAATATGATATTTTATTAGAGAACAGCTGCAAGTTTAGCGAGGCTCGGCCGCGATCTAAGAATGTTCATGCCCGTTGTTTTGAAATAGGCATAAGAAATCCAAAAATAATCCAAAAAATGTAAAACCTTTGTATGATGTCATATTATGTGACATAATTGCAAGGAAAAAATACAATATCAAACTTGGAATATTCCAAATATCTTAAAAAACCTTCTCAGAAATGAGCAATCATGTTCGAGGTTTTATGAATTTTAGGACAAATGAGTAATATTATGGATAGAATCATGGCATAGTTTGTGATAAATATGTTCATATGCACACATGTGTATCTTAGGACAGCGAACAATATTGCAGAAGAAAGTTTTCCTTTTTCGTCATACCAAAAGGCCATTTTCTATTTTCTGATGCTAAAAATGCGGTGTTTTGCGAAGCAACCACCAAATAAATTTTTCAAAATGGTACCAACCCAATTTTCTTAAATACTAGACCACTGTTTATGGACAATGTCCAAACCGGGGTATCTTAAACCTTTCCATCAACTCCTCGTGAAAAGGACAAATTTCTACCGAGTCGGTAAGAAATGAATCAGATTTGAACTACATGTGCATGATGTGATGCTTATTTTTAGGTAAATAATATGATATTTTATCGGAGATCCATTGCAAGTTTAGTTACTAGGGACTTGTTTTCTTTATATACCACACCTGTATTAATGTTTCCACTTAATACAATTTTAGTATAATACTAAACTATTATAAACATTAGAGATATATCAAATAAAAAACTTTATTATTGGCCGCTAGGGCATATCTCCTTAACAACAACCATCAAAGTTTTCTTTGTATCATGCTTCAAATCACTCAAACCTGTCTGTCTATTTTTTTTGGAAATGAGCGCATATATTAACGATAACATTTAATGTTTACACCCGGCCTCTGCATAACTAGGATGCACACAGCCACATAAACGACAGAGCTAGTAAATAAAAAGTAGAAAAGCATTACACAAAGACACTATCGAAAAAAGTCTTGTATCTAAGGCATATCAATCCTCAAGTCACGCGGTCATCCATGTCGGGAGAAAATATCCCTCGCCGTATCCTGCAATCGCGCACATCCCTTCACAAATAAGTCGTGAAACTCCATACGTTGAAGAATAGTCCATTATCGGAGAAAAACCGTGGCTCGATAAATAACCTGCAGATGTGAAGACACAATGTTATTAAAAATCTTGTCATTTCTACCAAGCTATAGCGATCATATAATGTCAAGCGCTCTCACCCTAAATAAAGTTCTGTACTTATCAACAATTCCACACAACCAATTACCAAAAACATTACACTAGTAGAAAACAGGCCATCCGTTCGCGCCCCCTCAGAGCATTAGTCCCGGTTGCGCCACCAACCGGGACTAATGCTGGCACGCGTCTCGGTTCGAGCGGGCACGGGGCCCGAAGGCATGCGTCCCGGTTGGTAAGGGGGCATGCGTCCCGGTTGGAGCCACCAACCGGGACTAAAGGTTTGGCCACAGCCACGTGGCGTGGCACACACCTTTAGTCCCGGTTGGTGGCTCCAACCGGGACGTATGCTCCCACCCTCTATAAATGCAACGCCCCAGCCCCCTTTGCCTCCACTCTGTTTTTTCTCTTGGTGGAAGGTGTGAGGGGTGTGCTAGTTTTTTCTCCCCTATGCATGCATTCAAGGTGTTTGATGAAATATTTGAGTGAATAATCCCGTTCAATTTCTCACAGAACAAAAATATAGAAGGTGTCCGAGACGCACTTGAGCTTTCTCCTCTTTATTTCCCTCGATCGAGGTTAGCAATCTTATCTTTTCTCTGTCATTGATACAATGCATGTATCGATGTGAATTGGTCATTTCACTATTTATGATGTCCTGTTTTTTGATAAACTTACTTATATGATGCAGATGAACGGTCGGAAATGGATGTACGGTGACCGGCGCGTAGCCGGGTATATGAAATGTGTGGATAAATTTATCGATGTGGCTACGGCAAACAAAGAGAATGGTTTTATACGTTGTCCATGTGTTCAATGTCGGAACAACAAGGAGTACTCTTCCTCGAAAATCATTCGCGGCCACCTGATTATAAAAGGTTTCATGCCCAACTATAATTGCTGGACCAAGCACGGGGAAAGAGGGGTTATGATGGAAGATGGTGAAGAAGAAGAAGATGATAACAACTATCATCATATGTTTCCTGAATACAGTGATACTGGAATGGAAGACAATGGAGAGGAAAGAGGTGAAGAACGGGCATCAGATGAGCCGGCTGATGAACTTGGTAGGGTCATTTCTGATGCAAAGCGAGACTGTGAAACAGAAAATGAGAAGTTGAAGTTAGAGGGCATGTTAGAAGATCACAAGAAATTGTTGTACCCAAATTGTAAAGATGGCAGCACAAAGCTCGGTACCACACTGGAATTGTTGCGATGGAAGGCAGAGTGTGGTCTAACTGACTCCTCATTGAAAATATGCTGAAAATAATGAAGCCGAAGTTTCCAAAACATAACGAACTTCCCGAGAGTACCTACGAAGCAAAGAAGACTCTCTGTCCTCTAGGATTAGATGTGCAAAAGATACATGCATGCATTAATGACTGCATCCTCTACCGCGGTAAGGAGTATGAGAATTTAGATAAATGCCCGGTATGCAAAGCGTTGCGGTATAAGATCAGACGAGATGACCCCGGTGATGTTGAGGGAGAGCCCCTCCGGAAGAGGGTTCCTGCTAAGGTTATGTGGTATGCTCCTATAATACCAAGGTTGAAACGCATGTTCAGAAACAAAGAGCATGCCAGGTTGTTGCGATGGCACAAAGAAGACCGTAAGAAAGACGGGAAGTTGAGACACCCTGCTGATGGGTCACAGTGGAGAAAAATCGAGAGACCTCCCAGACTTTGTAGGTGACGCAAGGAACTTATGGTTTGGTCTAAGTACGGATGGCATGAATCCTTTTGGGGAGCAGAGCTGCAGTCACAGCACCTGGCCCGTAACTCTATGTATCTACAACCTGCCTCCTTGGTTGTGCATGAAGCGTAAGTTCATTATGATGCCAGTGCTCATCCAAGGCCCGAAGCAACCGGGCAACGACATTGATGTGTACCTTAGGCCATTAGTTGAAGAACTCTTACAGTTGTGGGGCAAACCAGGTGTACGTGTGTGGGATGAGAACAAACAGGAGCCATTTGATCTACGAGGGTTGTTATTCGTAACCATCAATGATTGGCCTGCTCTTAGTAACCTTTCAGGACAAACAAACAGGGGATATAAGGCATGCACACACTGTTTAGATAAGACTGAAGGTACATATTTGCATAAATGCAAGAAGGTTGTGTACCTGGCGAATCGACGATTTCTTCCTACCAATCATCCCGTAAGAAAGAAAGGCAAGCATTTCAAAGGTGAGGCAGATCACCGGAAGAAGCCTGAACTCCCTGCTGGTGATGATGTATTTGGTATGGTCAAGGACATAGAAGTAATCTTTGGAAAGGGTCCCGGCGGTCAATCAGTTCCGAACGACGTCGCTACAGGACACGCACCCATGTGGAAGAAGAAATCTATATTTTGGGAGCTGCCATATTGGAAAGTCCTGCGTGTCCGCTCTTCAATCGACGTGATGCACGTGACGAAGAATCTTTGCGTGAACCTGCTAGGATTCCTAGGCGTGTATGGGAAGACAAAAGATACACCAGAAGCACGGGAGGACCAACAAATTATGAAAGACCCAAAGAACATGCATACACATAACAAGACGGATAAATGGTGTCACTTAAGTCGTGCCAGCTATGCTCTTACCAAAGCAGAGAAGGAAATATTTTTTGAAGTCCTTTACAGTATCAAGGTGCCGTCGGGCTTCTCATCTAATATAAAGGGGATAATAAATATGGCAGAGAAAAAGTTCCAAAACCTGAAGTCTCATGACTTTCACGTGATTATGACGCAGTTGCTTCCGATTGCATTGAGGGGGCTTCTACCGAAAAATGTTCGAGTACCCATTGTGAAGCTGTGTGCATTCCTCAATGCAATATCTCAGAAGGTAATCAATCCAGATATTCTGCCAAGGTTACAGAAGGATGTGGTACAATGTCTTGTTAGTTTTGAATTGGTGTTCCCACCATCCTTCTTCAATATTATGACGCATCTCCTGGTTCACCTAGTGGAAGAGATTGCCATTCTCGGTCCGGTATTTCTGCACAATATGTTCCCCTTTGAGAGGTTCATGGGAGTCTTAAAGAAATATGTTCATAACCGTTCTAGACTAGAAGGAAGCATCTCCAAGGGATATGGAACAAAGGAGGTCATTGAGTTTTGTGCTGACTTTATTCCTGACCTTAAGCCGATTGGTGTTTCTGACTCGCGGCATGAGGGAAGACTAAGTGGAAAAGACACGCTGGGAAAGAAAGCAATGATATGTAGGGACAGGGATTCTTTCACTAAAGCACACTACACAGTTCTACATAATTCCACCTTGGCAGCTCCGTATATCGAGGAACACAAGAATATTGTACGCTCCAAAAACCCGGGGAAGCCTGAATCATGGATTACAAATGAACACATGAAGTCTTTCGGTGGTTGGATGCGGACACATCTCTTGAATGACACCACTGTTGGAGATCAGCTATACTTGTTGGCCGCGTCACCATCTTCTACTGTATTGAATTTCCAAGGGTACGAAATAAATGGGAATACATTCTACACGATCGCCCAAGATAAAAAGAGCACCAACCAAAATAGTGGTGTCCGCTTTGATGCAATAGACGAGAATGGACAAAAGGACACATATTATGGTTACATAGAGGAGATATGGGAACTAGACTATGGAGTCTCTTTTAAGGTCCCTTTGTTTCGCTGCAAATGGGTCAACTTGAATGGGGAAGGGGTAAAGATAGACCAGTTGTACGGAATGACAACAATGGATCTCAACAATCTTGGTTATAGAGATGAACCATTCATCCTAGCCAATGATGTGTCTCAGGTTTTCTATGTGAAGGACATGTCCTCCAGACCGAAAAAAAGAAAAAATATGCAAACGAATACATCATATGATGAGCCAAAGCATCACATAATTCTTTCAGGGAAAAGAAACATCGTGGGAATCGAGGACAAGACAGACATGTCAGAAGATTATAATAAGTTTGATGAAATTCCGCCCTTCACAGTGAAAACTGACCCAAGCATTCCGTTAAGTAAAGAAGATGCTCCATGGTTACGTCTGAAGCGATCATAAGGAAGGACATATGCCAAGAAGTTCATGCTCATATTATGTAACTCTAGTTCATGTCTTTCGCGGTTTGTGGCTTCACCGAAGGATATCTTTCGCGGTTTGTGGCTTGACCGAGACTATATATAGGGGGGCCTTTAGTCCCGGTTTTGTAGTCTCAGTTTTTAATATTAATAAATGTCTTGAGTGTTAGTCCCGTTTTGTGGCTGGACCGGGACTATGAAGAAGTTGTCCCGATTCGTACTTACCATTAAGATCTGATCTCCAAATGCGCGCGGTCACATATTAGGGAGTGCCTCTATGACCAGTTTCTTGGAGATGCCGGAGGACTAGGATCCGGCGGCATCTCCCTGAAACTGGTCGTAGTGGTGTCCCTGCTCTCGAAAACCATCTTGCAGCTTGTAACTTCTCTAACTAGATCAATACACCTGGGAGCTAACTAATTTCACATATTAGGGAGTGCCTCTATGACCAGTTTCTCGGAGATGCCGGAGGACCGGGCTCCGTCGGCATCTCCCTGAAACTGGCCGTAGTGGTGTCCCTGCTCTCGAAAACCATCTTGCAGCTTGTAACTTCTTTAACTAGATCAATACGCCTCGGAGCTAACTAATTTCACATATTAGGGAGTGCCTCTATGACCAGTTTCTCGGAGATGCCGGAGGACTGGGCTCCGTCGACATCTCCCTGAAACTGGCTGTAGTGGTGTCCCTGCTCTCGAAAACCATCTTGGAGATGCCTCAAACTGGCTGGAGGACTGGACTCGCAAGGATGCCTATTTATAGTACAAGCAGCTCGGCATAGTGTCGACACTTACGAAATAATGTCGACACTCACCCCTATTATTAGTGCTGACTCGTGTTTTGTCCCGGTTGGTGTCTCCAACCGGGACTACAGGTTCATCTTTAGTCCCGGTTGGTGACACCATCCGGGACAAGGTACATGCCGCACGACATAATGTCGACACTCACCCCTATCATTAGTGCTGCCTGGCCCAGCCTGCCGAAATCCCTCCGCGTGGTGTCGACAATGAAAATCCTGTTTCAGAATGCTACCGTCCCATTTTTAGAACAATCCGAACAATGAAAATCTTTCACAAAATGACCTATCATGTTCGAGGTTTCATGGCTTTCGGTCCAAATGACCGATGTTATGTGCTGAATCACGGCATAGTTTGTGATGTTGTGCCCATATTATGCATGTGTGTGGACATTGGTATGGAGAACAATGTTTTGTGAAGTAACCACCAAAATGCCGTTTTAGAATGCCGTTTCAGAACGGGTCGTTTTGTGAAGTAACCACCAAAATGCCGTTTCAGAATGCTACCGTCCCATTTTCCTAAAATACTAGACCACCTTACATGGACTATCTCCCAATCGGGACATCTCAAACCTTTTCGTCCATCCCGGGTAAAAAGGACAAATGTCTGCCGAATCGGCAGGAAGTGGGTCCGGTTTGTACTACAGGTACATGATCTCGCCCGTGATTTTTTGAAAAAATCATTTTTAGACTCGCAATATGTGGTTTCTTTAGAGATCCAATGCAATTTCTAACGATGCTCGTCCCCTATCTTCATGCACACCGGTTCGACCTTAGTTAGAAATTCAGATAATTCAAAACGGGCATAATAAATTCAAAAAAATCCGAACAATGAAAATCCTTCGCGTGGTGTCATATTATGTTACATAGTTGAAAGGAGAAATACCAGACTTGGTATATTGATTATGTTTCGAAAAAACCTTCACAAAATGACCTATCATGTTCGAGGTTTCATGGCTTTCGGTCCAAATGACCAATGTTATGTGCTGAATCATGACATAGTTTGTGATGGTGTGCCCATATTATCGATGTGTGTGGAAATTGGTATGGAGAACAATGTTGCAGGAGGAAGTTTTCCTTTTTTGTCGTACGGAAAAGCCCTTTTCCATTTTCCGAGCGCAAAAAACGGGTCGTTTTGTGAAGTAACCACCAAAATGCCGTTTCAGAATGCTACCGTCCCATTTTCCTAAAATACTAGACCACCTTACATGGACTATCTCCCAACCGGGATATCTCAAACCTTTTTGTCCATCCCGGGTAAAAAGGACAAATGTCTGCCGAATCGATAGGAAGTGGGTCCGGTTTGTACTACAGGTACATGATCTATCGCCCGTGATTTTTGAAAAAAATCATTTTTAGACTCGCAATATGTGGTTTCTTCAGAGATCCAATGCAATTTCTAACGATGCTCGTCCCCTATCTTCATGCACACCGGTTCGACCATAGTTAGAAATTCAGATAATTCAAAACAGGCATAATAAATTCAAAAAAAATCCAAACAATGAAAATCCTTCGCGTGGTGTCATATTATGTTACATAGTTGAAAGGAAAAATACCAGACTTGGTATATTGATTATGTTTCGAAAGAACCTTCACAAAATGACCTATCATGTTCGAGGTTTCATGGCTTTCGGTCCAAATGACCGATGTTATGTGCTGAATCACGACATAGTTTGTGATGGTGTGCCCATATTATGCATGTGTGTGGACATTGGTATGGAGAACAATGTTGCAGGAGGAAGTTTTCCTTTTTGTCGCACGGAAAAACCCTTTTCCATTTTTCGAGCGCTCGCCAGGCACGAGGAGGACGGCCCACCTCCTCCGAAATTCAACGAGGCCGGCCGTCGGCTATGGTGGCGCGGCCGGACTCTCCAGAGCGTCATGGCCTACGACACGGCCGCCGACTCTAGCCCCCGCCTGCGCTACCCTCAAGTACAGCCCACTCGTACTCAGCCTTCAAGGTTCAACTACGGCGACCCCGACGACGACAGCGACGACGGCCGCGGCGAGTATGATGACTATAGTGGCGAGTATTACAGGTGTAGGCAGGAGCATGACTGAATCATTCCAACATTGCAAAACAAGTTCGGCCGATTGTGGCTTAATCTGGGCATGTATCTTAATTTTCAGTTCTTCTATGTAACTTTAAGTCCTTTTTCTATCCAGTTCTATCCTAATCAAATTTTCTTTCCGCCCATTATTTTAAGTCCTTTTTTTCTGTCCATTAATATATAAAAAATGTAAGTTAATTCAAATCCAAATTAAAAATAGAAAATGGTTTTGAATTACTTATTCAAATCCAAACACTTTTTATGTTTAAAGTTTTTCTAAATTCCAAATTAATATTCAAAAAATATAAGTTAATTCATTTTTAATTTTAAATGGTTCATAGTTTAAATGGTTACATTAATTTTTTTTAAAAACAGAAAATGGTTTTGAATTATTATTCAAATTCAAACACTTTTTATGTTTAAAGTTTTTCTAAATTCCAAATTAATATTCAAAAAATATAAGTTAATTAATTTTTAATTTTAAATGGTTACATTAATTATTTTTTAAAAATAGAAAATGGTTTTGAATTAGTTATTCAAATCCAAACACTTTTTATGTTTAAAGTTTTTCTAAATTCCAAATTAATATTCAAAAAATATAAGTTAATTCATTTTTAATTTTAAATGGGTCATAGTTTAAATGGTTACATTAATTATTTTGAAAAACAGAAAATGGTTTCGAATTAGTTATTCAAATTCCAACACTTTTGATGTTTAAAGTTTTTCTAAATTCCAAAGTAATTATCATTTAAAAAACATTACAGATTTAAACCCCAAAATAAAAAAAATAAGGCGGGAACAGAGAGAAAATTACTGAAAAATTTGAAAACAGGGTCATATGTTCCGGTTGGAGCCACCAACCGGGACTAAAGACCCCTGCGCGCGCTAACCCTTGGTCTGCTGAAAAAGTTGGAGTATACGTCCCGATTGGTGGCTCCAACCGGGACGTATGACCCTTTAGTCCAGGTTGGAGCCACCAACCGGGACAAAAGGTCCTTCGGTTATAACTGGATCGCCTCCTCTTCTTCTTCCCCATCTCACTTCTCTGCTTCTCACCGATGCGCGCATAGGAGCCACCCCCGACGCCGACAGGCTGCCCGAGCCCGCGCGTTCCGTCCGCCACCACCGCCGCCTCCGTCCGTGCGCGCCCCAGCTACTTCCCCCGCCCGCCCGCCCGACGCCGCCAGCAGCGCCACCACCGCCGCGCGTCGTCGCCGCCAGAAGGTACGCCCCCTCTCCCTGCCTCTGTCCTCCCCTCCCCTGCCGCCGCTGGCAGGCACCGACGGGATTTCTCTCGTGGCGTGGTGCGGCGGGTGCGGCGGCGGCGGGATTTATCGCGTCCACACACGCTGGTGGCATGGTGTGGAGGTTCCGTGGCTGGCGGCGGCGTGACATGGTGCGACGGGTGCTAGCGTGTCGGCGCCGTCGGCAGGCACCTCCTCCCCTCCTCGTGGCTGCTGGCGCGGGATGACTCTGCCGCTCCCGCCGGCGAGTCCGACGTGGAGGCAGACATGGCCTCCGCGTGGCTACCGCGTGGGCCGATCAAACCAGCCCTGACCCCACCTTGCTCGCGTGGCGCTAGCGTGGCTTGCCCGCGTGGACCAGGCCCACCCGTCAGCGGCAGTGTGTAACCTCTGCCCTGGTGAAAAACACCCAACGGCCCCCTCTGTCCCACTTTGCTCACGTGGCTGCCTATGTGGCACAGGGCCCATGAGTCAGTTGCTGTGGGTATAGTTTGCCTGGGTGTAAAAAATAATTCCAGACTTATTTATTTTCAGAAATTGTTTTGAATATTGTAAATTCAATATCTTTTTATTTATAAGTCAGAAAAATACAAATAATATAGCAAAATGTTCAAAAAATGAAACCTAGCTATCTAACCTATAATCATGCATTGTTCAACAACTTAAATGACAAGTATAATTAGAATAACAAATGCACCCCTCTCATATGTTCCGGAGTTTCCCCGAGTTAGGGTTTTCACCCCTCGGAACCCCGATTAAATCGTCGAGCATGTCTTAGGGTTACATTCCAATGCAAATTAACTTGTCATATCATCATACTTGCTTGAGCATTGCATTGATGCCATGTGTTGATTGTTTCCCTTTCTTTTCGGTGTTTGGATTATTAGGTTTATTATTAGTTAGGTATTATTAGGTTTATTAATTAGTTTGGTATTATTGGACTTCGGCCCCACTGGCCAGTCACTATGGGTAGCCCCAGACCCGATTCACATTGTCAAGCAACTTAAAAGCCCTATCTTAGATAAGGAATCATTAATGCCCTTTAGGTGCATGTGGGTTCGACGATGTGCCTTCGCCAGGGCATTTCGAACCCTCTTAAATCGATTCCATTATGGTATTTTGTTAGTATCTAGTGTTACCTATCTGCTGGATAGTTTCCCTTTTGTAGCCTTATACTCATGTTCCTCTCTCATATGCATCCGAGGTTTCTCCGAACTAGGTTTTACACCCCTCGGAACTCCGGAATATTGATTTTAGTTGATTTTAGCTAGAGTTACCTATCTACTACACAGTTTCCTTTTTGTAGCTAGGTTTAGGGTTTAGGGTTTCTCTTCATTTTTATTATTGTGTATGTATATATTAGGGTTTCTCTTAATTAGGGTTTATATCTCTCAACACCGTACCTAACTTTCTCCCTTGGCCGCTTGGACTTATTCGTTTTTCCACCTATGCAGAAAATATGGACCCACATGTCAGAGACGAAGAAAAGGAAGAGTTGACCCAAGGTGTGATCCGCGGGAAAGAAAATTTAGATGTATCAACGTTTCTGAACAACTCCGGTGAGGGTGATCCTCTTTTTACCGGAATAGACGACTTGTTTGAGGTTGAAGGTGTTGCCTTCCGCGAGGGAGAAGGCGATGCCTTGTGTAATCGAGAAGACGACCACTCCGGCGAGGTGCATGTAATATAATTAATTCATTAATTAATCATCTGCTATCTATATAGAAATAGTAACGACGATCTTTCTTCTTTTAGCCCTTCGGATCGAACAAATCTACTGAAAAGAGCAGACGAGGCCCAACCAAAAAGTTGCAAGACCATGAGAGGTTCAGGATCGAAGATGTCGCTGAAGACGGCAAACCGACGGCTCCCGAAGTTGTCGCAAATAAATTTGTGGCACAATGCGGAGTAATCGTTAGGGACTTAATCCCGATCACCATTAGAAATTGGAATAGGCCTGCTAATGCGGATGAAGAGGGAACATGTTTATTTGTCCCTAACCACGCCAAATATTTACCGTGGAAGAGGCTCATGGTTAATTTCAAACTACCAAAGATAGAGCTGGATCCAAATGCGGAGGATCCAGTTGAGGACGCCTTAGAACATGGGAGAGCCATGGAGGCTAAGGTTAGGGAGTGGGCTTTGAAGAAGATGGCCCAGTGTTTCACCAACTGGAAGAAAATATTGCACCTTGACTATGCCGTGAAAGAGAAGACTCCCGATTTCAAGAATATTCAGTTTGAGAAGATAAAACCATTCTGGGCTGAGTTTGTGGAATACAAGAAATCAGAAAAAGCTAAGAAAATGTCTGCAACGAATAAGTTGAATGCTGCTAACAAGAAGTATCACCATAATATGGGGCAAGGTGGCTACAGGGCTGGCATTCCTAAGTGGGAGAAACTTGAGAATGAACTGCGTGCTAAAAAGATCACCCCAGAGACAGACGATTGGGTAGAACGTGCAAGGAATTGGTTTTACGGGCATGGGGGCACGTTGGACTCGGAAGGGAGGTGTATATATAACATACTACATAAAGAAGACCCCTTGCCAATCGAGAGGATCAGAAAAGCAGTAAAGGCTGTTAAAGATGGGGACTTCATTCCCGATAGAGAGAATGATGAGCTCACACTCGCCCTTGGAAATAAGGAACATGATGGACGAACACGAGGCACAAGAGGCTCCCAACCATGGAGGACTGGGTTTCCCGAAGAGAGGAAGAAATATCCTGATAGAAGCCGTCAGAGGAGAAAGGACAGGGCGGAAGTTGAAGCAGATATTCAGAAAGAGCGAATGCGTATAATTGAAGAACGAATAAAGCAACAACAAGATGAAATTAACGCACTTAAAGAGCAAAGTACTACCGGCCCATCTTAGCAGCACACCGCATTCGATGCTACCGGCCTATCGAATAATCGAAAAAGCAGTGTGGCTTCCATCGAGGTCCCGGGTGATGACAATGGCGATGCCGATGGTGCACCGACGATGGCTCCTGTTGGCTACCCAGTGGATGATATCACAGAGATGACACACTGCGAGCTACATGTCAAAGTTGTGAACATATCAATGAAGGTGGCGGTCGGCTATGCCTTACCAATTGGACCCACACCAACTTACCACTGTCGTCCGGTTCCAGAGGGCTACGCTGTTGTCGGGGTGGATGAAATCATGCCCACCTTTGAAGTTTTGGATCTTCACTACCCTGCAGGTGAAGGGGATGTGACTGTACTAGGAGACGCAACAAACGTCAGCATTCTATGGCCGAAGGAATGTATCGTGCTTCGAAATCACACGCCAAGGCCATCTTCGCCGCCGCCTCACCCGTCTCCAGCGAGGTCGTCGCCGCCGCGACAGCCGTCTTCATCGCCTCACCCGGCTCCGTCGCGTCACCAATCTCCGGCGCAGCCATCGCCATGGGAGCCATCGCCGGCGCCTCAGGATAAAAAGCGTAAGCGTACCGCTACTCTGTGTCGTGGTAAGCGATCGCCGAAACGTAAACAAGAGCCTCTTCCAAAAGTACCAAAGGTTCCTCCCAAGAGAGCTTATGACTGTACTGAAGAGGAGACTGCGGCGATCGTTGATGCGGAAACGACAGCGTTTTTCGCTAAGCTGAGGCGGCCGAAAGAGCCAGAGTTCCCCAGCACCAAAGAAGAAAAAGCCAAAGTGTTGAAAATGCTAAAGTCTCTTCATCAACCCGAGCCAAAGCTGTCATCAGACTATGAGCGTTCTATGCTCAAGTCACATGCGGCACAAAAAGCCTCGAAGAGCAGTACTGATGCAAGCGGGAAATCTGTTGCCCAGCTCGGAGAACAAGCAAAACAGTCTTGCGCCCCTCTCAAGGTGATTTCCCAAACCAATGTGGGGTCGAGCAAATATGGGGCCGAAGAGCAGTATGATCCAGAGGTAGTTGCACAATACGGAGAAGCTGCCGCTGCTCAAGGTATGAGTATTGCCTAGTACTTATCCCAGTTAGAGTACTTCCCCGTGAGTGAAGTAGCATACAAATACCAGTACGACAAACCTCTCGTCAAACCTGAGGAGGTAAACAATCTTCCAACAAAAATGCGAAGATTGCATAACTGGTACATGCATGCCACAAAGGCCGGGGCTAACTGGATAGTGCTGAGGGTTACAAAAAAGCATCATGGGAAAGAAAAGGATGACATGATATCCATTAAATTTGATGAACTATTTCAATTATTCAATCAAGACGCCTTGGACAAATCGATCATCAGTGCCTATTGTCTGTAAGTACTAATTCTGTAATTAATTTAGTCTCCAGCTATCTCACCTTGTTTATTGCATGTATATAATCATACTGTAATATGCAGAATGAAGATTCTCGAATACAGCAGAGGACAAATCTATGACATTGGCTTCATTGACCCACATTGGGTTCATGAAGCTAATCTCAAAACAAGCCCTCAGGATACGGAGGATAATATAGTACACGCGTTAAGGTTTTAAGAAACCAGAAGGGAAATACTTTTCCTTACAACTTCGAGTGAGTGTTATTGTCTTCTATACACTTTCAATTTCGCTTACTCGATGTTAAGTATATAATTGATTAGTTATGCATTCGCAGCTTCCACTATATTCTGTTAATCATTCAACTTGACAAAGGCCGTGTACTAGTCATGGACTCGAAACATAAACCCCTTGAGACGTGGAAGGACATGCAGATGCTTCTCCAGCGGTAATTCTAATCATTACGACACTATATCGACAACGTTCGTGAATTTTACGATATCAAGTAATTAATAACTTCTTTTATTCGTTTTCTTCGCCGGGCAGCGCTTGGAAACAGTTCACCAACAAGGCTAGGGGTGTTTGGAAAGAGGAGCTTACATTTCAACCACTAGATGTAAGCACCACTAGCTATATCCGCGCATATCTTTGATTCTAGTTTTGATACAGTTATTATCATGCTTGATTATTATTTTGATTGAACTCTGTTCTCGTAAAGTGCCTGACGCAGGGACCAGGTAACAATCTATGTGGATACTATGTTTGCAAGTTCATCCGGCAGACGTGCGATGAGAAGGGCAGAAATTTAGAGCAACTCCACGTAAACAATTTCTATAGTTTTTAATTACAATCAAATTGTGTTTAGTTTCATTCATATAGGCTGACTCCTTTTTTAAATCAGATCGAACGTCTACGGGACGGTCTTCTGCCAAAGGATCGCGTACGAGCAATTCAGGAGGAATTGGCGGGATTCTTGGATGCAGAAGTCCTAAACCCAAAAGGGGAATACTATTCGGCCATGTATAGACAATAGGGATTGTAAAAAGAGCAACTTTTGTATGTAGTGCATGAACTCGATCCGTGTATCGAATGTAATATTGTCATGATGATCTTGTGTAATATAACGGTTCCTTCATTGATAAGTGCAAAACACTAAATAAACAATAAAACAACCTAAATGAATTCTCTGCCGCGGCACAAAAAGTGACGAAAATGCTGCCGCGGCAACAAAATGTGCCAAAATGAATTCTCTGCCGCGGCAGAAGGTTATTTGTCCCGGTTCGTGTTACGAACCGGGACTAATGCCCCCCGCTCGCGCTCTGACGCCGCCACGTTGTGCCCCCATTTGTCCCGGTTGGTGGGGCAACCGGGACTAAAGGTTGGGGCTTTAGTCCCGATTGCCCCGTCTCGGTTAGGTAACCGGGATTAAAGCCCCTTACCAACCGGGACCAATGGGCCTCTCTGCACTAGTGTTGGTTACTGAGGTTGGATAGGATAAACCAGAAGCTATTTGGATGAATAACCATATAGAGCGAGCGAATTTACACTGAAAGAATAAATGATGAATTGTCTCATTGTGATGACAGAAAACGCATTGTGTACTTCCATGCCAATTCCTTTTTGCAAGATTATCTTTTGTTAAAACTACACCTTTACGTAAATACCATGCAAAAAAATCGTCTTAAGAGGTATTTTCATTTTCCAAATCTTACTATTGTCATTGACCAGGATTTCAGGTTATACCAAAGCTTTATAAAGTGAGCCAACAGAAAATCTACCACTTTTTAGTAATTTCCATTTGAACATATTGCATTATGGATAATCTGCCTACGTGTGGAGAGATTTTCCTAGTTGATGGATAATCCGCCTACGAGTCTGCTCCTGACCAGTGCATTATGTTACTCGTTTTCTGGATGGTCTGAAACCATCTGTGAGAGTGCTTGTGGCTGTTCAGAAGCCACCTGATCTTGATGCAGCTTACGAGCTTGCGCTGCTTCATAAGGAGCTGGGAGATGGCAGTAGTCCGTGTAAGAACCTTGTGATGTCAAGTGACATCACATGTTCAGGGAACAACACTTCCATTTTTCAAAAAGAAAACCGTAGTACAAGTGTATATAAGTACAACGAAATGACATCACATGTTTCACCTCCTAGAACCGACACTTGTAGGCCATGCTCTTTTAATTTCTTTCCTGCAATCCCCGACACATAGGTTGTCGAACGGGTTGACCATATCCACTCCGGAATCAACAACCATAAAATCCACATGGTTGTGTATCCCCGCACAAAGGCCACTTATATTATGCAATTTCATTTAACTAAACTAGGTTTCCGACCCATAGCTCCATGAATGCATTACACCATCTAGGTTCAGCTCAACAGAAACATAGGCTAACAAAAGGTCTCACCCTCTCCCTAACTTAGTACTCCCTCAATATAACAAGTAGATTGTACATAAGCTACCAAATGGTCTGGAACCCTCTTCCTAAAATTATACTCCGTCAATATAACATGCAGGTAGGTTATATTTGGATATTGAGATCGTCTTGAAGAGTAAATTGTCCGTTAGTACTGAGTATATGTATACAAAAACCAATTCGAGACAAACCTGTACTTGCGATTTTCCAATTTTCAGTCTTAAATAACTAAAAAAATAAATTCGTACAAATGTCAGACAAAAGACATGTCTAGAACACCATGAATTTATGAGGCAGTAACAAATATATGGCGTATTGGGCATTAACACGGTCTCCTGGATGTAATTTCGATCACCAATTTAAATTGCATATATTTATAGAAATGTTATTGTTCTATAAATAGCTTTTCAATAAGTCTATACATATGCTTTTAAATTTTCTATCTTAATAATATAGAATTTATTCATAGACATTGTTTAAAAAGTACGACTGAATGTATGTCCAACATATCATTTATTTCATGATATGAAGGGAGTGACGAGTCACAAATGAAGTTAGCTTTTATGTGTTACATTGGTCACGCATGATGTTAGATATGCAATTCAAACTAGGCCGCGAGAGCTTCAGACTTGTACCCAGGTTAAGACCTCTACCAATAGCTCTATGTGGTTCAATACTCTTATTTCAAAACTTGCTACAAACGAACTATGCACTTGCAGTCATCAGATGTGCTCCTTTCCTTCCCACAATCCCCCGTACATAGGTTATCAAATGGGTTGACTATCGACTCCACAATCAACAACCATAAAATCCACAAAGTTTTGAATCCTTACAAAAAGGTTCTATAACAATACACCACTTATGATACAATTTCATTTAACTATACTAGGTTTCCGTCCCATAGCTCCATGAATGCACTACACCATCTTCATACACCATCTAGGTCCAACCATAGTGGAAACATAGGCTAACAAAATTTCTCGGTCCTTCGGGAAATCTTTTTTGGCTCACTGGTGCATTTGCACCCATTTTGAGAAAACATATTTCGAAATATCAAAAAGTTTGAAAAAATGTGTACATGTACAATCAAACATTTTATGTTCATTCATAAGTTTTTGGGATGAAAGAACATTTTATGTGTCATGTATAATAAAGAAAAAAATGTAACGTAAATAGGACTATTTACATGACATATTTTGTCTTTTTTGCACGGGACATGTAGAATGTTCTTTCATCCCAAAAACTTGTGAACGAACATGAAATATTTGAATATATATGTAGACATTTTTTTTGAATTTTTTGACATTTTAAAGTATGTTTTCTCACAATGGATGCAAATGTACCCGTGAGCCGAATAGCCACCTCCTCGGTCCTTCTCCCTAACTTAGTACAAGTAGATTGTACATAAGCTACCAAAAAGGTACGGAACTCTCTCCCTAAAATTATACTCCCTCAATATAACTTGTACTAGATAATATTTGGATTTTAAGATTGCCTTGAAGACGTAACTTTCCGTTAGTTTCTATTGATTACATGTATACAAACAAAAAAGATAATTAGTTTTCTAGACCATGATTTTTCAAATTTCAAATCTTACATAAGTAAAAAAAAAATCATACAAATGTATATCAAAAGACATGTCTAGAACACCATGAAATTATGATACGGAGGCCGTAACAAATGTATGGCCTATTGGACATTGACACGATCTCCTGGATGTAATTTTGATCACCAATTTAAATTGCATAAGTATATGTATCAAAATGATATTTTTATATAAATAGGTTTTCAATAAGTTTATACATACGATTTTTCAATTTTTTTATCTAAATAATTTCGAATTTTATTTGTAGGCATTGTTTAAAAAATACGACTGAATGTATGTCCAAAACATCATGTAGGTCATGATATGAAGGGATCGACGAGTCACAAATGAAGTTAGATTTAGCTTTGATGTGTTATACATGGGTCACACATGATGTTAGATATGCACTTCAAACTGGGCCGCGAGAGCTTCGGACTTGTACCTATGTTAGCGTGTTCTATTTATTTCCAGGGGTGATTTGCGTATTGATATTGAGCTTGTAACATAAGTTTTAACCTTTTTGGCTGCAAATATCTACTTCGATCTTTTTTGTTCCACATCGCTAGATTACATGACATGAAAGGTGTGTATAAGCTAGCTGCGTCTGAGAGCTGCTTGAAAGGCATATGATAAGGTGAAATGGTCCTTTCTGCATCAAGCGATGTGAATGAAAGGTTTCAATGAATTTTGGTGTGAAACTATCACACGTTTTGTTCAAGGTGGTAGTGTGGGAATAAGAGTCAATGACGATATTGGCCATTACTTCCATACTAGGAAGGGACTGAGACAAGGAGATCCACTCTCCCCAGTTCTCTTCAATATTGTGGCGGACATGCTGGCTATTCTCATTGCAAGGGAAAAAGATGATGGCCAAATTGGTGGACTCGTACCTCATTTAGTTGAAGGGGGAGTCTCCATTTTACAATATGCAGATGATACTATATTATTCATGGAACATGACTTTGAGAAGGCTATTAACATGAAACTGATATTATGCATATTTGAGCAATTGTCCGGTCTCAAAGTAAACTTCCATAAAAGCAAAATTTTCTGTTTTGGAAAGGCAAAAGAGGAAGAAGAACAATACAAACAATTTTTCGGTTGTGAAAGTGGTTCTCTTCCTTTTAGATACTTTGGTATCCCCATCCATTACATACGCTTGTTAAATTCTGAATGGAGGCCAGTAGAAGACCGCTTTGAAGGAAAGCTTGGGTGCTGGCAAGGAAAGTTGCTCTCATACGGGGATAGACTTATCCTTATTAACTCCGTTCTCACGAGTCTATCGATGTTTATGCTATCTTTTCTTGAGATACCTAAAGGGGTTAGGAAAAGACTAGACTATTATAGATCTCGTTTCTTCTGGCAGAGCGATGATCATAAAAAGAAATACCGGTTAACCAAATGGAATATCATCTGCCGTCCAAAAGACCAAGGTGCTCTAGGCGTCGCAGTGCTTGAACTTAAAAAAATGCTTATTAAGCAAGTGGTTGTTTAAACTTCTAAATGAGGAAGGCATGTGGCAAGAGATTCTTTGCAATAAGTATCTTAGGAATAAAACACTTTCCCATGTTACTGCAAAACCAACTGATTCTCCCTTTTGAAAGGGACTGATGGGGGTTAAAGATGATTTTTTGTCTAAAGGATCGTTTCGTGTGGGGGATGGTCTCAAAACAAGGTTTTGGGAAGACATTTGGCTAGGAGATAGGTCTCTAGCTGAACAATATCCTTCTCTATTTGCTATTGTTCACCGTAAAAACGTGATGGTTGGACAAGTTTTGGCAAATAATCCTCTGAATATTGAGTTTAGGAGGAATCTTTCCGGCAATAGATGGAATAGATGGTTGCATCTGGTTCACCGTTTGATGAATGTTAACTTATCAGAGAGCACAAACTCTTTTGTTTGGAAGTTAACAACCTCGGAGGAATTCACCGTTAAGTCTATGTACGGAGACTTTCTAGATAATAGCACTAGATTCCCACCCCGTTACCTTTGGAAACTTAAAGTGCCACTTAAGATTAAGATCTTCATTTGGTTCTTATACCACAAGATACTGTTAACGAAAGATAATTTAGCTAAGCGTAAATGGAGTGGTTGTAAGAAATGTTGTTTATATGATTCACCGGAATCAATACACCATTTATTTATTGCTTGTCCCTTTACTCGTCTTGTTTGGAGGATTGTAGAGTTCACTTTTAATTTACCACCTCCGGCTAATGTGACAAATATGTTTGACAATTGGCTAAATAGGGTGGGAAAAGATGATAAATCTAAAATTTGTGTGGGGGTTTTGTAGGGGTTCGTAGCATGGAAAACAAAAAATTTCTACCGCATGCAAACAAACAAGCCAAGATCTATCTAATAGATTGTAGCAACGAGTCGATAGAGGAACTCACCCTCGAAGATTCCAAAGCGGTTAACGAGAGCAGATTCTCGTGGGTGATGTAGTCGTACTCTTGCCGATCTCAAGATCGCGTAGACGATCCTTCCGGCGCCGTGTTCCGGCAGCGCTTCCGCAGTCGGTCACACGTTCGGTACTCGATGAAGACCTTCCTCTCCCTTGTTCCAGCAGGCAGCGGAGGTTGTAGCACTCTCCTCGCGATTCCGGCAGCACGACAGCGTGGTACCAGAAGTAGAGGGGAGATCTCGCAGGGCTTCGCCTTAAGCCGGAGCGAGTATGGTGGACTATGAGAGAGGCCCTTGGTGATCTAGGGTTTAGAGGCACCAAGGGGAAGTGTAGCCGGCGTCTAGGGTTTTGGGATCACCCCAACTCGCCGAGTTGGAGGTGCCCTAGGCGGCGGCATAAGGAGGTGGTGGCGCCGACGACTTGGAGGAGAGGGCTAGGGTTTTTGGGTGTGAGGGGTAGGGGAGCCCTACCCCTCCTTATATAGGTGGAGGGTGGCCGGTTGGGAGGAGGGAGTACTCCCCCAACTCGACCTCCTTGGCCGGCGGGTGGAGGAAGGAGGACTTCCTCCCCAAGTAGGTTTCCTACTCTCCCTCTACCAAGCAAACTTGCCATTTGACTTTTCAAATTGGCGTTTGACTTTCAAACTAGGATTAGATTTCTTCCTTTATTTTGCCCAGCCAAGTGACCTAGTACATGATGCAACCATTCCACATTGTCATGACACATTCATGTACCCTTCCCCTCCGGAGTGCCGGACCTTCCGGACCCTTCTAGAACATTCCTGGTGAAAACACTGGAATCATTCCCCAAATCCGAAACAGGACTTTCCTTATATGAATCTTATTCTCCAGACCATTCCGGATCTCCTCGTGATATCCCGGATCCCATCCGAGACTCCGAACAACATTCGGTCTCTTACTCATCTTTCCATAACTACTCAACAACATCGAATCCTTAAGTGTGTCTCCCTACGGTTCGTGAATTATACGGACATGACCGAGACACTTCTCCGATCAATAACCAATAGAGGAATCTCGAAATTCATATGGCTCCCACATATTTCTACAATTACTTTGCGATCGAATGAACCACTTACATACGATACCAATTTCCCTTTGTCTCACGATAGTTTTGTTGGAGATATGCCCTAGAGGCAATAATAAATGTAGTTATTATTATATCTTTGTGTTTATGATAAATGTTTACATTCATGCTATAACAGTATTAACAAGGAAACATTAATACTTGTGTGATTTGTAAACTAAACAAGAGTCCCTAGTAAAGCCTCTTCATAATACTAGCTTGTTAGTTAATAGATGATTGTGGTTTCCCTATCATGAACATTGAGATGTTATTAATAACAAGATCATATCATTAGGAGAATGATATGAAGGACATACTCCTATAGATAAGCGTAGCATAAATATCAAGTCATTTAATAGTTCAATTGCTATAAGCTTTCTGATACATAGTAACCTAATTCCTTCGACCATGAGATCATGCTTATCACCATCACCAGAAGGATGATTTGATGACATAAAACACCACACCGTAACTGGGTGGCTATAAATGTGGCATTGAGTGTTCGGAAAGTATGGGTTGAGACACATGGATCAAGAGTGGGATTTGTCCATCCATATGACGGATAGATATACTCTGGGACCTCTCGGTGGAATGTCATCCAATTAGCTTGCAAGCATGTGACTGGCTCACAAGGGATCACATACCACGGTAACGAGAAAAAGAGTACTTATCGGTAACGAGGTTGAACTAGGTATGCAGAGATACCGACGATCAAAACCTCGGATAAGTAAACTATCATGAGACAAAGGGAAATTGGTATCGTATGTAAGTGGTTCATTCGATCGCAAAGTAATCGTAGAAATATGTGGGAGCCATATGAATTTCCAGATTCCTCTATTGGTTATTGTTCGGAGAAGTGTCTCGATCATGTCCGCATAATTCACGAACCGTAGGGAGACACACTTAAGGATTCGATGTTGTTGAGTAGTTATGGAATGGTGAGTAAGAGACCGAATGTTGTTCGGAGTCTCGGATGGGATCCGGGATATCACGAGGAGATCCGGAATGGTCCGGAGAATAAGATTCATATAAGGGAAGTCCTGTTTCAGAGTTGGGGAATGATTCCGGTGTTTTCACCGGGAATGTTCTAGAAGGTTCCGGAAGGTCCGGCACTCCGGAGGGGAAGGGTACATGAATGTGTCATGACAATGTGGAATGTTTGCATCATGTACTAGGTATCATTGCTGGGCAAAATAAAGGGGTAAATCAAATCCTAGTTTGAAAAGTCAAACGCCAATTTGAAAAGTCAAACGATAGTTTTGCTTGGTGGAGGGAGAGTAGGAAACCTACTTGGGGAGGAGTTCCTCTCCCTCCACCCGCCGGCCAAGGAGGTCGACTTGGGGGAGGACTCCCTCCCCCTTGGCCGCGCCCTCCCACCTATAAAAGGAGGGGCAGGGCAGCCCCTCTAGCCTATACCTCTCACACCCCGAAACCCTAAACCTAAGCCACCGGCGCCACCACCCCTGATGCTGCCGCCGCCTAGGGCACCGCAAACTCGCCGAGTTGGGGTGAACCCTAACCCTAGCCGCCGGCTAGCCTCCCCCCTTGGTGCCTCTAAACCCTAGATCGCCAAGGCCTCTCTCATAGTCCACCATACTCGCTCCGGCTTAAGGCGAAGCCCTGCGATATCTCCTCTTTACTTCCGGTACCACGCCGTCGTGCTGACGGAATCGCGAGGAGAGTGCTACAACCTCCACTGCCTGCTGGAACAAGGGAGAGGAAGGATCGTCTACACGATCTTGAGATCGGCAAGAGTACGACTACATTACCCACGAGAATCTGCTCTCGTTAACCGCTTTGGAATCTTCGAGGGTGAGTTCCTCTATCGACTCGTTGCTACAATCTAGTAGATAGATCTTGGCTTGTTTGTTTGCATGCGGTAGATTTTTTTTTGTTTTCCATGCTACGAACCCCTACAGTGGTATCAGAGCCGTGTCTATATGTAGATCTGTTGCACGAGTAGAACACAATGGTCATTGTGGGTGGTGGTGCTTTTATCATCAATTGCTTCTTGTGTACTTTGCATCTTGCGGTATGATGGGATGAAGCGGCCCGGGCTAACCTTACATGACATCGTTCATGAGACTTGCTCCACGCTCAACATGCAACTTGTATTGCATAAGTGGCTTTGCGGGTGTCTGTCTCTCCTATTATAGTATAGATCCAATTTACAATGGGCACTTGATAGGTCAAACATTAAATGTTGTGGTTCTTGTTCGTAAGTTAGAGCGACACTTATTGAAAGCCCCAAACCACGTAAAATATGCAAAGAAAATTAGAGGCGTCTAACTTTGTTTTGCAAGGGTGTGCTGTGATGTGATATGGCCATGACTGTGATTATATTTGATGTATGCAATGTTCCTTATTGTAAGTTGGCAACCGGCAGGAGCCATATGGTTGTCTTTAAAATCCTGTTAAGACTCGCGTGTCTATTCAAAGTAGTTGTAATAGTTGGAGCTGGTGGACGACAACCATGAAGCGGCGCCATTGACCTTGACGCCATACCGGTGATGATGGAGATCACGTTCGTGTTTGAAGATGGAGATCAGAAGCACAAGAAGAAAGACCATATCATATCACATATTATGAATTGCATGTGATGTTAATCCTTTATGCATCTTGTATTGCTTAGTTAACGACGGTAGCATTATAAGATGATCCCTCATGCACATAAATTTCAAGTTCCAAAGTGTTCATCCTTAGTAAGCACCGTTGCTAAAGCTTGTTGTTTCGAAGCACCACGTGATGATCGGGTGTGTTACATTCTGCAAGTGTATACAACGTGAGCAAGCCAGATTTGCTCATGCGGAAGGTAAGGTTTGATCTTGACGAGCCTAGCATGTACATACATGGTCTCGGAACACGGATCACCGAAAGGTAAAGCATGAGTCATATAGTAGATATGATGAACATGTTGATTGTTCGCCATTGAAGCTATATCAACTCTCGTGATGATCGGTTTTGATGTGGTGGATTTGGTTCGTGTGATCACTAAAACAATGTGAGGGATATTGTTTTGAGTGGGAGTTCACCTAGATTAATTTAACTATTAATTAGAACTCAATTTGTCATAAACTTAGTCTAAACTATTGCAAATATGTTGTAGATCAATGGCGGCCCCTACCATCAATTTTAATGCGTTCCTAGAGAAAGATAAGTTGAAAAACAATGGAAGCAACTTCGCGGATTGATTCCGCAATTTGAGGATTGTCCTCAATGCTGGTAATTTGACCTATGTGCTGGATGCACCGCTGGGTGACCCGCCTGCAGCTGATGCTACCGATGAAGTAAAGAATGTTTACCTCGCTCGGAAGAATCAGTACTCCACAGTTCAGTGTGCTATCTTGTATGGTTTGGAATCGGAGCTTCAGAAAAGGTTTGATAACCATGACACACATGATATTTTCCGTGAACTCAAATTGATATTTGAGACTCACGCGGCAGTTGAGAGTTATGAGGCTTCTAAAAAGTTCTGTAACTGCAAGATGGAAGAGGGTAGCTCCGTCAGTGAGCATGTGCTTAAGATGTCTGGGCACGCAAACAGACTCCAAAGTTTGGGTATAGTGATTCCTAATGCTTTGGGGATTTACCGTGTCCTCCAATCACTACCACCAAGTTACAAGAACTTTGTGATGAACTACAGTATGCAAAGCATAAACAAGCAGTTGCCAGAACTCTTCTCCATGTTAAAATCTGCAGAAGTGGAGATCAAGAAAGAGCACCAAGTGTTGATGGTCAATAAGACCACCAAATTCAAGAAAGGCAAGTCTAAGCAAAAGGGTAACTTCAAGAAGGGTGGTAAGAAAGTTGCCGCACTGGCGAAGAAGACCAAGGCTAGACCTAAGCCTGATACTGAGTGCTTTTACTGCAAGGGAGAGGGTCACTGGAAGCGGGATTTCCCAAAGTACTTGGCGGATTTGAAGAACGGCAACATCAATAAGAAAGGTATATCCGATATACATGTTATTGATGTGTATCTCACTAGTACTCGTAGTAGTGCCTGGGTATTTGATACTGGTTCGGTCGCTCATATTTGTAACTCGAAACAGGTACTACAGAATAAACGAAAGCTAGCGAAGAACAAGGTGACGATGCGCGTTGGAAATGGATCAAAGGTTGATGTGATCGCGGTCGGCACGCTACCTCTTCATCTACCATCGGGATTAGTTTTGTACTTAAATAATTGTTATTTGGTGCCTGCGTTGAGCATGAACATTATATCAGGATCTTGTTTATTGCGAGACGGTTACTTGTTTAAGTCCGAGAATAATGGTTGTTCGATTTATATGAGTAATATGTTTTATGCACATGCACCTTTGATAGATGGTCTATTCTTATTGAATCTCGATAGTGGAAATACACATATTAATAACATTGAAGCTAAACGTTTGAAATTGAGCGATAACTCGACCTATATGTGGCACTGTCATCTTGGTCACATTGGAGTGAAGCGTATGAAGAAACTCCATTCCGATGGACTTCTTGAATCACTTGAAAGATGCGAAGCATGTCTGATGGGTAAAATGACTAAGACTCCATTTTCTGGTATGATGGAGCGAGCTACGGACTTATTGGAAATCATACATACCGATGTGTGTGGTCCAATGAGTGTAGCATCGCGCGGTGGTTATCGTTATGTTCTTACCTTCATGGATGACTTGAGTAGATATGGGTATATCTATTTCATGAAACATAAGTCCGAAACTTTTGAGAAGTTTAAGGAATTTCAAAGTAAGGTAGAGAATCAACGTAACAAGAAGATTAAATTTATACATTCTGATCATGGAGGTTAATATCTAAGTTACGAGTTTGGCAAGCATTTAAAGAAATGTGGAATACTTTCACAATTGACACCGCCGGGAACACCACATCGTAATGGTGTGTCCGAACGTCGTAATCGAACTCTCTTAGATATGGTTCGTTCTATGATGTCACTTACAGATTTACCGCTATCGTTTTGGGGTTATGCATTAGAAACAGCCGCATTCACTTTAAATAGGGCACCATCTAAATCCGTTGAAACGACACCGTATGAATTATGGTTTGGGAAGAAACCTAAATTGTCGTTCCTTAAAGTTTGGGGTTGCGAAGCCTATGTAAAGAAGTTACAGCCGGACAAGCTTGAACCCAAAGCGGAAAAATGCGTCTTCATAGGATACCCGAAGGAAACTATTGGGTATACCTTCTATCATAGATCCAAGGGCAAAATCTTCGTTGCCAAGAATGGATCCTTTCTAGAGAAGGAATCTCTCTCGAAAGAAGTGACTGGAAGGAAAGTAGAAATCGACGAGGTTGTTGAACCTTCTCTCGAACTTGCGAGTAGCGCAACACCGGAAGAAGTTCCTGTGGTGCCTGCACCAATAAGAGAGGAAGCTAATGATGATGATCATGAAACTTCGGTTGAAGTTGCTACAGAGCCTCGCAGGTCAACGAGAACTCGTACCACTCCTGATTAGTATGATCCCGTTATGAGTGTCATGTTGGTAGACAACACCGATGACCCTGCGACATATGAGGAAGCGATGATGAGCCCAGATTCCAATAAATGGCAAGAAGCCATGAAATCTGAGATTCGATCCATGTACGAAAACCAAGTATGGACTTTGGTGGACTTACCGGATGGCCGAAAGGCTGTCGAGAACAAATGGATTTTCAAGAAGAAAACATATGCTGATGGTAATGTTACTATCTATAAAGCTCGACTTGTCGCAAAAGGGTTTCGACAAATTCAAGGAGTTGACTACGATGAGACTTTCTCACCAGTAGCGAAGCTAAAGTCTGTGAGGATTTTGTTAGCAATCGCTGCATATTACGATTATGAAATATGGCAGATGGATGTCAAAACAACATTCCTCAATGGAGACATTGATGAAGAGTTGTATATGATGCAACCCAAAGGTTTTGTCGATCCTAAAGATGCTAACAAGGTATGCAAACTTCAATGGTCCATATATGGATTGAAGCAAGCATCCCGAAGTTGGAATCAACGTTTTGATAAGGTAATCAAAAGTTTTGGTTTTATACAAACTTATGGAGAAGCTTGTATTTACAAGAAAAAAAGTGAGTGGGAGCTCTGTAGCATTCTTAATACTGTATGTAGATGACATATTGTTGATTGGGAATGATGTAGACCTTCTTAATAGTGTCAAGGAATATTTGAATAATAGTTTTTCAATGAAAGATCTTGGCGAGCAGCTTACATATTAGGCATAAAGATTTATAGAGATAGATCGAGACGCCTAATATCATTGTCACAAAGTACATATTTGGACAAAGTTCTAAAGAGGTTTGGAATGGAAGATAGAAAGAAAGGGTTCTTGCCCATGTTGCCCAATACGACCTTGAGTAAAACTCAAAGTCCAGCAACGGCAGAAGATAGATAAAGGATGAGTAAGACTCCCTATGCCTCAGCCATAGGATCTCTAATGTATGCCATGCTATGTACTAGACCCAACATTGCATATGCTGTTAGTTTGACTAGCAGATATCAAAGTGATCCAGGAGTGGATCATTGGACAACGGTCAAAAACATCCTTAAGTACTTGAGAAGAACTAAGGATATGGTTCTTTCTTATGGAGGTGATGAACAGCTCGTTGTTAATGGTTACACCGATGCTAGTTGGAACACCGATCCGGATGATTCTAAATCACAATCTGGATACGTATTTACTTTGAATGGTGCAACAGTTAGCTGGAGGAGTGCAAAGCAAAGCATTGTGGCGAGATCTTCAACTGAATCGGAATACATAGCTGCTTCGGATGCTTCACAAGAGGTGATATGGATGAAGGAGTTCATTACAGAGCTCGGTGTGGTTCCAAGTGCGCTGGACCCAATGTCTATCTACTGTGATAACATGGGCGCCATAGCCAATGCGCAAGAACCAAGGTCACACAAGAAGCTGAAGCACATCAAGCTATGTTTTCACGCTATTCGAGAACATGTCCAAGATGGTCACATAAAGATTTGCAAAGTACACACAGATCTGAATGTGGCGGATCCGTTGACTAAACCTCTCCCGAGGGCAAAACATGACCAACACCAAACCGCCATGGATGTTCGGTATATTACCATGTAATCTAGATTAGTTGACTCTAGTGCAAGTGGGAGACTGTTGGAGATATGCCCTAGAGGCAATAATAAATGTAGTTATTATTATATATTTGTGTTTATGATAAATGTTTACATTCATGCTATAACAGTATTAACAAGGAAACATTAATACTTGTGTGATTTGTAAACTAAACAAGAGTCCCTAGTAAAGCCTCTTCATAATACTAGCTTGTTAGTTAATAGATGATTGTGGTTTCCCTATCATGAACATTGAGATGTTATTAACAACAAGATCATATCATTAGGAGAATGGTCTGAAGGACATACTCCTATAGATAAGCGTAGCATAAAGATCAAGTCATTTTAATAGTTCAATTGCTATAAGCTTTCTGATACATAGTAACCTAATTCCTTCGACCATGAGATCATGCTTATCACCATCACCGAAAGGATGCTTTGATGACATCAAACACCACACCGTAACTGGGTGGCTATAAAGGTGGCATTGTGTGTTCGGAAAGTATGGGTTGAGACACATGGATCAAGAGTGGGATTTGTCCATCCATATGACGGATAGATATACTCTGGGCCCTCTCGGTGGAATGTCATCCAATTAGTTTGCAAGCATGTGACTGGCTCACAAGGGATCACATACCACGGCAACAAGAAAAAGAGTACTTATCGGTAACGAGGTTGAACTAGGTATGCAGAGATACTGATGATCAAAACCTCGGATAAGTAAACTATCATGAGACAAAGGGAAATTGGTATCGTATGTAAGTGGTTCATTCGATCGCAAAGTAATCGTAGAAATATGTGGGAGCCATATGAATTTCCATATTCCTCTATTGGTTATTGTTCGGAGAAGTGTCTCGATCATGTCCGCATAATTCACGAACTGTAGGGAGACACACTTAGGATTCGATGTTGTTGAGTAGTTATGGAATGGTGAGTAAGAGACCGAATGTTGTTCGGAGTCTCGGATGGGATCCGGGATATCACGAGGAGATCCGGAATGGTCCGGAGAATAAGATTCATATAAGGAAAGTCCAGTTTCGGAGTTGGGGAATGATTCCGGTGTTTTCACCGCGAATGTTCTAGAAGGTTCCGGAAGGTCCGGCACTTCGGAGGGGAAGGGTACATGACTGTGTCATGACAATGTGGAATGGTTGCATCATGTACTAGGTATCATGGCTGGGCAAAATAAAGGGGTAAATCAAATCCTAGTTTGAAAAGTCAAACGCCAATTTGAAAAGTCAAACGTCAGTTTTGCTTGGTGGAGGGAGAGTAGGAAACCTACTTGGGGAGGAGTTCCTCTCCCTCCACCTGCCGGCCAAGGAGGCCGACTTGGGGGAGGCCTCCCTCCCCCTTGGCCGCGCCCTCCCACCTATAAAAGGAGGGGCAGGGCTGCCCCTCTAGCCTACACCTCTCACACCCCGAAACCCTAACCCTAAGCCGCCGACGCCACCACCCCTGCCGCCGCCGCCTAGGGCACCACCAACTCGCCGAGTTGGGGTGAACCCTAACCCTAGCCGCTGGATAGCTGTAGTGTTTGCAGCATAGAAAACAAAAAAATTCCTACGATGGGAACATCTATGTACCAAGATCTATCTACGGGTGGATATACATCCATAGAATACATACCCTCGAAGACCGAATAGCGTTAACGAGGTTGTACTCGTGGATGATGTAGACGAACGCTTGCCGATCTCAAGATCGTGATGAAGTCCATCTGGTCCAGCCGGTCCAGCACGATCAAGTCCAGCACCTCAAAGCAATGGTGCATCCGTGATCGCACACACGTACGGGTACCCCGACAACCTCCGCGCCCTCGCTCCAGCAAAGCAGCGGAAGCAACAAATCCTTCCAGAAAAAGCCACCGGGAATATGTATCTCGCTGATCCGAGACCATGGGGAAATTCTAAAGGGGGGAGAGAGATCCTTCGCGAGGAGGTGTGCTTTGAGAGGAGGAGAGGGGGGCCTTTTATAGGGGAGAGGGGGGGCACCCAAGGGGCATGGCGCCCAGCCATGGGGGCTGCCCCCACCTCTTCCACATTCATGTGGGTGGAGCTCCCACTCAAAATGAAAAGCCTCTACTCCCATTAAAAAGCCTCCACTCAAAAATCCAGTCACATGCATTAAATTTCCACCAAATTTAATGCAAGCTCTGATTTAAATAAAACTCTTTTATTTATTTATTCAGAATTTTGTTAATTACTTTAATTAACCAACATTCACATAAAACCCCTTACAACATTTCAATTTCACATGCAGAACCAGTTTCAGCAATTTCAACCGAAACAGTTTCGGTGTCTAGTGAAATAAATTCCTGCGTTTTCCTTTTTCTTTCTCTGGCATATCATTTGCTCCGAATGGTGTCGGTATCCCTTAAGTGTGTCACCCTACGGTTCGTGAATAATGCAGACATGATTGAGACCCCTCTCCAATCAATAATCAGCAGCGGGACCTAGAGATCCGTACTGACTCCCACACATTCAACGATGACTTCTGTGATCGTGTGAACCTTTTACGCTAGTATCTTAATCCCTTTGTTTCACGATATATTACATGTCCAAGATTCGATCATCGGTATCTCCATACCTAGTTTGATCTCGTTACCAACATGCACTCTTTTCTCGTTCCCGTGATATAACATTCTAGTGATCAAATCACTTGCTTGCAAGCTAATCAATGTGATATCACCGAGAGGGCCCAGAGCATATCTATCCGTCATCGGGATGAACAAATTCCACTCTCGATCCATGGGCCTCAACATAACACTTTATTAGTTCTGAATCCATCTTTATAATCACCCAGTTACGGTGTGACGTTTGATGTTATCAAGAAAACTCTTCCGGTGTTAGTGATTGGCATGATCTCATGGTCTAAGGATTAGGATCACTTCGTAAGTTGTTATAGCAATATAAATTCAATGACTTTGATCGTAATGCTATACTTCGGATGAATGTTCATCACACCATTACACTAATGTTGTGACCTCGTTATTAACAACATCCAATGTCCATGATCAGGAAACCTATGATCATCTTGTTAATCAACGAGCTAGTTTATAAGAGAGGCATAACTAGGAACTACCTTTTTGTTTATTAAACACACATGTATTAACGTTTCCGTATTAATACAATTATAGCATGTAAAATAAACATTTATCATAAACAAGGAATACGATAATAACCACTTTATTATTGCCTCTCGGGCATATTCCCTTCAGTCTCCCACTTGCACTAGAGACAATAATCTAGTTTGAAAACTTTGCGTATTGAACACCTATGGCTTTCTGGTGTTCCATATACGCAATTGCAAGTGGTTAACATAATCTACGGATCTGACGCTTCAGGTCCGTGTGTATTTGCATGTCTTTGCGTCTTCACGCATCACTCGTTCTCCAATGAGATGGCATTGTATAAATTTGGTCTTTCGGTGAGACCTTTTAGTTCCTTGGGGTTAAATCATGTCGATACTATTGTCATACAATATATCTTTAGTGTTAGCCCGTTGCGAACCACACCTTAGTTTGATAACAAACTACTTGACACAAATTCCCTCCTTTGCTGCTACTATAGCAGTCATATACTTAGCCTTTTTGTTGTAGTTTTCGTCACAATGTCTTAACTATGGATTTCATCCAAATCCATCATGGAATCTCCTTTCCATTGCATTGTGCCACCCATAGTTTAAATTGAGATAAACTTTATTTGTATCTTCTGACAAAACTAGTATCAATGTAACACTTTACAATGAACTATTTGTAATTGTTTGTCACCTCTACACAAATATATTCTTAGTTCTTCCAAAAGATCATAAGAATTTCCTTACTATTGTCCAATGATCATTTTATGATTCATTCTGGTATATGCTCATAACACTTAGAGCATAGGACATATCTGGATGTGTACATATCATGGTATGATTGATCAAATCATTCTTGTGATTTTACTCATCAAGTGTCAAAGCACTTGAATCTTGTTTCACTTATCAAGTGTAGATACACTTGAATCTTGATTCAATTCCTTTCCATGCAACAAGAACTGTTTCTTGTCGTTTCTATATTGAACTCCTTCAATATCTCATATATGTACGTTTGACACAACCATATTAGCATCACAGTCTATCCACTATAGACATTCATGCTAAATATTCGGGTTTTGCCTAAGTCTTTCATCAAAATGAAATTCTTAACCTTTGTCAATAAAACATACATCATTTCTAATCAACAAGATGTCCTCCGCATAATGTATTAGAAATATGTCTCAGCGCTCCCACTTAATTTCTTGCAAATGCAAGCATCTTCATCGTCTCCTGATGAAAACTCTTTTTCATCACGGTGAAGATTCCAACTCCGCGATGCTTACTTCAACAATTGAAGTTTGCATGCCCCTTTTAGCATTCTTTGAATTAGCAAAACCCTTTGGATCGTGTCATGTACACGTCCTAGGTAACCATTCTATTAAAAGAAATTTGTTTTGTTTATTCATTTACCATATAACAAATTATATGTAGTGATTGCTACTTTAATCCGTCCAGACTAAATATCGCTATGAAAGATAAAATCTTGTCATAGTCAATTCCTTGAACATTGTCGTAAAATACTTTACCGACATGTTGACTATTTCATAGATGTGAAACATCCATGTCTGTTTCTTTATAGATCCAAATACGACCGATAGGTTTTTACACCTTTCCAGAGGGTCTTCCAAGTTCAAAACTTGATTTCTCGTGTATGGAACTATCACGGATTTTATGGCTTTAAGCCATTTGACGGAGTTAGGGCCCATCATCGCTTCTTTGCATATAATCGGTTCATCATTGTCAAACAATAACGATTTACTCTCAAATCTTAGTATTTGATTGTTTATCCGACCGACTTGGTTCAATAAGAACTTAGATCTACGTGACCACAACCTTTGAGGCACATAAGCTATGGGCATTATGGCTGCCTCCGGAACGATTTCCGGCGCTGCGCAACTCAGCACATATAGCTAAGGTTCGTTAACCTTATCAAAGTTCTATTGTCCTCCCACTTAACATTTATGAAAAATTCCTTCTTCAAGAAACTTCATGTTTCAAGCGACAAACCCTTTTGTCCTTGGTGTTATGGAGGAATAACCAATTGTTATTCGAAATAACCTACAAAGACATGCTCATCCGACTTCGGTTGTAAACATCTTACTTATGTTTAGCATACCAAAATTTAAGAAATGACAACTTGGGTTTTACCCCAAACCATAACTTCCATGGTGTCATTTCAATGGATCAAGATGGAGCTCTTTTCAGTGTAAAAGCGGTAGTCTCTAAAGCTTTAATCTTTTAAAACATAATGGCAATTTTATGAATAACACCTTTGATCCAACCATGTCAAACAAGGTTTCATTACAAATATCAAACACTCCATACTCCTATGGTGTTTCGGGAGATGTAAATCTAGGTGTTTTGCTAAACTTGCAACTCAAATAAATCCCTTTATGATAAAATCATAATTCATTTATTTTCTTGTTACACTTGTAACTCAAATAAATCCCTTATGATAAAATCATAAACCATTTATTTTCTTGTCACAATGATTTTCACTTCATCTTGAAAGTCTTTGAACGTTTTCAAATATTTCACTCTTCTTTCTCATTAAGTGAACATTCACTCAAATTTCCGGAGAACGCATATGAAGTTGAAACCCATCGCTTACGACTACACATAATGGACTACATACATCGATATGTATAAATTCCAATATTTTAGTCGTTCGTTCTTCTTTGACCTTTGAACGAAGTTTTAATTATCACGTGGAAAGTCTCACAAGCGTCACTTGATCAAATCAAAGACTCCAAAAATCCATGAATATGGAGATTCTTCATGTTTTCTTTCCAATATAATTTAAACAGCGATGTCACTTCGTAAGTGATCTTTCAATCATTTGTCTTGCGACATTTTAGCATTAGGTTTTATGGATGTGATTTCTCCAATGAGATTTGCAAATCATCCATCTTATATGGAATACGGTAATTATTTGAACAACCTTTGTTCTCATAATACATGATTTAAATAACAATTATTAAAACAAATCTTGAAGTCAAGCTTTGATGTCAACGAGAAATACAAACAACGGTTTGTTTGTTTTCGATGAACATCATCACATATTCTCTTGCTAGTTACTTAGGGCATTGTGGTTCATGAATTGCGTCGTTCCGTATGAAATTTCATACCAACAAATTCGGTATCCAATACTCAAGAACCACATTGTTTAACAAGCAAAGAATACAACCATAACACGTATATCATCCATATACCTAAATTGGATATTTCCAATCTTTTCTTTTCTGCCAAATATATTTTATAGATTCTCTTTCAGCATTTACTTTTCCTTTTTAAAAGAATCTATCAACATCAAAAGTGGGGCCATATACATGACACATAGTCCAAAGCGTGTATATTCAAATAATAATACCTTTGGACTTGCACTTTGAAGTAGATCACCATCATCAAAATTATCGGTATTCTTTCAAAATCCATTCTTTAGTAATCTTATAGTGTAGTAAACACTTTACATACATCTTCTATTCATCCTTATCATGACGACTTTCATGATCAAGCTACTGTAGCTTATAAAGGCGAATTGTGAGTATAACATTACTTTCCAAAACCCTTTTTGGATGATTAGGATGTCTAGCATCTCCAACCTTCGTAAATTCTCATCCAATATGAGAACATATATTATACTCTATCATATTGCAACCAAAACATTGTTTCAGATATCGTTATATCTTCCACACATGATGGTTTCTGAAGCAATTCTTTCAGCTCCTAGATAAACTTGATATTAAAACAATCAAGAATCATGGAGGCAAACATGATACTTAAGATACTAACACTGGAATTGTTACTCTCGATTTAATACTAATTATCAAATTTCACGGAGTAAACAGAGTTTGCTAAAAGTTTGCAATAGGACTTTAAACTTTAGATTGACACCCAACACAATATGATACCAGTTCGTAAAGTAAATATCCAGAATTCTATAGTTCTATTATCTCAATTACAACTATGCATAAGGTGGTGAACGAATGCCAATAACTACAACAAATTATGCAAATTCACTTTGATTTAATTTATGATAAATTGAGTTCTACTAATCCAAATTAGAAATGAACTCCCACTCAAAAACGACGTCCCTCGTGTCTTTTTGGTGATTACATGAACCAAATCCACTACACCAAGTCCGATCATCACGTGAGTCGGTGTAGCTTCAAAGGCGAGCATCCATATGGTCATCATATCAAAACATATGACTCATGCTTAACCTTTCGGTCCGTGTTTCGAGGCCATGTCTGTACATGCTAGGCTCGCCAAGTAAGAACCTTAGTATTCGCGTGTGTAACTGTCTTACACCCGAGATATGCTCGTGGATTCAAGTACACCCGATCATCACGTGATGTCTTGAAGCGACGAATCATTGTCGGTGCATACTTAAGGAAGAACACATTTTTATCTTGATATCTAAATGAGGGATCATCTTATTATGCTAATAAAACGCCAAACAAGCAATATAAGATGCAATCAAAAAATCACATGTTTATAAGTGAAATGATATGGTTCCTGCATATGATCTCCATCATGTGCACCGTGGTATGATCACTATCATACCTTTATGTGTAAGGCCAAGGTCTATGGAACTTACACGCTATGTGTGTTGTAAGAGTATCATCTCATACTTCTACTTACAACATCACCATATCATAACACTAGCCCAGCAACAATCTAAACTAGACGCCTCTAATTTATCCATTGCAAGTTTTATGTGGCTTAGGGCTTTCGAAGATAGAACCGTTCTTACCTACGAACATGAACCACAACAAGGATAACCAAATTGTTGACAACTCGTTGCAAATTAGATATTGACTATAGTAGGAGAGACAGACACCCGCTAGCCACTTATGCAAAACTAGTTGCATGTCAAGCGTGGAACGGGTCTCATGTGTGAGGACATGTAAAGTTTGTCCGGGCCGCTTCATCCCACTATGCCACCAATATCCAAAGTACAACTAAGAAGCAATAAAATGATCATCATCGTCCACATACTCATATGTGTACTACCCGTGCAAAGTATTTACGCATAGATCCGGCTCTGATACCACTGTAGGGATCGCAGCATAGAAAACAAAAAATTTCCTACGATGGGAACATCTATGTACCAAGATCTATCTACTAGATACAAGTAACGGGTGGATATACATCCATAGAATACATACCCTCGAAGACCGAATAACGTTAACGAGGTTGTACTCATGGATGATGTAGACGAACGCTTGCCGATCTCAAGATCGTGATGAAGTCCATCTGGTCCAGCCGGTCCAGCACGATCAAGTCTAGCACCTCAAAGCAGTGGTGCATCCGTGATCGCACACACGTACGGGTACCCCAACAACCTCCACGCCGTCGCTCCAGCGAAGTAGCAGAAGCAACAAATCCTTCCATTAAAGCCACCGGGAACATGTATCTCGCTGATCCGAGACCATGGGGAAATTCTAAATGGGGGAGAGAGAGATCCTTCGTGAGGAGGTGTGCTTTGAGAGGAGGAGAGGGGGGCCTTTTATAGGGGAGAGGGGGGCACCCAAGGGGCATGGCGCCCAGCCATGGGGGCTGCCCCCACCTCTTCCACATTCATGTGGGTGGAGCTCCCACTCAAAATGAAAAGCCTCCACTCAAAAATCCACTCACATGCATTAAATTTCCACCAAATTTAATGCAAGCTGTCATTTAAATAAAACTATTTTATTTATTTATTCAGAATTTTGTTAATTACTTTAATTAACAAACATTCACATAAAACCCCTTACAACATTTCAATTTCACATGTAGAACCAGTTTCAGCAATTTCAACCGGAACAGTTTCGGTGTCTAGTGAAATAAATTCCTGCGTTTTCCTTTTTCTTTCTCTGGCATATCATTTGCTACGAATGGTGTCGGTATCCCTTAAGTGTGTCACCCTACGGTTCGTGAATAATGTAGACATGATCGAGACCCCTCTCCAATCAATAATCAGCAGCAGGACCTGGAGATCCGTACTGACTCCCACACATTCAACGATGACTTCTGTGATCATGTGAACCTTTTACGCTAGTATATTAATCCCTTTGTTTCATGATATATTACATGTCCAAGATTCGATCATCGGTATCTCCATACCTAGTTTGATCTCGTTACCTACATGCACTCTTTTCTCGTTCCCGTGATATAACATTCTAGTGATCAAATCACTTGCTTGCAAGTTAATCAATGTGATATCACCGAGAGGGCCTAGAGCATATCTATCCGTCATCGGGATGAACAAATTCCACTCTCGATCCATGGGCCTCAACATAACACTTTATTAGTTCTGAATCCATCTTTATAATCACCCAGTTATGGTGTGACGTTTGATGTTATCAAGAAACTCTTCCGGTGTTAGTGATTGGCATGATCTCATGGTCTAAGGATTAGGATCACTTCGTAAGTTGTTATAGCAATATAAACTCAATGACTTTGATCGTAATGCTATACTTCGGATGAATGTTCATCACACCATTACACTAATGTTGTGACCTCGTTATTAACAACATCCAATGTCCATGATCAGGAAACCTATGATCATCTTGTTAATCAACGAGCTAGTTTATAAGAGAGGCATAACTAGGAACTACCTTTTGTTTATTAAACACACATGTATTAACGTTTCCATATTAATACAATTATAGCATGTAAAATAAACATTTATCATAAACAAGGAATACGATAATAACCACTTTATTATTGCCTCTCGGGCATATTCCCTTCAGTCTCCCACTTGCACTAGAGACAATAATCTAGTTTGAAAACTTTGCATATTGAACACCTATGGCTTTCTGGTGTTCCATATACGCAATTGCAAGTGGTTAACATAATCTATGGATCTGACGCTTCAAGTCCGTGTGTATTTGCATGTCTTTGCGTCTTCACGCATCACTCATTCTCCAATGAGATGGCATTGTATAAATTTGGTCTTTCGGTGAGACCTTTTAGTTCCTTGGGGTTAAATCATGTCGATACTATTGTCATACAATATATCTTTAGTGTTAGCCCGTTGCGAACCACACCTTAGTTTGATAACAAACTACTTGACACAAATTCCCTCCTTTGCTGCTACTATATAAGTCATATACTTAGCCTTTTTGTTGTAGTTTTCGTCACAATGTCTTAACTATGGATTTCATCCAAATCCATCATGGAATCTCCTTTCCATTGCATTGTGCCACCCATAGTTTAAATTGAGATAAACTTTATTTGTATCTTGTGACAAAACTAGTATCAATATAACACTTTACAATGAACTATTTGTAATTGTTTGTCACCTCTACACAAATATATTCTTAGTTCTTCCAAAGGGTCATAAGAATTTCCTTACTATTGTCCAATGATCATTTTATGATTCATTCTGGTATATGCTCATAACACTTAGAGCATAGGACATATCTGGATGTGTACATATCATGGTATGATTGATCAAATCATTCTTGTGATTTTACTCATCAAGTGTCAAAGCACTTGAATCTTGTTTCACTTATCAAGTGTAGATACACTTGAATCTTGATTCAATTCCTTTCCATGCAACAAGAACTGTTTCTTGTCGTTTCTATATTGAACTCCTTCAATATCTCATATATGTACGTTTGGCACAACCATATTAGCGTCACAGTCTATCCACTATAGACATTCATGCTAAATATTCGGGTTTTGCCTAAGTCTTTCATCAAAATGAAATTCTTAACTTTTGTCAATAAAACATACATCATTTCTAATCAACAAGATGTCCTCCACATAATGTATTAGAAATATGTCTCAGCGCTCCCACTTAATTTCTTGCAAATGCAAGCATCTTCATCGTCTCCTGATGAAAACTCTTTTTCATCACGGTGAAGATTCCAACTCTGCGATGCTTACTTCAACAATTGAAGTTTGCATGCCCCTTTTAGCATTCTTTGAATTAGCAAAACCCTTTGGATCGTGTCATATACACGTCCTAGGTAACCATTCTATTAAAAGAACTTTGTTTTGTTTATTCATTTACCATATAACAAATTATATGTAGTGATTGCTACTTTAATCCGTCCAGACTAAATATTGCTATGAAAGATCAAATCTTGTCATAGTCAATTCCTTGAACATTGTCGTAAAATACTTTACAGACATGTCGACTATTTCATAGATGTGAAACATCCATGTCTGTTTCTTTATAGATCAAAATACGACCGATAGGTTTTTACACCTTTCCGGAGGGTCTTCCAAGTTCAAAACTTGATTTCTCGTGTATGGAACTATCACGGATTTTATGGCTTTAAGCCATTTGACGGAGTCAGGGCCCATCATCGCTTCTTTGCATATAGTCGGTTCATCATTGTCAAACAATAATGATTTACTCTCAAATCTTAGTATTTGATTGTTTATCCGACCGACTTGGTTCAATAAGAACTTAGATCTACGTGACCACAACCTTTGAGGCACATAAGCTATGGGCATTATGGCTGCCTCCGGAATGATTTTCGGCGCTGCGCAACTCAGCACATATAGCTAAGGTTCGTTAACCTTATCAAAGTTCTATTGTCCTCCCACTTAACATTTATGAAAAATTCCTTCTTCAAGAAACTTCATGTTTCAAGCGACAAACCCTTTTTTCCTTGGTGTTATGGAGGAATAACCAATTGTTATTCGCAATAACCTACAAATACATGCTCATCCGACTTCGGTTGTAAACATCTTACTTATGTTTGGCATACCAAAATTTAAGAAATGACAACTTGGGTTTTACCCCAAACCATAACTTCCATGGTGTCATTTCAACGGATCAAGATGGAGCTCTTTTCAGTGTAAAAGCGGTAGTCTCTAAAGTTTTAATCTTTTAAAACATAATGGCAGTTTTATGAATAACACCTTTGATCCAACCATGTCAAACAAGGTTTCATTACAAATCTTAAACACTCCATACTCCTATGGTGTTTCGGGAGATGTAAATCTAGGTGTTTTGCTAAACTTGCAACTCAAATAAATCCCTTTATGATAAAATCATAATTCATTTATTTTCTTGTTACACTTGTAACTCAAATAAATCCCTTATGATAAAATTATAAACCATTTATTTTCTTGTCACAATGATTTTCACTTCATCTTGAAAGTCTTTGAACGTTTTCAAATATTTCACTCTTCTTTCTCATTAAGTGAACATTCACTCAAATTTCTGGAGAATGCATATGAAGTTGAAACCCATCGCTTACGACTACACATAATGGACTACATACATCGATATGTATAAATTCCAATATTTTAATCATTCGTTCTTCTTTGGCCTTTGAATGAAGTTTTAATTATCACGTGGAAAGTCTCACAAGCGTCACTTGATCATATCAAACACTCCAAAAATCCATGAATATGGAGATTCTTCATGTTTTCTTTCCAATATAATTTAAACAGCGATGTCACTTTGTAAGTGATCTATCAATCATTTGTCTTGCGACATTTTAGCATTAGGTTTTATGGATGTGATTTCTCCAACTAGATTTGCAAATCATCCATCTTATATGGAATACGGTAATTATTTGAACAACCTTTGTTCTCATAATACATGATTTAAATAACAATTATTAAAACAACTCTTGAAGTCAAGCTTTGATGTCAACGAGAAATACAAACAACGGTTTATTTGTTTTCGATGAACATTATCACATATTCTCTTGATAGTTACTTAGGCCATTGTGGTTCATGAGTTGCGTCGTTCTGTATGAAATTTCATACCAACCAATTCGGTATCCAATACTCAAGAACCACATTGTTTAACAAGCAAAGAATACAACCATAACATGTATATCATCCATATACCTAAATTGGATATTTCCAATCTTTTCTTTTCTGCCAAATATATTTTATAGATTCTCTTTCAGCATTTCCTTTTCCTTTTTAAAAGAATCTATCAACATCAAAAGTGGCGCCATATACATGACACATAGTCCAAAGCGTGTATATTCAAATAATAATACCTTTGGACTTGCACTTTGAAGTAGATCACCATCATCAAAATGATCGGTATTCTTTCAAAATCCATTCTTTAGTAATATTATAGTGTAGTAAACACTTTACATACATATTCTATTCATCCTTATCATGACGACTTTCACGATCAAGCTACTTTAGCTTATAAAGGTGAATCGTGAGTATAACATTACTTTCCAAAACCCTTTTTGGATGATTAGGATGTCTAGCATCTCCAACCTTCGTAAATTCTCATCCAATATGAGAACATATATTATACTCTATCATATTGGAACCAAAACATTGTTTCAGATATCGTTATATCTGCCACACATGATGGTTTCTGAAACAATTTTTTCAGCTCCTAGATAAACTTGATATTAAAACAATCAAGAATCATGGAGGCAAACATGATACTTAAGATACTAACACTGGAATTGTTACTCTCGATTTAATACTAATTATCAAATTTCACGGAGTAAACAGAGTTTGCTGAAAGTTTGCAATAGGACTTTAAACTTTAGATTTACAGCCAACACAATACGATACCAGTTTGTAAAGTAAATATCTAGAATTCTATAGTTCTATTATCTCAATTACAACTATGCATAAGGTGGTGAACGAATGCCAATAACTACAACAAATTATGCAAATTCACTTTGATTTAATTTATGATAAATTGAGTTCTACTAATCCAAATTAGAAATGAACTCCCACTCAAAAACGACATCCCTCGTGTCTTTTTGGTGATTACATGAACCAAATCCACTACACCAAGTCCGATCATCACGTGAGTCGGTGTAGCTTCAAAGGCGAGCATCCATATGGTCATCATATCAAAACATATGACTCATGCTTAACCTTTCGGTCCGTGTTCCGAGGCCATGTCTGTATATGCTAGGCTCGCCAAGTAAGAACCTTAGTATTCGCGTGTGTAACTGTCTTACACCCGAGATATGCTCGTGGATTCAAGTACACCCGATCATCACGTGATGTCTTGAAGAGACGAATCATTGTCGGTGCATACTTAAGGAAGAACACATTTTTATCTTGATATCTAAATGAGGGATCATCTTATTATGCTAATAAAATTCCAAACAAGCAATATAAGATGCAATCAAAAAATCACATGTTTATAAGTGAAATGATATGGTTCCTGCATATGATCTCCATCATGTGCACCGTGGTATGATCACTATCATACCTTTATGTGTAAGGCCAAGGTCTATGGAACTTACACGCTATGTGTGTTGTAAGAGTATCATCTCATACTTATACTTACAACATCACCATATCATAACACTAGCCCAGCAACAATCTAAACTAGACGCCTCTAATTTATCCATTGCAAGTTTTACGTGGCTTAGGGCTTTCGAAGATAGAACCGTTCTTACCTACGAACATGAACCACAACGAGGATAACCAAATTGTTGACAACTCGTTGCAAATTAGATATTGACTATAGTAGGATTGACAGACACCCGCTAGCCACTTATGCAAAACTAGTTGCATGTCAAGCGTGGAACAGGTCTCATGTGCGAGGACATGTAAAGTTTGTCCGGGCCGCTTCATCCCACTATGCCACCAATATCCAAAGTACAATTAAGAAGCAATAAAATGATCATCATCGCCCACATACTCATATGTGTACTACCCCTGCAAAGTATCTACGCATAGATCTGGCTCTGATACCACTATAGGGTTCGCAGCATAGAAAACAATTTTTTTTCTACGACGGGAACATCTATGTACCAAGATCTATCTACTAGATACAAGTAACGGGTGGATATACATCCATAGAATACATACCCTCGATGATCGAATAGCGTTAACAAGGTTGTACTCGTGGATGATGTAGACGAACGCTTGCCGATCTCAAGATCGTGATGAAGTCCATCTGGTCCAGCCGGTCCAGCACGATCAAGTCCAGCACCTCAAAGCAGTGGTGCATCCGTGATCGCACACACGTACGGGTACCCCGACAACCTCCACGCCCTCGCTCCAGCGAAGCAGCGGAAGCAACAAATCCTTCCAGAAAAAGCCACCGGGAACATGTACCTCGCTGATCCGAGACCATGGGGAAATTCTAAAGGGGGAGAGAGATCCTTCGCGAGGAGGTGTGCTTTGAGAGGAGGAGAGGGGGCCTTTTATAGGGGAGGGGGGCACCCAAGGGGCATGGCGCCCAGCCATGGGGGCTGTCCCCACCTCTTCCACATTCATGTGGGTGGAGCTCACACTCAAAATGAAAAGCCTCCACTCCCATTAAAAAGCCTCCACTCAAAAATCCACTCACATGCATTAAATTTCCACCAAATTTAATGCAATCTCTCATTTAAATAAAACTCTTTTATTTATTTATTCAGAATTTTGTTAATTACTTTAATTAACCAACATTCACATAAAACCCCTTACAACATTTCAATTTCACATGCGGAACCAGTTTCAGCAATTTCAATCGAAACAGTTTTGGTGTCTAGTGAAATAAATTCCTGCGTTTTCCTTTTTCTTTCTCTGGCATATCATTTGCTCCGAATGGTGTCGGTATCCCTTAAGTGTGTCACCCTACGGTTCGTGAATAATGCAGACATGATCGAGACCCCTCTCCGATCAATAATCAGCAGCGGGACCTGGAGATCCGTACTGACTCCTACACATTCAACGATGACTTCTGTGATCGTGTGAACCTTTTACGCTAGTATCTTAATCCCTTTGTTTCACGATATATTACATGTCCGAGATTCGATCATCGGTATCTCCATACCTAGTTTGATCTCGTTACCGACATGCACTCTTTTCTCGTTCCCGTGATATAACATTCTAGTGATCAAATCACTTGCTTGCAATCTAATCAATGTGATATCACCGAGAGGGCCCAGAGCATATCTATCCGTCATCGGGATGAACAAATTCCACTCTCGATCCATGGGCCTCAACATAACACTTTTTTAGTTCTGAATCCATCTTTATAATCACCTAGTTATGGTGTGACGTTTGATGTTATCAAGAAACTCTTCCGGTGTTAGTGATTGACATGATCTCATGGTCTAAGGATTAGGATCACTTAGTAAGTTGTTATAGCAATATAAACTCAATGACTTTGATCGTAATGCTATACTTCGGATGAATGTTCATCACACCATTACACTAATGTTGTGACCTCGTTATTAACAACATCCAATGTCTATGATCAGGAAACCTATGATCATCTTATTAATCAACGAGCTAGTTTATAAGAGGGGCATAACTAGGAACTACCTTTTGTTTATTAAACACACATGTATTAACGTTTCCGTATTAATACAATTATAGCATGTAAAATAAACATTTATCATAAACAAGAAATACGATAATAACCACTTTATTATTGCCTCTCGGGCATATTCCCTTCACTAGCCTCCCCCCTTGGTGCCTCTAAACCCTAGATCGCCAAGGCCTCTCTCATAGTCCACCATACTCGCTCCGGCTTAAGGAGAAGCCCTGGGAGATCTCCCCTTTACTTCCGGTACCACGCCGTCGTGCTGCCGGAATCGCGAGGAGAGTGCTAGAACCTCCGCTGCCTGCTGGAAAAAGGGAGAGGAAGGTCTTCATCGAGTACCGAACGTGTGACCGACTGCGGAAGCGCTGCCGGAACGCAGCGCCGGAAGGTCATCTATACGATCTTGAGATCGGCAAGAGTACGACTATATCACCCACGAGAATCTGCTCTCGTTAACCGTTTTGGAATATTCGAGGGTGAGTTCCTCTATCGACTCGTTGCTACAATCTAGTAGATAGATCCTGGCTTGTTTGTTTGCATGCGGTAGATTTTTTTTGTTTTCCATGCTACGAACCCCTACAAGTTTACTTTATCCGAGGTTTTGATCGTCGGTATCTCTGCATACCTAGTTCAACGTCGTTACTAATAAGTACTCTTTTCTCGTTCCCGTGGTATGTGATCCCTTGTGAGCCAGTCACATGCTTGCAAGCCAATTGGATGACATTCCACCGAGAGGGCCCAGAGTATATCTATCCGTCATATGGATGGACAAATCCCACTCTTGATCCATGTTCCTCAACCCATACTTTCTGAACACTCAATGCCGCCTTTATAGCCACCCAGTTACGGTGTGGTGTTTGATGTCATCAAAGCATCCTTCCGATGATGGTGATTAGCATGATCTCATGGTCGAAGGAATTAGGTTACTATGTATCATAAAGCTTATAGCAACGGAACTATTAAAATGACTTGATCTTTATGCTACGCTTATCTATAGGAGTATGTCCATCATACCATTCTCCTAATGATATGATCTTGTTATTAACAACATCTCAAATATTCATGATCAAGAAACCATGATCATCTATTAATCAACAAGCTAGTATTATGAAGAGGCTTCACTATGGACTCTAATTTAGTTTACAAATCACACAAGTATTAATGTTTCTATTAATGTTTCTGGTTAATACTGTTATAGCATGAATGTGAACATTTATCATAAACACAAAGATATAATAATAACTACATTTATTATTTCCTCTAGGGCATATCTCCAACAGGTTTCAGCTTTATTATGGTCTATTTGGAACTTTAGAAATGACTTGGTCTTTAACAGGTCCGGTACTATCAACTTTTTACAGGTTATCCGCAGAGCTATCCACTGGATCCATACGTGGTCATATCTCCTCCCAGAGGACCAGCGGGGGGCTATGGATGTCGGGTGTACTCGATTGGAAAGAGTCGTGTATGCTTTCTACAGCCAGGCTGGGTGGCGACATACTAGAAGGTTAGATGTTGCTTAAGCAAACTTTGTTTTTTGTGTTTCGGTGGCTAATCTTTGTAGCCACTTTGGGTGATCCATGATTGTAATATTCTAATACTTTCATACTCAGTTTGGAGACTTTGAAACTATGCAATAAATCAGGCTGTGTGCATCAATTGATGCAGAGGCCGGGACTATTTCCCATTTCTAAAAACACAGCGCGGCAGGCGTGGTCAGCAACCTCCAAAATTGATATATGATGATATTTACATCCTGCATTGCATACGCACATCGACATGGTGTGAACGGCTTTTTAATCTGGTATAAATCGTCCATTCACCAATCATATTTTTTCTCCATTTATTAATTAGAAACATATAGTGTCACATTAGTTGACCTGCACTCCTATTGTTCGATGTGGAGATTATTCCACGACTTGACCATGACGAGGCCTCTTGCCTCTCTATTGCCACATCAATCCGCTCAATAATAATTCCTTTGTTCTATAATATAAAATATTTTAGACGGCTTCGGGACAGGAGAGAGGCGACACCTTTGTAGAACCCATCTAGGGTTTCATCCTTCTTGCCGGCTGCTGATCTATTCCATCTCCGTTAGCCTTGGTTTCTTGGAGGTGTGATGGACCACGACCTCTCGCCAGTGGAAATGTTCATATTTCGTTGTTTAGACTGTTTTTTCACTGTCTTCTTTAGGATGTTGAAGCGACGACTGTGTCCTGAAGACAAAATAATGTCCTCTCCGCTCTACCTCTCTGGTGGCGGAGGATGGAAGGCTGTGGGCGAGGAGGGCTACGAACCACGGTGGTGGAGTCATGCATCGATGGATCACTTGAGATCCGGTCGTTTTGTATTTTTTGGTGTGGTTTGAGATTAGTCTCTCCCGATCTTCGATTGTCATTTTCAGCGATAGTTGCTTCTCTGGTGGGCTAGTCCTTGGGCCTTAGCACAACGAGTTCATGTTCGTCTACTATGACAAGTTTTGACTGGCTCCTATGATAGAGGGGCGAGAACGGTGGCACGTCTTTGGTTCATGCTAGTGTATGTAGTCGTCGTTAGGTGGTCTATTGACCTATTTATAATTTTCATTAGTTTTGGACTCCTTTGTACCGTTGTTAATGATTATTAATAGATGAGTGGAATTTCGTAAAAAAGAAAATGTTTCCAGGCACATAGGCTTTAACACCGCTTGTTATGCAATTTCTTTTTTGAGTACTTGTTATGCAATTTCATTTAGCTAAACTAGGTCCCCCTACCGTTGGTCCATGAACCCACTACACCGCAATCGTAAACTATCTACAGGTCCATTCGCAACGGAGACATTTACTAACCCCGAGACATCGTGTCTAAGTACTAAGAGCATCTCTAACTGAACCCCTATCCTTTAGATGATCAAAAGATCCCCTATCCTTTAGACGAGAAATTTTGCTCATCTAAAATACTGTGGTTCCTAGCTGAACTCCTATTCTTAACTCCATAAAAAGTAGTTTTCAACAAAATTCTTGCAATTGAGCACATAGATACATAACAATACATATAATATAACGATTCATAATTCATATTGATCAATAGAATAGTCATACAAATAGATAGCATCATCAGAATACTTGACAAATTGGGTTTTTCTACACGATAAATAGTCATCAAGGTCACATATACCGACCACCTAAGCATACATGATAATCCTAGTGTTTAGTTATGCAATAGAGCGCATAACTAGCAAGTTCCACCTATTCCTAAGTGATGGCAGTAATCTAGGTTCTCAACTTGTTTTTTTTGGCCAAAATTATTGTAATGGTTGGTTAGCTCTGTTCCCTTTGAACAATGCCTCGTTAACAAGTGTTTGATGATGCCACACGAAGTACAAAGCATTGTCTTCACCCTCCTACCATTTTGCTTCTTTCTTATTCTTCTTCACCGAGCTACGAATTTAAACAAAGATGAAACAATGCATCATGAACTATGAAATTTATGATCTTTCACAACAAAAGGGGGGAAATTACCTTGTTCCGGCGCCAGGATGAGAAGGGGATGACGCATCTCATGTCGGTGCTTGCGCCGGCACTCCAACGACCACAACAATGTCCAATGTGGCGCTATTCGCCGGAGATGGTAGCAACCCTAAAGCTGGCGAGATGCAACGATGGCTAGAGGAATAAGACATGCCGAAGGTATGCGGCAGTGCATATCTGGCTGAAAGGATACTCGCCGCGACTGGGGTTCATCGAATGCGGCGACAGATTTGTGGGTGAAAATCATAGGTCGCGTGGCCCGATTCCGACGATGGCAGCTATCGGCGATGAAGTGGAGTGGTGCAGAAGGGTTAGTGAAGCCTATGGGGAGTCGGGGGAGGCAACAACTATTCACCGGGCTAAATGGTGGCGGCGCTGTGGGGGTGAGTGGCTACATGTGAGGGTGGAGATATTGTTTAGGAGTCACGGACAGGACCGAGCAAATATAGAAATCACGACGACCGATTCCTAAATATTTGATCATCTAACGCCAATGCGAGTTCGGTTAGTTGTGGTTAGATGCCTAAACAAAAAAAGCTCATTTGAATCTTTTTGAGGGTTCGTCTAGAAAACCTTAAGGGTCTGCGAAACATTTTCCTCCAGCAAGAGAAGGCAACGACCTAGGGTTCCACCCTAGTCGTCGTCATTTTCCTCGTCTTCACCGTCTTTGACTTAGAATCGACAATTCATGTCTCCTCTGTTTGCTGATCCATTGGAGGGAGGGGTGGAGCCCTGAGACATGCGTCCTCTCCCCTTCCAATTCCTCCATCTGTAACTACAGCAGCCTCATGTACTCCCTTCGATCGCTATCCCGAAGGAAGATGGCCATCCGATGGTTGAGAGACGCAAAGCGCTGTGAGAGCCCCATGAGGGTGCACCAATTACTTAATTGTGCCATACTTATGCCAAATAATATGGTTAAATGCTCGTTGTTAATCGCACAAGCTAATTTAAGTCACACTTGCGTAAAAAATCTTAAGGGTCCGTAAAAACGTTTCCCTCCCGCAAGAGAAGGCAGTGACCTTGGGTTCCACCCTAGTCATCGCCATCTACCTCGTCTTCACCGTCTTTGACTTGGAATTAACAGTTCATGCCTCCTTTGTTTGCCGGTCCAACGGAGGGAGGGGGTGGAGCCCTCGGATCCACGCTCAACTTGTAATAACATTCCTACAATTAGAGTTTATTCAATCGGCATCGACAATATGGTGGCTATGGTGGCATTACGCGGGACAAGCATAAGGTACACCAACGACATAATTGAAAGTGACAGCAGAAATTGCAAAGCACACAAACATAATTAAAATTGCATCAAGAGATCTTTGAACGACATAATTATGTCCGTGTGCAAGTCATATGTTCAAAAGCTCTGACGGCTACGGGTCGTTGTGTGGTTTAAGGATCTAGATTTGGATCTTTCTCGCGAAAATAAAAGTGAGAACATGTGAACATATGACTTGCACACGAATTACCTTAATTACAAGCACACATAGATTTTTCTTCCCTACTCTTCGACGTTACGTGTTACATAACATAGCAAACACACACCACACATGCAAGTGTTAACACTTGACAGTACCAACACATTCTTTTGTACTGTTGTACATACATACACACGATATATGCACTCGATATATATGGAGATGTAGATATTGTGGATTAAGATAGAGATGATGTCAACGTCTTGTACCGACCAGACCACCGTGGATCATCTATCCGCCATTTAAGTCTGGGGCCGTCGGTTGTCCCTTGTGCTGCTACCGTTGCTGCTGGTGCCGGCGGTGCCACCACGGTTGGTGTTGGGGCGTCCACCGCCATCTGCAGCACCGCCGGCTTCGATGTTGTGGATGTCCGCGACGAGCTGACCGTAGTGACGCCGCACGTCGTCGGCAGCAATGCGGCCCCAGCAGCCAGGCTCGTCAGTGCCGTAAATGGCCAGCGCGTTCTCGAACCTCTGGTTCTCGCTCTTGCTCCACTCCGGCGCCGCCATGGCCGCTTCAAGCTTGAGCTAGCTGATTAAATGAATTTCTTTTCTTTGTCTGTTCTTGTGTCTGTCCTTGCATACAATCGAACGAGTGAAAACTCCATATTTATACTCGTGAGAAATCAATTAATTGGAACAAAATGCATTATTGCAAAAGGGAATGTAACAATTTTAATCTAGTTGCGAGTTGCAGGGACTAAATCTTGGAGGCGATCGAGGTTTAGCATTAGGGAGCAAGACTACTGAAAGCCGTTTTATACCGAGGACAAAGTGGCGTACAGATATATACTCCCTCTGTTTTAAAATATAAGATGTTTTAGATTTGTGAAGAGAATGTATCTACAGAGGGAGTAATAATAACCACAATCAAAAGGCTTAAGCTGACTAATAAAAAGATAAAGCAAGAACTGTTGTTTTGCCAGCAGAACAGATGCATAAGAGTGGACTGTCAATCAGAATCTAGCTAAAGCACCGGCCCCTTTTAAGTACCAAATTAACAATATGAGTTTAGCCAACTATGTTCAAATTTGGTGGCATGGCCCACGCCACGTAATATATATTCCATTCCTCATCCGTCAGGGCCGAAATAATTGCAATTATGTATACTAGGTTGGCATTGTCAAATCTTACCTTTGTGCCCAACACCTGTCTAAAGGCGGGAGCAACATGTATGAAACAACGATTAACATTCTGTAGGCTCCAAGAGTTGTTGTTTCATTAATTTGTTGGAAGGATCATATTCCGTGTCGAACCGGTATTAAAGGTGGGGGCCGTACCAGCGTGGCCCGTGCGGCAAAAAGGAGAACCCACTTTAACACCGGTTCGTGGCACGAACCGGTGTTAAAGGACCCTGCACCAGTGGCCCGCGCAGCCCCCCCTTTAACACCGGTTCGTGGCAAGGGAGGCTATATAAGACACCGCAGCCCACACCCCACTCTTCCATTTTTTCACTATCTCATTTTGGAGCCTAGCAAGAGGGTGTGAAGTGTGCTAGTTTGTGTTTTTTTCATATGCAAAAGAGGTGTTCGGTGAAATGCCCGAGAGCTCAAAATAAGTTTTCTCGTTGCTCTTTCCTTCTCGGTCAAGGTCGGCAACTATCCTTTCATGTGTCATTGATGTACTATATATATAAATGGTCATCTCCCTATTAATTTTTGATATATACTATATATTAATGCAGATGAACCGGCAATGGATGTACGGTGACCGCCGCACTTCCGAGTATATTACGGGCCTCCAAAATTTCATCGTTGTGTCTAATGCAAACCATGGTCACAATGGTTTTATGTGATGTCCGTGTGTTCACTGTCAGAACAAGAAAGACTACTCAAATACCAGAACCATTCACGCCCACCTGCTTCGATCAGGTTTCATGCCCAGCTATAATTGTTAGACCAAGCACGGAGAAAAAGGGGTTGTGATGGAAGACAACGAAGAAGAAGAGGATGATGACAACTATCATAATATGTATCCTGAATATGATGATACTGCAACGGGGGTAGATAATGAAGATCAAGAGGAAGCAGATGGGCCCGCTAATGACGATCTTGGTCGGGCCATTACTGATGCAAAGGAAGAATGTGAAACTGAAAAGGAGAAGGAGAAGCTGGAGCAGATGTTAAAGGATCACAAAACATTGTTGTATCCAACTTGCGAAGATGGCCACAAAAAGGTAGGTACCACACTGGATTTGCTGCAATGGAAGGCAGAGAACGGTGTGACTGACAGCGCATTTTCAAAGTTGTTGGTAAAAATAAAGAATCTTCTTCCAAGAAATAATGAGTTGCCCGACAGTACATACCAAACAAAGAAGGTTGTCTGCCCTCTAGTATTAGACGTGCAGAAGATACATGCCTGCATTAATGACTGCATCCTCTACCGCGGTGAGAAGTACGAGAATTTGGATGCATGCCCGGTATGCACTACACTGCGGTATAAGATCAGACGAGACGATCCTGGCGATGTTGAGGGCGAGGCCCCTAGGAAGAAGGTTCCTGCCAAGGTTATGTGGTATGCTCCTATAATACCACGGTTAAAACGTCTCTTCAGAAATAAAGAGCATGCCAAGTTGTTGCGATGGCACATGGAAGACCGTAAGAAAGATGCGATGTTGAGACACCCCGCTGATGGGTCACAGTGGAGAAAAGTCGAGCGAGAGTACCCGGACTTCGCACGTGACGCAAGAAACTTAAGGTTTGGTCTAAGTACAGATGGCATGAATCCTTTTGGTGAGCAGAGCTGCAGTCACTGCACCTGGCCTGTGACTCTATGTATCTATAACCTTCCTCCTTGGTTGTGTATGAAGAGGAAGTTCATTATGATGCCAGTGCTCATCCAAGGCCCGAGGCAACCCGGCAACGATATTGATGTGTACCTAAGGCCATTAGTTGAAGAACTTTTACATCTGTGGGCCAAACCAGGTGTACGTATGTGGGATGAGCACAAAGGGGAGCCATTTGACCTACGAGCATTGCTTTTTGTAACCATCAATGATTGGCCTGCTCTTAGTAACATTTTAGGGCAGACAAACAAGGGATACAATGCATGCACACACTGTTTAGATGAGACTGAAAGTATATATTTGGATAAATGTAAGAAGGTTGTGTACCTAGGGTATCGCCGATTTCTTCCGAACCTGCATCCAGTAAGAAAGAAAGGCAAGCATTTCAAACGTCTGGCAGAACCCCGGAGGAAGCCGGTCCTCCGTACCGGTGAGGAGGTATTTGGTATGGTCAAGGACCTAGAAGTAATCTTTGGAAAAGGTCCTGACAGTCTATCTGTTCCGAATGACGATGTCGGACACGCGCCCATGTGGAAGAAGCAATCTATATTTTGGGACCTACCCTATTGGAAAGTCTTAGAGGTCCGCTCTTCAATCGACGTGATGCACGTGACGAAGAATGTTTGCGTGAACCTGCTAGGCTTCCTAGGAGTGTATGGGAAGACAAAAGATACACCGGAAGCACGGCAGGACCAGCAACGTCTAAAAGACCCTGAAGAGCCTATGCATCCTGAGAACGAGAAGGGTAAACGATGCCACTTAACTCCTGCCAGCTACGCTCTTACCAAAGAAGAGTAGGAAATCTTTTTTGAATGTGTGAGCAGTATCAAGGTCCCGTCTGGCTTCTCTTCGAATATAAAGGGAATAATAAATATGGCAGAGAAAAAATTCCAAAACCTGAAGTCTCATGACTGCCACGTGATTATGACACAATTGCTTCCGATTGCATTGAGGGGGCTTCTACCTGAAAATGTTCGAGTACCCATTGTGAAGCTATGTGCATTCCTCAATGCAATATCTCAGAAGGTAATCGATCCAGAAAGCCTACCAGGGTTACAGACAGATGTGGCCCAATGTCTTGTCAGCTTTGAGTTGGTATTCCCACCATCCTTCTTCAATATTATGACGCATCTCCTAGTTCACCTAGTAGAAGAGATTTCCATTCTCGGTCCTGTATTTCTACACAATATGTTCCCCTTTGAGAGGTACATGGGAGTCTTAAAGAAATATGTTCATAACCGTGCTAGGCCAGAAGGAAGCATCTCCAAGGGCTATGTAACAGAGGAGGTCATTGAGTTCTGTGTTGATTTTATTCCTGACCTTAAGGCGATTGGTGTTCCAGAATCACGACATGAGGGGAGACTGCGTGGAAAAGGCACCCTAGGATGTAAAGCAATGATATGGGGACGGGCATTCTCTCAATCAAGCACACTACACGGTTTTACAAAGATCTATCTTGGTTGCCCCGTATATCAATGAACACAAGAATTTAATACGCCTCAAACACCCGGGGCAGTCTGATGAATGGATTATAAGTGAACACATGGCTAGTTTTGGCGGTTGGCTGCAAAGACTTCTCACGAATAACACCACTGTTGGGGATCAGTTGTACTTGTTGGCCAGGACACCATCTTCGACTGTATGTACTTTCCAAGGGTACGAGATAAATGGGAATACATTTTACACGATAGGCCAAGATAAAAAGAGCACCAACCAAAATAGTGGTGTCCGCTTCGATGCAGCAGAAGACAATGGGCAAAAGACCACGTATTATGGGTTCATAGAGGAGATATGGGAACTTGACTATGGACCTAATTTTAAGGTCCCCTTGTTTTGATGCAAATGGGTCAAGATAACAGGAGGAGGGGTTGAGGTAGACAAGAAGTACGAAATGACAACGGTGGATCTCAACAATCTTATGAAGGTAGACAAGAACTTAGACGAACCATTCGTCCTAGCCAACGATGTGGCTCAGGTTTTCTATGTGAAGGACATGTCCTCCAGACCAAAAAAAAGAAAAAAATATGCAAACGAATACATCATATGATGAGCCAAAGCGTCACATAGTTCTTTCAGGGAAAAGAAACATCGTGTGAATCGAGGACAAGACAGACATGTCAGAAGATTATAATAAGTTGGATGAAATTCCGCCCTTCACAGTGAAAACTGACCCAAGCATTCTGTTAAGTAAAGAAGATGCTCCATGGTTACGTCTGAAGCGATCATAAGGAAGGACATATGCCAAGAAGTTCATGCTCATATTATGTAACTCTAGTTCATGTATTTCGCGGTTTGTGGCTTGACCGAAGGATATCTTTCGCGGTTTGTGGATTGACCGGGACTATATATAGGGGGGCCTTTAGTCCCGGTTTTATAGTCTCAGTTTTTAATATTAATAAATGTCTTGAGTGTTAGTCCTGTTTTGTGGCTGGACAGAGACTATGAAGAAGTTGTCCCGATTCGTACTTACCATTAAGATCTGATCTCCAAACGCGCGCGGTCACATATTAGGGAGTGCCTCTATGACCAGTTTCTTGGAGATGCCGGAGCACTGGGATCCGGCGGCATCTCCCTGAAACTGGTCGTAGTGGTGTCCCTGCTCTCGAAAACCATCTTGCAGCTTATAACTTCTCTAACTAGATCAATACGCCTGGAGCTAACTAATTTCACATATTAGGGAGTGCCTTTATGACCAGTTTCTCGGAGATGCCGGAGGACTGGGCTCCGTCGGCATCTCCCTGAAACTGGTCGTAGTGGTGTCCCTGCTCTCGAAAACCATCTTGCAGCTTGTAACTTCTCTAACTAGATCAATACGCCTGGGAGCTAACTAATTTCACATATTAGGGAGTGCCTCTATGAACAGTTTCTCGGAGATGCCGGAGGACTGGGCTCCGTCGGCATCTCCCTGAAACAGGCCGTAGTGGTGTCCCTGCTCTCGAAAACCATCTTGGAGATGCCTCAAACTGGCTGGAGGACTGGACTCACAAGGATGCCTATTTATAGTACAAGCAGCTCGGCATAGTGTCGACACTTACGAAATAATGTCGACACTCACCCCTATTATTAGTGCTGACTCGTGTTTTGTCCCGGTTGGTGTCTCCAACCGGGACTAAAGGTTCATATTTAGTCCCGGTTGGTGACACCATCCGGGACAACGTACACGCCGCACGACATAATGTCGACACTCACCCCCTATCATTAGCGCTGCCTGGCCCAGCCTGCTGAAATCCCTCCAACCGTCCCATTTTTAGAATAATGTCATATTTCTTCTGTTAACAGTATATGTATTAAATGAGCCATTTTTCTTCCTTCTATTTCTTCCCTTCATTTTTCTTCCCGCCATTTTTCTTCCTGCCAGTTCTTGTGCATGGCAAGGCATAGTTTGTGATAATATGGCCATATTGTGCATACATGTGCATCATGGCATGGCAAACAATGTTGCAAGAGGAAGTTTTCCTTTTTATCGCACCAAAAAGGCATTTTCCATTTTCCGAGCATAAAAAACGGACGGTTTTGTGAAGCAACCACCAAATGGCTAATTCAAAAAACCACCAACACATTTTACAAAAATACTAGACCACCTTATATGGACAATGTACCAACAGGGGGATCTGAAACCTTTTCGTCCACCTGTGGTGAAAAAGACAAATTCCTGCCGAATCGGTAGGAAGTGGGTCATATATGAACTACAGGTACATGATACGATGCTCATGATTTTTTACAAAAATCATTTTTAGGTTCACAATATGCTATTTTATCAAAATTCCAATGCAAGTTGAGCGAGGCTTGGCCCCGAGCTAAGAATCTTCATGCCCGTTGTTCGACAAAGTTTGACGATAGTTTAAAACAGGGATAAAAAAATAAAAAAAAGATCGAAACGGTGCGAAACCTTCGCGTGGTGTTATATTATGTGACATAGTTAGAAGGAAAAATCTCAAACTTGGTATACAAAAGATGCGGCATTTAAATATCCAATCAATTCAAAAATGTTAATACAAAATAAAATATGATTTGCTCTAATAAAATAGGGTTAGATTCCTTATTAGATGCTTAATATTTCTTATGTTCAAAGTTTTAGGATTTGACAATTTATTTTTGTTTGAATTGAATAATCAAAATTTATATGTAAGTGTTTTAATCATTTTGAAAATTTTCATCTAAACTAAATAGAAAATGTTTTTACATGAATGGATAGATATTATTTTTCTGAAAATTATGATATATTATTCATATTTTTCTGAGTTGAAATGAATAAGATATGAATTTTCTAAATTCATATCCTATTTTTTGAATTATAAAATGACCCCAACACTTTAATGCATGAAATAAATGCCCCCCTTTAACACCGGTTCCATCCACGAACCGGTGTTAAAGGGGGGTGCGGGCGCGAAACGAATTCCCTCCCCCTTTAACACCGATTCCTGGCTGGAACCGGTGTTAAAGGGGGGGGGGTATAAATGCGTTGCTCTTCCTCTTCCTCCCCCCAGCCAGATTGATCGAGCGCAAAGGAGCAGAGCACAGGAGCCGCGACGGAAAGAGACAACGCCAGGCTGCCCCGCGACGTCGACCACGCCTTCGCCGTCCGCCGCCGTCACCGCCGCCCCGCCGTCGGAAACCACCCCGCCGTCGGAACTCTCGGGAGCGGCGCCTCCGCCGCCACCGCGCCGCCACGCGCCACCACTCGCCGCCGACCCCGCCGTCCTCGCCCGGTGCCGCCACTCCCCACCAACCCCGCCGACCCCCACTACTAGGAAAACGGCTATAGGTAATCAGCACATCCGTGGCTCACATGGTTGAAGTGCCCCACGGCTAAAACAGGCGTGACTCACCTGTGGGTAGTGCCCTACTAATAACTAGAACAACCGTGGCGCACATGACTATAGTGCGCCACAGATGTGTGTGGGACAGGGCCCTGTTGGCCGCACGCCAAACATCTGTAGCGCACTATAGTCATGTGCGCCACGGTTGTTAGTGTCATCTGTGGCGCACATGGGGGTGGTGCGCTACGCCTAAGCGCATGCCCCCCTCTGCTCTGAAACGGCCACAAACTTCTGTGGCGCACTCGGCCTAGTGCACCACAGGGAGTAGGAGCATCCGTGGCGCACATGGCATAGTGCGCCACAGATGTTTGTACTCCCTGTGGCGCACTAGGGCCGTGTGTGCCACGGATGTGTCGATTTCTTTAGGACAGCACTTTATGTGCACATGTGTGACCACACATCCACCACCCCACACTTCACTTTCCCCTTCTTCTTCCTCCTTAGATCTAGTCGGGATCTTCTCCTTCCCACCTCAATTTCTCCACACATTCACCATTTTTAGCATGTAAAAATTGCTTTGGATGTTACATAAGTAATAGAGGAGGTCTCCGGTCTCTCATCTATCCTTCTCCGGTCGACGCACCCACCTCTCCTTTCCATCTTTCTCGCGATCGGTCTCTCATCTCGGTAAGTTGTCCATGTAAGGATGTGTTCATGTGTATATGGATGATGTGCTCATATGTATGTAGATGATCGATGCTCATGATGTGTGTATGTGGAGAGGATCGATGGTCATATGTGTGTGTATATGGAGAGTATCGATGATGCTCATGCATGTGTGTATGGAGAGGATAATGATATGTTCATGTGTGTATGGATCGGTCTCTCTCTCTCTCTTGTGTTTGTATGTGAACAAGTTGCCATTTGTTTTGCCAAAATGTTGATTCATTTCCATTTTGGCAAGATTTTGGCATTTCGCAAAGGTCCTAATTTTAGGATAGGTCATGCCGAAATTTTCTATCGACCATTGCATGCATGCATTCATTATGTGGTTCTAATAGACTTCAAAATTGTACCGTGTACACCGTGCAGGCAAAAATGGTCCGCATAATGAGCGAAGGCATTGTGGCTAGATTTTTGAAATGTGCGACGGCCAACATGATACGAAATAACAAGACGGATATAAGATGTCCGTGCAGAAGATGCAAACTCAACTGGGTGATCGACCCAGATTCCGGGAATCTGCAGGCGCACCTGCTCCGCCATGGTTTCATGGATGGATACACTCGTTGGATAAGCGATGACGTAGATGATGGAGACGGTGAAGGTGGCCAACATGACGATGATCATCATCACGGCGAGAACGGGCGAGATGATGAAGAGTCTCCTGGAGATGGTGAAGGTGCGGAAGCAGACCGGGATGATGATGATCTAGATGCCGGAGGAGCAGACGACGATGGAACAACGTCAGGCTGGGTGCGGGACCCTTATGTGCAAGAGCTGCTTCTCAAGCAGACGAGTAACGCCAGGGCTGCCGCTAAAGAGAAAGCCAAGCTTGCGCAACTTGAGAAAGACGCGGTTACTCCATTGTATGAAGGATGCAGGCCCGATGATACCCGGTTGAATGTAACGCTCAAGGCTATGGAGATGAAGGCAAAGCACAAATTGAGCGACGCAAGCTTCGACGATATGATGGCATTCTGGCATGATCGTCTCCCGGAGGGGAACACATGTCCAACTAGTATCGAGGATGCCAAGAAAATCGTCTGTCCTCTCGATCTACCGCACGTTAGATATCACGTATGCATCAACGATTGCATCATTTATCGGGGCGAGGACATGGAGAAAACCACATGTCCGGTGTGCGGCGTGAGTCGATACAAGAAAGGGAAGAAAGCACCTCGAAAAGTGGTATGGTACTTTCCTATCACTCCTCGTCTACAGCGCTATTTCGCGGACCCTAAGGAAGCGAAGCTCATGCGATGGCATGCGGAAAGGAAGAAGCCAGGAGATGATGATGACCCCGAAAAGGATGAGCTGCTGACGCACCCTTCAGATGCTAGCCAGTGGAAAGCATTGGACCTCGAATTCCCAGAATTCGGTGGAGATTCGAGGAACATCAGGCTTGGTGTGAGCACCGATGGACTCAATCCGTTCGGTAGCCAGAGCAGCACGCACAACACTTGGCCCGTGTTTGTATGGATGTACAACCTACCTCCATGGTTGTGCATGAAGAAGAAGTACATACAAATGAGTATGCTAATTCAAGGGCCGAAACAACCTGGTACCGACATCAATCTGTATCTCGGGCTGTTGAAAGAGGAGCTAGCCACGTTATGGGAATCTGGAGCCAATACTTACGACGCCGTCGCACAAGATTATTTCACTATGAGAGCCGCGTTGGTCACTACGGTGCAAGACTATCCAGGTTGCGGGTATATCTCGGGGCAGGTTATCCAAGGATTCTGCGCATGCGTTAGGTGCATGGATAACACAAGCTATCTCCAACTAGAGAAAGATCCAGGGTCATCGAAAACCGTGTTCATGGCGCACCGGATGTGGCTCGGCAAGAATGATCCATGGAGAAAACGTGGAGACCTGTTCGATGGCAAATCAGAGACCCGAGGAATCCCAGAGCGTAGGAGCAGCGAAGAACTGGAAGAGTTGCTGAAAAACTGGAAAGATTGTCCTAAGCCAGGAAAGAAGCGAAAGAGGCAGCAACAAGACAAGCCGCTGATGAAGGTATGGAAAACAAGGTCTGTTTTCTGGGAGTTGCCATACTGGAAGTTTCTCCGCACGCCTCATAGCCTCGACATCATGCATATCACGAAAAACGTGTGCGAGAGTCTGGTCGCCACCATAATCAACATGCCAGATAGGACGAAAGATGGTCCGAAAGCAAGGCACGACCTGATATGCTTGGGTATCCGGAAGGAGCTTCACGGAGGACGCACTACTCCTGATGATCAGGAAGATGACGATGATCATGAGTCGGAGACGACACAAGGTCGTCGGATGGGTAAAAAGTTCAAGAAGAACGAATATTACTGCCCTCCTTCTTGCTTCACTCTAAGCCAGGATGAGATCAAACAGTTTTTCAAGTGCCTTCTAGGAGTCAAATTTCCTTACGGCTACGCGGGCAAGATAAGCAGATACCTAGACGAGGCGAAGCAGAGGTTCAGTGGCATGAAGTCTCATGACTGTGCCGTGCTAATGACGCAGGTACTTCCGGTCGCACTAAGAGGGATAATGGACGAGCACGTCCGTGAAACGTTATTTGGCCTATGCAAGTTTTTCGACGTCATCTGTAGGAAGTCGATTGGCTTGAATCAGCTCGGAAGGCTACAGGAGGAGATCATGGTGATACTATGTGAGCTTGAGGTCTACTTCCCACCCGCATTCTTCGACATTATGGTGCATCTGCTGGTCCATGTCGTGGAGGACATCGTACAACTCGGGCCAATGTTCCTCCGTAGCATGATGGCGTTCGAAAGGATGAACGGACACATCAAAGGATACGTTCGCAACAGGTCCCGTCCATATGGAAGCATAGCCAAGGGCTTTCTGGCCGAAGAGTGCATCTCTTTCTGCACGAATTATCTAAACATCGAGAACCCTGTCGGTCTTCCCTTCAACAGACACCTTGGCAAGCTCGACGGATCTGGTCACCGAGAGGGTCGTCGCATACTACATGCAGACTTCGATTTTCGACGCGCAGACTTTGATCGAGCAAACCTCGTCGCGCTACAGCATTTAGAACTGGTCGATCCTTGGGTACAGACGCACAAAAGGTTAATCGAGAAGAAGTACAGTGACCGGGGCATACAGAGGACGCAGGGAGAAATAATCAAAGAGCACAACTCAGATTTCACGCGTTGGTTTAGGCAAACGCTCCTTGATAATCCCCCGCGCTCGCATTCTTCTGACACGGAAAAGATCATATTCACCTTGTCGTAGGGACCGATGCAAAACCTGGTGACCTATCAGGCGTATGATATCAACGGCTACACATTCTACACGGAGGAAAAGGACAACAAGTGTGATTGTCAGAACTCAGGCGTAACGTCGGAATTCTACACCGATGACAACGTGAAGGAAAGATTCTACGAAAGAATCGAGGAGATTTGGGAGCTCGACTACTGTGGAGAAAAGGTGACGATGTTCCGTGTCAGATGGGCAAAGAGCGTCGAAAGAGAAGACCGGTATTTCACAACCATGGTTATACCCGAAGCAGCCAAATCCAAGGCCGCCGGTGCAAACATGGCCGCGAAAAATGAACCGTGGGTACTGGCTACCAAAGTGGACCAATGTTTTTTCATTACCGACCCGACAAAGCCTAGCCGTGTTGTCGTGAGGAGAGGAAAAAGAAACATCATCGGAATGGATGGAGTCGCCAACGAGCAAGACTTCGACCAGTACGGCGATCCAAAGATTGAAGATGACGATGACTACGATGCAGCAACATACATCACAAGAAGAAAAAGGACAACCCTACCCAAAGATAGCCCGTTCGAAAGAAGAAACATTAAAGTGCCGGGGCTAAATTATTCAACCGCGATAAAGAAGGGAAAAAAGATTGTAAAACGCTAGCTCAAAAAATATTGTAAACGCGTGGTCGAAAAAGATTGTAATATTCATGGACAAAGTATTATGACATATTTGAAGCATATTTAATTTGTACCACTTTTATGACATATATTATCACTTTTGGGCATTTTTGGAATATATAAAAGTATTTTAAAAACAAATAAAAACTTTTGTAGCATATATCACCACTTTTGGGCATTTTTTGGAACATTTAAAAGTATTTTTAAAATAAAAATAAAAAATGTGGGCACCAGGATTCGAACCTGGGTGCTAACAGGTTTAGAATAGACCAGTGGGCGGAACCAGTGGGGTAAGGCAGTGCTAGTGTTAGCAAAGGGGGTGGCAGCCCTCTTATCTGACTACTCCTACCCACTTAGGCGTAGCGCACCCTGGCCAAGTGCGCTATGGATAACTGTAGCGCACTTGGCCAGGGTGCGCTACGCCTAAGTGGGTATGACTAGTCAACAACTCGCCACGTCGTTGTCCCTACCCATCCCCATCGTCCACCGCCGCATATCCCCATCGCGTCCACCGCCGCCTCAGCCGCATCTCCACCGCCGCATCCGCATCGACGCCACCGCCGCCGCATCCCAGCCACGCCAGGAGGAGGAGGCCACCTCGCCCGTGCGCTCGAGGAGGAGGCCGTGCGCTCGAGGAGGAGGAGCCTGCGCGCCCGTCGCTCGAGGAGGAGGAGCCCGCCGCCGCACACGCACCGTCGCTCGAGGAGGAGGAGGCCGCTGCTGCTCGAGGAGGAGGCCGTGCGCTCGAGGAGGAGGAGCCCGCGCGCCCGTCGCTCGAGGAGGAGGAGCCCGCCGCCGCACACGCACCGTCGCTCGAGGAGGAGGAGGCCGCTGCTGCTCGAGGAGGAGGAGGCCGTGGAGGAGCCCGCCGTCGTCCTCATATTAGAGGTGAGCCTCGCCCCTCCCCTCTCTCCCTCTCTCGCCTCTCTCTGCATCCATTCCTGGATTGGGCCATGGATTAGGGTTATGGTTCAGAGGATTAGCAGTAGTGTTAGGTTAGCAGCACTGTTAGCAGTAGTGTTAGCAGTAGTGTTAGGTTAGCAGTAGTGTTAGCAGTAGTGTTAGAAGTAGTGCTAGTGCTAGTAGTAGTGTTAGGGTAGCAGTAGTGTTAGGTTCAGAGGATTAGGGTAGCAGTAGTGTTACCAGCAACTAGAAAATAGTGTTTTCAAAGTTTAAATGTTTTCAAAGTTTAAATGTTAGGTTCAGAGGATTAGGTTCAGAGGATTAGGAAATTTAAATGTTTTCAAAGTTGCCAGCAAGAAGATAGTGTACATAATAGAAATCAGAACTTTTTGTTTACATGTTCAGAACTTTTCTAGTTCATGCTATTTTTGGATGGAGATCGAACAATAATTCCTTCTATGTAGATATCTGTGTTGAAATAATATTTGTATCGTGCTATGTTGATGATTTCGGTTGTGTGCCATCATGAACTGTACAAAGAAATAAATGATCTTTCATTTTTTTGTACCTGACCACTCTTCTGATATCATCTCATCTGATCAGGAGTGACCTCTTCTAATATCACCATGTGAATGTAGAGCTGTTCTTATTACTCTCTGTGTCACTCAGATTCAAAGCGACTTGTAGATTTTGATATGGATTTGGTGTTTGGTCCTGACCTAATACATGAGCATACTTATGACTGACTTGCAGATTTTGCATATCTTAACTAATAGTCCTCTTATGTAGCTGATATTGTGTATAGCAATCTAGTCACCACTCACCAACATCATACAACTTGGAATATGAGTAACTTACAACTAAGACCTATGCTATGAATTTCATCAGACCATATAGATAATTGAAGTAATGATCTTGCTGTCATCACTTGGTCATTTCAAATGCAGTAATGATCTTGCTGTCATCACTTGGTTATTTCAAATGCAGTAATGATCATGCAAGGAATGGTTTTTAGTTACACCTCACAGGAATGCTGTCATCACTTGGTCATTCGCTTGCTGTCACTTGCTGTAATGATCTTCTAGTATAGAACTTGGTCATTTGTTGTATTCTCATTTGCTTGCTGTCACTTGCTTAAATTGATAACAAAAGTATATATGGTTGTGGCACTGTGCTGGGACTGGATGGATGTGGTTGTGAAATGGTTTGTGGTTGTATATGAAGCACTTTATTATGTCGTGTATGCAGGTTCTTGAATGAAATGAGTCCCGATTTTTGCCGGAATGTTGATTAACTTCCGTTTCGGCAGAAATCGGGCACTCCTAGTTTAAGAAAATTAGCAAAGGTCATGCTGGATTTTTCCGTGCATTTAACCAATTATTTGTTTTTTATTAGTGCAAAGATGTGTGACAACGACGAGGCTGGATGTTCTAAGCGCATCAGCGCTGAAGGAGAAATCAGACCTCCGAATAAACAATTGACATTCTAGGAGGCGGCCCAGCGTCTAGAAGACGATGAAGAATACCATCCCCAGGAGAGCGAGGATGATGAGATGGAAGACGCGGAGGAAGAAGCCAAAGGAACGGCGGACGATGGAACCACTGATGGCGGCGAGGGCACAGGGAGTGGTAGCAACCCTCCTAAGAAGAAGAAGAAGAAGCCGAAGGACCGGCGCCCGAACACGGTCGGCACGGTCAGGGAGGAAATTACCGAAGTGAGCCCATCAGGGGTTCCTTTGGAGCCCGCCCATGTCGTCAAAGGGTACGGTGGGCCAGTGGCGGCGATCACCCGGACAACCATCTCGATCAACACCAAGAATCTCCGGCATAAAGATAATGGCCACTTGCGCACACTCCTCTTCGAGAAGTTGCACGCAAGATACAAGTTCCCCGCTAAGTATTAGAACACAAATTATCATGGGAACGAAGTAAACAAATCCGCCCTCACAAAGATGAGCACCGCCCTGGCTAGCTGGAGAACCCGGATAAAGAAGAAGATCTATAAAGAAGGCAAAAGTCTCGAGGAGATCCAGAAGATTGACCCGCAGATCACCGAAGATCAGTTCCGGGAGTTCAAGGAGAGGTGTGAATCCGAAAGAGCCCTGGCCAATAGTAATCGGGGAAAGGTGCTATAGGCGATGAATATAGGTCATCACCATCTCGGATCTGGTGGATACAGAACCGCGGAGGCCAAATGGAATAAGGAGGATGAAGAGTATAGATCCAAGGGGATAGAAAACCCCTTTGCTAAATTCGAACCCGGGCAGGTTCGAAACTTCATCAGGGCCCGTTACCATGTGGACCCAAAAACCAAACAACTCACCGCGGATCCTGCGGTGAAGGAATTCGAGGAAATTGTGGTAAGTATAATCTAATTACCGCGGATCAACACGATTGCAATCTAATCAATGATCTAAATGATTCACTGTTACTTCTTCTGCAGGAGGAGGAAATTGTTGCTAGTCATGGATCCCAGGGTTCCTCATCCCAGGGGTCGACGGCGGCCACCCGGTGGGATAACCCTTTTAATAGGGCGATGAACCGGGCCAAGAAAATAGAGCCGGTTACGAAGAAGCCGTCGTCGGCTGGCCGTCTGGCCGGCCTCGGGGGTAAGAATTGGGTGGATCATTTTGGTCCACCACCGAGGACGCATGTGGTGCCGTCGGGAAGGAGCGAGGAGGGAAACCGAGAGGTTCAAGAACTTAAGGCACAAGTGGCGCGGATCCCGCAGATCGTCCAAGACAACCTGGCAATCACCCTCACGTCCTTCCTGCCTACCTTGGTGGAGTCAATAGCGAACTAGAGTGCGAGTGGTCGAGTAGGGCCGTGCCCGATTCCAAGCATGGTCAGCAGCCACTCGAACAACGCGGCGCCGACGAATCAGGTGAACTACGTGTTCGTGACTCCGCCCGCTAGCACCGCGGCGCCGCAAGTGTTGGTGACTCCCCCTGCCATCACCGCGGCACCGGAGTACATGTTGGTGCCCCCCTGCCATCGTCGCGGCGGCACCGGAGCTCCAAGCACCCGTCGGTAGGGAGAATACACCGGCGTCCAGCACCGTGCCATCAAGCCGCCCTTCCGTCTCTTGCATGCCCGTCACCATATGCGGTGCGTCGACATTAGCCGATCTCGACGCCATCACGGTAAACAAATTGCTTTAATTACCGCCTTTCATGCCATCTATTACTCTTATGGCATCTCGCTCTGACGACGCCATACATGTTTTCCGCAGACGGATGTTCCTTGCACTCTCTTATGCTACGTGAACATAAGAGAGAAGGTTCCTCTCTAATTTGTGCAGGCACCACAGGAACTTCTTCCGGCGCTGCGCTACTCGTAATTTCGAGAGAAGGTTCGACAACCTCGTCCAGTTCTACTTTCCTTCCAGTCACTTCTTTCGAGAGAAATTCCTTCTCTAGAAAGGATCCATTCTTGGCAACGAAGATTTTGCCTTCGGATCTATGATAGAAGGTATACCCAATAGTTTCCTTCGGGTATCCTATGAAGACGCATTTTTTCGCTTTGGGTTCAAGCTTGTCCGGCTGTAACTTCTTTACATAGGCTTCGCATCCCCAAACTTTAAGGAACGACAATTTAGGTTTCTTCCCAAACCATAATTCATACGGTGTCGTTTCAACGGATTTAGATGGTGCCCTATTTAAAGTGAATGCGGCTGTTTCTAATGCATAACCCCAAAATGATAGCGGTAAATCTGTAAGTGACATCATAGAACAAACCATATCTAAGAGATTTCGATTACGACGTTCAGACACACCATTACACTGTGGTGTTCCCGGCGGTGTCAATTGTGAAAGTATTCCGCATTTCTTCAAATGCTCGCCAAACTCGTAACTTAGATATTCACCTCCACGATTAGAACGTAGAAATTTAATCTTCTTGTTACGTTGATTCTCTACCTCACTTTGAAATTCCTTAAACTTCTCGAAAGTTTCGGACTTATGTTTCATGAAATAGATATACCCATATCTACTCAAGTCATCCGTGAAGGTAAGAACATAACGATAACCACCGCGCGATGCTACACTCATTGGACCACACACATCGGTATGTATGATTTCCAATAAGTCTGTAGCTCGCTCCATTATACCAGAAAATGGAGTCTTCGTCATTTTACCCATCATACATGCTACGCATCTTTCAAGTGATTCAAAATCAAGTGATTCAAGAAGTCCATCGGAATGGAGTTTCTTCATACGCTTCACTCCAATGTGACCAAGACGACAGTGCCACATATAGGTCGAGTTATCGCTCGATTTCAAACGTTTAGCCTCAATGTTATTAATATGTGTATTTCCACCATCGAGATTAAATAAGAATAGACCATCTATCAAAGGTGCATGTGCATAAAACATATTACTCATATAAATCGAACAACCATTATTCTCGGATTTAAACAAGTAACCGTCTCGCAATAAACAAGATCCTGATATAATGTTCATGCTCAACGCAGGCTCCAAATAACAATTATTTAAGTATAAAACTAATCCCGATGGTAGATGAAGGGGTAGCGTGCCGACCGCGATCACATCAACCTTTGATCCGTTTCCCACGCGCATCCTCACCTCGTTCTTCACTAGCTTCCGTTTATTCTGTAGCTCCTGTTTCGAGTTACAAATATGAGCAACCGAACCAGTATCAAATACCCAGGCACTACTACGAATACTAGTGAGATACACATCAATAACATGTATATCAGATATACCTTTCTTCTTGATGTTGCCGTTCTTCAAATCCGCCAAGTACTTTGGGCAATTCCGCTTCCAATGACCTTCTCCCTTGTAGTAAAAGCACTCAGTATCAGGCTTGGGTCCAGCCTTGGTCTTCTTCGTCGGTGTGGCAACTTTCTTGCCACCCTTCTTGAAGTGTCCCTTCTGCTTAGACTTGACTTTCTTGAATTTGGTGGTCTTATTGACCAACAACACTTGGTGCTCTTTCTTGATCTCCACTTCTGCAGACTTTAACATAGCAAACAGTTCTGGCAACTGCTTGTTCATGTTCTGCATGTTGTAGTTCATCACAAAGTTCTTATAACTTGGTGGTAGTGATTGGAGGACACGGTAAATCCCCAAAGCATTAGGAATCACTATACCCAAGCTTTGAAGTTTGTTTGCGTGCCCAGACATCTTAAGCACATGCTCACTGACGGAGCTGCCCTCTTCCATCTTGCAGTTAAAGAACTTTTCAGAAGCCTCATAACTCTCAATCGCCGCGTGAGTCTCAAAGATCAATTTGAGATCACGGACAATATCATGTGGGTCTGAATTCTCAAACCTTTTCTGAAGCTCCGATTCTAAACCATACAAGATAGCACACTAAACTATGGAGTACTGATTCTTCCGAGCAAGGTAAACATTCTTTACTTCATCGGTAGCATCAGCTGCAGGTGGGTCACCCAGCGGTGCATCCAGCACATAGGTCAAATTACCAGCTGTGAGGACAATCCTCAAATTGCGGAACCAATCCGCGAAGTTGCTTCCATTGTTTTTCAACTTTTCTTTCTCTAGGAACGCATTAAAATTGATGGTAGGGGTTGCCATTGATCTACAACATATTTGCAATAGTTTAGACTAAGTTTATGATAAATTGAGTTCTAATAATAATGTTTAATCTAGGTGAACTCCCACTCAAAACAACATCCCTCACATTGTTTTAGTGATCACACGAACCAAATCCACCATATCAAAACCGATCATCACGAGAGTTGATATAGTTTCAATGGCGAACAATCGACATGTTCATCATATCTGCTATATGACTCATGCTTTACCTTTCGGTGATCCGTGTTCCTGAGACCATGTCTGTACATGCTAGGCTCGTCAAGATCAAACCTTAGCTACCGCATAAGCAAATCTAGCTTGCTTACGTTGTATACACTTGCGGAATCTAACACACCCGATCATCACGTGGTGCTTCGAAACAACAAGCTTTAGCAACGGTGCATACTAAGGGTGAACACTTTAGAACTTGAAATTTATGTGCATGAGGGATCATCTTATAATGCTACTGTCGTCTACTAAGCAATACAAGATGCATAAAGGATTAACATCACATGCAATTCATAATATGTGATATGATATGGCCTTTCTTCTTTGTACTTCCGATCTCCATCTTCTAGCACGAACATGATCTCCATCATCACCGGCATTGCATCAAGGTAAATGACGCTCCTTCATGGTTATCGTCCATCGGCTTCAACTATTACAACTACTTTGAATAGACACGCGGGTCTTAACATAAATTAAAGACAACCATATGGCTCCTGTCGGTTGCCAACTTACAATAAGGAACATTGCATACATCAAATATAATCACAATCATGGCCATATCACATCACTGCACACCCCTGCAAAACAAAGTTAGACGCCTCTACTTTCTTTGCATATTTTACGTGGTTTGGGGCTTTCAATAAGTGTCGTTCTAACTTACGAACAAGAACCACAACATTGATAATAGTATTGTTAATCACCCGTTGTAAATTGGATCTCCACTATGCTGGGAGAAACAGGCACCCGCAAAGCCACTTATGCAATACAAGTTGCATGTCAAGCGTGGAGCAAGTCTCATGAACGATGTCATGTAAGGTTAGCCCGGGCCGCTTCATCCCAACATCCCGCAAGATGCAAAGTACACAAGAAGCAATCGACAATAAAAGCATCAATGCCCATAATGACCATTGTGTTCTACTCGTGCAACAGATCTACATATAAACCTGGCTCTGATACCACTGTAGGGTTTCGTAGCATGGAAAACAAAAAATTTCTACCGCATACAAACAAACAAGCCAAGATCTATCTACTAGATTGTAGCAACGAGTCGATGGAATAACTCACCCTCGAAGATTCCAAAGTGTTTAACGAGAGCAGATTCTCGTGGGTGATGTAGTCGTACTCTTTCCGATCTCAAGATCGCGTAGACGATCCTTCCGGCGCTGCGTTCCGGCAGCGCTCCCACAGTCGGTCACACGTTCGGTACTCAACGAAGACCTTCCTCTCCCTTGTTCCAGCAGGCAGCGGAGGTTGTAGCACTCTCCTCGCGATTCCGGCAGCACAACGGCGTGGTACCGGAAGTAGAGGGGAGATCTCGCAGGGCTTCGCCTTAAGCCGGAGCGAGTATGGTGGAGTATGAGAGGGCTCCTCGGCGATCTAGGTTTTAGACACACCAAGGAGTAGGTGCTAGAGCCGGCGGCTAGGGTTTGGGGCACCCCAAGTCGGCGGCTAGGGCAACCCTGGGAGGTGGCGGCAGCAGCAGGAGGTGGTGGCGCCAATCTAGGGTTTTGGAGGAGAGGTACTTGTGTGCTAGGAGGGGCAGCCCTGCCCCTCCCTTTATAGGTGGGAGGCGCGGCCAAGGGGAGGGGAGTCCCTCCCCAACTCGGCTTGGAGGTGGGCCGGCGGTTGGTGGAGGGAATCCCTCCCCAACTCGGTTTCCCACTCCTCCTCCTCTTTCCAAAACTTGCCGTTTGACTTTCAAACTAGCCGTTTGACTTTTCAATTTAGGATTTAAATAAACCCTTTATTTTGGACAGCAAGGACACCTAGTACATGATGCAATCATTCCAACTTACAATGACACATTCATGTACCCTTCCCCCTCCCGGAGTGCCGGACATTCCGGAACATTCTAGAACATTCCCGATGAAAACACCGGAACCATTCCCCAACTCTGGAACGGGACTTTCCTTATATGAATCTTATTCTCCAGACCATTCCGGATCTCCTCGTGATATCCCGAATCCCATTCGAGACTCCGAACAACATTCGGACTCTTTCTCATCATTCCATAACTACTCAAACAACGTCGAATCCTTAAGTGTGTCTCCCTACGGTTCGTGAATTATGCAGACATGATCGAGACACTTCTCCGATCAATAACCAATAGAGGAATCTGGAAATTCATATGGCTCCCACATATTTCTACGATTACTTTGCGATCGAATGAACCACTTACATACGATATCAATTTCCCTTTGTCTCACGATAGTTTACTTATCCGAGGTTATGATCGTCGGTATCTCTGCATACCTAGATCAACCTCGTTGCTGATAAGTACTCTTTTCTCGTTCCCGTGATATGTGATCCCTTGTGAGCCAGTCACATGCTTGCAAGCTAATTGGATGACATTTCACCGAGAGGGCCCAGAGTATATCTATCCGTCATATGGATGGACAAATCCCACTCTTGATCCATGTGTTTCAACCAATACTTTCCGAACACTCAATGCCACCTTTATAGCCACCCAGTTACGGTGTGGTGTTTGATGTTATCAAAGCATCCATCCGGTAAAGGTGATATGCATGATATCATGGTCGAAGGAATTAGATAACTATGTATCAGAAAGCATATAGCAATTGAACTATTAAAATGACTTGATCTTTATGCTACGCTTATCTATAGGAGTATGTCCACCATATCATTCTCCTAACGATATGATCTTGTTGTTAATAACATCTCAATATTCATGATAGGGAAACCACAATCATCTATTAACCAACAAGCTAGTATTATACAGAGGCTTTACTAGGAACTTCAAATTAAGTTTACAAATCACACAAGTATTAATGTTTCCTTGTTAATACTATTATAGCATGAATGTAAACATTTATCATAAACACAAAGATATAATAATAACTACATTTATTATTGCCTCTAGGGCATATCTCCAACAGTGTGTGTGGACGACAAGTGAACTTATTTTGCTTATTATTATTATATATCAATCAATGCTTGGCTTTTTTGCTTTCTCTTTGGTCCTTTGCTCAATTTGGTCCTTCTTTTTTTCCTTACTCTTTTTTCGAGAATAATGCCGATGACTGAAATGTCGTGGCACACTATATATGTGAATGTGCTACGATGGGATTGTACGCCTTGTGCTATGCACAAGTCCAGGTGTTGTGCATCCTACTTGGCGTACGGTTCCATCGTAGCATATTCCTGTGTCCAACGACCTATGTATATATATGAGGCATGCTTTTTGAGTTACTTTGGTCTTTTTCGAGAATAATGCCGATGATTGAAATGTCGTGGCACACTATATATGTGAATGTGCTACGATGGGATTGTACGCCTTGTGCTATGCACAAGTCCAGGTGTTGTGCATCCTACTTGGCGTACAGTTCCATCGTAGCATATTCCTGTGTCGAACGACCTATGTATATATATGAGGCATGCTTTCTGAGTTACTTTGGTCTTTTTCGAGAATAATGCCGATGATTGAAATGTCGTGGCACACTATATGTGAATGTGCTGCGATAGGATTGTTCGCCTTGTGCTATGCACAGGTCCAGGTGTTGTGCATCCTACTTGGCGAACAGTTCCATCGTAGCATATTCCTGTGTCGAACAACCTAGTTATATATGAGGCATGCTTTTTTAGTTTGGTCTTTTTGATTTAGGAGTACTTTCTATAAGTGTATCTTCATATGCGACTTTAATTATATATGTTTTTTTCAATAGTCGGTTAATTATTATTGTCAACTTATAGATGACGTGGTACGTCGTGTACAAGGGACGGGTTCCCGGAGTCTACGATGATTGGGAAGACTGCCGGAGACAGGTGCACCGTTTCAGCGGCAATAGCTACAAAGGGTACAACACTATGGCGGAGGCGGAAGCTAGATACACGCGCTATCTAGCGGGAGTTAGGACAAGGAACCGGATGAAGACCTACACCTTCGTCGCGGCGGTGATCATGCTTATCTTCTTTGGTTATTTATCCCGCGTTTGTGTCTAGCTAGCTAGTTTAGATGTCTAGGCGAGCTTCCGAGCTCTAACTTGTTAGATCGACACATGTATTCGCATGTCACCAACTACTACTTTGTAACATGATCGAAACAATGTAATTAACTTAGACTATGTATTCATGTATGAGACTTATCTATATGTATTTGTTTCAATCTTGTTTTTCATATTAAGTATTTATATATATAATTGTATATCTTGTATCTGTGTGTGTATATCTGCTGTAATATTGTATATAATCTGTATTGCATATAATCTGGCTCGAAAATTAAAAAAAAAAAAAATACATCGGTGGCGCACATGGTCTACCTTCTGTGGCGCACTACACCTAAAGCGCACTATGAAAGTTTAGTGGCGTACTAGGTAGTGCGCCACAGAAGATCCCAGGGGTAGCGCACCATCCCAAACTTCTGTGGCGCACTAGGAGGTGCGCTACGCCTATCTCTACACAACCGTGGCGCACTAGGCAGTGCGCCACGGCTGAGAGATAGCCGTAGCGCAAGGCCCGTGGCGCACTGCTAGTGCGCCACGGATGGGCATTTCGGGTGCGCCACTAACAGCCTGTTTCCTAGTAGTGGCCCGCCACCCACGCCCCGCGCCGCCGCCCGCAGGTGAGCATGTCGCCGCCGATTTTTGGTTATTTGGTTAGTGGTTAGTGTTATTTGGTTAATTAGTGGTTAGTTATAGTGTTAGTTAGTGTTATTTAGTGTTAAATTAGTATAGTGTTATATGTATATGTATGTGTATGTGTATTTGTTAGTGATTGGTTAGTGTGTATGTTTATTTGTATATGTATGTGTATATGTATATGTGTATGTATATTTTTTGTATGATATATATATATGTATGTATATATATTTGTACATGTATGTGTATATATGTATATATTTTTTGTATGTGTATATATGCATCACTTGACCTTACTCGGAGCCGCCGCCAACCCCGCGTCCACGACCGCTGCCGCCGACCCCGTTTGCGAGTTGCCGCCACCGGCGGTGAGAGCTTATTTGTGTGTATATTGGTGGATATTGGATAAATTAGTGTATATTGTGTGTATATTGGATATTGATGTTATTTGTGTGTATATTGGATAAATGTTGCATATATGTATATATATTGTTGTGTATGAATAATTTTATTTGTGTGTAATTGCATATATATTGTTGCATATATGTTGTATATATTGTTGCATATATGTTGTATATAATGTTGCATGTATTAGTTTTGGGTTTATTTAGTTTAGGGTTTGGACCCCTCGGAACTCGTTTAAAATGATCAAGCATCCTTAGGGTTTTAATTTCATTTGTGTATTTATTTGTGTATTTTTGTATGAATAATATGTATATTTGTGTATGAATCCAAGTCCACTTGAATGTTTACTCTCTTACTATAGATAATATTATTGTTTTAGAAACTATGGATCCACTTAGTAGAAACCTTGAAGAAGAAGAAATAATGGAGAACATTATCGATGAGGACACCTCACAATATCTAAATTTGGAGGGACATGATGACAGCTCAAGTAGTCATGGAGAAGATGAAGACTCCGGTGAACACAATTTAGTGATTACAAAGTCCGGCGAGGTATATGCATTGATTAAGCCTCTGCTGACTTCCACCAACAATCTTCTTCTACATGTATTAATTAGCACTTCTTTCTTCTTTTAGCCCTCTGGATCGACCAGCCAGCAACCATCTTCTTCTACGAAAAAGAGCAAGCGAGGCGCGAGCCATCGGTTGAAAGATCGTGCAAAGTTCACGATCGAAGCAGTCCGTGTTGATGGCAGGCCGATGGAGCCCAAGAAGGTCACAGACAAATTTGTACGTCAGGCTGGAGTTCTTGTTAGGGACCAAATCCCAATCATAATTGAATATTGGAATAAGCCAAAGAAGGGCGACGGTACCTTTGTCGATGAAAGATCCAAAGAAACGCTTTGGAATTCGTTGTTGGTAAATTTCACCCTTCCGCCAGAGGAGGATGAAAACAAACCGGTTATAAAGGAAAAGGTCAAAGAGTGGACTCTAAAGAAGATGGCTGACGCTTTCCGCAACTGGAAGACAAAATTGAACAAATTTGTCAAAGCTCGCGAGACTCCAAATTTCGAAGACGCATATTATGCGAAGATAAGACCTCACTGGCCCGAATTTGTGGCGTACAAGGAAGGTGCTATAGCTACAAAGAGGTCAGAAACCAATACGCTAAATGCCCAGAAGAAGGAATATCACCAGCGGACGGGGTCAGGTGGCTACATATCTTAGAGGCCTAAGTGGGAGGAAGCTGAGAAGGCCCTGCGCGCTAGAGGGATCACACCCCAGACAAATGGGTGGGACCTACGTGCAAAGACATGGTTCTACGGAATCGGGGCATGGTTGGACCCAAAAACAGGATTGTGTATCTTCCCAACCCTCCTTGCCAAACCCGTCACTGAACTCATCACGGCATACGAGGAAACAGCCGCCAGGACCTTCCATCCCGACAGAGAGAATGACCAGCTCACATGCGCCATCGGTAAAAAAGAACACCCTGGACATGCACGAGGCACAGGGGGTATGACGTGGAAGGATGGGTTTGCCGAGTGGAGCGACTCTTACAGATGGCGCGGCAGAAAAGAAAAAGAGCGTACAGAGCGGATGACACAGATAGAACATGCACTTGTGGCGCTGCAGGCGCAAGTGAATGCACAATAGAGCCATCAAGCTACCGGCCCATCTCAGCGGCACGAAGAGCCTGCATTGGAAGCTGTCGGCGGCCCAGACTCTGCGCGGAAAAGCAGCGTGGCTTCCACGGAGAACGTGCAGCCCACGCTTGAAATGGCGGATCCTCGATACCCCGTGGATGAGATCACGGAGAGCGAACACGCTGAGCTGCATGTGAGATTAATGGGCTTATCCATTAAGGTGGCTGTCGGCTATGCCTTACCTCCTGTAGCTGGTGGAACTTACCACTGCCGACCGATTCCAGATGGCTATGCTATTGTCGGGGTGGATGAGGTTGTGAAGGAATATAAGGAAGCACAGCTTGACCATGCTACAGCTGAAGGGGAAACTCAACTCAAATTTGCAGTGAAAACAACCATTCTTTGGAAGAAGGAACACATTGTGCTTCCAAATTGGAGGCCACTGGCACCCCCGCCGTCTCCGCAGCGTCAGTAGTCTGAGCCGCTTCATCCATCTCCTGCGCGCCAGCCATCTCCGGCGCGCCAGCCATCTCCTGCCCGTCAGCCATCTCCGGCGCTTCAGCCATCTCCTCAGCGTAAGCGGAAGAGCACTGCCACGAAGAGCATCACTAGCACTGCCACAAAGAAATCCGCAGGAAACCGTACGCCAAAGAGTTCAAAAAACTACGTCCCGTAGCCTTCCGCCAAGCCATTGCCGGTTTTACCGTGGAATCGCAGCGACGAGGAGACCAATAGGATCTCAGAAGAAGAGGTCAAGAAATTCTTTGCACCTAGACGGGCCGAGCCAAAGGAGAAAATAGATCCGGTGGTGGTGGAGAAGTTTTACAAAAATCTTTTGAAACCTGAAACCCCACTTGTGCCGGACTACGAGCGCCAGATTTTGAAGGCGGATGCAAGGCGCCGTAGGGAGACTGAAAGTAGCAGTCGTGCGACACCCCAGAAAACAGTTCCCATGCTCGGAGAGCAGGAAAACCAATCATGCGCCCCGCTCCAAGTGTTCGACACACGGGACGCTCCTCCCGTAAATGATTACGAGGCAGAGCTACAAAGAAAGGCCAATGAGATGGGGATGACTTACATTGCATACTTGAACATCATGGGAGATAACTTGCCCAAATGCGATGCCAACCCCATACAGCCATGGAAGTATGGGAAGAATCTCGTCAAGAAAGAGGAGCTCAAGAATCTACCAACAAAGATGCGAAGATTGCACAAGTGGTACCTTGATTTCTGCAAGACGAGAAAGGAAGAATAGATCACGGCGCATATAAGAGATGAGATTTTCTTGTGCAGAGACGACGAGATCGACTTCAACATTCAAGACTTGCATTTTCTATTCAATCAGAAGGAACTCGACAAAGCTGCCATCAGCCTTTATTGTGTGTAAGTATTATTTCTGTATTTTCTATCTCATCTCATTCACTTCATTAATTGCATGTATATATATATATGGTCACCATATATGTATATACTATTATGCAGGAAAAAGGTTGTGGAATGCATGAAAGGAGGACCTTTTGACATTGGGTTCGTTGACCCAAATAGAGTTCATGAAGAAGTGGTAAGAACCAAACCCGGGCAAACAGAAGATTTATTGCTAAGGTCTTTACTGAGACAACAAACCAAAAGGGAAATACTATTGCCTTACAACTTCTCGTGAGTACTGTTACCCTCTTTTGTACACATTCTGTTTCGGCTTACTCGATGTTAAGTGTAACTGATGATGAGTTATGCGTGCGTAGGTTCCACTTTATTCTGCTAGTCATTCAACCTGACTCAGAAAAAGTCCTTATCATGGACTCGTTACGAAAAGAAAAAGAGCCATGGACAGACTTTAGAGAGATGCTCCAGAGGTAATTTCAATCATATTATCGCACTAGATCGGCAACTTTCATGACAACAAGTAATTAATTACTCTTTTATCCATTTTCTTTGCCGGACAGGGTTTGGAAAAGGTTCACGGGCAGGGCCGTGGGTGAATGGTCAGAAGAACTAAAATTTGTAGACCAAAATGTAAGTAATACTAACTAGCTAGGTCTGCGTATCTCTTTGATTTTGCTTCCAATTCTATTATATCATGCTTTATTGATTATTATTTTGATTGAACTCTCTATTCTCGTAAAATGCGTGCATCAGGGACACGGCAATAACTTATGTGGGTACTATGTTTGCGAGTTCATTCACAACACGATATGTGCGACGGGCCAAGCCGCACTAGAACAACTTAGAGTAAGTAAACAAAGTACACAACATTATTTTATTACCATCAATTGTGTTGAGTTTTATTCTTATATATATATTGACCCCATTCTTCATATATATTCAGATCGAACGGATGCGGGACCAACTCCTACCATTTGACTGCATACGAGCCATTCAAGAGGAATTGGCGGGGTTCATACTTGATGAGGTCGTCACGCCTGGCGGGGAACTCTTTAGATATCCAAAAACTCTTTAGATGCTTGAGCGTGTTTGTCTTGTACTTGATGCTTCAACGTTTACGGAGAATACCACACAATGGCGATGTTTGTGTATAATAATAGTTGCTTAATTATTCATGTACTCGTATGTACCGACGACGATGTATGTGTATATACCACTCCCGATCGATTCCCCCCTCCCCGTCCCCGCCGCGCCGCAGAAATACGCCCAGAACGGGGCGGCGGCAGAACTCTGTCGCGGCAGAGATTTAGGCCGTTTTCCTGCCGCGGCAGAGATTTAGGCCGTTTTCCTGCCGCGGCAGAGAACCACCGGTGTTAAAGGGGGGGCCTGAGCCCTGCGGCAGCCCCACGTGCGCCACCTTTAACACCGGTTCGTATAAGAACCGGTGTTAAAAGGGGGACCCCTCTAACACCGAACCCTCAACAGCGGTTCTACAACCGCTGTTAGAGGGCCCTCCAAACCGGTGTTAGAGGGGTGGTGTGCACTAGTGTGTGTAGAAGGCTCCAAATATTATGTTGGATTAGCATACTAACAAGTTTAACAAGTGGATTATTGCGGTGACGCACCCTGCTCCTGGGAGGGAATGGAATAATTAAACCCACAATTAACTAAGATTGCAACAATAAGTTAACCTTTTTTTTGCTGCAAATCACTGTTTTACTGTAGTACTTCTTTTTTTTTGACCTTTGGCGTCTCCGTACAATGGGTACACCAGCAGTTTCATGGTCATCTTGGAATATACTATTAATGTCCTACGCAAGCAAATCTATCAACCATATTCGTACTTATGATAACTTAATGTAAAGCAACGCATTAGTGAGCAACGCAAACTTCACAGGACCCGATGCTTGCTGTTGCTGAAGATCCAAAGATAGACTGCTTGCGTTGCTCCTGAGAGGAAGACGATTCCTACTTCTGGAGTACATGGCAATTCCCTTCAGTTCGAGCTATATCCAAAACTGACGATGTGATGTGCAGTTACTCTTTTGTAATCTACTCCCTCCGTTTCATGATTCTTGTCATGGTTTTAGCTAATGTTTCAACTAAGACAGGCATGCCAGAAGAACTCGTTGGCGATTTTTAACACAAAACAGCGTGTTCAACCTCAAGTCCCAATTTCACGACTCGGCCACATGACAAGCAATAAATGTACTCCCTCCATTTTAAAATATAAGATGTTTTAGGTTTGTGAAAAATTTACCTAAACTTATTTTAATGTGTAGATTTACTTTAAACCTAAGTGAACCTACGTACTAAAATAAATCTAGATATATTTATATCACAAAGCTAAAACATTTTATAACAGTAGTAGCTGAATAATGATATGCCCAGTAGGAAGTAGTTTTGGTGTACAAGACACACTGTCTGCTCCTGCTTGCTCTCGCTTGGCTGGCGAGGCAATCAGATCTCGTAATTCCTCGTGCTCTCTGCTACAAGCTTTGGTGCTTTGCTTTGATCGGACAGATCAAACGTTGTTGCGACCTGCTTATATATCTTAAATGTATGCATTTTTTCTAAATATTTTGTTTAATGATTTGCTCTGGAATTTTACCATACTTGAATAAAACTGTTGAATCTAATGTTGCAAAAAATAAAATTAGAGAAAAGTATCACGCAAGTTTTTCACTGGAACAATGACCCTAGGCTTTGGAATCAAACAATTGGAGCCGATAGGCCCGAAAGAGGCTTGGTGGCGCGTGACCTCTACTGGCCACGCCACCCAGCCTCTTTCGGCCCTGGAGCATCGTCTCTCCTCTTCCTGTCATGTACCCCTTATATACCTAAAAAAACCTAGGTATCCAAGAGCACGGAGCTTTTCGTGAAACAGAGCGCCGCCACATCCATGATTTTTGTTTCAGGAGTCAAATTAGTCCTGCTATCCACTCCGGAGAGGCAGATTTCGACGCCTCCTTCATCACCATCATCACCAACATCATCCCAACAACCATGTGCTCACTCTCCATCATCATGTGTGAGTATTTCTCTCTTGGCATGTGAGGTGGATGGGGATCAGATGAGATTGATCATCCATATGTATCGGTATTTATCTTGAGGATATTCTTGTATGAGTGTGATGTACCTTTGTTATGTTTAATGCTTGTTACTAGGGTCCGAGTGACATGATTTCAATACTGAACTTTTATTGCCCCATCATATATTTGAGTTTGGTATCTATCTGCAAGGTGTATTGCCTATTATTATGTTGAACCTACGAACCCTAAGTGATAGTTAGGAAAATCAAAGGGAATATATGATAATTTGAGGATATTGTGTGTTCATGAATTGTTAATGTATTGTTCCGGGCTATTCGAAAGGATAGACCTTAATTACCTGTAATTTCAGGTGAAATGGGTAGGTAGGATAATAGACGTTACACACAACTGAATTAGAGATGAATAACATGTTATTTGGATTACATTATAGATCAATATCATTCATGCAACCAAATATGTGACATCCCTTTAGAATGAAGCGAGTAGTAGTACATTTATGTTACAAATGTGGCCAGGTTTCATAAGTAAATCTGCTCCATATTATTGTACATTTTGGCAGACTAATATGGAACGGAGGTTGTACAACTTAAAAAGTTACAGTCCACATACGTATACATAGCAAATACTAGTACACGTTACCATCACACTGCTTTGTGCATGCATCCGACACACACACGCGCGCGCGTATGTGTCATGCGCACGTACTAGATTAAGATAGAGGCTCACGTCCATGTCTTGTGGTACCAGCCAGTGCCATGAATGATCGATCACCATCATGTCTGGGGCCGCCGGCCGTTTTTATTCTCGCCCCCGTTGCTGGTGCCGGCGGCGCCACCGCGGTTGGAGTTGGAGGGTCCACCGCCAGCTGCGCCGCCGGCTTCGATGTTGTGGACGTCGACCACTAGCAGGTCGTAGTGGCGCCTCACGTCGTCGGCCGTCCTGCCACCGCCGACGGCTGCGGCGATGCGGTCCCAGCAGCCAGGCTCGTCGGTGCCGTGCGCGGCCAGCGCGCTCTCGAACCTCCCGTTCTCGCTCACGCTCCACTCCGGCGGCGCCGCCATGGCCGAACTGATCGGTGAGACTAATGCAGCTTGAACTACCTGGATGGTTTCTTTGACTACACTACTTGCGTATGTGTGTCCTTGCACATTTATACTCCTACAAACTTGATTAGAACCAAATGCAGTGCAAAAGGCAATGGAGATTAATTATAATATTAATCTAGTTGCAAATTGCAGGAACCAAATCTCGGAGGCGATCAAGGTTCAGCATTAGGGAGCAAGACTACTGGATGGCGTTTTATTCCAAGGACAAAGGTGCCGTACTAACATATATATACTCAAGTATAGATACGATATGACGTACACAAAAATAATTAGAAGGCTTGAGTTGACTAACAAAAGTTGGGACCACAATCGATTAGAAATTGACAATGAACCAATAGTTTTGGCAGTAGAACAAGATGCATGAGAGTGGACTGTCAAGAATGAATTAGAATCCAGCTAAAGCACCAGGCCCTTATATAGAGTAATTAACAAAATTAGCCAACCATGTTCAAATTTGGTGGCATGGCCCATGGCACGTAGTGCTAGGTAGACATCTATAGGTTCCATTTTACATCCATCCACCAGGCCAGAAATAATTGTAATTATTTAACTTAGGTTATTAGCATTGCCATATCTTACCTTTATGCCCAACATCTGTCCAAAGGTAAGAGGAATAGACGTATGAAACGACAACTGACCTTGCCTTTAGGGTCCAAAACTGCAGATCATGCATGGAAACAGAATTACAGAAAGAATTTGTTGAGAGGACCATGTGCATGTAGATTCCCTCCAACTACTGTATATTATGATGTATGCATAGATTATTCAGCTATTGCGCTGACGCACCCTGCATCTGGGAGAGAATGAACTGAGCTTGTAACATAAGTTTTAAACTTTTTTGGCTGCAAATATCTACTTCGATCATTTTTGTTCCACTTGTGTTTAGGCCGGCCGACTATCCATGGTTGTCATTAAACGAAGAGAGATTGTGGTGTATATACATATATATGTCCTAGGTAAGCAAATCTATCAACCATGGTCATATTGTCACCTCAATGTAAAGTAATACAGAACCTGATGCGTGCTTCAGAGCCAAGGATGTATACTAGTGTACTATCCGAAGTTGATATTGCTGGCAGGTATGGTAGCTAGGCACCCTTCCACAAGAACATTTGTGAAGACCACAGTACACAGATGTCTAGAGAAGATAACGACAAACAGCACACCAAACAAACAAACAACTCAGTGGATTTTTTGACACAAAACATGTTCAGCCTCATTTTAATGTCAAGGCATTGCCATGACGATTCGGTCACATGACAAACAAAAATGGATATAACAGTAGTGGAATCCGAACAATGGTGCGTCCAGGAGGGGATAGTTTGGTTGTACGAGACAGTAGACAAGTATAATGAGGAGGATGCTCTTCAAGCAGGCGCTGCTGCCTGCTTGCTGGCTGCCAGGTAGAGGCCATCAGATCTCGTAGTTCCACGTGCTCTCCGCTACAAGCTTCGGTACTTTGCTTTGATCAGACAGATCAAACGTCGTCGCGACCTGCACATACAGAGCACAATAGTAGAGTCAGGGTTTACTTGTTAGATGATCTAACCAAGCGAAACAAGAAACCAGCATGTCCAGCCAAACAATCAATCTTGCGTCTGCGGAAGAAGATACTCTTCTGTAGAGGACCTTTTCTGAAGGTACACTATGACGAAGCGAACATTACTTAAGCTATCTCGTAGTGATTGCACGTTGGGTCAAAAAACTGAATTAGATAGGATAATGATTTTCTTTACTATTAAAAGGCTTACGGTCTTGATGGTCTGGTACGTCTTTTTTAGTTTCCAATTCTACCCCTGCATGTTAGAAAACATTACCTCTTTTGCCACCTCAAAACTGTATCAAATAGGGATGGTTTTCCTTCCCTCTTCCGTCTTCATACGTCGCACTGTGTGCACCGATCGATCGGCCCGTTTCCTTCCTAGGTCGTAGTTCCAAAAACAACTCCAGATGGATCGGAGAGTAGTAGGTTATCATATCGCGTCTGTTTCCAAACTCCCGCCCCTGGTTCCATAAATATAAGTGTGACCACGCCTTGACTCGTGAGAACGAGCAGACGAGATCGGCCACCTCCGGAAAACACACCATAACCACCGGAACCGACGACCATCAGTCGACCACCTCCGGGCAATGCCAGCCACAGCAAGTCCGGTGAAGGGTGGCGTCATGCTGGTGCTGTAGGACGCGGCCGTGGGGGAGCTTTGCTTGAGCTGGTGCTGTAGGACGCGGCCATGGGGGAGCTTTGCTTGAGCTGGTGCGGCATGTTATAGCTCACTGTTCACATACAGTATACATATTTGTATATAAAACATCGTCAAGTCATCAGCATGAGGTGGCTGTTGTCGCAGGGAAGCTCACGTAAGGCAAAGATGCTGCATCATATATGAGCAGCTCACAGGTTGTATGTGCGGCAACCTATGGAAATATTATTTTCACGGTACTCATGGGCCGGACAATCGGACACAAAAACAGGCACATATGAGTGGATAGACAAACTCAGCGTGATTTTTTTTGGGGTCGGACGCGTAAGGCCAGCACAGACTACGTGTGGGTAGGAAACTCGGCGGCGCAGTCTTCTGCGGCATGGCTGTTCTGCCTGGGGTGTCCGCCTGGGATGACACTGAGCGAAAACCTTGGAATGGACTCTACCACGCGTCAGCAGACGCGTTGCGTGTAATAAAATTTCAAAATATTGGACAGCCAAGCAGATGAGCGGGCAAACACCGATGGATGTCCACAGCGGATCATTGCTGACTATGTGTAGGAGATTTCCGCAAGTTTAGGTATAATAAGGAATCTACTAATTTGCAGTTAATGTTGGACTTGGTCTAAGGAGAGAAGCTGCCTATCGTGCTTTTGTTGGAGGAGAGAATGGTAACTGCATCCAGAGTTGTAAATTTTACAGACTAATTCTAGATTACATCTCCTATTTTACCATACTTCAGACCCTGCAATTTTCTTTTTTACTTAAGCAAGACCAACTAACTTTTGATAGCATTAGTATTGAGCTTCAGAAAACTATACAAAGTTTAGAATTCTCTTGACATACTTACATATTCTCTATATTTGTATTATCAATTGTACAAAGTTGAACATTTTGATACATTTGTTATGCGATTATTTTGCCTGTTCAACAGGATACTAATCCCAGTACTGAGTTCCATAAAAACCAAAAAACCAAGATCCTTAAGGAATGACAGCAACAGTTTTTGCACAAAGCATGATAATAACAGTTTTGGCACATGAAAAGAACAAATCACCAACAATTGTCCCGAACGACATACGGCGACATAGAAAACTGAAAGACAAGAATCAATTATCCAGGCTTTTGTGTTGGCTCGCAGATGGGTACGAAGACTATGTACTGATTCAGCAAGCTTATATAGTATCCCGTGCAACTACATATGATGTGTCATGTATCTCATCCAATATTTTCTTTTTATCTAGACATAATTTGCTAGCTATCTCATCTATCTGCAAATTATGAGTTGGGTTATTATAACACCTAGGCAAATATATGGCAAATAGTCCAGATAACCACCAGTACTGAATGACATGCACCAATACAGTTTATTTCCCAATCAATGAGGATAATTTTAGGAGTTATTTGGGAAGGAGCTCTCTACACACAAATTTGGGATCAGAAAATTGTATTCTTGTGGTAGCAACATAATCTTGGTCTTCCTCAACTTAACCCACCCACATCTCACCATCCTCCTATTTCATCTGTCCATGAGTGTCCCTCACCCCTCCTCAAGTCTAGATCCTACTTGGACCTACCAAAGCTTAAGCAGCTGCAACAAAATTCGAGAAATAGTGTTGCCAAGGAACTAATAAAAAAAGACGATGTCTGCTTAACTAGGTAACCTAATACTTGTTCACCCAAATATTCACTCTGTTGTCTGTTTAGCTTTAGTGGAAGGAGTTACACCTTCAGTCCTCATTTTCATAGAAACAAAAAGAGAAACACGATCTTTACATGATGGTCTAAAGACACCACTAAGGACCACCCAGATCGCAGTAATATGCACATAGCAACTACAAAATACTAGGAATATGAACTATTCCCAGTTACATACTGCAATGTAAAAAATACTGACACATTGGAATTGACTATATAGTCATAGGACACAGTGCTGCTGCAGGGAGTCTACATATATCTCAACCAATGCTAAAGGAAACAATTATTCTCCACGACGGATTCATATCCTACAGTTCTATTTTTTTTCATATCCATGGACTAGCATAAAAATATTTTTAACTAACACCAAACTGTGTACAATGTAGACCTCATATTCCTTTGCGACGAATTTCTTGGTGATAATACAAGATACGAAATAGAGTTGTATGCATCAAGTTGTACCAAGACCTCGTTAAAATAAAATTATAGCTGTGTACAGTGAATTCAGAAGGATTGGCGAGCAAATATAGAACCATGCGTGGGGCTAGTTATGTATCTAAAACTATTGAAGGATTAATGAACCATGTATTTAAGAAACAGCAACACTACTCTAGTTCCCTGACTTCAACAGAAAATACCATGGCCCCTTCTCCCCAATCCACAAAACTGTTTTGAATCCAAAAACAACTATAGTGGTCTGCATTATTATTCAATAATAGAAAGAAAGTCACAGCACTTTTTATGTGGATGTTCCACTGAAAAATACGGTGGCTCGGCGTTTACTCATACGGATTGTGGTGCATCTGAATTTATCGCAAACAATTAAGACCTCCCGTTCCGATCACTACGTCCAATTGCCGTCGCATGCCCTCAAACACTCAGCAGCACTACGCGACAAGCACGACACATATTCGTTTCGTTCTAACATCTAAGAACACTACCAAAATACAAGCAAAACAATAGATTTGCCGTCGCATGCCCTCAAACACTCAGCAGCACTATGCGACAAGCACGACACATATTCGTTTTGTTCTAACTTCTAAGAACACTACCACAATCAAGCAAAACGATAGATTTGCCATCGCATGCCCTCAAACACTTGCAGCACTATGCGACAAGCACGACACACATTCGTTCGGTTCTAACTTTTAAGCACACTACCAGACAAGCAAAACGATAAATAGGTGGATCACACAATTGATTTCAACATACCTTGAATGAGCCGCCGATGCTGGAGCTCCTGGTCCACTCGAGCCCGAGCTGCTTGGTGGAGGCCTGGTAGGTGCCCCTGACAGAGTCCCCGCCATCGAACTTCCTGGCGACGGCGAACTCCCAGGCGTTCTTGGCGGTGTCGAAGGTAGGCTCGATGGTGGTGAGCCGTCCGGCCCCGTGCGCGTAGGTGTACTTGACCCGGCACCCGCCCGAGGCGAGCGCGTGGGAGACGCTCACCTTGTTGGCCGGGTCGAAGGCGATGGAGAGGTCAAGTGCCGTGCGGCTGGGAGGCGGGCCCTTGGGCGGGGGCGCGGGGGCGGCGGTACCGGTGGCCGGGGCGGGGATGGCCGGCTTCGGGGCTACGGGCGCGAGGGAGGTGGAGTGCGTGTAGGTGAGGCTGACCCGCTTGTCGAGGACGACCGCCGAGTTCATGAACTGGAAGCGCACATCCTGCAGGACGCCATCGAATTGGGTGGTGAGATTCAAGTGATGGCCAGTGGGGGAAGAACTAGTACTAGTACAATCGGGGGGAATGGATGAGGGAGGGGGGATTATGTACCTGGTTGTGTGGCTTGAGGTCGACGAGGAAGGCGCCGGGCTTCTCGAGGGTGAGGGTGAGGCCGTCGAGGGAGGGGCCGGCGGCGAAGGCGGCGTCGGTGGCGGAGGCCCGGAGGCGTAGGTCGCCCGCGGCGGAGAGCGCGAGCGTGGCGGCGGCCGTGGCCTTGTCGCCCTCGTACCGGCCCTTGACGGTGGCCTTCATCTCCGACGACGACGATTAGGAAAGCTGCTTCCTTCCTTCCTCGGAGTCTCCGCCGCCGCCAACAACCCCCTACCTTTCCTCTTATCAATTCGGCGACCGCGACGCCTGGATTTGGACGAACAAGAAAACACTTTCGTGAGCTCCGTCTCACTCCCCACCCCACCTATGTAGGTAGGTGATATCTATGCGTGCCAAAGGCCCACCAGATCATTCGGCCCAACTGATTTTCTTTTGTGAAACTGGGTTTTTTTTTTTAAACGAGCTCCTCGTGGATTTTCCTTAAAGATATCCAGTTGTGCAACATTACAAAATTTGAAGGGAAAGCTAAGTAACAAGAACCAGAAGCTAGAAATTATAATCATGACAGTGGTGCCTGGTGTGATACAAAAGGTTAGTTTGTGTGGAACAAAAAAGTGAAAAAAGACCACTAGTAGAACAAAACATTAGTGTCAGTAGAACAAATGATGACCGTAAATGAAACAAACAATTATACTAGCGGACAAAAGAAACCTTAGACAATCGAACAATAATTTAGTTCCCACCAGCAAATCGTGAGTACGAAATAAGATATACTAACGCGGCAACTTTTTCTAACCATGTGAAAAAACATTCTAATCGTGTGAACACATTCTACGAAAAATAGAAACCTTTTTTGTATTAATAATTTTGAAATTGATTTTTTTAAATAAGTATACATTTACGACATAATTATCTACAACAAAATAATTGTTTTCCTCTATAAAAATTGTTCATGTATCTTAACTTCATGTGCATTTCGAAAATATTAATGTATCCTTGAAGAAATAAAATAGAAAAATTTATAAACAAAATAAAATTAAAAATATAAAAAATAAAACGGAAATGAATGTTCATGTTTATAAGATTCGATTCTCTCGTCTTAGTCTGATATATGCTTATGCAGATTCATTTGCCGATATTGTTAGTTTCTAATTTTGTCCACTATTCCTATCACCGAGGGCATGTTCCAGCCCGAGGATAAGAATATACAAATTATTTATACAAAACAATTCTACTTTTTATAATTTATTTTTGGCAACACATCCTGCTAATAATATATTGCAATACAGAGTTAACATAATTAACCACCGAGTATCATTTTAATGTTATTTTTTCAAATGATTCGAAAATCACTAATCAAAATTTACTTGATTTGTGTTAAGTGACTGGTGTTCAATTGGGCAACTCGATATAGATGATACTGTACCCATATTTTCTTGGAACCCAGGTGGTTATTTGTGTGCAAGTATAAATCAGATGAACTTGGTGTTTCCTGCTACTATTAGAGGTTCACATTGGCTTGTTCCTAGTGCACGTTATGGTCCTACAGGCAATTCTCCATTTCCTGTACTAGGTGATGAATGGTTACTGCCATCATGGGATTTTGGACAGCACACGAACGTCTCAGATGATCAGTTCTCTTGGTTAATGTGTGAATTGCAGCTCGCTGAAAGTGGCAGTCACTGTTTGTATTTGAAGAGCAACAGTTATATAGAGGCGGAATAGAAGAAATTGTTCTTAACAGCCTAAGCATCAACATAAATCTTTGCCAGCTAAAGTGGTCTGCGTCAGTTCTTGCTTATCCTGCTGATATGGCGCTGTACTGTTCATGTTTCTCTAGTGCAAGTGAAGATATATCCTATGAGAGCAAGATGGAGCATAACAACTGGATTTCTTGCAAAGTGGAGCAGAACACTGATATGAGTACTTATGGAATAAAAACTTCTCTGCATTCCCTATGCATAAGTGTTACCACATTCCGAAAGCGAAATAGATCTGTAGTGTATGCTTTGCTCATTCTTTTCCAGTATACTGCTCTGAAATACAAGGGTTTATGGTGGTCTCCAACTGCTACATTGACTGAAATCATGAGCACATTCAGTGTTGGCTTTTCAGTGCAAATGGACGTTATTTGTTCAGTCCAGCCATTTTTGTATGTGGAGGAAACATTAGTGCACAAAGTATTGAGTGGGTTGCTTAGTGTGGATGAACACCAACTGAGTGCAGGTCTTAATGCCAACCATCCTACTCCTGGAGTAATTCCGCGGTTTAGTATTGCATATGCAGAATTGAGATTGCCTTTCAGTGGTGCGACAATCAATTTGGCACTGGCAGTTTCCCTGGAGGATGACATTGTTGTAGCGTTTCTGAACTGGTATGCAGGTTGCACGTCCTTCGTGTGCATGATTATACAACAAACTTTGCTAGGTCTGAATCGACACACCTCACTTACTTCTTGGGGAATTATAGTGTCCAATACAGTTAGCTTGCAATTCTGGTTAGCGCTTGTCCTAGATAGTGAGGTAGAGCATGGGCCTTTCTTTCAGCATGGACAAAAAGGAGCAAGAATATATCCAGTGTTGGTTGCACTATTTATCTATATCATTAGTGCAAATACATAAGATCTTGGCTTCTCTAGAAATTGCTAGAGCTCCAGGAACACTCAGTGGGGAATCGATTTTTCTGGAGAACTCACACACAATCTCTATTCCTCACAGGCTAGGAATATACAGAGTGCTTTTTACATTTTCATCCCTCCTATACTTCTAGTATTACACATAAATACACCAACACTCCCCCTCAAGATGAGGTGAAGATATCAATAAGCCTCATCTTGCTACAAATATTTACAAATGATACTACACTCACACCTTTTGTCAAGATATCTGCTAATTGTTCCGATGATCTAACATAAGTAATTTTGAGTGCACCTTCATCTAGCTTCTCCTTAATAAAGTGTCTATCTATCTCAACATGCTTAGTTCGATCATGATGAACCGGATTGTGAACTATGTTAATAGCAGCTTGGTTATCACAATACAAGCAAACAGGTGCGTCAACAAACAGCCCAAGCTCCGATAAAAGTATCCTTAACCACATCAGTTCACACAAACCTGATGCCACAGATCTGAACTCAGCTTCAGCTGTTGAACGTGCAACTACACTTTGTTTTTTACTCCGCCAACTAACTAAGTTTCCACCCAAAAACATGCAATAGCCAGCGGTTGACTTTCTATCATCTAGGCATCCAGCCCAATCAGCATCAGTATATCCTTCTATTTTAAGATGCCCATAATTAGAAAATAGAATTCCTTTACCTGGGCACCCTTTTAGATACCTTAAAATTCTGTATACAACATCCAAATGGCCGGTTCTAGGGTCATGCATGTATCTGCTCACAATGCTAACCGCATATGCAATGTCTGGTCTAGTATGTGATAAATAAATTAAGCGCCCCACTAATCTTTGATATCTACCTTTGTCCACTGACTCACCAGAATCCGCTAATATTCGAAGATTTTGCTCAACAGGTGTGGGTGCTGGTCTACATTCTAGCATTCCAGTCTCAGCAAGTAAATCAAGTACATACTTTCTTTGAGAGAGATAAATACCTTGTGCACCATAAACAACCTCAATCCCAAGAAAGTAGTGAAGATATCCCAGGTCTTTGACTTCAAATGACCTTGCCAATGCCTTCTTTAACCTCGATATCTCTTCATCATCATCACCTGTAATTACAATGTCATCAACATAAACAACCAAAATGGTGACCTTGTCATTATGGCGCTTAAAAAATAAAGTATGATCTGCATTGCTTTGCCGATAGCCCAACTTGCATACTTCGTTTCTGAACCTCCCAAACCAGGCTCTAGGTGATTGTTTAAGTCCATACAAGGATTTCTTTAATTTGCACACCTTGCCTTCAGTTTCTTTACTACTAAACCCTGGTGGAATCTCCATATACACTTCCTCATGTAAGTCTCCATGAAGAAAAGCATTTTTAACATCCATTTGGTACAATATCCACTTATTATTTGCTGCTATCGATATGAGGGTCCTGACGGTGTTCATTTTTGCCACGGGTGCAAAGGTTTCATCATAATCTACTCCATATGTTTGACTGTATCCTTTGGCCACCAACCTGGCCTTATATCTTTCTACCTTTCCCTCTAAATTTTGTTTTACAGTAAATACCCACTTACAACCAACAACCTTTTTATTAGGAGGAAGTGTAGTAAGTACCCAAGTGTTATTCTTGTCAAGCGCTGCCATTTCTTCCAGCATGGCATCTCTCCATTTGGGGCACCTCTTCGCTTCCTGCCAATCATGGGGAATGGGTACAGCCGAGTCAAGTGCAGCAATAAAAGCTCTATACTGAGGTCCCATAGAAGAATATGAGACATAATTAGAAATATCGTATTCGGACAAATATGATGGCAACTTTCCAATAGTGGAGCGAGATTGTTTCCTCTGAGCTATAGGAATATCAAGATCATCAAATGGGGTAGAAACTGTACCATCACTTGTAGAGGGACTTGAACTTGAATCATGCAAATCTGGTTGTACCTGAGCTTCAGGATTCTGACTCAATGGGGTATCTCCCTCCCCCTGCACTTGATCACCCTCATCTCTACGTCTTCGTGAGTACACTCGAACCCCTTGTTCTTCATTTGGTTTTGACCACCGTGGTGCATCACTTGATGTACCTTGTTCAGTTCCTGTAGGACCCACATTTCTATCATCATCATCATCTTCTCGTGGTATTACTCCGACCACTATTTCCCTTGTTGTAATAGGGTAACTCTCTACTTTTTCTCCCCCTGCTTCGTTGTCTGTACCTGAGATATCATTAACATATAGATCAGGAAAGACATCAGTTAAATCCAATGGTTCTCCATAAAATGGTTGATATTCCCTGAACACTACATCCATGCTCACAAACATCCGTCTCTCTGATGGGCACCAACATTTATATCCTTTTTGTTTTCCTGAATATCCCACAAACACACACACTTTAGAGCTCTTGGATCAAGCTTGCTCACGGAAGGTCTATAATCTTTTACAAAGCACACACACCCGAATACCTTTGGTGGAACCACATAAGAAATCTCGCCAGTTAAACATTCTATTGGAGCTTTATACCCAAGTACTCTAGATGGCATTCTATTTATCAGGTAAGCTGCTGTCATCACTGCCTCACTCCACAAAAATTTTGGAACATTCATAGCCATCATTAAACACCGGGTAACCTCCAAAAGGTGTCTGTTCTTCCTTTCAGCCAAGCCATTTTGTTCAGAAGTACCTGGACAAGTTGTTTGATGAATAATCCCAAAACTAGACAAGTACTTATCAAATTCCTTGTTCACATATTCCGTCCCATTATCAGTACGAAATACTTTCATGCATGCATTATATTGTGTTCTGATCATATTATGAAAATCAACAAAGCATTCAAACACATTCTCCTTGTTCCTCAACACATAAACCCAAGTAACTCTAGTACAACAGTCAATGAAGGTAACAAATGAGCGATAACCATTTAAAGCTGAAACTCCACTTGGGCCCCATACATCAGAATGAATGACTTCAAGTGGTTTCTCACTCCGGTTATCGGATGATATATAAGAGCTCCTAGTTTGTTTCCCAAATTGACATGCATCACAAGATAGATTTTCATTTCTAACCTTATTGAATAGATCTGGATAGAGCTGGCCCAGAGTATTAAAGGACATGTGTCCTAGCCTGCGGTGATGAAGAAGAAACTCTTGAAGTGGTGATTGAGATATAGTTGCAGCAGCCACAGCTGACACATTATCATCTAGATAATACAGACCATCTTGCAATTTTCCTGTCCCGAGGATTTTCCATGTCCCAAGTTCCAGAAACAAACACCATGTTGGGTAAAAGATAGCAGCACAATTAAGTTCTTTGGTGATGCAGCTAATAGACATGAGATTAATCGGGAAAGTGGGAACATGGAGCACAGATGAAAGTGATAAATCAGGATTACATGTAACTTTCCCTGAACCCATGATGGATTGAGCTGAGCCATCGGCCAATTTAACACTCTGATTACCTATCTCAGGAAAATACTCATCAAATTCTCTATAAGAACCAGCCATATGTCGAGATGCACCTGAATCAATCAGCCATGGTGCACCCTTGCGATCAAACCCAACAGAAGTTAAGACATTACCACAATCCTTAGCAGGGACAGCAGCAGCTTCACAAATTTTCTTATCACCTTGTTCTATACCTTTGACCTGGTACCATTTTTTCAGATCATCAACAGTCATCTGAACAGTGACCATCCGAGACCCTTTACCATCACATACTCCACTAACACTAGAAGAACGTACAGCTCCGCAACGGTTACAAACACTACGGAATGCAAAATTTATATTCCCACAACTTGCTGTTGGACACAACCAATCCCCATTTCTCTGCCAATACTTTGCTTTACGGATGCTAGAACCATGACCAGGTCCTCTATTGTACCAGTTATGTCCATGTCCATAGCCTTCTCTGATCAGTCCAGGACAAGATGCCATCACATGTCCTGGCCATCCACAGAAGAAACAGATTTTTTCGATTGTGTTCACTGACCTTGACATCCTTCCTTGTCTGCTCATCACTCTGAATCACCTGATGAGCCCCCCCTTGCTGTAAGCGTCACACAACAACAGCAGAACTGAGACTTGTCTTCAAGCTACCTCCCAGATTCTGCTAACAGCACACCACTACCGATGCCTATTCCGGACAGTGCCGCTTCTTTTTCTTTTCCTGGACCCGTAGCAACTGCTTAGACCGCGAGCCACGCGTGCTTAGCGCACCTACACCCCGTGCTCTGCTCCTCCTCTTTCTCGTGCGAGCTGCGCCTTCTCGCACGCCCACGGCCGACGCGCCACCAACCCCGTGACACAGCCGCCGATTTCAGTCACCACCACAGTCGCAGCCCCGAATTGGAACTACTGTCACGACGAATCTGACCCTGGAGCCTCTGCCTTCGTCTTCCACCACGGTGGGCCGTCAATTCGTGTGAAACCGGCCCGCCGCTCAGCCTGTCGCCTTGGCAGGCACCTAGATCGACCAAGCTGCAGTAGCGACTCCTTCCCTGAGCCTCGCCCGTCTCCACGCGGACGACCGCGTTCGCCTCCGCTTCTCCCGATGTCAGATGACCTCAACCAGCTCGCCGCCGGTCTAGTGCTCTGATACCATCTTGGCTTCTCTGGAAATTGCTAGAGCTCCAGGAACACTCAGTGGGGAATCGATTTTTCTGGAGAACTCACACACAATCTCTATTCCTCACAGGCTAGGAATATACAGAGTGCTTTTTACATTTTCATCCCTCCTATACTTCTAGTATTACACATAAATACACCAACATAAGAACATGAGGCAATGGAACCTATGGATACATTAGTGCATTGGAAGATTTTGCAGAGAGCGGAATTTGATGGAAGTGGAAATTATTCAAGTGACAATATGGCAATTGGGACGAGGCACGTGTCACCAAGTGTTCATTCTGTGATGAGCACCATGTTCTGTGATGCTGAATTATCTATCATGATCATCCGCCAGATTGGGTGGCCACCTCGTGCTCATGCGCGTTTGATCACGATGAAGCTATCATCTAAAGGTGCCCGGAGCCGACGCTGCTTATTATGCTGGTACCATGGAGAGCTTGTACTGTTCTTGCTCCTGGCATTTGATAGACAAGCGGCATTTCAAGGAGTGAGGTACGCAGAGATCTCCATTACTCCCTACCTCGCCCTTGACAAATACATTGACTACCTCGACTTTCTGAACTCTAATGTACTCGAGGTGCTACAAGTTCCATGGGACCCTGGTGTTTGTAATGTTTCACTTTCTGCCGGCTTGAGGGCAAGCCAGATGTTAAGGAGGGGAGAATGTCATGGACCGTCTGGGCTGCTGCACCTGGTTGCTTCCGCTGTTGGGCCCAAGGCCTGTGGGCAGAACAAAGAGCGACTGTACTTAAAGAAGACCGGGGCTAACAAACAGGGGTTGAAGAACCTGAACCTGAACCTGGAGAACCCTGGCAAGGGCGGACTGTCTCCTTCCTCCTGCTCTCTTTACTCTGGTGTATCCTCTTCCTTCCCTACTAGATCATTGTACCCAGAATTACCCCAAATCCTCTTATCCTTTATCTAGTAGTGGCAATATCGAGTGGGATCGTAACATAATGGCCCTACTGCAATGGTAGCATGAAACCTTGGCTTGATTTCGGAATATCCTGTTATAAAAGCGGGATTTAATATACATTAACAACAGCGAAATGAGATATAACACACACTGAACTTGAAGCAGCAAAGACCAAGAACTTGCTTCAGTGGGATTTAATACTCATTGTGCATAGTACAAAGTGGACTAGCTAGGTACAGTGAGTTAACTGGATTCAAATTACACTGATATAAACTGAAAAATGCAAGTTAAAACTGGCAAAACTTAATACAAACTAACAATGTTGAAACTAAATCTTCAAACTGCGCCATCATCTTTGAGCCCGGACGCCATCCATTCCACCATTCCCAGGACACCTAACCGGGTGGCCACCCTCTCTGTTTCATCGCCGGGCCCGCTGCCGTCATCCGGCTAAGCCAAACTGGGAACCGATGCGTCCTAGTGAGTGCCAGAAAGTGCGCGGCACTGGTGCCAGTGGCGAGTAAAAGCTCGTTGAAATCTAAACATGCCACCGTCGGCACCTGTAGAGGTTCTGGGATCGCTTCGGTGACCGTCTCGCAGGAGTTGAAGAGTTCCGAGATTGGCCTGAAGAGTTCGCTGGATTGCTGAAGAGTTCCGAGATGACATTCTCCAGTTCAAGAGGAGTGATCTTAGAGTTCTCATTCATCAGTACTCGGCGTTGGACGAGCATGCTGCACAAACAACAGATTCGGTTATTATTACACATTGAATTTTTTTAATCATTCATGCATATAAGGCAGAATAGAGAAGTACAAAATAGTTTACCGTGTAGACACTAAAATAACCTTTTGAAATTGGAAGCTCTCAAGAGTTGACTGCAGTTGCACTCCGGTAAACCTGAACTACCTTCTATAGACATATAAAGGTTGTTCACTGAAACAAGGGGCTGAGCCTGCCACCAAGGATTAAATTCGTTAGTGTCAGACCAGATAACAACTAATGCTTCCATGTTGCCAGAGATAACAACTAAATTTCGATTTAGTAAACCTACATAATGACATGCGGTAGTGACAATGTTCGTTCGTATACGAGTTCATTCTTCTCCTTGCCACCGTTGAGCACGATGAGCTCCACGAGCGCCATGTCGCTCATGGACTGACACCTTGCCATGCACCACGAGCACCATCCCCCCCCTCCCCCCCCCCCCCCCCCCCCCCCCCCCACACACACACACACTGTCCACGCCCTCGCCGTTCAGCTCAGACAGCGGACGCGCGTCCTTGAACCCCTGCTCCAGGAATGATATTAGGCAGCGGACGCGCGTGCCTTGACGAACGAGGAGGTTGGCGTTGTGAGGTCTTGGATCGGGGCCGAGCCGAGGGCGAGGGCTCCACGAGCGGGACGTCGCTAGGGTTGGGGTAGGAGGACGAGGCATCGAGTAGGTGACGATCTTGTGTAGGAGCCGTACATGCTGGCTGGAGTGTCCGAGGCGGCGGGGCGCCAGAGTTGTGCATTGGGAGATCGGCGGCGGCACCAAGCACGTGGTGGTCTGGTGGACTCACGGAGACGAGGGTTAGATTGTTGTTTAACTGTAACCATTGCACATAAGACTCAAGTTGGCTCTCCTGGGCTGTTGGGCCGGGTCCATCTATGGCCTTTTTCTGATGCGGTACCTAAATTTACCAGCAGTACGGATCATACTTGTCACCGTTTTGGCACAAGTATAAATTATTGTAGGCCTTTGGATGGATAAAAATGAAAGGCTATTATTCATTTGAGGGTACTACAAAACATCTCCTCATGATGCGATCACCAAGTCACAAATGTTGTCTCTCAGAACCGATACGAATTTACACCATCAGCTTTCATTTGTTTGTAGGGCATACATAAGTAATACACATCCTAATCCGGCACGATCCATGGAAGGGGACCGGAAGGATGACGGAGAGAGTGGAAGATGATACATGGGCTTATGCTGTGTGGGGATGAGAAGATGGGAGAGAAGATCGGTTGGAGATGGACGGGGAAGGTAGGATTGGTCGAAGGTCAGGCAACATGAAGTGAATGGCAGAGAAACCAACCATTGCACATGGGCTGATGGAAAAACATTACATAGCCAGATAGGGGTCACTGATGTGAAGAGATCTAAAGGGAGGAAGCTGATAACTGATAACCGTTACCGAGAGGACACACTTTTTGACATCGGATTTTCCTATTACTCCGTTTACCTATAGTTTGGCTCATCGGTTACGGTGTTTATTCTACCACCTGTTTGCGTTAAGATATTTTTCTCTAGTTAAAATGTATAATTTAAAGTGGTAGGAAAATGTCACACACAAAAGGCACCGAAGTAGAAGCATATTTTATTCACTCATATCATACACAATTGTCACTAATACTAGGGACGCATCCTTGTGGGGAGCTCCACTTATAAGGGGACATCCATCTGGTGGTAAGTGGCAGTTTAGTAGTGGCGCACCCTTAAGAATGGATCACTAGTATTTGAATACTATCTATAATACTACTATTATGGAAAGTCTTATAGTTTTGACTTGTCTTATGCTAGCACTTGTTTCTGAGAGGTTTTGCTCGTCCTCGCACGTATGAACTAATCATTGAAATAAGAAGGCCATGCAACCAGTGATGGTTGTTGTGACCCCCTTCCTTGGAACAGGTGCCCGCATGCCGGCAGCCGCCGCACGGGCTCAGACTCTGCGATTGTGGTCAGATCCAGTACAACTAGTTGCATGAGATTATGTGTGCCTCTGCGATTCGTTTGATTACTTATTTTCATTAGTTATGTTTAAAAGGTGTCACAAAAGTTTTTAACTGTAATATTATAAAGATAAAATTGTTTTTCTATATAGAGCATATTGAACAACCAAATATACTTCTCGCTAACAAGATCTACCAAGTGAGCAAAGAGTAAATAGAGATAAAATACATAACTGAACCCCTACGTACAGAAAGGACAACCGCCGCCTTCCACCTTAGCCTCATCCATAGGTCGGTTGCCCCTCCTCCGGCCGGCCTCGCCGGTGTCAGGAGGAGTGGGGAACCCAATCTATAAGTGGAGCTTTTAAGTAAAGTGGAGATTTTAAAAGATTATTTTAGGGTTTTGCTAGCCATCTTCGTGTTGGCCTCCGCCTCAATGGATATGACATCATGTATAATAAGTGATATTCGGCCCTTCGTTCGACAATGAGATCTCTTTTCCAATGTCAATGGTGGTGCTGAAAGATCGAAACTCTCTAGGTATTGGTCTAGATCTGTTTTGGATTTTTTTCTCATAGTTGTAGAAATGTTTGTCCTCCCAATACTTGTTCCGGCTACTACGTCCTCGACGACGGTGATTTCTACTTTTGGCTCCCAGCAATGTTGACCAGGCTGTTCGGTTACTTTGCCCTAGAATATTGGTGTTGATACTCTAGCCGATGTTGGTTGATTACTTTAATAACTGCGCACGTGCACGCAGTCTTGGCATTGCAGCACAAATTACAATTATGGGAGAACCATCATTGCTATTTACAGGTCTGTAGTTTGCTTCTTTTTTTTATGTCAGTTTTGTTCAGCTACCTTCAGAAAAGTGCAAAATTATGTCATAAAAAAGAAAGAGTATAAAGACCGCGAATATTTTCTCGTTTCTTTTAGACTTTTGTTTGTAATCGCTGGAGTTAGTTTATGTATCTCTACCATGTACAATTCACTTCTATTAGGATAATATGATATTGATTGTAAAAAAATCATACTATTTGTTCTACTATTTTATTTCTCGTAATATAGGTTATATGCTGACACATGTTGGAGTATGTACTTGAGGTCAAATTTAAACTTAACAAAATTTTGAGTTGTGAGTGTGATGTTCTATCATTTAAAAACTACTTTGACAGAATTTTGTTCCACAATTTTTTTGTTCTATAGAATAAAAATTTATTCTGTGCAAAATGTTCTCCCAAGATTGTAATTTTATTCTTGGGAATATGTTCACGTCGAACTCAACAAAAATATCTCGATTTTCAACTTTTTTCACTTTTCATACATATGCCTATGTTTCCCTATTTTTTTTTTTTTGCATACTTTCAAGATTCCTGTCAATAAGAAGTTAGAATAATTTTCTTAATAGAGCCCCCCCCCCCCCCCCCCCCCCCCCCCCACACACACACACACATACAAAAACCGACATTCTCCATTATTTCACCCCCATTTGTCAAAAACCCTCCCAAGGGTGCATGTATATTAACGATTCTCCAGAAAAACAAGATTCACAAAGTCGAAGATTAACAATAACGCGGGGGAAATCAGGCCCATTGAAATTGGGTTAGTTGTTCGTGGGCTGAACACATAGGCAACGGTAAATAAAGGACTACCCTCGTCAATTAGGATAGACCACGTGAGCCACAAATCCTCTCAAAAAAAAAAAACGTGAGCCACAAATATTATTGTAAGTCCATTTTCGATGTGGACTTCTAAGAAAATGGTGGAACATAAATAACCTTTAGATGCGTATACATCGCTCTGTATTCCCAGAAAACAATTAATCTCTCCCTACTCCGTAGCCCCACTCGGCCTATCTGGACGCGTCCAAGCTGCGGCTCTCGCGGTTTACCTTGTTCTCTCATACCCCTTTAGCGAAATAACCCTCATAGAGATCCTGTCATTCGAGAATCTCGACCTATCCATCAGTAACATTGTTAGGACCATGTTCAACATCATGGTAGAGAGTTTAACATGGGGAGCCATATAAACTTCGACAGAGCAATATCTATGTTGGACACTATGTAAATATTGCTTAATCTTGTATGAAACATCAAATGAGAAAATATCAATGAAACTCATGTATGTATGTTGAACAATAACTCATAAAATATAAACCTAATTTACGACAAAGAACATCTGCAGTATCTTTATTTAAATGAGACTCTGGACAAAAAGAGAATGTCTGGCCTCGACTGCTCTTGGAGATCCAAGAGCGAACGAACTGCAGGTGGCGAAGTTGCCGCCCAACAGTTCCATCCACATAGTTTCATTGGGACAGGTGGTCCTCCTCGTGGGAGGCCGCCAAATCATCAGATAGAATTTCCTCATCCTTCTTCTCATTGTCCTTGGTTCTCTTCTTATCGCGAGGCTTAACCGGTGACTCGATCAAAACTACGCCTTCCATTGCCGTGGCCCTCTCCTTCGCCAACAGGTCCTGCTTCTCTGAAGCCTCCAAACCGGAGCCAACCTCCTTCTCCTCAGAACCATCCGGGCCGTTTACGTCCACCAGTGCTATCTTTATCTGAAGTGGGAATATCAAAGGCTTCAGTATTTTCCAGACCATCAAAAGGAAAGCAGCCACGCCCACGTCCAGCTCCCTGCCCTCTTCCACCGCGTGCAGTAAAGGTTCCTGCACGTCCACGTCCATGACCACGATGGCCAATGTCAGCTATCATCCACTCTCCGAAGACGTGATCCTCAGGTTTAAGGAACCCTGTACCACACTCTTCAAATTCATGGCCTAGGAAACCACAAATCTCACAGAGTTTCGGGACCTTTTCATACTTCATGAAGACATCTCGAGCTCCCTTCCTGATCACCGATGTAAACCTTTCCAGAGGTTTGTTCACGTCGATCTCAACTCTAACACGAAAAAAGTTTCCACCGCTGATGCTGTCATCACCAAGTTTTGGGTAAGGCATATTTCTCGAGTTATGTTCATACTTGATGACCCCACCGTGCTAACTCATGACTCTTATGCATGATTAAAGTGCTTTTACCGTGTGGCTGAGGAGGACCAGGAGAAGGCGGAGAGGACTTTTCTTAGGGCTTGTGTGAAGTTGACACCCCAGGTGTGGTACAACCAGAAGGTCCCGGCCGCTAGCCACTTCTGGGCTGACAGGGGCGTGAGGGTCAGGAAGGAAGACATTGTCAGTAGGAACCCTAATCCTGAGTACTCGATGACGCCAGAAGAGTACATGTCGGTGAGTAAAATGTCAATGAGATTCTACATTGCTGCTAAGTTGCCATTGCATTGTCTGGAGTTGAGTATTGTATTTTCAGGTTATCCTCGATTGGGCCGAGCCGCATCGACTCGCATGGGAGGAGCTGGTTAGGACGAGGTGGCTCAGAGAAGACGAGGAATTTTTAGCCTTGTCGAGGCGGAACGCGGATAACCGAGACGATGGTGGAACACACTGCGTGGGAAACCGCAACTTTGACCGCTTCAAGGGGAAGGTGGTACGTATATACATGGAACGACCTGCTTGTATTTATCGTCATGTTTGTACTTCATATGCATAATATTTCTTTTCGCGATGCAGGTGGCCGAGGCACAACCCGGGGAGGTGATTCATGACGTCGCCGTCTATGAGATGATGCGGCGAAAGAAGCCCAATTACTCAGAGCCTCAACCCTCGTTGCCCGTGTACTTCGGCACTGCCTAGAACGACTTGGGGAACTACAACACGATGGTGAAGGCTCGTCACCCCCATGTGGATGACCCCATTCACGCGGAGATTGACGACGAGTCGTTGGTCCTGTCGGGGAACGGATTGCAGCATGGACGCCTCAAGATTCTGAATAAGAAGGTCAAGCCTACCCTCAGCACGAGCTTCAACCGTCTCAAGGATACCTACCCCACCGACGGCCCCCTATCCCGCCTCGTGGCCAGCCTCATCGATCCAGAGATGATGTAAGTTTTTCTCGTTTTCATCATCTTTATGACTTTTGTTCCTGCATGGCTAACCGCTGACGAGATTCCTTGTATTTGAAATTGTAGCCTAAGTTAGACGCGGCCTACGATGCCGCTCATGAGAAATATCAGGTGGCCTTTCGGCAGCATCAGGAGGCGAATGCGATCTACATGCAATACATAAATGTAAGTCCGAACCTTTATTTTTGCAAAAGATACAAGTCCCATTTCTCCCCGTTTGTTGTACTACGGCTTGACATCTAAACTATCTTGCAGGCCATGTTGGTGAATATTCAAACTGGAAAGAATAGAGATTTAGGGCCCGTGCCTCCCATGCCAGGGCCGGCGCCATTTTTGCCATCGAAGGACAGCTTCGCTAGGACATACTACGCATCGACACCGGGAAGTTCTTTGCTAACCCACTGGTTATCGCTTTACTTTTCCTCGCAAGTTTCTAACATGTAGGCAACATGTAGGGAACGGTAGCTTCTGGGAACCGGCACTTTGGCCACGCCTCGCCGGATGAGCGTCAGATCACACCGCTTCATGAAAATGGTCCTTCTCCTGGCCATTCTGCCGGTGGTTCTCCTGAGCTTCACACTTCTACTCCCTCGCCAGGTGGCTCTTCTGCTGCTTCTACTGGATGCAACCCTCGCCAGAGGTCGCCTCTTTTCACTAGGGGAGATCTCGGGTACACCCCGTCTCCTCCAGAGTTGTAGGTTGTTATTGTCCATGCATGTGCGATGATGTTGATACCCATGTATGAATGGTGTGATCTTGTTTGATACATGTTTGAATGATGTATGAATGATGTGATCTTTGTTTGATACATGTATGGCATATGTGATCTTGTTTGAATTGCTATGGAATATATTTCCACATATTGCTGTGAGTATTGCTGTGAAATTTGGTATATATTGCTGTGAAACAAAACTGTGCAAGTGGTATATATTGCTGTGAAAATATTCTAGGCAGGTGCTACGCCGAGGGCCTTGCCGTTGGCGTAGCGCCCTGCTATGTGCCATTTGGTCGATGCTACGCCGAGGGCCTTGCCGTCGGCGTATGCGTGGCCCATACGCCGAGGGCCGTAGCCGTCGGCCTATCATCGGCCTGGGGAGGCCCAGGCGCCTGCCACGTGTTGCTTGTACGCCGAGGGCCAGGCCGTCAGCGTACGCCTGTCCCTACGCCGAGGGTTGGGGTCGTCGGCCCAGCCCGCCTCCTGGGAAGGCCCAGTGCGGGACACGTGTCGTCGCTACGCCGAGGGCGCGGCCGTCGGCGTACGTGCCGCGCCGTTAGCCGGCCGTGTAACGGCGAGGATGCCGTGCGCCGACGGCTAATACGCCGACGGGCCGCCCACGGCCGTCGGCAAAGAAATACGCTGACGGTCAGAGGATACGCCGACGGTCACTTTTGCTTCGTCGAGGGAGCTACGCCGACGGCAGCCCTCGGCGTAGCATATGCCGACGGCGAAAGGGGCTACGCCGAGGGCTTTTTGCCGTCGGCCTAGCAATCTGTTCATGTAGTGCCATCACTGTCCACCTTAACAAATTTGCCCATCCGTCCGGCCGAATTTTGCAAGATTTCCTTTTTCTTCACATATGCCTCAGGTATGTCATGGATCTGAATCCAGATCGGTAGCTTGTCCAAGATCAGCGTGGAGGGCTTCGAGTAGCCGTGATAGGGTTGGATCACAATTCCCTAATTCCTGAACAGACACGACCCCTCGTCCACAACCTTCTTCCAATCCCCCAAACAGCCAAGCCGCAGGATAAATGTATTATTACCGACATCAAGGAGTTCTATCTTTTTTGCCAATGCCCACGCATAGCGCATAGTTTCCTCAAAGGACGTCGGGCTGAAGGTCTTGTCTATCAAAACCCTAGCCATGGCAAGAAGATCCGGTTCCTCTTCCATCATCATGTCCTCGCCAATGACAAGATCGTCAAAAGCATCATCACCAATCTTAGATCACGCAGGAGTGCATCGACATCCAGGATCCTCCTGACTCCCGCTTGGCTTCGAAAACCCGCTCCTCGATGCCATTAGGGATGGAGATGCGGGCAACAACGGGAGACACGTTCCAGAGATCGTTCTTCGGTAGGGATTATGCAAGGGTAGACCTCCGATCAGAGATCGAGGTAGGCGACTCGAGATCGGCTTGGAGATCGAGGTAGGGGACTCGAGTAGGAAGCCCTAACAGGGAGGGTGAGAAGCCTGTCATAAAGAGAGGGAGGAAATATTTTTGTTTTGTACTGCTGGTATGTGTATCTTCTCTACATTGCTACCTTTATAAATACAAGTAATGTACGTCTACGGGCTGAAAAGCCTCTTCGAGCAGACAACGGCGAGAGATAATAATACATAGTTTAGGAGATGCAGTTGTGTGGAAGATTACAATTTACTTTCTACGACCTTGCACCGACACATCATACGATTTCGATAGAACAAAAACCAATAGAGGAACAAGAAATAAAATTGTTGGTAAATTAAACATTGGTGACACTTCAACCAACACGACGGACCGACACGGACCAAGCCTACGACATGATGGACCGAAACGAATCAAGGGCTATGCAGACTGCTAGCTCGCTCAGAGAGGTAGCTCCGGCCGGCGGGCAGCACCAGCAGCACGAACGTCGGCCCGGCAGAGCGGGCAGGTGGGGTGCGCGCGCAGCCACTTGTCGATGCAATGGGCGTGGAACAGGTGCTCGCACGCCGGCAGCCGCCGCACAGACTCGCACTCGAGGACCAGGCTCAGGCAGATGATGCATTGCGTGCTGCCCTCCGCCGCTGGGAGAGCCGCCGCGTCCACCCCCACCCCTACGCCGCCGCCGGCCGCGGCGATGCTTGCCGGACGCGGCCGCAGGGAGGGAACGATGCGGACGATGAAAGGGACGGCGAGGCAGCTGAGGCACACGACGCCCAGGGCCCACCCGGCGCCCGGGGCCCCGAAGAGGAGGTAGGCGGCAGTCAGCAGGGAGGCGGAGGCGAGGAGGTGGATGCACGCGGCGTAGGTGTAGACGCGGCAGGGCGGCGGCCTCCGGTCGTCGGCGTCCATGGATGGGTGTGCGCGTCGGATCGATGTGTAAAGATGGCGGCCGGCGACGAACAGGCAGAATAGGAGCGCGTAGGTATCGATGGACGACGAGTAGGGTGGATCGTGAATGATCACATATATGCGCAGCAAATTGAGGCATTTATTGCCTACTGATTTTCTTACCATCTACGGAAGATTGAGGACTACGTGGCGATTCGTGTAAAGCTATCCACATATACGTAGCAGTCCCATTTTCCACGTAAGTTCGTTCCTACTTTATTTTAGTAACAATTCATTTTCTGAGTACCTTGTATGTGAATGGCCTGGAACGTCAGTAAATTGCAATTAATCTCTGCGTGAATCTTGCTAAACGTATGAAACATTTAATTTTCTGTCAAAAATTGTATGTATATCATTGCATGACTTCCAAGAAATTTGCATCAAAATTAGAAGAGTAATTGTTGGTTTGAATGTGGATTTGGCAACTTGGCCATAGAATGTATAACCAGAGGTGGAGGTGGGACAGAGAAAAGGTAATATAAAATTACAAGTTGGGGAATGTTGCCCTAAACTACGAAGATGGAACAGAAGCCTCGTCCTCCTAAAAAAAGTCCTAGAGGCCGCCACATCCCTTGCAGGTCTTCGCCTCTTCCGTTTTCGCCCCAGTGGGTGGGAGGGGGGTGGGGACCCTCGGTGTTCAACTTAGATGGGTCCTGGGTCGTAATCCATCGCCATCTGAGTTGCGCCACCCGAAGACTTATTATGTTCCATAGAAAAAACAAAATTTAGTGTTTTCGTGGTGTCATGGTGGCGCAACTCAGATGGCGGTGGATGCACTACATCGGATAATGGTACCACAGCTTCAACCCCATCTCGGCGATGTTTATGGCGTCAAGAAGACTGTGGAATTGTGTCTATGTCAGGGGGCTTATAGCTCCCGACGTGTTTACGTGGAATTGTAAGGAACACGACATCGTTGCAAAGAATAGCTCGCATGCGACACTTCTGAAGCGGAAAATAGCTCCTGTGCGACACTTCCACTTAACCTCACGAGACCATCAACGAATTCGAATCAGCTGAGCAGAGCAGGACCCACAGCCTCTCCACGTCACGGCGAAACCCACCTGATGTCCACCTCATATAGTGGGACCCACGCTATGGTAGAAGAGAGCCGTTGGCCCGATCCGTCCCCGCACCCGAGCCCTCCCTCCATCGTTCCAGCATCTCATCTCCTTCCGTTTTCTTCTCCGGCGAGCAAGTGCGGCAACGCCGGCGAGGGATGTCGAGCTCTGCTTCAGCCTCCCTCCGCTCATGGCCTCGTTATGGTGCGGTGCCGATGAGGAGGTGCCCCGATTGCCCCCGTACCGCGCCCCTAAAGCGGCTTGTCACATCCACCGATAAGAACGACAACATTGGCCGGGAATTTGTGAAGTGTGAGAGCAAGCCCGAGCTGGGGAAGGTGAGATCTGAGTGTTCCGAGCGCCAATTTCTCGCTTTTCTTTCGAAATTTCATGCATTTCATCGAATTTGAGATTTAGGGTTCATCTCTGCGATTTCAGGAACTGCCAAAATGTGGGAATTTTGAGTGGCTTGATGAGTGCATCGAGCGAATTGGGGTGGAGGTAGCATCCCGAGAGCTCGAAAACCCATCCGTGGTGGAGCAATTGGGATCTGGCAACCCCATTTCCGCTGGTACTACGGTGGATGCGAAAGTGAAGGCCGAGCTAAAGAAGATGAATAAGCAGCTAAGGCAAATCATCGAATTGAAGAAGCAGGACAATCTGATGGCCGGTTTTTTGTTTTTGTGTAATTTCTCTCGGATTTGTTTATCTCCTGATAATTAGTCATTAGACAACGCAATCAGTGTTCGAGTGATGCTTTGTTATCGTAGAACCTGCGGAGATGGATGTAATGGTCTATGTCTTTGGCTTGAATAAAATGCAACACAAATTCGAGCAAATTTTGAGCTGCTCTGTTTTCGAAATCAGTGTTCCTTCAGTTTCGTCAGTGTTCCTTCAGTTTCATCAGTGTGCAGGGGAGGGGAGGGATTGAAAAGTAAAAAACAATTGACGAGGAGTGATTGAAAAAGGCCAGACCCAAATAGAACTTAGCCAGACCAAAATGGTCATATCGAGGCCCAATAGTAACTACTTATAGATTGGGTAAAAAAATAGTACTCACGTTATAATCTAACTAGGGACGTGTGGATCTGCAGATACTCATGCTCAGGTCAAAATCTTTTATTTTTTGCGAAAATAAATATATAAATGAAGGCCAAGGGCATCCATTTAACTAACAAGCCGAGCACTTTAACTTGGGCGCCCCTTTAACTTATGTAAATATGTAAATGTGTTGTTTGAAAATGAACCATGTGTTGCATGTGTTGTTTGAAAATAATCAACCATCATAACGTTAAATTATTCTTCCTTCTTAGCTTTTCTAATTTCACTCATTTTATAAATATTGCACGAGTATTATATGAGAACTTTTTTTTGTGTCTTTTGTTTTATGCACTTGTTGTTTTGGGTGTTTTGACAAATGACAATACAATAAAACACAAGTCGATCACATATACAATATATTAGATAATATAAGGGGTATAATATAGAGAGGGGCCCCACATTACATAGAGGGCCCCACATTACATAAACCCTAAGGGAAACAAATCCTAAGGGCCCAGAGCCTAAACCCTAGGCTAAACCCTAACCCTAGCTACTACGTGGGTTTAGGGCTGTCGGCCAACCTCGCCGCTGGGAGGCTTCCCTACTCCATCGGTGGTGGGGGCGGTGCCACCGCCCTCCAACCTGCCACCGCCTTCCAAGCCGCCGCCCTCTCCCGTGTCTCCCACCGTCTCTGCTCCTCCTGGAATCCCCAAACGTGCTGCCTCCCGTCGGTCCTCCTCCTCTCGTTGCCGCCTTTTCTTCTGGGCATGCACGACCTCCTTCTCCTCCCACTTCGCGGCAGCAGCCAGCTCCTTCGCCTCCTCCTCCTCCGCTGCCTTCCAAGCCTCGTCGGAGGGGCCGGAGTCGGGGAGGTTGCCGCCGCCGCTGGGGAGGGGGTTGTGGACGAAGTGGCCTTTGGCCCAAGGGTAGGCCGGGGCTTTTTATCGCCCCCCTTGTTGCCACGCCTCGGGCGCGTGGGCGCCTCCTTTTCCTAGACCTGCCTGTGGTCTGGGTGGTTGTCCTCATCGCTGACCTCGGATTCCAAAGGGAAGCGGAGGGGGGAGGTCGCCATGGTCGCCGGAGAGGTGTTTTTTGGGGCTGGGAGGAGGCAATTAATGCATAAATCATGGAGTAATTTTTTGGAATTGCATGTTTTTCTATGGCGCATGAACCGGAGGGGAGTATGTTTGACTGAAGAAAGTTGTTAGACGTACACTTATTTAATGCGACGGAGGGAGTAAATACGCTGCATCGCTGCTGCGTCAGTTGGCTACACGCAAAATAGCTAGACTGCGACGCGAGAGGCAGCTGCATGGCATGCATGCATGGTGCAACCCGCCCCGCCCAGCGCCCTCGCATGTCCTGCTCGGTCCAACGGTCAATGGAGTGTGCCACGCTGTACCTTATCTGTTCATGGAAAAACGATGCGAGCCAATCAGATTCTGGAATCATCCATCCCACGGATCGCGAAGAGCTAGCCGCGAAATCCTTCTAAGAGACGCCAACCAATCAGGTTGTAGAATAAGCCCTCCCACGGATCGCCCAGAGCCACCCGCGGAATCTTTCTAGAAGACGCGATCGGACGGCCACAGTGTCGCGCTAGGGTTAGATCTACGTTCCTCATTCGGTCTTAGGGTTAGCTGGGTTTAGGATGCAGTCAACGGGGTTTTCACAAGTTTGACCAGACATTCAAATGTGCATAAATAATTCAAAAAAAATCAAAAAATACAAAACCTTCGCATGGTGTCATGTTATGTGACATATTTGTGAGGAAAAATATCAAACTTGGTATATTGATCATATTTCAAAAAACCCTTCACAAAATGACCTATCTCCTCCGAGGTTTTCTGTCTTTCAGGTCAAATGACCAATGATATGGCTAGAATCAAGGAATAGTTTGTGATAATGTGCCCATAATGGGCATGCATGTGTATACTGGGTTGACTAACAATGTTGTAGTACAAAGTTTTCCTTTTCGACGCACAGAAAATCCATTTTCTATTTTCTGAGTGCCGAAAGAGGGGGGATTTGTGAAGCAACCACCAAATTGAAGTTTCAAAATGGTAACATCCTATTTTTCAAAAATACTAGACCACCTAGCATGTACAATGTCCCAACTTGAGTATCTCAAATCTTTTATTCCATCCCTAGTGAAAAAGACAAATCCTGCCGAATCGGCTGGAAGTGGGTAAGATATGAACTACAGGTACATGATTTCATGCTGATGATTTTTTGTAAAAATCATTTTTAGGTTCACAACATGCTATTTCATCAGAGATCCAATGCTAGTTTTGTGAGACTCAGCCCCTAGCTAAGAATATTCATGAAAACCCTTCAAAAAGTTTGACGAGACATTCAAATGTGCATAACTAATTCAAAAAAAATAAAAAAAATACAAAACCTTCGCATGGTGTCATTTTATGTGACATAGTTGTGAGGAAAAATATCAAACTTGGTATATTGATCATATTTCAAAAAACCCTTCACAAAATGACCTATCTCCTCCGAGGTTTTCTGTCTTTCGGGTCAAATGACCAATGATATGGCTAGAATCAAGCCATAGTTTGTGATAATGTTCCCATATTGGGAATGCATGTGTATAATGGGATGACTAACAATGTTGTAGTACAAAGTTTTCCTTTTCGACGCACACAAAATCCATTTTCTATTTTCTGAGTGCCGAAAGAGGGGGGGATTTGTGAAGCAACCACCAAATTGAAGTTTCAAAATGGTAACATCCTATTTTTCAAAAATACTAGACCACCTAGAATGTACAATGTCCCAACTTGAGTATCTCAAACCTTTTATTCCATCCCTGGTGAAAAAGACAAATCCTGCCAAATTGGCTCGAAGTGGGTAAGATATGAACTACAAGTACATTATTTCATGCTGGTGATTTTTTGTAAAAATCATTTTTAGGTTCACAACATGCTATTTCATCAGAGATCCAATGCTAGTTTTGTGAGCCTCAGCCCCTAGCTAAGAATATTTATGAAAACCCTTCAAAAAGTTTGACAAGACATTCAAATGTGTATAACTAATTCAAAAAAATAAAAAAAAATACAAAACCTTCGCATGGTGTCATTTTAGGTGACATAATTGTGAGGAAAAATATCAAACTTGGTTTTAGAAATGGTCGAAAAAAACTTGCTTAGAAATGAGGTGGGTTACCCTAGCTTTGGATCCCATTTGTACCATATTTTGGGTGAGGGTGAGTTCTACTTCACAAAAGGGATCAGAGTGAGGATGAGTTGTACTCTACATATGAGAAAAATGTTGGAAGCTCATACAAATATACAAAAGTACACATAACTACATTGGTTGAAATTCAAATTTACCATCATATTTGAATTTCGGCCAAATTATCAACAACAAGTGCCAAATTATTACAATAACAAATGTTTACAACAATAAGTGCCAAATTATTACAACAACAAGTGCCAAATTATTATAATAAAAAATGTTTACAACAACAACAAGTGTCAAATTCAAAGTCTATTTCTTTTGGCTCTTCTTACCCCTCATTTTCTTCTCCTTCATAAGTTTCACACCACACAACAGGTTTATGCTCTTATTTTTCTTACATAACCATCTGGCCTCCCCACAACACGTCCAAGAGTCTCCTTCACCTCCTGCACCTCCTCAACAACACAATATGGCACCAGAGCCTCATCAACATGGTCACTTTGCACCACAGCCTCATCAACATGGTCATTTTGCACTAGAGCCTAAACAACATGCTCATTTTGCACTAGAGCCTAAACAACATGCTCATTTTGCCCCTCATTTTGCACCAGAGCTTCCAAATCAGAAATGGTGTGCCCTAAAGCCTCAACAGTTTGCACGCCATCCTCCAAAACAAGTTCAGATTGCACCTCAGCATCACCAAACATGTTCTGGTTAGTTCTCTTCTTTCTTTGGCCATTGATTCTTGCCCTTTTCACTGGCCAGCATTCTTCAACAACAAGAGGTGGGCCTTTTTCTAAACCTTTACATGCATCTGTGTGCACTGCCAATGGAGAGATGGCCCTATGCATCTTTTTAACTGCATCATGAACCATGTCCATGATGCCTCTGTCTCAGACTGAAACATGCCAATAGCTACAAGGAACATCCAATTGTCTCCATCTAAAGCATTGCATGCTGTTAGCTAACCATTTCACTTTCCAGTCAAGAAAGATGAGTCTATACTCAAATATGGACGGCACCCTGCTTTGAAGCCATTGATGCAAGGCTTTAAAGCCATGAAGAATTTAGAGAAGAAGACTTTCCCATCAGCTGTCACCTCAGTATTTATCTCCACAACACTGCCAGGTGACCTCTTCTCTACTTCTTATTTGAAGTTATAAAGCATTCGAAAGGTATTTGCCCAATCACCATATAGCTCCTTCATTGCCCTTTGCTTTGCCTTCCACACTGTAGTATAATTCAGCTTAATGGGGTACTGCTTTTCCAAGTCTATTTTCAGTCTCTTTGTAGTGCTGTTTGGTGTTGTGGCTAAAATAGGCTTGATTTTTTCTGCAACCCATAATTGTGATGTCATCTTTGTAACTGTTTGAGAACTTGTAATGCAAGTTTGAGCTTTTGGAATTTGATTCACTCTTATTGTCTTTCCATCAGGTTGGCGTCTAGCAGATATATACCACTTGCAAGGCCTGGCACGACTATCATAACCTATGCATTTTGCATAGAACTTCTTTTTATCAGTCCACATGTCTTGGTAGCAAACTCACGTTTGACTGCATATGTCCTGAAACACATCATGAATTCATCCATGCTTGGAAACTATCTCCCACCTTTAATAACTGGGTCCTCTTTGTCATAAACTGTTACTAGCTCATCATCATGTGCATCATCTACATGAACTGCAGCATTTTCCAACAACTCTAGATCTATATGTGCCTCTTCATCTCTTAAATGGTTGTCACCATCATTTGCAGCTTCATCCCTCTTCTTCTCCTTGTCTCTGTCATCTATAGGAATGCCAAAAAGCTTTACCATTTCAATGTCATCTATTGGTGCAATGACCAAATCAGTCCGGTCATGTATCTCAACTGAATTCCAATCAACAGTTACAATCCTTTGTGCAGCCCCTTGTGCATTAGCATCTGCAGCCTCCCCTTGTGCATTACCGTCAGCCTCCACTGTTAACACTTCCAACTCAGTAAGTATAGGCATTACTTGCCTTTGTGCAACCCAATCATCCTAGACCATCTGAGCAGCCAGCTTCGAGGCCACATATCCAACCCTCGAATCAGGTTCCAGATCAATGAGCTCTGCTAAAAACAGAACAATTTTGCTTGTCCAACCGTTTCGCTCATCGATTTCATCAACTATATGTTCCCCTGTATCAACCCTAACATAGTCACATTTGCAATCATCAAATCGTAACAAAGAAACTTCTTGCTCTGGCCCCCAAACCACACTATCCCCAATTTTTTTCCACCATTTTCCTCACCGCCTCCTCTCCCATGTTTATTAGCTCTTGGGGATCAACATGTTCTAATTCCACCTCCCATTTAACAACCGTCTCTCTCTCAATGATCTGCATGCTGCCATCTGTAGGGATTCGTAGCATGGAAAACAAAAAAATTCTACCGCATGCACACAAACAAGCCAAGATCTATCTAGTAGATTGTAGCAACGAGTCGATAGAAGCACTCACCCTCGAATATTCCAAAGCGGTTAACGGGAGCAGATTCTTGTGGGTGATGTAGTCGTACACTTGCCGATCTCAAGATCGTGTAGACGATCCTTCTGGCGCTGCGTTCCGGCAGCGCTTCCGCAGTTGGTCACACGTTCGGTACTTGATGAAGACCTTCCTATCCCTTGTTCCAGCAGGCAGCGGAGGTTGTAATTCTCCCCTCGTGATTCCGGCATCACGACGGCGTGGTGTCAGAAGTAGAGGGAAGATCCCATAGGGCTTCGCCTAAGCCGGTGCGAGTTATGGTGGATTTAGGGTTTCCCAGTGATCTAGGCTAGTGCGGCGGCGACAGACCGACGGCGGAGCGAGGTGGCGGTGGCTTGGCGGCGGCGCACGGCGTAGAGGGCTAGGGCTTGGTGTTTTGGGGCAGCCCTCCCCCTCTATTTATGAGAGGGGGCAGCCTTGGGAGGGGTGGGTTTGAATCCAAACCCAAACCCAAGTTGGATTGAGAGAAGGACTCGTTCCTTCTTCCACTAGGAAACCATTGTTCCAGTTTGACTTTTCAAACTTCCGTTTGACTTTCAATTTAGAGCTTTAGTTCTTTCTCACAAATGCTCACACCAAGTGACCTAGGATATGATCCAATCATTCCACTTACCCATGACACATTCATGGACCATTCCCCTTCCGGACCGGTGAACTTTCTAGAACCTCTCCGAACATCGAAATCATTCCCGAACTCCGGAATTGGACTTTCCTTATATGAATCTTATTCTCCGGACCATTCCGGATCTCCTCGTGATATCCTGGATCCCATACGAGACTCCGAACAACATTCGGTATCCCTACTAACATTCGATATCTACTAAACAACATCGAATCCTTAAGTGTGTCTCCCTACGGTTCGTGAATTATGCGGACATGACCGAGACACTTCTCCGATCAATAACCAATAGAGGAATCTGGAAATTCATATGGCTCCCACATATTTCTACGATTACTTTGCGATCGAATGAACCACTTACATACGATACCAATTTCCCTTTGTCCCACGATAGTTTACTTATCTGAGGTTTTGATCGTCGGTATCTCTGCATACCTAGTTCAACTTTGTTACCGATAAGTACTCTTTTCTCGTTCCCGTGATATGTGACCCCTTGTGAGCCAGTCACATACTTGCAAGCTAATTGGATGACATTCCACCGAGAGGGCCCAGAGTATATCTATCTGTCATATGAATGGACAAATCCCACTCTTGATCCATGTGCCTCAACCCTTACTTTCCGAACACTCAATGCCACCTTTATAGCCACCCAGTTACTGTGTGGTGTTTGATGTCATCAAAGCATTCTTCCGGTGATGGTGATTAGCATGATCTCATGGTCTAAGGAATTAGGTTATTATGTATCAGAAAGCTTATAGAAAACAAACTATTGAAATGACTTGATCTTTATGCTATGCTTATCTATAGGAGTATGTCCATCATACCATTCTCCTAATGATATGATCTTGTTGTTAATAACATCTCAATGTTCATGATTGAGAAACCACGATCATCTATTAACCAACAAGCTAGTATTATAAAGAGGCTTTACCAAGGACTCTAATTTAGTTTACAAATCACACAAGTATTAATGTTTCCGGTTAATACTATTATAGCATGAATGTAAACATTTATCATAAACACAAAGATACAATAATAACCACTTTTATTATTGCCTCTAGGGCATATCTCCAACAGTCTCCCACTTGCACTAGAGTCAACTAATCTAGATTACATGGTAATATACCGAACACCCATGGCAGTTTGGTGCTGGTCATGTTTTGCCCTCGGGAGAGGTTTAGTCAACGGATCCGCCACATTCAGATCTGTGTGTACTTTGCAAATCTTTATGTCACCATCTTGGACATGCTCTCGAATAGCGTGAAAACGTAGCTTGATATGCTTTAGCTTCTTGTGTGACCTTGGTTCATGCGCATTGGCTATGGCGCCCATGTTATGATAATAGATAGACATTGGGTCCAGCGCACTTGGAACCACACCGAGCTCTGTAATGACCTCCTTCATCCATATTGCCTCTTGTGAAGCCTCCTAAGCAGCTATGTATTCCGATTCAGTTGAAGATCTCGCCACAACACTTTGCTTTGCACTCCTCCAGCTAACTGCTGCACCATTCAAAGTAAATACGTATCCAGATTGTGATTTAGAATCATCCGGATCGGTGTTCCAACTAGCATCGGTGTAACCATTAACAACGAGTTGTTCATCACCTCCATAAGAAAGAACCATATCCTTAGTTCTTCTCAAGTACTTAAGGATGTTTTTGACCGCTGTCCAATGATCTACTCCTGGATCACTTTGATATCTGCTAGTTAAACTAACAGCATATGCAATGTCGGGTCTAGTACATAGCATGGCATACATAAGAGATCCTATGGTTGAGGCATAGGGAGTCTTATTCATCCTTTCTCTATCTTCTGCTGTTGCAGGACTTTGAGTTTTACTCAAGGTCGTATTGGGCAACATGGGCAAGAACCCCTTCTTGCTATCTTCCATTCTAGACCTCTTTAGAACTTTTTCCAAATATGTACTCTGTGACAATGATATTAGGGGTCTCGATCTATCTATATAAATTTTTATACCTAATATGTAAGCTGCTTCGCCAAGATCTTTCATTGAAAAACTATTATTCAAATAATCCTTGACACAATTAAGAAGGTCTACATCATTCCCAATCAACAATATGTCATCTACATATAGTATTAAGAATGCTACAGAGCTCCCACTCACTTTCTTGTAAATACAAGCTTCTCCATAAGTTTGTATAAAACCAAAGCTTTTGATCACCTTATCAAAACATTGATTCCAACTCTGGGATGCTTGCTTCAATCCATAAATGGACCGTTGAAGTTTGCATACCTTGTTAGCATCTTTAGGATCGACAAAACCTTTGGGTTGTACCATATACAACTCTTCATCAATGTCTCCATTGAGGAACGCTGTTTTGACATCCATCTGCCATATCTCATAATCATAGTATGCAGCGATTGCTAACATAATCCTCACAGACTTTAGCTTCGCTACCGGTAGAAAGTCTCATTGTAGTCAACTCCTTGAATTTGTTGAAACCCTTTTGCGATAAGTCAAGCTTTATAGACATTAACATTACCATCAGCATCTGTTTTCTTCTTAAAAATCCATTTGTTCTCGATAGCCTTCCGGCCATCCGGTAAGTCCACCAAAGTACATACTTGGTTTTCGTACATGGATCCAATCTCGGATTTCATGGCCTCTTGCCATTTATTGGAATCTGGGCTCATCATCGCTTCCTCATACGTCGCAGGGTCATCGGTGTTGTCCACCAACATGACACTCATAACGGGATCATACCAATCAGGAGTGGTACGAGTTCTCGTTGACCTGCGAGGTTCTGTAGTAAGTTTAACCGAAGTTTTATGATCAACATCATTAGCTCCCTTTCTTATTGGTGTAGGCGTCACATGAACTACTTCTGGTGCTGCGCTACTCGCAAGTTCGAGAGAAGGTTCAACAACCTCGTCGAGTTCTACTTTTGTTCTAGTCACTTCTTTCGAGAGAAACTCCTTCTCTAGAAAAGATCCATTCTTGGCAACGAAGATTTTTCCCTCGGATCTATGATAGAAGGTATACCCAATAGTTTCCTTTGGGTATCCTATGAATACGCATTTTTCCTCTTTGGGTTCAAGCTTGTCGGGCTGCAACTTCTTTACATAAGCTTCGCAACCCCAAACTTTAAGGAACAACAATTTAGGTTTCTTCCCAAACCATAATTCATACGGTGTCGTTTCAACGGATTTAGATGGTGCCCTATTTAAAGTGAATGCGGCTGTTTCTAATGCATAACCCCAAAATGATAGCAGTAAATCTGTAAGTGACATCATAGAACGAACCATATCTAAGAGAGTTCGATTACGACGTTCGGACACACCATTACGTTGTGGTGTTCCCGGTGGTGTCAATTGTGAAAGTATTCCGCATTTCTTCAAATGCTCGCCAAACTCGTAACTTAGATATTCACCTCCACGATCAGATCGTAGAAATTTATCTTCTTATTACGTTGATTCTCTACCTCACTTTGAAATTCCTTAAACTTCTCGAAAGTTTCGGACTTATGTTTCATGAAATAGATATACCCATATCTACTCAAGTCATCTGTGAAGGTAAGAACATAGCGATAACCACCGCCCGATGCTACACTCATCGGACCACACACATCGGTATGTATGATTTCCAATAAGTCCGTAGCTCGCTCCATCATACCAGAAAATGGATTCTTAGTCATTTTACCCATCAGACATGCTTCGCATCTTTCAAGTGATTCAAAATCAAGTGATTCAAGAAGTCCATCGGAATGGAGTTTCTTCATACGCTTCACTCCAATATGACCAAGACGACAGTGCCACATATAGATCGAGTTATCACTCAATTTCAAACGTTTAGCTTCAATGTTATTAATGTGTGTATTACTACAATCGAGATTCAATAAGAATATACCATCTATCAAAGGTGCATGTGCATAAAACATATTACTCATATAAATCGAACAACCATTATTCTCGGACTTAAACAAGTAACCGCCTCGCAATAAACATGATCCTGATATAATGTTCATGCTCAACGCAGACACCAAATAACAATTATTTAAGTATAAAACTAATCCCGATGGTAGATGAAGAGGTAGCGTGCCGACCGCGATCACATCAACCTTTGATCCATTTCCAATGCACATCGTCACCTCGTTCTTCGCTAGCTTCCGTTTATTCTGCAGTACCTGTTTCGAGTTACAAATATGAGCAACTGAACCAGTATCAAATACCCAGGCACTACTACGAGTACTAGTGAGATACACATCAATAACATGTATATCGGATATACCTTTCTTCTTGATGTTGCCGTTCTTCAAATCCGCCAAGTACTTAGGGCAATTCTGCTTCTAGTGACCCTCTCCCTTGCAGTAAAAGCACTCAGTATCAGGCTTAGGCCTAACCTTGGTTTTCTTCGCCGGCGCGGTAACTTTCTTACCGCCCTTCTTGAAGTTTCCCTTTTTCTTAGACTTGCCTTGCTTCTTGAATTTGGTGGTCTTATTGACCAACAACACTTGGTGCTCTTTCTTGATCTCCACTTCTGCAGACTTTAACATGGAGAAGAGTTCGGGCAACGACTTGTCCAAGTTTTGCATATTGTAGTTCATCACAAAGTTCTTGTAACTTGGTGGTAGTGATTGGAGGACACGGTGAATCCCCAAAGCATTAGGAATCACTATACCTAAGCTTTGAAGCTTGCTTGCGTGCCCAGACATCTTAAGCACGTGCTCACTAACGGAGCTGCCCTCTTCCATCTTGCAGTTAAAGAACTTTTCAGAAGCCTCATCACTCTCAACTGCCGCGTGAGCCTCAAATATCATTTTGAGTTCACGGAAAATATCATGTGGGTCATGGTTCTCAAACCTTTTCTGAAGCTCCGATTCAAAACCATACAAGATAGCGCACTGAACTATGGAGTACTGATTCTTCCGAGCGAGGAAAACATTCTTTACCTCATCGGTAGCATAAGCTGCAGGCGGGTTACCTAGCGGTGCATCCAGCACATAGGTCAAATTACCAGCATTGAGGACAATCCTCAAATTGCGGAACCAATCCGCGAAGTTGCTTCCATTGTTTTTCAACATTTCTTTCTCTAGGAACGCATTAAAATTGATGGTAGGGGCCGCCATTGATCTTCAACATATTTGCAATAGTTTAGACTAAGTTTATGACAAATTGAGTTCTAATTAATAGTTAAATTAATCTAGGTGAAATCTCACTCAAAACAATATCCCTCACATTGTTTTAGTGATCACACGAACCAAATCCACCACATCGAAACCTATCATCACGAGAGTTGATGTAGCTTCAATGGCGAACAATCAACATGTTCATCATATCTACTATATGACTCATGATTTACCTTTCAGTGATCTGTGTTCCGAGACCATGTCTGTACATGCTAGGCTCGTCAAGATCAAACCTTAGCTTCCGCATGAGCAAATCTAGCTTGCTCACGTTGTATACACTCGCAGAATCTAACACACCCGATCATCACGTGGTGCTTCGAAACAACGAGCTTTAGCAACGGTGCTTATTAAGGATGAACACTTTAAAACTTGAAATTTTGTGCTTGAGGGATCATCTTATAATGCTACCGTCGCGAACTAAGCAATATAAGATGCATAAAAGGATTAACATCACATGCAATTCATAATTTGTGATATGATATGGCCTTTGTTCTTGTGCTTCCGATTTCCATCTTCAAGCACGAACATGATCTCCATCATCACCGGTATGGCGCCAAGGTCAATGGCACCGCTTCATGGTTGTCGTCCACCAGCATCAACTATTACAACTACTTTGAATAGACATGCAAGTCTTAACGGAATTTAAAATACAACCATATGGCTCCTGCCGGTTGCCAACTTACAATAAGGAATATTGCATACATCATATATAATCACAATCATGGCCATATCACATCACAGCACACCCCTGCAAAACAAAGTTAGACGCCTCTAATTTTCTTTGCATGTTTTACGTGGTTTGGGGCTTTCAATAAGTGTCGTTCTAACTTACGAACAAGAACCACAACGTTGATGCTTGAACTATCAAGTGCCCGTTGTAAATTGAATCTATACTATGATGGGAGAGACAAACACCCGCAAAGCCACTTATGCAATACAAGTTGCATGTTAAGCGTGGAGCAAGTCTCATGAACGATGTCATGTAAGGTTAGCCCGGGCCACTTCATCCCATCATACCGCAAGATGCAAAGTACACAAAAAGCAATTGATAATAAGCACCACCGCCCACAATGACCATTGTGTTCTACTCGTGCAACAGATCTACACATAGACACATCTCTGATACCACTTTAGGGATTCGTAGCATGGAAAACAAAAATTTTCAACCGCATGCACACAAACAAGCCAAGATCTATCTACTAGATTGTAGCAACGAGTCGATAGAAGCACTCACCCTCGAAGATTCCAAAGCGGTTAACGAGAGCAAATTATCGTGGGTGATGTAGTCGTACACTTGCCGATCTCAAGATCGCATAGACGATCCTTCCGGCGCTGCGTTCCGGCAGCGCTTCCGCAGTCGGTCACACGTTCGATACTCGATGAAGACCTTCCTCTCCCTTGTTCCAACAGGCAGCGAAGGTTGTAGTTCTCCCCTCGCGATTCCGGCAGCACGACGGCATGGTGTCGGAAGTAGAGGGAAGATCCGGCAGGGCTTTGCCTAAGCCGGTGCAAGTTATGGTGGATTTAGGGTTTCCCGGTGATCTAGGGTTTAGAAGACCGGGAGGAGGAGGAGGAGTCAGCGGCGGCTAGTGCGACGGCGACAGACCGGCGGCGGCGGCGCACGAGGTAGAGGGCTAGGGCTTGGTGTTTTGGGGCAGCCCTTCCCCTCTATTTATGAGAGGGGGGCAGCCTTGGGAGGGGTGGGTTTGAATCCAAACCCAAACCCAAGTTGGATTGAGAGAAGGACTTCCACTAGGAAACCATTGTTCGAGTTTGACTTTTCAAACTTCCGTTTGACTTTCAATTTAGAGCTTTAATTCTTTCTCACAAATGCTCACACCAAGTGACCTAGGATATGATCCAATCATTCCACTTACCCATGACATATTCATGGACCATTCCCCTTCCGGACCGGTGAACTTTCTAGAACCTTCTAGAACCTCTCCGATGAAAACATCGAAATCATTCCCGAACTCCGGAATTGGACTTTCCTTATATGAATCTTATTCTCCGGACCATTCCGGATCTCCTCGTGATATCCTGGATCCCATCCGAGACTCCGAACAACATTCGGTATCCCTACTAACATTCCATATCTACTAAACAACATCGAATCCTTAAGTGTATCTCCCTACGGTTCGTGAATTATGCGGACATGACCGAGACACTTCTCCGATCAATAACCAATAGAGGAATCTGGAAATTCATATGGCTCCCACATATTTCTACGATTACTTCGCGATCGAATGAACCACTTACATACGATACCAATTTCCCTTTGTCTCACGATAGTTTACTTATCCGAGGTTTTGATCGTCGGTATCTCTGCATACCTAGTTCAACCTCGTTACCGATAAGTACTCTTTTCTCGTTCCCGTGATATGTGATCCCTTGTGAGCCAGTCACATGCTTGCAAGCTAATTGGATGACATTCCACCGAGAGGGCCCAGAGTATATCTATCTGTCATATGAATGGACAAATCCCACTCTTGATCCATGTGCCTCAACCCATACTTTTCGAACACTCAATGCCACCTTTATAGCCACCCAGTTACGGTGTGGTGTTTGATGTCATCAAAGCATTCTTCCGGTGATGGTGATTAGCATGATCTCATGGTCTAAGGAATTAGGTTACTATGTATTAGAAAGCTTATAGCAAACAAACTATTGATATGACTTGATATTTATGCTATGCTTATCTATAGGAGTATGTCCATCATACCATTCTCCTAATGATATGATCTTGTTGTTAATAACATCTCAATGTTCATGATTGAGAAACCACGATCATCTATTAACCAACAAGCTAGTATTATAAAGAGGCTTTACCAAGGACTCTAATTTAGTTTACAAATCACACAAGTATTAATGTTTCCGGTTAATACTATTATAGCATGAATGTAAACATTTATCATAAACACAAAGGTATAATAATAACCACTTTTATTATTGCCTCTAGGGCATATCTCCAACACCATCAACTAAAACAGCCCTAGAGGGAAAAATTGATGCAAAATTCGAAGGTTTGGTGCGCAACATCGTCTCCCCTGTTTTTGACGGGCACTGTGAGCTAGCAGAAGCGAACAAAGAGCTCAACCTTAGAGAAATTAAGTGTAGAGATGCGGGATATACCGATTAGAAGTCCCCTCTCCATGCTCCATCTCGTTCCCCCTCGCCCCATTCAGCACACCCCGGCCTCCACAATCTAGCAACAATGGGCACGCTCAGATCTCGAATTGAGAAGAATGGGAGAGGAAGTAGGTTTCAAATGGCACTCACCACCTTCGCCATCGAACGAAAGCGCTGCCGCCTAAAAGAATTGCCCTACCGCCACCGCCGACCCCGAGAATGATGGGTGAGGTCCGCCGCCGCCGTCGGGGAAGCTACAGTCAGTGTGACGTGCGCTCTCGGTCGGAAGCGGTTGGTTTGACTGGCTTGATTGGCTGTCCCAACCGACCGATTTGGCTTAACCCTAATCTTGGAACAAAGTTAAATGTGTACTTAACGACCGTTTTATGGCCCGTGTGGCCCTGGGCTATTAGCTGCCTCACAAGCGTTGCATGCGAGCTATTCTTTGCAACGATCTCGTGTTCCTTCCAATTCCGCGTAAAGACGTTGCATGGGAGCTATAAGCCCCTATGTCGGGTGTGTGATCTCGCTTTGTGTGGTCTTGGTTTTATCGTCGATCTGGTCTTGCTGGCCTTGGAGTGTGGTGGTATGGACTACTACGGGTTTGTGGTGTATGGTGGAAGATCTGGCTGCATGATAGTCGGAATGGCACTGGCCTCAGATTGGATGTTGAAGAGCCTCAGAGGCCTCCTCCGTCCAATGTTCCTTGGAGGCCTAGATATAGTTTTATGGGGCTCGTGGCTATTGCAGCTCTTTAACGCTTTATGGCTAGGGGATTATTCAGTGCCAAAGTATGGACCGACTGCTGGTGATTGCTATAATATATACTTCCTTGACAACTTTAAGACAGATCGATCTTAAGAGGAACATTGCCTACTCCTCAGTAGCCCATATGGATTTGGTGACTATTTGTATGTTTAGTCGAACGGAGGCCGTTAGGTCACCTATTTTGAGTTATGGACACACAAGCAAGGCCAAAACATGTGTGTCGGGCGTGCAACCCATCAACCTACTAGCAATAGGTGAGAAAACTTAGCATGTCACAACAAAAGCGTCGATTCGAGGCGTTAGCAAAACACCGTTGTCTGTTCCTGAAACAAAACCCCTTAGCGCTCCGGGATGGGAATGGGGGACGTCCCTACGCAGACAGTTGCACCGGCTTTACGAAGTCCGAATCAAATCTTTTGGTTGGCTTTCCCGTGAATAATAATTGTTGGGCACGGCGAATCGAGCGCTTCTAGCTATTTCGCTTCCTTCTTTCTTATTGTGGCGGCTATTATGGCATGGCTGAAATGAACGAAAAGCGAGATGATTCAAATGGATTGATAGATAACCTGATCTTAAAGATTGAAATGTTTTCTATAATAATAAGGGTTGACCTATTTCTATCTATTGATGATACAAGATATCTATCTATTCTGGATCCATCAGAAAGAAATCGATATGTATCTGATGGAGTCTACATCGTATCTAGAGCGCCCAAGTGTTTGGCCAGCTCAGTTCTATTATCCATCGGACCAATGCACCGGCTCATCTCATGGAGGGAAAAAGCAAATGTAGTTAGTTGTCTTGCTGTTGTTCGTCGCCTCGACACATTCCCCGACATTGTCCCACACAGAAAGAAAGAGCGTGGATCCCTGGCCCGACTTGTAAGTCCGCCAACGTAAAGCGAGGAGTTGAGCCTAAACTGGAGAACCAAAGTCACTTTAATAACCATACTTCCTATAGCTAACATGTGTCCCACGGGAACGCGAAGCACAAACGAACAAAAATATAGCGAATCCCCCGTCGGGGATCTAGTGGTAAGGCCATGATCTGCACGGGAAGGGATCACTCATTCTTCTATTGCGGACAGGTGCACGAACAACAACTCCACGAGGGGTCATATTGGAACGCTGATTGGACTATACCAATCATCTCTTTCCCTCATCCGAATCCAGGGTCATGAAACCCTGGAACCATGCAGGAGATTGATATCTCCTTTCTCTTCTATATTCTAGTCTTTGGAAGTACATAACTCTTAAATGGCGCCTTCGGCCTTACTTAATATATGGTACTTTATAAAGAAAGAGATTTAGGATTATGAGGGGAAAAGGTTCCCCCCCACGGTGCTCGGCCTATCGGCCTCTCACCTCCCCCTTACAAAGTGTCTTCCCCTGCCCCCAAGCATGGGGGTTCTAAGAAAGATATAAGACACATTCACCTGGATCAGAAAGAGGCGTCTATGAATTGATAAAGACTGCCATAATAATCTAATAAAAGTAGAAAAAAAGGAAATATTGAAGCATCATGCCGGGGAAGAAAATTTCCCTAGCCCGAGCCGCTTCCCCTGTAGTTGTCAGCTCGTTCTTGACAAATCCGATTGGGTGTTCATAATCTGGAGTAAAAGGATTCGAACCTTTGCATGCCGGTAACAAAAACCGATGCCTTACCACTTGGCTATACTCCAAATGGGAGGGAGGGGAGGCTCGAAGAAAACGAGCCGTGTAAGGACGTGGGGATATAGCGAGTAAGCAGCAAGGTTTTCCCTTTACGACCGACTACAACAAGATCGCGACTCTAATAGAAACAAAGGGTCAGCTCTCTGCTCTATTTGCTTGCAGTGCCTTGCCTATCAAAGTCGGCGAACGCTTCCACCCCCTCTTGCCCTTGTTACACAACACGCCAACAAAGAACCTTGTTTCCGTTGCGCCCTGTATTCTGAGGCGACCATTTCGCGCGGTTCGATCCATTTCCCAATCCAAAAAATCCGATAACATACCTATATGAGTGTGATGGATGGTAAATCATTTGTAGTCTATCTAGGTCGGCAGGACCTAGACACGGAGGTTCGGGAAGTAGGTAGCCCATGACAGCATTCACTAGTGAAAGGACTGGCAGCTGCGAGAGCATCATAGTTGACATGGTCGGAGCTACAGTCCCCATATCCGTCTTTACTCCGGCGGCAGCGAAGGATATGGGTCCTTGGTAGTTGCAGCGAGGACCGTTTGGCGGTGTAAAACGCTTGGTTTCTCCTTGTTTTGTATTGCTTGTATACGTATCTTCTCTATATTGCTACCTTTATGAATACAGGTAATGTATGCTTACAGACTGAAAAGCGTAGTACGAATTTTCAAGCAAACAACGGCGAGAGATAATATCTCTGACATCAACATAGTTTAGGAGATGCAATTGTCTGTAAGATTATAATTTACTTTCTACGACCTTGCACCGACACATCACACGATTTCGATAGAATAAAAACCAATAGAGGAACTAAAAATAAAATTCGTAAATTAAACATCGGACACTTTAACAACCACGAAACCATAAGGACCAAGCGTACATTCTCTACAACATGATGGACAACAAGTTCTTCACTATAATATTAAATAGCAAAATGTTTTTTATATAGAGCTTATTGAACAACCGAATATACTTCTCGCCAACAAGATCTACCATGCATGTGAGCAAAGAGTAAATAGAGATTAAAAAAACGTAACTCTACAGCAACATTGTACTATCATATGATTTGTTATACAATTTTATTTTTCACAATATAGGTTAAGATGGAACAGAAGCCTTGTCCTCCTAAAAAAGTTCTAGAGGCCGCCACATCCCTTGCATGTCTTCATCTCTTCCGCTTTCGCCCCCGTGGACGGGAGGGGTGGGGACCTAGGACCTACACTCGGTGTTCAACTAGGTCACAAAATATAGCATTTTTGTGGTGTCGTGGTGGCGCAACTCAGATGGCGGTGGATGCGCTACATCGGATAATGGTATCTCGGTTTCAACCTCATCTTGACGACTTTTATGGCGTCGAGAAGCCTGTGGGATTGTGTCTATGTCGGATGTGTGATCTCGCTTTGTGCGGTCTTGGTCTTATCGCCGATTTGGTCTTGGCGGCCTTGGAGTGTGGTGGTATTGACTGCTGCTGGTTTGTGTTGGATGGTGGAAGATCTGGTTGTATGATAGTTGGAATGGCCTTGATCCTAGATCGGGCGTTGAAAAGCCTCAGAGGACTCCTCCGTCCAATGTTTCTTGAAGGCCTAGATCCAGTTTTACGGGACTCATAGCTATTGCAGCTCGTTAACGCCTTATGGTTAGGGGTTCATTCAGTACCAAAGTATGAACCGACTGCTGGTGATTTTCTTCTTCTCTGGCAGCAGCGAAGGATATGGGTAATTGGTAGTTTCAGCGAGGACCGGTTGGCGGTGCACAACCGCTTTGTTTCTCCTTATTTTGTATTGCTTATATATGGTACTTCCTCTATATTGCTACCTTTATGAATACAAGTAATGTATGCTAGCGGGCTGAAAAGCGTAGTACGAATCTTCAAGCAAACAATGACAAGAGATAATATCTGTGATATCAACATAATTTAGGAGATGCAATTGTGTTGCAAGATTACAATTTATTCTCTACGACCTTGAACCAGCACACGACACGGTTTTGATAGAAAAACAATTCAGTAGACGAACTGGAAATAATAAAATTGGTAAATTAAACATCGGTGACACACACTTTAACCGACACGAACCATGCATAAGGCTCTACGACATGATGGACCGATCGAGACGAATCAGGGGCTATATATGCCGATCGACTAGGTCGCTCGCTCAGAGAGGCAGCTCCGGCGGCGTGCGGACGACGTCGGCGTGGCAGAGCGGGCAGGTGTGGTGCGCGCTCAGCCACTTGTCGATGCAGTAGGCGTGGAAGATGTGCCCGCACGCCGGCATCCGCCGCACGAAATCGGACTCGCGGGCTGCCATGCTTGGACAGATGCTGCACCGCCGCGGCGTGCTGCCCTCCGCCGCTTGGTCTTCTCTCTTAACCGTGAACGCCGCCAGGAGCGCCGCCACGTACACTCGCAGCCCTACGCCGCCGCCGGCCGGACGCGGCCGCAGGAAGAGAACGAGGCGGGCCACGAAGGGGAGGCCGATGCAGCTGAGGCACACGGAGACCAGGGCCAACGCGGCGACCTGGGCCCCGAAGAGCACGTAGGCGGCAGCCAGCACGGAGGTGGAGACGAGGAGGTGGACGCACGCGGCGTAGGTGTAGGCGAGGCAGATCCGGTCGGCGGCCATGGATGGATGGGTGCGTCTCGGATGTGTAAGATGGCGGGCGGCGACGAACACGAAGAATATATATAGGACCGCGTCGCGTAGGTATAGATGGATGATCGACGAGTAGGGTGGATCGTGATCACATGAGTATGCGCAGGAAATCAAGGCATTCATTGCCTACTGATTTTCCTCCCATCTACGGAAGATTGAGGACTACGTGGCGATTCGTGTAAAAGCTATCCAGATATACGTACGCAGCAATCCCATTTTCCACGTAAGTTCCTAGTAGTACTTTTTTTAGCCATAACTGCTCAGTTTCTTCGGATTTTCTTAATTCATCATAGTCGACTTAGAAATGTGCAACACGACGTAGAAATAGATGCATGGACTCATTTTTACTCGTTTTCTATTATGCCTTAGATGATCGATGACAAAGATTGCTTGACGCGCTTCACGGTTTGTGCACAATAAGTGTTTTTTGAATACGGGTCCATCATAAACTAGCCGGACTCGGGGGATAATATGTCATCCCTTGATCCTGATTATATTCCTCGTCGCAACGGTACGATACATTCGATGACTGAAACTCGTCCCGTACAGTCGGTACACAACCTAGGTTATATGGCCCTGCAACATCGGTACGCGTCCGTCATGGCTAAATAGGATGACCTCACTTCTTAACTAATCTCACATCACTAGCCACTTCTTCTATTTATGAATCTTAGAGTCTTCCCAGATACTTCTCTCTGACGCTCCTACTATCTCTAACTACTCATGATACCATCCTCTCCTTCACTAAAATGATGGATTCTAACTTCAACATCAACTCACTTAACATACATTCCAATATTCTCCCAAAGGTTGTAAGACTACTATTCCCACTATATCACAAGTGATGACCACTCTCTGGAAGACCTATGATACTAGTCCTATGATCCAAGGTTGCTCTTATATGGCTTGGTCAATATACCATGGCTTCAATTACTCCATGTAACTCATACTCTACTCTTATTACACTAGTTTCCTTATAACTCCTAACTATCAGCTCATCTCTTAATTCTAGAGGCTTCTTCTCATTAAACCATGAGAGAGTTAACCCTCCAACTATCAAATGAGTGGATCTCCACTAAGACTCTCATCCTAGTGATGATATATAACACATTCGATCATACATGTTTTCTCTCTTATTATTGATTTCCTTCAAGACTTTGGAAGGAACAACATTATAGGTCAAGAGTTGGAAAGTCAAGAATTGATCATCCAATTATGGAGGATCAACTGATACTAGAACATAGTTCATTAGATATGACAATGGTTAATATGATAAGAAGGATATGTGATGAAGATTCTTGGTTTTATTTCCTTCCTACTCAATATAAGTTAAAGAGTTAGGGTTTAAGAATTACCATGATGCTCATGGTAGAAATTATTATGAAAAGTATGTATTATTCGGTTTTAGGCTGAGAACGTACCGTGGAGATAGGTACGGTTGCATGTTAATATAGGCACATAGCGGGCATAGTACATGATAGGAGTTTTCATATATACGCATATGATAAACATAATAATAATAATAATAGAAATACATTTAATAATCCCCCTTAATCTTTTTAACTAGAAGTGCCTTTGTGAAGCCATTTGCAACCTGATCTTTGCTTGAAATAAACTTGATGTCCAGAAGATTCTTGGCAACTCTTTCTCTAACAAAGTGAAAATCAATCTCAATGTGTTTGGTTCTAGCGTGAAACACTGGATTGGCAGACAAGTAGGTAGCACCCAAATTATCATACCAAAGACATGATTTTGCCTTTAGTTTAATTCCAAGTTCACCAAGAAGAGCTTCAACCCATATTAGTTCAGCTGTGGCATTTCCTAAGGCCTTGTATTCTGCCTCAGTACTGGATCTTGACACTGTGTCTTGTTTTCTGGCACTTCAAGATACCAAGTTGGGTCCAAAAAATATGGAAAAACCACTAGTGGATCGCCTGTCATCAAGAGAACCTGCCCAATCTGCATCTGAGAAGGAACTAAGAAATGTAGAAGAAGGCTTGGAGAATGAGATTCCAATCTTCAGTGTGTCATGAATATATCTGAGTATGTGTTTAACAACCGTCCAATGTTCTATTGTTGGAGCATGAAGAAACTGACAAACCTTATTTACAGCAAAGGATAAATCTGGGCGTGTCAGAGCAAATACTGCAGGCCTCCAACAATCCTTCGATATTGGATACTATCCTCTGGACCCAAGGGCGTGACATCAGTAAGACACAACTGTTCTGTGGAAGACAGGGGTGTAGGAGAAGACTTACACTCACGCATGCCCACCTTGGCAAGTAATTCAGAAGCATATTTTTCCTGTGTCAAGACCAAACCATCTCGTACTTTCTTGACCTCAATACCAAGAAAGAAGTGTAAGTCATCTAAATCTTTAATGGAAAATTCTCATTAAGTTCTCTCAGCAGAACCATAATTGCATGATCAGAGGAACTTGTCACTATAATATCATCAACATAAATAAGCATGTATACGATGACACCTAAGCAGTTATAGAGAAATCGTGAAGTGTCAGCCTTTGAGGGTGTGAAACCAAGATCACAAAGCTTGGAACTCAACCTGGAATGCCATGCTCGAGGTGCTTGTTTAAGTCCATAGAGAGCCTTATCAAGCTTGCATATGTGATGTGGAGTAGAAGGATTTTCAAACCCCGGAGGTTGTTTCAGATAGACTTCCTCTTCCAGAATGCCATAAAGAAATGCGTTCTTAACATCTAGCTGCCATAAGCTGATACGTCGGAAACATATCTATAATTTTTGATGTTCCATGCTTGTTTAGTATCTACTTTGCTTTGCTTTGTCTACACTTTGAGGTGTTTTTATATGTTTTCTGGTACTAACCTATTAAAAAGATGCCACAGTGCCAGTTTCCTGTTTTGTTCTGTCTTTGGTTCCAAAAAGGCAGAAAATCAATATTCTCGGAATTGGACGGGACAAAAGCCAAAGTCAATATTTTACCGTGGGGAACACGGAGCCAGAAGACGATACGGAGGAGGGCCTCGAGGGGGGCACACCCCCTAGCCGCGCGACCAGGCCTGGCACGCGCCTGGGGGGGGGGTGCAGCTGCCTCGGGCACCCCCTCGGCCTCCCTCTTCGCCTATAAGAAGCCCCCGATGCCTAAACCCTAAGTATCCGATCAATATTCCATGAAACCGTCTGTAGCCGTCGCCACCATCGTCCCTAGATCGAGGGGATCTGAAGCTCTTCCCGGCACCCTGCCGAAGGGGATATAATCCTGGAGGCCTTCTTCATCATCATCCCAGCCTCTGGTATGAAGCGTGAGTAGTTCCACCTTGGACTACGGGTCCATGTAGTAGATAGATGGTTGTATATCCTCCTTTGTGCTTTCATGTCTAGATCTTGTGAGCTCTATTCATGATCAAGATCTCATCTATTTGTAATCATGCATGTTGTGTTTGCGGGGATCCGATGGATATTGAGATTACTATGTCAGATTGATTAATGGTTTTGTCTTATTGATTCTATCATGTCTGTTTTGTTTGTGATCTTGCATGGTCTCCGTTGTTAGTAGCTATCTTGGCCAAATAGTTGCTAGTGACTCCAAGAGGGGGTATTTATGCTCGTTAGTGGGTTCATGCCTCTATTTAATCTAAGGTAAGTGATAAATCTCTAAGGTTGTAGATGTGTTGTTGCCACTAGGGAGAAAACAATGGTCCCTTGTTCATGGAACAAGCGGATTGTTTACCTTACACACTTTTCTTAAAACAATTGTCTGTTGCTTGCAACTTAATACTGGAGGGGGTTCGGATGATAACCCAAAGGTGGAATTCTAGTCATTGATGCAGTTGGATGGTGGTCTATGTATCTTGTTGTATTAACCAATCGAATCTCATAGGATCATGATGTCTAGTATTGCATTGTTATGCCTTGCTCAGTCCTGTCAATTGCCCTGCTGTAATTTTTTTTACCCAGCATGCCATGTTTTTTATCTAAGGAGAACACCTCTAGTGAACTATGGACCCCAGTCCAATCTTTACCATTGATACATCTTCCGCTGTTACTTTTTACTTTCTGCAAACCACTATTACCTTCCACACCATACAGTTAATTCTCTGTTACAGCAACCGGTGAGATTGACAACCTCACTGTTCGTTGGGGCAAAGTCTTGAGTTTGTGTTGTGCAGGTCTCGAAGTTGCTTGCAACACCTTTAAGATGTTTCCTTCCTCCTACTAGTTAGATAACCTCGGTTTCTTACTGAGGGAAGACTTGCTGCTGTGCTCTTCACACCTTGCTCTTTGGGTTTCCCGACGAAGCACTCTCAGGCGCTATCATAAGCTCCATCCACGAGAGACAGAGATAGACAAAAAAATTCTGATAGTAGCAATCTTAACCATAGGACTGAAAGTGTCCTCGTAATCAATGCCATACATTTGTTTAAAACCTTTTGCAACTAGCCATGCTTTGAATCTGTCTATGGAACCATCTGCCTTTTTCTTTATGCGGTAAACCCATTTACAATCAATCAGATTTTTGTTGCTGCTTGGAGGGACAAGATGCCATGCTTTGTTCTCAATCAGTGCATTGTATTCTTCCTCCATAGCCTGATGCCATTTGGGATCACCGAGAGCTTCAGTCAAAGTATATGGTTCGCCTGTGGAAGATAGCATGCCATATCGTACCGTACCATCAGTATACTTTTTGGGATTGCAGATACCTTTTTGAAGACGTGTGCGTGCTTATGGATGTGGCAGAGGTGATGGTTGTATTTGTGGCATTGCATTTTCAGAGTCAGCAATAGAGTTTCCCCCACCGGCGTCGGCCACAGGGGATCTAGCACGGGAATCCTCTGCAGTAGACAGGGAGCTGGTCCTTGATGGCGTGGGAGACATCGACATGCGGGATAGGGACCCAGGTGGCGACAATGGCGCGCGGGACAGTGACCCGGGCGGGGTCACCGCATCCTTCCCAACGCCAGGTGGCGCCCTGCCATTTGCGCGAGGCGTGTGTTCGCCACGCGCGGCCTCGGGTGTCGAAGCAGTAGCGCGACATGGAGACGAGGCGGGAGAGGCTGGAAGATCCTCCTCGGGAAGACGCACCTCATGATCCACCGGATCAGGAGAATGTTCGGCCAAATCCACCTCTGTTTCACTGCCGGTTTGGTCATCTTGTGATTGGTTTCTAAAATCAATTTCAGAACTGATTTGAGCATCATTTGGACTGGAATTTTTTTTCTATAGCTTCATCCACCTGCTACACATCAGTAATGGGCATAATAGGAGACATATGGTTATCAATATTTTGTGTACCCTCATGAGAAGATGTGGATGGTGGAGGAAGTAATATTTGTTGTTTGAGGAGAGCACCGACATTTGAATGGAGGGAGGCAAAAGGGAAAACATTTTCATCAAACACTACATCACGAGATATATAAATTCGTCCCGTTGAAACATCTAGGCATTTTACACCCTTGTGAAGAGGACTATACCCAAGAAAAAGGCACCGTTGTGAGTGGAAAGCAAGTTTGCGCTTGTTGTAAGGGCAAAGGTTTGGCCAACACGCACAACCAAAATTGCGAAGAGAATCATAGTTTGGTGTCATGTGGAGAAGACGTTCAACAGGAGTATCAAAATTAAGGAATTTTCTAGGAAGTAGGTTTATAAGAAATGTGGCAGTGAGAAAAGCCTCATCCCAAAATTTTAGAGGCATGGATGCATTTGCTAGCAAAGAGAGACCAACTTCAACTATGTGACGATGTTTTCTCTCAGCAGAACCGTTTTGTTGGTGGGCATGGGGACATGAAACATGATGAGTGATGCCAAATTTTTGAAAGAAGATATTTAGTTTTCATACTCGCCCGCCAATATGTTTGCATAATGACAATTTTCCTATTAAACTTGCGCTCAACATATTGCTGAAAATTAAGAAAGACTTGATAAACATCAGAATGCTTTTTAAGAAAATAGATCCATGTGAACTTGCTAAAATCATCAATAAAGCTTACATAGTATGCATGTTTTCCCACATAAAGAGGAGCAAGACCCCATACATCAGAGAATACTTGCTCCAAAGGAACAGTAGAGACACTAGTTGATATGGGGTATGGCAACTGATGGCTCTTGGCTAGCTGACAAGAGTCACATATATATGGAGTACTTTCTAGGGTGTAAGCTATTTTATTTCTTCTAAGAACTTGTTGAACCACAATGAAGAAGGATGTCCTAAGCGATGATGCCATGTGGAGGACGACGACTTTATTGTAATGAAAGCATGCTTGGAGGTCTCGTGAAACATTGGCACCATGGGATAGAGACCACCATAGCAAGGGCCTCTAAACAGAACTCCTTTTGTTGCTTTGTCCCTGATTAAGAAGAAAAAAAAGGATCAAACTCAATAAAGACATGATTATCAAGTGTAAATCGATGCACAGATAGAAGATTTTTTGATGCATTAGGAACATAGAGGATGTTGCTAAGTTTAAAGGAACCATCAGGGGTACTCAATATTGAATCACCAATATGACTGATCTCCATACCTATGCCGTCGGCAGTGTGAACCTTGTCTTTCCCATGATACTTATTTGCGACGAGAAGCTTGTTTAGCTTACTAGTAAGGTGTTCGGTGGCGCCCGTGTCCGGATACCAGTTGGTATCCACTCCATAGGATGCAAGATGTGCACCCTTCTCCCCATCATTTCTCTCCTTCCTGTCCTTGTCCTCAGAGTGACGCCATCAATGGTCACGTGCAAAGTGACCATGTATCTTGCATATTTGGCACTTGGTGTTGACATAGGGAGTGCGGGCGCGATCAGGTCGATGCCCACCACCAGCAGTATTGTCATCACGACGTTTGTCACGTCAATCACCGCGACGCTCATCACGGCGCCAGCTGCCACGGTAGTCAGAGTTCCCACCTCCACGGTCACCATGATCAGGAATGCGATCACGTGGAGGAGGCGGAGGCATGCGAGCACGAGAACGGTCACGGTCAGAACCACGGCACGCCAAGTTGGCCGAGGAGACGAAAGTGCCATCTTCTTCAACACCATTGCGCATGTCATAGGAGCAAAGCTGCTCATAAAAATCATCAAGAGTGGTATTGGGGTTTCCATTGACAGATGTGATTAGGGAGTTGTACTCCCCCTTGTCTAGACCATGCAGCAAATAACTGAGTAATTCAACATCTTCAATTGGTTTTCCAAGGGCAGAGAGTTCGGAGGCGAAACCTTTCATCTTGGTGTAGTATTGATCTGTCGTCAGCAAGAGTTTTTTCTGTCATTGAGCTCGGCTTAGAGGTGTTGCGCCTTGGTGTGAGAGGAAGTCTTGAACATACTGTTGATGGAGGCCCCCGCCGCATCGGTAGACTCCGCACCTAGCAGATGCAATAGGACGTCGGGTGACAACGAGTTGAGGAGGAACCGAAGGACCTGCTGGTCCCTCGTGATCCAAGCGACTTACGCTGGGTTTTCCACTTGGATCTTCTTTCCGGTGAAATCATCTCCTTTGATAGTTTTGGGGGGCGTACGGTCCATGCCCTCGAGCAACGCTATCACGTTGGCGTCACGAAACGCCGAAAGCACCAGCGCCTTCCAAAGCAGAAAGTTGCCTCGGGTACGTTGCTGCGCAGGAGGCGCCCTGAGAGCGGCGGCGAGGGCCGCACTTGACCCAGACGAGCTCATGGCGGCGAGTTGGGACACATGGCGATCTAGGGTTTTGGGTGTTGATGCTGAGAGGGGCTGTTGCGGCAGCTAGGAAGCAGCAGCAACGATTGTTGTACGGTGAGATCTAGGGTTCTTTGTATATGGAGGCGGCGGTGGCTGATCAACAGCGACGACGGCGACAGATGTAGTGTAGGGGTTTTGTTTTCGGTGTAGGTTTGATGCAGCGACGACGGCAATGAAGAACTGCAGCGGCGATGTTTGTGGTGTATGCGGCGGCGGCTCGTGGAGAGCAGTGGCGGCGGCAATTAGATCGCGGAAGAGCCGCACTGTGATACCATATGTGGTTTTAGGCTAAGAACGTACCGTTGAGTTAGGTACGGTTGCATGTTAATATAGGCACATAGGCGGCATAGTACATGAGAGGAGTTTCCATATACACGCATATGATAAACATAATAATAATAGAAATACATTTAACATGTATATCAAGATTTAGCGATTGAATCCTTTTGCTTAAGTTTTATACTTTATTTGATATCCATGATTTTTTCAATGAATACCTTGATACGATCTATTAATCCTTAAGTAATATGTTGTTGTCTTATTTTTATTCCATTTGATCTACCCCATAAATCAACCTACATTTATCCAAAACAAGGTTTTAGCAAAGGTCATATTGAAACTTATAACACTCAACTTGATGATCTACTTCAGATCCATCAAGTTAAGAGAAGCTTCAATCACTATGATAAGTATTAATCAAAAAGTGTGAAAATTATCCAGATTTTTTATGCATGAATACAATGCACACACTTGATCTCTGTTTATTTCTAACATCTAATGCTGGGATGTTACATACATCCGAGGTCTTGTCCTAGTGCACAAGATAGCATACAAACATGTACCCCGCAAGCACGATCTCTTTGCTTTCTTCAATCAGCACGAGGAGATAAGGGGCCATACAAAGGCGTCCAAGGGAGCCAAAATCATAAAATGCAAGGGTGGGGAAATCGCCTCCGACCCCAACATGCCATCCTTAAAACGCATAGAGATTGTATCTTCAAGGAGGCAAGTGATAAAGCATGGCACCTTCACATATTCAAGGTGAACCACCTCCTAAAAGACTCCAATAAGTTTAAAAAGAAAACCTTTTAGTTGTTATCAAGTCAAGGAAATTCAGTCAGTAGGAAAAACCCTAGAAAAGAGAGTGAGGATATCGACCCTCGGTAGTGCCTCACAATCTTTGGAGGCATGGAATTCCTAACCGATGTCATTGGCAAGCTCCAGCTCCAAGACTTGCCATGATCGAGGGCAGGCCTCACGATCTTCTCCATCCTCATAAAGGTCAGGACGGCGTCATCATCTTCCACCAGAAAAAGAGAGAGAGAGAGAGAGAGAGAGAGAGAGAGAGAGATGTTTTGTAGGTGTAACCGTCTCAGATATTGTTTCCACTTCCTTTTTTGGTTTTGGTTCTATCGAAGTCATGCGATGCATGCATACTTGGCGTAGTTAGATGCCATCCTCAGGAGAGAGAGAGAGAGAGAGAGAGAGAGAGAGAGAGAGAGAGAGAGAGAGAGAGAGAGAGAGAGAGAGAGCATGCTACGTGTTTTTCTATGGAGGAATGCATTACACATCTTGTGGAAGAAAGCTTCGCGACTAAATCTCATAACACTATTAACCCGGGCCATAGCAAGCCAACGGGATCCCTTCTTAATCGCAGGGTCATCATCCTTAATGAAAAGATCATTGAAGTCCTCATCACCAAGATCCATTTTTTGTTCAAGGAGTCGTTCTAACCGTAGCGAAGCACTTTCTATAGCGTGTCTTCTTCTATGAGCCAGAATTCTCCTTGGTTCCGTCCACATTCAGTTCGTCGGCAGAGCCGACAGACTGTTCATGGTATTGTCTTCAATAGTGGTCAGAAGTCAAAACCCTAGCTTCACACATTGAACCGATCTGAACCAAACAAGGAGGGAAACCCACCCTTATGGCCAGTTAGGGTAGGTCGGACAATGGGGAAGACGGGCCAGATCAGTGGGTAATGTCGTCCCAAAAGGAGATCAGGTCGAAACAAGGTAGAAGCTGAGATCACTGCCATCTCGCCTAACATGTGGACAAAATCGTATACGAATACATTTTTAAAACTCACGAGTACAAATATATCGTGCATGCATGCATATGCTTTTTCGTGCATATAGAGGGAATACTATATCTATGTATGCATGGCCTGTCCTGCCCGATTGTTTCTCGCTACTTATATTTAACCCTGATGGACTCATACATCGAAGAAGGTAGTTTTATATAACAGTATTCCCGCAATGCAGTCAACACAAAGTTACTTATGCATTTATTTGAGGCTTCAAAGAAATCAAGACATGGCACACCACAATGCAGTCGACACAAAGTTCATTACTATCAAGAAGATTAATCGTAGTGACAACGCGGTTGTACATGTGTGATTAATAAATCACGATCTTTTCAGAACAAGTATGTAACACCGGTGGAAAAAAGGCCTCCAGTCCCGGGCCGCAACTGGCTCTAGTCCCGGTTTTGGGCCCGGGACTGCGAAACGGGACTAGAGGCCCCCCTCTAGTCCCGGCTCGCTACGGCCCGCGACTGATAACAGCCACGTGGCTGTTTCAGCGCCGTGGGGGGCGGAAACCCTCTAGTGCTGGGCCGTAACACCACTCGGGACTAGAAGGTTTCCTTTTTTTTTTCCACGTGGCTGTTTCAGAGATCGTGTATTTCCTTTTTTTTGCCATTTCGTTTCTTTTTCGTTTTGTGTTTCACTATAATTCAAACATATATTTCAGTATACATATTATACGCTATTACATACACACTACACGTCGATGCATTTATATAATTAATAAGCATACATATAATCAATCATATCAAAAGGAAGAAATGTTTTGAAATTAAAAGGTCATTGATGAATATATATATATCATATGAGCTACATGGAGATGACTAAGGAAAATCGAGTTCCACGTCATCCGCATAATGCTCTCCATGTACATCAAGGACTTCCTTCATCATAAATCCCGCCAGCTCCTCTTGAATTGCTCTTATGCGCTGGTCTGGCTCTAGTTTCTCCCGCAAATCATAAATATAATGTGAGTCAACTTTCCGCTCACTGGTCAACTCGCGGATGTACTCGCAGATGTAGTATTCACATAAATGAGTTCCCAGTGGCTGCTGTAAACTCTTCGTCATTTTATAAGTTAGCTCCTCTTTGAATGGACCTGGTATTTTCTGTCTGAACCATGTCCAACACCTGCTTGGCAAAGAAAATGAACAAAGGAGTTATTAGTTACTTTATATCAGGAAATGAATGAAAGAGGACGATATAATGCGATAATGATTGAAATTACTTATGGAGCATTGCTTTCATGTCGCTCTACTGCTCTTGGTCCCAAGTTAATGAGCCGTGGACTTCAACTAGGGAGTTGTCAACTTGAATGTTTAGCAAGATCTAGTGAAATCTGCGAACGTTTACATAAGCATACATGCATAGCTCATCGAGTAAGCAAAAATAAAATGTGTACAAGATATAAACACTCACTTGAAGTTGTAAGGAAATAGTATTTCCTTAACAAAATTATTCTCGGTTAAGAACCTGCACAGGTCTTCCTCCACGTCCTTGGGCTGATTCTTTAATGTATATTCATTAATGATATATGGGTCAATGAACCCAACGTCGTATCTTCTAGCTCTTTTGCATTCAAGCATCTTCATTCTGCAGAATATAATATCATCATACAAAAGGATATATAGTTAGGATAATATATTAAAAGCAATGATCGAGCTAAAGCTACAAACTTAATTATAGAAATAAATAACTTACAGACAGTAGCAACCAATGATAGATTTGTCGAGGGCGCGCTGGTTGTATAACTGAAACAGTTCGGTCACTTGAACCTGTATCGAGTATGGTTTGAAGTGATGCTCCATTCTAACGTCCACCGGAAACCAATCTTTCTGATGCTTTTTTTGTTCTTGCGACATGTACCATTCCTGCAGATTTCGCATATGTGTGGATAGACGCGTGAGATCCTCATTACTGACTAGAGGCTCCCCTTGGACATACTGCCGTACTATCTGACCCACTGGCGTATCTTTATAGCCTAAATATTGACCAAGAGACATATTTGCTTCGTTAGCAAGTGCTTTGGCCTGCGATACAGTGATTCCCATAAGTGCAGCATTATTACGGGCTCTAGGGTCCATTATTTGCATGTCCATATCCATTTCAGCTCTGAAGGCCTTGTCGAGGTCTGAAATGATTTTGAGCGGGGCGACCGATTGATTCTTCTGTGCTCCGAGCTGGGCAACTTGCTTCCCGCTTTTTGCACTTGTGATTTTTTTCTTCTGTGCTTGCTTAATAATCTCCCGGTCATAGTTTGATTCCAGATTCATCGATATCTGGGATGGTTGCTCAAGAAAGGACTTAGCCCACTTTTTGGTTTTTTCTTATATACCAGCTTTGGCTAAGGCTTTTTGGGTGCAAAATGCGCCTTAACTTGGGCAGCCACATCCGCGTTAGTTTCCTCATCGGTCTTGTCATAAGGTCTCTTTGGAAGAGCCGGTGGGATATCGACTATCTTCGGCGTTTGACCTTTCTTCGATGTGGGGCGCGGGGGACCGTCGAACTTCCGTTTCTTCGACGAGGTAGTAGTATTGCACGGAGGCGGAGGCGGAGATCGAGTTGATGTACTCCTGTTGCGGCGATCGTTAGCGGGGCGGGGTGGACTTGGACGTTGGCGATAATCGGGTTGGGATGGACTTGGAGGTTGGCGATAATCGGGTTGGGGTGGACTTGGAGGTTGACGATATTCAATGCGGGGTGGATTTGGATTCCTTGGAGTCGGTGGCCTTGGCGCCGAGCCTGGAAACTTGATGTACTTCTTATTCCATAGAATGATGGTCGTTTGACATCTCCTAGTTTCGTAAGGCCTTTAGGCGTAGCGATTTCAATCTCTAGGTCTGCAAAATCCTCCACTATGTCATCCATCGTGACACGAGCATAGCCTGGTGGAATCGGAAGTGAATGGTGGAGTGCTCCAGGTAGACAAGGTAAAGCAGTGCCGATCGCCACCTTGAAGGACAGGTTGTTCATTGGCTGATGTAGCTCACATTGTGCCATCTCTCTGACATCATCCACGGGGTAGTGAGGAGCCGGTGCATCATCCAACAGTGCTTGATCATCCGCACGGACCTCCGTGGAAGCCACGCTGCTTCTCCGTTGGCTAAGATCCAATGCAGTATCATCAGACCGCGGGTGAGTTGACGACGGCGGCCTTTGGCTAATTTCATGCATGAGGTTCTTCAGATCAGCTAGGTCCTGCTCTACCCTGGAGATCCGGTCTGCCTCCCGGTCCTTCTTTCTCTGACGGCTTCTGTAACTGGCATCGTATTGAGGAAACCCTTTCTTCCACGAGACACCGGCGCCTTTGCCTCGTGTTCGTCCTCCCTTTTCAGGATTCCCTAGGGCGCGTGTCAGCTCGTCGTTATCTCTCTCGGGACGGAACAATCCCAATTGAGCATCGTTCATTGCTTTAATAAGTTCTTGGGAGGGTTTTAGAACTTTCTCATGAAATAATGTCTTCCCTGTTTCTGGGTCCAAGGATCCCCCGTGCCCGTACCACCAGTGCTTTGACCTCTCGGGCCATCCATCTGTACCAGGAGTGATGCCTCTAGCCCTCATGTTCTTCTCCATAGTTTCCCACTTAGGGACGGCACTCTTGTAGCCACCTGTCCCCATTTTATGATGTTATTTCTTATTGGCAGCATTTAACGCGTTCTTTGCCGACTTTGCCTTTGCTCTATCAGATTGCCTGTACTGTACAAAATTGGGCCACTGTTCTCTCAACTTCTCGTTTATTCCTTTGAAGTCTGGAGTTTTCTTTTTCGCGACATATTTCGCGTATAAACTATTCTTGTGGTTCCGGTACAGTTCAGCCATCTTGCTCAGTGCCCACTCCTTGACTTTCGCTCTATTTTCAACCCACCCGGCCTTGGAGTAATACCATCTACCTCAAATTCCTCATACTCTGGAGGTAGTATGAAATGCGCTATGAGCTTCTGCCAAAGGTCATCTTTGGCATCATCGGTGATATAGCTGTTGGATTCTTCATCGACTTTCTTTGACTTATTCCATTCTTGGATGGTGATCGGCAGGTTGTCCCTAACAAGCACCCCGCATTGATTTATAAACATCCTCCGGTGCTTCTCTGGAGCAATCGGTTCACCATCATCATCTATTTCTTCAATGGTGAACCTCTGATTACCATCCAACTTTTTGTTCGGCCCTCGTTTTATTCGAGCTGTCGATTGCTTCGATCCGGTGGGCTAAAAGAAGAAGAGAGAGTGATTAATATATATCTAGATCAGTTAATGAATAGAGGTAACACGAGACTTTATATATATATATATATATGTACCTCGCCGGATCCTGTCGAGGGGCCATCATTATTGTTGTTATTTGTTTGCCCTTCGTCCATCTGGTCTTCCCCTTGGTATATTAGGTTTTCCTCTAGTCCATCACCGGATGGATTCAGATATGAGAAAATATCTTTCTCGAGCAAAATATCTTCGGCGCCGGTAGTAATGTCTTCACCCCTTATCATGCCCTGAAGAAAACCTTCACCAATGCGACCAGGATATTCGGATGGATCCATGACTTAATTATCTATAACAAAAAGAGAGTTAAACAGGTTAGAAAAAACAATAATCCTAATAACTAAAACAATATAATCCTAATTATAATAACTTAAACAAAAAAATAACCCTAATCCTAATCCTAATTCTAATCTTAACAAATAAAACAAAAAAATCACTAAAACAATAATCCTAATCCTAAAAAATTATATAAACAATTATATATTCCTAAAAACAACTAAAAACAATTATATATTCCTAAAAACAACTAAAAACAATTATATAAACAATTATATATTCCTAAAAAGAGAAACTAAAAACAATTATATATTCCTAAAAACAAATAAAAACAATTATATAAACAATTATATATTCCTAAAAACAACTAAAAACAATTATATATTCCTAAAAAATTAAACTAAAAACAATTATATATTCCTAAAAACAACTAAAAATAATTATATAAACAATTATATATTCCTAAAAACAACTAAAAAAAATTATATATTCCTAAAAAAAGAAACTAAAAACAATTATATAAACAATTATATATTCCTAAAAACAACTAAAAACAATTATATATTCCTGAAAAATTAAACTAAAAACAATTATATATTCCTAAAAACAACTAAAAATAATTATATAAACAATTATATATTCCTAAAAACAACTAAAAACTATTATATATTCCTAAAAAAAGCAACTAAAAACAATTATATAAACAATTATATATTCCTAAAAAAGAAACTAAAAACAATTATATATTCCTAAAAACAACTAAAAACAATTATATAAACAAATATATATTCTAAAAAAAGAAACTAAAAGCAATTATATATTCCTAAAAAAAATAAACTAAATGCTAAGATACTAAAAATGCTACTAAGATAAAATGCTACTAAGATATAAAATGCTACTAAAATTCCTAAAAAACGCACGTCGAGGTGGCGGCATTGCGGGCGGCGGGACGTCGCGTGGCGGCACGGCGGCGCGGCGGCGGGACAGCGCGCGGCGACGCGGCAGCACGGTGCAGGGCGGCGTCACGGCGCGTGGCGGCACGGCGGGGCGGCCGGAGACGAGGGTGGCGGCGCGGTCCGGCAGCACCTCCCTTGCATCGATCGAGCTCTCGCCGTCGTCTGCGTCTCCTTGTCGATTTCGCCAAGTGCTGGGTGGGGATGGCCAGGGGTGGGCGCAAGTTACTTATACCCCCACCCCTTTAGTCCCGGGGTAAGCCACGGGACGGTACTAAAGGGTCTTTAGTCCCGGGCCGTGGCTTAACCCACGACTAAAGACCCCCCCTTTAGTCGCAGGTTAAGCCACGGCCCGGGACTAAAGGGTTTTTTCGGCCGCTTTGTTTTCGCGCGAGCAGGCACCCTTTAGTCCCGGGTCCAGCCACGACCCGCGACTAATTGTTTTTTTGTAAATTTTCTTTTTTTTTTAATTCAAATCAAATATAAAAATTTGGAAAATCATATCTTTTATTGTAATAATCCAAATAACACAAATAATATATCTATTATTATCAGAAAAATATAAAGAATCTTAATATAATATCCATTTATCTGTTTCCATCATTTATAAATTATTTCATTTGTAAATTTTCTTTTTTAATTCAAATCAAATAAAAAAACTTTGGAAAATCATATCTTTTATTGTAATAATCCAAATAACACAAATATGTTGGAGATGCCCTAGAGGCAATAATAAATGTAGTTATTATTATATCTTTGTGTTTATGATAAATTTTTACATTCATGCTATAACAGTATTAACCAGGAAACATTAGTACTTGTGTGATTTGTAAACTTAAATAAGAGTACCTAGTAAAGCCTCTTCACAATACTAGCTTGTTGGTTAATAAATGATTGTGGTTTCCCTATCATGAACATTGAGATGTTATTAACAACAAGATCATATCGTTAGGAGAATGATATGATGGACATACTCCTATAGATAAGCGTAGCATAAAGATCAAGTCATTTTAATAGTTCAATTGCTATATGCTTTCTGATACATAGTAACCTAATTCCTTCGACCATGAGATCATGCATATCACCATCACTAGAAGGATGCTTTGATGACATCAAACACCACACCGTAACTGGGTGGCTATAAAGGTGGCATTGAGTGTTTGGAAAGTATTGGTTGAGACACATGGATCAAGAGTGGGATTTGTCCATCCATATGACGGATATATATACTCTGGGCCCTCTCGATGGAATGTCATCCAATTGGCTTGCAAGCATGTGACTAGTTCACAAGGGATCACATATCACGGGAACGAGAAAAGAGTACTTATCAGTAACGAGGTTGAACTAGGTATGCAGAGATACCGACGATCATAACCTCGGATAAGTAAACTATCGTGAGACAAAGGGAAATTGGTATCGTATGTAAGTGGTTCATTCGATCGCAAAGTAATTGTAGAAACATGTGGGAGCCATATGAATTTCCAGATTCCTCTATTGGTTATTGTTCGGAGAAGTGTCTCGATCATGTCCGCATAATTCACAAACCGTAGGGAGACACACTTAAGGATTCGACGTTGTTGAGTAGTTATGGAATGATGAGTAAGAGACCGAATGTTGTTCGGAGTCTCGGATGGGATCTGGGATATCACGAGGAGATCCGGAATGGTCCGGAGAATAAGATTCATATAAGGAAAGTCATGTTTCGGGGTTGGAGAATGGTTCCGGTGTTTTCATCGGGAATGTTCTAGAAGGTTCCGGAATGTCCGGCACTCCGGAGGAGAAGGGTACATGAATGTGTCATAACAAGTTGGAATGGTTGCATCATGTACTAGGTGTCATCGCTGAGCGAAATAAAGGGATAAATCAAATCCTAGTTTGAAAAGTCAAACGCCAATTTGAAAAGTCAAACGGCTATTTTGCTTGGTGGAGGGAGAGTAGGAAACCTACTTGGGGAGGAAGTCTCTCTCCCTCCACCGCCGTCCTTGGAAGCCGAGTTGGGGAGGGACTCCCCTCCCCTTGGCCGGCCCCCTCCACCTATATAAGAAGGGGCAGGGCTGCCCCTCCAAGACACAACTTCTCCACCCAAAAACCCTAGCCCTAGCCGCCGGCCCTCCTGCAGCCGCCGCCGCCCTAGGGCAAACCCTAGCCGCTGACTTGGGGCTTTCCCCAAGCCCTAGCCACCGGCCTAGCTCCCTCTACTTGGTGCCTCTAAAACCTCGATCGCCAAGCCTCTCTCATAGTCCACCATACTCGCTCTGGCTTAAGGCGAAGCCCTGCGGGATCTCCCCTCTACTTCTGGTACCACACCGTCATGCTGCCGGAATCGCGAGGAGAGTGCTACAACCTCCGCTGCCTGCTGGAACAAGGGAGAGGAAGGTCTTCGTCGAGTACCGAACGTGTGACCGACTGCGGAAGCGCTGCCGGAACGCAGCGCCGGAAGTATCGTCTATGCGAACTTGAGATCGGCAAGAGTACGACTACATCACCCACGAGAATCTGCTCTCGTTAAACACTTTGGAATCTTCTAGGGTAAGTTATTCCATCGACTAGTTGCTACAATCTAGTAGATAGATCTTGGCTTGTTTGTTTGTATGCGGTAGAAATTTTTTGTTTTCCATGCTACGAACCCCAACAGTGGTATCAGAGCCGTGTCTATATGTAGATCTGTTGCACGAGTAGAACACAATGGTCATTGTGGGCGGTGCTGCTTTTATTATCAATTGCTTCTTGTGTACTTTGCATCTTGCGGTATGATGGGATGAAGCGGCCCGGGCTAACCTTACATGACATCGTTCATGAGACTTGCTCCACGCTCAACATGCAACTTGTATTGCATAAGTGGCTTTGCGGGTGTCTGTCTCTCCCATCATAGTATAGATCCAATTTACAACGGGCACTTGATAGTTCAAACATCAATGTTGTGGTTCTTGTTCGTAAGTTAGAACGACACTTATTGAAATCCCTAAACCACGTAAAACATGCAAAGAAATTAGAGGCGTATAACTTTGTTTTGCAGGGGTGTGCTGTGATGTGATATGGCCATGATTGTGATTATATTTGATGTATGCAATGATCCTTATTGTAAGTTGGCAACCGGCAGGAGCCATATGGTTGTCTTTAATTTCTGTTAAGACCCGCATGTCTATTCAAAGTAGTTGTAATAGTTGAAGCTGGTGGACGACAACCATGGAGCGGCGTCATTGACCTTGATGCAATGCCGGTGATGATGGAGATCATGTTCGTGCTTGAAGATGGAGATCGGAAGCACAAAGAAGAAAGGCCATATCATATCACATATTATAAATTGCATGTGATGTTAATCCTTTATGCATCTTGTATTGCTTAGTAGACGACGGTAGCATTATAAGATGATCCCTCATGCACATAAATTTCAAGTTCTAAAGTGTTCATCCTTAGTAAGCACCGTTGCCAAAGCTTGCTGCTTCGAAGCACCACGTGATGATCGGGTGTCTTTGATTCCGCGGGTGAATACAACATGGGCAAGCCAGATTTGCTCATGCGGAAGCTAAGGTTTGATCTTGACGAGCCTAGCATGTACAGACATGGCCTCAGGAACACGGATCGCCGAAAGGTAAAGCATGAATCATATAGCAGATATGATGAACATGTCGATTGTTCGCCATTGAAGCTATATCAACTCTCGTGATGATCGGTTTTGATATGGTGGATTTGGTTCGTGTGATCACTAAAACAATGTGAGGGATATTGTTTTGAGTGGGAGTTCACCTAGATTAAAATTTATTAATTAGAACTCAATTTGTCATAAACTTAGTCTAAACTATTGCAAATATGTTGTAGATCAATGGCAGCCCCTACCATCAATTTTAATGCGTTCCTAGAGAAAGAAAAGTTGAAAAACAATGGAAGCAACTTCGCGGATTGGTTCCGCAATTTGAGGATTGTCCTCACAGCTGGTAATTTGACCTATGTGCTGGATGCACCGCTGGGTGACCCACCTGCAGCTGATGCTCCCGATGAAGTAAAGAATGTTTACCTCGCTCGGAAGAATCAGTACTCCATAGTTCAGTGTGCTATCTTGTATGGTTTAGAATCGGAGCTTCAGAAAAGGTTTGAAGAGTCAGACCCATATGATATTGTCGAGGATCTCAAATTAATTTTTGAGACTCATGCGGCAATTGAAAGTTATGAAGCTTCTGAAAAGTTCTTTAACTGCAAGATGGAAGAGGGCAGCTCCGTCAGTGAGCACGTGCTTAAGATGTCTGGGCACGCAAACAAACTTCAAAGCTTGGGTATAGTGATTCCTAATACTTTGGGGGTTTACCGCATCCTCCAATCACTACCACCAAGTTACAAGAACTTTGTGATGAACTACAACATGCAGAACATGAACAAAGAGTTGCCAGAACTATTTGCTATGTTAAAATCTGCAGAAGTGGAGATCAAGAAAGAGCACCAAGTGTTGATGGTCGATAAGACCACCAAATTCAAGAAAGGCAAGTCTAAGCAGAGGGGACACTTCAAGAAGGGTGGTAAGAAAGTTACCATGCCGACGAAGAGGACCAAGGCTGGACCCAAGCCTGATACTAAGTGCTTTTACTGCAAGGGAGAAGGTCACTGGAAGCGGAATTGCCCAAAGTACTTGGCGGATTTGAAGAACGGCAACATCAAGAAGAAAGGTATATCTGATATACATGTTATTGATATGTATCTCACTAGTATTCGTAGTAGTGCCTGGGTATTTGATACTGGTTCGGTTGCTCATATTTGTAACTCGAAACAGGAGCTGCAGAATAAACGGAAGCTAGCGAAGAACGAGGTGACGATGCGCGTAGGAAACGGATCAAAGGTTGATGTGATCGCGGTCGGCACGCTACCTCTTCATCTACCATCGGGATTAGTTTTATACTTAAATAATTGTTATTTGGTGCCTGCGTTGAGCATGAACATTATATCGGGATCTTGTTTATTGCGAGACGGTTACTTGTTTAAATCCGAGAATAATGGTTGTTCGATTTATATGAGTAATATGTTTTATGCACATGCACCTTTGATAGATGGTCTATTCTTATTGAATCTCGATAGTAGAAATACACATATTAATAACATTGAAGCTAAACGTTTGAAATCAAGCGATAACTCAACCTATATGTGGCACTGTCGTCTTGGTCACATTCGAGTGAAGCGTATGAAGAAACTCCATTCCGATGGACTTCTTGAATCACTTGATTTTGAATCACTTGAAAGATGCGAAGCATGTCTGATGGGTAAGATGACTAAGACTCCATTTTCTGGTATAATGGAGCGAGCTACGGACTTATTGGAAATCATACATACCGATGTGTGTGGTCCAATGAGTGTAGCATCGCGCAGTGGTTATCGTTATGTTCTTACCTTCACGGATGACTTGAGTAGATATGGGTATATCTATTTCATGAAACATAAGTCCGAAACTTTCGAGAAGTTTAAGGAATTTCAAAGTGAGGTAGAGAATCAACGTAACAAGAAGATTAAATTTCTACGTTCTGATCGTGGAGGTGAATATCTAAGTTACGAGTTTGGCGAGCATTTGAAGAAATGCGGAATACTTTCGCAGTTGACACCGCCGGGAACACCACAGCGTAATGGTGTGTCCGAACGTCGTAATCGAACTCTCTTAGATATGGTTCGTTCTATGATGTCACTTACAGATTTACCGCTATCATTTTGGGGTTATGCATTAGAAACAGCCGCATTCACTTTAAATAGGGCACCGTCTAAATCCGTTGAAACGACACCGTATGAATTATGGTTTGGGAAGAAACCTAAATTGTCGTTCCTTAAAGTTTGGGGATGCGAAGCCTATGTAAAGAAGTTACAGCCGGACAAGCTTGAACCCAAAGCGGAAAAATGCGTCTTCATAGGATACCCGAAGGAAACTATTGGGTATACCTTCTATCATAGATCCGAAGGCAAAATCTTCGTTGCCAAGAATGGATCCTTTCTAGAGAAGGAATTTCTCTCGAAAGAAGTGACTGGAAGGAAAGTAGAACTCGACGAGGTTGTCGAACCTTCTTTCGAAATTGCGAGTAGCGCAGCACCGGAAGAAGTTCCTGTGGTGCCTGCACCAATAAGAGAGGAAGCTAATGATGATGATCATGAAACTTCGGTTGAAGTTACTACAGAGCCTCGGAGGTCAACGAGAACTCGTACCACTCCAGATTGGTATGATTCCGTTATGAATGTCATGGTGGTGGACAACACCGATGACCCCGAGACATATGAGGAAGCGATGATGAGCCTAGATTCCAATAAATGGCAAGAAGCCATGAAATCCGAGATTGGATCCATGTACGAAAACCAAGTATGGACTTTGGTGGACTTACCGGATGGCCGGAAGGCTGTCGAGAACAAATGGATTTTCAAGAAGAAAACAGATGCTGATGGTAATGTTACTGTCTATAAAGCTCGACTTGTCGCAAAAGGGTTTCGACAAATTCAAGGAGTTGACTACGATGAGACTTTCTCACCGGTAGCGAAGCTAAAATCTGTGAGGATTATGTTAGCAATCGCTGCATATTATGATTATGAGATATGGCAGATGGATGTCAAAACAGCATTCCTCAATGGAGACATTGATGAAGAGTTGTATATGATGCAACCCAAAGGTTTTTTCGATCCTAAAGATGCTAACAAGGTATGCAAACTTCAACGGTCCATCTATGGATTGAAGCAAGCATCCCGAAGTTGGAATCAACGTTTTGATAAGGTAATCAAAAGTTTTGGTTTTATACAAACTTATGGAGAAGCTTGTATTTACAAGAAAGTGAGTGGGAGCTCTGTAGCGTTCTTAATACTATATGTGGATGACATATTGTTGATTGGGAATGATGTAGACCTTCTTAATAGTGTCAAGGAATATTTGAATAATAGTTTTTCAATGAAGGATCTTGGCGAAGCAGCTTACATATTAGGCATAAAGATTTATAGAGATAGATCGAAACGCCAAATATCATTGTCACAGAGTACATATTTGGACAAAGTTCTAAAGAGGTTTGGAATGGAAGATAGCAAGAAAGGGTTCTTGCCCATGTTGCCCAATACGACCTTGAGTAAAACTCAAAGTCCGACATCGGCAGAAGATAGAGAAAGGATGAGTAAGACTCCCTATGCCTCAGCCATAGGATCTCTAATGTATGCCATGCTATGTACTAGACCCGACATCGCATATGCTGTTAGTCTAACTAGCAGATATCAAAGTGATCCAGGAGTGGATCATTGGACAGCGGTCAAAAACATCCTTAAGTACTTGAGAAGAACTAAGGATATGGTTCTTTCTTATGGAGGTGATGAACAGCTCGTTGTTAACGGTTACACCGATGCTAGTTGGAACACCGATCCGGATGATTCTAAATCCCAATCCGGATACGTATTTATTTTGAATGGTGCAACAGCTAGCTGGAGGAGTGCAAAGCAAAGCGTTGTGGCGAGATCTTCAACTGAATCGGAATACATGGCTGCTTCGGAGGCTTCACAAGAAGCGATATGGATGAAAGAGTTCATTACAGAGCTGGGTGTGGTTCCTAGTGCGCTAGACCCAATGTCTATCTACTGTGATAACATGGGCGCCATAGCCAATGCGCAAGAACCAAGGTCACACAAGAAGCTGAAGCATATCAAGCTGCGTTTTCACGCTATTCGAGAACATATCCAGGATGGGGATATAAAGATTTGCAAAGTACACACAGATCTGAATGTGGCGGATCCGTTGACTAAACCTCTCCCGAGGGCAAAACATGACCAACACCAAACTTCCATGGGTGTTCGGTATATTACCATGTAATCTAGATTAGATGACTCTAGTGCAAGTGGGAGACTGTTGGAGATATGCCCTAGAGGCAATAATAAATATAGTTATTATTATATCTTTGTGTTTATGATAAATGTTTATATTCATGCTATAATAGTATTAACAAGGAAACATTAATACTTGTGTGAATTGTAAACTTAAATTGAAGTCCCTAGTATAGCCTCTATACTTCACTAGCTTGTTGGTTAATAGATGATTGTGGTTTCCCTATCATGAACATTGAGATGTTATTAACAACAAGATCATATCGTTAGGAGAATGATATGGTGGACATACTCCTATAGATAAGCGTAGCATAAAGATCAAGTCATTTCAATAGTTCAATTGCTATATGCTTTCTGATACATAGTAACCTAATTCCTTCGACCATGAGATCATGCATATCACCTTTACCGGATGGATGCTTTGATGTCATCAAACACCACACCGTAACAGGGTGGCTATAAAGGTGGTATTGAGTGTTCGGAAAGTATTGGTTGAAACACATGGATCAAGAGTGGGATTTGTCCATCCATATGACGGATAGATATTCTCTGGGCCCTCTCGGTGAAATGTCATCCAATTAGCTTGCAAGCATGTGACTGGGTCACAAGGGATCACATATCACGGGAACGAGAAAAGAGTACTTATCAGTAACGAGGTTGAACTAGGTATGCAGAGATACCGACGATCATAACCTCGGATAAGTAACATATCGTGAGACAAAGGGAAATTGGTATCGTATGTAAGTGGTTCATTCGATCGCAATGTAATCGTAGAAATATGTGGGAGCCATATGAATTTCCAGATTCCTCTACTGGTTATTGTTCGGAGAAGTGTCTCGATCATGTCCGCATAATTCACGAACCGTAGGGAGACACACTTAAGGATTCGACGTTGTTTGAGTAGTTATGGTATTATGAGAAAGAGACCGAATGTTGTTCGGAGTCTCGGATGGGATCCGGGATATCACGAGGTGATCCGGAATGGTCCGGAGAATAAAGATTCATATAAGGAAAGTCCCGTTTCGGAGTTGGGGAATGGTTCCGGTGTTTTCATCGGGAACATTCTAGAAGGTCCCGGAATGTCCGGCACTCCGGAGGGGGAAGGGTACATGAATGTGTCATTGTAAGTTGGAATGATTGCATCATGTACTAGGTGTTCTTGCTGTCCAAAATAAAGGGTTTATTTAAATCCTAAATTGAAAAGTCAAACGGCTAGTTTGAAAGTCAAACGGCAATTTTGGGAAGTGGGAAAAGAGGAGGAGGTGAAGCCGAGTTGGGGAGGGAGTCCTCCCCAAGCCGGCGCCCCACCCAAGCCGAGTTGGGGAGGGACTCCACTCCCTCCCCTTGGCCGGCCAGCCCTCCCACCTATATAAGGAGGGGCAGGGCTCCCCTCCTAGCACACACAAGTTTCCACCTCTAATCTCCGGTTTAGAGCCGTTTTGGTTTAGAGCTTCTAATTGCTTTAGCCAGCGGTTTAGAGCCTTCTAATTGGTTTAGAGCCTTCTAATTGGTGTGTCTAATTACTAGACCACTAATAGCCTCACTCATAAGCTCCACCATACTCGCACCGGCTTAAGGCGAAGCCCTGCGGGATTTCCCCTCTACCTCCGGTACCACGCCGTTGTGCTGCCGGAATCGCGAGGAGAGTGCTACAACCTCCGCTGCCTGCTGGAACAAGGGAGAGGAAGGTCTTCGTCGAGTACCGAACGTGTGACCGACTACGGGAGCGCTGCCGGAACGTGGCGCCGGAAGGATCGTCTACGCGATCTTGAGATCGGAAAGAGTACGACTACATCACCCACGAGAATCTGCTCTCGTTAAACACTTTGGAATCTTCGAGGGTGAGTTATTCCATCGACTCGTTGCTGCAATCTAGTAGATAGATCTTGGCTTGTTTGTTTGTATGCGATAGAAAATTTTTGTTTTCCATGCTACGAACCCCTACATTTTATACTTAAATAATTGTTATTTGGTGCCTGCGTTAAGCATGAACATTATATCGGGATCTTGTTTATTGCGAGACGGTTACTTGTTTAAATCCGAGAATAATGGTTGTTCGATTTATATGAGTAATATGTTTTATGCACATGCAACTTTTATAGATGGTCTATTCTTATTGAATCTCGATAGTGGAAATACACATATTAATAACATTGAAGCTAAACGTTTGAAATCGAGCGATAACTCGACCTATATGTGGCACTATCGTCTTGGTCACATTGGAGTGAAGCGTATGAAGAAACTCCATTCCTATGGACTTCTTGAATCACTTGATTTCGAATCACTTGAAAGATGCGAAGCATGTCTGATGGGTAAAATGACTAAGACTCCATTTTCTGGTATGATGGAGTGAGCTACAGACTTATTGGAAATCATACATACCGATGTGTGTGGTCCAATGAGTGTAGCATCGTGCGGTGGTTATCGTTATGTTCTTACCTTCACGGATGACTTGAGTAGATATGGGTATATCTATTTCATGAAACATAAGTCCGAAACTTTCGAGAAGTTTAAGGAATTTCAAAGTGAGGTTGAGAATCAACGTAACAAGAAGATTAAATTTCTGCGTTCTGATCGTGGAGGTGAATATCTAAGTTACGAGTTTGGCGAGCATTTGAAGAAATGCGGAATACTTTCACAATTGACACCGCCGGGAACACCACAGCGTAATGGTGTGTCCGAACGTCGTAATCGAACTCTCTTAGATATGGTTCGTTCTATGATGTCACTTACAGATTTACCGCTATCATTTTGGGGTTATGCATTAGAAACAGCTGCATTCACTTTAAATAGGGCACCATCTAAATCCGTTGAAACGACACCGTATGAATTATGGTTTGGGAAGAAACCTAAATTGTCGTTCCTTAAAGTTTGGGGTTGCGAAGCCTATGTAAAGAAGTTACAGCCGGACAAGCTTGAAGCCAAAGCGGAAAAATGCGTCTTCGTAGGATACCCGAAGGAAACTATTGGGTATACCTTCTATCATAGATCCGAAGGCAAAAATCTTCGTTGCCAAGAATGGATCCTTTCTAGAGAAGGAATTTCTCTCGAAAGAAGTGACTAGAAGGAAAGTAGAACTCGACGAGGTTGTTGAACCTTCTCTCGAACTTGCGAGTAGCGCAGCACCGGAAGAAGTTCCTGTGGTGCCTGCACCAATAAGAGAGGACGCTAATGATGATGATCATGAAACTTCGGTTGAAGTTGCTACAGAGCCTCGCAGGTCAACGAGAACTCGTACCAATCCTGATTGGTATGATCCCGTTATGAGTGTCATGTTGGTGGACAACACCGATGACCCTGCGACAGATGAGGAAGCGATGATGAGCCCAGATTCCAATAAATGGCAAGAAGCCATGAAATCCGAGATTGGATCCATGTACGAAAACCAAGTATGGACTTTGGTGGACTTACCGGATGGCCGGAAGGCTGTCGAGAACAAATGGATTTTCAAGAAGAAAACAGATGCTGATGGTAATATTACTGTCTATAAAGCTCGACTTGTCGCAAAAGGGTTTCGACAAATTCAAGGAGTTGACTACGATGAGACCTTCTCACCAGTAGCGAAGCTAAAGTCTGTGAGGATTATGTTAGCAATCGCTGTATATTACGATTATGAAATATGGCAGATGGATGTCAAAACAGCGTTCCTCAATGGAGACATTGATGAAGAGTTGTATATGATGCAACCCAAAGGTTTTGTCGATCCTAAGGATGCTAACAAGGTATGCAAACTTCAACAGTCCATTTATGGATTGAAGCAAGCATCCTGAAGTTGGAATCAATGTTTTGATAAGGTGATCAAAAGTTTTGGTTTTATACAAACTTATGGAGAAGCTTGTATTTACAAGAAAGTGAGTGGGAGCTCTGTAGCATTCTTAATACTATATGTAGATGACATATTGTTGATTGGGAATGATGTAGACCTTCTTAATAGTGTCAAGGAATATTTAAATAATAGTTTTTCAATGAAAGATCTTGGCGAAGCAGCTTACATATTGGGCATAAATATTTATAGAGATAGATCGAGACGCCTAATATCATTGTCACAAAGTACATATTTGGACAAAGTTCTAAAGAGGTTTGGAATGGAAGATAGCAAGAAAGGGTTCTTGCCCATGTTGCCCAATACGACCTTGAGTAAAACTCAAAGTCCAGCAATGGCAGAAGATAGAGAAAGGATGAGTAAGACTCCCTATGCCTCAGCCATAGGATCTCTAATGTATGCCATGATATGTACTAGACCCGACATTGCATATGCTGTTAGTTTGACTAGCAGATATCAAAGTGATCCAGGAGTGGATCATTGGACATCGGTCAAAAACATCCTTAAGTACTTGAGAAGAACTAAGGATATGGTTCTTTCTTATGGAGGTGATGAACAGCTCGTTGTTAATGGTTACACCGATGCTAGTTGGAACACCAATCCGGATGATTCTAAATCTCAATCTGGATACGTATTTATTTTGAATGGTGCAGCAGTTAGCTGGAGGAGTGCAAAGCAAAGCGTTGTGGCGAGATCTTCAACTGAATCGGAATACATAGCTGCTTCGGAGGCTTCACAAGAAGCGATATGGATGAAGGAGTTCATTACAGAGCTCGGTGTAGTTCCTAGTGTGCTGGACCCAATGTCTATCTACTGTGATAACATGGGCGCCATAGCCAATGCGCAAGAACCAAGGTCACACAAGAAGCTGAAGCATATCAAGCTATGTTTTCACGCTATTCGAGAACATGTCCAAGATGGTGACATAAAGATTTGCAAAGTACACACAAATCTGAATGTGGCGGATCCGTTGACTAAACCTCTCCCGAGGGCAAAACATGACCAACACCAAACTGCCATGGGTGTTCGGTATATTACCATGTAATCTAGATTAGTTGACTCTAGTGCAACTGGGAGACTGTTGGAGATATGCCCTAGAGGCAATAATAAATGTAGTTATTATTATATCTTTGTGTTTATGATAAATGTTTACATTCATGCTATAGCAGTATTAACCAGGAAACATTAATACTTGTGTGATTTGTAAACTTAAATAAGAGTCCCTAGTAAAGCCTCTTCACAATACTAGCTTGTTGGTTAATAAATGATTGTGGTTTCCCTATCATGAACATTGAGATGTTATTAACAACAAGATCATATCGTTAGGAGAATGATATGATGGACATACTCCTATAGATAAGCGTAGCATAAAGATCAAGTCATTTTAATAGTTCAATTGCTATATGCTTTCTGATACATAGTAACCTAATTCCTTCGACCATGAGATCATGCATATCACCATCACCAGAAGGATGCTTTGATGACATCAAACACCACACCGTAATTGGGTGGATATAAAGGTGGCATTGAGTGTTCGGAAAGTATTGGTTGAGACACATGGATCAAGAGTGGGATTTGTCCATCCATATGACGGATAGATATACTCTGGGCCCTCTCGGTGGAATTTAATCCAATTGGCTTGCAAGCATGTGACTAGTTCACAAGGGATCACATATCACGGGAACGAGAAAAGAGTACTTATCAGTAACAAGGTTGAACTAGGTATGCAGAGATACCGACGATCATAACCTCGGATAAGTAAACTATCGTGAGACAAAGGGAAATTGGTATCGTATGTAAGTGGTTCATTCGATCGCAAAGTAATCGTAGAAATATGTGGGAGCCATATGAATTTCCAGATTCCTCTATTGGTTATTGTTCGGAGAAGTGTCTCGATCATGTCCGCATAATTCACGAACCGTAGGGAGACACACTTAAGGATTCGACGTTGTTGAGTAGTTATGGAATGATGAGTAAGAGACCGAATGTTGTTCGGAGTCTCGGATGGGATCCGGGATATCACGAGGAGATCTGGAATGGTCTGGAGAATAAGATTCATATAAGGAAAGTCCTGTTTCGGGGTTGGAGAATGGTTCCGGTGTTTTCATCGGCAATGTTCTAGAAGGTTCCGGAATGTCCGGCACTCCGGAGGAGAAGGGTACATGAATGTGTCATAACAAGTTGGAATGGTTGCATCATGTACTAGGTGTCATCGCTGAGCGAAATAAAGGGATAAATCAAATCCTAGTTTGAAAAGTCAAACGCCAATTTGAAAAGTCAAACGACTATTTTGCTTGGTGGAGGGAGAGTAGGAAACCTACTTGGGGAGGAAGTCCCTCTCGCTCCACCGCCGGCCTTGGAAGTCGAGTTGGGGAGGGACTCCCCTCCCCTTGGCCGGCCCCTCCACCTATATAAGGAGGGGCAGGGCTGCCCCTCCAAGACACAACTTCTCCACCCAAAAACCCTAGCCCTAGCCGCCGGCCCTCCTGTAGCCGCCGCCGCCCTAGGGCAAACCCTAGCCGCCGACTTGGGGCTTTCCCCAAGCCCTAGCCGCCGGCCTAGCTCCCTCCCCTTTGTGCCTCTAAACCCTAGATCACCAAGGCCTCTCTCATAGTCCACCATACTCGCTCCGGCTTAAGGCGATGCCCTGCGGGATCTCCCCTCTACTTCCAGTACCACGCCGTCGTGCTGCCGGAATCGCGAGGAGAGTGCTACAACCTCCGCTGCCTGCTGGAACAAGGGAGAGGAAGGTCTTCGTCGAGTACCGAACGTGTGACCGACTGCGGAAGCGCTGCCGGAACGCAGCGCCGGAAGGATCGTCTATGCGAACTTGAGATCGGCAAGAGTACGACTACATCACCCACGAGAATCTGCTCTCGTTAAACACTTTGGAATCTTCGAGGGTAAGTTATTCCATCGACTCGTTGCTACAATCTAGTAGATAGATCTTGGCTTGTTTGTTTGTATGCGGTAGAAATTTTTTGTTTTCCATGCTACGAACCCCAACAAAATAATATGTCTATTATTATCAGAAAAATATAAAGAATCTTAATATAATATCCATTTATCTGTTTGCATCATTTATAAATTATTTCATTTGTAAATTTTCTTTTTTTAATTCAAATCAAATATAAAAACTTTGGAAAATCATATCTTTTATTGTAATAATCCAAATAACACAAATAATATTTCTGTTATTATCAGAAAAATATAAAGAATCTTAATATAACATCTATTTAGTCCCGATTGTAGTCACAAACCGGGACTAAAGATATTTCCCGCCATTTCCCACCACTTCCCGCCAAGTTTTCCCGCCCTTTCCTTTCTACGAGAGCTTTTAGTCCCGGATGTAGTCACTAACCGGGACTAAAGATATTTCCCGCCATTTCCCAAAGCTTCACGCCAAGTTTTCCCGCCCTTTCCCTCTATATTTAGGGCGATCGCGCCATGGCTATCCACACATCCACACCTTCCTCTCTTAGAACAATGGACAACGCCTACTGGGCCATTCTGACCCTCGAGGAGACCGAGGCGCTGTGCGCCTCCAACTACCCTTGTCCTCCGGGCTACCGGCCGCCCGCCGGCTGGATGCTGAGCGCTGGAGGGGTTCCTGTCCCTCCTGTCCCTCAAGGTTCCGCATGCCAGGCGGCCATCACAAAACACTTCTACCACGAGCTCACACCGGAGCAGCGGATGGATCCCCAGTGGGATCCCGACAACTACGACACCTGGAAAGCCTTCTTCTCTAATAGGCGGGAACGGGAGCTCGCCAGGTACGAGGGTGATGGCCCGCCATCGGTGAACCACAACGAAGCCGGCCATCGTCTGTGGTAGGCGAACGGTACTATCATCAGAGTGATGCGCTACATCGCCGTGGGAGACCATCCTCGCCTGCGGTGCCCACGAGTCCACCCGCCACAGAGCCACAAAAAGGCCCCACACCGGCCCGGCGGTAGCGTCATCGTCTTCCAGGAGACCCCTCCCCCGCTCGCCATGAATCCGAGGCTGGAATGGCCCCTGGTATATGCCATGGATGGGCTGAGGATCCCCGGAGTGGCAGGTGACGATGACGATGATGATGACGATGACGAAGAAGACCCTGAAGCTGCGTACTATAGGACTAGGCATGATTATGACTAAAGGGGGCGGCTTTAGTCCTGAGTGTTAGCTAGTCCCGGTTTGTCCCGGTTTTTAATATTAATAAATGTCTTGAGTGTTACCTAATAAATAGAGGAAAATGCCTATATAAAGAGAGGGTTCATCTTTAGTCCCGGTTGGAGAAACCAACCGCGACTGAAGGGATTGCGGCAGACTGAGCCAGACAACACTAATAATAGGGGTGAGTGTTGACATTATGTCGTGTGGCTTGTACCTTGTCCCGGATGGTGTCACCAACCGGGACTAAAGATGAACCTTTAGTCCCGGTTGGAGACACCAACCAGGACTAAACATGAGTCAGCACTAATAATAGGGGTGAGTGTCAACATTATGTCGTGAGTGTCGATATTATGCCGAGCTGCTTGTACTATAAATAGGCAACTTTGTGAGTCCAGTCCTCCAGCAAGTTTGAGGCATCTCCAAGATGGTTTTCGAGAGCAGGGACACCACTACGGCCAGTTTCAGGGAGATGCCGACGGAGCCCAGTCCTCCGGCATCTCCGAGAAACTGGTCATAGAGGCACTCCCTAATATGTGAAATTAGTTAGCTCCCAGACGTATTGATCTAGTTAGAGAAGTTACAAGCTGCAAGATGGTTTTCGAGAGCAGGGACACCACTACGGCCAGTTTCAGGGAGATACCGACGGAGCCCAGTCCTCCGGCATCTTCGAGAAACTGGTCATAGAGGCAGTCCCTAATATGTGACATCACGCGTTTGGAGATCAGATCTTAATGGTAAGTATGAATCGGTACTAAAGGCCCTCCTTTAGTCCCGGTCCAGCCACAAAACGGGACTAACACACTCAAGATTGTTTGCAGACAACACTATAAAAATGGACACATGCATGGAGCATCTTCACTCATAAAATGTTACAATTATTACATATCATTTCTTCGCGTGTGTTCCTTTCTGATCCCGTCGTATCCATGGAGCATCTTCATTCATTAACATGATGCTTGGGTCATCCTTCACCGCGAAGGGCGGAATTTCATGAAACTTATCACAATCTTCTGACATGTCTGTCTTGTCCTCCACTCCCACGATGTTTCTTTTTCCTGAAAGAACTATGTGGCGCTTTGGCTCATCGTCTGATGTATTCTTTTTCTTATTTTTCCTTTTTCTAGGTTTGGTAGACATGTCCTTCACATAGAAAACCTGAGCCACATCATTGGCTAGGACGAATGGTTCGTCTAAGTACCCAAGATTTTTGAGATCCAACGATGTCATTCCGTATTTCTTGTCTACCTCAACCCCTCCTCCTGTCAGCTTGACCCATTTGCACCGAAACAAGGGGACCTTAAAAGTAGGTCCATAGTCAAGTTCCCATATCTCCTCTATGTAACCATAATATGTGGTCTTTGACCCATTGTTGTCTGTTGCATCAAAGCGGACACCACTGTTTTGGTTGGTGCTCTTTTTATCTTGGGCTATCGTGTAAAATGTATATCCATTTATCTCGTACCCTCGGAAAGTCGATATAGTCGAAGATGGTGACCTAGACAACAAGTATAGCTGATCTACAAGAGTGTTGTTTTTGATGAGATGTTGCAACCAACCGCCGAAACTCTTCATGTGTTCATCTCTAATCCAAGAGTCATGCCTTCCAGGGTTGTTGGAGCGTAAGATTTTCTTGTGTTCCTCGATATATGGGGCTGCCAAGATAGAATTCTGTAGAACGGTGTAATGTGCTTCAGTGTAAGAATGTCCGTCCCTACATATTATTGATTTCCTTCCTAGAGTACCCTTTCCACTCAGTCTCCCCTCATACCGCGATTGATGAAGACCAATCGGCTTAAGGTCAGGAACAAAGTCAACACAAAATTCAATGACCTCCTCTGTTCCATAGCCCTTGGAGATGCTTCCTTCTGGCCTAGCACGGTTACGAACATATTTCTTTAAGATTCCCATGAACCTCTCAAAGGGAAACATATTGTGTAGAAATACATGACAGAAAATGGAAATCTCTTCGACTAGGTGAACCAGCAGGTGCGTCATAATATTGAAGAAGGATGGTGGGAACACCAACTCAAAACTGACAAGACATTGGAACACATCATTCTGTAACCGTGGTAGATCTTCAGGATTGATTATCTTCTGAGAGATTGCATTGAGAAATGCACATAGCTTCACAATGGGTACTCGAACATTATCTGGTAGAAGCCCCCTCAATGCAATCGAAAGCATTTGCGTCATAATCACGTGGCAGCCATGAGACTTTAGGTTATGGAACTTTTTTTCTGCCATATTTATTATTCCCTTTATATTCGACGAGAAGCCAGACGGGACCTTAATACTGCTTAGGCATTCAAAAAATATTTCCTTCTCTTGTTTGGTAAGAGCGTAGCTGGCATGACCTTGAAACCATTCTGGATGCAGGCCATCTGGGTCTTTCATACGTTGATGGTCCTTTCGTGCTTCCGGTGTATCTTTTGTCTTCCCATACACGCCCAAGAAGCCTAGCAGGTTCACGCAAATATTCTTCGTCACATGCATCACATCGATTGCAGAGCGGACCTCTAAGAATTTCCAATATGGTAGCTCCCAAAATATAGATTTCTTCTTCCACATGGGTGCGTGTCCTTCAGCGTCTTTCGGAACAGATTTTGCTCCCGGACCCTTTCCAAAGGTTACCAGTTGATCCAAATCTTTGACCATATCAAATATATCAGCACCAGTACGTTCCTTAGGCTTCGTCTGGTGACATGCCAGACCGTTAAAATGCTTGCCTTTCTTTTTTAAGGGATGCTTGGCCAAAAGAAATCGACGACGCTCATTGATACATTCTTCTTACAATGTTCAAAATATATACTTTCAGTCTCATCTAAACAGTGTGTGCATGCATTGTATCCCTTGTTTGACTGTCCTAAAAGGTTACTAAGAGCAGGCCAATCATTGATTGTTACGAAAAGCAATGCTCGGAGGTTAAATTCTTCCTGCTTGTGTCCCACACGCGTATCCCAGGTTCGTGCCACAACTGTAAAAGTTCTTCCACTAATGGCCTTAGGTACACATCAATGTCGTTGCCGGGTTGCTTCGGACCTTGGATCAACACTGGCATCATAATGAACTTTCGCTTCATGCACAACCAAGGAGGAAGGTTATAGATGCATAGAGTCATGGGCCAGGTGCTGCGACTGGAGCTCTGCTCCCCAAAGGGATTCATGCCATCTGTACTTAGACCAAACCTTAAACTCCTTGCGTCATCTGCAAAGTCCGGGTACTTTCTATCGATTTTTCTCCATTGCGACCCATCAGCGGGGTGTCTCAACATCCCATCTGACTTACGTTCCTTTTTATGCCATCGCAACAACTTGGTGTGCTCTTTGTTTCTAAATAAGCGTTTGAACCGTGGTATTATAGGAGCATACCACATCACCTTCGTAGGAACCCTCTTCCGGGGGGTCTCGCCCTCAACGTCACCAGGGTCATCTCGTCTAATCTTATACCGAAGTGAAGTGCATACCGGGCATGCATATAAATTCTCATACTCCTCATCGCGGTAGAGGATGCAGTCATTAGGGCATGCATGTATCTTCTGAACCTCTAAACCTAGAGGGCAGACAACCTTCTTTGCTTCGTACGTACTGGCAGGGAATACGTTATCTTTTGGAAGCATATTCTTCATCATTTTCAGCAACTTTTCAAATGAGGAGTCAGGTATAGCACACTCAGCCTTCCATCGCAGCAATTTCAGTGTGCTGCCCAGCCTTTTCAGACCATTTTCGCAATTTGGGTACAACAACTTTTTGTAATCCTCTAACATGTGATTGAACTTCTCCCTATCCTTTCAGTTTCACAATCTCTTCGTGCATCGGCAATGGTCCGACCAAGATCATCAACGGGTTCATCATGTGTCTCTTCTTCATCCTCCCCTTCAGCATCCCCCATGGAAGTATCTCCGTACTCAGGGAAACCATGATAGTTGTCATCCTCCTCTTTTTCATTGTCTTCCATTATAACCCCTCTCTCTCCGTGCTTGGTCCAACAATTATAACTGGGCATGAAGCTGGACTTTAACAGGTGGCTGTGAAGGGTTTTTGAGTCAGAGTAATCCTTCTGATTCCTACATCCATTACATGGACAGAATACAAAACCATTGTGCTTGTTTGCATCAGCAACACGGATGAATTCATGCACGCCATTAATGAACTCGCCAGAGCGTCGGTCAGTACCGTACATCCATTTCCGGACCATCTGCATTATAGTAAAAGTATATCAAAAACCATTACACAACATGATAAAATTATTACAAGTTATATTGAGAGCTTCTAGAGCATAAATTTTGAATTTTGAAAAATTTACATGCACCAATTTATGAATTGCAGAAAACAATCAACATGATAAATGTGGAGTTTTTTATTATTGTTCTATCAGTGAAAACCTCATTCCATTCTAAGCTCTGAAACTCTAAAATTACACATTTCAATTTTCAGTAACTATGTGCCTAATCAAAATTTGTTACACATATATATCAAAATCCTTCTAGCTACTTCTAGAGCATGCATGCATGATCCATATCTCTATACTTCTAGAGCATTATAGAGCTAAAGTAGCAATAAGAGATGAAAGAATGAAGTTCTAACCTTTCAAAGCTTTGGATTTAGGTGTTGCAAACTAAATCTTGAAGAAAAAAATGGCACGAACTCTCTTGCTTCTTTGAGAAAAATGGCCACCATATGCTTTAGGGTAGCAGGACAAGAGGCAGATTATATAGTCGTGGACAACTAGTCCCGGACCGTGATACGACCCGGGACTAATAGTCCACGAAAGGACCAGCTGGCCTGCTCCAGGTTACGGACCGGGACTAATGACCTGGTCCGGTCCGGGACTAGTCACTCCGGCCGTTTCTAGCCGTTAGAGGCCTCACGGCCCGGGACTAGTGCTCCCACTAGTCGCGGGCTGTGCCAGGCCGGGACTGCTGGGCTTGTTCTTCTGATCGAACCGAAGATGGTTTTTCCAGTAGTGTAAACAAAAAAAACGCCGCTGCTGGTGGCCTGGTACCTGGCACCGTGCGTGGGACGTTGCAAGGTCACACAAGTTGTGCATTTTTTGCTCTCTTCATGCATCGATCCAGAATGAAACAGTGCTAGTGGACTCGATCAGTATCAGCAAGACGGTGGAAGCAAGGAGATCCATTTATCGGTCAACGATGCAGGGGATTTGGGCCTGTAAGAACTGGTTCCTACCGGTTCCGTCAGAACAACACGATTTTTCTGGTGCTACCGGTAAGAATCCACCGTTCGGTGGCTTATGATTCACGCTAGGTGCCAGGTATTTCTTATTTTATATTGATTTCTGGCAGCGAATACTAGTATCTGCCACAAGCCAGATATCAGGCCACAAGCAATCCTCCCCGTAACCCCTCTCTCTCTTCTCTCTCACACATTGAAGGAAAAAGAGCGATGCGGCAGCAGCGGAACGACAGTGAGGCTGCAGGCCTGTGGCCGAGAAGACTCGCTCACAAGGCTACTCCATTAAACCTACCAACGTGCTTGTTTTCCAGCACACCAATCGGCTCTTCCTTATCCAGATAATTCTCGTAAAAAGAGATGTACTCTTCAATGAGAAAGCCATGGATGATGCTTTCATCCGGATTTGACCTATTACAAACATAACTTTTGATGACCTCATTCATTTTTTCAAACGGCATCATGCTATGCAAGAATACCGGTTCTTCTGATCGAACCGAAGATGGTTTTTCCAGTAGTGTAAACCAAAAAAAAAAAACGCCGCTGCTGGTAGCCTGGTACCTGGCACCGTGCGTGGGACGTTGCAAGGTCACACAAGTTGTGCATTTTTTGCTCTCTTCATGCATTGATCCAGAATGAAACAGTGCTAGTGGACTCGATCAGTACAGCAAGACGGTGGAAGCAAGGAGATCCATTTATCGGTCAACGATGCAGGGGATTTGGGCCTGTAAGAACTGGTTCCTACCGGTTACGCCAGAACAACCCGATTTTTCTGGTGGAACCGGTTCCTACCGGTAAGAATCCACCGTTCGGTGGCTTATGATTCGCGCTAGGTGCCAGGTATTTCTTATTTTATATTGATTTCTAGATACATCCTGTTCATAAATCTAAAATATCTTATATTTTCAAACGGAGGGAGTATATATTAATATCACTGGGATACCAATTACACTCAGCCTTTACAACAACGCATGATCTAGCGGCTCTACGGATGCACATATCCAAAAAAAAAAAAGAATTACAAAAAAGAAAAGTCCCGCTGCAGAGAACTAATCCTCAAAGCAACGACACTGATACCATCAGAACACCAGTAGTCCTCCACTCCAATAACAACGCCTTTAAGAAGGAAACATTGCCCAAGCGTCGTCGTTGCCGATCAAAAATCATAGGTTTTCACCCTGGAGAAAGTCCTCGCTTACAAAACAATGCCTTCAACAAGGACATTGCCAGACACAACCAGTTAATGCCAGACCTTGGATTTTCACTCTGCAAGGTAAGACTGGGAACTCCACCAGTGTTGTCTTCCCGCACCAGCAGTCGCTGCAACGAGTCCCAGATCACGCAGCCAGATGTCCGTCTCCATAAGAGCTAAAATCAGCATCGCTACCCTCATATTTCTGCTTTCCTGACATTCTCCGCATCTGACTTCACCATGGCCCTGAGAATGACACTTGGTAGGAACAAACAACAGATCTTCGCAACGCTCCCGCTGAAACCAAACGGCCAGAAAAACAAGGTGCGCACGACCGAATACCTTCCGATCCAGTAATCTCCAGGCATAATACGCCCATGGGAGTTCGCCGGCGGAGCCTTCCGGAACCCATCGCTCCAGACCAGATCAACGAGGACAGACATCAAGAAGACCTTCATCATCGTCCGAAAGAAACCAAAGGACCACCATCTTTATTAAATCCGACACAGCGATCCCCACACCTCTGGCGGTTTCCGGAGAACGGATCGAGCAGGCCGACCATCGGTGCCGATGAGAACATACATCCAGCGCGCGAGGAGGACCGCTTCGTCGGGGAACGGTCCAGGCCGCGGCACCCTGCCAGCCCGCATGGCGCCGCCACAGAGAGGCGTCGCGCCCCTCGCCTCTCCTCCCGCTCCGTCGCTGCCGCTGATGCGGCCCGCGACACCGCCTCCCGCCGAGGAGGCCGATCTGCCACCGCTGAACCCCTCCTTGCACCGCCTAGGAGAGACCCACCTCCGCGCGAAGGGACAGCCTCAGGGCGCGCCACCGCCGACACCCGCCATCTTCGCCGGCCAGGCATGGCCGCCACCACCCGCAACGGAGGGGGCACCCTCACATTCTTCTTGTAATGCCATCAAAATGCCTCATCCCCATGGACAAGAGCCACTGGAAAAGACGAAGGTGCAGCCGCCACCGTGTCCATGAACAAGGTAGGTTTGGGGTTCTATTTCTACATCAAAGATTTGTGTTAGATATCCATGAGGATGCAAATCTGGACAATGGTTTTGGTGGAGTTTTTTTTCTTCCTTCTAAATGCTACTCTTCTTTGTTTTCTCTGAGATTTGAAACGAATTTGATTCGTCTATTTCACTATAAATTTTGAAACATTTCTGCGTAATGGAGTATTTGAAAAATCGTTTCGAATTGATATCAAGATTTGTGAACTATATGTGAAATTTCATTGAGAATGTATGTAACTATATATTTGTGAAATTAGCTCACAGATTTTTTCATTTTTTCTTGGAGGTTATTTTTTCTTCCATCTGAATGCTACTCTTCTTTGTTTGCTCTAAGATTTTAAACAAATTTGATTTTTGTGAAACATTTGTGGAGCGCAATGGACTATTTGTCAAATCATTTGAATTGGTATTGAGATCTGTGAACTATTTGTGAAATTTCATTGAGAACATAATGTGATAATTGTACTATTATATGAAATGTGAAAAATGAATGAAACAAAGGAGAAAATAAGATTGACAATTCTCAAATATATGTTAAAAATTTACTGATTCATATGGGAGTTCTGAAATCTGCTCGGTACAGGCTAATAACACAGAACCAAACATAGTCAAACTGCAGTGAAAACATGACATCCAGTTCAAGGAAAAGGGTCCAATATATCTAGCCCAAAGGAAAACACAAAACTGCTACTCCATACGTCTCAAAATAGAACCTGCGACATGATCTATTTTGAGACGGAGGGAGTACTATTTTATTTTTGGTGATATCTACATACTACTAGTAGGCATATAAATTAACGAAGTACACATCTGGGGAGGGCCCCCAATTTTTTGGGCCTGATCCTAGCTAGCTAGGGCCGTCCCTGGGTAGGGGCCCCATTATTGTTCATCATCCTTGCACGTGCTTCGGCAAACAACCTCTGTTGTTCTGCAGCAGCTTCTTCTTCCGACATCTCCACGCCAGCATCAGTGAATTTGCTTGGTTTTGGAGAGTTCATAGTATCACGCTTGTGATATTCGTAGGCTGCATAAACGTCTTGGATGTAGTCCCTGAAGCCAAGATCGTCCAAAGCCTCAATGACGTGCACAGGAGCAATGGTGTTCTTCTCGTCCCCGGCGCACAGGTCATTGGATTCGGAAGTAAGAAGACTGATGAACTCTACGCAGCATTCAGCGATAAGATCTTGCGCATCTCTTGCCACTCGAGTATCAGGCGGTAGCATCTCCTTGATAATCTTGAACATTGTTGATTTGGGGAGGGAGACATCCTCCTGCTTGGACTTGCCCGCGATGTCTGCCGTCGGATCCATCTATCTCCGCGCGCGGCGACTCAAATCGATGTCCGAGACTGCGTACGAGAGGTGGTGCAAGAAGGGGAAATTAGGCGATGGCGGCGACGGCTTACGACGTGGAGGGGTTAGATCTGTAGAGGCTGGCGCCGAGCTGAGCTACGGCAGGGACGCAGGTCTAGGGCACAGCGGGAGGCAATTTAGGGTTAAAACTGTGGCGCCGCCGTGTATATACACACAGCGGGACACGCGGGCAGCCGAAGCGTGGACTCGCGACTCAGCCGTGGACGCGTATGTACGTGCGCCAAGGGAGAGCTCAGCTAAGCACGCCGTTTGATTTGCTTCCCGAATCGGTTTTGGTAATTAAGTTCCCTGATTTGCTTCCGTTTTTACATAGTACTTTGCATTAACCTGCTTATTATAACTTTCAACCAGGTAAACAATCAATTCCTTTTATTTGCTCCTTAGTCTAAGGATCTCTGAAAATACACAAAAGTTGTCGTTTTTTTTTGTGAAATTCCACACATCTCTTAATAATCATAAACAGCAGTACAAATAGTTCTAAAAGTAATAAAAATTACAAATAGGTAAATGGACCACCTAGCGACGACTACAAACACTGACACGAATCGAAGGCGCGCTACCGTCCTCGCCCCTCCATCACCAGAGTCAGGCAAATCTTGTCGTAGTAGAGCTTGTTGTAGTAGACAGACAGGAAGTCGTTGTGCTAAGGCCCCAAAGGATCAGCGCATCAGAGCAACAACCATTTCCGAAGATGACCAACGTAGATCGGAAGAGACTGACCTCAAAATACACCAACGAAAAATGACCAGATCCCAACGGATCCGCCGGACGGACGACTCCACACGCCCTCCGTCGATGCTAGACACACCACCGGAGCGAGGATAAGAACGGAGAGTACCTTATTCTGACTTCAGGACATAGCCGCCACCTCAACATCATGAAGAAGACACAAAAAACAGTATAAACAAAACACTGAGACCTTCCGCCGGCGAGGGGCCGTGGTCCGCCACGCCTCCAAAACCCTAAGGCTGATGGAGACAGGACGGACCGGTGGCATCGCCGTCGGAGGGAAGAAACCCTAGATGGGGTTTGCCGCCACCTCCTAGGAGAGGCTCTTTTGTGTTGAAGTGTATAAGTGGATTGCACTTCCCTTTCCATCAGTTCGGACTTTTGGTTGCGTTGGCTAGTGCATGAAGCTTGACATGGTATCAGAGCCTAAGGTCTTGATTTCGAGTCCTGGCTTTCACAATTTATCCTAAAATTGTTGTTGACCCCTATGTGTCCATGTATAGGCCTCTTGAGTCATACGTGAGTTTCGCGCGCTGTCGCTCTCTTTCGGTTGCACGTGCTGACTTCTCCCTGTCACACGTGAGAGGGGGTTTTGAAGTATATAAGTGGATTGCACTAGCCCTTTCCATCAGTTCAGACTTTTGGTTGCGTTGGCTAGTGCATGAACCTTGACATGGTATCAGAGCCAAAGGTCTCGAGTTCGAGTCCTGGCTTTCGCAATTTATCCTAAAATTGTTGTTGACCCCTTTGTGTCCACGTATAGGCCTCTTGAGTCATACGTGAGTTTTGCGCGCCGTCGTTCTTTTCCGGTTGCACGTCCCGACTTCTCCCCGTCACACGTGAGAGGGGGTGTTGAAGTGTATAAGTGGATTGCACTGCCCTTTCCATCAGTTCGGACTTTTAGTTGCGTTGGCTAGTGCATGAAGCTTGACATTTTGGTCCCGTACGTACTAATTCTCTACAAAAGTTGTCGTTGACAAACCAGAACAAAGTAAGAGCATCTCCACTCGCCTACCCAGGACGCCGATCCAGATGCCGAAATTCAGTCCGGACGCCGAAAATCGGCCCAGTCGCGTACCCAGGGACCTGTTTTCATCCGGATTTCGGCGTATTTTGGTCCCGCCTACCCAGGCCGAACCCAGGTTCCCGCGTACACCCTGGGGACGCCGGACGCCGCAAAAAAGGGCATGTGCCAGCTCTGTCGGCGAGACATTCCTATTCCCACCCACTCCACTCGCCCAGACTGCCGCGAAGAGCTCTTTCGCCATGACTTCGCCGGCGGAGCTCCTCCGCGCCGAGACATGCCAACGCCTCTAGCTACGCTCGGCGTAGTTGCCGCCCACCTCCACGCCTTCTCCGCCGCCGCTTTCGCCGACCTAGCCTCGCCATAGCTTTGCTTCGCTCCGTGCTCCCACCACCACGCCTGCCAAGTGTTCGACATTTGGCCGGATTCGGCCATGGACTCCGACGGCGACGAGATACTGTCCACTGACTCTGACGACGACGAGATACTCGCCATGGATTCCGACGACAAGGAGTTGCTCGCCGTACTCCTGGAGGAGGAGAGCGCCGAGGTCGCTGAAGGTGAAGAGAACTTGCAGATCCTCGCATCGCTCGCCCAGCTGTACATGCAGATGGCGAAGCCGAAGCGCGGTGGTTTGGCGCCAAGTCGCATGAAGTGCAAGGCGAGACAGAGGATAGAGGGCTATTGCATGTTGTACGCCGACTACTTCGCCGACCAGCCACTCCATGGAGAGGACGTGTTTCGCCGCCATTTTAGGATGAGCCAGAAGCTCTTCCTCAAGATCGTGCATGCCATCCGAGAGTTCGACCCATATTTCCTTTGCAAGAAGGACTGCACCGGCTTGGTTGGGTTTTCCTCGCTTCAGAAGTGCACTGTGGCGATGAGGTTGCTTGCATATGGAGCGTCGGCTGACAGTGCCGATGACTATCTCCGCATCGCCGAGTCCACCGCCCTTGATTGTTTGTACAGGTTCTGCAGGGCAGTGATTGCAGTGTTCGGGGAAGAGTACTTGAGATGACCCACTGCTGAAGACACTGCTCGGATCCTCGCAGTCAATGAAAGTAGAGGATTTCCTGGTATGCTTGGAAACATAGATTGCATGCATTGGAAGTGGAAGAACTGTCCATTTGAATGGCAAGAAATGTACAAAGGCCACAAAGGAGGATGCACTGTGATACTTGAGGCTGTTGCTACACATGATCTTTGGATCTGGCACTCCTTCTTTGGCATGGCAGGATCGAACAACAACATCAACGTCCTCAACTCCTCAACTGTCTTTTCCAAGCTTGTTGAGGGTCATGCTCCCCCTTTGGAATTTGAGATCTGTGGGCACCACTACAACAAGGGATACTATCTAGCAGATGGCATCTACCCAAGATGGCCAACATTTGTGAAGACTATCTCAAGCCCAATGCTCCCCAAGCATTCTCACTATACCAAGGAACAGGAAGCTTGCAGGAAGGACGTGGAGCGGGCATTTGGTGTGCTCCAGCAGAGGTTTGCAGTTTTCCGGTTCCCTGCTATGACCTGGTCAAAAGATCAGATGTGGGAAGTGATGAACTGTCGTGTGACCTTGCACAACATGGTCATTGAGGATGAGAGGAAGGATCCAATGAGTTTGCTCGAGGAGGACGAGCCATACTACAGACGGGGTCCTCTTGCCGAGCCTGATCATCAGGTGCCTCCAACATGGGCTGCATTCATCGCAATGCGTCAGGAGATCCGAGATCCGGCGATGCATCAACAGTTGCAGGATGATCTTGTCGAGCACCTATGGATACGCAGGGGCAACACGACGTAGATGCTGAGCATGAACTGGCCGAACTTGGCCGAAATATGTTGTACTTTTATTGCAGGCCGAACTATGTTTACATTTACGCCGAACTCTGTTTAAAATTTTGCCGAACTTTGGTCTTAAAGTGTTCCGTATTCATCGTACGACGAACTATGCCGAAATTTGGACGAACTTGAGCCGAATTTAAGCGGAAACGGGTGACCCGGAAACTCGGCCTGGGTACGCGAGTGGGAAACTGGGCGTACTCAGGCCGAAAACTTGCGCCGTCCGGCCAAAGTTTGGTCCGGATTTCAGCCTGGGTTCGGCCCACGAGTGGAGATGCTCTAACACACCATAACATCCAGTTCAAGGATCTAACCAAGTAGACATTGTGTTCATATTATATTTATACCAGTGTTTTGTGTCGGGACAATTACACTGTGTTCTTATTGAATTTAGAACAGCCCGATAATTACAAAGAAAAGCCTAGATTCTCAGATTCCCCAAAACGTAAAGTGGTGCAATTTTTAAAATTTGACATGTAATAATGTGATAGTTTAATATGCTATTAACTCATAGGATCTTTCAAGTAAAAAAAACTCATAGGATCTTAGCCCCGAGCAGGAGATTGGTATATATATATTCCACGGAGCCTACCATGACCGTCAAATAGAATTCGCAAAGAAACAAGACAAATCCTAGACTAAAGTCAAGCTGTGCAAACCATGCATGGATGGATATGCGTCATCAACACATGGAGACATCGTCACGTGTGTAAGGACAGCGTGTTTAGACCGGTTTTTATCTGCTCAGAGACCCCTTATCCGGCATATAAAACGCGTATAACTGAGAAATACGCGCTTTTTCCTTCGGGGCAAGGCGGAACAGATCCCTTATATACAAATCAGAAAAAATAATATTTTCTTTTTACCATTTGGACATACGAAGTATGTTCCGCCGCGGCATAGCCCAAACTCTTATATTTAACTATTTTTCACATTTTGGACACATATATTGCACATCCACATGCATATTCACATACAAATATGTTATCAATATAAAGTAAAGCCTGAAAATTATTAATTATACATTACGACAATAATCCATATTACAATTATTGTTCAAAGCAAGAAATTAAACAATAATCCAATACAAGAATAGTTCCAAATGCAAATAATGTTTGGAATCACACATGAATGAATAAAAAATAAAATGAATATAAAGTGCCAACCTAGTGCCTCCCATGCAGCTGCCAATGGTGCTCAATGAGGTCATGCTGAAGTTGGTAGTGCGTGGTGGTGTTCTCAATATCTCTGTAGGTGTAGAGGAAGGCTTGGATACAATCTGGGTTTCTAGTTGTCTTGACACAACTACCAACATTATCATAAAAGAACTCTTAAGTTTAGATTCCTCTCATCCTCAACAATAATATTGTGAAAAATCACACAATAGGTCATTATATCATTGAGATTTTTTATCCAAAAAACTAGCAAGACCTCGAAACAATGGCAAATTGTGCTTGCAAAATACCAAAGGCACTCTCTATGTCCTTTCAAGCTGCCTCTTGTGCCTTCGCAAATTCAGCTTTTTTCCCTAGTTTTAGGATTGGAGATGGTCGTCACAAATGTAGCCCAACAAGGGTAAATATAGTCGGCAAGATAATAACCCTTATCATAATTAAAGCCATTGACAGTGAAGTTGCAAGCCGGAGCTTCACCACTTGCAAGTCTTGCAAAAAGATGATATCTTTGCAGCACATTGATATCATTTAGGGTTCCCGGCAACCAAAAAAATAATGCTAAATCCACAATCTCATGATGCAATAGCTTCTAGCATAATTATTACATCACGGATTTGCCCATAATATTGCTTGTGCCATGCCTTTGGACAATTTTTCCAAGTCCAATGCATACAATCTATACTTTCTAGCATGCCGGGCCAACCTATTTTCTCGTTCATCGCCGTCAACCTAATTGTATCTTCCTATTTCAGTTCTCGTAGATACTCCAGACCAAATACTTGTATCATCACCTTGGAGAATCTATGAACACTTCCTATAGTTGGAGAAGATACTCGTCGGTGTAATCGGCGGGAATTCCATAAGAGAACACTCTCATCACTGCGGATATTTTTTGGTACAGGCAGACCCAAGCAGCCCCACATCATTTCTCCATCGGGTGAAGTAACAAGATTTGGCTTCGCAACCTTGCACTATCTTGACGAATAGAGTTCCCCGCATCCGATAGCGTCTACGAAAAAGATGAGGCGGGTATGTAGGTACCTCGGAAAAATAATCACACACAATCATGTCGTTTCCCAACTTGCAGCTGCGAGGGATGCAAATGCGGCCGATCTTGGAGCCTCACCGCCTATTCCTTTTGCGTCTTTTGCCTCCTTTATGGTGAGAAGGGCCACCATAATTTGCTGTCGGTGGTTCACAAGCAGATGTTGGAGTCGTCGGACGACTACGAATCATCGAACAAAAATTGTTCGCAAGGGTCCAAAACCATCTACAAATAACAAGTAAATTAGGGGATAATCTGTCGGCGAGGCAAATCCATGCACAGGCGGAGGAATTTACCATTCACGAGAGGCGGGGCTGGGGCTAGGCGGCGACGGACGGGCCTGACAGCGGGCGGCGAGCAGGATCTGCGTCGAGTAGCACCCTCCAGCTGGCAGCGACTGGGGAACAGGGGCGGCGGGCAGTGATGGACTTGTGCGCGGGAGGAAACAGGTTGGCGCAGCCCGAATCAACGATGGTGTGTGGCGGCGGTCGGCAGCAAGCTGAGGGGAACAAGCTAAAATGTCCCTCCCATCAAGGGTGTCTACTGATAGGGGGCTTGGGAGGTGTTTTTCTCGGCTCCCATAAAAAAAATTATGGCATGAGATGTTTGGGGGTGTCTTGCTTAACCACCTTTTCCGACCAAAGCCATAAAATGGCAGTTATTTTATTCGGGACAGATAAGGGCTTATAGCTCCCATGCGACGTCTTTACGTGGAATTGGAAGGAAAGCGACATCGTTGCAAAGAATAGCTCGCATGCGACACTTCTGAAGCGGCAAATAGCTCACGTGCGACACTTCTACTTAACCCCACGAGACTGTCAACGAATTCGAATCAGCTGAGCACAGTAGGACCCACAGCCTCTCCACGTCACGGCGGAACTCACCTGATGTCCACCTCATATCGTGGGACCCACCCTATGGTTGAAGAGAGCCGTTGGACCTGATCCGTCCCCGCACCCGAGCACTCCCGCCACCGTTCCAGCATCTCACCCCCTTCCGTTTTCTTCTCTGGCGAGCAATTGCGGCAACACCGGCGAGGGATGTCGAGCTCTGCTTCCTCCCACCGCTCATGGCCTCGGTATGGTGCAGTGCCGATGAGGAGGTTCCCCGATTGCCCCCGTACCGCGCCCCTGAAGCGGCTTGTCGCATCCACCGACAAGAACGACAACATTGGCCGGGAATTTGTGAAGTGTGAGAGCAAGCCCGAGCCGGGAAAGGTGAGATCTGAGTGTTCCGAGCGCCAAATTCTCGCTTTTCTTTCGAAATTTCATGCATTTCATCGAATTTGGGATTTAGGGTTCATCTCTGCGATTTCAGGAACTGCCAAAACGTGGGCATTTTGAGTGGCTTGATGAGTACATCGAGCGAATTGGGGTGGAGGTAGCATCCCGGGAGCTCGAAAACCCGTCCGTGGTGGAGCAATTGGGATGTGGCAACCCCATTTCCGTTGGTACTACGGTGGATACGGAAGTGAAGGCCGAGTTGAAGAAGATGAACAAGCAGCTAAGGCAAATCATCGAATTGAAGAAGCAGGACAATATGATGGCCGTTTTTTTTATTTTTGTAATTTCTCTCGGATTAGTTTATCTCCTGATCGTTAGTCATTAGACAGCGCAGTCAGTGTTCGAGTGATGCTTTGTAATGGATGTAATGGTCTATGTCTTTGGCTTGAATAAAATGCAACACAAATTCGGGCTAATTTTGAGCTGCTCTGTTTTCGAAATCAGTGTTCCTTCAGTTTCGTTAGTTTCGTCAGTGTTCCTTTTATCAGTGTGCAGGGGGCGCCCGTGTGCAGGGGAGGGGGTGTGGTTTAAAAGTAAAAACAAACAATTGACGAGGATTAAAAAAGGCCAGGCCCAAATAGAACTTAGTCATGCCAAAATAGACGTATCCAGGCCCAATAGTAACTATATGTTGATTGGGCAAAAAAATGGTACTCACGTTACAATCTAAATAGGGACGTGTGGATCTGCAGATACTCGTGTTCAGGTCGCAATCTTTTTTTTTGCGAAAGTAAATATGTAAATGAAGTCCAAGGGCATCCATTTAACTAACATAACTTGGGCGCTCCTTTAACTTATGTAAATATGTAAATGTCTTGTTTGAAAATAATCAACCATCATTACGTTAACTTATTCTTCCTTTTTGAGCTTTTCTAATTTCACTCATTTTATAAATATTGCACGAGTATTATATGAGAACTTGTTTTTGTGTCTTTTGTTTTATACACTTGTTGTTTTGGGTGTTTTGACAAATGACAATACAATAAAACACAGATTATAATAAAACAAGGGGATAGATAATACTAGGATAACATTACTTATATTAGATAGCCGGATCGACATTGGGATAACATTACAATAAAAAGGAAAAAGTACAATAATATAGAAGGGAATAGGCGGCCCGCCTAAACCCTGGGCTAGCCCCTAAACCCTAACCCTAGCTACCCTACTCCATCGGCGGTGGAGGCGGTGCCGGTGCCGCTGTCCACCGAGCCGCCTTCGCGGCATTCCACGTCGCCAGCCTCTCCCGCTGCTCCCGCTTCCGCTGCTCCTCCTGGGAGGCCCAGCGATTGGCCTCCCGTAGCTCCTCGTCCTCCCGTCTGCGCATTTTCTTCAAGGCGCGCTGGGCCTGCTTCTCCTCCCACCTGGCGATAGCAGCCTCCTGCTTTGCCTCCTTCTTCTCCGCCTTAGCCCAGTACGCTTCGGAGGGGAAGTCGCCGCCGCCGGGGAGGTTGGGGACTGGGTTGTGGACGATGGGGCCCTGATCCCCCCAGGGGCAGGGCGGGGATTTGCGTCCCTTCTTGCCACACTTGGGGCGCGTGGGCGCCTCCTGCTCCCAGAACTGCTTGTAGTCCGAGTGGTTGTCCTCGTCGCTTACTTCGGTGTCGGAAGGGAAGCGGAGGGGGGAGGTCGACATGGTCGCCGGAGTGTTTGGGGGCTGCTGGGAGGAGGCAAAGGGACGGGCTCGAGGTTGAAGATGAGGGGCAAGATGAGATGAGGAGGCAAAGGCGTTTTGCCTATTTATTGAGGGCGGGGCGTGAAGGGCGGCGTGGGAATCCAGCGTCGCGTTGGCGCAAACGCGTGCGCTGCGTTGCGTGTGGGCAGCGGACGTGATCAATGTGAAAGAGAGAAAAAACAGCTAGGATGCGACGTGACCCCTGCACCGCCGCCCCCGCCCCTGCATGTATGCATGCATTAATGCGAAAGAGAGAAAAAACGTACAAGGTAGTTGTTCATTGGCAGTGAAAAATAAAAGGGAAAATATAATTTGGCCTTGATTTACTTCGGTAATAAATGCAGGAATCTAGTACCAAGGTACTCATTCGTTTTTACACACCGCATGCAACAAACTCGTTCGTTTTTACACACGCAAGAAAAATCGGTGGGAGTACTCAGATGGGAGTAAGTTTGACTGAAGAAAGTTGTTCGACGTACACTTATTTAATGGGGCAGCGCTGTTGCACAAAAAATAGCTAGACTGCGACGCTAGGGGCAGCTGCATGCATGGTGCAGCCCGCCCCGCCCAGCGCCCTCGCATGCCACGCTCGGTCCAACGGTCAATGGAGTGTGCCACGCTGTACGTTATATTTATTACATATGTTAGATTTTGATATTTTTTCTTAAGCTGGTCATAGTGACATGCATACTCCCTCTGTCCACAAATAAGTGTACGTTTGGCTTTAAAATTTGTCCACAAAAATTCCAATAACATTTAGCAAATGGTCTCTTCAATTTATTTGCGGACGGAGAGAGTATGTGGGAGTAACTTAGATGTGCTATCATGCATATCTTAATAGTCTAAGTTACTACTCCATAGTGCAAAATAACATAATCATTTATTACAATGAACCTGAGGGGAGTAAGTTTGACTGAAGAAAGTTGTTACACGTACACTTATTTAATGCGACGGAGGGAGTAAATACGCTGCAGCGCTGTTGCACGTAAAATAGCTAGACTGCGACGCTAGGGGCAGCTGCATGCATGGTGCAGCCCGCCCCGCCCACCGCCCTCGCATGTCACGCTCGGTCCAACGGTCAATGGAGTGTGCCATGCTCGCATGCCACGCTGTTGCACGTAAAAACGATGAAGCCAATCAGATTCCAGAATGATTCATCCCACGGATCGCCAAGAGCTAGCCACGAAATCCTTCTAAGAGACGCCAACCAATCAGGTTGCAGAACAAGCCCTTCCACGGATCGCCCAGAGTCACCCGCGGAATCCTTCTAGAAGACGCGATCGGATGGCCACAGTGTCGCGCTAGGGTTAGATCTACGTTCGTCATTCGGCCTTAGCGTTAGCTGGGTTTAGGATACAGTCAACGGGGTTTCACAAGTTTGACCAGACATTCAAATGTGCATAACTAATTCAAAAAAATCAAAAAAAATACAAAACCTTCAAATGGTGTCATGTTATGTGACATAGTTGTGAGGAAAAATATCAAACTTGGTCTATTGATCATATTTCAAAAAACCCTTCACAAAATGACCTATCTCCTCCGAGGTTTTCTGGCTTTCGGGTCAAATGACCAATGATATGGCTAGAATCAAGACATAGTTTGTGATAATGTGCCCATATTTGGCATGCATATCTATAATGAGATTACTAACAATGTTGTAGCACAAAGTTTTCCTTTTCGACGCACAGAAAATTCATTTTCTATTTTTTGAGTGCCGAAAGAGGGGGTGATTTGTGAAGCAACCACCAAATTGAAGTTTCAAAATGGTAACATCCTATTTTTCAAAAATACTAGACCACCTATCATGTACAATTTCACAACTTGAGTATCTCAAACCTTTTATTCCATCCCTGGTGAAAAAGACAAATCCTGCCAAATCGGCTGGAAATGGGTAAGATATGAACTACAGGTACATGATTTCATGCTGATGATTTTTTGTAAAAATCATTTTTAGGTTCACAACATGCTATTTCATCAGAGATCCAATGCTAGTTTTGTGAGCCTCAGCTCCTAGCTAAGAATATTTATAAAAACCCTTCAAGTTTGACGAGGCATTCAAATGTGCATAACTAATTCAAAAAAATCAAAAAATACAAAACCTTCGCATGGTGTCATGTTATGTGACATAGTTCTGAGGAAAAATATTAAACTTGGTTTTAGAAATGGTCCAAAAAAACTTGCTTAGAAATGGGGTGGTTTACCCTAGCTTTGGAGCCCATTTCTAATCCCATTTTGGATGAGGGTGAGTTGTACTTCACAAAAGGGATCAGGGTGAGGATGAGTTGTATTGTACATATGAGAAAAACGTTGGAAGCTCATACAAACATAGAAAAGTGACATAGCTACATTTGTTGAAATTCAAATTTACCATCATATTTGAATTTTGTCCAAATTATCAACAAGTGACAAATTATTGTAATAACAAATGTTTACAACAACAAGTGCCAAATTATTACAATAACAAATGTTTACAACAAGTGCCAAATTCAAAGTCTATTTCTTTTGGCTCTTCTTACCCCTCGTTTTCTTCTCCTTCACAAGTTTCACACCACACAACAGGTTTATGCTCTTCTTTTTCTTACCATTACCATCTGGCCTCCCCACAGCACGTCCAAGAGTCTCCTTCACCTCCTGCACCTCCTGAACAACCTCATGATCATGATCCAGAGCCTCATGAACATGGTCACTTTGCACCAGAGCCTCAACAACATGGTCACTTTGCACCAGAGCCTCAACAACATGCTCATTTTGCACCAGAGCCTCAACAACAGGCTCATTTTGCACTAGAGCCTCAACAACAGGCTCATTTTGCCCCTCATTTTGCACCAGAGCTTCCAAATCAGAAACAGGCTCATTTTGCACTAAAGCCTCAACAGTTTTCACATCATCCTCCAAAACAAGTTCAGATTGCACCTCAGCAGCACCAAACATGATATGGTTAGTTCTCTTCTTTCTTTGGCCATTGATTCTTGCCCTTTTCACTGGCCAGCATTCGTCAACAACAATAGGTGGGCCTTTTTCTCCACGCTTCCTCCTGAAAAACAAGCAAGTTAGCTGGGGGAGAAAAATCATCAACAAGAAATGGGATAGATTTTGGATGAACATACTTTGGCTTTCAGCAGTGTATCTGCACTTGGTAGAGCCAGCTCGGTGTCCAAGTTCTTCACAGAGTTTGCATCTATTCTTGTTACCTTTTTGGGCCCTTTTTGGCTTGGCATCTTTCTTTTCATCTTTCTTTCCCTTCTTGCTGCTCCCACCTTTCTCAAACCAAGCCTTGAATCTACTATGCTTGGGCTGCCAGCCTTTCTTTTCATCAAAGGAGGACACAAGGAGAACTGAATGTCCACTTCAGGCCACTGAGACTGATCTGTAAGTGCTGGAATTGGTGTTCCATATGCAGCCTTGAATTTTGCTACAGAATAATACTCATGCAAATATGGGTGCATATTTAGCTTGTGTTTGGAGGCCAAGAAAAGTATGGCATGCTCACAAGGCTTCCCAGTGTGTTGCCACTCAAGGCATCTGCATTCATGCAATTGAGTGTCAACAACATGCCTCCTGCCAGTCTTTGTATCTCTGACTTCAGCACCCCACAATGAGGATTTCTCAACATGCAAATGTGCAAGATTTCTGCTCCTGTTGACCACCTGCTGCACAACATCAGGAAGCTTATCTCCTTGAAGAACATCACCAAGCCTTCTTCTCAATTCCCACAACCTCATGATCATGATCCTGATCTGGTCAACCATGTCATGGAGAGGCAAGTCTTTTAACTCCTTCACTTTGTTGTTGAAACTTTCTGCCAAATTATTGTTGATATGATCACATTTGATGGCAGTGTTAAAACCAGACCTGTACCATAAAAGAGAATGGTAGGTTTCCAACCATGTACAAAACTTGACCCTATCCTCCTCAGAGCATGCTGCCTTAATCTTCTCAAGGTGATATGAATGTGTCTGCCTGGTGTAAGATCTTGCTGCTGGCCACATGCGTCCAAAATCATCTCCTCTGAATTTTTTGATCAAATTCATCCACATATGGCCGAAGCACTCCCTCTGCTCACCATGAGGGAAAACAATCTTCACTGCATTTTCTAAACCTTTACATGCATCTGTGTGCACTGCCAATGGAGAGACTGGCCCTATGCATCTTTTCAACTGCATCATGAACCATGTCCATGATGCCTCTGTCTCAGACTGAAACATGCCAATAGCTACAGGGAACATCCAATTGTGTCCATCTAAAGCATTGCATGCTGCTAGTTGAACATTCCACTTTCCAGTCAAGAAAGATGAGTCTATACTCAAATATGGACGACACCCTGCTTTGAAGCCATCGATGCAAGGCTTTAAAGACATGAAGAATTTAGAGAAGAAGACTTTCCCATCAGCTGTTACCTCAGTATCTATCTCGACAACACTGCCAGGTGACCTCTTCTCTACTTATGCTTTGAAGTTATAAAGCATTCGAAAGGTATTTGCCCAATCACCATATAGCTCTTTCATTGCCCTTTGCTTTGCCTTCCACACTGTAGTATAATTCAGCTTAATGGGGTACTACTTTTCCAAGTATATTTTCAGTCTCTTTGCAGTGCTGTTTGGTGTTGTGGCTAAAATGGGCTTGATCTTTTCTGCAACCCATAATGGTGATGTCATCTTTGTAACTGTTTGAGAACTTGTAATGCAAGTGTGAGGTTTTGGAATTTGATTCACTCTTATTGTCCTTCCATCAGGTTGGCGTCTAGGAGATATATACAACTTGCAAGGCTTGGCACCACCATCATAACCTATGCATTTTGCATAGAACTTATTTTTACCAGTCCACATAGTCTTGGTAGCAAACTCACGTTTGACTGCATATGTCCTGAAACACATCCTGAATTCATCCATGCTTGGAAACAATCTCCCAACTTCAATAACTGGGTCCTCTTTGTCATAAACTGTTACTAGCTCATCATCATGTGCATCATCTACATGAACTGCAGCATTTTCCAACAACTCTAGATCTATATCTGCCTCTTCATCTCTTAAATGGTTGTCACCATCATTTGCAGCTTCATCCCTCTTCTTCTCCTTGTCTCTGTCATCTATAGGAATGCCAAAAAGCTTTGCCATTTCAATGTCATCTATTGGTGCAATGACCAAATCAGTCCGGTCATGTATCTCAACTGAATTCCAATCAACAGTTACAATCCTTTGTGCATTACCATCTGCAGCCTCCCCTTGTGCATTAGCATCATCATCCTCCACTGCTAACACTTCCAACTCAGTAAGTATAGGCATTAATTGCCTTTGTGCAGCCCAATCATCCTCGACCATCTGAGCAGCCAGCTTCGAGGCCACATATCCAACCCTCGAATCAGGTTCCAGATCAATGAGTTGTGCTAAAAACAGAACAGTTTTCTTGTCCAACTGTTTCGCTCATCGATTTCATCAACTATATGTTCACCTGTCTCAACCCTAACATAGTCACATTTGTAATCATCAAATCGTAACAAAGAAACTTCTTGCTCTGGCCCCCAAACCACACAATCCCCAATTTTTTCCACCATTTTCCTCACCGCCTCCTCTCCCATGTTTATTAGCTCTTGGGGATCAACATGTTCTAATTCCACCTCCCATTTAACAACTGTGTCTCTCTCAATGATCTGCGTGCTGCCATCAACTAAAACAGCCCTAGAGGGAAAGAAATTGATGCGAAATTCGAAGGTTTGGCGCGCAACATCATCTCCCCTGTTTTTGGCGGGCACTATGAGCTAGCGGAAGCGAACAAAGATCTCAACCTTAGAGAAATTAAGTGCAGAGATACGGGATATACCGATTAGAAGTCCCCTCTCCATGCTCCATATCGTTCCCCCTCGCCCCGTTTAGCACACCCTCGCCTCCACAATCTAGCATCAATGGGCACGCTCAGATCTCGAATTGAGAAGAATGGGAGAGGAATTAGCTTTCAAATGGCACTCACCACCTTCACCGTCGAACGAAAGCGCCGCCGCCTAAATTAATTGTCGTGCCGCCGCCGCCGGCGCCGAGAACGATGGGTGAGGTCCGCTGCCGCCGTCGGGGAAGCTACAGTCAGTGTGACGCGCGCTCTCGGTCGGAAGCGGTTGGTTTGACTGGCTTGACTGGCTGTCCCAACCAACCGGTTTGGCTTAGCCCTAATCTTGGAACAAAGTTAAATGTGTCCTTACGACCATTTTAAGGCCCGTGTGGTCCTGGGATATTAGCTGCCTCACAACCGTCGCATGCGAGCTATTCTTTTCAACGATGTCGCTTTCCTTTCAATTCCACGTAAAGACGTCGCATAGGAGCTATAAGCCCGACAGATAATGGGTCTACTAGAGATGCTCTTAAAGAGAGATGATGTATTGTGTGGTCACTCTTTTTGTTTTCTTAAGAGCATGCTCGTGCGTTCTGTAGATCTAGTCTTGGATTGGAACCTCGCTCAAGTCGCATAGATGGAATCCAACATAAACACGAGCATACCATAAAAGAAAAACATAAACAATAGAAACAAAAGAAGTACAATTCTTAAGGCATAGCCCAAAGATTTATTCTGACCAAAACAACACGGAAAGTAAAAGGATATACGGAAAATCTCTACTATATAATTTGTGTTACGGTGGTTTTCACAGTTTTCGTCCGTCGGGCCATTTTTCATTTCCCCCCTAAATAACTTGGAACTCAACCCGCACTCCTTTCCCGTATGTACGTTAGACTGGTTTTTTCACTTTAGTCCCTTGAGAGGTCACGGACGCGGCGTAGGTGTCCGGACCAGCGGCATTGTCGGCAGCAAAGCACAGCTGTGGGTGGAGCCATGGAAGGCACGCTCGGGGCTGCTCACCTCTCACGTCACGGTGCAGCCCTGGTTTCTGAGAAGTGGAGGCGTGCATGGCGATGGTGGACGCGGTCGAACAGAAGCTTGTAGCAGCCGGGTTGAGCCTTGGAGGAGTTGCAGGCGGTGGAGAAGACAATCCGGAGCTCGTAGCCGGAGTTAGGGAAGAGGAGGCGCTCTACGGTGACGTAGAACGGCGGAACTAGGAGGCATGAGAGAGAGCTCTGGAGGGCTCAATCTGGTGGTGTCGAGGCGCCGGTTGGAGCTGCGTCGAGTGGGCCAAGCACTACTAGAGAAAAGCCTATACGAGGCGCACCTAAAAGCTTATGCGAGGCGCATATCATATGCGCCTCTAGCTTCAAGCCTCGGCTATTTTTTATGCGAGGCGCATATGATATGCGTCTCGCATATGTTTTATAATGCGCCTCGTATATTTATAGTATATGCGCCTCCTATAGTATCCTATATGTGCCTCCGGTAATATTTTCGAAATTCAAGTTTTACAGACCACTATAAATAATAATATACAGATATTCAAATATACAATATAGAACCAACATGAATACAATACATTACACATCAATCATGACATACAAGTTCATACATCAAGTGTTTGTGCCACAAGTTCACACCTTCGAGTACAAGTTCACAATCACATTACACCTTCGAGTACAAGTTCACAATCACATTACAACTCCAACGACGTAGCTCTACCTAGATGAAATAGAACACATAACCTACCATGAAGAGCAACAAGGTGGTGATCACGAGGAAGTTCCTCCACTTCTTCCTTCCATGCCTCCTCCACTTCTCTTCCGCCACCTCTCTACTCTCATAGCCTTGGTAGCTGTTGCCCGAGAAGTTGTTCACTTGCTTCTGGCAGTCTTTCCACTCCTCGTACACACCTGGAACCCGACAGACGTACAATTCTATTGACATAATTACTAGTCTACTTGGCACACCAGATCCGCCATAACATGTTCTAATCATCGACATTTCGAGCGAGGAATCGAGCGAGGGGAAGAATGAGCGGGGCTAGCGAATATATGCCTCGTCTCGAGTCTGACGGTACACAAGGCGCTGAGCCAAAGAGTACGGAGGAACTGGGGAGCAAGCGAAGAGACGAGGGCGTAGCAAATGTGTTCCAGGCGGAGCGAGGGAATCGACTGAGGTTGAGGCCGGCATCGCGAAGGGGATGGACATGCGTTATGTTGCTCCTTTATTTAGATAATGGAGCAAGCGTATGCTCTCCCTGAACCTTGTGATGGGCGTTGCGACAATGGCCGGCGAGGCGGCAACGTGCGCGCACACAAGCGGACGTCCATGAAGGCCTATAGTACTAGCTCTGAACCATCTCTTCTAGCTGATTCTTTTTGTCCATCATAGACAACTTTCTCACTCATGAGTCGTGAATGGTTTTCTAGATTCTTGCTAGAAGGGTTTAGCATATTAATTATTGCTACAAAAAATTTAAGCTTTTGCAAGTGGTGACAACTATTTGGAAGTACTCCTAGCCTTTTTCTTATGTGACGATGACATTTAATCCCTCCGTCCAGAAATAACTGACTTGAGTTTATTTAGATTCGAATGTATCTATATCCTAAAATGCGTCTAGATATATTTAAATCTACACAAACCCAAATCAGTTATTCTTGGACGAAAAGAGCAGATACTTTGTCTCAATGAGAATTACAAATCAGTGGAGTACTTGCACGAGAGAGGAGCAACGCCAACGGGATTGCTCTTCGGAGCGGTGGAATACGGAATGCATTGGGTTGGGATAATAGAGAAGTTGATGTTCATGGAGGGGAGAAGAACAAGAGTGAAGTGTTTCATAGGGGTTAGATCGAATGCATTTTATGTTTTCACATCCGACATGTAATTCTTTTTAGAAGCCGTAGCAACGCACGGTCATTCAGCTAGTGGTTATAATTTTCTAATGTAACTCTGCCTTATTATGATCTTATAGACGATTGCCACTCGATCATCGTCCCTAACGACGGCCCCCATGGCCAGGTTTTTGGTATCAATGTGTACCTGATAAGGATAGTCCCTTTGTGCTGAACGATTGTAACAGCCTGATCATGCAATGACATTCTCTCTTGACGTCAAACAAAAAGCCCAATAATTACACCACTTATTTGATTTAGACCAGCGTTTTGTGTGGGGATAATATTACATTTCGTTCATATTAGATTTATACCAGCGTTTTGTGTCGGCATAATTACACCGCGTTCTTATTGGATTTAGATCAGCCCGATAATAATTATAAAGAAAGCAAGGACTGGATTCCTGAAAAATGTAAAGTGGTACCATTTCTTAAATTTGACATGAACAATGCGGTAGTTTTATATGCTATTAACTCGTAGGATCATCTTTGTTCCGAGCAGGAGATCGGTATATAGTATATTTTACGGAGCCTGCCGTGACATTAAAATATAATTTTCTAAGAAGCAAGACAAATCCTAGACTTTAAGCTGAGCAAATCATGCAAGGATGGATATGCATGCGTCGTCACCACATGTAGACATCGTGCCATCGTCACGTGTGCAGTGCTCGCTATTTTGTGGGTAAATTGATTCTCAGATTGGGCCCCGACCAAGCGAGGCAAAATCGGAACCCTGTCCACGCAACCTCAAGGATCAAGTCACATAGATGGAGTCCAACACAAACAAGAGCATATATATACCCTAAAAGAAAAACATAAACAAGAGGAATAAAAAAAAGGACAATTCTTTCCTTAAATTGTGGTGAGTTGCAGGAGATTAAGGCATAGCCCCTAGGTTTATTCTGGGCAACACAACACAAAAAGTAAAAGGAAATCATGGAAAATATTAATTTTCTAATTTAACTCTGCCTTATTATGATCTTATGCTCAGTCGTACCTAACGACGACCCCCATGGTCAGGTCGTTGGGCCAAACACCACTTGACGTATTCGCCGTCATCCGCCCGACAATGTTGCTAACACCGACGATTAGGTCTAAACCCAGGTGAATCATACCCTTCGTCCTCGTTGAAATCCTGCTCGTCTGCCAAGGCCGAGGGGTGGACTTCATCCTGCGCCAGCCACAACTCATCGATCTGTGTGACGGTCATGTGGCAGCGGACCACGATGCTATCGTCACGGATGAGAGAATTTTTTTAATCTGATATCATGAAACCAGTAGGAACATTTCTTAAACCTAGAGAACATTCTCTATGTACCCCGTAAACAATTCTTTTTGGAAATGCGAACGCTTTTGTGATAAGTCAGCTATTTGAAGCTGATAGAATACTGTTATTACTAAATCCATTCACTTTTTAAATAATTTCTCTATTTTTATATAATTTTATGACCTAGGTGTTGTATGAGGTAACTTCGAAACTCTAAATGGACGATACCAAGTCTGACTTGACAAGATCAGACTCAACATAGATACATCATCTAATTTAAAATATTTATTTATGTGATTTTTTAGTCCCTTGAATTAACATAGATACATCATCTAATTTATGTGTATCAACGTGACATCTCTGCCAATCTTCTTCTTCGGTCCACATCATGGGCTTCAGTATTCCTAATTTAGAATGTCCTAGCGCTTGAATTTTAGCCATGATTTCTTCATGATTTTTACTTATTGTTGTGTGTAGATGATATAGCTGAAATATAGAGGAACCTAGTGTTTTTACTAATGGCATAGACCCTAGTCTTAAGAATTACATTGCCATAGATATTTATGTTCTTTCATGTAGTGTTGTAATGGGGCCTCTTTTAGTTCACCATCCGATTAAATCAGATGTGAGCTAAATCAACTGGTAATTTTTGTTTTTTGTTCCGAATTCTTTTTTCTGTAGCCATTAGTAATTTATGTGTTGCAATATTATTTCGTGTTTGTACTACTTCATTTTCCCCAAATTATGAAAACATTTTCGCTAGAAGGTTGCTTTTGTTGCTCTCAGCATGGATAATAACCCCAAGAGAACGGTGAATATCTTGTGGCCATATTTATTCTGGTGAATTCTTGAATCTATTGTATTGGTAGATTGAAAAATAGAAACCATAGCAACGCACGAACATTTAACTTGTAAAAGTAAACAGACCAAATCATGCATGTCTGCACGCATAGGTTCAACACATGGCGGACTGTGTTCCACTGAGGCCTCATCGGTTTATTTACAAAATTATCTGCAAATTTTGAAGAGCTGTGGATCTCCCATTGTCGCTAGAAAAGAGAAAAATATAGTGGTGGGTACTACCAACCATGTGCTGCCCAGGTATGCACTATGGGTCTGTTTGATTTGTATCCAAGCCAGCCACGCCAATTCAAGGGCACGCCAATATTTTGGCGAAGGAATGCTCAGCCCCCATTTTACCAGCGTGTGGGCGTGGAAACTAGAGTGACCACCAAAATTTTGGCGTAGCACACAAAATTTGGCATCAATCCAAATGCCAGCACATTCTACTAGTTAACGCCAAAATTCTGGTATGGCAACCGCGGGCCACAATCCAAACAGACCCTATGTCCACTACCATGACTCGTTGGTTTGCACCAGTACAAGGTACGCTTAAAATGAATATTGATGCTTCCTTTTGCCATGATTCTGGTCAAGCAACAATGGCCAAGTGATCTGCTCTATAGCCGACATGCTCCCAGTTTGCACAAGTGCAGAGGAAGCTGAAGATACCGCCCTTCTAACTTGCCTGCTCTAAATATCATACCAAAAAATGCTGCCGTTGAGTCTGATTGTGCGGGTGTGGTTACAACAGCGAAGGCAGGACACCAAGATCTATCAAGTTTGTGCTTCATCTACAGAGAGATCGACCGCCGGAGGAGAGAAGACTATTATTTTTCTGTTTATCTTGTTAAGAGAGATTCACTACAGGAATAGGAAGCCACGCCGACGGCCAAACGTCGGGGTCGTCGGCGTAGCCATCGTCCAGGCCAGCCCTGCCAAGCATCAGTTGGTGTAGAATTGCCCTCAGCATATCCTATGCTACGCCGACGGCTGCCCTCGGCGTAGCTATTTTTTATCTTACCTTATTAAACTTTGAAAAATCATAACTAAATCATTCTAATTCAGAAAAATACAAATAATATATCAAAATTTGCAGAAAAATAAGACCTATCTATCTACACTCAAATATTACACATTTGTAAATAAAAATTAAGTGAAACATAAAACATTATATATAGTTTAAAACGAGCATAAAAAATTCAAAAACGATCGAAACAATGTGAAACCTTCGCGTGGTGTTATATTATGTGACATAGTTATAAGGAAAATATCAAACTTGGTATATTGATTATGTCTCAATAAAACCTTCACAAAATTACCTATCTCATTCGAGGTTTATTGGCTTTCGGGTCAAATGACCAATGTTATGGCTAGAATCAAGGCATAGTTTGTGATAATGTGTCCATATTGTGCATACATGTGCAACATGGGATGGCGAACAATGTTGCAGGAGGAAGTTTTTCTTTTCGTCGCACCAAAAAGCCATTTCCCATTTTCTAAGCACAAAAAATGGACGGTTTTGTGAAGCAACCACCAAATGCTAATTCAAAATGCTACCACCACATTTTACAAAAAATACTAGATCACCTTATATGGACAATGTCCCAACAGGGGATCTAAAATCTTTTCGTCCACCTCTGGTGAAAAAGATAAATTTCTGCCGAATCGGTAGGAAGTGAGCTAGATATGAACTACAGGTACATGATCCGATGCTCATGTTTTTTTACAAAAATCATTTTTAGGTTCACAATATGCTATTTTATCAAAGATCCAATGCAAGTTTAGCGAGGCTTGGCCCCGAGCTAAGAATCTTCATGCCCGCCGTTCGGCAAAGTTTGACGATAGTTTAAAACGGGCATACAAAATTCAAAAACGATTGAAACAATGCGAAGCCTTTGCTTGGTGTCATATTATGTGACATAGTTATAAGGAAAATATAAAACTTGGTATATTGATTATGTCTCAAAAAAACCTTCACAAAATGACCTATCTCATTCGAGGTTTCTTGGCTTTCGGGTCAAATGACCAATGTTATGGCTAGAGTCAAGGAATAGTTTGTGATAATGTGCCCATATTGTGCATACATGTACATCATGGGATGGCAAACAATGTTGCAGGAGGAAGTTTTTCTTTTCGTCGCACCAAAAAGCCATTTCCCATTTTCCGATAACAAAAAGCGAACGGTTTTGTGAAGCAACCACCAAATGGTTAATTCAAAATGCTACCACCACATTTTACAAAAATAATATACAACCTTATATGGACAATGTTCCAACAGGGGGATCCAAAACCTTTCCGTCCACCTCTGGTGAAAAAGACAAATTCCTGCCGAATCGGTAGGAAGTGGGTCAGATATGAACTACAGGTATATGATCCGATGCTAACGTTTTTTACAAAAATCTTTTTGGATTCACAATATGATATTTTATCAAAGATCCAATGCAAGTTTAGCGAGGCTTGGCCCCGAGCTAAGAATCTTCATGCCCGCAGTTCGATAAAGTTTGACGATAGTTTAAAACGGGCATAAAAAAATCAAAAACGATCGAAACAATGAGAAACCTTCACGTGGTGTCATATTATGTGACATAGTTATAAGTAAAACTTGGTATATTGATTATGTCTCAAGAAACCTTCACAAATGACCTATCTCATTCGAGGTTTCTTGGCTTTCGGGTCAAATGACCAATGTTATGGCTAGAATCAAGGCATAGTTCGTGATAATGTGCCCATATTATGCATACATGTGCATCATGGGATGGCGAACAATGTTGCAGGAAGAAGTTTTTCTTTTCGTCGCACCAAGAAGCCATTTCCCATTTTCCGATCACAAAAAACGGACGGTTTTGTGAAGCAACCACCAAATGGCTAATTCAAAATGCTACCACCACATTTTACAAAAATACTATACCACCTTATATGGACAATGTCCCAACAGGGGGATCCGAAACCTTTCCGTCCACCTCTGGTGAAAAAGGCAAATTCCTGCCGAATCGGTAGAAAGTGGGTCAGATATGAACTACAGGTACATGATCCGATGCTCATGTTTTTTTACAAAAATGATTTTTAGGTTCACAATATGCTATTTTATCAAAGATCCAATGCAAGTTTTCTTTTTCATCGCACAAAAAAGCCATTTTTCATTATCCGAGCGCAAAAAGGGGATTTTCTGAAGCAACCACCAAATAGCTACTTCAAAAACGGAGGGTTTGTGATTAGTTGATATGGATATAATATTTGGATTCCTCTCATTTTTATGATCAATTTAGACATATTATTTGTCGAATTCCGATTTACGGATTTAAAGATATTAATTATTCCATATTAAATAAAAAAAATAAAAAAGTAAAATTATTATATTTTTATTTGAATTCAATAATATTTTTACTTATTTATTAATGTTTACTTAAATAATTGTTTGTAATTTCAAAAAATAAAAACATGTGACATGATGATATAAGAGTTAATATGATTGATATCATAGTATTGACAACAATGTATGAATTACTTTGCGGAAACAGATTTTGAAGGAACGAGAAAGTTAAGCGTGCTGGAGTTGGGTGACCGGCCGGAAAGTTTGATCAAGACTGGAATTTAATGAAATGTTAAGTATAATTAGTGTTAAAAATGTTTAAAGTGAGAGATTAACGAGTCAAACAATTCAAAGAATAAAAAAATTGAGAAAAAAAATAAAAAAAATTTGAATTTTATTTTTTAAAATAAAAATTTGTAACCGGCCGACAGGCTATGCCGACGCCGCTACGCCGAGGGCAAAGCCGTCGGCGTAGCATACGCCGACAACATTTCGATACGCCGACGGCTTGTGTGTGCCCCGCCGAGGGAGACATTTGCCGAGGAGGCTACGCCGAGGGCAGCCGTCGGCGTACCATATGCCGAGAGCATTCTGGCCTTAAACCGTCGGCGTAGCGCGCGCGTCCTGTAGTGATTGTAATATTGTTACCCGTGAACCGGCAAAATTAGCTCGAGTAGAAGGAACGGTATGTTTTTGGTATCAATGTGTACCTGATAAGGTTAGTCCCTTTGTACTGAACGATTGTAACAGCCTGATCATGCAATGACATTCTCTCTTGACGTCAAACAAAAAGCCCAATAATTACACCACATTCTTATTTGATTTAGACCAGCGTTTTGTGTGGGGATATTTACATTGCGTTCTTATTAGATTTATACCAGCGTTTTGTTTCGGCATAATTACGCCGCGTTCTTATTGGATTTAGATCAGCCCAATAATAATTATAAAGAAAGCATGGACTGGATTCCTAAAAAATGTAAAGTGGTACCGTTTCTTAAATTTGACATGTACAATGTGGTAGTTTTATATGCTATTAAAACGTAGGATCATCTTTGTTCCGAGCAGGAGATCGACTTGAGAAAATCATGCAAGGATGGATATGCGTCGTCACCACATGTAGACATCGTCACGTGTGCAGTGCTCGCTATTTTGTGGGTAGATCGATTCTCTCAGATTGGGCCCCGATCGACCAAGCGAGGCAAAATCGGAACCCTGGAGGTCCATCTTGTCCACGCAACCTCAAGGATCAAGGATCAAGTCACATAGATGGAGTCCAACATAAACAAGCGCAAGAAAAAGGGACACTTCTTTCCTTAAACTTGGGTAAGTTGCAGGAGATTAAGGCATAGCACATACTCCCTCCGTTTCAAAATATAAGATGTTTTAGCTTTGCGAAGAAAATGTATCTAGACTTGTTTTAGTGTATAGGTTCATTCAAGTTTGGAGTGAATCTACATAGTAAAACAATTCTAGATACATTTGTTTCACAAATCTAAAACATCTTATATTTTAAAACAGAGGGAGTAGGTTTATTCTGGCCAACACAACACAGAAATTAAAAGGAAATCATGGAAAAAGATTAATTTTCTATTTAACTCTGCCTTATTATGATCTTATTATATGCTTGGTTGACCCTAACGACGGCCCCCACGGCCGGGTCGTTGGGTCAAACACCACTTGATGTATTGGTTATCATCCGCCCGACGACGTTGCTGATGCCGGCGAGGAGGTCTAAACCCAGGTGAATCATACCCTTCGTCCCCGTCGAAATCCTGCTCGTCTGCCAAGGCCGAGGGGTGGACTTCATCCTGCGCCAGCCACGATGCATCGATCTGCGTGATGGTCACATGGCAGCGGACCACTATGCTGTCGTTGCGGATGAGATGGTCGCGGCGCCTCTCCAGCTCCTCCGTCATGATGAACTCCTCGTGGCCGCATCCTGGCCCCGGTTCCTCGCGGGGTATGGGGGCAACATCGATCGCGTTGCTGTGAGGGTAGTAGTGGCCGGCATGGGGAATGCCGGCATTGGGGATGCCGGTGAAGACACCGGTCTCGCCTGGGAGCTCGTACGCGGGGTCACTACTGGAAAAACCATCTTCGGTTCGATCCGAACAAGCCCAGCAGTCCCGGCCCGTCACGAACCGCGACTAGTGCTAGCACTAGTCCCGGTCCGTGAGGCCTCCAACGGCTAGAAATGGCCATAATCATTAGTCCCGGGTTGGACCAGAGCATTAGTCCCGGTACGGCCCGGGACTAATAAGCTAGAGCGGGGCAACAACTCTTTCGGGGACTATTAGTCCCGGGTCGTATCACGGCCCGGGACTAATTGTCCATCACTATATATACAGCTCCCTGGCCAGCTTCCCTAAAGCATATGGTGGCCATTTTTCTCAAAGAAAGCAAGAGAGTTCATGCCATTTTTTTTCTCAAGATTTGTCAAGATTTAGTTTGCAACACCTAAATCCAAAGCTTTAAAAGGTTAGAACTTCATTCTTTCATCTCTTATTGCTACTTTAGCTCTATATAATGCTCTAGAAGTATAGAGATATGGATCAAATGCATGCATGCTCTAGAAGTAGCTAGAAGGATTTTGATATATATGTGTAACAAATTTTGATTAGGCACATAGTTACTGAAAATTGAAATGTGTAATTTTAGAGTTTCAGAGCTTAGAATGGAATGAGGTTTTCACTGATAGAACAATAATAAAAAACTCCACATTTATCATGTTGATTGTTTTCTCCAATTCACAAATTGGTGCATGTAAATTTTTCAAAATTCAAAATTAATGCTCTACAAGCTCTCAATATAACTTGTAATAATTTTATCATGTTGTGTAATGGTTTTTGATATACTTTTACTATAATGCAGATGGTCCGGAAATGGATGTACGGTACTGACCGACGCTCTGGCGAGTTCATTAATGGCGTGCATGAATTCATCCGTGTTGCTGATGCAAACAAGCACAATGGTTTTGTATTCTGTCCATGTAATGGATGTAGGAATCAGAAGGATTACTCTGACTCAAAAACCCTTCACAGCCACCTGTTGAAGTCCGGCTTCATGCCCAGTTATAATTGTTGGACCAAGCACGGAGAGAGAGGGGTTATAATGGAAGACAATGAAGAAGAGGAGGATGACAACTATCATGGTTTCCCTGAGTACGGAGATACTTCCATGGGGGATGCTGAAGGGGAGGATGAAGAAGAGACACATGATGAACCCGCTGATGATCTTGGTCGGACCATTGCCGATGCACGAAGAGATTGTGAAACTGAAAAGGGTAGGGAGAAGTGCAATCACATGCTAGAGGATTACAAAAAGTTGTTGTACCCAAATTGCGAAAATGGTCTGAAAAAGCTGGGCAGCACACTGGAATTGCTGCGATGGAAGGCTTAGTGTGCTATACCTGACTCCTCATTTGAAAAGTTGCTGAAAATGATGAAGAATATGCTTCCAAAAGATAATGTATTGCCCGCCAGTACATACAAAGCAAAGAAGGTTGTCTGCCCTCTAGGTTTAGAGGTTCAGAAGATACATGCATGCCCTAATGACTGCATCCTCTACCGCGGTGAGGAGTATGAGAATTTAGATGCATGCCTGGTATGCACTTCACTTCGGTATAAGATTAGACGAGATGACCCTGGTGACGTTGAGGGCGAGCCCCCCCGGAAGAGGGTTCCTGCGAAGGTGATGTGGTATGCTCCTATAATACCACAGTTGAAACGCTTATTCAGAAACAAAGAGCACGCCAAGTTGTTGCGATGGCATAAAGAGGAACATAAGTCAGACGGGATGTTGAGACACCCCGCTGATGGGTCGCAATGGAGAAAAATCGATAGGAAGTACCCGGACTTTGCAGATGACGCAAGGAGTTTAAGGTTTAGTCTAAGTACAGATGGCATGAATCCCTTTGGGGAGCAGAGCTCCACTCATAGCACCTGGCCCATGACTCTATGCATCTATAACCTTCCTCCTTGGTTGTGCATGAAGCGCAAGTTCATTATGATGCCAGTGTTGATACAAGGTCCGAAGAAACCCGGCAACGACATTGATGTGTACCTAAGGCCATTAGTGGAAGAACTTTTACAGTTGTGGCACGAACCCGGGATACGCGTGTGGGATGAGCACAAGCAGGAAGAATTTAACCTCCGAGCATTGCTTTTCGTAACAATCAATGATTGGCCTGCTCTTAGTAACCTTTCAGGACAGTCAAACAAGGGATACAATGCATGCACACACTGTTTAGATGAGACTGCAAGTATATATTTGGAACATTGTAAGAAGAATGTATACAATGAGCATCGTCGATTTCTTTTGGCCAAGCATCCCTTAAGAAAGAAAGGCAAGCATTTCAACGGTCTGGCATGTCACCAGACGAAGCCTAAGGAGCGTACTGGTGCTGATATATTTGATATGGTCAAAGATTTGGATCAACTGGTAACCTTTGGAAAGGGTCCTGGAGGAAAATCTGTTCCGAAAGATGCTGAAGGACACACACCCATGTGGAAGAAGAAATCTATATTTTGGGAGCTACCATATTGGAAATTCTTAGAGGTCCGCTCTGCAATCGATGTGATGCATGTGACGAAGAATCTTTGCGTGAACTTGTTAGGCTTCTTGGGCGTGTATGGGAAGACAAAAGATACACCGGAAGCACGAAAGGACCATCAACGTATGAAAGACCCAGATGGCCTGCATCCAGAATGGTTTCAAGGTCATGCCAGCTACGCTCTTACCAAAAAAGAGAAGGAAATATTTTTTGAATGCCTAAGCAGTATTAAAGTCCCGTCTGGCTTCTCGTCGAATATAAAGGGGATAATAAATATGGTAGAAAAAAGTTCCAAAACCTAAAGTCTCATGACTGCCACGTGATTCTGACGCAAATGTTTCCGATTGCATTGAGGGGGCTTCTACCAGATAATGTTCGAGTACCCATTGTGAAGCTATGTGCATTTCTCAATGCAATCTCTCAGAAGATAATCAATCCTGAAGATCTACCACGGTTACAGAATGATGTGGTCCAATGTCTTGTCAGTTTTGAGTTGGTGTTCCCACCATCCTTCTTCAATATTATGACGCACCTGCTGGTTCACCTAGTCGAAGAGATTTCCATTCTTGGTCCTGTATTTCTACGCAATATGTTTCCCTTTGAGAGGTTCATGGGAATCTTAAAGAAATATGTTCGTAAACGTGCTAGGACAGAAGGAAGCATCTCCAAGGGCTATGGAACAAAGGAGGTCATTGACTTTTGTGTTGACTTCGTTCCTGACCTTAAGCCGATTGGTCTTCCTCAATCGTGGTATGAGGGGAGACTGAGTGGAAAGGGTACTCTAGGAAGGAAATCAATAATATGTAGAGACGGACATTCTTACACCGAAGCACATTACACCGTTCTACAGAATTCTATCTTGGCAGCCCCATATATCGAGGAACACAAGAAAATCTTACGCTCCAACAACCCTGGAAAGCATGACTCTTGGATTAGAGATGAACACATGAAGAGTTTCAGCGGTTGGTTGCAACATCTCATCAAAAACAACACTCTTGGAGATCAGCTATACTTGTTGTCTAGGTCATCATCTTCGACTATATCGACTTTCCAAGGGTACGAGATAAATGGGTATACATTTTACACGATAGCCCAAGATAAAAAGAGCACCAACTAAAATAGTGGTGTCCGCTTTGATGCAACAGACAACATTGGGTCAAAGACCACATATTATGGTTACATAGAGGAGATATGGGAACTTGACTATGGACCTACTTTTAAGGTCCCCTTGTTTTGGTGCAAATGGGTCAAGCTTACGGGAGGAGGGGTTGAGGTAGACAAGAAATAAGGAATGACATCGTTGGATCTCAACAATCTTGGGTACTTAGATGAACCATTCGTCCTAGCCAATCATGTGGCCCAGGTTTTCTATGTGAAGGACATGTCTACCAAACCTAGAAAACGAAAAAATAAGAAAAAGAATACATCAGACGATGAGCCAAAGCGCCACATAGTTCTTTCAGGAAAAAGAAACATCGTGGGAGTGGAGGACAAGATAGACATGTCAGAAGATTGTGATAAGTTTCATGAAATTCCGCCCTTCGCGGTGAAGGATGACCCAAGCATCATGTTAATGAATGAAGATGCTCCATGGATACTACGGGATCAGAAAGGAACACACGCGAAGAAATGATATGTAATAATTGTAACATTTTACGAGTGAAGATGTTCCATGCATGTGTCCATTTTTATAGTGTTGTCTGCAAACAAACTTGAGTGTGTTAGTCCCGTTTTGTGGCTGGACCGGGACTAAAGGAGGGCCTTTAGTACCGATTCATACTTACCATTAAGATCTGATCTCCAAACGCGTGATGTCACATATTAGGGAGTGCCTCTATGACCAGTTTCTCGGAGATGCCGGAGGACTGGGCTCCGTCGGTATCTCCCTGAAACTAGCCGTAGTGGTGTCCCTGCTCTCGAAAACCATCTTGCAGCTTGTAACTTCTCTAACTAGATCAATACGCCTGGGAGCTAACTAATTTCACATATTAGGGAGTGCCTCTATGACCAGTTTCTCGGAGATGCCGGAGGACTGGGCTCCGTCGGCATCTCCCTGAAACTGGCCGTAGTGGTGTCCCTGCTTTCAAAAACCATCTTGGAGATGCCTCAAACTGGATGGAGGACTGGACTCATAAGGATGCCTATTTATAGTACAAGCAACTCGGCATAATGTCGACACTCACGACATAATGTCGACACTCACCCCTATTATTAGTGCTGACTCATCTTTAGTACTGGTTGGTGTCTCCAACCGGGACTAAAGGTTCATCTTTAGTCCCGGTTGGTGACACCATCCGGGACAAGGTACAAGCCGCACGACATAATGTCGACACTCACCCCTATTATTAGTGTTGCCTGGCCCAGTCTACCGCAATCCCTTTAGTCGTGGTTGGTTTCTCCAACCGGGACTAAAGATGAACCCTCTCTTTATATAGGCATTTCCCTCTATTTATTATCCGGGACTAAAAGCTCTCGTAGAAAGGAAAGGGCGGGAAAACTTGGCGGGAAGAGGTGGGAAATGGCGGAAAATATCTTTAGTCCCGGTTTGTGACTACAATCGGGACTAAATGGATATTATATTAAGATTCATTATATTTTTCTGATAATAATAGGCATATTTTTTGTTTTATTTGGATTATTACAATAAAAGATATGATTTTTCAAAGTTTTTATATTTGATTTGAATTAAAAAAGAAATTTTACAAATGAAATAATTTATAAATGATGCAAAAAAGATAAATGGATATTATATTAAGATTCTTTATATTTTTTGATAATAATAGACATATTTTTTGTGTTATTTGGATTATTACAATAAAAGATATGATTTTCCAAAGTTTTTATATTTGATTTGAATTAAAAAAAGAAAATTTACAAATGAAATAATTTATAAATGATGCAAACAGATAAATGTATATTATATTAAGATTCTTTATATTTTTCTGATAATAATAGACATATTATTTGTGTTATTTGGATTATTACAATAAAAGATATGATTTTTTAAAGTTTTTATATTTGATTTGAATTAAAAAAAGAAAATTGACAAATGAAATAATTTATAAATGATGCAAACAGATAAATAGATATTATATTAAGATTCTTTATATTTTTCTGATAATAATAGACATATTATTTGTGTGATTGGGATTATTACAATAAAAGATATGATTTTTCAAAGTTTTTGAATTAAAAAAGAAAATTTAAAAAAAACAATTAGTCGCGGGTCGTGGCTGGACCCGGGACTAAAGGGTGCCTGCGCGCGCGAAAACGAACCTGCCAAAAAAACAATTAGTCCTGGGCCGTGGCTTTACCCGCGACTAAAGGGGGGTCTTTAGTCGCGGGTTAAGCCACGACCCGGGACTAAATACCCTTTGGTCACGGGCGGTGGCTTAGCCCGGGACTAAAGGTCTGTCTGTATATATTCCGCGCGCCAGGGGGCTACCCAACACTTAGCATTTCTCGACGAACGAAGCAGACGAAGACGAAGCATTGAAGACGCAGGGGAGGTGCTGCCCAGACGCCGATTCCATCGCGTCGCCGCCCTCGTCTCCGGTCTTGCGTGCTCCGCTGCTCCGCCGTGTCGTGCTCAGCCATGCCGCCACGCCGCCGCGCGCTGTCCCGCCGCCCCGCAACGCGCGCCGCCGTGCCGCCGCGCGCTGTCCCGCCGCCCCGCAACGCGCGCCGCCGCGCGCTGTCCCGCCGCCCCGCAATGCGCGCTGTCCCGTCGCCCCGCAATGCGCGCCGCCATAACGCCACGCGCCGTCCCGCCGCCCGCAACGCCGCCGCCTCGACGTGCGTTTTTTAGCTAGGATTTTTTTGTTTCTTTTTTTATATCTTAGTAGAATTTTTAGTAGCATTTTTAGTTTCTTTTTTTAGGAATATATAATTGCTTTTAGTTTCTTTTTTTAGAATATATATTTGTTTATATAATTGATTTTAGTTGTTTTTAGGAATATATAATTGATTTTAGTTTCTTTTTTTAGAATATATATTTGTTATATAATTGTTTTTAGTTGTTTTTAGGAATATATAATTGTTTTTAGTTTCTTTTTAGGAATATATAATTGTTTTTAGTTTCTTTTTATAGGAATATATAATTGTTTTTAGTTTCTTTTTTTAGGAATATATAATTGTTTTTAATTGTTTTTAGGAATATATAATTGTTTATATAATTGTTTTTAGTTTATTTTTTTAGGAATATATAATTATTTTTAGTTGTTTTTAGGAATATATAATTGTTTTTAGTTGTTTTTAGGAATATATAATTGTTTTTAGGAATATATAATTGTTTATATAATTGTTTTTAGTTTCTTTTTTTAGGAATATATAATTGTTTTAGTGATTATTTTGTTTTATTTATTAAGATTAGAATTAGGATTAGGATTAGGGTTATTTTTTTGTTTAAGTTATTATAATTAGGATTATATTGTTTTAGTTATTAGGATTATTGTTTTTTCTAACCTGTTTAACTCTCATTTTTTTATAGATAATTAAGTCATGGATCCATCCGAATATCCTGGTGGCATCGGTGAAGGTTTTCTTCAGGGCATGATAAGAGGTGAAGACATTACTACCGGCACCGAAGATATTTTGCTCGAGGAAGATATTTCCTCATATCTGAATCCATCCGGTGATGGACTAGAGGAAAACCTAATGTACCAAGGGGAAGTCCAGATGGACGAAGGGCAAACAAATAACAACAATAATGATGGCCCCTCGACAGGATCCGGCGAGGTACATATATATATAAAGTCTCGTGTTACCTCTATTCAATAACTGATCTAGATATATATTAATCACTCTCTCTTCTTCTTTTAGCCCACCGGATCGAAGCAATCGACAGCTCGAACGAAACGAGGGCCGAACAAAAAGTTGGATGGTAATCAGAGGTTCACCATCGAAAAAATAGATGATGATGGTGAACCGATTGCTCCAGAGAAGCACCGGAGAATGTTTATAAATCAATGCGGGGTGCTTGTTAGGGACAACCTGCCGATCACCATCCAAGAATGGAATAAGTCAAAGAAAGCCGGTGAAGAATCCAACAGTTATGTCACCGATGATGCCAAAGATGACCTTTGGCAGAAGCTCATAACGCATTTCATACTACCTCCAGAGTATGAGGAATTTGAGGTAGATGGTATTACCCCAAGGCCGGGTGGGCTTGAAAATAGAGCGAAAGTCAAGGAGTGGGCACTAAGCAAGATGGCTGAACTGTACCGGAACCACAAGAAAAATTTATACGCGAAATATGTCGCGAAAAAGAAAACTCCAGACTTCAAAGGAGTAAACGAGTAGTTGAGAGAACAGTGGCCCGATTTTGTACAGTACAAGCAATCTGATAAAGCAAAGGCAAAGTCGGCAAAGAACGCGTTAAATGCGGCCAACAAGAAATACCATCATAAACTGGGGACAGGTGGCTACAAGAGTGCCGTCCCTAAGTGGGAAACTATGGAGAAGGAAATGAGGGATCGAGGCGTCACTCCTGGTACAGATGGATGGCCAGAGAGGTCAAAGCACTGGTGGTACGGGCACGGGGGATCCTTGGACCCAGAAACAGGGAAGACATTATTTCATGATAAAATTCTAAAACCCTCCCGAGAACTTATTCAAGCAATGAACGGTGCTCAATTGGGATTGTTCCGTCCCGAGAGAGAGAACGACGAGCTGACACGCGCCCTAGGGAATCCTGAAAAGGGAGGGCGAACACGAGGCAAAGGCGCCGGTGTCTCGTGGAAGAAAGGGTTTCCTCAGTACGATGCCAGTTACAGAAGCCGTCAGAGAAAGAAGGACCGGGAGGCAGACCGGATCTCCAGGGTAGAGCAGGACCTAGATGATCTGAAGAACCTCATGCATGAAATTAGCCAAAGGCCGCCGTCGTCAACTCACCCGTCTGATGATCCTGCATTGGATCTTAGCCAACAGAGAAGCAACGTGGCTTCCACGGAGGTCCATGCTGATGATCAAGCACTGCTGGATGATGCACCGACTCCTCACTACCCCGTGGAAGATGTCAGAGAGATGGCACAATGTGAGCTACATCAACCAATGAACAACCTGTCCTTCAAGGTGGCGATCGGCACTGCTTTACCTTGTCTACCTGGAGCACTCCACCATTCACTTCCGATTCCACCAGGCTATGCTCGTGTCACGGTGGATGACATAGTGGAGGATTTTGCGGACCTAGAGATTGAAATCGCTACGCCTGAAGGCCTTACGAAACTAGGAGATGTCAAGCGCAACATCATTCTATGGAATAAGAAGTACATCAAGTTTCCAGGCTCGGCGCCAAGGCCACCGACTCCAAGGAATCCAAATCCACCCCGCATCGAATATCGTCAACCTCCAAGTCCACCCCAACCCGATTATCGCCAACCTCCAAGTCCACCCCAACCCGATTATCGCCAACCTCCAAGTCCACCCCACCCCGCTGACGATCGCCGCAGCAGGAGTACATCAACTCGATCTCCGCTTCCGCCTCCGTGCAATACTACTACCTCGTCGAAGAAACGGAAGTTTGACGGTCCCCCGCGCCCCACATCGAAGAAAGGTCAAACGCCGAAGATAGTCGATATCCCGCCGGCTCTTCCAAAGAGACCTTATGACAAGACCGATGAGGAAACTAACGCGGATGTGGCTGCCCAAGTTAAGGCGCATTTTGCACCCAAAAAGCCTGAGCCAAAGCCGGTATATAACGAAAAAACCAAAAAGTGGGCTAAGTCCTTTCTTGAGCAACCATCCCAGATATCGATGAATCTGGAATCAGACTATGACCAGGAGATTATTAAGCAAGCACAGAAGAAAAAATCACAAGTGCAAAAAGCGGAAAGCAAGTTGCCCAACTCGGAGCACAGAAGAATCAATCGATCGCCCCGCTCAAAGTCATTTCAGACCTCGACAAGGCCTTCAGAGCTGAAATGGATATGGACATGCAAATAATGGACCCTAGAGCCCGTAATAGTGCTGCACTTATGGGAATCACTGTATCGCAGGCCAAAGCACTTGCTAACGAAGCAAATATGTCTCTTGGTCAATATTTAGGCTATGAAGATACGCTAGTGGGTCAGCTAGTACGACAGTATGTCCAAGAGGCGCCTCTAGTCAGTAATGAGGAGCTCACGCGTCTATCCACACATATGCGAAATCTGCACGAATGGTACATGTCGCAAGCACAAAAAAAGCATCAGAAAGATTGGATTCCGGTGGACGTTAGAACGGAGCATCACTTCAAACCATACTCGATACAGATTCAAATGACCGAACTGTTTTAGTTATACAACCAGCGCGCCCTCGACAAATCTATCATAGGTTGCTACTGTCTGTAAGTTATTTATTTCTATAATTAAGTTTGTAGCTTTAGCTCGTTCATTGCATTTAATATATTATCCTAACTATATATATCCTTTTGTATGATGATATTATATTCTGCAGAATGAAGATGCTTGAATGCAAAAGAGCTAGAAGATACGACGTTGGGTTCATTGACCCATATATCATTAATGAATATACGTTAAATAATCACCCCAAAGACGTGGAGGAAGACCTGTCCAGGTTCTTAACCGAGAATCATTTTGTTAAGGAAATACTATTTCCTTACAACTTCAAGTGAGTGTTTATATCTTGTACATATTTTATTTTTGCTTACTCGATGAGCTATATATGCATGTATGCTTATGTAAACGTCCGCAGATTCCACTGGATCTTGCTAAACATTCAAGTTGACAAGTCCCTAGTTGAAGTCCATGACTCATTAAGTTGGGACCAAGAGAAGTGGAGCGACATGAAACCAATGCTCCATAAGTAATTTCAATCATTATCGCATTATATCGTCCTCTTTCATTCATTTCCTGATATCAAGTAACTAATAACTCCTTTGTTCATTTTCTTTTCCGAGCAGGTGTTGGACACGGTTCAGACAGAAAATACCAGGTCCATTCAAAGAGGAGCTAACTTATAAAATGGAGAAGAGTTTACAACAGCCACCGGGAACTCATTTATGTGGATACTACGTCTGCGAGTACATCCGAGAGTTGACCAGTGAGCGGAAAGTTGACTCACATTATATTTATGATTTGCGGGAGAAACTAGAGCCAGACCAGCGCATAAGAGCAATTCAAGAGGAGCTGGCGGGATTTATGATGAAGGAAGTCCTTGATGTACATGGAGAGCATTATGCGGATGACGTGGAACTCGATTTACCTTAGTCATCTCCATGTAGCTCATATGATATATATATTCATCAATGACCATGTAATTTCAAAACATTTCTTTCTTTTGATATGATTGACTATATGTATGCTTGCAAGGGATCGATTAATTATATAAATGCATCGACGTGTAGTGTGTATGTAGTAGCGTATAATATGTATACTGAAATATTTTTTTGTTATAGTGAAACACAAAACGAAAAAAGAACAAAATGGCAAAAAAAAAAGAAAATACACAATCTCTGCCGCGGCAGAGAAATGTGGCGTTTCTCTGCCGCGGCAGGAAACCTTTTAGTCCCGGGTGGTGTTACAGCCCGGGACTAGAGGGTTTCCGCCCCCCGCGGCGCCGAAACAGCCACGTGGCTGTTATCAGTCGCGGGCCGTTGCGAGCCGGGACTAGAGGGGGGGCTCTAGTCCCGTTTTCGTAGTCCCGGGCCCAAAACCGGGACTAGAGCCCGTTGCGGCCCAGGACTGAAGGCCCTTTTTCCACCAGTGAGTTGCCGGCGTGGTCCAGCAGGCTGAACGTGTACTCGGCCTCGATCTTGAGTGTGAGACCCTGCTGGGCCTGGTGGTAGTTGTCGATGAGCTAAAGGTAGACGGAGATGGCGTTGTTGGAGCTGGTATGGCCGTTAGGGTAGTAGTCGATGCGCCACGAGTGGCCGCCAACGGCAAGTGTACTTGGGAGGAGAGCTTCTGGCCGGGGAGGACCTTCTTGGTCTCCGAGTACCCGGCGGACATTGTTTCGATCTGTAGATTTTCCGTACGTAGGGACTAAAACTCTGAAGGCAACCGAGCCGGTCATGTATGTATATTTATATCAGTGGTTACGTTGATCGATAGATAGATCGATTACGTGTCGGTTGGGACTCAGTTACCGACTAGGATAACAACCGAATATTATCTAGCCGACATACAAACCGCGGGAGCCGACGTACAAAAGGCGGGGCCTAGTTTTTCTTGAATTGAAAAAAAAACAAATCAATTTGAATTTTGACCGGCGGACCTTCGTGCAGATGTCTACCTTTGTACCAATAAAAAAAACGCACCGAGACCGTGTATATATGCTTCCTGGGAAATCCAAAGCAAAGGCCACGTGAATTTCCAATTGCGAAGACATCCAGAAAATCAGCTAGCTAGCCTATCATACATACTCCCTCCGTTTCAAAATATAAGATGTTTTAGATTTGTAAAAAAAATGAATCTAGACTTTTTTAGTGTGTAAATTCATCCCAAAGTTGAGTGAAGCTACATACTAAAACAAGTCTAGATTCATCTTCTTCACAAACCTAAAACATCTTATATTTTGAAACGGAGGGAGTAGATACACATTCCAATACTTTTTCGAAAAAGAACAAAGATACACAGTCCAAACTTTTGTCTTGTTATTTATTTTTTACAATCAACTAGTTGAATGCCCGTGCGTTGTCACGTCTACTCTGTTTTATCATCAACGGAAATAATGATTATAGCTCCACCTCTGGGGCACATGGAATTGAATAAGAAAAATAAGTACACATAGTAAATATAATTCCTCCTTTTCGATGAAAAAACAGTAGCATAACTTTGTTGGAACAAGGAATAGCAAGGAAGAAAGCAAATTACAATCCTTTCCGATGATATAATAGCTACTCATAATAATCACATCACATTAGTTTACCATGTGCCCTCCTCACAAGAGTTTATTCAGGTCTTCCTCGCTATTTCTAGCATGGAGAATTTTATCCGCCAAAAGTTGTGGCCAATGCTTGAAGTCCCACGGCTTCCACACGCTATAAGAGAACAAAATAAAATAAGCAGCCATTGGAGACATGTCTGATGTTTTATTTTGCCACGATTACGGGTGTCCTTTTATCCACTACTCACATAGTAATTGTGATTTATCAGCATTCAACAACTTCTTTTAAACAAGAAAATTGTGATCAAGTTTGCGGAGTCAAAGTCATGCAAAGGAGTCCAGAAGAAAAATACATAAAAACATGTTTAAGTAAATAATTTTATTCATGTTTTCCAGTCTACCCAATAGTTTGCACCACGACTCTCAGATGATCAAACAACATAAATTCTCCCTCCGTCCCAAAATATAAGGCACCTAAGATTTAGTCAAAAGTCAACATATTCTAAGTTTGACCAAATTTATATGTGAAAATATAAATATCCATAATATCAAATGAATATCAATAGATTCACCATAAAATATAGTTTCCAATATGTCCACTCGATATTCAGATATTCGTATTTTTTTGTATAAACTGATCAAATTTAGAAGATATTGACTTTTGGCTAGAGCTTATGCGCCTTACATTTTGGGACAGAGAGAGTAGTTCACTTTAATGAAGCACTACTTTAAACACGGGTATAGAACAACAGTTTTATTTAGAAAGCCGTGCAACATTGTTAACCGAAAAGAGCAGCTGCACGACACAACACTTTTGCTATTTCTCTAGAGAGGTTAGCTAGCAGGCCAGAAAGCTGAAGGAATTACCCAATACCATCATAGATTCTGATGTGCGCAAATCATGTTTCGTGTGCAAATAAACATGCAATGTTAGTCAATGGAAGATAGACAGAACAATCAAGCACCAAAGTAGCAAGACCGGGTTCTTCTCAAGTAGTGGTTATGTAGTAGGAGAGTATCCTAGATCATAGAGTTGCCTCAGAACCAAGCACGCCTTGTCAAAATTTCCATGAACTACATTTTTCACGATATTCTTCGCATGCAAAGGTTTTTTTAGATTCAGCGCTTTATTGATCAGATATAATCAATACACAATTTGTCACGGATGAAATCCAGGGCAATACTACGGAAGAAGCAACTACCAGCTCTACGAGCAAGAGTACAAGTTGAATTATTACACAAACGATTAATATGACGGAAAGTCGACGACAACAAAGTAGCAGTGATAGTCTTGATGTCTTCCACCACCACACCGACCAAAGATCGATCTCGAGCAGAAGAGTTGATACGCTGTATCACCGAGAGGCAATACGAAGAACCACGATCCTATCTAGGCCTTCTTCTCGAGCGAGGGAGACTGTATGCCTCAGGGCAAGTGCTTCCGCGAGTTCAGGCGTCGTAATCATATAAAGGACCTGGCTGCATGGAGCAAGGAAGTTTCTGCTGTGGCTTCTGATCACGACGCCGACCCCCATCCGAGATGAAGAAGAGAACAAGATTGCATCAGCATTGATAACTGCCACGTCGCTCGGTTGCGGAGACCATTGTCGAGGGAACGTTGTAGTCTCATGCTGTCGAGAAGCTGGAGGTTTGAACATATGCAACAAGATCAAGTTGATGTATGCTTTGATTTGCTCCGCAAGGATGTTAGGATGCTTCCGTTTCTCCTCATTTCGGACAGCATTCTTGGCCTCCCATAGGTGCCAGAATGTAATAGCCAAAGTCACCGCTCCACGATCGTCTGCTCTTGCAAAAAGCTCCATGATCCAGTGTTTTGTGGTGACAAAGTGACGGTGATCGAGGCGTCCCGGGAAGGCTGATTTTACCCCGCGCTTCGCATGCAAGGGTTGTGGTGGACCGCATACCTGGAGCCAGTTTATCATTATTGTTAAATAAAGAAATATTGCAGAACTGAGATAATGAGCAATTAGATACCATGTACTCTGTCAACCTTGAACACATCCTCTTGGTTAACAGAATGAAACTCACTAACATAGCTTGCAAATTGTTAAAAGTAGGCTTCATGTCCCCATCGACAGTAAAAATAATGGCTTCAAAACATTCTAGCACATAAGGGACCTTCATTGACATGAATAGATATTTTAGACCTACCACCCTGAACAAACAAACATAATATCCAATAGTGTTGTTGCATCAGATCTGATATTTAAGGATTAACCAACATTCAAGTAATAAGAGTAAAATATCCCAAGAAATGGCATGATTAACGTTCAACACTACAATATAAAGAAAACATTTAGAAGGCAATTGGAAAGTTTCCTGATTGCAAGCATGCGCCTTGAGATTATATACTAACAAACTTTTCTTTACAAGACCTATTAAGTTTTTCAAAGTAACAAATCAATCTATTGAAGAGCATTTTTGAATGGCTAACATGATATGCACATGTAGACTCAACCAAACGGAGCCTCCTACATTCAGTAAACCAGCAAGGCATAAGGCTAAGCCAACTTATCATTATCGGGCAAGCTGAGTGTGATTTTTCTAACCATCCAATTAGTTACAAGGTGGTAATAAGTTAGCAGTAGCAGACTAAGGATCACTTCTTTGGCTTATGCTTATAGTGCTTATGGTGAGTGAGAATAAACTATGGCGAGGAGAAGCTAATAGAAGTTGTTCATCACTTTCTTAAGAGTTGTGTATTCTCTATAATACTCCTACATTTGAAGAGGAAAGGAATACATTCCCAAATCAGTCTAGATTACATTTTTACAATTACAAAATATACAGATGAGATCGTAGCATATCCAGGGATGGCTCCAAGTACCAACATTAGAATAACATGGTTGCCTTCTATCAAATCAGAGTACACTGATCAGAAATCCATTGCATGCAAATGTATTCATCAATCTCGTCACATGTCCGGTTACCTGAAGGTGGCTGCGCTACCAGCAACGATTCTTCGGGAGACTCCGGCTCATAGGGAGGAAGCACCAGCCCTTGCACTATAAGATCCATCATAAAAAGCAATCATTTACATGTGTAGTAGCAATGTAGCATATAGTTCGATCGATCATGAGATGCTCCTATATGGAGGCTATATACTGCCATAGAGTTTGATAGGTGGAGTGTTCGTAGACACGGTTGGTGATGTGGCAGAGCAGAACACCCTCTCGCTCTTGTTGCCGATGATATCTAGATCCTTGTGGTGTAGCAGTTTGGCTTCTCTTCGTCACAAGAAACAGTTGCCACCATCTTCATCAAGTTGAAAGTACACCATCTTCACCTAAAAATAGGGACAACCCTATGATAGAAGAATCCATAGTCTGCTACGTCAGAAGCACACATGACATCTGGTATCCAAGTTAACTACACGAGTTGTCTGTTTCATGCAGAATGAAGTGTAGGAAACCAACATCTAGTACATTTCAAACTGCAGTTTGTCCTCATTACTACAAGGAGATTATTGTGTTATGACGGTAATTAACAAATGTGAATGAGAGGTAGGGAATGAAATACAAGAGTGTGTATAATTTATCAGAGTTTCAACATGACGCTCTTTTACAATTTTTCTCTATCGGCTCCATTGTTTGTCCTTCACAATGCTCACACAGATGTACATCTTACAAAGTCGGCAATCATATCTTGGAAGGAATGAGTACAAAATTCAAAAGGCCGAAACCCTCCAAACAAAATAGACAATTCCTAAGGATTTCAACTGTTTGACTAAACAGTAAACATACGAATCACCAACCTAGCTCACGAAAGGTAGAAATATAAAGATAAAAAGCTTAAACCAAAATCGCTTCTATCGACAAACTATGAGGATTACATTTACATTATAAAACAACAGGGAAAGAAGACCCAAGCACCCCAAATCACTACATAATCCCTAAGCAAACAGCAGTAATACTCCACAAACCTAGCCTATCGGAAGACTCTGCCCATTTTGCTCAACTCTAAACGTTTCAGAAAGCATAATTGAGAATTAGTTGGACTTGGGATGGCTCTGCTAGAAAGATACACAAAACATAAAGGCATGTGACATAGTTTAGGAAATTAGATAAAATCATATACAAAGTTTAAATTTAGCTACATTTAGCCATAAGTAAGAATGGACTGGCTTGTTATGTAATCTCAACGAATGAGTGCAAGAATGATTTAGTGCATCTAGCATTTTAGGGAGCAGTATAATGTTTTTCTAAGTTGCTTAATCGTAGGCACTACAAATTAAAACGATCAAAATGCTAAGGGAAAAGGTCTTACTTAGTTGCATAAGGTCTCAACGTCACTGAATTATCTTTAACAATCTTCTATTTCCAGAGAAAAAGAATAACTTGTCAAATATTCCACTTGAATGTAAACTTATATTTAGTGTGTTGGCAATAATTTTTTTAGCTCATCACGTACGCTTTCACACCCTTTGTTGCACTCATTAGTTATGTAACTTGAACCCTGCAATTGACAGAAGCAAACAAAAAATTACTTCAGGTACTAAGTATTAATACTCCACTCTCACCTTGTATCTCCAGGAGATCTCGACGCTATCACAAAGTAACCACGGGCAAAATTAGAAAAGGTGTATTTTATCAAACACATTCAAGGTGACCAATGTTAGGGTCTTAATAGAGCCATACTTGTGAAGACTTCACATTAACCATCTTACATAGATTAGATTTCATGGAGACACAAATTATGTAACTGAAGAGGAAAACAAGCATGTGCTCACCAAAAATTGATAACCAATAACCAAACCATGTACACTGAGATTCTCCAAATGTTGGTGCAGATCATTGAGATTAAAAAAGTAAACAAGAAGGCTTATTACCTCAACAAGTTTCAGAATTCAGAAACATCAATAGTCAAAAGATTACCATAAATATTACAAGGAACCGGCAGTATATATCTTCGATCTCAACTTATGAACAAACACACCCAGAAATTTAATACGGAAACAATTACCTTCATTCTAGGCAAAAGCGAGCCGCTAGCAACATCAACAACCTCCACCTGCTCCTGTTTTTAACAGAATTTTATCAGAGATGCCTGGTTGCTTTATCAATGTATTGTGGCGTTAACAACATTAGTACTACGATCATACCTACGAACATTGTCAATGGATGTCATATCACATCCCCGTCGTTGATGTTCTGAACCGTGTCGTCAAATTTGATAAACACAAGAAATCAAACAATGCAATACTACAATAGGTAAGGCATGTGACAATGTAAATTGATCTAACCGCTGCACAACCTGGAGCCTGATTGGTGCTCATGTGACGACTTGCACGCATAGCTTCTCTCCTGTGCCAACATCCATGGGTCCTATTGAGGCAGATCCTCCTCGATGGTCTAGGAAAGGTCGTCGTCGGCGATCTTAGATCTCGTCGGCTCGGAGGCCCTCCGAAAGGAAGAGGGCGTCCGCCTTCAAGGTTCCCAGGCTGTTCGCGGCGGTGGGAGGGCAGCTAGGGCGAGGGTGAGATGGAAGGGGAGGGGAGGGGCGGAGGCCACAGGATCCTGTGCTAGGGTTCATGGAGGTCAGGAGATGATGCATGTCGTGGTCCTTGCTTTTTTTTGTTTGGGCGTTCTGAATCAAACTATTTCACTCAGCGGTGGCAAAAAAGTATAATTAACTAAGAATGTATTGGGAAGGCTCTCTTTACCACCGGATATAGATCGTACGGTCTAGATTGTTCCAATGTTTGATGTCAAAGTGCAAAAGTACAACCTACCAACACCAACTTCTTTTTAATAGTAAAGATACCATATTATATTAATAAGAGCGAATTGTACATGGTAGAGATACATAAACTGACTCCAGCGATTATAAAATAAAGTCTAAAATAAACGATAAAACCTTCAAGGTCTTTATACTCTTTCTTCTTTCATGACACAATTTTGCACTTTTCTAAAGGTAGCCGAACAAAACTGACATACAAAACAAACCACAGAGCTATAAATACCAATGTTGGTTCTCCCATAATTGTAATTTGTGCCGCAATGCCAAGACCGCGTGCGCGCACAACCATTAAAGTAATCAACTAACATCGACAAGAGTACCAGCGCCAATATTCGGGGGAAATGTAACTGAACAGCTTGGTCAACGTCTCCGGGGAGCCAAAAATAGGAATTGCCATGGTCGAGAATGTCGCAGCCGGGAAAATATTGTGAGGACAAACCTCGCTGCAACCATGAGAAAATATCCAAAAAAGATCTGGCGAAGCAAGATCTGAAGACCCATACCTAGAAAATTTGATCTTTCAGCACCACGATTGACATTGGGAAAGAGATCTCGTTATCGTACGAAGGGCCGAAGATAACTTATTATAGATGATGCCATTTTCATTAAGGTGGAGGCCAAGACGAAGATGGCTAGCAAAACCCTAACCTATACTTTTGAAATCTACTTTTACTAAAAACTCCACTCAAAGATTGGGTTCCTATTGGGGATATGCTATATGGGTATCCTCATAGCATGTCTCTTATCCAGATAACCCGGGTGGCCCACAGTTGGTAGCATGGCCCATGGCCTGCTGGGCGACATAGTTAGATGGATCTAGAAGGGAGGCCCATACCGGATAAAGAAAGGCTACGGAGGAGTCGCCGACGTACCCGGAGCCTTGAAGTGCAAGACACGCTTGACTAATTGTATGCAGTGTAGGACTCTGTAACCTGTCTGGCTAGGACTTTCCCTGTAACCCCAAGACCTGGCGACTATATAAGTTGGGCCTATGGGAGCCTTTAGGGCAGACAACCTAGTATCGATTAACATACATCTCGCACATCGAACCAATCTCTGTAACTCGGCGTATTGCCGTTATAGTGATTTATAGCAGGAGTAGGATTCCGCCACCGTCGTGGGATCTGAAGCTAGATAAGCTGTGTTACCTCGTATCCGTCAACCGTCCGCCTTACCCCACGTCTCTAAACACGCACTGTGAGAATCCCTCCATGGCGTACTCGTCGGCAATACCACGACAGTTCCCCACCCCTCCTGACACTGACGAAGCCGACCAGAGGAGGGGGAACTGATCTATAGAGGAGGCTGAGGTGGGAGGCGGCGCCTTTTTGTCTTGTTATTAATTAGCCAAGCTTTTATCAAAAGGATGGAACACAAGCAACACAGGTGGCGGCTCCAAATCAATTTAGGGTTTCATCCCCTTGCAGGTAACGTTGCCGATCCGTTCGGCCTTCACTGGCATTGGGGCCTTGGAGGCGTGGCCGACCACGGTCTCGCCGGAGGGAGGGTTCTCGTTCTATTTTATGTTGTTTTTAGTGCCTTCTGGATGGTGAGGTCATTGCCACAGATTGAAGTCAGAATAAGGTCCTTCCTGCCCAATCCTAGCTCTGGTGATGCGTCTAGCGCCGGTGGAGGACGTGTGGAGTTGTGTGTCTGACATATCACTTGGGATGCGGTAGTTTTTCATATTCGTCGGTGTGGTTTAAAATTAGTCTCTTTCCATATACAGTAATGCTTACAAGTAATTTATAGAATTAGGTTATGTGATCACTTAGCAAACTTTTGATGAGAAAAAATACCACAATATTGAACGATATACTTATCAATTTGACAAGTTTATGTTCTTTTTTCCCTAAATATCAGGGCTCTCTGTCCTTGGTGCGTTTAGATGGAAAAAAATCAAACTTGCTTAAAGTTCATCAGAAAATAGCTTCCAAGATCATTGATTAGTTGTTTGAACATATATATAATTTTTAAACTATGTTGATAGTTTGGCTCTAGGTGCTTATCTATGTTTATGTTCCCACTCCAAAAAAACGTAAATTGTCTCAGATTACTTATTTTGTAGAACTATATTTCGCAATAAACGTATTCACATAATTTACATTCTGCTATCTTTATAATTGCACTACATGTACAATTGTAATTTCTTTGTCATTTGATTGTATGTCTACGGTGTAAACAAGTATTTTATTTATGTATTGTAGTATGTCTAAGATTAAAAGTTTACGCTGCAACACGCGGGGTATCATCTAGTTTAATGGTGATTTGGGGGAACCCAAGTGTGCTAAACAGTGGAGTACATAATTTGAAATATCGTGAGAGTATGTTACATGATGTGATAAAAAAATGTATGGGACACAATGGGAGACATCCATGACCTGTGTGTCGTGGACAAGGCTTTCCGAAAAACCATGGACAGACTTCATAGCTGGAGTAGAACCAAATTTGGTAGTGTGAAAGATGAGATCCAAAAATCGTGGCCTCAACTGGAGGAGCTAATTCATATTAATGCCCGTAAACAAGAGATAAGTAAGGTCACCAATACGATGAATGAGCTGAGCTGCTGTACCGAGAGGGGATGACGTGGTTACATAGATCACGGTTAAGTTGGCTAAAAGAGGATGACAAGAATAAAAAGTATTTTAATAGCTAGGTAGCTAGTGTGGAAAGCAAGGAAACATAAGATTTGGCAGATAGTGGGTGACTCCGGAACTGTTCATGATGATGTTGAATCAATGCAGCATATGGCAATCGAATACTTTCAGAACCTTTTTTTTACAATGAATACTTTCAGAACCTATTAACTGTTGATAGTAATCTTAACCCCTAACGGGTTGTTGAACTATTTTAACAATGCATTACTGAGGAGATGAATGGTTCACTTGGTGCTAAGTTTAGTGAGAAAGAAATCTCCAACGCCTTGCTTCACTTGGTGCAGATTAGTGTGGAGAAGTGTCAAATTACAAAGTGTATAGTCCACTAAAATGTTCTAGATCGAATGAGGGTGGATGGAAGGAAATCAATTGTTTTGTGTATCTGCATTGTACTATTTTCTTGCTGATAGTTCTTTTAGCAAATGACTTACGCAAAATATAATTTACAAACTATTAAAGATGTCACATTTTCAAGGGGCCTGAAAACTTATAAACGGCCAATGTGCAATGATGTATTGGTGATTTTGCCAAACACATCAATGAACAAGACCTCTATCATAGTGATGATGAATTATCAAGCACTCTCATATGTGCTAAATTGTTTTACCATGAATTGATGTGCTACGATTTCCCGTCGTATTGCGCGGAGAATCATCTAGTATGAACATATATTTTCAAATCCATTGTTAAGGATGACAGCAAGATGACTAAGAAGTAGAAATAGTATTATGTGCATAGAAAAGATAGTACCAAATCAATAATTTGAGGATCTGCATTTGTTGATTGGTTTAGTTTTGAGATCGGTGAATACAATATCTTTATCTTGTGTCGCTAAAACAGGAAATCAACACACCTGTTCAATTTAAATCCAACTATCCAATCAGTGTATCCAATTAAACTAATGTATATAGCCAAGATACTACAGGAATTGACGGATACGCCGACGGCCAAACGTCAAGGCCGTCGGTGTAGACCGTGACCAGGTCAGCCTCTCCAAGCAGCTGTCAGAGTAGAATTTCTCTCAGCGTAGAATATGCTACGCCGACGGCTGCTCTCGGCGTAGCCTACGCCGACGGCTGCCCTCGCCATAGCTGTTTTTCCTTTTACCTTATTAATCTTTGAAAAATTAAAACTAAATTTTTATTCTAATTCAAAAAATAAAAATAATATATCAAAATTTGCAGAGAAATAAAATCTATCTATCTACACTCAAATATTACACATTTGTAAATAAAAATTAAGTGAAATATAAAACATTATATATAGTTTCAAACGAGAATAAGAAATTCAAAAACGATCCAAACAATGCGAAACCTTCGCCTGGTGTCATATTATGTGACATAGTTGAAAAAAATAATATCAAACTTGGTATATTGATTATGTTTCCAAAAAACCTTCACAAAATGACCTATCTCATTCGAAATTTCCTGGATTTTCAGTCAACTAACCAATGTTATGGCTAGAATCAAGGCATAGTTTGTGATAATGTATCCATATTGTGCATACATGTTCATTATGGGATGGCGAACAATGTTGCGGCAGGAATTTTCCTTTTCGTTGAACCAAAAAACCATTTTTAATTTCCGAGTGCAAAAAACGAGCGGTTTTATGAAGCAACCACAAAATGGCTATTTTAAAATGCTACCACCACATTTTTCAAAAATACTAGACCACCTTAAATGGACAATTTCCTAATAGGGGTATCTCAAACCTTTCTGTCCATCCCTAATAAAAAAGACAAATTCCTGCCGAATCGGTAGGAAGTGGGTCAGATATGAACTACATGTACATGATCGGATGCTCATGTTTTTTAGAAAAATCAGTTTTAGGTTCACAATATGCTATTTCATCAGAGATCCACTTCAAGTGTAGCGAGGCTCAGCCCCAAGCTAAGAATATTCATGCCCGCCGTTCGACAAAGTTTGATGATAGTTTCAAACGGGCATAAGAAATTTAAAAACGATCCAAACAATGTGAAACCTTCCCATGGTGTCATATTATGTGACATAGTTAGAAAAAAAATATCAAACTTGGTATATTGATTATGTTTTAAAAAAAACCTTCACAAAATGACCTATCTCATTCGAGGTTTCCTAGCTTTTGAGTCAAATGACCAATGTTATGGTTAGAATCAAGACATAGTTTATAATAATGTGTCCATATTGTGTATACATGTGCATTATGGGATGTCGAATAATGTTGCAGGAGGAAGTTTTCATTTTCGTCGCACCAAAAAGCCATTTTCATTTTTCTGAGAGCAAAAAATGAGTGGTTTTGTGAAGCATCCACCAAATGTCTATTTCAAAATGCTATCACCATATTTTTCAAAAATACTAGACCACCTTACATGGAAAATATCCTAACAGGGGGATCTCAAACCTTTTCGTCCATCCCGATGAAAAAGGTAAATTTATGCCGAATCAATAGGAAGTGGGTCAGATATGAACTACAGGTACATGATTTAATGCTCATGATTTTTTAGCGAGGCTCAGCCCCGAGCTAAGATTCTTCGTGCCCGCCGTTTGACAAAGTTTAAGGATAGTTTCAAACGGACATAAGAAATTTAAAAACAATCCAAACATTGAGAAACCTTCACGTGGTGTCATATTTTGTGACATAGTTGAAAGGAAAAATATCAAAATTGGTATATTGATTATGTCTAAAAAATCCTTCACAAAATGACCTATCTCATTCGAGGTTTCGTGGCTTTTGGGTCAAATGACCAATATTATGAATAGAATCGTGACATAGTTTGTGATAAGTTGATATGGAAATCATATTTGGATTTCTCTCATTTTTCTGATTAATTTAGACATATTATTTGTCGAATTCCGATTTACGTATTTAAAGATATTGATTTTTCCATATTAAATAGAAAAATACAAAGAAATAAAATAATTATATTTTTATTGAATTCAATAATATTTTTACTTATTCATTGTTGTTTACTTAAATAATTGTTTTGAAATTCAAAAAATACTAACATGTGACATGATGATATAATTGATATCACAGTATTGACAACAAGGTATAAATTACTTTACGGAAACAAATTCTAAAGGAATTGTTCCAAGATTTTGTTCTCAAATTTTTTAATCTTTCAATTGTTTCACTCGTTAATCTTTCCATATTCTAACCCTTGACGCATCGCAATTTTTCCATATTCTAAAGGCCGTCGGCGTGTGCTACCACTAATTGCGATACGTCAAGGGTTAAAGGCCAACGGCGTATTCAAAGATTCTAAAGGAACTGTTCCAAGATTTTTTCAGCATAATTGGGGGACTGCTAAAGAAAAAATGATTGGTGTTCTTCAAGATTTTTAGGATATAGGTATGATGTCGGACGATGCTAATACTACATCTATTGTCTTAATTCTGAAAGTTAATAATCCTACCAAGCACCTCCTAGATTATATTATCTCGCCTTCCTATAGTTGACGAGGTTCTATATCATCAATGCACATTGTTATGAGCATGGGTTTTGGAGAAGATGGGGGTACTGGAGATCGTGGAACGATTAACATACAAGAAACCAGGGGACACAAGATTTACCCAGGTTCAGGCCCCCGGAGGGAAAACCCTACTCCTGCTTGTCTTTTCTTGATTACGGCGGAACCAAAAAGTACAAGGATGCGCAGATGCAATCTGGCGTGGTGGTGTGTATGCGGTGAGAAGTTTAGATCTATAGATTTGTCTATTGCGTACGTGCCCTCCTCGTTGGACCCTCCTAGCCTTTATATATGGGGAGGCTAGGTCTCGGGTGCCAATATGAGTTGGTTACAAGTTGTATTCAAACTCTAATCTTGAGGTTCCCTTGTCTTGTGCGCTTGGGAGTCTGTGTACATATGGGCTTCATAGCAGCCAAATCATCATAGGCGTCATGGACCCTGGCTGGCCGTCGAGTGGGCCTTCCGTCGGGCTAGACCAGGTATGCTAACATCGGGTACCCGTAGGGCATATCCCTGTCAGTAGCGCCCCGAGGGTCCATACGAAACGTAAATTCGGGTGGAGACTTAGTTGTCTTGAACCTTGCATTTGGATGTTGGAGTTGAAAGTTGTGTCGAGTGCGAAGCACTTCACCCGGAAGTTCATCGGGTCAGCTGAATTTGTTCGGTTGTTGTAAAGGAGTCGGAATTATGGACGTAGTCAACACAATGAACTATATGGTGCGCGACCAGCGCTCCATATGGGAGTAGCCCCCGAGTGGACTCGAGCAGAAAATTATAGTCGTTGGTTGCGGAATACAGTGATCCGGAAGTTCTTCGGATGACCTTGCAGATGACCTGAATGCCTTCATTTTTTTGAATGCGCGACCAGCGCTCCAATTTGGAGTAGCCCCCAAGTGTCTGGCGGATTCGTAGACTCGTGTAGAGACTCGATTTTTGTGAGAGTTGTAGTCGACAATCTCGTGGGCGTATCGCTGACCCGGAAGTACATCAGGTGCGCGACCAGCGCTCCTGATAGGAGTAGCCCCCAAGTGTCTAGTCGAGTCGCAGACTCGAGTGGAGACTCATGCAAGGAGAAACCACTAACCCGGAAGTGCATCGAGTCAGTGTCTCACACATAAGGAGCCATGAGTCGACGTAGCGGAGTCGCGCGACGTTTAGCCGGAAGGACTCGATGTTCCGTATGAAGCCGGTGCCGTCGCTCCTGTCGGGTGCGCGGCCAACGTCACGTCTGTGTAGCATCCGGCGATGCAACCATCCGAGGAGGGACTCGACTCGGGTCTTGAGTTTATGGCGTAGCCGGTTGTTTTGTCGACTCCAGTTGGAGGACCAAATAGAATAGCTCGAGGCAGTCGACGACCTTGTAGGTTGCAGAAAATATAAAGAATTGTGAAGTACTTGTATGTTGTAAGAAATATTTGCTTGTAGGCTTGTATAGTAAGATTCTGGTGCCGATCGAGTCGACACTTTTGCACTGTATGCTAGGCCTTTTGTTAGCCTAATTACCCTTAGTCTCAGTACCTTGCCGAGAATCTCGAAGTTCTAGGATTCGATGATCAGGCAGAATCAGCTACTCGGGCTGTCGCGTATGAGGTGCTTGAGTGCGTGGAGCCGATGGCACATTAGGTTACTCGAAGAGGGCGCAGCCCCCGAATGTTTCGAGTGCGCGTTAAAAATAAAAGAATCAACTTTGAGTAGAGGAAAACTTAGCTTTATTGGTTGTCGACGAGGTGGACGGGTCTCGTGAGCCAATGCAATCGGCGGATCGCGGGAGCCAATGCAGCCGTCGGATCTTGGTCAAGGATTGTAGCGGATCGCCGTAGCTGATGACGGCGGCGGGTTGCCGCAACCGAAGATTGTAGCGGCTCATGGTCACGAAAGCCGAGGGAGCCCCCGAGTCACCTGAGCCGAATACCGCAGCGGGTCATCGAAGTCGAAGACTACGGCGGGTCGCCGTAGCGGAGGGAGCCCCCGAGTCGCTAGAGCCGAAGATCGCGGCGGGTCGCTGAAGCGGAGTCAGCGCAACTGAAGATAGTAGCGGGTCACCGCAGCCGAAAATTGTAGTGGACCACCGCAGTCGAACACTAGTAGAAAACAGGCCTTTCATCTAGGCCATTAGTCCCGGTTGTGGCTGGGGCCGGGACTAATGGCTCTGGCCAGACGGCCCGATCCACCTAGAACCATATGTCCCGGCCCGTTAGACCCCATTAGTCCCGGTCTGAGGCTCAAACCGGGATTAAAGGGACCTGGCCCTGCCGCTCGCTGGGGGCACCCCCTTTAGTCCCGGTTTGTATCTCCAACCGGGACTAGTGGTCTGGCCCTATATATACGCGCAGCCCCCTCCCCTCTCAACTGGTTTTTTTCCTGGTGGAAGAGAGTGTTGTTGTGCTATTTTTTTCTTGTTCATACATATGCACTAGAGGTGTTCGGTGAAATATCCATTAGAGCGATGCAAGTTTAGGTCACACAAGACAGACATGATATGAGGTGCCTGAGCCACACTTATGTTTTCTCATCTTTGTTGCCAAGTGTAATAAAAGGTTAGCAACTATTTTCTCGTTAAGACCGTCATGCGGTACTAATTTTAGCATAGTGATTGCGTTTGACATATATTTGTATGATACAGATGAGCCATCCATGGATGTACGGTGACCGACGCTCTGCCGCTTTCAGAGAAGGCGTGCGTTCTTTTCGAGTTATGGACGAGGAGAACAAACGACGGGATGATTTTATGTATTGTCCATGTGTTGACTGTAGGAATGAGAAGGCTCACACTTCCGCAAGAGTCATTCAGAGCCACCTGCTTTATTCTGGTTTTATGTTCGGCTATAATGTTTGGACCAAACACGAAGAAAGAGGGGTTGTGATGGAAGACGGCAATGAAGAAGAGAACGATGATTACAACTACCGATCTATGTTTCCTGAATACGCTGATACCGCAATGGAAGACAATGAAGAAGAAGTAGGTGAAGAACGAGAACCAAACCGGCCCGCTGATGATCTTGGTCGGGTCATTTCTGATGCAAAGCTTGACTACAACACAGAAAAGGAGAGGTTGCATTTTGAGCAGATGTTACAGAACCACAAAAAATTGTTGTACCCAACTTGTGAAGATGGCCAGAAGAAGCTGGATAGCACATTGGAATTGCTGAAGTGGAAGGCAGAGACCGGTGTGACTGGCTCGGGATTTGACAAGTTGCTGGTACTCATGAAGAGGTTGCTTCCAAGAAATAACAAATTGCCCTCTAGTACATACGAAGAAAAGAAGCTCGTCTGCCCTCTAGGATTAGATGTGCAGAAGATACATGCATGCCCTAATCACTACATCCTCTACCGCGGTGAGAAGTACGAGAATTTGTATAAATGCCCGGTATGCACTGCATTGCGGTATAAGATCATAAAAGATGCCCGGTATGCACTGCATCCTCTAAGGTTTCTAATGGAGCAAAATTTCTCTGACCACATACGGTTTCCTTATAATTCAGGTGAGGGTCTTACTCTGTTGTACACATTCACTTTTGATTAGTCGATGCTAATAAGTGTAACTGATGTATATATAAATGTTTGCAGCTTCCACTAGGTTCTGCTAGAGATTCAACTTGATAAGGGAAGATTTATGTCATGGACCCATCAAAGAGAAACCTGGAAGATTTCCTCAGCATGCAGGACATGCTCCAAAAGTAAGTTTCGCACTATATCGGTATCTTTCGTTGATTTACCGAGATATCAGGTAATGAATAACTCATGTATTCATTTTCTTCGTCGGGTAGGGTTTGGATCCGGTTCAAGCGCGAGGTTACGGGTGTATTTAGTGAGAAGCTGACGTTTAAGACGGTCTCGGTAAGTAGCACGTGATATGTCCGCGCATCTCTTTACTTCTAGTTTCAATACAATAATGATGCTCTAGATTATTATTTTGATTGAATTCTATTCTCGTAGTGCGCGAGACAACCACGGGGGTCGAATCTATGTGGATTCTACGTTTGCGAGTTTATTCGCATGTTTACCACCGAACACAACGATTATAGAGTCGACGTAAGCAATGCATTCACACCATCATTTTATTGCCGTCACCTTTTGTTATCATGATTGATACATATATTGATCTCCTTTTTCTTATATATAGTTCGAGAGAATGCGGGATCAACTACTACCAGAGCAACGCGTACTAGCAATTGCGGAGGAGCTGGCGGGATTTATTTTCAAAGAGATCATAGACGATGCCGGAGAATTTAGTGTGAATAGGCGCTACTGATCTCCATGTAATCGAACTATTTTGTGCTCTAGTCCTGGTATTCTGTGATCTCCATGTAACTATGTAAATTGTATATATTTGTATGCTCGATTTCGTAATACAAGTTATCTTATATATATGCAAGAAAGTGTACGATATGTGGTGGCGTACAAATATTCAAAAACCATTTTGAAATGAAAAATAAATAAATAAAACAATACAAAATGAATTCTCTGCCGCGGCAGAGAAAGGGCCCAAAATGCTGTCGCGGTAGAGAAATCACTAGTCCAAGGTAATGCTCTGCCGCGGCAGAGAAAAGGCGCAAAATGCTGCCGCGGCAGAGACCCACTAGTCCCGGCCCGTGGCACCAACCGGGACTAGTGGGGTGCACCCTGAGCGCGCAGGGGCAACCACGTGAGCACCCACTAGTCCCGGCTGGTAACTGGGCCGGGGCTAGTGTTGGGCCTCTAGTCCCGCTTGATTAGTCCCGGTTGCGGGAGTAGAGGCCCTGTCTCCACTAGTGGAAGGATTCCCGAGTCGCCGAAGCCAAAGACCACATCGGGTCATACGGCGGAGTCGGCGCAGCTCCTGGGGGTATATTTAACGCGGTCGTGTAGTCAAGGTCGACAGAGTCGTGTGGCGGATGTAGTTGACACAATGGCGAGTGGCGCGGCGGTCAGGTAGTACACGCAGCGAAGTTGACGCAGCCCTCGAGTGTGGCGCTGGCGGTGAAGGGATCGTAGGAGCTCGAACATCCGGTTGATGCTGGTGCAAATGAGGACTTCGCTGATCCACAAATCGGTTATGCTTCCATCTCGTTCCCGTGATCCGAAGGATTCATGTATTGTGAATGCATGTGTTCCAAAACGAATGCAACGAATTAGATCATGTAAAATAATTGATTTTGTAGACTAATCAATAGTACGTGAGAAAAAGAAAATATTAAATAGAAAGAACTCATAGGTCTGCATGCGGTCGGATCGTGAGTTCATCCACTGTAGAGGTCGTGAGTTCCTTCATCCTGGAGTACGTGCCGTAATCCTCGATCCGATCTTGCATGCATCAATGGACTAATTCTCGAAACACCGCATATCAACAACATGCAGGCAAAACGTCGGGTCCGAATCAAATAATCAATGAGAGAGATTGGAAAAAATTATTCGCCGCATTGGCCCCGGTTCGGTTTGCGCCGCCGTCCAGGAGCAATAGCCCCGGTTCGGGGCAAAAACCGGGGTTAATGCTCGCGCCCGCGACACGTGTCATGCCGTGGAGCATTAGCACCAGTTTTTGCCCCGAACCGGGGCTATTGCCCCTCCCTGCCTATATATACACCCCCACAGCCTAGTTTTTTTCTGGCTGGATTTGTGAGAGCGGTGGGTGCTAGGAATTTTTGTCAGTGCTATGCACACAAGGTGTTTGGTGAAATGCCCGAGCCACACTTAAGTTGAAAAAATGGTATCCTTGTCCGAGGTTAGCAACCTTGTCCTTTTCATCTGTAATTGATTAAAAAATAGTGCATCTGTGCATGTAAGATAGTCATTTGACTATATATTTATGATGCAGATCAATGCACGGAAGGGATGGATGTACGACGACTGAAGCGATTCCGACTCCATTGCAGGACTGCATAAATTTATCGATGTGGCTGAGGATAACAAGGTGGATAATTTTATGCCTTGTCCATGTGTTGACTGTCAGAACGTCAAGAACCATTCAATTCCACGTGCTTCGCCAAGGTTTCATGCCCGGATATTATTGTTGGTCCTTGCACGGAGAAATAGGGGTTACGATGGAAGACATTGAAGAAGAGGAGGATGATGACAACTATCGTATGTTCCATGAAGAAAACGAGGATACTATGGAAGACAATGAAAAAGAAGGAGGTAACAATGAAGAAGAAGGAGGCGGCAATGAAGAAGAACACCGGGCATCAGATGAGCCCGTTGATTGTCTTGGTCCGGTCATTTCTGATACAAAACAACAATGCGATACAGAAAGGGAGGAGCTGAAGTTGGAGGCCATGCTAAAGGATCACAAAAAGCTGTTGTACCCAAATTGCGAAGATGGCAGCACAAAGCTCGGTACAACACTGGAAGTGCTGCAATGGAAGACTGATGCTGGTTTGTCTGACAAGAGATTTGAGAAGTTACTGAAAATAATGAAGCCAAAGCTTCCAAAGGATAACGAGCTGCCTAAGACAACGTATGAAGCAAAGAAGACTATCTGCCCTCTAGGATTAGATGTGTAGAAGATACATGCATGCATTAATGATTGCATCCTGTACAGTGGTAAGGAGTACGAGAATATGGATAAATTCCCGGTATGCACTGCATCTCGGTACAAGATCAGACAAGATGACCCTGGTGATGTTGAGGGCGATGATGATCCCCCCAGGAAGAGGGTTCCTGCTAAGGTTATGTGGTATGCTCCTATAATACCACGGCTGAAACGTCTGTTCAAAAACAAAGAGCATGCCAGATTGTTGCGATGGCACAAAGAAGAGTGTAAGAAAGATGGGTCGAAGTTGAGACACCCCGCCGATGGGTCGCAGTGCAGACAAAGCGAGAGAGAGTACCTGGACTTTGCAGGTGACGCGAGAAACTTATGGTTTGGTCTAAGTACAGACGGCACAAATCCTTTTGGGGAGCAGAGCTGCAGTCACAACACCTGGCCCGTGACTCTATGTATCTACAACCTTCCACCTGGGTTATGCATGAAGCGGAAGTTCATTATGATGCCAGTGCTCATCCAAGGACCTAAGAAACCTGGCAACGACATTGATGTGTACCTAAGGCCATTAGTCGATGAACTTTTGCAGTTGTGGGCCGAAACAGGTGTACGCGTGTGGGATGAGCATAAACAGCGGGAATTTGACCTACGAGCGTTGTTGTTGGTAACCATCAATGATTGGCCAGCTCTTAGTAACATTTCAGGATAATCAAACAAGGGATACAATGCATGCAAACACTATTTAGATAATACTAAAGGTATATATTTGGAGAAATGTAAGAAGGTTGTGTACCTGGGGTGTCGTCAATTTTTTCCGACCAATCATCAAGTGAGAAAGAAAGGCAAGCATTTCAACGGTGAGGCAGATCACCGGAAGAAGCCTAAGCTCCCTAAAGGTGCTGATGTATTTGGTATGGTGAGGGACCTGGAAGTAATCTTTGGAAAGGGTCCTGTCGTCAATCTGTTCCGAAAGACAACGTTACCGGACACACGACCATGTGGAAGAAGAAATCAATATTTTGGGAGCTACCCTATTGGGAATGCCTAGAGGTCCGGTCTTCAATCGACGTGATGCACGTGACGAAGAATCTTTGCGTGAACCTGCTAGGCTTCCTGGGCATGTGTATGGGAAGTCAAAAGACACACCAGAAGCACGGGAGGACCAGCAACGTATGAAACACCCATACAACAAGCATAGTGATAAAGGGCGTCAATACTTAAGCTGCTATGCTCTTACGAAAGCAGAGAAGGTAATCTTTTTTGAATGTCTGAGCAGTATCAAGGTCCCGGATGGCTTCTCGTCAAATATAAAGTGAATAATAAATATGGTAGAGAAAAAATTTCAGAACCTGAAGTCTTATGACTGCCACGCGATTATGATGTAGTTGCTTCCGGTTGCATTGAGGGGGCTTCTACCTGAAAATGTTCGAGTACCCATTGTGAAGCTATGTGCATTCCTCAATGCAATATCTCAGAAGGTAATCGATCGAGAAAGTATGGAAAGGCTACAGAGGGATGTGGTCCAATGTCTTGTTAGTTTTGAGTTGGTGTCCCCCCGTCCTTATTCAATATTATGACGCATCTCCTGGTTCACCTAGTCGACGAGATTTCCATTCTCGGTCCTGTATTTCTACACAATATGTTCCCCTTCGAGAGGTTCATGGCAGTCTTAAAGAAATATGTTCGTAACCGTGCTAGGCCAGAAGGAAGCATCTCGAAGGGCTATGGAACAGAGGAGGTCATTGGGTTCTGCATTGACTTTCTTCCTGGCCTTAAGCTGCTTGGTGTTCCTGAATCACGGCATGAGGGGAGGCTAAGTGGAAAAGGCACGCTAGGAAAGAAAGCAGTGATATGTAGTGACGGGTGTTCTTTCACTCAAGCACACTACACAGTTCTACGAAATTTCACCTTCGTGGCTCCATATATCGAGGAACACAGGAATGTTGTACGCTCCAAGTTCCCGGGAATGCTGACTCCTGGATCGAAGAAAAACACATGGAGACTTTCGGAAGTTGGTTGCAAGCACGTCTCCTGAATGACAACACTGTTGGAGATCAGCTCTACTTGTTGGCTGCGTCACCATCTTCGACTGTATTGACTTTCCAAGGGTACGAGATAAATGGGAATATATTTTACACGATCGGCCAAGATAAAAAGAGCACCAACCAAAACAGTGGTGTCCGCTTTGATGCAATATGAGAGAATGGGAAAAAGGACACATACTATGGTTACATAGAGGAGATATGAGAACTTGACTATGGACCTACTTTTAAGGTCCCTCTGTTTCGGTGTAGTTGGGTCATCATGAATGGGGTAAAGGTAGACCAACTATACGGAATGACAACAGTGGATCTCGAGAATCTTGGTTACAGAGAAGAGCCATTCGTCCTAGCCAACGATGTGGCTCAGGTTTTCTATGTGAAAGACATGTCCTCTAGACCGAAAAAAGAAAAAATAAGCAAACGATGAGCCCAGGCGTCACATAGTTCTTTCAGGGAAAAGAAACATCGTGGAAATCGAGGACAAGACAGACATGTCAGCAGATTATGATAAGTTTGATGAAATTATGCCCTTCACCGTGAAAACTGACCCAAGCATCCCGTTAAATAATAAAGATGCTCCATGGTTACGGCAAAAGAAGCGATCATAAGGAAGGGATCGACATACGCGAAGAAGGATTCATAACTTTCATGTAAAACTTATGTGTGCCCTCATGTATTAAAACTTATGTGATGTTTTCAATTTTCCAAGTTTAATATTTTTCCTTGCAACTTTGACACAAAATATGACACCACGCGAAGGTTTCACATTGTTTCGATCATTTTTGAATTATTTATGCCCATTTCAAACTATATTCAAAACGGTGGACATGAAGCTTCTTAGCCCGAGGCTGAGCCTCGCTAAACTTGTTGTGGATCTCTGAAGAAATTGCATATTGTGAACCTAGAAATGATTTTATAAAAATTTAGAAGCATTATATCATGTACCTGTAGTTCAAATCTAGGGACCCTCCAGCCGATTCGGCAAGAATTTGTCTTTTTCATGGCGGGTGGACGGAAAGGTTCCAGATACACCGGTTGGAAAATTGTCCAAGTAAGGCGGTCAAGTATTTTTAAAAAATGGTTTGGTACCAATGCCAAACTTTAATTTGGTGGTTGCTTCACAGAACGGTGGTCATTTTTAAATTTTTAATGCCCGTTTAACTATATTCAAAATGGTGGGCATGAAGGAAAACTTCCTCCTGCAACAATTGTTAGTAAGAATAGTTATTTTAGAAAACAGAAAATGGCTTTGGATTATTTATTCAAATTTGAAGACTTTTCATGTCGAAAGTGTTTTCAAATTCAAAAATATGGAATACATATTTGTTAATGCATTTTAATTGAAAAAAGCAAAATGATTAATTGTTTGTATAGTGAGAACAAATATTTTTGAAAACAGAAAATGGTTTTGAATTTATTATAAAATTGAAACACTTTCCATGTTGAAAGATTTTTGAAATTCAAAATAAATTGCTGTGAAAAATACATATGTAATAATGCTCCTAAATCTAGAAAAAAAGGCGGGAACCTCCAGAAAACTCAATCTTTTTTCGAAAAAGGCTTATTAGCCCCGGTTCGGCCCAAGAACCGGGGCTAATAGCCCACAAAGCGTGCCAGCTGAAATTTCGGGGCCAATAGCCACGGGCCGGGCGTTGACCCGGGGCTAACACTACTAGGAAAACAGCAGTTAGTGGCGCACCTGGAAAGAGCATATGTGGCGCACTAGCAGTGCGCCACGGGCCCTGCACTACGGCTATCTCCTAGCCGTGGCGCACTGCATAGTGCGCCACGGTTGTGTCGAGATAGGCGTAGCGCACCTGCTAGTGCGTCACGGCTATGTGGGCAGGTGTGCTACGCGTAGGATCTTCTGTGGCGCACTTCCCAGTGCGCCACTAAGCTTCTAAAGTGCGCTTTAGGTGTAGTGCGCCACAAAAGGTAGGTCATGTGCGCCACATGTGTTTTTTTGTTTTTTTTTTAATTTTCGAGCCAGATTATATATAATACAGATTATATACAATATTACAGCAGATATACACAGACAGATACAAGATATACAATTATATATATAAATATACAATTTGAAAAACAAGATTGATACAAATACATATAGATAAGTCTCATACATGAATACATAGTATAAGTTACATTGTTTCGATCAAGTTACAAAGTAGTTGGTGACATGCGAATACATGTGTCGATCGAACAAGTTAGAGCTCGGAAGCTCGCCTAGACATCTAAACTAGCTAGACACAAATGCGGGATAAACAACCAAAGAAGATAAGCATGATCACCGCCGCGACGAAGGTGTAGGTCTTCATCCGGTTCCTTGTCCTAACTCCCGCTAGATAGCGCGTGTATCTAGCTTCCACCCCCGCCATAGTGTTGTACCCTTTGTAGCTATTGCCGCTGAAAGGGTGCACCTGTCTCCGGCAGTCTTCCCAATCATCGTAGACTCCAGGAACCCGTCCCTTGTACACGACGTACCACGTCATCTATAAGTTGACAATAATAATTAACCGGTGATTGAAAAAAAACATATATAATTAAAGTCGCATATGAAGATACACTTATAGAAAGTACTCCTAAATCAAAAAGACCAAACTCAAAAAGCATGCCTCATATATAACTAGGTTGTTCAACACAGGAATATGCCACGATGGAACCGTCCGCCAAGTAGGATGCACAACACCTGGACCTGTGCATAGCACAAGGCGGACAATCCCATCGCAGCACATTCACATATATAGCGTGCCACGACATTTCAATCATCGGCATTATTCTCGAAAAAGACCAAAGTAACTCAAAAAGCATGCCTCATATATAACTAGCTAGGTCGTTGGACACATGAATATGCTACGATGGAACCGTAAGCCAATTAGGATGCACAACATCTAGACTTGTGCATAACACAAGGCTTACAGTCCCGTCGTAGCACATTCACATATATATTGTGCCACGACATTTCAATCATCGGCATTATTCTCGAAAAAGACCCAAGTAGCTCGAAAAGAATGCCTCATATATAACTAGCTAGGTCGTTGGACACAGGAATATGCTATGACGGAACGGTTAGCCAAGTAGGATGCACAATTCCTGGACTTTTGCATATCACAAGGCTAACTATCCCGTCGTAGCACATTCAAATATATATTGTGCCACGACATTTCAATCATCGGCATTATTCTCGAAAAAGACAAAAATAACTCGAAAAGAATGCCTCATATATATACATAGGTCGTTGGACCCAGGAATATGCTACGATGGAACCGTGAGCCAAGTAGGATGCACAAGACCTGGAATTGTGCATATCACAAGGCTCACAATCCCATCGTAGCACATTCACATATATAGTGTGCCACGACATTTCAATCATCGGCATTATTCTCGAAAAAAGAGTAAGGAAAAAAAGGACCAAAGTGAGCAAAGGACCAAAGAGTAAGCAAAAAAACCAAGCATTGATTGATATATAATAATAATAAGCAAAAGAAGTAAGCGATGATTCATAAACCTAATAAGATAAGTATAGTAGCATGTACACTTGTCCACACACACACAAAGGTCATCTATAGTTTGTAACTACAACTAGGCCAACATCAAGCCTTCTGGCTCGGCTTAGGGAACGGGAGGACGCCTTGTCTCGTCATGAACTTCCTATAGTCACCCTGCATCTCTAGGCGATCTTCTATGTCACGGTTATTCGGGATATTTCCTCCGTAGAAGATCCCCCGAAGTCATGACATCACGAAAGATGATTGCCCCAAATTGCTGCTGGATGCGATACATCTCTTGTCTAATATCTGAATCATTGAGCTTGGCCTTTGCTTCGGCCCACTGTTTGAGATGATCTGGCAGCGTAGAATTCTGCTGGTCAAGTAGGAACGCCCTCATGTGATGGAGTGCGTAGTAGGCTTCCTTCTTACTATTTTCCGGCTGCTTCACGCAGGGGAACTCCGTTACGTGGTTGAAGACGTGCCTGCTGAACTTGACCTTCGTACGCACGAAGGTGGTGCCTTCCGTCGAGGCAAAGCCAGTGAGAGCATCATCCAGAACTTCCTTGATCTTGTCGTAGTTTTTCTTCTTTTCTAGACTCCCCGAGTCAAAATACGTGGCGTGGGAATGCTTCGGCGATAAGGAGATGAGCATGCGGTGTTCATCTCTGCGCAAAAAATTCAAATGGAATGTGTTGGAAAAAGAATGATGATGATCTAATAAAGCCAATCGACGGTGGCGAGTGAATAACGACTTACTCGGGAAAGTAAGGCACGAGAATGTATTCCTTTGTCTTATTCGCCACGAGGATTCTTTTTAGGTACGAGGCCACGATACGTCGTTCGGCGGGGGAACCCAAGCAGCCGTCACGCATGTAGTAGGGGTCCACTATAGCGATGCCCGGTGTGTTCTCTCTAATGATCTGCATGGCCAGGCTGAGAGAAAAGAGACGGACCATGGTATAGTGCAGCGGGTATAGGTGGAACATATTGAAGATGTCATCGAACCGCAGGAAGAACAGATCCGCAGGGGCATTGTCGATGAAGCCCAAGCCTGGTGGCACCTTAACCACGAATACCGGGTGCGAGGGATCTTTCTCCGATAGAAGGCGTCTCTCTATCGTCAGCATGCCATCATGCACACTCTGCAGTTCCGAACTGGCGAGCTTCCGTAAATTCTTAGGTAGCATGGGCTCACCCGCCACATGAATCCTCCACATAATACCCTCGGGTCTTGGTGGCCCGTCCCGAAACCTGATCGGATTCGCAGTTGTTGACGCCACCGGCTGGCTCGAGCTGCTAGATTTTCTTTTCCTGCCTTTTTTCCTTTTGAAGAGCGGGCAGGCACCGCAATCTGAGCACCGGCCGCCCTATGTAGTGTGTCAGGGCTTAGAATAAAGGGCCGGTTGGTTGTATCAACTGGCTCTGTAAAGGCGCAAGCTGGAGGCGTCTTCTGAGAACCAAACAGACGCTTGGTGATAGTGGCTTTCTCTGTGGGGCCACCAGCTAGGTCTTCGTTGCTAAACTGAGTGTTGAAGAAGTGATCATTCCAGTCTTCGTCGTCCTCGGCCGGATCCTGCGCCATGTGCATATCATCAACATGATCATCCGACCCCCCGCGTGGGGTGACGGTGAGGGCGGTAAGGGGGCCTTGCCACCGCTTGTCGCTGGCACGACAGGCGGTGCTGTTGTCTGTGGCGTGATGGCCCCCGCCATCCCCAAACGGATCATGCTCTTTGGCCATAGCAAGAATAAGCCGAAGCAAGTTCTGAGGACAGACGGCTCTTCTTCATCCGCTCCTGGGGGTTGAATGGGAGGTTCCAGGTCATCGCAGCCCCTTAGCACCCGACTAATTTTAACCCTGTGCACGCTATCTGGCATTGGCCTTGAGTGGAACATGCGCTGCAAGGGTTGAACGATGGTACCCTTGGCAACATCCCTCAGCTCGTTGTTCACGTAGCATAAGAGAGTGCAAGGAACATCCATCTGCGGAAAACATGTACGGCGTCGTCAGAGATGCCATAAGAGTAATAGATGGCGTGAAAGGCGGTAATTAAAGCAATTTGTTTACCGTGATGGCGTCGAGATCGGCTAATGTCGACGCACCGCATACGGCGACGGGCGTGCAAGAGACGGAAGGGCTGCTTGATGGCGCGGTGCTGGCCGCCGGTGTATTCTCCCTACCGACGGGTGCTTGGAGCTTCGGTGTCGCCGCGACGATGGCAGGGGGGCACCAACATGTACTCCGGTGCCGCGGTGATGGCAGGGGGAGTCACCAACACTTGCGGCGCCGTGGTGCTAGCAGGCGGAGTCACAAACACGTAGTTCGCCTGATTCGTCGGCGCCGCGTTGTTCGAGTGGCTGCTGACCATGCTTGAAATCGGGCACGGCCCTACTCGACCACCCGCACTCCAGTTCGCTATTGACTCCACCAAGGTAGGCACCTTTCCCCAATTACTATTGGCCAGGGCTCTTTCGGATTCACACCTCTCCTTGAACTCCCGGAACTGATCTTCGGTGATCTGCGGGTCAATCTTCTGGATCTCCTCGAGACTTTTGCCTTCTTTATAGATCTTCTTCTTTATCCGGGTTCTCCAGCTGGCCAGGGAGGTGCTCATCTTTGTGAGGGCGGATTTGTTTACTTCGTTCCCATGGTAATTTGTGTTCTGATACTTAGCGGGGAACTTGTATCTTGCGTGCAGCTTCTCGAAGAGGAGTGTGCGCAAGTGGCCATTATCTTTATGCCGGAGATTCTCGGTGTTGATCGAGATGGTTGTCCGGGTGATCGCCGCCACTTGCCCACCGTACCCTTTGACGACAAGGGCAGGCTCCAAAGGAACCCCTGATGGGCTCACTTCGGTAATTTCCTCCCTGGCGGTGCCGACCGTGTTTGGGCGCCGGTCCTTCGGCTTCTTCTTTTTCTTAGGAGGATTGCTACCACTCCCTGTGCCCTCGCCGCCATCAGTGGTTTCATCATCCACCGTTCCTTCGGCTTCTTCCTCCGCGTCTTCCATCTCATCATCCTCGCTCTCCGAAGGATGGTATTCTTCATCGTATTCTAGCCGCTGGGCCGCCTCCCAGAATGTCAATTGTTTATTCAGAGGTCCGAGTTCTCCTTCACCGCTGATGCGCTTAGAACATCCAGCCTCGTCGTTGTCACACATCTTTGCACTAATAAAAAACAAATAATTGGTTAAATGCACGGAAAAATCCGGCATGACCTTTGCTAATTTTCTTAAACTAGGAGTGCCCGATTTCTGCCGAAACGGAAGTTAATCAACATTCCGGCAAAAATCGGGACTCATTTCATACAAGAACCTGCATACACGACATAATAAAGTGCTCCATACAAGCACAAGCACAATTTCAAGTGCTTCATAACCAACTGCACTTTAATGCTTGCTGTCATTTGCTGCAATCCTACAACATATAACTTAGAAGCACAAATGATAGCAAGTAAGAAAATGACAGCAAGGAACTGATAGCAAGAAAATGACATCAAAGTTCCATTTTACTACAAATAAATAATTGACGGCAGCAAATAAAACCCAAGCAATTGACAGCAGCAAATAAAACCCAAGCAGTTGACAGCAGCAAATAAAACCCAAGCAATTACCAGCAGCAAATAAATAATTGACAACAGCAAAGAACTGACAGCAAGCAATTGACAGCAACAAACAAATAATTACCTCAACAAATAAAACCTATAAAATGTACAAGCTAACCTATTCTAGCCTAAACAAAACCCAAAGCCTACAAACTTGACAGCAAGCAAATTGAGCCAGAAGAGTGACGTATCTAGAGCTCGCATAAGTAAAATGGCCATCATCTTCAATGGATAAACTTCTTTATACAGAGAAGATGTATAGAATGAAAGAACTTCTCTTTCAGTTTTAGGGGTAGGAATTCCTAACAGAACAATGGGACAATTTTTATTAGGAATGCAAGCCTAGAATGAATCTATCTAGCAGAGATATAACAATTCCAGAAGCATCAAAGTCATTAGAGGAAAGCTGAAGCTAGTGATACCATGTTATCAACCAATAATGCAAACTTGATAGTCGAAATATGTATTCCAGAAGCACTAGACTGACAAGTAAATGAGCAATGTATTCCTAGAGGAAACGAGAACGCAAGTATGACTCGTGCATGAATGTTTTTATAAGATGTGCAGAACATTGCTTACAGGTAGAACTTTTGCAGAATACTTTGTGATGTTCTGATCCGCAATCTTCCCTGGGTTAGCGGCCTGAGAAAATATAGAGCTTGTTGTTACAGGGACAAAATAATAATAGAGCACATTTTTCTGTAGGTGCAGCTAGCATGATGAGTATGTAAATACGAAAGAAAGAAAACGAAACCAAATTCATTCTGGAAACAGTGTTGTGGTGCTACTATACTGAATAAACATGTGATGCCTAGACATGAAACAACAGAAACAAATTAAACACAACTAAGAAAATAGTAACTGCAATAGGTACCGACACCATTTTCAATGAACTGACCATACTTTAGCATGCCTAGACATGAAATAACAGAAAAAAATTAAACAAAACTAAGCAAATATATACTGGAATAGGTACTGACACCATTTTCAACAAACTGACCATACTTTAGCAAGTTAGCGTAGCAGATCTTTCTCCAATGCGGAAAAGGCATGTCAATGAGAACACGAATCCTGATATGGCAAAAAATGCAAGGGATTTCTAGACCTACTGTATATGTCCCTGTCATTTGTCCCTGCCTTGTATCTCTGAAGCTACTACTGCAGAACTTGAAAGGTGAAAGCTCAAACGAAATTGCAACTATCCCTGTTGATTTAAATTTGCCAACTCTTGAAAGAAGAAAATTGCAACTACTGTTTACATTTGTATTCCTAGGGAAGTGGTAGTCCGAGAGAGGGGAGAGAGGGAGAGAGGGGAGAAGGCTCACCTCTGAGACGAGGACGACGACGAGCGCGCGGGCGAGGCGGCGGCCTCCTCCTCCTCAGCCTCGAGCGGCGGTGGCCTCCTCCTCCTTGACGGCGGTGGCCTCCTCCTCCTCGAGCGGCGGTGGCCTCCTCCTCCTCGGTAGCGACGACGAGCTCCTCCTCCACGGTCTGTTCCTCGAGTGGCGGCGGCTGGCAGGGCTGGCGAGGCGGCGGATCGACAGCGGCGGCGGGGGCTCGAGCGAGATGGGTGGGCGCGTCTACGGGGATGAGGGCGCGGCGGTGGCGGATCAAGAAAGCAGCGGCGGTGGCGGTGTGGTGTCTGTGAGATGGGGATGAGAGAGGCGGACGTGGCGCGCGCGGTTGACTAGTCCAACCCACATAGGCGTAGCGCACCCTGGCCAAGTGCGCTACGGGCGTAGACTATCAGATAAGAGGGCGGCCACCCCACTAGTTAACACTAGCACTATCTTATCCCACTGGTTCTGCCCACTGCTCTAATCTAAACTTGTGAGCACCCAGGTTCGAATCCTGGTGCCCCACTTTTTTATTTTTATTTTAAAAATACTTTTAAATGTTCCAAAAAATGCCCAAAAGTGGTGATATATTCCATAAAAGTTTTGTTTTGTTTTTAAAATACTTTTAAATATTCCAAAAATGCCCAAAAGTGATAATATATGTCATAAAAGTGGTACAAATTAAATATGATTCGACCACGCGTTTTACAATATTTTTTGAGCTAGCATTTTACAATCTTTTTTCCCTTCTTTGTCGCGGTTGAATAATTTAGCCCCGGCACTTTAATGTTTCTTCTTTCGAACGGGCTACCTTTTTTGGGTAGGGTTGTCCTTTTTCTTCTTATGATGTATGTTGCTGCATCGTAGTCTCGTCATCTTCAATCTTTGGATCGCCGTACTGGTCGAAGTCTTGCTCGTTGGCGACTCCATCCATTCCGATGATGTTTCTTTTACCTCTCCTCACGACAACACGGCTAGGCTTTGTCGGGTCGGTAATGAAAAAACATTGGTCCACTTTGGTAGCCAGTACCCACGGTTCATTTTTCGCGGCCACGTTTGCACCGGCGGCCTTGGATTTGGCTGTTTCGGGTATAGCCATGGTTGTGAAATACCGGTCTTCTCTTTCGACGCTCTTTGCCCATCTGACACGGAACATCGGCACCTTTTCTCCACAGTAGTCGAGCTCCCAGATCTCCTCGATTCTTTCGTAGAATCTTTCCTTCACGTTGTCATCGGTGTAGAATTCCGATGTTACGCCTGAGTTCTGATAATCACACTTGTTGTCCTTTTCCTCCGTGTAGAATGTGTAGCCGTTGATATCATACGCCTGATAGGTCACCAGGTTTTGCATCGGTCCCTGCGACAAGGTGAATATGATCTTTTCCGTGTCAGAAGAATGCGATCGCGGGGGATTATCAAGGAGCGTCTGCCTAAACCAACGCGTGAAATCTGAGTTGTGCTCTTTGATTATTTCTTCCTGCATCCTCTGTATGCCCCGATCACTGTACTTCTTCTCGATTAACCTTTTGTGCTTCTGTACCCAAGGATCGACCAGTTCTAAATGCTGTAGCGTGACGAGGTTTGCTCGATCAAAGTCTGCGCGTCGAAAATCAAAGTCTGCATGCAGTATGCGACGACCCTCTCGGTGACCAGATCCGTCGAGATTGCCAATGTGCCTGTTGACGGGAAGACCGATAGGGTTCTCGATGTCTAGATAATTCGTGCAGAAAGAGATGCACTCTTCGGCCAGAAAGCCCTTTGCTATGCTTCCATCTGGACGGGACCTGTTGCGAACGTATCCTTTGATGTGTCCGTTCATCCTTTCGAACGCCATCATGCTGCGGAGGAACATCGGCCCGAGTTGTACGATGTCCTCCACGACATGGACCAACAGATGCACCATAATGTCGAAGAATGCGGGTGGGAAGTAGACCTCAAGCTCACATAGTATCACCACGATCTCCTCCTGTAGCCTCCCGAGCTGATTCACGCCAATCGACTTCCTAGAGATGACGTCGAAAAACTTGCAGAGGCCAAATAACATTTCACGGACGTGCTCGTCCATTATCCCTCTTAGTGCGACCGGAAGTACCTACGTCATTAGCACGGCACAGTCGTGAGACTTCATGCCACTGAACCTCTGCTTCGCCTCGTCTAGGTATCTGCTTATCTTGCCCACGTAGCCGTAAGGAAATTTGACTCCTAAAAGGCACTTGAAAAACTGTTTGATCTCATCCTGGCTTAGAGTGAAGCAAGAAGGAGGGCAGTAATATTCGTTCTTCTTGAACTTTTTACCCTTCCGACGACCTTGTGTCGTCTCCGACTCATGATCATCGTCATCTTCCTGATCATCAGGAGTAGTGCGTCCTCTGTGAAGCTCCTTCCGGATACCCAAGCATATCAGGTCGTGCCTTGCTTTTGGACCATCTTTCGTCCTATCTGGCATGTTGATTATGGTGGCGACCAGACTCTCGCACATGTTTTTCGTGATATGCATGATGTCGAGGCTATGAGGCGTGCGGAGAAACTTCCAGTATGGCAACTCCCAGAAAACAGACCTTGTTTTCCATACCTTCATCAGCGGCTTGTCTTGTTGCTACCTCTTTCGCTTCTTTCCAGGCTTAGGACAATCTTTCCAGTTTTTCAGTAACTCTTCCACTTCTTCGCTGCTCCTACGCTCTGGGATTCCTCGGGTCTCGGATTTGCCATCGAACAGGTCTCCACGTTTTCTCCATGGATCATTCTTGTCGAGCCACCTCCGGTGCGCCATGAACACGGTTTTCGATGACCCTGGATCTTTCTCTAGTTGGAGATAGCTTGTATTATCCATGCACCTAACGCATGCGCAGAATCCTTGGATAACCTGCCCCGAGATATACCCGCAACCTGGATAGTCTTGCACTGTAGTGACCAACGCGGCTCTCATAGTGAAATAATCTTGTGCGACGGCGTCGTAAGTATTGGCTCCAGATTCCCATAACGTGGCTAGCTCCTCTTTCAACAACCCGAGATACAGATTGATGTCGATACCAGGTTGTTTCGGCCCTTGAATTAGCATACTCATTTGTATGTACTTCTTCTTCATGCACAACCATGGAGAGAGGTTGTACATCCATACAAACACGGGCCAAGTGCTGTGCGTGCTGCTTTGGCTACCGAACGGATTGAGTCCATCGGTGCTCGCACCAAGCCTGATGTTCCTCGAATCTCCACTGAATTCTAGGAATTCGAGGTCCAATGCTTTCCACTGGCTAGCATCTGAAGGGTGCGTCAGCAGATCATCCTTTTCGGGGTCATCATCATCATCTCCTGGCTTCTTCCTTTCCGCATGCCATCGCATGAGCTTCGCTTCCTTAGGGTCCGCGAAATAGCACTGCAGACGAGGAGTGATAGAAAAGTACCATACACTCTTTTCGAGGTGCTTTCTTCCCTTTCTTGTATCGACTCACGCCGCACACCGGACATGTGGTTTTCTCCGCGTCCTCGCCCCGATAAGTGATGCAATCGTTGATGCATACGTGATATCTAACGTGCGGTAGATCGAGAGGACAGACGATTTTTTTGGCGTCCTCGATACTAGTTGGACATGTGTTCCCCTCCGGGAGATGATCGTTCCAGAATGCCATCATATCGTCGAAGCTTGCGTCGGTCAATTTGTGTTTTGCCTTCATCTCCATAGCCTTGAGCGTTACATTCAACCGGGTATCATCGGGCCTGCATCCTTCATACAATGGAGTAACCGCGTCTTTCTCAAGTTGCGCAAGCTTGGCTTTCTCTCTAGCAGCAGCCCTGACCTTACTCGTGTGCTTGAGAAGCAGCTCTTGCACATAAGGGTCCCGCACCCAGCCTGACGTTGTTCCATCGTCGGCTGCTCCTCCGGCATCTAGATCATCGTCATCCTGGTCTGCTTCCGCACCTTCACCATCTCCAGGAGACTCTTCATCATCTCGCCCGTTCTCGCCTGATGATGATCATTGTCATGTTGGCCACCTTCACCGTCTCCATCGTCTTCGTCATCGCTTATCCAACGAGTGTATCCATCCATGAAACCATGGCGGAGCAGGTGCGCCTGCAGATTCCCGGAATCTGGGTCGATCACCCAGTTGAGTTTGCACCCTCTGCACGGACATCTTATATCCGTCTTGTTATTTCGTATCATGTCGGTCGTCACACATTTCAAAAATCTAGCCACAATGCCTTCGCTCATTATGCGGACCATTTTTGCCTGCACGGTGTACACGGTACAATTAGAAGTCTATTAGAACCACATAATGAATGCATGCATGCAATGGTCGATAGAAAATTTCAGCATGACCTATCCTAAAATTAGGACCTTTGCGAAATGCCAAAGTCTTGCCAAAATGGAAATGATCAACATTTTGGCAAAACATCGACACCTTTTCTCCACAAACACAAGAGAGAGAGACCGATCCATACACACATGAACATATCATTATCCTCTCCATACACACATGCATGAGCATCATTGATACTCTCCATATACACACACATATGACCATCATCGATCCTCTCATACACACATCATGAGCATCGATCATCTACATACATATGAGCATACCATATACACATGAACACATCCTTACATGGACAACTTACCAAGATGAGAGACCAATCGCGATAAAGATGGAAAGGAGAGGTGCGCGCGAGACCGGAGAAGGAGATGAGAGACCGGAGACCTTCCTCTATTACTTATGTAACATCCAAGGCAAGTTCTACATGCTAAAAATGGTGAATGGGTGGAGAAATTGAGGTGGGAAGGAGAAGATCCCGACTAGATCTAAGGAGGAAGAAGAAGGGGAAAGTGAAGTGTGGGGTGGTGGATGGTCACACATGTGCACATAAAGTGCTCTCAAAAAAAATCGACACATCCGTGGCGCACTCTGCCCCAGTGCGCCACAGGGAGTAGTAACATCCGTGGCGCACATGCCACAGTGCGCCACGGATGTGTCTGGCCATTTCACAGCAGAGAGGGGCATGCGCTTAGGCGTAGCACACCCCCTCCGTGTGCGCCACGGTTGACACTAACAACCGTAGCGCACCTACCCTATATGCGCTACAGATGTTTGGCGTGCGGCCAACAGGGCCCTGACCCACACATATCTGTGGCGCACTGTGGTCTTGTGTGCCACGGTTGTTCTAGTTACTAGTAGGGCACTGCCCATAGGTGAGCCACGCCTGTTTTAGCCGTGGGGCACTTCAACCATGTGAGCCACGGATGTGCTGATTACCTATAGCCATTTTCCTAGTAGTGTAATAGGGCAATAGCCCCGGTTTTAGGGAGGAACCGGGGCCGATGCTCCTCCTACTTCTAGAACGACGCCCTCCTTCCTCCCCATTCACGCACGCGAGGAGAAGCAGAGCGCCGTCAGGCTGCCCAACTCTGCCGCCGGCCCGCGCCTCCGCGTGCGTCCCCGCCGGCCAGCCTCCCGAGCACTGCCGCCGGTCTCCGCGTGCATCCCCACCTGCAAATTCTCCATCGAGCCATCCTCCCCACCGGCCCGCGTCGTCCTCGTGTCCGACCCCTTCTCTGGCCTTCTGCCGTCGCGCCTCCCTGTCATCGCCGCCGTGTCCTCCCGCTGCAGAAAGTTCTCCATCGAGTCGTCCTCCCCGCCGGCCCGCGCCTGCACGATCGCTCCGCCGCCAGCCTCCGTGTGCGTCCCCGCCAGTCTCCGCTCCACACTCGAGCTAACTGGGCTCGCACACGAGCGCAAGGTGAGCGCTGCTCCCTCTCCTTTTTCTCCTCTTGCGTGCACGAGCCCGAGCCGCCGCCGTGCGCACGCATCGCTCGCCGCCGCCGTGTGCACGCATCGCTCGCCGCCATCCCAGTACTTGTGCCGGTGCCCTGCTTTGCCTCGCCGCGCCACCTGCGAAGCCTCGCCGCGCCGCGTCCTGGACAAACTCGTGCAGATGCAAAGCTCTGCTGCTAACTTTGACACCCCTAATCTCCTAACTTGTAGATCTTTTGCGAAAACTCTCTAAACCAATGTTGTAGACTAAACCACCCTCTACAACCTTCGTTCATAAATTTAGTTCAAAATCTTAACAGTTTGCAAGATTCAAGCCTCTGAATTTAATAGTTTCAGTCTGTCAGTCCTGGTAGCTCCTAAAACTGCTAAGTCTGAAAATATGTGACACTAACTTCAACACCAATTTGAAATGTATTCTAGGCCGTTTTGGAAAATTTTGAACAACAACAAAGTTGTATATCCAAACCAGATCTACAACTTTGTAAATTAGCACAAACTCCAATTCTGTGTATTTTTGTCTCCATGATCAAAACAAAAGGAGTATCTATTAACTAAAATCTGTCCTGGAGTTTTCCTGTAACAATCAACTATCAAAACCCTCCTTTTTATGAAACTTGAAGTGTTTTGGGAAAACTTTTATGCCATGTTTATTTTTCTATCGCCACTTAAAATTGCCTCACGCATATCATTCATCCATGTTGCACATATAAACTGTCATGCATCATGATTGTTGCATCGTAATACTTGTGTTGATTGTATTCTTTTGTTTGCAGATACTATGGATCCGGGACTCGGCAGAGACGCTTATCAGGAGAACATCATTGAGGGTTTCATCCGCGGGGATGAGGTTATTATTGGCGATGTTACCAAGCAGTTTCTGAACGACTCCGGAGAGGGATATGAGTCTCTCAGCCGAGGAGGTAGATGTTCCGGTGAGGTAGACGCCGACGCCTCGGGCGAGGGAGGACTCGGCGACTCCGATGAGGGAGAAGACAACGAGCAAGAAGTCGAAGAGAGAGAAGTCGGCGGCTCCGACGAGGTGTATATCTATATGTGATGTGCAATAATGTATTAAACAAGTGACCATATGAAATACATATATTAACGCGCTAGCTCTTTCTTCTTTTAACCCTCCGGATTGAGGAAATCGTCAGTATGGACTAAACGAGGCCCAAACAAGAAGATGGATGATGGTGTCCGGTATAGAATTGAAAAGGTCGATAAAGTCGGGAAACGAATTTAACCTGATAATGTTGCAAAGAAATTTGTGAAGGCATGCGGAGTTGTCGTTAGGGATGACATCCCTATCACCACTCGAGAGTGGAGGCAGACAAAGACGGAAACCGTGTCATATGTCGGACAAGCAGCCAAATAAAACCTTTGGACAAAGCTCATGCTTAATTTCACCCTACCGGCGCCAGAGGTGGATCCAGACGAAGAGGGGCCAAATGAGGCGGAAATGAGGAGGCGAAAATAGGCCCTAGAGAAAAAAGTCAAGGCGTGGGCTCTTTCAAAGATGGCCGAACTATTCAGGGAATGGAAGAAAAAATTATGCCACAACTATATCGGGCTCGATAAGACTCCGGATTTCGATAAGGGCTATGAGAAGATAAGCGACTACTGGGCCGAATTTGTGTAGTACAAGACAAAGAATCCGGACGCGTTGCAAAAGTCTGCAGTAAATAAGGCGAATGCTGCTAAGAAGAAGTACCACCATACTATGGGGCCTGCTGGCTACGCCGGTAGCAGCATAAGTGGGAGGCACTTGAGGCGCCATTTCTGGCCAAGGGGATCATGCCAGAGCCCTTAACATGGATCGAACGAGCAAGAAATTTGTTTTACGGGCATGGGGGCACGTTGAACGAAGAAGGGAAGGCAATGTATAACCAAAGACACAAAGATAATCCCCTGCTACCCATTGACGACATTAGAAGTGCGGTACAAGATGTTGAAGCAGGACGGTTCTTTCCCGATAGAGAGAAGACGACGTGACACGTGAATGGAATATGCCCTGAGAGGAAATAATAAAGTGTTTATTATGTGTATTCCAAGTATATGATAGATGTTTATTTTGCATGCTATAATTGTATTAATACAGAAATATTAATACATGTGTGTTTAATAAATAAACAGAAAGTTCCTAGTTATGCCTCTCTCATAAACTAGCTCGTTGATTAACAAGATGATCAAGGTTTCCTGATCATGGACATTGGATGTTGTTAATAACGGGATCACAACATTAATGTAATGGTGTGATGAACATTCATCCGAAGTATAGCATTACGATCAAAGTCATTGAGTTTATATTTCTATAACAACTTAGAAGTAATCCTAAATCCTTAGACCATGAGATCATGTCAATCACTAACACCGAAAGAGTTTCTTGATAACATCAAACGTCACACCATAACATGGTGATTATAAAGATGGGTTCAGAACTAATAAAGTGTTATGTTGAGGCCCATGGATCGAGAGTGGAATTTGTTCATCCCGATGACAGATAGATATACTATGGGCCATCTCGGTGATATCACATTAGTTAGCTTGCAAGCAAGTGATTTGATCACTAGAATGTTATATCACGGGAACGAGAAAAGAGTGCATGTCAGTAACGAGATCAAACTAGGTATGGAGATACCGATGATCGAATCTCGGACATGTAATATATCGCGAAACTAAGGGATTAAGATACTAGCGTAAAAGGGATCAAACTAGGTATGTAAAAGTCATTGTTGAATGTGTGGGAGTCAGTATGGGTCTCCAGATCCCGCTTTTGATTATTTATCCGAGAGGGGTCTCGATCATGTCCGCATTATTTACAAACCGTAGGGTGACACACTTAAGAGACACCGACATCCAATTGGAGCAATAGTTTCATGTCGGACAGAATAACAAGCGTAGTAATTTATTTCACTAGATACCGAAATAGGTTTTCGGGTGAAATTGCAGAAAGTGTTTTTGCATGTGAAATAGAATTCTAGCAAGGGGTTATATGTGAATGTTTGTCATTAAAGTAATTGAGAAAATTCTGAATAAATAAAAATAGTTTTATTTAATGAGAGTTTGCATTAAATTTGGTGGAAATTTAATGGCAAGTTTGAGTGGGATTTTGAGTGGAGGGAAATGAAGAGGTTTTTGTGAGTGGAGTGTCCACCCACATGAATGAAGGAGGGGAGGGGGCAGCCCCCATGGCCGGCGGCCACCCCCTTGGGTGCCCCCCTCCTCCTATAAAAGGCAACCCTCTCCCTCACTTCTCACTCACACCTCTTCATGAAGGATCTCTCTCCCCCTCTAGAATTTATCCCCCATGGTCTCGGACTAGCGAGATACATGTTCCCGGTGGCTATTCGGCAAGAAAGAATTGTGCTTCCGCTCCATCGCTGGAGCGAGGAGGCGGAGGTTGCTCGGTGCCTCGGACGTGTGTGCGAGTACGGATGCGCTGCTGATTTGCGGCGCTAGGACTTGTTGGGGTTCGTAGCATCGAAAACAAAAAATTTCTACCGCATACAAACAAACAAGCCAAGATCTATCTACTAGATTGTAGCAACGAGTCGATAAAATCACTCACCCTCGAAGATTCCAAAGTGTTTAACGAGAGCAGATTCTCGTGGGTGATGTAGTCGTACTCTTGCCGATCTCAAGATCGTGTAGACGATCCTTCCGGCGCTGCGTTCCGGCAGCGCTCCCGCGGTCGGTCACACGTTCGGTACTCGATGAAGACCTTCCTCTCCCTTGTTCCAGCAGTCAGCGGAGGTTGTAGCACTCTCCTCGTGATTCCGGCAGCACGACAGCGTGGTACCGGAAGTAGAGGGGAGATCTCGCAGGGCTTCGCCTTAAGCCAGAGCGAGTATGGTGGACTATGAGAGAGGCCTTGGCGATCTAGGGTTTAGAGGCACCAAGGAGAGAGGTCTAGGCTGGCGGCTAGGGAAAGGGGAGGGCCCCAACTCGGCGGCTAGGGCAAACCCTAGGGCGGTGGCGACGACTTGGTGGCCGGCGGCTAGGGTTAGGGTTTCGGTGGAGAGAGGTGTAGGTCTAGAGGGGCACCCCTGCCGCTCCTTTTATAGGTGGGAGGGCGCCGGCCAAGGGAAGGGAGTCCTCCCCCAAGTCGGCCTCCTTGGCCGGCGGGTGGAGGGGGAGGAACTCCTCCCCAAGTAGGTTTCCTACTCTCCCTCCACCAAGCAAAACTGCCGTTTGACTTTTCAAATTGGCGTTTGACTTTTCAAACTAGGATTTGATTTATCCCTTTATTTTGCCCAGCCATGATACCTAGTACATGATGCAACCATTACAACTTGTTATGACACATTCATGTACCCTTCCCCTCCGGAGTGCCGGACCTTCCGGACCCTTCTAGAACATTCCTGATGAAAACACCGGAATCATTCTCCAACTCCGAAACAGGACTTTCCTTATATGAATCTTATTCTCCGGACCATACCGGATCTCCTCGTTATATCCTGGATCCCATACAAGACTCCGAACAACATTCGGTCTCTTACTCATCATTCCATAACTACTCAACAACATCGAATCCTTAAGTGTGTCTCCCTACGGTTCGTGAATTATGCGGACATGATCGAGACACTTCTCCGAACAATAACCAATAGAGGAATCTGGAAATTCATATGGCTCCCACATATTTCTATGATTACTTTGCGATCGAATGAACCACTTACATACGATACCAATTTCCCTTTGTCTCACGATAGTTTACTTATCCGAGGTTTTGATCGTCGGTATCTCTTCATACCTAGTTCAACCTCGTTACCGATAAGTACTCTTTTCTCATTCCCGTGATATGTGATCCCTTGTGAGCCAGTCACATGCTTGCAAGCTAATTGGATGACATTCCACCGAGAGGGCCCAGAGTATATCTATCTGTCATATGGATGGACAAATCCCACTCTTGATCCATGTGTCTCAACCCATACTTTCCGAACACTCAATGCCACCTTTATAGCCACCCAGTTACGGTGTGGTGTTTGATGTCATCAAAGCAACCTTCCGGTGATGGTGATAAGCATGATCTCATGGTCGAAGGAATTAGGTTACTATGTATCAGAAAGCTTATAGCAATTGAACTATTAAAATGACTTGATCTTTATGCTACGCTTATCTATAGGAGTATGTCCATCATACCATTCTCCTAACGATATGATCTTGTTGTTAATAACATCTCAATGTTCATGATAGGGAAACCACAATCATTTATTAACCAACAAGCTAGTATTATGAAGAGGCTTTACCAGGGACTCTAATTTAGTTTACAAATCACACAAGTATTAATGTTTCCTGGTTAATACTATTATGGCATGAATGTAAACATTTATTATAAACACAAAGATATAATAATAACTATATTTATTATTGCCTCTAGGGCATATCTCCAACAGTCTCCCACTTGCACTAGAGTCAACTAATCTAGATTACATGGTAATATATCGAACACCCATGGCAGTTTGGTGTTGGTCATGTTTTGCCCTCGGGAGGGGTTTAGTCAACGGATCCGCCACATTCAGATCTGTGTGTACTTTGCAAATCCTTATGTCACCATCTTGGACATGTTCTCGAATAGCGTGAAAATGTAGCTTGATGTGCTTCAGCTTATTGTGTGACCTTGGTTCTTGCGCATTGGCTATGGCGCCCATGTTATCACAGTAGATAGAAATTGGGTCCAGCGCACTTGGAACCACACCGAGCTCTGTAATGAACTCCTTCATCCATATCGCTTCTTGTGAAGCCTCCGAAGCAGCTATGTATTCTGATTCAGTTGACGATCTCGCCACAACGCTTTGCTTTGCACTCCTCCAGCTAACTGCTGCACCATTCAAAATAAATACATATCTAGATTGAGATTTAGAATCCACTAGTATAAAACGCCCCATTGGTCCCGGTTGGTAAGGGGCATTAGTCCCGGTTACCCAACCGGGATGGGGCAATCGGAACTAAAGCCCCAACCTTTAGTCCCGGTTGCCCCACCAACCGGGACAAATGGGGGTACACGTGGCGGCGTCAGAGGGCGGGGGGGGGGGGGGTGGAGCAACCGTCCTGGTTCGTAACACGAACCGGGACAAATAACCTTCTGCCGCGGCAGAGATTTGGCAAATTTCTCTGCCGACGCAGAGAATTCATTTTGGCAACTTTTGTTGCCGCGGCAGCATTTTGGCCACTTTTTGTGCCGCGGCAGAGAATTCATTTAGGTTGTTTTATTGTTTATTTAGTGTTTTGCACTCATCAATGAAGGAACCATTATATTACACAAGATCATCATGACAATATTACATTCGATACACAGATCGAGTTCGTGCACTACATATAAAAGTTGCTCTTTTTACAATCCCTATTGTCTATACATAGCCGAATAGTATTCTCCTTTTGGGTTTAGGACTTCTGCATCCAAGTATCCCGCCAATTCCTCCTGAATTGCTCGTACGCAATCCTTTGGTAGAAGACCGTCCCGTAGACTTTCGATCTGATTTAAAAAAGGAGTCAGCCTATATGAATGAAACTAAACACAATTTGATTGTAATTAAAAACTATAGAAATTGTTTACATACGTGGAGTTGCTCTAAATTTCTTCCCTTCTCATCGCACGTCTGCCGGATGAACTCGCAAACATACTATCCACATAGATTGTTACCTGGTCCCTGCGTCAGGCACTTTACGAGAACATAGTTCAATCAAAATAATAATCAAGCATGATAATAACTGTATCAAAACTAGAATCAAAGAGATGTGCGGATATAGCTAGTGGTGCTTACATCTAGTGCTTCAAATGTAAGCTCCGCTTTCCAAACACCCCTAGCCTTGTTGGTGAACCGTTTCCGAGCGCTGCCCGGCGAAGAAAACGAATAAACTAAGTTATTAATTACTTGATATCATAAAATTCACGAACGTTTCCGATATAGTGTCGTAATGATTAGAATTACCGCTGGAGAAGCATCTGCATGTCCTTCCACTTCTCAAGGATTTTATGTTTCGAGTCCATGACTAGTACACGCCCTTTGTCAAGTTGAATGATTAACAGAATATAGTGGTAGCTGTGAATGCATAACTAATCAATTATATACTTAACATCGAGTAAGAGAAATAGAAAGTGTATACAAGACAATAACACTCACTCGAAGTTGTAAGGAAAAAGTATTTCCCTTCTGGTTTCTTGAAAACTTAACGCGTGTACTATATTATCCTCTGTTGCCTAGGGGTTTGTTTTGAGATTAGCTTGATGAACCCAATATGGGTCAATGAAGCCAATGTCATAGATTTGTCCTCTGCTGCATTCGAGAATCTTCATTCTGCATATTATAGTATGATTATATACATGCAATAAACAAGGTGAGATAGCTGGAGACTAAATTAATTACAGAATTAGTACTTATAGACAACAGGCACTGATGACCGATTTGTCCAAGGCGTCTTGATTGAATAATTGAAATAGTTCATCAAATTCAATGGATATCATGTCATCTATATCTTTCCCATAATGCTTTTTTGTAACCTTCAGCACTATCCAGTTAGCCCCGGCCTTTGTGGCATGCATGTACCAGTTATGCAATCTTCGCATTTTTGTTGGAAGATTATTTACCTCCTCAGGTTTGACGAGAGGTTTGCCGTATTGGTATTTGTATGATACTTCACTCATGGGGAAGTACTCTAACTGGGATAAGTACTGGGCAATACTCATACCTTGAGCAGCTGCAGCTTCTCCGTATTGTGCAGCTACCTCTGGATCATACTGCTCTTCGGCCCCATATTTGCTCGACCCCACATTGTTTTGGGAAATCACCTTGAGAGGGGCGCAAGAATGTTTTGCTTGTTCTCCGAGCTGGGCAACAGATTTCTCGCTTGCATCAGTACTGCTCTTCGAGGCTTTTTGTGTCGCATGTGACTTGAGAATAGAACGCCCATAGTCTGATGACAGCTTTGGCTCGGGTTGATGAAGAGTCTTTAGCATTTTCAACACTTTGGCTTTTTCTTCTTTGGTGCTAGGGAACTCTGGCTCTTTCGGCCGCCTCAGCTTAGCGAAAAATGCTGTTGTTTCCGCATCAACAATCGCTGCAGTCTCCTCTTCAGTACAGTCATAAGCTCTCTTGGGAGGAACCTTTGGTACTTTTGGAAGAGGCTCTTGTTTACGTTTCAGCTTACCACGACGCAGAGTAGCGGTACGCTTACGCTTTTTATCCTGAGGCACCGGCGATGGCTCCCGCGGCGATGGCTGCGCCGGAGATTAGTGAGGCGACGGAGCCGGGTGAGGTGACGAAGACGGCTGCCGCGGCGGCGACGACCTCGCTGGAGACAGGTGAGGCAGCGGCGAAGATGGCCTTGGCGTGTGATTTCGAAGCACGATACATTCCTTTGGCCATAGAATGGTGACTTTTTTGCGTCTCCCAGTTCAGTCACATACCCTCCACCTGCAGGCTAGTCAAGCTTCAAAACTTCAAAGGTGGGCATGATTTCATCCACCCCGACAACAGCGTATCCCTCTGGAACCGGACGACAGGGGTAAGTTGGTGTGGGTCCAATTGGTAAGGCATAGCCGACCGCCACCTTCATTGATATGTTCACAACTTTGACATGTAGCTCGCAGTGTGTCATCTCTGTGATATCATCCACTAGGTAGCCAATAGGAGCTATCGTCGGTGCACCATCGGCATCGCCATTGTCATCACCCGGGACCTCGGTGGAAGCCACACTACTTTTCGATTATTCGATAGGCCGGTAGCATCGAATGCAGTGTGCTGCTGAGATGGGCCGGTAGTACTTTGCTCTTTAAGTGCGTTAATTTCATCTTGTTGTTGCTTTATTCGTTCTTCAATTATACGCATTCGGTCTTTCTGAATATCTACTTCAACTTCTGCCCTGTCCTTTCCCCTCTGACGGCTTCTATCAGGATATTTCTTCCTCTCTTCGGGAAACCCAGTCCTCCATGGTTTGGAGCCGCTTGTGCCTCGTGTTCGTCCATCATGTTCCTTATTTCCAAGGGCGAGTGTGAGCTCATCATTCTCTCTATCGGGAATGAAGTCCCCATATTTAACAGCCTTTACTGCTTTTCTCATCTTCTCAATTGGCAAGGGGTCTTCTTTATGTCGTATGTTATATATACACTTCCCTTCCGAGTCCAACGTCCCCCCATGCCCGTAAAACCAATTCCTTGCATGTTCTACCCAATCGTCTGTCTCTGGGGTGATCTTTTTAGCACGCAGTTCATTCTCAAGTTTCTCCCACTTAGGAATGCCAGCCCTGTAGCCACCTTGCCCCATAGTATGGTGATACTTCTTGTTAGCAGCATTCAGCTTATTCGTTGCAGACATTTTCTTAGCTTTTTGTGATGTCTTGTATTTCACAAACTCAACCCAGAATGGTTTTATCTTCTCAAACTGAATATTCTTGAAATCAGGAGTCTTGTCTTTCACGACATAGTCAAGGTGCAATCTTTTCTTCCAGTTGGTGAAACACTGGGCCATCTTCTTCAAAGCCCACTCCTTGACCTTAGCCTCCATGGCTCTCCCATGTTCTAAGGCGTCCTTAACTGGATCCTCCGCATTTGGATCTAGCTCTATCTTCGGTAGTTTGAAATTAACCATGAGCCTCGTCCACAGTAAATCTTTGGCGTGGTGAGGGACAAATAAACATGTTCCCTCTTCTTCCGCATCAGCAGGCCTATTCCAATTTTGAATGGTGATCGGGATTAAGTCCCTAACGATTACTCCGCATTGTGCCACAAATTTGTTTGCGACAACTTCAGGAGCTGTCGGTTTGCCGTCTTCAGCGACATCTTCGATCCTGAACCTCTCATGGTCTTCCAACTTTTTGGTTGGGCCTCGTCTGCTCTTTTCAGTAGATTTCTTCGATCCGGAGGGCTAAAAGAAGAAAGATCGTCGTTACTATTTCTATATAGATTGTTGGGAATATGCCCTAGAGGTAATCATGTATGATGATATTTCCCATTGTATTGATAAAGTTATTAAGTTGTCCTTGTATAAACATATGATGTGTATCATTGAATATGTGATTCGGTTGTGGAACTATGCATTCATGTTGTTTGTACTAAATATCCTTGGTCATTGAGGTTGTGCTGGACACACAACTTAGACCAATGTGAAAGTTGGCTTGATGACTCGGTTCCACTTGTCATGGGCATGGAGATGCTATTCCAACTTACACAGACCTGGCTAAAGAGTTTAGCGAGTCGGATTGACCCATATTGAGGTACAACGAACAAGTTGTCATTTGTATATCTCAATCAATGTAATCCTTAGACCTGAGGTTGTTGCATAGTCCGAGTTGAGGATCACCGACTTAGGTTCTGTCAAACGCTGATCCATAACTGGGCAGTTATAAAGGCAGGGTTCGGGTCGACTGAGAATCAAGCTGCGTGATGTGAATAACCAAGATGGGATTTTGCCCCTCCACTTGGAGAGATATTCTTTGGGCCCTCTCGTGAGATATGATTCGGAAAGCATGGCCATGCACGACTCGGTTAAGTGTTAACTGAGGCGATCGACTAAGAGTTAGTCGGGTGAATCACTTATCTTGGATCGAGAAGACAGTCGGACTATTTAAGGGATGACAATTATTCGCCTATAGTCTGACAAGGTATATCGTGAGGCAAAAGGGACTCGGACGTAAGTCGCATTGGAAAGGCAAGTCGTCATGACTCTTTGGTACTTGGTAGTCGGCACGTTCTGCTAGGAGCCACTACCGATTGATCGATTGAGAGTCGGACTCCAATCGTGTCCAAGTAGCCATGAGCCTGCAGGGTCACACACTTAAGAGCGGGAGCATGTTCGGATTGGATCTGAACCTGTAATCTGGTTGGGTTGGACCTGAACCAGATTAGGACTGAGTTAGTGAGTTGGACTCACGGTGACTAGTGTTATATGGGCTTTAGTGAATGGGTCGCGCGAGCAGAGCCCACGTTCACTCCCTATATATAGTGGAGCACCGTAACCCAGAAAGGTTAATCGTTGTTCCGTTAGGTCATTCCATGTGTTGGAAACCCTAGCTCCCAAGCAGTCCAGCCGTCGTCACGAACCTAGCAGTTCGCCGCCGGCGCTCCTCCTTGTACGTGTGGATACCAGCAGAGGTGCTGTGTGATCAGCACCAGGACGATCGGATCGTGAGGACTACACTGCATCAATTGACGCGCTTCATCAGTAATCCGCAACTGCGCGTCTAGTGGTAAACCTCGTGGCCTTCTACCTCAGCTAGATCTTGGGATCACCACGTTAGAGGAAAACTTTTGTTTTATCTCCGCGTGGCCCAATAGTGGTATCAGAGCGACAGCTTCTGGTTTTAGGCTCGAGATCTCGCATATGTGATATGCGGTTGGCTATAGATGAGATCTATATGCTGTTTTGGTGGTCGATCTATGATATAGATCGGTTTTGTACAAGGTTGATTGGATCAACTGTACTCGGGGAATGATTTTCGTGGTCATACTGCTGAGGTCGTGGAACGACATACCCCTACCGGTCGGCTTCCGCCATCGGGGTAGACTGTGACACGTAAATCCAGAAGCGGTGATCGAATATCAAAGAGTTTGATCGAATCGGAACGATGGTCGGAATCCATGTTCGGATTGTAGATGAGATCTACGTTTTTGGAAAAATCGTCGGGCGCTGCCCGCACCCGCGATGGTGGGGACCGCCGGCTTCGCCCTGTCGTAGCGCCTTAGATGTCGTTGCGAGTTTCACAACGCCGGTAGATATTGTATCTATGCATAACTTGTTTTTGCAGGAAGTTGTGCATGGTATGGTTCATGTGCATGTGATGTATGTGTGTAATCCATACGTGATATGCGAATCACGGTTTTTGTCAGCCGGCTGGAGCCCAGGTGCTGTAATTTATTGTATAACGACATGCGTGTCGGATTCTCTATGTAATTTACTTTACTAAGCCAGTGTAGCTGTTTGGAGAACCCAGAAGGCATGCAAGGCGTTGTACATGTCGGCGACATGGAGTAAGACGGCAAGTGACAAGAGTTGGCACAAGTCGGATTACAGGCTTTGTGGTGATGGAGATCGCCATGAAGAGAGCCATACCATTTCACATTATAATTGCTTTATTTTTGTGTTATTGTTATGTCTCTGTTTTACCTCTATTAGATAGTCGGTAAAATTTAATCCCTCAAATAAGGTCTAGTCGGTTTTCCCGCCAGTGTTTGCACCATCACAAGTCGGACATTTTTGGTAGTGGGCTCATAAAATTGAGGTGCTGCCAATTCTTTCTAACTAGGTGGGTTCGAGTCAGACTCTTACTGCGGAAACACTCGGTAAGCTAGACGGGTCTATCACAACGGTTGTGGGGCTCGGGGAAAAGTCGGATGGGAGCCGGGGCATGTGATGCCACCCGTCCAACAGGAGTCGTATGAGGTACGATTGACAAGAGTTGTCTACCTAGATCACTTGGCGGCTAGCGGTGATGCTAAAGCTCACTAGACGACTTCCTTATTTAGGATCCTGAATCACTAAGTAACCATCGGAGGGGTGTTGGTTCTAGTGGGAGCATAAAATATTAAAATGTTTAATATGCTTGCTCTTTTATGAATACATGTCTTAAGTGTTTTGCATATTTTCTGTTGTAGATCATGGCACCAAGTAGCAGTCACTCTCAGATATCCGGTTTTGCGTTGAGAACCATTCTTGAGAAAGATAAACTGAACGACACTAATTTTACCAACTGGTATCGAAATCTGAGAATTGTTCTCAAACAAGAAAAGAAGGACCATGTCCTAGATAACCCACTTCCAGATGAGCCGAATGAGAATGCGACTGTCGCTGCCACCAATGCCTACCGTCGGGCTAAGGATGAGTCCACGGATATTAGCTGTCTTATGCTTGCTCACATGGAACCAGACTTGCAAAATCAGTTCGAGCATGTTGAGGCCTACGATATGATCGAAAGCCTCAAAAGTATGTTCCAGGCTCAGGCGAAGACTGAGAGGTATCAAGTCTCTCAGGCTTTGCTGAGTTGCAAGCTTAAGGATGGTGATCCACTGAGTCCGCATGTGATCAAAATGGTTGGTTACGTGCAGTCTCTGGAGAGGCTTGGCTACCCCATTAGCGAAGAGTTCGCTACGGATATAATTCTGAACTCTCTTCCTAGTGCATATGGGCAGTTCATTTCGAACTACCACATGCATGGTATGGATAAGAAGCTCACTGAATTACATGGGTGCTCAAGCAGGCAGAGGCGGATCTCAAGAAGGGCGGCAGTCAAGTGTTGATGGTGCAGAATAAGGCTAAGTTCAAGAAGAGTTCTTGGACTAAGAAGAAGGCTAAGTCAGGAGGAAAGCAGGCTCAGGACCCGGTCCCAAGCGCTTCCTCAGGGACTAAGCCATCTCCTTCAGCCGGATTCACTTGCTTCTACTGCAAGGCGGATGGCCACTGGAAGAGGAACTGCAGCAAGTACTTTGCCGACAAAGCCAAGAGTGGAGGTATGACTTCTGACTCAGGTACACTTGTTTGCAATGTTATAGACATATATCTTGCTGATGCACCTAATAGTTCTTGGGTATATGATACCGGATCAGTTATTCACATCTGCAACTCGTTGAGGGGACTGGTAAGAACTAGGAGCATAGCAAGAGGCGAGGTTGATATTCGAGTCGGCAACAAAGCAAGAGTTGCTGCGTTGGAAGTTGGCACGATGCAACTTCATTTACCTTCCGGATTCATTATGGAACTGAATAATTGTTATTATGTTCCAGTGCTCAGTCGAAACATTATTTCTGCTTCATGTTTGATGAGGCAAGGCTATGAGTCGAATATCAAGAATAATGGTTGTTCTTTGTATTTGAATGATATGTTTCACGGCTTTGCACCCGTCCAGGACGGGTTATTTATCTTGAATCTTGATGGTGAGTCAGTTTATAACATAAATGTTAAAAGGTTGAAACCAAATGATCTGAATATGACTTACTTTTGGCACTGTCGGCTTGGTCATATAAGTTGGAAACGCATGAAGAAGCTCCATGATGATGAACTCGTAACTTCGTTCGACTTGGAGTCGTTCGAGACATGCGAATCTTGCCTACTCGGCAAGATGACCAAGACACCTTTTGCAAAGAGTTGCGAAAGGGCGTCCGACTTGTTGGGACTAGTACATAGTGATGTATGTGGACCAATGAGCACGACAGCCAGGGGTGGTTATGAGTACTTCATTACCTTCACTGATGATTTGAGTAGGTATGGATATATCTACTTGATGAAACATAAGTCGGAAGCCTTTGAAAAGTTCAAAGAATTCCAGAATGAAGCACAGAATCAACTTGGCAAGAAAATAAAATTTCTTCGGTCGGACCGAGGAGGTGAGTACATGAGCCATGAGTTTGATGACCATCTGAAAAGTTGTGGAATAGTTCCTCAACTTACTCCGCCAGGAACGCCGCAAAGGAACAGTGTTTCGGAAAGGCGGAATCGGACCTTGTTGGACATGGTACGGTCAATGATGAGTCGAACAGATCTGCCTTTATCATTTTGGGGTTATTGTCTAGAAACAGCGGCGTTCACACTAAACAGAGTACCATCAAAATCGGTAGAGAAGACACCGCATGAGATGTGGATAGGCAAAAAGCCGAGTTTGTCTTTTCTTAAGATTTGGGGTTGTGAAGCATTTGTCAAGCGACTTCAGTCGGACAAGCTTACAGCCAAGTCGGATAAGTGTATTTTCGTGGGGTATCCGAGGGAAACCTTGGGTTACTACTTCTACAACCGAGAAGAGGGCAAAGTGTTTGTCGCTCGGAACGGTGTCTTCCTTGAGAAAGAGTTTCTCAGTCGGGGAGTAAGTGGGAGCACGGTGTAGCTCGAAGAAATTCGAGAGGAACTGGCTAGTAGCGAGTCGGCAAAAACCTTGGAGGTTAAGCCGGTCGTGGTAGCTGAGCCGGCGGCAGCACCTGTACTACGAAGATCAGCAAGATTACGAAGTGTTCATGATGTGTTACTGTTAGACAGTGATGAGCCAGCAAATTATTCGGAAGCGATGGTGGGATCTGATTCCGAGTCATGGCTTGGAGCCATGAGATCCGAGTTAAAGTCCATGGATGAAAATCAAGTTTGGAACTTGGTTGATCTGCCAGACGGTGTAAGACCCGTCGAGTGCAAATGGGTTTTTAAGAAGAAAACTGATATGGATGGAAATGTTTCCGTCTATAAAGCACGCCTTGTCGTGAAGGGGTTCCGACAAGTTAAAGGAGTTGATTATGACGAGACTTTCTCGCCAGTAGCGATGCTTAAATCAGTTCGGATCATGTTAGCTATAGCAGCCTATTTCGACTACGATATATGGCAGATGGATGTCAAAACGGCTTTCCTTAACGGAAATTTAACTGAGGACGTGTATATGATACAGCCCGAGGGTTTTGTCGATCCGGCTAATGTTGACAAGGTATGCAAACTTCAGAAGTCCATTTATGGGTTGAAGCAAGCATCTCGGAGTTGGAATATTCGCTTTGATGAGGTAGTCAAATTGTTTGGCTTCATCAAGAGTGATCATGATTCTTGTTTGTACAAGAAGTTTTGTGGGAACAAAGTAAATTTTCTAATCTTATATGTGGATGACATATTACTGATTGGAAATGATGTCCAGATGTTGCAAGAGACCAAGGAATCATTGGAAAGGAGTTTCTCAATGAAAGACTTGGGTGAGGCAACATACATCCTCGGAATCCGGATCTATAGAGATAGATCAAGGAGGCTCATTGGATTGAGTCAGAGTACTTATTTGGACAAAGTGTTGAAGAAGTTCAACATGGAATCGTCTAAGAAGGGGTTCTTACGGATGTCCCATGGTGTAAAACTTAGCAAGACTCAGTGTCCTTCGACAACTGATGAGCGAAGTCGGATGAGTGCGATTCCATATGCTTCTGCAATCGGATCCATCATGTATGCCATGATTTGTACTAGGCCGGATGTTTCCTATGATCTTAGTGTTGTGAGCAGATACCAGGCTGATCCTAGAGAGATCCACTGGACAACGGCTAAAAATATCCTAAAGTACTTGAGAAGGACTAAGGATATGTTCTTGGTTTATGGTGGTGAAGATGAACTCAGTGTAAAGGGTTAAACGGATGCGAGTTATCTTACCGACTCTGATGATTCTCGTTCGCAATCCGGATACGTGTTTCTTATAAATGGAGGTGCTGTGAGCTGGAAGAGTTCCAAGCAAGAGACTGTGTCTGCGTCTACAACAGAGGCTGAGTATATTGCCGCCTCGGAGGCAGCAAAGGAAGCTGTTTGGATGAGGAATTTCCTCATGGATCTTGGTGTGGTTCAGGGCTCGTCCAATCCGTTGGACGTGTATTGTGACAACAATGGTGATATTGCACAAGCCAAGGAACCTAGACAACACCAGAAGAACAAGCACATACTCATGCGGTACCACCTGATTCGCCAGTTCGTGGATCAGGGTGATATCAAGTTATGCAAGGTACACATGGATGCAAATATTGTGGATCCGTTGACAAAGCCGTTACCACAGCCGAAGCATGAGGCTCACCTGAGAGCCATGGGCATTAGATGCTTAGACATGTGATGTCGGAAGATTGACTCTAGTGCAAGTGGGAGACTGTTGGGAATATGCCCTAGAGGCAATCATGTATGTTGATATTTCCCATTGTATTCATAAAGTTATTAAGTTGTCCTTATATAAACATCTGATGTGTATCATTGAATATGTGATTCGGTTGTGGAACTATGGATTCATGTTGTTTGTACTAAATATCCTTGGTCATTGAGGTTGTGCTGGACACACAACTTAGACCAGTGTGAAAGTTGGCTTGATGACTCGGTTCGACTTGTCATGGGCATGGAGATGCTATTCCAACTTACACAGACCTGGCTAAAGAGTTTAGCGAGTTGGATTGACCCATGTTAAGGTACAACGAACAAGTTGTCATTTGTATATCTCAATCAATGTAATCCTTAGACCTGAGGTTGTTGCATAGTCCGAGTTGAGGATCACCGACTTAGGTTCTATCAAACGCTGATCCGTAACTAGGCAGTTATAAAGGCAGGGTTCGGGTCGACTGAGAATCAAGCTGCGTGATGTGAATAACCAAGATGGGATTGTGCCCCTCCACTTGGAGAGATATTCTCTGGGCCCTCTCTTGAGATATGATTCGGAAAGCATGGCCATGCACGACTCGGTTAAGTGTTAACCGAGGCGATCGACTAAGAGTTAGTCGGGTGAATCACTTATCTTGGATCGAGAAGAGAGTCGGACTATTTAAGGGATGACAATTATTCGCCTATAGTCTGACAAGGTATATCGTGAGGCAAAAGGGACTCAGACGTAAGTCGCATTGGAAAGGCAAGTCGTCATGAATCTTTGGTACTTGGGAGTCAGCACGTTCTGCTAGGAGCCAGTACCGATTGATCGATTGAGAGTCGGACTCCAATCGTGTCCAAGTAGCCATGAGCCTGCGGGGTCACACACTTAAGAGCGGGAGCATGTTCGGATTGGATCTGAACCTGTAATCTGGTTGGGTTGGACCTAAACCGGATTAGGATTGAGGTAGTGAGTTGGACTCACGGTGACTAGTGTTATATGGGCTTTAGTGAATGGGTCGCGCGAGCAGAGCCCACGTTCACTCCCTATATATAGTGGAGCACCGTAACCCAGAAAGGTTAATCGTTGTTCGGTTAGGTCATTCCATGTGTTGGAAACCCTAGCTCCACAGCAGTCCAGCCGTCATCACGAACCTAGCAGTTCGCCGTCGGCGCTCCTCCTTGTACGTGTGGATATCAGCAGAGGTGTTGTGTGATCAGCAGCAGGACGATCGGATCGTGAGGACTGCACTGCATCAACTGACGTGCTTCATCAGTAATCCGCAACTGCGCGTCTAGTGGTAAACCTCGTGGCCTTCTACCTCAGCTAGATCTTGGGATCACCACGTTAGAGGAAAAAATTTGTTTTATCTCCGCGTGGCCCAACAAAGATAGAAGATGATTAATTAATGAATTAATTATATTACATGCACCTCGCCGGAGCGGTCGTCTTCTCGATCACACAAGGCATCGCCTTCTCCCTCGCGGAAGGCATCACCTTCAACCTCAAACAAGTCGTCTCTTCCAGCAAAAAGAGGATCACCCTCACCGAAGTTGTTGAGAAACGTTGATACATCTAAATTTTCTTCCCCGCAGATCACACCTTGGATCAACTCTTCCTTTTCTTCGTCTCTGACATGTGGGTCCATATTTTCTACATAGGTGGAAAAACGGATAAGTCAAAGCAGCTAAGGGAGAATGTTAGGTACGGTGTTGAGAGATATAAACCCTAATTTGGAGAAACCCTAATATATACATACACAATAATAAAAATGAGTTTACAATATCAGAAACCCTAATTCGGATAAACCATCGGGCTCGGATCCTATCACGAAGAACCAATACTGAAAAGAAAGGCGACAATCAATCAACCCTCGGGTTCGGGATGCCCTGGCGAGGACACACCGGCTAACCCTAGGTGCAACATCGAATCAACTGGGGTCTATGACAACTAATATCATGGCTAAGCATCTACAATGCGATGGCTATCAAGAAATCTTCGATCTTCGATGGTGTTGACCTAGGTCTTTGATCTCGATCTCATATGCTACCACGAAGAACCGAACGCCAGAAAGAGAGGGGAACAATCAACACATGGCATCGATACAATGATCAAGCAAGTATGATGATATGACAAGTTAAATTGTATTGAAAAGTAACCCTAAAGCATGCTCGAGAAATTAAACGGGGTTCCGAGGGGCGCAAACCCTAACTCGGGGAAACTCCGGAATCACCTGTGAGGGGTTACTATGTTCTTGTAATCAAACTTGTCATTTAAGTTGCTTAACAATGCATGATTATAGCTTAAATAGGTAGGTTTCATTTTTCTGAACATTTTGGTATATTATACATATTTTTCTGACTTATAAATAATAAGTTATTGATTATACAATATTAAATCATTTTCTGAAATTTATTTAATCAATTTTAAATCATTTATGAGCTCAGGCTGACATCACCATAGGCTAGGAAACATTTCTCACTCGATATGGGGCTACTCACAGTCACTGATGTTTGGGCCCCATGGGTTAATATAATTATTTCCAAAAAAGCATTACAGGAATGATTTTAATAAAAAAAAAGAGGATATATTGCCTCATGCTGATGTCAGCATGACATCAGCAATGGGGATCCTCGGGTTGGGCTCGAATCCGTCGATTCGCTGCGCGCGCGGGCTAGTGGGTAGGCTAGTTGGAAAGAGGAGATCGAGGCGGACCCAGTGGTGGCAGCGCCGCCCGCTTGTGGTCATCGGAACAGTGATCGCGATGGAGGCGAGCGGCGGAGCTGGCTCGGACACGACGCGCGGCGGCTACAGCAAGCAAGCAGGCAAACGGAGCTCGCCTTAAGCTTCAGAAACTCACCAGGAGCTCGAAAAACTTGACAGAGGGGTTCGGGATGGAAGGAATCAGCGGTGGAGGCGGTGGCCAGAGTCGGCGAGGCTTGGAGCGCCGGCGAGGAGCACGTGGAGGCGCGACAGCGGGGCAGCGCGTGGAGTCCGACGGCGGGGCAGCACGTGGAGGCCGACAGCGGGGCGGTGGTTGGGCAGCCTGACGGCGTCTGAGCGCTTATCTCGCGGCGGCGGCGATGATCTGTTGCGGTTGATGAGGAACGGGGAAGAAGGAGAAGGAGGAGGGGCGTCGTGTATAAAGGGGAAGGAGAATATGTCCCAATTGATGCCAACAATCGGGACTAAAGGGTCATATGTCCCGGTTGGAGCCACCAACCGGGACGTATACTCCAACTTTTTCAGCATACCAAGGGGCGCGCTCGGATAGGGTAAAGATAGGGAAAGACGAAAGGATGTTCCCCGTCCAGTTTCCGAGTTACAGTATAGGTCGGCTGAATTCTGTAGAGGTCGGCTTATGATAATAGCAAGGCATTATCCGTCGAAATACTGCGTAAGTCGGCTGGGTTAGCCCGAGTAATCTTAATGCAGGCGAAGGACGAGCCGAGTTATGCGAGGCAGGGCCGAATGAAACGAAGCTTGCAGGAGAAGGAGAAGCCTAAAGTCAAACTCTAGTCACGGGCTAGGGAGAATCTGAGCAGAGCCAAGCACAAAGGACAAAGGTGCAGAGCGACAGAGGGGCAGAAGGAGGTTACGGAGGTGACAGTCCTGAAGCCCGAGGCACGCAGGAGGGGCCCTCTGGAACCTTGCCGTCATTAGAAGGGCGACACGGAAAGGAGGCCGCCGAGTTACTATATTGGGACAAGCATATTCCTCGAATATGCTTGCCACGTCAGCCCTAGAGGAACCCAGGGCTCTCCTTTATAAGGGGAGGCTTGGACCCTGAGAAGGGCATCAGCTCGTTTAGTACCGTTAGGCTGGTAAAGTTCTTCCTCTCTACTTGTAAACAGCTCAAGGAGAACTTGTAGCCCAAGGAAGGAGAAATAAAGATCTTTACCTTAGTCTTCTGTGTGTAGAATCAACTACATCTTCCCTCCCTAGATCCCTCTAGCATCCATTGGCCCCATTCTTTAGCCTACCCATTGCATCTGCCGTGCCACCACCATGACAGTTGGCGCCCACCCTGGGGCCAGCATCGGTGCTAGCTGGAGTCATGATCCGGACGGGAAACTTCATCAACACTGGCGAGTGCATTGTCTCTGGCTTAGTCCGGAGACTCGATCTCCGTGACTACGTCAGCGACAACGCAGGCAGCTTCAAGGGAAGAGCTCCTCTGCGCAACGACGTCTTCATCAACTTGGGCATGCACCAGATCTACGTCGGCATCGACATCTCAGGCGTTTATCCTCACCAGGTTGTTATTGCAGGAGAACCTCCCCTTAGCGCCGCAAGCAGTCCACGCGAAGCGCGCACTGTCAGCAGCGTCGAGGTGATGGTCGCAGCCGGGGTACAGGCGGGAGCAGCAGGTGCCAGATCAAGCAGAGATCCGACGACAGGTGTGCAGGTGGCGCCTAGGCAGATAGCTCCACAACCCACCGAGGTAATTCCTTCAGTGGCCAACCAGGCCGAGGTGCAGGAGACAACCCCAAAAGCACCAAGGGTAAGAGGGCCACCTCTGGAAAGACCAGAAAACATTCCTCAGGCAACTATAGATAATCTGACTACACCTGTAGCGCCGATACTTGATCCGGCTAATGCTCAGGCAGAGTTGGAAGAAACCAGGCAGAAAGTGCTGGTAGAGGCAAAAAGGGTGTCGGCCTTGCGGGAGTCCTTAAACAGGACCCTGCAAGAATATGCCAGGGCAAACAAGCTTGACGTCGCCCCCGAGCGGGTTGATGAATTGAGATTAAGAGGAAAAAACCTCATAGAGGATATCAACAAGGAGCATGATGCTCATAAGGCAGAATCAGTTGATCTATGCTTGCCGAGGTACAGTACCCCGGAAAAGAACCTAAGAGCGGCAAATGCCGCAACATTAGAGTTAGAAGGATTGACCGGCGAAGCCCGGCAGAAACAGCAAGAAAGAGTGAATGAGCTGGTGCGCATTGCGAACCAGCAGAATGAAGAAATGCACAGAGTAGACCCGGCGAGGCCAGCCGCCTCGCGAATGGTTCACTCGGCTGGTGCAGCACCTGCCTTATCTATGGCAGCAGCATCTTCACCCGGAAACAACACGCGAAAAGACAGAGCAGTAACTTCGGGAAAAAGGAATAAGCAAATTGTTCCATATGATCCGGCAGTAGCCGGAAAAGCAAATGAAAACAGAGGTAATGGAAGCCGAGGTAACAGTGGAGAAAGAAACCCCGGCCGTGCCGATAAAGGCAACGGAAGCCGAGGTAATGGGAATCTCGGAAGAGAGAATCATGAGAATAATATCCTGGCAGAAGGACGAAGAGATCCGCCGCCTAATACTCAACCGAGGTATGAACCTCGGCAGGAAAGAGAAATGAGACCAACTCGCCATAATCAGGCAAATGAAAGATACAATGATGGTTACTCAAATATGGAGTATGCAGGTCAAGGTGGGGATGACCACTATGGAGTGCAGGAAAGAATTGTGTACAGAGATTTGCCATCAAGCGACGTAAGACTAAAACTGGACCGGCTGTATCGGTCCGAGTTGCTAGAAGAACAGGGTCCACTGGGTCCGACATGCTTCGGGCCACGGATCATGGGCGAACCGCCTGTGCCGAACTTTCAGCTGGCAAGAGCACAAAAACATATAATGGGAGCACCAAAACACAAGATTGGTTGATCGATTATGCCACTGCTGTAAAAATAGCAGGTGGAAACTTACGATGGGCAGTACGATATGTCCCGCAAATGTTGGAAGGACCAGCTAGAGTATGGTTGAATAACCTGCCGGCAGGCAACATCAATTGTTGGTTGGACTTTGAAGAAATTTTCGTTACTAACTTCACCAGTACTTACAAAAGGCCAAACAGGCCGCAGCAGTTAGCCATGTGCAAGCAGAGGCCGAATGAGACAGATAGAGAATTCTTAACTCGGTGGTGTAACTTGAGAAATTCGTGCGAGGGAGTTATAGAGTCACAGGCAATAGCTTGGTTCGCCCAAGGATGCCGCTATGCCAGTGTATTATGGCAGCGACTGCAAAGAGATATGCCAACCACATTGGCAGAAACCATCAGGATAGCGGATTCCTATGCATTGGGAGATCCGACGCAACCAGAATTAATGTCAGCAGATCATCAGGAACATCAAGATCAATATGCAAGAGATGTGACCGGGTCATCCAGGCGCAATGACTTCAGAGGAAGAAGAAGAGAAGAAAGACCGGATTATAGATATGGTTCAACTCAGGTGGCAGGCCGGCCAACCATACAACCCGCCAATGTGCATGGATGAAAAATGCAATGGGTAACCCCGCAGGCATACAGGCAGCGCCTCTCCAGGCACATCAACAGCATCAGCCACAGTTGACTGGAGCAAATGCACAGCAACTGATGTTACCGCCTCCCCCCCCCCCCCCCGAGGTATGAAAACTCGGACCGGAGAGATGCGGTGCATCAAGTGATAAACCAAGGTCCGGATGGAAGGACAAATCCAGGAAGTAATGGACGCAATGATTACAGAGAACATCATCAATCATATTGCGTGTTCACAACAGAACAACAAGACAAGCAGAGTGTACAGCGCAGGCATATGGAAGTAAATGCAGTTATGCCGGCAGTACCAAGATATGTGCCTTGGTCGAATCAAGAAATAACTTGGAGCATAAAGGATCACCCCAAGATAATGCCGAGTCCGGGGTCCTATGCACTCGTGTTAGATCTGACATTTGTCGGACCAAGCATTAATGTGAAATTTTCAAAGGTACTCATTGACAATGGGAGCAGTATCAATATCATGTACAAAGATACAATGCATAAACTCGGAATATCGCAGAACATGCTGCAATCCACGAGGACCACATTCCATGGGATAGTACCAGGGCTTTCATGTGAACCCGTTGGAAAGGTTCGAGTGGATGTGTTATTCGGCACAAGAGATAACTGCAGAGCAGAAAATTTAGAGTTTGAAGTGGTGGATCTAGAGAGTTGCTATCATGCTCTACTCGGACGGCCAGCATTGGCCAAATTCATGGGCAGCTGCCACATAACTTACCTGAAAATGAAGTTACCCGGACCACAAGGGGTGATAACAGTAGCAGGGGATTATAGGAAGTCAATGGAATGTGCTTCGGCCGGATCAAATCTGGCCGAGTCATTGGTAATAGCAAGAGAAAAAAGAAGGATTCAGGAGGTAGCGGCCCTCGCTCAGTCGGCACAATTGAATATGCCGGCATTAGCCAACCCGCATGGAAGTGTCTCTTTTCAGCCGACTAAAGAAACAAAAAAGTTCCAGATAGATGAGCAGTTCCCAGAGCGCACCGTCACCATGGTGCTGGGCTAGATGCTAAATAGGAAAGCGAGCTCACCAACTTCCTCCGTGAGAATCGGGATATCTTTGCATGGTCAACTCAGGATCTGCAAGGTGTGCCGAGGGAGTTGGCTGAGCACTCTCTGAATGTAAGGCCAGGAGCAAGGCCGGTGAAGCAACCTCCCCGCCGCTTCACCGAAGACAGGAGAAAAATAATAGGGGATTGATGGGGATATGCCTACCGGGGTATACCCAGCAGGACGTTTCCGACTGGCCCAGGAACTGGCGAGTGGGCCTGCAAGACGGCGACTGGATCAAGACCTGGTGTGGATCCAAGTGACTAGAAGTTGAAGGCCCAGGAGAGTAGATAGGCCCAGTCGGATTAGGTTAAACGAGTACCGAAACCTTAACTGATTCGGTTGAGATATGTAAACCCTAGGGGAGGGTGAGTCTATATAAACCTCCCTACAGGGCGTGTAAACGTACGTTCCATCATCCACCCAAGCGACTCGCCGCCTAGCCGACGAGCTCGCCCCATTGTACCTCCATCATAATACAATCTAGCAGGAGTAGGTCTTTACCCTCCGGGGGGCCGAACCTGGGTAAAACCCTGTGTCTCCGCCCTCATCTCGCACCGCAGATGGCTGGCCGCCTTTGCCCTTCATTCTACTACTTGCTGCCGATTGCAGCATCTGCCGTGGTCATTCCCACGACAGTGGCGCCCACCGTGGGGCCTGGCCGGTCTGGCCGGTGTTCTGCGGCGAGATCCAATCTGCCCATCAATGAGTCGGTCGCCACCGGCCGCATGATAGCGATCGGCGAGATGCTTCAGATCTTGCCGAGCAGCTACGTCCCGGCGGCGCGACCCATCACGCATAGTATGATCTTGCCAGTCGGCACGATCAGCCTCTTTGTCGGCCTCACCGACTTCATCGTCTCGGAAGACTCGGCTCGCATCCGCGATTCGCCGCCATGCGACCGGCTCTCCGAGAGCCAGGTCCGCACGATCCATCGCCTCGCCTTCGAGTACAACTCGGCCCACAGCGACGTGGCCGAAAACACCGCGGCCGCGGAAGACGCGACCCTCAACGACGACGCCGGCTCGGCGACCCCGGCGTCACTCGCTGGATCCATCACCTCGTCTTCACCCGCGGGCTCCATCACCCAGGTCTCCAGCATGGGAGACTTCGAGGATCCTTCCATCCTTGGGATCTTCGACTTCGACTCCAGGTCGGAAAACTCCGTCGACCTCCGCGACGGGACCGGTCGCCACGCCGCGACCTACATGGCGACTGGCACCGATCCACCGGAGGATCCCTTCTCCACTCCGATCCCTCCTAACGCCACGGCAACGGAGGTCGAGGAACTCCGCCTAAAGCTGGTGGAGGCAGTCCGCAAGGAGCAAGCCGAGCACGAAAAATTTCGCCTCGAGCAGGTGACGGCGCAGGAGCTGTCGCGCTACCACCAGTAGCGAATCAGGTCGCGCTTGAACCCCACCGTCCAGGGGCGCGCCCTGAACTTCGACGATGAGAACGACCCGGCCCGCGTGGCCGAGCACCAGGAGGAAGCGCCCGGCCCCCACCAGGGTCGACGGCGATGGGCGCCCCACCTCCACCCAACCGCACACCCCCCAGGGACCAGCCGCAGATAGTGGTCTCCTCACAGGAGCGAGACGCGAACGGCCTACCACTATTCTCCACCCCGATGGACAACCTCGTGGCAGGCCGAGCAGCGGCCGACAACATCACGGCCACCGGCGATGGCGCCCTACAGATCCAGTACGTCAGGGCCCTGCTTGCAAAGGCGGTCGAGCAACAAAACGCAGGCGCCGACTCACAGGGTCGGGTGTACTCGCGCTCTTCGGGCAGCAGAGCGGCCTCAAGCGGCCGTCCATTGGCGGAAAACACCCTTAACTGCCCGCCACCCGAACCACTGTAGCTCCAACACCGACCCGCGAACGCGGCACTCTCCACCAACGACCCCAGGCCAGCGACCAACTTCGTCGCCGCCAACGGTCAGCCGGTCGACGCCCGCACCCACATCATCAACAACCAAAGTTGGCGCGCACGCCAGCCCGACGACCTGCGACACACCCTAACCAATCGCCGCGATGGCGAGCCGATGGGGTCGCTAAGCCGACTCGGGCCCAGGTGCTTCGGACCGATGATCCGAGGCGAAAAATACCCGGCGAACTTCAAAGCGCCGAAGGAAATAGAGAAGTACGACCCTTCGTACGACCCCTCCGTGTGGCTGGACACCTACCTCATGGCGATGGGGATCGCTGGCCACACCGACCTGCTAGTCGCCCGCTACCTCCCCCTGATGATGGAGGGAACGTGCAGGCAGTGGATCAGCACCCTTCCCCAGGATAGCATCGACTCCTGGGAAGAGATGCGAGATGCCTTCGTCAGGCACTTCGAGTGCTCCTACACCCGCGCCACCACCATCGAGGACCTGGAACGATGCGTCCAGGGACCCCGTGAGTCGACCCGTAGCTGGGTCCAGCGGTGGCAAGAACTATGGTACAACGCGGTCGGCATCCACCCGGACACCGCGATCCACTGCTTCAAGACCTCGTGCCGCTACGAGCCCTTGGTCGCCAAGCTCAAACGACATTCCCGCACACTCGACAACATACCGGACCTCCTTGAGATCGCCAAAAGATACGCGGAGGAAGACCCAAACCAGGAAACCGACGATGAGTCGGGAGGCGGTCCGACCTACGCTACAGCAACACTCGCCTCACCGGCAAACGCCACAGTGACGGGCGAGTCGACTTCGTCGCCAACACCGGGCACGTGCAGCGCGAGCCCAAGAGCTTCCGCCGCGATGGAGGGCAACGCCGTGACGGCGGCAACTACAAGGCGGAACCAAGGTTCGACCCCGCGGCCCTCCTTAACCAGCCTTGTGCGTTTCACAACAGGGAAGGGAAGCCCGCCATGCACACGACCGCCGATTGCCACTCTCTCAAGGAGATCGAGAAGGCACGGCGAGCACGGGAGGACCCCGACAACAACCCGCCAAACAACGGAAAATTCGGCAGTGTGGCCGGCTCGCTCCACACCTTCATAGGCTTCAACACGAAGCGCGAGAAAAAGGTCATCGCCCGCGCCGTCGCCGTCAACACGGTGGCCCAGGTGGACGTTCCCCAGTTCCTCAACTGGTCGGAGCAGCCCATCACCTGGAGCCGCCAGGACCACTAGCCACGCATCGAGTACCCAGGCCGAGTCGCCCTAGTGGTCAAGCCTAAGGTGGGAGACTACTGGCTCCCCAAGACATTGATGGACGGCAGCAGCTCCATCAACATCCTGTACCTGGACACCTTCAGGCGACTGCGGCTCCCGCAGTCGATGGTCGAGACGACCTACACCATGTTCCACGGCATCGTCCCTGGTCGGAAGGCGTACCCGATCGGCAAGGTCACGCTGCCAGTCACCTTCGGCACACCAGCAAACTTCCGCACCGAGCGGATCGTCTTCGAGCTGGTACCCTTCGACAACCCCTACCACTGCGTCCTAGGGCGCCAGGCGTTCGCCAAGTTCATGGCAGCGCCCCACTACGCGTACAACGCGATGAAGCTCCCCGGGCCGCGCGGCGTCATCACCATCAACGGCGACCCCGACATGGCCACCGAGTGCAAGGCAAAAGGAGCCGAACTCGCCGACGCCGTCATCACAGCAGAGGCCAACCACGCCGACGAGCTCGCCAAGTACGCGAGCGGGTTCAACAACGACGACCCCATCATACTCAAGAAGCCCAATTCGGAGGGCACCAACACCTCAGCCTTCGAGGCAACGACGCACACCCGCACCGTCGAGCTGGTCCCAGGCGACTCCAGCCAGACGTTGACGATCGGGACAGGCATGAGTCCAGCATAGGAAGGCGCGCTCATCAAGTTCCTCCGTGAGAACAGGGACATCTTCGCATGGAAGCCCTCTGACATGTCTGGTGTCCCTAGGGAACTCGCTGAGCACAAACTCAACGCCGACCCCAAAGTGCGACCCGTCAAGCAGTCGCTGCGGCCCTTCAATGAAGAGCGCCGCCGAGCCATCGCCGAGGAGGTGCAGCGTCTACTCGCTGTAGGCTTCATCCGGCCAATCAAATACTCCAAGTGGCTGGCAAATCCAGTCCTGGTCGAGAAGAAAAATGGGACCTGGAGGATGTGTATTGACTACATAAACTTAAACAGCGCCTGCCCGAAGGAGCAGTTCGTCCTCCCGCGGATCGACCAAATAATCGACTCCACCACGGGCTCGGAGTCGTTGTGCTTCCTCGACGCCTACTCTGGGTACAACCAGATCAAGATGGCTGTCGAGGACGAGGAAAAGACGGCGTTCATCACGCCATTTGGAGCTTTCTGCTACACCGCCATGACCTTCGGCCTCAAGAATGCCGGTGCGACCTACCAGCGGTGCATGCAGGAATGCCTTGCGAGCCAAATTGGCTGCAATATCCACGTCTACATCGACGACGTGGTAGTGCAGTCCGCTCGCCAGGGCGATCTACTCGCCGACCTGGCGGAAACATTTGCCAACCTGCGGAAATACAAGATAAAGCTAAACCCAGGAAAATGCAACTTCGGTGTACCAGCAGGGAAACTACTAGGGTACGTCGTTTCCAACCGCGGGATCGAGGCGAACCCCACCAAGATCGACACGATCTCTCGACTCGGCAAACCCGAGTGCCTGCGCGACGTCCAGAAGCTGGCCGGGCGAGTCGCGGCTCTCAGCCGCTTCATCCGCCGATTGGGCGAAAAGGCGATGCCCCTATACCGCCTGATGCGAAAGAACCCCACCTCCCAGTGGGACAAGGAGGCGGACGACGCACTCCGCGACCTCAAGAAGGTGCTACTCGCAGCACCGCTACTCGCTGCCCGCGTCGACAAAGAACCCATGCTGGTCTACGTCGCGGCTTCCGAGCGCTTTGTCAGCGCCGTCATGGTCGTCGAGCGGCCGGAGGAAGGAAAGGAGCGCCCGGTAAAACGATCGGTGTACTACATCAGCGAGGTCCTCACCGAGTCGCGCCAGCAGTACCCGCAATACCATAAAAAGGTATACGCAATCTTCAGAGCACAGCGGCGACTGCCGCACTACTTCCAGGAGCACCCAATCACGGTCGTCTCCTCAGCACCGTTGCAGGACATCATCCTAAACCGTGAGGCGACCGGGCGAGTCGCCAAGTGGGCCGTCGAAATCGGCGTCCACAACATCAAGTATGAGCCACAAAAAGCGATCAAGTCGCAGGCTCTCGCGGACTTCATCGCCGACTGGGAAGAGGCCTAGCAGCCGGAAAAGCTGCCATACCTCCACTACTGGAGCCTGCACTTCGATGGCTCCAAGAACGCGGATGGCGTAGGAGCAGGGATCGTGCTGACTTCCCCGAAGGGCGACAAGCTCCGCTACGTCCTCTGCCTCGACTTCACCCCCTGCACCAACAACATGGCCGAGTACGAGGCACTACTCCACGGCATGCGAGCTGCCAAGGAGATGAATGTCAACCGCCTACGTTGCTACGGAGACTCCGACCTCGTCGCTGGGCAAGTCGCCGATACTTGCGACGCCGTCTCTCCCACCATGGCGGCATACCGCCAAGCTGTAGACAAGCTGGGTGGACACTTCGCAGGCTACTCCGTCGAGTGGATCGACAGGCGGAAGAACGAGGAGGCCGACGCACTCTCTCGCATCGGGTAGGCTCGACTCGCACCACCCGCCGGCGTCTTCCTCGACATGATCACCAAGCCGTCAGTCTCTCCCCCAAGGGAGATCGACATCGGAGTCCCGCTGCAACCTGAGGCAGCCCTGGTCGCACTCATCGCCGAGCCAGACGACTGGACCAAGCCGTACATCGCCTACCTGGAGGCTGGCACCTTGCCAGCAGACGAGACAAACGCCCGGATGGTTGCACGTCGATGCAAATCCTTCACCATCATCAACGGAGAGCGCCACACGCGCAGCATGACCGGCGTGTTCCAACGCTGCGTCCAACCTGTCGAAGGACGCAAGATCCTCCACGACATCCACTCCGGCGACTGCGGCCACCACGCCGGGGCCCGCTCTCTAGTCGCAAAGGCTATGCGGCACGGATTTTACTGGCCCAACGCACACGCCGATGCCCTCGACATTGTCCAGCGATGCGCCGGGTGCCAGAAGTACACCAACCAGACACACGTGCCGAGCTCAGCGCTCAAGACAATCCCCATCACCTGGCCATTCGCCGTGTGGGGTATGGATATGGTAGGCCCTTTCAAAAAGGCCCCTTCCGGCTTCACCCACCTCCTGGTCGCGGTTGACAAATTCACAAAGTGGGTGGAGGCCAGGCCAGTCCGGAAATGCGACGGGAAGACCGCCACCAAATTCCTACGCGAGCTCATATATCGCTACGGGTTCCCAAACAGCATCATCACGGACAACGGCACCAACTTCGCCAAAGTTTCCATGGCCGAGTTCTGCGAGGAACACCACATCCGGCTCGAACGGCCAGGCGGAACGGGCCAACCAGAGCATCCTCCAAGGCCTGAAGCCGCGGCTCCAAGTACCGCTCGAGCGCACGGCCGGGTGCTGGGTCGAGAAGCTACCCTCCGTCATCTGGGGTATCCGCACCTTAGTCAACAGGTCGACAGGGTTCACCCCATTCTTCATGGTGTACGGCGCCGAGGCAGTCATGCCCACCGACCTCGAGCACGACTCACCAAGGGTCGTCCACTACACGGAGGCTGCGAACGAACTCGCACGTCAAGATGGAGTCGATCAACTCGACGAGGCACGCGACCTAGCTCGCTCCCGCACTGCCATCTACCAGCAAGGACTCCGCCGCTACCATAGCCGGCGGGTGAAAACTCGCACCTTCCAGGAAGGCGACCTGGTGCTACGCCTCATCCAGGACAAGAAGGGAATGCACAAGCTCTCCCCCCTGTGGGAGGGACCATTCGCCATCGGGCGAGTACTTGGCAACGATGCCTACTACCTCACCGACGTCCGCGGGGATGGAAAACTCGACGTCAAGCGACCATGGAATGCAAACCTCCTACGGAAGTTCTACTCCTAGAACTCCACATATGTATCCTCCAGTCGCTATGAAATAAAACATATTGGTCACCACAAATTGTGTTTACTCTCCATGTCTTGTGCCACTCGCACTCGTAATAACAGCACCAAGCTAACTGCAGGAGTCAACCTCTGGCACAGCGATCGGCACGGCCAAGTAGTGCGCTACGAGGGCACTGGGTTACCCCAGGTCTCGTAACATCCATGAAAAACGCCTACCCGGAGCCCCATTGGAGTCACCTAGCTCGACTGGCTTGACAAGCCAAGACAACTGCCTTCGCTCCTCATAGCGACCACGATCCTCCGCATCCTAGACACAGCGACTCGAACGGCCAAGTACCACGCTCGGGGACTGACGACCAGTTCAGAGCGAGCGACTAGGGAAAACGCCAAGTATGAGAGCGTGCCCAGGACTCGCCATGCGACTGACCCAACGGGCCAGGCAGGAGTGATGCGCTTACTCTGACACGCCCAGTCTTCACCCACCCTAGAGTCGCGCCTAGAACAACCAAGTACCACGCTCGGGGACTCGGCTACCCGACCTCGTTCGCGCAAGGGAAAACGGTGAAGTACAGAGCACTCATGGGAGTCGCCTTGCGACTGGCTTTCCAAGCTCGGGCGAGTCGACCTCAATAACAAAATGTTCAAAACCACAAACACATAACAAACGAGGTAAACCCCATAAAAAGGGCGGACGCGCTCGGGGACTCGTTCAACCCTCAATCACACACACGACAATTCACAAAATAACACGATATCCCATTATAGCAGATCATAGTTGTTACAAAGTACAAGGTGCGCCCAATGGCCGAACTGCTACTAACGCCCCAGGGCACAATGTCTTATTTCGCAGGCTTCGATGTCGACTCGCCGCCACCCTTGCGGTTGCGAATGATGGGAGTGTACGGGTTCGACTGGTACGTTGTCAGCTCACCCGCCATCGCCGCACGGAAGGGCTGCTCGATCTTGAAGTCCCGGTGCTGCGGCTCGGGGTCTTTGGGTGCGACGATCGTCTCTTGATAAGGAAGGAGGTCGCCCATCGCCCAGACGCGATCGGAGTATACCGCTGCACGGTCCGTCAGCTTCAGCACCTCGGCGATCTCCACCGAGCCCGTCGACGATGGGTAGCCACTCGTCACGTCGTCCAAGTCGAAATCCTCCGGGAAGTGGGCGAGCCCAAGGCTAAGCGCCGTCGCCGCCCCGCGCCGGAATGCTGACCGCGTCATGAACTCGACGACCGATGGCGCCTTCTCCAAGTATCGCCACACCTTGACGAGGTCGCTGGGAATCACTTCCGTGGGCGACATCTCCTGAAGATACGCCCGAATACATGCCGCGGGCAACGTGGCCGAGTCGACCAGCGTGGCCACACATTGCCGCGCGTCGAACGACTGCGCCTCTTCCGCGCTGTCGATGATCCGACCTGTGGACAGATGGTGGCAGTGAGTACGTCAAAGATTACACAATGCAAATATTACAGGCAGAGGCAGAAACACTCACCAATCAAAGGACGGGAGAGATCCGTGATGAAGCTTTGAAGAGAGGAGTAGTCGTCTTGAAGCCCAGCAACAAGGGCGTCAGAGACCTTACGCTCCTCAGCGGCGGCTGTAACAGCAGCCTTGGCTCGCCCATCCTCCGAACTCGCCTCCTCCTTCGCTTCCTTCAGCTGGCGCTCAAGGTCAGCGATCCGCTTCTCAGCCGAGCTCAACACAGACTGAGCTGCCGTCAATTCACTCGCTGGAACAAGGCCCTGGCGAACCTCCTCTGCCTTCGCAGCAATCGCCGGGAGTCCCTTGTTCGCCTCTTGGACGGCGACAAGTTCCTTCTCCGTGCGACACTTTGCAGCAAGCCGATCGGCTGATTCACGCTGCAAACCCTCTACAAAAGTCAAACAGTTAACAAAAACGGAATCCTAAGTGCCCACCCGCTGAAATTCAGCGACTGGACACTCGGGGACTAGAGATCAAAAATCCTAAGTGCCCACCCGCTGAAATTCAGTGACTGGACACTCGGGGACTGGAGATAAAAAACCCTAAGCGCCCACCCGCTGAAATTCAGCGACTAGGCACTCGGGGACTGGAGATCAAAAATCCTAAGTGCCCACCCGCCGAAATTCAGCGATTGCGCACTCGGGGACTGGACGCGAGAAATAAAAACGAGACACTAAAAGAATCCGACCACTGCAATTCAGCGGCCCGATCCTCGGGGACTGGACATAACTGGATGGCTGCGCCAACCATGCCATGAAGCTGTATCGCGTCCATGGATGCGAGAAGAGCCGGAGTGTGCCCGCGACGCTATTCGACCTCCATTTCGGTGACCCCAGGTGCGCGGCTCGAGGGCGTGGTACCACTCGCTGTAGCCGCTCTGGCCATGAAGCGCGGGAAGGTCGCGATGGATGCGCCGGCACCAAAAGAGGCTGGCTCGGCCACCCCAGGCGAGGATGCACCCTCCTTGGTCGTCAAGGCCGCCTCCGCCACAGGATCACTCAGAGCAATCGTTGTGTCGACAGACACCGTGACGACATCGTCGCCCTTGGCCTTCTTGGCACTATCCGTGGGGGCAACGACCTCATCAGCCTTCCTCTTCCGAGAGGGGTCCTCTTCGGCGACGACTGGCGGCACCTTGGCCACGGACGGGTGGCCTATCTTTTTAACTCCAGTCCTACAAATTGACTACATGAACAAAGTGGTCCGAGTACAACGAATAGCAAGGCAGGTGAATAAAACTTACTTGGCGACTGGTATGAACCGCATCCCCATGCGGATGCTAGCCGGCTTCTCCAGTTCGGGGCCCAGTTTACGACTGAGGCCCATCTCCAGGACATCATGCGCCCAAGAAACGGACGACCTCTTCGTTGACGAGGCCGCGACAGGAGCCTCCGAAACGTTTTCGGCAGGAGCTCTCCTGGGAGGCGAAGCCGCCGCGACCGGAGCAGCCCCCGACCCAGAGACTGGGGCGAACGGGGGGGGGGAATCGAGGCTAGAGGTACCTCACTCAGGACGGCGGTGGCATCCGGTGCTGCCGTCGTTTGCGGTGCTTCATCGCTGGCCAGGCTAGTGGCGTTGGAACTACTCGCTGAACGAGGCGGAGATGCCTATTTCGCCGGCTTCGTCTTTCTCTTCGGAGGGGCCTTCACCTCCTTCTTCTTCTTATTTTTTGAAGGAGTAGCCTCGCGACGCGAGGTATGCTCGGGAAGCTCGTCGTCGTCATCATCATGGCGTTCAAGGCTTCTACTCGCCTCGAGTTCGCGCTGACGCTGCCCGCGAGTTTTGCGAACCAGTGGGACGGCTTCTTCCTCGGACTCGTCGTCATCATCGCTCCTGTCGTTCTCGACGCCGCCCTTGGCAGGAGGCAATTCGCCCCCGTCCTGGACGGACGAGCTCGAATTCTCGTCGTCCGCGGGCGGAAGCCACCCTTCCACCACTTGAAATAACTGCAATAGTCATGAGACAGTAATAGTATAACCGCGACAACATCAACTGCGACTGCGAATGATAGAAAATGACTTACCGTCGGGGCTGGATGCTTCGCGGTGTAGGGGGCGACCCCGGCCTTTGCGTCCAGGTACACTGCCTGGGTGATCTTCCTCAACGCTGGGATGTAGTCCTCAAGCTTCCACTCGGCGAGGCAGGATTTCGTCGAATCTTCCCAGCCCGTGTACTCGTACATATAATGGTCACGGCGGGCTAGGGGAACGAGTCGCCGTCCAAGCCAACAGTTGCACAAGTTGATGGTCTGAAGACCCTTCTTCTTCAGGCCGCGGATGGTTTGAAGCATCTCATCCACGACCATCCACTGGTCTATTGGAAGCTTGCCGACTTGGAGTCGGCGCGGTTCGGGCCGGTCGGCGGAGTATCTTGGGATCGCCACCTCGCCTTCTGGAGTCGCCTCGGTGACGTAAAACCAAGACCTTTTCCACTCGCTCGCCGCCTTGGCAGGTAGCATCAGATCAAAAAAAGGAGGCCTTTGACTTCAACTGAAACGTCAAGCCACCCGCAGCAAGCATTGGGCCGCCTGCTTCTTCGCGACTGATCCTCCCGTGGAATAGATCTTGCAACAGGGTGAAGTAGGGCCTGCAGCCCAGGTAGCACTCGCAGAACGCCACGAAAATGGCGAGCTGCTCGATGCTGTGCGGGCCCAGGTCCGACGGCTGGATCCCGTAGAAGGCGCAGAAGCGCCGGAAGAAGAGAGATGTGGGGAATCCCAGCCCCCGTTCCAGGTGGCTGGTGAAGCAGACGAATTCTCCCTCGCGCGGGTCCAGAGTCACCTCTCCGGCCGCGGGGATGCGCCACCTGCCGGCGCGCAGGATCCCGGCCTCCTCGAAAGACGCCAGTAGCGCTCTCGTACACTTGGACCTGCCCCATGGTTCGGTGGAGGGGGCCATTGGCGGAAAGGTTCGTGGAGGTCGGAGGATTTTGGGTCGGCTGGATCGCGATGCGGAGGAAAACGGAGGTGCACGCAATCGGAGGAAATGACGAGGGGGTGGTTCTCCGATTGCCTACCATTCCCTTTATATAGCGGTTGTTACCCGCCAAATCAGGAAGCCGCTACTACGCGGTGATTACGCCAAAAGTTACCGTTGGATTACCCCAACGGCTAGTTTTGACTGCGTTTGACGGTCCAACTTCAGCCACTCGGCTCGCCGACCCGATCACTCCGACAGTGAATAAATATTTCGCTGACCCGTTCGCCGAGCTGCGACCAGAATGACTAGTTTTTTCCTTTATTCAGGAGCCCGCCACCGATTCGACTGGGTATCCGCATTGGACCCGTATGCTCCGACTGCCAGCAACCACCTGCGCCCAATCGACGACGGCCTCGGGGACTAATGATGGGGATATGCCTACCGGGGTATACCCAGCAGGACGTTTCCGACTGGCCCAGGAACTGGCAAGTGGGCCTGCAAGACGGCGACTGGATCAAGACCTGGTGTGGATCCAAGCGACTGGAAGCTGAAGGCCCAGGAGAGTAGATAGGCCCAGTCGGATTAGGTTAAACGAGTACCGAAAACTTAACTGATTCGGTTGAGATATGTAAACCCTAGGGGAGGGTGAGTCTATATAAACCTCCCTACAGGGCGTGTAAACGTACGTTCCATCATCCACCCAAGCGACTCGCCGCCTAGCCGACGAGCTCGCCCCATTGTACCTCCATCATAATACAATCTAGCAGGAGTAGGTCTTTACCCTCCGGGGGGCCGAACCTGGGTAAAACCCCGTGTCTCCGCCCTCATCTCGCACCGCAGATGGCTGGCCGCCCTTGCCCTTTGTTCTACTAGTTGCTGCCGATTGCAGCATCTGCCATGGTCATTCCCACGACAGGGATGAAATAGCTCGGCTCCTTGCGGCCAGGTTCATCATGGAGGTGCTGTATCCGGATTGGCTATCGAACCCGGTGTTAGTGGAAAAGAAGAAAGATGATCCAAATATAGCCATTGTATGGCGAATGTGTATTGATTACACGAACCTGAACAAGGCGTGTCCAAAAGATCCTTTTCCTTTACCTAGAATAGACCAGGTCATTGATTCGACTGCGGGTTGTGAACTGTTATCATTTGTAGACGCGTATTCTGGTTTTCACCAGATACCGTTAAATCCGGCCGATCAAATAAAGACTGCGTTCATTACCCCGTACGGGGCTTATTGCTATCGCACCATGCCATTCGGCTTACGTAACGCAGGGGCAACGTACCAGAGATGTATGCAAAAATGTTTGCATGACCAGATAGGAAAAAATGTACAAGTATATGTAGATGATGTGGTTATCAAAACCAAAGAAAGCAAAACGCTGCTGGATGATATTCGGCAAACTTTCGCGAACTTGAGAAGGTTCCGAATGAAGCTTAACCCGGAAAAATGCACCTTCGGTGTACCGGCTGGAAAACTACTCGGTTTTCTCGTATCTAGCCGAGGTATAGAGGCCAACCCAACCAAGATAAGAGCAGTGGAAAGGATATAATTGCCGAGATGTCTAAATGACGTGCAGAAGTTCATAGGTTGCCTGGCCTCCCTTAGCCGATTTGTATGTCGGCTGGGAGAGAAAGCGTTACCACTTTATCAGCTGATGAAAAAATCTGATAAGTTCATTTGGACACCACAAGCAGACAATGCATTCCATGAATTGAAAAAGATGTTGGTCACAGCGCCAGTCTTGGCTTCTCCATTGTCGAAAGAGCCTATGTTACTTTACATAGCAGCCACGAACAGAGTAGTGAGTGTTGTGATCGTGGTGGAACGAATTGAAGATGATAAATCAGTACAACGGCCGGTATATTACCTAAGCAAGGTACTATCAGCCTCAAAACAAAATTACTCACATTATCAGAAGATGGCATATGGGGTCTACATGTCAGCAAAGAAACTTAAACATTACTTCGAAGAGCACTCCATCAAGGTGATTTGTGAAGCACCCATAGCCGACATATTGAGCAACAAAGATGCAAGTGGCCGAATAGCAAAATGGGCAATTGAATTGTCACCTTATGCTCCGCAATTCGATAGGCGAGATGCAATCAAATCTCAGGCTGTGGCCGACTTCTTCGTGGATTGGGCCGAGGTACAATATGAGCCACCATTACCAGATCCGAATTATTGGACGATGCACTTCGATGGTTCCAAACTAAGAAATGGTTTGGGGGTAGGAATAGTGTTAACCCTGCCAAAAAGAGACCAGCTGAGGTATGTGTTGCAAATACATTTTGCCGCGTCAAACAATGTCGCCGAATATGAAGCACTCGTCCATGGATTGAAGGTGGCGAAAGAGATTGGCATACGCCGAATCTTGTGCTACGGAGACTCATATCTAGTAGTACAACAAGTCTCAGGCAATTGGGATGCATTAGATGATAATATGGCTTTATACATATTTCATGTGCAGAAACTCAGTGGATATTTCGATGGATGTGAATTTCATCATGTACCTCGGGCAGAAAACGACGCCGCAGATACATTGTCAAAACTCGGATCAACCAGACAGTCAATCCCCCCAGGTATTGCCCTAGAGCACCTGAGGAAGACATCAATAACACCGTCACCAGAGTCCGAATCCATCTTTATCCCGGAAAATCAAGAGAGGATAATGTGCCGATGGAAATTGACAAGCAATGTAACCCGGAATTTCCACAAATAAAGCCGGCTGATGCAAGGATGAGTATGGAGAAATCCGAGGTAGTTATGTCGGCCGAAAATATGGAAATAGATAGTGAGATTACACTAGAAAAAATCACACCAACATGGGCGCGACCCATATTCTCTTTCCTTAGAGATGCGATTTTGGCGAATAACGAGATATTGGCAAGACAGACAGTGAGAAGAGCTAAAGCTTATACAATCATAAACAATGAGCTGTATAAAAGGAGTGTCACAAGTGTGTTGCAAAGATGTGTGAGCTCGGCGGAAGGCCATGAGATCCTCCTAGATATACATCAAGGAGAATGCGTACATCACGCCTCATCCAGAGCTTTAGTGGCCAAGGCATTCAGGCATGGGTTTTATTGGCCAACAACGTTGAAAGAGGCCAAAGAACTGGTCGAAAAATGTAATGGTTGCCAGAGATATGCCAGCAAGATACATATGCCATCGTCCGAGTTAAAAACGATACCAATTACTTGGCCATTTTCTGTATGGTGCTTAGATATGGTGGGACCATTTAAGCCGGCCCGAGGCAGGATGACCCACATATTAGTCATGGTGGACAAATTCACAAAATGGATTGAAGTGAAACCAATAAAGAAATGTGATGGGCCCACAGCAGTGAAATTTCTCAAAGATATTATCTTAAGATATGGTTACCCATACAGTGTTATTACAGACAACGGTACGAACTTTGCCGAAGGAACCTTCGCCAGATTTTGTCAAGAAAAGCACATAAGACTAGATGTCGCATCAGTGGCTCACCCAACATCTAATGGGCAAGTAGAAAGATCTAATGGACTAGTATTGTCCGGGATAAAACCACGACTCGTCGAACCGCTGCAAAGGTTGGCAGGGTGTTGGATCGAGGAGCTGCCGGCAGTACTATGGAGCCTCAGGACTACCCCAAACAGATCAACAGGCTATACACCGTTTTTTCTGGTATATGGGGTAGAAGCTGTACTCCCAGCCGACATAATACATGATTCGCCAAGGGTCAACCAGTATACAACCGCTGAGGTAAATGAAGTAGCTCGGCAAGATGATGTCGATCTGCTAGAAGAAGCCAAGGAGTTGGCGTTATCAAGATCAGCTATTTATCAGCAGGACTTGTGACGATATCACAGCAAGAAGGTAAATCCGAGAGTGTTTAAAGAAGGAGATTTGGTTCTCTGACTGGTGCAACGCACGGCCGGCATGCACAAGCTATCGCCCCCATGGGAAGGACCATTCATCGTGAGCAAAGCATTGCACAATGATGCGTATTACCTAATCGATGCTCAATCACCAGGAAAGAATAGGGCAGACAAAGCCGGCGAAGAATCAAAAAGACCATGGAACGTAGCTTTACTTCGTCCATTTTACTCGTAGGTGTCATCTACAACACATTGAAAAATGATGCCTCAGGACGAAGCATCAACTATGTATTAAACCTCGGTGCCCAAAGCGATGGCTCGGGGACTGCCATATGTTGTTCTTGACTTTGTACTGTGTATTAAACCTCGGCGCCCAGAGCGATGGCTCGGGGACTGCCGTATGATGTTCTTGATTTTGAACTGTGTATTAAACCTCGGCGCCCAAAACGGTGGCTCGGGGACTGTCGTATGATGTTCTTAATTTTGTGCCATGTATTAAACCTCGGCACCTTGAGCGATGACTCGGGGACTGCCCTGTATTATTTCTAAGTTTGGCTTATGTATTAAACCTCGCTACCTTCAGCAATGACTCGGGGACTGGCATATGTCGTTTTTAATTAAAGTTATATCTTAAACCTCGGCGAGCAATGACTCAAGGACTGCGCTGTGTCGTCTCGCATTTTTATTAATGTGGTAAGTCCAGGTCTCTAGAGCAGCAGGAATTGCCGCACGGCTACCCCTTGTTGGAGGAGCATATATCAAACTTCGGCACCTAGAGTGATATTATTTTGCTCTCCCCAAATATGGCCTTCGAAATTTACGTACCGCTTAACAGTCCAGAACACAGCGGTCACGCTACGAAGCTTATCAAAGTCAAGCAATATTGAACGCCGAACTACGGTAGAGCAAAGGCAAATATACACTCCAAACTCAAGAAATTGAAAGCTGCCAAAGCAAGGATTCGGACAAACAGGACCAGTTTAAACAAAGTGATGACGATTACAACCACATGTGTCTCAGCGACACAAGGCAAAAGAAGTTCATACCGCACAAAATACGGATAAATGTTTGACGTACATCATACACCCGGCATACTAGGGATAAGAAATGACTTAGAGTTTTTTAAACTGGAGAGGCAGTGACTTGGTCAGGAGCTGGGCACTCTGAGATAGGTGGCACTTCGGCCGAAGTTGCCTCGCCCTCCACAGATCCAGGAGCGACTTCGGGGGAAGCCTGAGGCTGTTGAGAAACGTCAGCTTGCGCTGTGGAATGCCCAGTACCTTTGGAGGAGGATCGCGCGTCGCCATGACCATCCGAGCTCGAGCTAGAATCACCAGAAGTAGCCGAGTCACCCTCATCTTCGCCCTGTCCGGCTGAGTTATCATCAGAAGCATCCTCAACTTCGACCTCGTCTTCCGGGTTAGGAAGGAAACTCGTCCCTTCATTCCAGTTATGCACATCTGCATACTCAACAAGCTGGAAGGCACGAGCTTGCCGGAGAGCGACAAATTCTGGGTCCTCAACCCAGCGGGAACCAGTGCGCAGATTTATCAAGGTATCAAGGGAAATATCCTCGTACCATGACATAATGACTGTGAGAGCCATATCAGCACCAGCTCGTCCGGCGGATTCCCTCCAAAGACTTAACTGCTTCTCAGATGCCATTAATCTTTCCACCAGTATCTTGACCTCATCAATGTCAGGAGTTCCAGATGTATTTGGCCAGAGAACGTGATAGGCTCGAATGGCTGTCTGCACCAAATCCCGGCCCATAATCTTCATCGGACCAACAGCAGCCCCAACGGCAATCAAAAAATCTTCCATCGAGTATTCTGGACTCGCATCTGCGGGAACACCTCGGCGCGCGCGAGCATTGATCACTTCTTTAGAGCTCACGGGCTTAGCTTCTGGGAAATGGTCTGCGCAGGATACAAAGTATATCATGCAAAGGTAAAAAAGAAAAGGAAACAACTCGGCCACGGTCAGAGACTTACGATGAATGTAGCGTAGCATTTTCTGAAGGTCTTAAGCCCAGTCAACCTTGGCCTTCTCAAAGCAAGTGATTTCCTCGCCCATCGCCCGGGTCTTGAGTTCGGCAGCCTCGAGGAGTTCTTTATTTTTCTGCAATTGCAGAGCTAGCCGATTCTTCTCCTCGGAGAACTCCTGGTCAACCTTCTCTAACTCAGACTTCTGAGAGAGCTTGAGGGACTCCACGTCGGCGTGCAAGCGAATTATCTCGTCGTCTTCATCTTTCAGCTGCGCCGAGTGAGTAGCGGCTTGTTCTAAAAAATGCAGCATCATATTAGGCATAGGTGTGCAATCTTGATGTGACGCTGCAAAAGTTTGTAACTCGGCTTTACCAAAGCCAAAAGAGTTAAAAGAGACCTAGTGCACATTTCAAATGGAAGTATGTAAAGTAAAAGAGTAACTAACCTTCTAGGGCTTTGACCTTCTTCTCAAGACGGATGTTAAGATTGTTGACGTTACCTATTTACCAGCAAAGTGAGCTAACACCTCACATCCAAAACAATAAGATCTTTAGGGATAATGCAAAAGTTTGTTAACTTACCAGCTTTCTTCACCACAGGAATGACCTTCTCATACTTATCTTGCAATTTTTTATGCGCAAAAAGCAGCCTTTGCAATTCGGCGGTCCGCCGGTCATGCGCAATCTAAGCAACAAAATAAATAGCAATAAGATATTCAAAACTAGTACAGATCCGAGTCAAGCAAAACTTAACTCGGATCTAGGTGGTTGGATATTCAAAACTAGTACAGATCCGAGTCAAGCAAAACTTAACTCGGATCTAGGTGGCTGGATATTCAAAACTAGTACAGATCCGAGTCAAGCAAAACTTAACTCGGATCTAGGTGGCTGGATATTCAAAACTAATATAGCTCCGAGTCAAGCAAAGCTTGATTCGGATCTAGGTAGATGGGTATTCGAACACTAAGACAAAACTGAACCAGGCAAAGCCTAATAAAACTTCCAAACGAATAACAAATTATTCGGTTGCAAGCTTCGGGGACTAGAGTATATATAATATCATTCGAATGATTAATCAAACGTCGATAAAAACAATTACCTCATTCATCTTGTCACTGTCAAGAACGATTTTGGCAGCCAGATGTAAGCGACTGCTGATGTCGGAGAGTTGAAAGGGCTGGCTGCTTGGATTGCCCTCGAGCTGATCAGCAGCATTCCAATTGTTGGCATACTCAACCAACGAGCCGAGGCTGTTCCCACTCTCTATACGAGTCAGGACTTTACCTCGGACGTGTTGTGTAGCCACCGCCGCCGCGGGACTCTTATGAAGAGCGAGCTGTGTATCAGCGGCCGGGGTAACAATTGTCTTGGCAGAAGAAACCCCCTTGCGCAGCGCATCAGCAATTGTAGGCTGAGAAGAGCTGGCAAGCCCTTTCTGGGATGAGGGAGGTTTGGTGACGGCAACCTTTCTTGCCTTAGAAGAGGCATCGGCAGGAGCTGTTACCTCGGCACTCGGGATGGCATTTTTGGGGGCCGAAGGGATTACGGTTTCTGAGGGCGCCGAGATATTGACATCCTCGGCTGGAGTTAGAGTCACAGTAAAGGATGTGGGGGTCGAAGGGATCTCGGGGGAAACTTCGGGATTCACGGAGGAGGCAGCAGGCTCGGTAGAGATACCTACTGGCCGAGTTATATCGACATCAGCAGGAAAGACCTCAGGCGCATCCTGGGGATATGACATTTGATTCGGAGCGGGAGGAGAGTTGATGCGAGCAGGACCAGGAACTATAGTATCTTCAGGAGGCAGAGGAGAAGGCGGCCGAGTCATGTGACTCGTCATGCTAGGACCACTAGGCTTAACAGAAAGAGGAGCCCTGCAAAGGCAAAAAGATCAGGTCAAAAGGCAGAAAGAGAGAAACAAGAAATATAAATAAAAATCAACTCACCCAGCAACCCCGGCCATAGTTTTGCGCTTCGGAGGGTGCTGGGCCGACTTCTTCATTCGTTTCTTGGGAGCTGCTTCCGAGGCACCAGCTGTAGCGCTACGTTTCCTCGAGGTAACAGGAGGCCGGGAGGCGAGAGGCTCGGCGTTATGAACCTGACCGGCCGGATTAGCTGAGAAAGTAGAAGCCGGAAATGCATAAGAAATTGGCATTGCGGCAACTACCTCTAGAACTTGGACCTCGTCCGAATCACGTTCCTCCTCGTGGGCCAGGGTCTTGCCGCGGGCGCGAGCCGGAGCGAGATCCGACTTGGGAATGAACTCTACTGAGTTCGGCTCCCCGCTGTCCGGAGTATTCCGATCCGCGGGCCACGAGAGAGACAAAGACTCGGCATCCTCAGTCTTCTGCTCCTCAAACCTTTGCAGGACAAGAAAGAGAAAAATTAACAAAAGAAAACACATATGCAATTAAAAGGTAAAATGTGACTGCAACAACTTACTCGGGGAGGGGGATGCTCGCAGGTGAACGGCTTTAATCCCCAGGCCCAGTCCTCCGGCATCTCCGTCTTAAAAATAGCCCGGACACGCTTGAAGATGAGGTAGTTGTCCAGCTCCACCGTCGAGACTCGGTTGGGATCGAGAGGACCGCTCATATAGCAGAGCTTGTGTGTGCGTTTCTGGAATGGGCAGATCCGGTTGCTGATGAAGGTAGTCATCAGATCCTCTCCACATAGCCCGGAGCGAATCAGTTCCTTCAGCCGAATCTCAAAAGCCTCGTCCAGAGCATGACTCTTCCTCGGATTATAGGTCCAGTTCTTCTTGGAAGGAGGGCCAATGGAAAAAGCAGGGAGCCGAATCTTATCCTCATTCCCAGAGTTCTTGACATAAAAGAATGACTTATGCCACTTCTTGCATGATTCTAGACCTGCAACGTGAGGAAATTCGGATTTCCTCCGAGGTGTGATGGACGCGGCTCCACATTGGGTGAGCAACTTCTCGGAGGGTTGCAGAGATTTGTCTGGGACGACATTGGATCGAATCTGGAAAAACTTTGACCAAACATGCACGGACGGCCATAAGCCGAAGTATCCCTCTGAGGCAGAGATGAAGGCAGAAAGAGAGGCAATGGCGTTCACATGAAGATGATGCGGCTGAAGGCCGAAGTAATCAAGGAACTCCCTAGCGAAATCGCTGAGAGGGAGACCAAGCCGCGAGCAAAATGTGACATGAAGACTACATATTCGCCCTCCCTAAGAACGGGAGAAGATTGACTGTCGTGTAAGCGACAAGCTACCTCGGCAGGAATCCGGCGAGTCCGGATTAGCCACTCAACCTCTCGGCGGGTGACGGAAGAGCCCTGCCATGAGCCCCGCTTGGGCCCAGACGCAGCGTCGTCATCCTCAATGAGCGCACCGCTGATGGAGCTCGACATGGGGTCGCCGGAGAAACTTACGGAAGAAGAGATAGCGGCGGAGGAAAACCTAGAACTGCAAGGCCCTGTCGTGATTCTACGTGAAAACAGCGGCGGAGCAGAGAAGGAACTACCGCGCGAGAACAAAAGAAAAGCAGAGGTGTCTAGAGGAGAGCCTAGGCGATAGACCGGATGAACTCACCGGCGACAACGCCGGAGCAAGCGAACAGGGACGAAGTCGACGGAGCAGTGCGGTGGGATCCCTGCCGTCGAAGACCCAGATGAGCGCACGGCAGCGGAAGCACGAACGGGCGCAGAGGCGAGAGGAAGGAGAAGGGCGCAGGTAAGCGGAGGGGGAAAGTGAATCCCCCAGCCCCACGCCCCTCTTTTTAACCGCGCCGCCTGAGAGGTAGTGGGATCGTGGGTGTGGCGGTTATCTGTGTAGATCGTGTACGCGGCACGGCCGCACGCCGCTAAGTGGAACCGCACCAACGACCACACGATGAAAGAGAAGGACAAGATCCCTGACGGAAATGGTACGCGAGGCGTCGCAGTGCCGACGCGACAGGCGCAGTAATAACTGTAGCCTGTCAGTAAATACTGTAGAGGAACAAAAAACTAGAGAATCAATGATGAGTATGACACGTAGGACGAGGCCTACGCGAGACGATATGTTGATACCTCGAACGAGAAAAAGATAACTCGGAAACAATGGGAAACGAATATCATGAAACTGATACGGCCCGGCCGAAGTTATTGGCGGGGCCATACCAACTTCGGGGACTAATGTTGGGGAGGTGACCTCGGATAGGGTAAAGACGGGGAAAGACGAAAGGATGTTCCCCGTCCAGTTTCCGAGTTATAGCCTAGGTCGGCCGAATTTTGTAGAGGTCGGCCGAGATATGAAAGAGCAGGACCCTTATGATAATAGCAAGGCATTACCCGGCCGAAATACTGCGTAAGTCGGCTGGGTTAGCCCGAGTAATCTTAATGCAGGCGAAGGACGAGCCGAGTTATGCGAGGCAGGGCCGAATGAAACGAAGCTTGCAGGAGAAGGAGAAGCCTAAAGTCAAACTCTAGTCACAGGCTAGGGAGAATCTGAGCAGAGCCAAGCACGAAGGACAAAGGCGTAGAGCGACAGAGGGGCAGAAGGAGGTCACGGAGGTGACAGTCCTGAAGCCCGAGGCACGCAGGAGGGGCCCTCTGGAACCTTGCCGTCATTAGAAGGGCGACACGGAAAGGAGGCCGCCGAGTTACTATATTGGGACAAGCATATTCCTCGAATATGCTTGCCACGTCAGCCCTAGAGGAACCCAGGGCTCTCCTTTATAAGGGGAGTCTTGGACCCTGAGAAGGGCATCGGCTCGTTTAGTACCGTTAGGCTGGTAAAGTTCTTCATCTCTACTTGTAAACAGCTCAAGGAGGACTTGTAGCCCAAGGAAGGAGAAATAAAGATCTTTACCTTAGTCTTCTGTGTGTAGAATCAACTACATCTGCCCTCCCAAGATCCCTCTAGCATCCATTGGCCCCATTCTTTAGCCTACCCATGGCATCTTCCGTGCCACCACCACGACACGCAGGGGGTCTTTAGTCCCGGTTGGTGGCTCCAACTGGGACATATGACCCTGTTTTTAAATATTTTCAGGAATTTTCTCTCTGTTCCCGCCCTATTTTTTATTTTGGGGTTTAAATTTGTAATGTTTTTTAAATGATAATTACTTTGGAATTTAGAAAAACTTTAAACATAAAAAGTGTTTGAATTTGAATAACTAATTCGAAACCATTTACTGTTTTTAAAAATAATTAATGTAACCATTTAAACTATAAACCATTTAAAATTAAAAATGAATTAACTTATATTTTTTGAATGTTAATTTGGAATTTAGAAAAACTTTAAACATAAAAAGTGTTTGAATTTGAATAACTAATTCAAAACCATTTTCTGTTTTTAAAAAATAATTAATGTAACCATTTAAAATATGAACCATTTAAAATTAAAAATGAATTAACTTATATTTTTTGAATATTAATTTGGAATTTAGAAAAACTTTAAACATAAAAAGTGTTTGAATTTGAATAACTAATTCAAAACCATTTTCTTTTTTAAAAATAATTAATTTAACCATTTAAACTATGAACCATTTAAAATTAATAATGAATTAACTTATATTTTTTGAATATTAATTTGGAATTTAGAAAAACTTTAAACATAAAAAGTGTCTGGATTTGAATAAATAATTCAAAACCATTTTCAATTTTTAAAAAATAATTAATGTAACAATTTAAACTATGAACCATTTAAAATTAATAATGAATTAACTTATATTTGTTGAATATTAATTTGGAATTTAGAAAAACTTTAAACATAAAAAGTGTCTGGATTTGAATAAATAATTCAAAACCATTTTCTATTTTTAAATAATTCAAAACCATTTTCTGTGTTTTAGTTTGGATTGGAATTAACTTATATTTTTTATATATTAATGGGCGGGAAAAAAAGGACGGGAAATAATGGGCGGAAAGAAAATTTTATGAGGATAGAACTGGAATTAAAGTACATAACACAACTAACACAAAGTTACATAGAAGAACTGAAAATTAAGATACATGGCCAGATTAAGCCACAATCGGCCGAATTTGTTTTGCAATGTTGGAGTGATTCAGTCATGTTCCTGCCTACACCTGTAATACTCGCCACTGTAGTCGTCGTACTCGCCGCGGCCGTCGTCGCTGTCGTCGTCGGGGTCGTCGTAGTTGAACCTTGAAGGCTGAGTATGAGTGGGCTGGACTTGAGGGTAGCGCAGGCGGGGGCTAGATTCGGCGGTCGTGTCGTAGGCCATGGCGCTCTGGAGAGTCCGACCGCGCCACCACAACCGACGGCTGGCCTCGTTGAATTTCGGAGGAGGTGGGCCATCCTCCTCGTGCCTGGCGAGCGCCCTCTCACGCCGATCCACGAAGAAGGCTTCCCAAGTCGGGATGCCATCTGGGATTCCTCCGCTGCTCCGGCGTGAGCTCGAAGTAGTAGTGGTTTGTGATGGCCATCCGACGCGCCACACCTAGAGGGACAGGAGGAACCGGCACGCCTCCGGCGCTCAGCATCCAGCCGACGGGGACACAGTAGCCCGGCGGGCAGGGGTAGTTCGAGGCGCAAAGTGCCTCCGCCTCCATGGGAGTTAGTGCTACGGTGGAAGTCATGGGAAAGAGTGATGAGGTTGCAGATATGAGTCTAGAGATGTGCAATGACAATGGAGGCCAACCCTACATATGTATATAGTGAGAAATGGCAGGAAGATAACTGGAGGGAAGAACTGGCGGGAAAAACTGGCGGGAGAAATGCCGGGTGATGGGGATATGCCTACCGGGGTATACCCAGCAGGACGTTTCCGACTGGCCCAGGAACTGGCGAGTGGGCCTGCAAGACGGCGACTGGATCAAGACCTGGTGTGGATCCAAGCGACTAGAAGCTGAAGGCCCAGGAGAGTAGATAGGCCCAGTCGGATTAGGTTAAACGAGTACCGAAAACTTAACTGATTCGGTTGAGATATGTAAACCCTAGGGGAGGGTGAGTCTATATAAACCTCCCTACAGGGCGTGTAAACGTACGTTCCATCATCCACCCAACCGACTCGCCGCCTAGCCGACGAGCTCTCCCCATTGTACCTCCATCATAATACAATCCAGCAGGAGTAGGTCTTTACCCTCCGGGGGCCCGAACCTGGGTAAAACCCTTTGTCTCCGCCCTCATCTCGCACCGCAGATGGCTGGCCGCCCTTGCCCTTCGTTCTACTACTCGCTGCCGATTGCAGCATCTGCCGTGGCCATTCCCACGACAGTGGCGCCCACCGTGCGGCCTGGCCGGTCTGGTCGGTGTTCTGCAGCGAGATCCAATCTGCCCATCAACGAGTCGGTCGCCACCAGCCGCATGATAGCGATCGGCGAGATGCTTCAGATCTTGCCGAGCAGCTACGTCCCAGCGGCGTGACCCGTCACGCACAGTATGATCTTGCCAGTCGGCACGATCAGCCTCTTCGTCGGCCTCACCGACGGCATCGACTCGGAGGACTCGGCTCGCATCCGCGAGTCGCCGCCACACGACCGGCTCTCCGAGAGCCAGGTCCGCACGATCCATCGTCTCGCCTCCGAGTACAACTCGGCCCACAGCGACGTGGCCGAAAACACCGAGGCCGCGGAAGACGTGGCCCTTAACGACGACGCCGTCTCGGCGACCCCGGCGTCACTCGCTGGATCCATCACCGCGGCTTCGCCCGCGGGCTCCATCACCCAGGTCTCCAACGTGGGAGACTTCGAGGATCCTTCCATCCTTGGGATCTTCGACTTCGACTCCGGATCGGAAAACTCCGCCGATCTCCGCGACGGGACCGGTCGCCACGACGCGACCTACATGGCGACTGGCACCAATCCACCGGATGATCCCTTCTCCACTCCGATCCCTCCTAACTCCACGGAAACGGAGGTCGAGGAGCTCCGCCTAAAGCTGGCGGAGGCAGTCCGCAAGGAGCAAGCCGAGCGCGAAAAATTTCGCCTCGATCAGGTGACGGCGCAGGAGCTGTCGCGCTACCACCAGCAGCGAATCAGGTCGCGCTTGAACCCCACCGTCCAGGGGCGCGCCCTGAACTTTGACGACGAGAACGACCCGGCCCGTGTGGCCGAGCGCGCGATCTGCGAGAACGCGCCACCAAGAGGAAGCGCCCGGCCCCCACCAGGGTCGACGGCGATGGGTGCCCCACCTCCACCCAACCGCGCACCCCCCAGGGACCAGCCGCGGATAGTGGTCTCCTAACGGGAGCGAGACGCGAACGGCCTACCACTGTTCTCCACCCCGATGGACAACCTCGTGGCAGGCCGAGCAGTGGCCGACAACATCACGGCCACCAGTGACGGCGCCCTACAGATCCAGTACGTCAGGGCCCTGCTCGCAAAGGCGGTCGAGCAACAAAACGCAGGCGCCGACTCACAGGGTCGGGTGTACTCGCGCTCTTCGGGCAGCAGAGCGGCCTCAAGCGGTCGTCCATTGGCGGCAAACACCCTTAACTGCCCGCCACCCGAACCACTGCAGCTCCAACACCGACCCACGAACGCGACACTCTCCACCAACGACCCCAGGCCAGCGACCAGCTTCATCGCCGCCAACGGTCAGCCCGTCGACGCCCGCACCCACATCATCAACAACCAAAGTTGGCGCGCACGCCAGCCCGACGACCTACGACACACCCTAACCAATCGCCGCGACGGCGAGTCGATGGGGTCGCTAAGCCGACTCGGGCCCAGATGCTTCGGACCAATTCCGAGGCGAAAAATACCCAGCGAACTTCAAAGCGCCGAAGGAAATAGAGAAGTACGACCCTTCGTACGACCCCTCCGTGTGGCTGGACACCTACCTCATGGCGATGGGGATCGCTGGCCACACCTACCTGCTAGCCGCCCGCTACCTCCCACTGATGATGGAGGGAACGTGCAGGCAGTGGATCAACACCCTTCCCCAGGATAGCATCGACTCCTGGGAAGAGATGCGAGATGCCTTCGTCAGGCACTTCGAGTGCTCCTACACCCGCGCCACCACCATCGAGGACTTGGAACGATATGTCCAGGGACCCCGCGATTCGACTCGCAGCTGGGTCCAGCGGTGGCAAGAACTATGGTACAACGCGGTCGGCATAAACCCGGACACCGCGATCCACTGCTTCAAGACCTCGTGCCGCTACAAGCCCTTGGTCGCCAAGCTCAAACGACATTCCCGCACACTCGACAACATACCGGACCTCCTTGAGATACGCGGAGGAAGACCCAAACTAGAAAACTGACGACGAGTCGGGAGGCCAACGCCGCACGAGCGGCAACGACAACGGACGACGGTCCGACCTACGCTACAGCAACACTCGCCTCACCGGCAAACGCCGCAGTGACGGGCGAGTCGACTTCGTCGCCAACGCCAGGCACGCGCAGCGCAAGTCCAAGAGCTTCCGTCGCGACGGAGGGCAACGCCGCGACGGAGGCAACTACAAGGCGAAACCAAGATTCGACCCCGCAGCCCTCCTTAACCAGCCTTGTGCGTTTCACAGCAGGGAAGGGAAGCCCACCACGCACACAACCGCCGACTGCCACTCTCTCAAGGAGATCGAGATGGCAGGCGAGCACGGGAGGACCCCGACAACAACCCGCCGAATGGCGGAAAATTCGGCAGTGTGTCCGGCTCGCTCTACACCTTCACAGGCTTCAACACGAAGCGTGAGAAGAAGGTCATCGCCCGCGCCGTCGCCGTCAACGCGGTGGCCCAGGTGGACGTTCCCTAGTTCCTCAACTAGTTGGAGCAGCCCATCACCTGGAGCCGCCAGGACCACTCGCCACGCATCGAGTACCCAGGCCGAGTCGCCCTAGTGGTCAAGCCTAAGGTGGGAGACTACTGGCTCCCCAAGACATTGATGGACGGCGGCAGCTCCATCAACATCCTGTAGCTGGACACCTTCAGGCGAGTGCGGCTCCCGCAGTCGATGGTCGAGACGACCTACACCACGTTCCACGGCATCGTCCCCGGTGGGAAGGCGTACCCGATCGGCAAGGTCACGCTGCCAGTCACCTTCGGCACACCAGCAAACTTCCACACCGAGCGGATCGTCTCCGAGCTGGTACCCTTCGATAGCCCCTACCACTGCGTCCTGGGGTGCCAGGCGTTCGCCAGGTTCATGGCAGCGCCCCACTACGCGTACAACGCGATGAAGCTCCCCGGGCCGCGCGGCGTCATCACCATCAACGGCGACCCCGACATGGCCGCCGAGTGCGAGGCCAAAGGAGCCGAACTCGCCGACGCCATCATTGTGGCAGAGGCCAACCACGCCGACGAGCTCTCCAAGTACGTGAGCGGGGTCAACAACGACGACCCCACCATACTCAAGAAGCCCAATTCGGAGGGCACCAACACCTCAGCCTTCGAGGCAACAACGCACACCCGCACCGTCGAGCTGGTCCTAGGCGACTCCAGCCAAACGGTGACGATCGGGACAGGCATGAGTCCAGCATAGGAAGGCGCGCTCATCGAGTTCCTCCGTGAGAACAAGGACATCTTCGCATGGAAGCCCTCTGACATGCCTGGTGTCCCTAGGGAACTCGCCAAGCACAAACTCAACGCCGACCCCAAAGTGCGACCCGTCAAGCAGTCGCTGCGGCCCTTCAATGAAGAGCGCTGCCGAGCCATCGCCGAGGAGGTGCAGCGTCTACTCGCTGCAGGCTTCATCCGGCCAATCAAATACTCCAAGTGGCTGGCAAACCCAGTCCTGGTCGAGAAGAAAAATGGGAACTGGAGGATGTGTATCGACTACACAAACTTAAACAGCGCCTGCCCGAAGGAGAAGTTCGTCCTCCCGCGGATCGACCAAATAATCGACTCCACCGCGGGCTCGGAGTCGCTGTGCTTCCTCGACGCCTACTCTGGGTACAACCAGATCAAGATGGCTGTCGAGGACGAGGAAAAGACGGCGTTCATCACGCCATTTGGAGCTTTCTGCTACACCGCCATGACCTTCGGCCTCAAGAACGCCGGTGCAACCTACCAGCGGTGCATGTAGGAATGCCTTGCAAGCCAAATTGGCCGCAATATCCACGTCTACATCGACGACGTGGTAGTGAAGTCCGCTCGCCAAGGCGATCTACTCGCCGACCTGGCGGAAACATTCGCCAACCTGCGGAAATACAAGATAAAGCTAAACCCAGGTAAATGCACCTTCGGTGTACCATCAGGGCAACTACTGGGGTACGTCGTCTCCAAGCGCGGGATCGAGGCGAACCCCACCAAGATCGACACGATCGCTCGACTCGGCAAACCCGAGTGCCTGCGTGACGTCCAGAAGCTGGCCGGGCGAGTCGCGGCTCTCAGCCGCTTCATCCCCCGCTTGGGCGAAAAGGAGATGCCCCTATACCGCCTGATACGAAAGAACCCCACCTTCCAGTGGGACAAGGAGGCGGACGACACACTCCGCGACCTCAAGAAGGTGCTACTCGCAGCACCGCTACTCGCCGCCCCCGTCGACAAAGAACCCATGCTGGTCTACGTCGCGGCTTCCGAGCGCGTCGTCAGCGCCGTCATGGTCGTCGAGCGGCCGGAGGAAGGAAAGGAGCGCCCGGTACAATGACCAGTGTACTATATCAGCGAGGTCCTCACCGAGTCGCGCCAGAGGTACCCTTAATACCAGAAACTGGTATACGCAGTCTTCAGAGCACAGCGGCGACTGCCGCACTACTTCCAGGAGCACCCGATCACGGTCGTCTCCTCAGCACCGTTGCAGGACATCATCCGCAACCGTGAGGCGACCGGGCGAGTCGCCAAGTGGGCCATCGAAATCGGCGTCCACAACATCAAGTATGAGCCACGAAAAGCGATCAAGTCGCAGGCTCTCGCAGACTTCATCGCCAACTGGGAAGAGGCCCAGCAGCCGGAAAAGCTGCCATACCTCCACTACTGGAGCCTGCACTTCGACGGCTCCAAGAACACGGACGGCGCAGGAGCAGGGATCGTGCTGACTTCCCCGAAGGGCGACAAGCTCCTCTACGTCCTCTGCCTCGACTTCACCCCCTGCACCAACAACATGGCCGAGTACGAGGCACTACTCCACGGCATGCGAGCTGCCAAGGAGATGAATGTCAACCGCCTACGTTGCTACGGAGACTCCAACCTCGTCGCTGGGCAAGTCGCCGGTACTTGCGATGCCATCTCTCCTACCATGGCGGCATACCGCCAAGCTGTAGACAAGATGGGTGGCCACTTCACAGGCTACTCCGTCGAATGGATCGATAGGCAGAAGAACGAGGAGGCCTACGCACTCTCTCGCATCAGGTCGGCTCGACTCGCACCACCCGCCGGCGTCTTCCTCGACACGATCACCAAACCGTCAGTCTCTCCCCCAAGGGAGATCGACATTGGAGTCCCACTGCAACCAGAGGCAGCCCTGGTCGCACTCATCGCCGAGCCAGACGACTGGACCAAGCAGTACACCGCCTACCTGGAGGCTGGCACCTTGCCGGCAGACGAGACAGACGCCCGGATGGTTGCACATCGATGCAAATCCTTCACCATCATCGACGGCGAGCTCCACAAGCGCAGCGTGACCGGCGTGTTCCAACGCTGCGTCCAACCCGTCGAAGGATGCAAGATCCTCCATGACATCCACTCCGGCGACTGCGGCCACCACGCTGGGGCCCGCTCTCTGGTCGCAAAGGCTATGCAGCACGGCTTTTACTGGCCCACCGCACACGCCGACACCGTCGACATTGTCCAGCGGTGCGCCGGGTGCCAGAAGTACGCCAACCAGACACACGTGCCGAGCTCAGCGCTCAAGACAATCCCCATCACCTGGCCATTCACCCACCTCCTGGTCGCGGTTGACAAATTCACAAAGTGGGTGGAGGCCAAGCCAGTCCGGAAATGCGACGGGAAGACCGCCACCGAATTCCTACGCGAGCTCGTATATCGTTACGGTTCCCAAACAGCATCATCACGGACAACGGCACCAACTTCGCCAAAGGAGCCATGGCTGAGTTCTGCGAGGAACACCACATCCGGCTTGACCTCGCGTCAGTCGCCCACCCGGAGTCCAACGGCCAGGCGGAATGGGCCTTCCAGAGCATCCTCCACGGCCTGAAGTCGTGGCTCCATGTACCGCTCGAGCGCACGGCCGGGTGCTGGGTCGAGGAGCTACCCTCCGTCATCTGGGGTATCCGCACCTCAGTCAACAGTTCGACAGGGTCCAGCCCCTTCTTCATGGTGTACGGCGCCGAGGTAGTCATGCCCACCGACCTCGAGCACGACTCGCCAAGGGTTGTCCACTACACGGATGCTGCGAACGAACTCGCACGTCAAGATGGAGTCGATCAACTCGACGAGGCACGCGACCTAGCTTGCTCCCGCACTGCCATCTACCAGCAAGGACTCCGCCGCTACCATAGCCGGCGGGTGAAAACTCGCACCTTCCAAGAAGGCGACCTGGTGCTATGCCTCGTCCAGGGCAAGAAGGGCATGCACAAGCTCTCCCCCCGTGGGAGGGACCATTCGCCATCGGGCGAGTACTCGGCCATGACGCTTACTACCTCACCGACGTCCGCGGGGACGGAAAACTCGACGTCAAGCGACCATGGAATGTAAACCTCCTACGGAAGTTCTACTCCTAGAACTCCACATATGTATCCTCCAGTCGCTACGAAATAAAACATATTGGTCACCACCAATTCTTTTTACTCTCTGTGTCTTGTGCCACTCGCACTCGTATTAACAGCACCAAGCTAACTGCAGGAGTCAACCTCTGGCACAGCGATCGGCACGGCCAAGTAGTGCGCTACGAGGGCACTGGGTTACCCCAGGTCTCGTAACGTCCATGAAAAACGCCTACCTGGAGCCCCATTGGAGTCGCCTAGCTCGACTGGCTTGATAAGCCAAGACAACTGCCTTCGCTCCTCACAGCGACCACGATCCTCCGCACCCTAGACACAGCGACTCGAACGGCCAAGTACCACGCTCGGGGACTGACGACCAGCTCAACGCGAGTGACTAGGGAAAACGCCAAGTATGAGAGCGTGCCCAGGACTCGCCATGCGACTGACCCAACGGGCCAGGCAGGAGTGATGCGCTTACTCTGACGCGCCCAGTCCTCACCCACCCTAGAGTCGCGCCTAGAACAACCAAGTACCACGCTCGGGGACTCGGCTACCCGACCTCGTTCGCGCAAGGGAAAACGGTGAAGTACAGAGCACTCATGGGAGTCGCCTTGCAACTGGATTTCCAAGCTCGGGCGAGTCGACCTCAACAACAAAACGTTCAAAACCACAGACACATAACAAACGAGGTAAACCCCATAAAAAGGGCGGACGCGCTCGGGGACTCGTTCAACCCTCAAACACACACACACGACAATTCACAAAATAACACGATATCCCATTATAGCAGATCATAGTTGTTACAAAATACAAGGTGCGCCCAATGGCCGAACTGCTACTAACGCCCCAGGGCACAATGTCTTATTCCACAGGCTTCGATGTCGACTCGCCGCCACCCTTGCGGTTGCGAATGAAGGGAGTGTACGGGTTCGACGGGAACGTCGTCAGCTCACCCGCCATCGCCGCACGGAAGGGCTGCTCGATCTTGAAGTCCCTGTGCTGCGGCTCGGGGTCGTTGGGTGCGACGTTCGTCTCTTGATAAGGAAGGAGGTCGCCCATCGCCCAGACGCGATCGGAGTATACCGCGGCGCGGTCCGTCAGCTTCAGCACCTCGGCGATCTCCACCGAGCCCGTCAACGATGGGTAGCCACTCGTCACGTCGTCCAAGTCGAAATCCTCCGGGAAGTGGGCGAGCCCAAGGCTAAGCGCCGTCCCCGCCCCGCGCTGGAACGCCGACCGCGTCATGAACTCGACGACCGACGGCGCCTTCTCCAAGTATCACCACACCTCGACGAGGTCGCTAGGAATCACTTCCGTGGGCGACATCTCCTGAAGATACGCCCGAATACATGCCGCGGACAACGTGGCCGAGTCGACCAGCGTGGCCACACATTGCCATGCGTTGAACGACTGCGCCTCTTCCCCGCTATCGATGATTCGACCTGTGGACAGAGGGTGGCAGTGAGTACGTCAAAGATCACACAATGCAAATATTACAGGCAGAGGCAGGCATACTCACCAATCAAAGGACGGGAGAGGTCCGTGATGAAGCTTTGAAGAGAGGAGTAGTCGTCCTGAAGCCCAGCAACAAGGGCGTCAGAGACCTTACGCTCCTCAGCGGCGGCTGTAACAGCAGCCTTGGCTCGCCCATCCGCCGATCTCGCCTCCTCCTTCGCTTCCTTCAGCTCACGCTCAAGGTCGGCGATCCGCTTCTCAGCCGATCTCAACGCAGACTGAGCTGCCGTCAATTCACTCGCTGGAACAAGGCCCTGGCGGACCTCCTCTGCCTTCGCAGCAATCGCCTGGAGTCCCTTGTTCGCCTCTTGGATGGCAACAAGTTCCTTCTCCGCGCGACACTTTGCAGCAAGCCGATCGGCTGATTCATGCTGCAAACCCTGTACAAAGTCAAACAGTTAACGAAAACGGAATCCTAAGTGCCCACCCGCTGAGATACAGTGACTGGACACTCGGGGACTGGGGATCAAAAACCCCAAGCGCCCACCCGCTGAAATCCAGCGACTAGGCACTCAGGGACTGGAGACCAAAAATCCTAAGTGCCCACCCACTGAACTTCAGCGATTGCGCACTCGGGGACTGGACGCGAAAAATAAAAACGATACACTAAAAGAATCTGACCACTTCAATTCAGCGGCCCGATCCTCGGGGACTGGACATACCTGGATGGCTGCGCCAAGCATGCCATGAAGCTGTATCGCGTCCATGGATGCGAGAAGAGCCGGAGTGTGCCCGCGACGCTGTTCGACCTCCGTTTCGGCAACCCTAGGTGCGCGTCTCGAGGGCGTGGTACCACTCGCCGTAGCCGCTCTGGCCATGAAGCGCGGGAAGGTCGCGATGGATGCACCGGCACCAAAGGAGGCCGGCTCGGCCACCCCAGGCGAGGACGCACCCTCCTTGGTCGTCAAGGCCGCCTCCGCCACAGGATCACTCGGAGCAATCGTTGTGTCGTCAGACACCGTGACGACATCGTCACGCTTGGCCTTCTTGGCACTATCCGTCCTATTTTTTTAACTCCAGTCCTACAACTTGACTAGCTGAACAAAGTGGTCCGAGTACAACGAATAGCAAGGCAGGTGAAGAAAAACTTACTTGGCGACTGGTATGAACCGCAGCCCCGTGCGAATGCTAGCCGGCTTCTCCAGTTCGGGGCCTAGTTTTCGACTGAGGCCCATCTCCAAGACATCATGCGCCCAAGATACGGAAGACCTCTTCGTTGACGAGGCCGCGACAGGAGCCTCCGAAACGTCTTCGGCAGGAGCTCTCCTGGGAGGCGAAGCCGCCGCGACCGGAGCAGCCCCCGACCCAGAGACTGCAGCGAACGGGGGGGGGGGGGGAATCGAGGCCAGAGGTACCTCACTCAGGATGGCGGTGGCATCCGGTGCTGCCGTCGTCTGCGGCGCTTCGTCCCTGGCCAGGCTGGTGCCGTCGGAACTACTCGCCGAACGAGGCGGAGATGCCTGTTTCGCCGGCTTCGTCTTCCTCTTCGGAGGGGCCTTCACCTCCTTCTTCTTCTTCTTCTTTTTCGAGGGAGTAGCTTCGCGACGCGAGGTATGCTCGGGAAGCTCGTCATCGTTCAAGGCTTCTACTCGCCTCGAGTTCGCGCTGACGCGACCCGCGAGTTTTGTGAACCAGCGGGACGGCTTCTTCCTCGGACTCGTCGTCGTCATCGCTCCTGTCGCTTTCGACGCTGCCCTTGGCAGGAGGCGATTCGCCCCCGTCCTGGACCGATGAGCTCGAATTCTCATCGTCCGCGGGCGGAAGCCACCCTTCCACCACTTGAAATAACTGCAATAGTCATGAGACAGTATCAGTATAACCGCGACAGCATCAACTGCGATTGCGAATGATAGAAGATGACTTACCGTCGGGGCTGGATGCTTCGCGGTGTAGGGGCGACCCCGGCCTTTGCGTCCAGGTACACTGCCTGGGTGATCTTCTTCAACGCTGGGATGTAGTCCTCGAGCTTCCACTCGGCGAGGCCAGATTTCGTCGAATCTTCCCGGCCCGTGTACTCGTACATATAATGGTCACGGCGGGCCAGGGGAACGAGTCGCCGCCCAAGCCAACAGTTGTACAAGTTGATGGTCTGAAGACCCTTCTTCTTCAGGCCGCGGATGGTTTGAAGCATCTCATCCACGACCATCCGATGGTCTGTTGGAAGCTTGCCGACTTGGAGTCGGCGCGGTTCGGGCCGGTCGGTGGAGTATCTTGGGATCGCCACCTCGCCGTCTGGAGTCGCCTCGGTGACGTAAAACCAAGACTTGTTCCACTCGCTCGCTGCCTTGGCAGGTAGCATCAGATCAAAAAAGGAGGCCTTCGACTTCAACTGAAACGTCAAGCCACCCGCAGCAAGCGTTGGGCCGCCTGCTTCTTCGCGACTGATCCTCCCGTGGAATAGATCTTGCCATAGGGGGAAGTAGGGCCTGCAGCCCAGGTAGCACTCGCAGAACGCCACGAAAATGGCGAGCTGCTCGATGCTGTGCGGGCCCTGGTCTGATGGCTGGATCCCGTAGAAGGCGCAAAAGCGACCCGTTTTTTGCGCTCGGAAAATGGAAAAGGGCTTTTCCGTGCGACAAAAAGGAAAACTTCCTCCTGCAACATTGTTCTCCATACCAATGTCCACACGCATGCATAATATGGACACAACATCACAAACTATGCCATGATTCAGCACATAACATCGGTCATTTGGACCGAAAGCCATGAAACCTCGAACATGATAGGTCATTTTGTGAAGGTTTTTTTGAAACATGATCAATATACCAAGTCTGGTATTTTTCCTTTCAACTATGTCACATAATATGACACCACGCAAAGCATTTTCATTGTTCGGATTTTCAATATACTAAAGGTTCATCTTTAGTCCTGGTTGGAGGGATTTCGGCAGGCTGGGCCAGGCAGCACTAATGATAGGGGTGAGTGTCGACATTATGTCGTGCGGCGTGTACCTTGTCCCGGATGGTGTCACCAACCGGGACTAAAGATGAACCTTTAGTCCCGGTTGGAGACACCAACCGGGACAAAACACGAGTCAGCACTAATAATAGGGGTGAGTGTCGACATTATTTCGTAAGTGTCGACACTATGCTGAGCTGCTTGTACTATAAATAGGCATCCTTGTGAGTCCAGTCCTCCAGCCAGTCTGAGGCATCTCCAAGATGGTTTTCGAGAGCAGGGACACCACTACGGCTAGTTTCAGGGAGATGCCGACGGAGCCCAGTCCTCCGGTATCTCCGAGAAACTGGTCATAGAGGCACTCCCTAATATGTGAAATTAGTTAGCTCCCAGGCGTATTGATCTAGTTAGAGAAGTTACAAGCTGCAAGATGGTTTTCGAGAGCAGGGACACCACTACGGCCAGTTTCAGGGAGATGCCGACGGAGCCCAATCCTCCGGCATCTCCGAGAAACTGGTCATAGAGGTACTCCCTAATATGTGAAATTAGTTAGCTCCTAGGTGTATTGATCTAGTTAGAGAAGTTACAAGCTGCAAGATGGTTTTCGAGAGCAGGGACACCACTACGACCAGTTTCAGGGAGATGCCGCCGGATCCCAGTCCTCCGGCATCTCCAAGAAACTGGTCATAGAGGCACTCCCTAAAATGTGACCGCACACGTTTGGAGATCAGATCTTAATGGTAAGTATGAATCGGGACAACTTCTTCATAGTCCCTGTCCATCCACAAAACAGGACTAACACTCAAGACATTTATTAATATTAAAAACTGAGACTACAAAACCGGGACTAAAGGCCCCCCTATATATAGTCTCGGTCAAGCCACAAACCGCGAAAGATATCCTTCGGTGAAGCCACAAACCGTGAAAGACATGAACTGGAGTTACATAATATGAACATGAACTTCTTGGCATATGTCCTTCCTTATGATCGCTTCAGACGTAACCATGGAGCATCTTCTTTACTTAACGGAATGCTTGGGTCAGTTTTCACTGTGAAGGGCGGAATTTCATCAAACTTATTAGAATCTTCTGACATGTCTGTCTTGTCCTCGATTCCCACGATGTTTCTTTTCCCTGAAAGAACTATGTGACGCTTTGGCTCATCATATGATGTATTCGTTTGCATATTTTTTTCTTTTTTCAGTCTAGAGGACATGTCCTTCACATAGAAAACCTGAGACACATCATTGGCTAGGACGAATGGTTCATCTCTATAACCAAGATTGTTGAGATCCACTGTTGTCATTCCGTACAACTGGTCTATCTTTACCCCTTCCCCATTCAGGTTGACCCATTTGCAGCGAAACAAAGGGACCTTAAAAGAGACTCCATAGTCTAGTTCCCATATCTCCTCTATGTAACCATAATATGTGTCCTTTTGTCCATTCTCGTCTATTGCATCAAAGCGGACACCACTATTTTGGTTGGTGCTCTTTTTATCTTGGGCGATCGTGTAGAATGTATTCCCATTTATTTCATACCCTTAGAAATTCAATATAGTAGAAGATGGTGACGCGGCCAACAAGTATAACTGATCTCCAACAGTGGTGTCATTCAAGAGATGTGTCCACATCCAACCATCGAAAGACTTCATGTGTTCATCTGTAATCAGTGATTCAGGCTTCCCCGGGTTTTTGGAGCGTAGAATATTCTTGTGTTCCTCGATATACGGAGCTTCCAAGGTGGAATTATGTAGAACTGTGTAGTGTGCTTTAGTGAAAGAATCCCCGTCCCTACATATCATTGCTTTCTTTCCCAGCGTGCCTTTTCCACTTAGTCTTCCCTCATGCCGTGAGTCAGAAACACCAATCGGCTTAAGGTCTAGAATAAAGTCAACACAAAACTCAATGACCTCCTCTGTTCCATATCCCTTGGAGATGCTTCCTTCTGGTCTAGCACGGTTATGAACATATTTCTTTAAGACTCCCATGAACCTCTCAAAGGGGAACATATTGTGCAGAAATACCAGACCGAGAATGCAATCTCTTACACTAGGTGAACCAGGATATGCATCATAATATTGAAGAAGGATGGTGGGAACACCAATTCAAAACTAGCAAGACATTATACCACATCCTTTTGTAACCTTGGCAGAATATCTGGATTGATTACCTTCTGAGATATTGCATTGAGGAATGCACACAGCTTCACAATGGGTACTCGAACATTTTCCGATAGAAGCCCCCTTAATGCAATCGGAAGCAACTGCGTCATAATCACGTGACAGTCATGAGACTTCAGGTTTTGGAACTTTTTCTCTGCCATATTTATTATCCCCTTTATATTAGATGAGAAGCCCGACGGCACCTTGATACTGTAAAGGACTTCAAAAAAGATTTCCTTCTCTGCTTTGGTAAGAGCATAGCTGGCACGACTTAAGTGACGCCCTTTATCCATCTTGTTCTGTGTATGCATGTTCTTTGGGTCTTTCATAATTTGTTGGTCCTCCCGTGCTTCTGGTGTATATTTTGTCTTCCCATACACGCCTAGGAATCCTAGCAGGTTCACGCAAAGATTCTTCGTCACGTGCATCACATCGATTGAAGAGCGGACACGCAGGACTTTCCAATATGGCAGCTCCCAAAGTATAGATTTCTTCTTCCACATGGGTGCGTGTCCTGTAGCGACGTCGTTCGGAACTGATTGACTGCCGGGACCCTTTCCAAAGATTACTTCTATGTCCTTGACCATACCAAATACATCATCACCAGCAGGGAGTTCGGGCTTCTTCCGGTGATTTGCCTCACCTTTGAAATGCTTGCCTTTCTTTCTTACGGGATGATTGGTCGGAAGAAATTGTCGATTCGCTAGGTACACAATCTTCTTGCATTTATGCAAATATGTACCTTCAGTCTTATCTAAACAGCGTGTGCATGCCTTATATCCCTTGTTTGTCTGTCCTGAAAGGTTACTAAGAGCAGGCCAATCATTGATGGTTACGAATAACAACCCTCTTAGATCAAATGGCTCCTGTTTGTTCTCATCCCACGCACGTACACCTGGTTTGCCCCACAACTGTAAGAGTTCTTCAACTAATGGCCTAAGGTACACATCAATGTCGTTGCCCGGTTGCTTCGGGCCTTGGATGAGCACTGGCATCATAATGAACTTACGCTTCATGCACAACCAAGGAGGCAGGTTGTAGATACATAGAGTCACGGGCCAGGTGCTGTGACTGCAGATCTGCTCCCCAAAAGGATTCATGCCATCCGTACTTATACCAAACCATAAGTTCCTTGCGTCACCTGCAAAGTCTGGGAAGTCTCTCTCGATTTTTCTCCACTGTGACCCATCAGCAGGGTGTCTCAACTTCCCGTCTTTCTTACGGTCTTCTTTGTGCCATCGCAACAACCTGGCATGCTCTTTGTTTCTGAACATGCGTTTCAACCTTGGTATTATAGGAGCATACCACATAACCTTAGCAGGAACCCTCTTCTGGAGGGGCTCTCCCTCAACATCACCAGGGTCATCTCGTCTGATTTTATACCGCAATGCATTGCATACCGGGCATTTATCTAAACTCTCATACTCCTTACCGCGATAGAGGATGCAGTCATTAATGCATGCATGTATCTTTTGCACATCTAATCCTAGAGGACAAAGAGTCTTCTTTTCTTCGTAGGTACTCTCGGGAAGTTCGTTATGTTTTGGAAACTTCGGCTTCATTATTTTCAGCATATTTTCAAATGAGGAGTCAGTTAGACCACACTCTGCCTTCCATCGCAACAATTCCAGTGTGGTACCGAGCTTTGTGCTGCCATCTTCACAATTCGGGAACAACAATTTCTTGTGATCTTCTAACATGCCCTCTAACTTCAACTTCTCATTTTCTGTTTCACAGTCTCGCTTTGCATCAGAAATGACCCTACCAAGTTCATCAGCCGGCTCATCTGATGCCCGTTCTTCACCTCCTTCCTCTCCATTGTCTTCCATTGCAGTATCACTGTATTCAGGAAACATATGATGATAGTTGTTATCATCATCTTCTTCTTCACTATCTTCCATCATAACCCCTCTTTCCCCGTGCTTGGTCCAGCAATTATAGTTGGGCATGAAACCTTTCATAATCATGTGGCCGCGAATGATTTTCGAGGAAGAGTACTCTTTGTTGTTCCGACATTGAACACATGGACAACATATAAAACCATTATCTTTGTTTGCCGTAGCCACATCGATAAATTTATCCACGCCTTTCATATACCCGGCTACGCGTCGGTCACCGTACATCCATTCCCGACCGTTCATCTGCATCATATAAGTAAGTTTATCAAAAAACAAGACATCATAAATAGTGAAATGACCAATTCACATCGACACATGCATTGTATCAATGACAGAGAAAAGATAAGATTGCTAACCTCGATCGAGGAAAATAAAGAGGAGAAAGCTCAATTGCGTCTCGGACACCTTCTATATTTTTTTTTTATGAGAAATTGAACGGGATCATTCACTCAAACATTTCATCAAACACCTTGAATGCATGCATAGGGGAAAAAACTAGCACACCCCTCACACCTTCCACCAAGAAAAAACAGAGTGAAGGCAGAGGGTTGGGGCGTTCCATTTATAGAGGGCGAGAGCATACGTCCCGGTTTGTAACACAAACCGGGACTAAAGGTGTGTGCCACGCCACGTGGCTGACGCCCAACCTTTAGTCCCGGTTTGTGTTACAAACCGGGACGTATGCCCCCTTACCGACCGGGATGCATGCCTCTGGGCCCCGTGCCCGCTCGAACCGGGACGCGTGCCAGCATTAGTCCCGGTTCGTGGTGCAACCGGGACTAATGCTCAGAGGGGGCGTGAACGGATGGCCCGTTTTCTACTAGTGATCGTCTGGATCGGTGTTCCAACTAGCATCGGTGTAACCATTAACAACGAGTTGTTCATCACCTCCATAAGAAAGAACCATATCCTTAGTTCTTCTCAAGTACTTAAGGATGTTTTTGACCGATGTCCAATGATCCACTCCTGGATCACTTTGATATCTTCTAGTTAAGCTAACAGCATATGCAATGTCGGGTCTAGTACATAGATGGCATACATTAGAGATCCTATGGCTGAGGCATAGGGAGTCTTACTCATCCTTTCTCTATCTTCTGCCGTTGCTGGACTTTGAGTTTTACTCAAGGTCGTATTGGGCAAAATGGGCAAGAACCCTTTCTTTCTATCTTCCATTCCAAACCTCTTTAGAACTTTGTCCAAATATGTACTTTGTGACAATGACATTAAGCGTCTTGATCTATCTCTATAAATCTTTATGCCTAATATGTAAGCTGCTTCGCCAAGATCTTTCATTGAAAAACTATTATTCAAATATTCCTTGACACTATTAAGAAGGTCTACATCATTCCCAATCAACAATATGTCATCCACATATAGTATTAAGAATGCTACAGAGCTCCCACTCACTTTCTTGTAAATACAAGCTTCTCCATAAGTTTGTATAAAACCAAAACTTTTGATTACCTTATCAAAACGTTGATTCCAACTTCGGGATGCTTGCTTCAATCCATATATGGACCGTTGAAGTTTGCATACCTTGTTAGCATCTTTAGGATCGACAAAACCTTTGGGTTGCATCATATACAACTCTTCATCAATGTCTCCATTGAGGAACGCTGTTTTGACATCCATCTGCCATATCTCATAATCGTAATATGCAGCGATTGCTAACAAAATCCTCACAGACTTTAGCTTCGTGTCGTGGTATTGCCGACGAGTACGCCATGGAAGGGTCCTCATAGTGCGTGTTTAGAGACATGGGGTAAGGCGGACGGTTGACGGGTACGAGGTAACACAGCTTACCCAGGTTCAGATCCACGACGGTGGCGGAATCCTACTCCTGCTATAAATCACTATAATGGCAATACGCCGAGTTACAGAGACAGGTTCGCTGTGCGAGGTGTGTGTAAAACGATGCCCTAAAGGCTCCCATAGGCCCGACTTATATAGTCGTCAGGTCCTAGGGTTACAGGGAAATGTCCTAGCCGGACAGGTTATAGAGTCCTACACCGTCTATTACTAGTCTTATGTATCTTGCACTCTAAGGCTCCGGGTACGCTGGTGAATCCACCGTAGCCTTCCTTTATCTGGCATGGGCCTCCCTTCTGGATCCACCTAACTGGGCCGCCCAGCAGGCCATAGGCCATGCTACCGACTATGGGCCACCCAGGTTAGTGGGATAAGAGACATGCTATTAGGATACCATATAGCATATCCCCAACAGTAGCCCCCGGAGAACTCCGAGATCTTGCGCCGTCTTGCCTCTTCACGTTGAATGCTCCGTCTAGATGGACGTCGGCAAATCGTCAAGCAATATCTTGTAGTCCTCCCAAATAACTCTGCAAGGTTTTTCTCCGTCTTTGATTTGTAAGCCGTAGAAATGCTGAATATTCCATCGTACTCTACCGTAGTCGGATTAAATCCGTCCATGCCGGAATCTTCGATGTGACGACTCATCCACCCATGTCAGTTATGATGACGTAGGATTAGGTCAGCGACGCCTCGTAACTCACACATGTAGAGAACGCAATCATATCCGATTTTCCCGCGCGAGCGATACGAACCGTAGGCGGCGGAGGTTCGAGACGTGGCGAAATTACCGCACACGTTCACGAATACGTCGCCTACACGGCAACCGTCCGATTAGCTGCACGAATCTTGACGCAGAGCATGATAAATAGTAACCGTGGGACATTTGCCACTTTTTACCTCATTCTCTCGCGTCATCGTCTTCTCCCTCCAGCCGCACACCTCCTCGAGCTCTCCGCGAAAATCCTCGAAAACCCTAGCTTCCATCTGCGTTCGTCGCGCCCTTCCAGCATCCCATGGCTAGCAACAGCTCTTCCCCATCAATGGCGGCGTCGAGCGAAGCCACGGCGAAGCCGGCAAGCTCCGTCGTCGTGCCTCCTGAGGGTCTGGTCATCCCTGCATCGGCAGTAATCGAGACCACCGGCGGCGACCATAATCTGGTGGCGCTGGAACCACTGGAAGAAGAGCCAGACTCGCACAAGGGTGACTGGCGCGGCTCGGACATCACCGACCGCGACATCCACGAGATGGTCGCCGAAGTCTACCTCCCCGCGACGGAGGGGCTAGCCTGGCGGGCGGCGCCGGCCGGCGAGGTGACACCTTCTACCCAAGTCGGAGAAAAGGTGTACCTCAAGGCTCAGCTGGTATGCAGTGTTTCTTTGCCCATCTCCCACTTCTTTCTCTCCGTCTTGAACCACTACAAGGTCCAACCCCACAACCTCTCCCCCAATAGCATCTTAGTGCTTAGTAACTTCGCAGCACTTTGCGAGGGATATCTAGGGATAAGGCCTAGGTTAGACTTCTTCGTGTACTTCTTCACCGTCAAACGTGAAGCCGGACATAGTAGGGAGGAGCTTAGGAACTGCGGCACCATAAGCTTAAAGATTCGACCTGGCCGGCGGTTCCCCGACATCGTTGGCCACGAGTCATGCAAAAACTGGCAGCGGACGTGCTTCTACGGCCCCGACATTCCTTTGGAGGGCCGAGAAGTAACGTACCCAGACTTCGCGGATGGAGCCGCCGCTGAAGTTTCCACATGGAGATCCCATGCCTCCCTTCCCTCCGACCTCAACGCTTCTCGCGCAATAAGGCGGATCGAATGGTTCGTAGAGACGGGTTTGACCGGCTTGGACCTAGCCATGTGCTGGTTCATCAGGCGAATCCAACCTCTGCAGCACCGCGCAAAGTTTATGCACGAGTATACCCGTGATCGAAGGGATTCCCTCCGTATCTCCGTGGATAACTTCTCGAGCGACTCCGTCAAGCTCCGCCTGAAGGACATCGTCAAGGTGAAGGATAAGAAGCGTGGCTTCACCATCACCTACGACATGTTCGTAGACGGCAAGTGCCCAAAGGTAGGTGTTTATTTTCTGTGTACGACATTGCTCTAGTTTTTCTGTCTTGCCAATACCATCTTATCTAACACAGTGATTTCTCACTTAACGGCTTAGCGATCTAGACGAGGGCAACCTGGCTGCCTCAATCTATGATCCAAAGATGAAGGAAGTCACGATCGTGTCCGACGACGATGTCCCGTTGGCGTGAAAGCGGAAGAGCTCCACCTCTGACGCTGCCGACGGAGGCAAGAAGAAGAAGACGGAGGGTGGAGCCTCCAAGAAGACTACCGCCGCCCTGGAGGCGGAAAAGAAAAGATCCACTGGGATTTTTGCCAAAGCACCCCCATTAGTGTGAGCTTCTCATTCTCCGACATTGTCTTTTTGTATCTGTCTTGTTCCTGTACTTATGCACTTTGCACGTTTCAGGAAGAAAGCCACAACCAGCCTCAAGAAGACCTTCAAGACTTTGGGGGCTTCTAGAAATATCAAAGATATGCTACATCACGACTCCTCCCCCGCCATCGCCCCTGCTACTCCTGCTGTCAAGCCTTCCTCTGCCCCGACAAGCTCTCAAGCCCAGGAGGCACCAGGCCCCTCTGCCATGGAAGTGGATTCTGGCGCTTCTACCGAACTTGCTGTTGTCGGCGAGCAGGCGACGCAGGAGGGCAATGCTCTACAAATGGCTGAAGCTCCGGCTAAGGATGCCATCGGTAGCGGCAAGGCGGCAGTGGGAGCTGGTACCTCTGCCGAAGGAGGCGCCCCTACTCCCCAGAAACCCTTCAAGTTCCCGAAGATAGTTTACCCGGCGCTCCTGCCGAGTAACACAACTATGGTTCCTGGAGGAGTGCCGTCATCTCCGACATGCGGTATTGAGGAGCTATGCCGACAGGCAGATATCTTGCGGGCAAATAGCATTTCCTTTGGCAAGCTGCTGGCCGAGAGTGCTACAAACCTCAAGATTATTGCACTTGTAAGTTTTTACTTTGCCTTTTGCATTTCATATGAGTATCCCACTGTAGCCCCCGAGGATGTAGAGGGAAAACCATAGGTTTTGCATCTATATGCTCTAAGAGTGACTAAGTTAGAAAAAACTCTCACTGTAGCCCCCAAGCATTTAGATGGAACAAACTATTTCGACTAGATGCTTTTAAGAGTAGCATACGCAGTGTTTATAATTTTCAATGCTGTAGCGCCCAAGCCTCTAGTTGTAACTGAATTAGTTCCGACTTAGATGCTTAAAGAAAAGCTAAGCATATTGCTAAGTTAAAAATTCTCGCTGCAGCCCCCGAGCGTCTAGGTGGAAAAAATTCCGACTAGATGCTCCAAGTAGACCAAACAACGGTTTAACTTTATACTTGTTTTCACAGAACGAGAATGCTCGGAGGGGCATGGCCAACGACAAGTACCAGAAGATGCACGCAGATCTCGAAGCCGAAAAGGGTAAAACTGCCATCTTGAAGGAACAGATCATCAAAAACAAGAGTCTGTTTTCTTTTTGTGCATTTCCGTATTATTTTTGTGCCCACAATCTCCGAGTACTCATTGTGTACTTTGTTTTCTCCGACTTTGCAGAACATGTCGCCAAGGCCAAGGATATTGTCGAGCGGTCCAAGCACATCCAGCAGCTGGACAACGAGAACAAAATCCTTAAGAAGGAGAGAGAAGAGATGCTAAAGATGCACGAGGATTCCATGAAAGCCCTGCAGGATTCCGCCACCGCGGAAATCAATCGCTTGAAGGAGGAGCTTGCGATCTTAAAGGATCAGAAGCAAGCTGCTGATGAGCAAAACCATCGCCATAGCGAGGCGTTTAAGCTCCTCCAACAAGAGAAGGAATCCTTGGCGGACACCATCTGGCAGGCCAAGGCCAGCATCTTCAGTAAGTTTCCTCCGCCTTGTAGTCTGTAGTCTGGATACTTAGAGTTTATTGAACTCATGCGCTCCTTGTTGGAATTTGCAGCTCCTATGGGTTTAACCCGCTCGCCTCCTTCGGACAAGGAATGCATGGTTCTTGTCGCGAACTTCATCAACACCGCCATCGCCCAAGCCAAGGAGATTTCCAAGCCCCTCTAGATATATATCAAGGCTTCGGACTCTGTGACGAAGTACTCGGTGATTCTGCGCCGAGCCCCCGAGCGTGTCACGAGATGGAAAGCTTCATGTGCACGGGCTGGCGCAAGGATGGCGCTGTCAATGGTGAAGGCACACTACGACGATGCCGACATTGACACGGTGACCTCTGGCATCCCCGACGTGGATGATGACGGCAAGGAGATCGATCACGAAGACATCCTGTCATCACTCGCGGGTTATGACACCAGAGTTGCCGAGTTGGTGGACGTTGACGTCTTCGTGCCCAAGAACACTATCGACAGCGTCAACCAAGATTCCTACGAGTCTCATCACAACGCCGACGTTGAGGGTGATTCTCCGGTTTGGGACGATGCGGCCTCCAAGTCTCCTGCGCCCAAAGAATGAAAAACACTTTGTAATTTCTGTTTCACCTTTGGTGTGTGCACGGGAAAAACTTGGTGATGTAACATAAGGCGGAAAACAATGATTGTTATGTCCTGCTACTTAAGAATTAATTCCCAGCATGTATATATTTTTTAAGCAAGTGCTGGCTTATCCATTACTCTAGTTTTTATGCTTGACTTTTCGTGAGTCGGAAGACTCGTTGTCGGAACCATGCACTCAGGTGATGATTCCCGATGGCACCGTCAATAACCCGAACACAAAATCGCCGACAACAAGTGCCTAAAGTCACTACTCCAGAATCCACATAAAAACGACAAAGAACGTGCAGACCAGAAAACTTAAGCTAACGCCCGTAGGCGGAATTTTCACAAGTGCAAATGCAAGACTTGTGCATAAATATTTTACATGATCCAAAAATGAACACTAAAGGAGGTAAAAGACTCAGCAATATGAGTGAACCAAAGAGCTTTATTTCATTGATCATATAAGAGGTACACAATTAGATAAAAAATGCTAAGTGTAGAAAGGACGTAGCTGTGCTATGTTCCATGGCCGATCAAGCTCCAGGTAGTCATCATCCGGGTCACGTCGCTTATGCTTATGATCCTCGTTGGGTTTATCCTTTAGTTCACGATTGTCAACAAGGTAGTAAGACCCATTGAGCAGCGCCTTGCTTATGATGAACGGTCCTTCCCATGGCGGGGATAATTTGTGTGACTTTTTCTGCTTAAGTCGGAGCATCAAATCCCCCTCTTTAAACGAGTGATGCCGAACGCGGCGACTATGGTAGCTGCGTAGCTTCTGCTGGTAGATGGCAGATCTTTGGCATGCCAAAACACGCTCCTCCTCGAGAAGGTCCGCATCTAGGCGTCTGGATTCTTCAGCATCATCTTCGTCGTAGGCAGCAACTCTTGGTGCATCGTGGAGGATGTCGGAAGGCAGGATGGCTTCTGCTCCATATACCATGAAGTAAGGGGTGTAGCCGGTAGATCTGTTAGTTGTATTTTGTAAACTCCACAATACATATGGAAATTCTTCCGCCCAGGCTCCAGCTGCTCTATGTAGTGGTGCCTCAAGACGTGGCTTAATTCCCTGCAGAATTAATCCATTGGCTCGCTCAACCTGACAGTTGGATTGTGAGTGTGCCACAGATGCAAGGACAAGTCGGATGCCTTTCTCCCAGCAATATGCCTCCACTTCTCCGAGTGATAAATTGCTGCCATTGTCGGTGATAATGCTATGTGGGAGACCAAATCTCACCACCAGATCCCGGACAAACCTGAGGGCGGTTGCCCCATCAAGCTTTCTAATGGGTTTAGCTTCTATCCACTTGGTGAGTTTATCAACTGCCACAAGCAGATGTGTAAACCCACAAGGTGGCGTCTGTAACGGTCCCACCATGTCTAGCCCCCCAGACCGCAAACGGCCAAGTTATTGGTATTGTTCGCAGTTCTTCAGCAGGAACATGTGGTTGTCGGGCATAATACGGGCATCCCATGGATGTCTCAACCAGCTTGTCGGCGTCCGCCTTCGCGCTCAGCCAGTAGAATCCTTGCCGGAAGGCTTTCGCGACCAATGATCGAGGAGCGGCGTGATGCCCGCAATCTCTGAGATGGATTTCGCGTAGGATTTCCATACCTTCTAGCTGGGAAACACACTTTAGGTATACGCCAGTAGTGCTCCTTTTGTAGAGTTGCCCATTGATTATGGTATAACCCTTTGCTGCTCGTACTATTTGCCGTCTTTCGACTTTGTCGTCGGGCAAAGTTCCGTGTTCGAGGTATTCCATGAACGGTTTTGTCCAAGCCGGAGGGACCTTAGTCACCATGTTGACGAAAGAGTCAGCTCTATCCGGATTGTCGATGTCAGCTCCCTTCACGGATGGTGTGCGCAGGTGCTCGAGGAAAACTCCTGGTGGAATTTGCTTGCGCCCTGATCCTAGCTTAGACAGCTGATCAGCCGCCTCGTTTTGTTCCCAAGGCACATACTTAACTTCGTAGCCCAAGAAGCTCTTGGCTATCTCGTCCACTTGGTCTCGATATGCCGTCATCATAGGGTTCCGCCCATTCTAGGTGCCAGCCACCTGCTAGGCAACCAAGTCGGAATCTCCACAGCAAACTATGCGCTTGATGCCAATATCCTTGGCTACACGTAGTCGATGAATGAGTGCTTCATACTCCGCCATGTTGTTTGTAGCCTCGAAGTGGATCTGCAGAACGTAGTGTAGCTTGTCTCCTATTGGTGACTGTAGCAATATACCAGCCCCCGAGCCGTTGAGCAGCTTTGATCCGTCAAAGTGCATCACCCAGTACTCTGGTTCTGGCAACGGAGTAGCGTCTGGCATCTCCTTCCAATCTGCAACAAAATCCGCCAAGGCTTGTGACTTGATAGCGTCACGTCTCTTGTAGGTGATCTCGAAGGCGGCAAGTTCAATGCCCCACTTCGCGAACCTTCCTGTAGCGTCGCTGTTATTGATAATGTCGGACGGTGGAGCCTTGCTCACCACTATGATTGGGTGCTCCTGGAAGTAATGTCTCAGCTTTCGAGAAGCGAGGAATACTCCATAAGCTATCTTTTGGTAGTGCCGGTAACGTTGCTTGGACTCCGTCAAGACCTCGCTTACGTAGTAAACTGGTCGTTGAACTCCGTGCTCATAGCCTGGTTCCTTCCGCTCTACGACGACGACGAAGCTGATAACCCGGTTGGTTGCCGCCATGTAAATTAACAGGGGCTCACCAGGCTCGGGTGCTGCAAGGATGGGCGCTGAGGAAAGAATCTCCTTGAGCTGCTTCAATGTTGCATCTGCTTCGTCCGTCCACGTGAATTTGTCCGCCTTCTTCAGCAACTTGTACAGCGGCAAAGCCTTCTCTCCAAGTCGGCTGATGAACCGACTAACTGCTGCAACAAAACCTGTTAGTCGTTGAATGTCCTTTAGGCATGTCGGACGGTTTATGTTTAAGATGGCCTTGATTTTCTCCGGGTTGACCTCGATTCCATGCTAGGGAACGATGAAGCCCAACAATTTGCCGGCTGGAACCCCGAAGACGCATTTCTTAGGGTTAAGCATCATGTTGTATTTCCGGAGATTATCGAAGGTTTCTTTTAAGTCGGAGATTAAGTCGTTTGATTTTTTAGACATCACCGTGATATCGTCCACGTAGGCGTGAACGTTCCGACCAATTTGGTCGTGGAGGCAACGTTGCATTGTCCGTTGGTAGGTAGCACCTGCGTTTTTCAGCCCAAAGGGCATCGTGACATAGCAGAACATGTCGTATGGGGTAGTGAACGAAGTGGCCAATTGGTCTGACTTCCTCATCTTGATCTGGTGGTATCCTGAGTATGCATCGAGAAAGCACAAAAGTTTCGAGGCAGCCGTCGAGTCAATGACTTGGTCAATGCGAGGCAAAGCAAACGGATCTTTGGGGCACGCTTTGTTCAAGCCGGTGTAATCAATGCACATTCTTAATTCATTGGTTCCCTTTTTGGGGACAAGTACAGTATTGGCCACCCACTGGGTGTGAAGGACTTCTCGGATAAATCTAGCCTTGAGTAACCTAGCTATCTCTTTGCCAATGGCGCGTCTCTTCTCATCTCCAAAGCGTCGTAGAGGTTGTTTCACTGGTTTGGATTTTGGATCAATGTTTAAGCTGTGCTCGGCAAGTTCGCTAGGTACACCTTTCATGTCGGAAGGTTGCCAGGCACATATGTCCCTATTCTCACGAAGGAACTCGACGAGAGCGCTTTCCTATTTGGGATCCAGGTTCGTCCCAATGGTGACGGTCTTGGAGGCATCACCTACCACAAGTTCCACCGGCTTGGTTTCGATGGCGGCCTTGAACACAGGAGCGGAGTCGGAGATCTGCTTCTTCGACGCGGGCATCTCTGAGTCATTGACCTTGCTCTGGATCTCTTTGAATTCTTCGCTGTAGAGGACAACTTCTGCAACGGCTGCTTCGTTGATATCGCAGTCCCATGCCTTGGTAAAGCTTTTGGATACGGTAATGATGTCGTTTGGTTCGGGTATCTTGAGTTTGTTGTAGACGAAGCATGGCTTGGCCATGAACGTGTGGAATATGTCGCGGCCGAATATGACGTGGTACACGCTCTTCAAGGGGACCACCTCGAAGGTCATGCGCTCTTGGCGGTAGTTGTTAACATTGCCAAAGGCTACCTGAAGTGTGATGCACCCAAGGGACCTAGCCTCTCGACCAGGAACTACGCCGTGGAAAACGGTGTTGGTCCGCCTTAGGTTCGCCTCCGTCAAGTTCATCTTTTGCAGTGTATCCATGTACATGATGTTGATGCTGCTTCCACTGTACACCATGCACTTGGTGAACTCCACGTCGTCAATCAATGGGTTGATGACCATGGCGTACTGGTTCTCCGTGGGCACAAGGTCTGGGTGGTCCGTCCTGTCCCAAGTTATTGGAACTGCCGACCAGCGCAGGTACTGGGGGACTGGAGGGAGAGTGGCCATCAGGATCCTCAAAGAGGTCTTCTGTTGTCGGACGGTGGTGGTGCCAAGGAAAGTGTGGTAGACTGGGGACTTCTTCACGAAGAGGTTCTTGCCCTTGTCGTCGCTCTTGGAGGCGTGCTTGGGGTCACCGTCTTCGTCCATGTCACTTGAATCCTTGGACTCCTCCTCCTTCTTCTTCCCATTGCCCTTGCCGCGCGGTCTATTCTTCCGACTTTGCTTGTAGCCAGACTCCGGGTCTTCCTTGAGGTCATTGACAAACTTGCAGTGTCAATTAGTATGGGTGGCTTTGCCGTTGACGTCGAGGTGTACGAGGCATGGCATATCATGGTACTCCTCGTAGGTTTGGGGAACGCGGAGCAGCACCGAGGTGGTTTCACTTCCTCGTTGCTGCCCACGACCAGCTCCCCTTCCTCGGCCACATTGTCCTCCCTCTCCTCGTCCTGCAATAGTCGTAGCGACCATGTTGGTGGATTTCTTTTCTTCTGGAGCGGTTTTCCGCTTTGCACTGCTGTTCCTCCGAGCTTGAGTTGGAACGGCCATTGCCGGCAAAGAGCCCCGAGCATCATCGTCGGCAGCTGCGAACTCACTAGTCAACTGAATCATCTGGTTCAAGTCAAGCTGGTGATTGTCCTGCAAGCGCTTCAGCTTATGTCGGAGCAACGTGCCCCTTTCCAACCCATCGATGAACGCGGCCATGGCGGTCTGAGCATGCACTCCTGCGCAAGAATTTTTCATATCCAGCCATCGGGAGAGGTAGGCACGAGATGTCTCGTCTTTCTCTTGCACGCACGGCTGTAGATCGCCCACAGTGCAGGGACGCTTGTATGTACCCTCAATGTTCTTGGTGAACGCTTCTTACATGTCCAACCAGTTGTAGATATATTTCTCCGACAAGTCGTCGATCCATTGACGGGCCGTACCCGCCAACATTAATGGGAGGTACTTGACGGCGACGTTAGGGTTGACTCCGGCAATCTCCACCGCGTTGCCGTAGTACTGCAACCATGTGGCTGGCTTGGCGGTGCCGTCATAGGGCTTGATGGTCTTGTCAATCCGCAAGCCTTTGGGGTAAGTTGCGGACCGTATTGCAGGTCCAAAGCAACGTGGTCCCAGGTATGGTCCTTCCCAGGCCTCGTGGATCTTGTCGATCCGCGAAGGTGCATTGTATGGCACCGGGTTCTTATTCTTCTTGTCAACAGGGGATGGGCTGCATGAACAACGCGGGCCTCCTCCGCCATGGTGACTGCTTGGTGGTGATGGAGGCGGAGGTGGCGGTGGGTTAGCCTTCTTGCTATTACCCTCCTGTGACGCCTTGCGTCTGTCACGGTTGCTTGTCGGACGCGGAGGGTCATGGCGCGACCTGCTCTTATGTCCTTGGTTGTGCTTTCCGTCATGACGGGTCTGCTCCGCGTTGTCGCGGATGACGATGCCACACTGCTTTGGGGGGGGCATATCCGTACGATAGTGAGCTTTGTAATCTTCGCGATGTCGGGGAAACTGGGGCAGTGGCGATGGGCGACGAGGTCGGGCCTTTTCTCCATGGTCGGAGGATATTGGGATAGCATCCTCCCTGTTGCGCGCATCCCTCCGTCTTCGTTCTGAGGAACCTGTCTGGGACCCGACATCAAGAGGAGATATGTCCCTTGGCGGCTTGTACTGGCTAGACTAGCAGAGCGCTGGGTTAGACTCAAGCCTCTGAGAGGTGGCCTTTTCCTGCTGCTTTACCGCCTTCGCCACTAGGTCGTAGACCTGTTCCACTGCCTCAGGGGATCTATCCTGCTCCAGAAGGGTCTTGGCGACGGCGAAGTTAAGTAGTGGTGTGGGCATCACCTGCTTGCCTTCACTGTCAATGTATGGCTTGGGTTGTGCCGGTGCCGAGGGAGCCCATCCTAGGTTGCGCCGTACACCAGGATCGTTGATGACGCGAGCCAGAGCTTTCTTAGCCTTCTGCTGCTGTAGCAGAGTCTTGTACTGGGCCTCCATTGCTCTAGCTTTCTCTATGGACTTCTGCGCGTTGACCATATCTCGATCTAGCTTAGCGCCCTTCTCCGCGATGGCTTGAGCCTCCTCCAGCAGCTGCTGGCGTTTCTCATCAAGCTGGGTCACATTCCGGATATGAGCAACGGTCAGTGGCTCGACAAGGAGATTGCCGTACATCACTCTATCAGCTGGAGTAACTTGGGCTGCTGCAGACGTAGATGCTGGAGGTGGCAAGTTTGCAGTGTTGTTGTTACTCGGGCTGGTGCCGAGTTCCCGCGGCTGCTGCACTGGGTTGGGCGGAGGAGGCATGTCTTTTGCGCGATCATCGTCAGCAGCAATAAGTGGCCCCTTCCGCTTTTCCGGCATCGTAGCCGGAGCTCGTCTGGGTTGATCTTCATCCATCGCCGTCCCAATGGTGAGGAACACCCCTCGGGACGCGACAACATTGTTGGCCTGCTCGTCGCGCGAGTACCCTCCTCCATCTCCTGCATAGCAGAGTCTAGCTCTTCTAGAGTGAAGTCTATCTCCTCTGAATCTACACTAAAATCAGCATAGAGCGCGTCAATGACAGAGTCGGAGGGTGCCAGGACTTCCTCGATGACGGACGGTGGAGGTGCAACGGGCTCGACGATGACTGGAGGTGGTGGTGCTGCTGCGACGATGGCGGCCGGAGGCGGTGGTGGCGGTGGCTAAATCGGAGGGGCTCCGTCAATGAGCGCAAGCGCTGTCTGAGCTGCCGCTTCGGCCTCCGCATAGTTGTTGACGGTGCTCACCATCTCTTCGAGGGTAAGGCGCCATGTTGCCCGCTGCCGTCTTAAAGAATGTCGGAGAAGCGTGCCACGGTCCAGTCCTCCCACGAAGTGATACATAGCGTTATCATCGGGGTAGTGGGCTAGGTCGGCTCGTATATGGAGCCACCTGGCCAGGTAATCACGGGGGTTTCGCCCTCTCTCTGAACGCATCGCGCTAGATCGAAGATGGTAACCACGCCGACGAACTTGGATCTCTGCTGTCCAGACGCACGGACGAAGCCGGCGGACTTGAAGTAATCTTCGACCTTTATATCCTGCACAGGGGCGGTTTGGGTGGGCCTTGAATTTTTTCGATCTTTGCCGGCAAGCTCCGAAGAGAGATCCGACATCAATCCTTCCGCAAACGTATCCTTCCGGTACGCGGTCCATGCGGGTCTTGATGCTCCTCCGACTCCCAGGGAGCTAGTGCCCGAGTCGGTTTCGCCGATGAAGAGGTGGATGTCTCCAATAGGAACGACCGAACACCGCGTAGGGTTCGTCTTCGCCGGGATCCAGAACTCGTCAGGAGGGACGATCGGAACATTGCCGGAGAAGAGAACACGGCCGATGGCTACGGTTTCGCCGATTCCCACGAAGATCTTGGTCCTCGCCCGCTGAAGAGCCTGAAGCGCCTCTTGCCCCACGGTGGGTGCCAACTGTCGTGGTATTGCCGACAAGTACGCCATGGAGGGATCCTCACAGTGCGTGTTTAGAGACGTGGGGTAAGGCGGACGGTTGACGGGTACGAGGTAACACAGCTTACCCAGGTTTAGATCCCACGACGGTGGCGGAATCCTACTCCTGCTATAAATCACTATAATGGCAATACGCCGAGTTACAGAGACAGGATCGCTGTGCGGGGTGTGTGTAAAACGATGCCCTAAAGGCTCCCATAGGCCCGATTTATATAGTCGTTAGGTCCTAGGGTTACAGGGAAAAGTCCTAGCCGGACAGGTTACAGAGTCCTACACCGTCTATTACTAGTCTTGTGTATCTTGCACTCCAAGGCTCCGGGTACGCTGGTGACTCCACCGTAGCCTTCCTTTATCCGGCATGGGCCTCCCTTCTGGATCCACCTAATTGGGCCGCCCAGCAGAACATAGGCCATGCTACCGACTATGGGCCACCCGGGTTAGTCGGATAATAGACATGCTATTAGGATACCCATATAGCATATCTCCAACACTTCGCTACTGGTGAGAAAGTCTCATCGTAGTCAACTCCTTGAATTCATCGAAACCCTTTTGCGACAAGTCGAGCTTTATAGACAGTAACATTACCATCAGCATCTGTTTTCTTCTTGAAAATCCATTTGTTCTCGACAGTCTTTCGGCCATCCGGTAAGTCCACCAAAGTCCATACTTGGTTTTCATACATGGATCCAATCTCGGATTTCATGGCATCTTGCCATTTATTGGAATCTGGGCTCATCATCGCTTCCTCATACGTCGCAGGGTCATCGGTGTTGTCCACCAACATGACACTCATAACGGGATCATACCAATCAGGAGTGGTACGAGTTCTCGTTGACCTACGAGGCTCTGTAGCAACTTCAACTGAAGTTTCATGATCATCATCATTAGCTCCCTCTCTTATTGGTGCAGGCACCACAGGAATTACTTACGGTGCTGCGCTACTCGCAAGTTCGAGAGAAGGTTCAACAACCTCGTCGAGTTCTACTTTCCTTCCAGTCACTTCTTTCGAGAGAAATTCCTTCTCTAGAAAGGATCCATTCTTGGCAACGAAGATTTTGCCTTCGGATCTATGATAGAAGGTATACCCAATAGTTTCCTTCGGGTATCCTATGAAGACGCATTTTTCCGCTTTGGGTTCAAGCTTGTCCGGCTGTAACTTCTTTACATAGGCTTCGCAACCCCAAACTTTAAGGAACGACAATTTAGGTTTCTTCCCAAACCATAATTCATATATACGGTGTCGTTTCAACAGATTTAGATGGTGCCCTATTTAGCGGCTGTTTATAATGCATAACCCCAAAATGATAGCGGTAAATCTGTAAGTGACATCATAGAACAAACCATATCTAAGAGAGTTCGATTACGACGTTCGGACACACCATTACGCTGTGGTGTTCCCGGCGGTGTAAATTGTGAAAGTATTCCGCATTTCTTCAAATGCTCGCCAAACTCGTAACTTAGATATTCACCTCCACGATCAGAACGTAGAAATTTAATCTTCTTGTTACGTTGATTCTCTACCTCACTTTGAAATTCCTTAAACTTCTCAAAAGTTTTGGACTTATGTTTCATGAAATAGATATACCCATATCTACTCAAGTCATCCGTGAAGGTAAGAACATAACGATAACCACCGCGCGATGCTACACTCAATGGACCACACACATCGGTATGTATGATTTCCAACAAGTCCGTAGCTCGCTCCATCATACCAGAAAATGGAGTCTTAGTCATTTTACCCATCAGACATGCTTCGCATCTTTCAAGTGATTCAAGAAGTCCATCGGAATGGAGTTTCTTCATAAGCTTCACTCCAATGTGACCAAGACGACAGCGCCACATATAGGTCGAGTTATCGCTCAATTTCAAACGTTTAGCTTCAATGTTATTAATATGTGTATTTCCACTATCGAGATTCAATAAGAATAGACCATCTATCAAAGGTGCATGTGCATAAAACATATTACTCATATAAATCGAACAACCATTATTCTCGGACTTAAACAAGTAACCGTCTCGCAATAAACAAGATCCCGATATAATGTTCATGCTTAACGCAGGCACCAAATAACAATTATTTAAGTATAAAACTAATCCCGATGGTAGATGAAGAGGTAGCGTGCCGACCGCGATCACATCAACCTTTGATCCATTTCCAATGCGCATCGTCACCTTGTTCTTTGCTAGCTTCCGTTTATTCTGTAGTACCTGTTTCGAGTTACAAATATGAGCAACCGAACCAGTATCAAATACCCAGGCACTACTACGAGTACTACTGAGATACACATCAATAACATGTATATCGGATATACCTTTCTTCTTGATGTTGCCGTTCTTCAAATCCGCCAAGTACTTTGGGCAATTCCGCTTCCAGTGACCCTCTCCCTTGCAGTAAAAGCACCCAGTATCAGGCTTAGGTCCAGCCTTGGTCTTCTTCGCCGGTGCGACAACTTTCTTACCACCCTTCTTGAAGTTTCCCTTTTGCGTAGACTTGCCTTTCTTGAATTTGGTGGTCTTATTGACCATCAACACTTGGTGCTCTTTCTTGATCTCCACTTCTGAAGATTTTAACATGGATAAGAGTTCTGGCAACTGCTTGTTCATGCTTTGCATATTGTAGTTCATCACAAAGTTCTTGTAACTTGGTGGTAGTGATTGGAGGCCACTATACCCAAGCTTTGGAGTTTGTTTGCGTGCCCAGACATCTTAAGCACATGCTCACTGACGGAGCTGCCCTCTTCCATCTTGCAGTTAAAGAACTTTTCAGAAGCCTCACAACTCTCAACTGCCGCGTGAGTCTCAAATATCAATTTGAGTTCACGGACAATATCAGCATTGAGCACATAGGTCAAATTACCAGCATTGAGGACAATCCTCAAATTGCAGAACCAATCCGCGAAGTTGCTTCCATTGTTTTTCAACTTTTCTTTCTCTAGGAACACATTAAAATTGATGGTAGGGGCCGCCATTGATCTACAACATATTTGCAATAGTTTAGACTAAGTTTATGACAAATTGAGTTCTAATTAATAGTTAAATTAATCTAGGTGAACTCCCACTCAAAACAATATCCCTCACATTGTTTTAGTGATCACACGAACCAAATCCACCACATCAAAACCGATCATCACGAGAGTTGATGTAGCTTTAATGGCGAACAATCGACATGTTCATCATATCTATTATATGATTCATGCTTTACCTTTCGGTGATCCGTGTTCCGAGACCATGTCTGTACATGCTAGGCTCGTCAAGATCAAACCTTAGCTTCCGCATGAGCAAATCTGGCTTGCTCACGTTGTATACACTTGCAGAATCTAACACACCCGATCATCACGTGGTGCTTGGAAACAACAAGCTTTAGCAACGGTGCTTACTAAGGATGAACACTTTAGAACTTGAAATTTATGTGCATGAGGGATCATCTTATAATGCTACCATCGTTAACTAAGCAATACAAGATGCATAAAGGATTAACATCACATGCAATTCATAATATGTGATACGATATGGCCTTTCTTCTTTGTGCTTCCGATCTCCATCTTCAAGCACGAACATGATCTCCATCATCACCGGCATTGCATCAAGGTCAATGATGCTGCTCCATGGTTGTCGTCCACCAGCTTCAACTATTACAACTACTTTGAATAGACACGTGGGTCTTAACAGAAATTAAAGACAACCATATAGCTCCTGCCGGTTGCCAACTTACAATAAGGAACATTGCATACATCAAATATAATCACAATCATGGCCATATCACATCATAGCACACCCCTGCAAAACAAAGTTAGACGCCTCTAATTTTCTTTGCATATTTTACGTGGTTTGGGGCTTTCAATAAGTGTCGCTCTAACTTACGAACAAGAACCACAACGTTGATGTTTGAACTATCAAGTGCCCGTTGTAAATTGGATATATATACTATAATGGGAGAGACAGACACCCACAAAGCCACTTATGCAATACAAGTTGCATGTTGAGCGTGGAGCAAGTCTCATGAACGATGTCATGTAAGGTTAGCCCGGGCCGCTTCATCCCATCAAACCGCAAGATGCAAAGTACATAAGAAGCAATTGATAATAAAAGCACCACCGCCCACAATGACCATTGTGTTCTACTCGTGCAACAGATCTACATATAGACACGGCTCTGATACCACTGTAGGGGTTCGTAGAATGGAAAACAAAAAAATTCTACCGCATACAAACAAACAAGACAAGATCTATCTACTAGATTGTAGCAACGAGTCGATAGAATCACTCACCCTCGAAGATTCCAAAGTGTTTAATGAGAGAAGATTCTCGTGGGTGATGTAGTCGTACTCTTGCCGATCTCAAGATCATGTAGACGATCCTTCCGGCACTGTGTTCCGGCAGCGCTCCCGTAGTCGGTCACATGTTCGGTACTCGATGAAGACCTTCCTCTCCCTTGTTCTAGCAGGCAGCGGAGGTTGTAGCACTCTCCTCGCGATTCCGACAGTACGACGGTGTGGTACCGGAAGTAGAGGGGAGATCTCGCAGGGCTTCGCCTTAAGCCGGAGCGAGTATGGTGGACTATGAGAGAGGCCTTGGCGATCTAGGGTTTAGAGGCACCAAGGAGATAGGGCTAGGCCGGTGGCTAGGGAAGGGGAGGGCCCCAACTCGGCGGCTAGGGCAAACCCTAGGGCGGCGGCGACGACTTGGTGGCCGGCGGCTAGGATTAGGGTTTCGGTGGAGAGAGGTGTAGGTCTAGAGGGGCACCCATGCCCCTCCTTTTATAGGTGGGAGGGCGCCGGCCAAGGGGAGTGATTCCTCCCCCAAGTCTGCCTCCTTGGCCGGCGGGTGGAGGGAGAGGAACTCCTCCCCAAGTAGGTTTCCTACTCTCCCTCCACCAAGCAAAACTGTCGTTTGACTTTTCAAATTGGCGTTTGACTTTTCAAACTAGGATTTTATTTATCCCTTTATTTTGCCCAGCCATGATACCTAGTACATGATGCAACCATTCCAACTTTTTATGACACATTCATGTACCCTTCCCCTCAGGAGTGCCAGACGTTCCGGACCCTTCTAGAACATTCCCGATGAAAACACCGGAATCATTCTCCAACTCCGAAACATGACTTTCCTTATATGAATCTTATTCTTCGGACCATTCCGGATCTCCTCGTGATATCCCGGATCCCATCCGAGCCTCCGAACAACATTCGGTCTCTTACTCATCATTCCATAACTACTCAACAACATCGAATCCTTAAGTGCGTCTCCCTACGGTTCGTGAATTATGCCGACATGATCGAGACACTTCTCCGAACAATAACCAATAGAGGAATCTGGAAATTCATATGGCTCCCACATATTTCTATGATTACTTTGCGATCGAATGAACCACTTACATACGATACCAATTTCCCTTTGTCTCACGATAGTTTACTTATCCGAGGTTTTGATCGTCGGTATCTCTTCATACCTAGTTCAACCTCGTTACCGATAAGTACTCTATTCTCGTTCCCGTGATATGTGATCCCTTGTGAGCCAGTCACATGCTTGCAAGCTAATTGGATGACATTCCACCGAGAGGGCACAGAGTATATCTATCCGTCATATGGATGGACAAATCCCACTCTTAATCCATGTGTCTCAACCCATACTTTCCGAACACTCAATGCCACATTTATAGCCACCCAGTTACGGTGTGGTGTTTGATGTCATCAAAGCATCCTTCCGGTTATGGTGATAAGCATGATCTCATGGTCGAAGGAATTAGGTTACTATGTATCAGAAAGCTTATAACAATTGAACTATTAAAATGACTTGATCTTTATGCTACGCTTATCTATAGGAGTATGTCCATCATAACATTCTCCTAACGATATGATATTGTTGTTAATAACATCTCAATGTTCATGATAGGGAAACCACAACCATTTATTAACCAACAAGCTAGTATTATGAAGAGGCTTTACCAGGGACTCTAATTTAGTTTACAAATCACATAAGTATTAATGTTTCCTGGTTAATACGATTATGGCATGAATGTAAACATTTATCATAAACACAAAGATATAATAATAACTATACTTATTGTTGCCTCTAGGGCATATCTCGCGTAGCGATGAGACATTCTCTCCCGTAGCGATGCTAAAGTCAGTTAGGATTATGTTAGCAATTGCTGCATATTTTGATTATGAGATATGGCAGATGGATGTCAAAACCGCCGCCGCCCTAGAAGCAATAATAAATATAGTTATTATTATATCTTTGTGTATATGATAAATGTTTGGATTCATGCTATAACAGTATTAAAAGGAAACATTAATACTTGTGTGATTTGTAAACTAAATTAGAGTCCCTAGTAAAGCGTCTTCATAATACAAGCTTGTTGGTTAATAGATGATTGTGGTTTCCCTATCATGAACATTGAGATGTTGTTGACAACAAGATCATATCATTAGGAGAATGGTATGATGGACATACTCCTATAGATAAGCGTAGCATAAAGATCAAGTCATTTTAATAGTTCAATTGCTATAAGCTTTCTGATACATAGTAACCTAATTCCTTTGACCATGAGATCATGCTAATCACCATCACCGGAAGGATGCTTGATGACATCAAATACCAGGCTGTAACTGGATGGCTATAAAGGTGGCATTGAGTGTTTGGAAAGTATGGGTTGAGGCACATGGATCAAGAGTGGGATTTGTCCATCCATATGACGGATAGATATACTCTGGGCCCTCTTGGTGGAATGTCATCCAATTGGCTTGCAAGCATGTGACTGTCTCACAAGGGACCACATACCACGGGAACGAGAAAATAGTACTTATCAGTAACGAGGTTGAACTAGGTATGCAGATATGCCGATGCTCAAAACCTCGGATAAGTAAACTATCGTGAGACAAAGGGAAATTGGTATCGTATGTAAGTGGTTCATTCGATCGCAAAGTAATCGTAGAAATATGTGGGAGCCATATGAATTTCTAGATTCCTCTATTGGTTATTGATCGGAGAAGTGTCTCGGTCATGTCCGCATAATTCACGAACCATAGCGAGACACACTTAAGGATTCGATGTTGTTGAGTAGTTATGGAATGATGAGTAAGAGACCGAATGTTGTTCGGAGTCTCGGATGGGATCCGGGATATCACGAGGAGATCCGGAATGGTCCGGAGAATAAGATTCATATAAGGAAAGTCCTATTTCGGAGTTGGGGAATGATTCCGGTGTTTTCACCAGGAATGTTCTAGAAAGGTCCGGAAGGTCCGGCACTCCGGAGGGGAAGGGTACATGAATGTGTCATGACAATATGAATGGTTGTATCATGTACTAGGTCACTTGGCTGGGCAAAATAAAGAGAGAAATCAAATCCAAGTTTGAAAGTCAAATGCCAATTTGAAGTCAAACGGCAAGCTTGCTTGGTGGAGGGAGAGTAGGAAACCTACTTGGGAAGGAAGTCCCCTCCCTCCACCCGCCGACCAAGGAGGCCGGGTTGGGGGAGGACTCCCTCCTCCCAACCGGCCACCCTCCACCTATATAAGGAGGGGTAGGGCGCCCCCTACCCCTCACACACCCAAAACCCTAGCCCCAAGCCGACAGCGCCACCACCTCCTTGTGCCGCCGCCTAGGGCACCTCCAACTCGCCGAGTTGGGGATTCCCCAAGCCCTAGCCGCCGTCCAAGCCCTTCCCTTGGTGCCCTCTAAACCCTATATCACCAAGGCCTCTCTCATACTCCACCATACTCTCTACGGCTTAAGGCGAAGCCCTGCGAGATCTCCCCTCTACTTCCGACACCACGTCGTCGTGCTGCCGGAATCGCGAGGAGTGCTACAACCTCTGCTGCCTGCTGGAACAAGGGAGAGGAAGGTCTTCATCGACTACCAAATGTGTGACCGACTGCGGAAGCGCTACCGGAATGCAGCGCCGGAAGGATCGTCTACGCGATCTTGAGATCGGCAAGAGTACGACTACATCACCCACGAGAATCTGCTCTCGTTAACCGCTTTGGAATCTTCGAGGGTGAGTTCCTCTATCGACTCATTGCTACAATCTAGTAGATAGATCTTGGCTTGTTTGTTTGCATGCGGTAGAATTTTTTTGTTTTCCATGCTACGAACCCCTAAAGTGGTATCAGAGTCGTGTCTATATGTAGATCTATTGCACGAGTAGAACACAATGGTCATTGTGGGCGGTGGTGCTTTTATTATCAATTGCTTTTTGTGTACTTTGCATCTTGCGGTATGATGGGATGAAGCGGCCCGGGCTAACCTTACATGACATCGTTCATGAGACTTGCTCCACGCTCAACATGCAACTTGTATTGCATATGTGGCTTTGCGGGTGTCTGTATCTCCCATCATAGTATAGATTCAATTTACAACAGGCACTTGATACTTCAAACACCAACGTTGTGGTTCTTGTTCGTAAGTTAGAACGACACTTATTGAAAGCCCCAAACCATGTAAAATATGCAAAGAAAATTAGAGGCGTCTAACTTTGTTTTGCAGGGGTGTGCTGTGATGTGATATGGCCATGATTGTGATTATATTTGATGTATGCAATGTTCCTTATTATAAGTTGGCAACTGGCAAGAGCCATATGGTTGTCTTTAAATTCTGTTAAGACCCCCGTGTCTATTTGATGGGGATATGCCTACGGGGGTATACTCAGCAGGACGTTTCCTATCGGCCCAGGCGCCAGCGAGTGGGCCTGCAAGACGGTGACTGGATCAAGATCTGGCGTGGACTGGAGCGACTGGAAGCTGAAGGCCCAGAAGCGTAGATCCCTCTATCCTTGGGATCTTCGACTTTGAGGATCCCTCTATCCTTGGGATCTTCGACTTCGACTCCTGGTCGGAGAACTCCGCCGACCTCCGCGACGGAACCGGCCGCCACGCCGCGACCTACATGGCGACTGGCGCCGACCCGCCGGAAGATCCATTCTCCACTCTGATCCCTCCCAACGCAACGGCAACGGAGGTCGAGGAACTCCGCCTGAAGCTGGCGGAAGCAGTCCGCAAGGAACAAGCCGAGCGTGAAAAATTTCGCCTTGAGCAGGTGACAGCGCAGGAACTGTCGCGCTACCACCAGCTCCGAATCAGGTCGCGCCTGAACCCCACCGTCCAGGGGCACGCCCTGAATTTCGACGACGAGAGCGACCTGGCCCGCGCGATCTGCGAGAATGCACCACCAGGAGGAAGCGCTCGGCCCCCAGCAAGGGAAGGCCAATGGCGCCCCGCCACCACCCAACCGCGCACCCCCCAGGGACCAGCCAAGGATCGAGGTTTCCTCATGGGAGCGAGACGCGAACGGCCTCCCGCAGTTCTCTACCCCGATGGACAACCTCGTCGCGGGCCGAGCAGCAGTCGACAACATCACTGCCACTGGTGACGGTGCCCTGCAGATCCGGTACGCCAAGGCCTTGCTCGCAAAAGCGGTCGAGCAACAAAATGCAGGCGTCGACTCACAGGGTCGGATGTACTCGCGTTCATAGGGCAGCAGAGCGGCCTCAAGCGGCCGCCCCATGGCGGCAAACACCCTCAACTGCCCGCCACCCAGACCGCTACAGCTCCCAACACCGACCCACGAACGCGGCACTCTCCACCAACGACCCTCGGCCGGCGACCAACTTCGTCGCCGCCAACGGTTAACCCGTCGACGCCCGCACCCACATCATCAACAACCAGAGCAGGCGCGCACACCATCCCGACGACCTGCGGCATACCCTCACCAACCGCCATGACGGTAAACTGAGGGGGTCGCTAAGCCGACTCGGGCCCCGGTGCTTCGGACCAATGATCCGAGGTGAGAGATACCCGGCGAACTTCAAAGCGCCGAAGGAAATAGAGAAGTACGACCCCTCGTACGATCCCTCCGTGTGGCTGGATACCTACCTCATAGCGATGGGGATCGCCGGCCACACCGATCTACTAGACGCCCGCTACCTTCCCCTGATGAGGGAGGGGGCGTGCAGGCAGTGGATCAACACTCTTCCCGCGGATAGCATCGACTCCTGGGAAGAGATGCGCGACGCCTTCGTCAGGCACTTCGAGGGTTCATACACCCGCGCCACCATCATCGAGGACCTGGAACGGTGCGTCCAGGGACCTCGCGAATCGACCCGCAGCTGGGTCCAACGGTGGCAAGATCTGTGGTACAACGCGGTCGGCATCCACCCAGACACCGCGATCCACTGCTTCAAGACCTCGTGCCCCTACGAACCCCCGGTCGCCAAGCTCAAACGAGTGTACCGCACACTTGACAACATACCGGATCTCCTGGAGATCGCAAAAAGGTACGCGGAGGAAGACCCAAACCAAGAAACCGATGACGAGTCGGGAGGACAACGCCGCACGAGCGGCAATGACAACGGGAGAAGACCCGATCTATGCTATAGCAACACTCGCCTCACCGGCAAGCGCCGCAGTGACGGGCGAGTCGACTTCGTCGCCAACGCTGGATACGCGCAGCGCGAGCCCAAGATCTTCCGCCGCGACGGGGGGCAACGCCGCGACAGTGGCAACTACAAGGCGAAGCCGAGGTTAGACCCGCGGCCCTTCTTAACCAACCTTGTGTATTTCACAGTAGGGAAGGAAAGCCCGCTACGCACACGACCGCTGACTGCCTATCTCTCAAGGAGATCGAGAAGGCACGGCGCGCGCGAGAAGACCCCGACAACAACCCGCCAAACGGCGCAAAATTCGGCAGCATCGCCGGCTCTCTCCACACCTTCACAGGCTTCAACACGAAGCGTGAGAAGAAGGTCATCGCCCGCGCCATCGCTGTCAACGCGGTGGCCCAGGTGGACGTCCCCAGTTTCTCAACTGGTCCGAGCAGCCAATCACTTGGAGCCGCCAGGACCACTCGCCACGGATCGAGTACCCAGGCCGAGTCGCCCTGGTGGTCAAGCCCAAGGTGGGAGACTACTGGCTCCCCAAGACGTTGATGGACGGGGGCAGCTCCATCAACATCTTATACCTGGACACCTTCAGGCGACTGCGGCTCCCGCAGTCGATGATCGAGACGACCTACACCACGTTCCATGGCATCGTCCCTAGTCGGAAGGCGTACCCGATCGGCAAGGTGATGCTGCCAGTCACCTTCGGCACACCGGCAAACTTCCACACCGAGCGGATCGTCTTCGAGCTGGTGCCCTTTGACAGCCCCTACTACTGCGTCCTGGGGCGCCAGGCGTTCGCCAAGTTCATGGCAGCGCCCCATTACGCATACAACGCGATGAAGCCACCCGGGCCGTGCGGCGTCATCACCATCCACGGCGACCCCGACATGGCCGCCGAGTGCGAGGCGAAAGGAGCCGAACTCGCCGACACCGTCATCGCGACAGAGGCCAACCACGCCGACGAGCTCGCCAAGTACGCGAGCGGGGTCAACAACGACGACCCCACCATACTCAAGAAGCCCAACTCGGAGGGCGGCAACCCCACCACCTTCGAGGCAACGACGCATACCCGCACCGTCGAGCTGGTCCCAGGCGACTCCAGCCAAACGGTGACGATCAGGACGGGCATGAGCCCAGCATAGGAAGGCGCGCTCATCCAGTTCCTCCGTGAGAACAGGGACATCTTCGCATGGAAGCCCTCTGACATGCCTGGTGTCCCCAGGAACTCGCTGAGCACAAACTCAACGCTGACCCCAAAGTGCGACCTGTCAAGCAGTCGTTGCGGCCCTTCAATGAAGAGCGCCGCCGAGCCATCGCCGAGGAAGTGCAGCGCCTACTCACTACAGGCTTCATCCGACCAATCAAGTACTCCAAGTGGCTGGCAAACCCAGTCCTTGTCGAGAAGAAAAACGGGACCTGGAGGATGTGTATCGATTACACAAACTTAAACAGCGCCTGCCCGAAGGAACAATTCGTCCTCCCGCGGATCGACCAAATCATCGATTCCACCGCGGGCTCGGAGTCGCTATGCTTCCTCGACGCCTACTCTGGGTACAACCAGATCAAAATGGCCGTTGAGGATGAAGAGAAGACGGCGTTCATCACGCCATTCGGAGCCTTCTGCTACACTGCCATGACCTTCGGCCTCAAGAACGCCGGGGCGACCTACCAGCGGTGCATGCAGGAGTGCCTTACGAGCCAAATTGGCCGCAATATCCATGTCTACATCGACGATGTGGTAGTGAAGTCCGCTCGCCAGAGCAATCTACTCGCTGACCTAGCGGAAACATTCGCCAACCTGCGGAAATACAAGATAAAGCTAAACCCAGGCAAATTCACCTTCGGTGTACCAGGTGGGCAGCTATTGGGATACGTTGTCTCCAAGCGCGGGATCGAGGCGAATCCCACCAAGATCGACACGATCGCTCAACTCGGCAAACCCGAGTGCCTACGCGACGTCTAGAAGCTGGCCGGGCGAGTCGCGGCTCTCAGTCGCTTCATCCCCCGGTTGGGCAAAAAGGCGATGCCCCTCTACCGCCTGATGCGCAAGAACCCCACCTTCCAGTGGGACAAGGAGGCGGATGATGCGCTCCGCGACTTCAAGAAGGTGCTACTCGCAGCACCGCTACTCGCCGCTCCCGTCGACAAGGAGCCCATGCTGGTCTACGTCGCGGCTTCCGAGCGCGTCGTCAGCGCCGTCATGGTCGTCTAACGACCAGAGGAAGGAAAGGAGCTCCCGGTGCAGCGACCAGTGTACTACATCAGCGAAGTCCTCACCGAATTGCGCCAGCGCTACCCACAATACCAGAAATTGGTATACATGGTCTTCAGAGCACAAAGGCGACTTCCACAGTACTTCCAGGAGCACCAGAGTCGACAGCCAATGGCGCCCCACCACCACCCAACCGCGCACCACCTAGGGACCAGCCGAGGATCGTGGTCTCCTCACGGGAGCGAGACGCGAACGGCCTACCGCTGTTCTCCACCCCGATGGACAACCTCGTCGCGGGCTGAGCAGCAGTCGACAACATCGCGGCCACCCGTGACGGCGCCCTACAGATCCAGTACGCCAAGGCCCTCACTAGTAGAAAACAGGCCATCCGTTCGCGCCCCCTCAGAGCATTAGTCCTGGTTGCGCCACAAACCAGGACTAATGCTGGCACGCGTCCCGGTTCGAGCGGGCACGGGGCCTGGAGGCATGCGTCCCGGTTGGTAACGGGGCATACGTCCCGGTTGGAGCCAGCAACCGGGACCAAAGGTTTGGCCACAACCACGTGGAGTGGCACACACCTTTAGTCCCGGTTGGTGGCTCCAACCGGGACGTATGCTCCCTCCCTCTATAAATGCAATGCCCCAGCCCCCTCTGCCTCCACTATGTTTTTTATCTTGGTGGAAGGTGTGAGGGGTGTGCTAGTTTTTGCTCCCCTATGCATGCATTCAAGGTGTTTGATGAAATGTTTGAGTGAATAATCCCGTTTAATTTCTCATAGAACAAAAATATAAAAGGTGTCCAAGACGCACTTGAGCTTTCTCCTCTTTATTTCCCTCGATCGAGGTTAGCAATCTTATCTTTTCTCTGTCATTGATACAATGCATGTGTCGATGTGAATTGGTCATTTCACTATTTATGATGTCATGTTTTTTGATAAACTTACTTATATGATGCTGATGAACGGTCGGGAATGGATGTACGGTGACCGGCGCGTAGCCGGGTATATGAAAGGCGTGGATAAATTTATCGATGTGGCTACCGCAAACAAATAGAATGGTTTTATACGTTGTCCATGTGTTCAATGTCGGAACAACAAGGAGTACTCTTCCTCGAAAATCATTCGCGCCCACCTGATTATGAAAGGTTTCATGCCCAACTATAATTGCCGGACCAAGCACGGGGAAAGAGGGGTTATGATGGAATATGGTGAAGAAGAAGATGATGATAACAACTATCATCATATGTTTCCTGAATACAGTGATACTGCAATGGAAGACAATGGAGAGGAAAGAGGTGAAGAACGGGCATCAGATGAGCCGGCTGATAAACTTGGTAGGGTCATTTCAGATGTAAAGCGAGACTGTGAAACAGAAAATGAGAAGTTGAAGTTATAGGGCATGTTAGAAGATCACAAGAAATTATTGTACCCAAATTATGAAGATGGCACCACAAAGCTCGGTACAACACTGGAATTGTTGTGATGGAAGGCAGAGTGTGGTCTAACTGACTCCTCATTTGAAAAGATGCTGAAAATAATGAAGCCGAAGTTTCCAAAACATAACGAACTTCCCGAGAGTACCTACGAAGCAAAGAAGACTCTCTGTCCTCTAGTATTAGATGTGCAAAAGATACATGCATGCATTAATGACTACATCCTCTACCGCGGTAAGGAGTATGAGAATTTAGATAAATGCCCGGTATGCAATGCGTTGCGGTATAAGATCAAACGAGATGACCCTGGTGATGTTGAGGGAGAGCCCCTCCGGAAGAAGGTTCCTGCTAAGGTTATGTGGTATGCTCCTATAATACCAAGGTTGAAACGCATGTTCAGAAACAAAGAGCATGCCAGGTTGTTGCGATTGCACAAAGAAGACCGTAAGAAAGACAGGAAGTTGAGACACCCTGCTGATGGGTCACAGTGGAGAAAAATCAAGAGAGACTTCCCAGACTTTGCAGGTGACGCAAGGAACTTATGGTTTGGTCTAAGTACGGATGGCATGAATCCTTTTGGGGAGCAGAGCTGCAGTCACAGCACCTGGCCCTTAACTTTATGTATCTACAACCTGCCTCCTTGGTTGTGCATGAAGCGTAAGTTCATTATGATGCCAGTGCTCATCCAAGGGCCGAAGCAACCGGGCAACGACATTGATGTGTACCTTAGGCCATTAGTTGAAGAACTCTTACAGTTTTGGGACAAACCAGGTGTACGTGCGTGGGATGAGAACAAACAAGAGCCATTTGATCTACGAGGGTTGTTATTCGTAACCATCAATGATTGGCCTTCTCTTAGTAACCTTGCAGGACAGACAAACAAGGGATATAAGGCATGCACACACTGTTTAGATAAGACTGAAGGTACATATTTGCATAAATGCAAGAAGGCTGTGTACCTTACATGGACTATCTCCCAACCGGGACATCTCAAACCTTTTCGTCCATCCCGGGTAAAAAGGACAAATGTCTGCCGAATCGGCAGGAAGTGGGTCCGGTTTGTACTACAGGTACATGATCTATCGCCCGTGATTTTTTGAAAAAATCATTTTTAGACTCGCAATATGTGGTTTCTTCAGAGATCCAATGCAAGTTCTAACGATGCTCGTCCCCTATGTTCATGCACACCGGTTCGACCATAGTTAGAAATTCAGATAATTTAAAACGGGCATAATAAATTCAAAAAAAATCCGAACAATGAAAATCCTTCGCGTGGTGTCATATTATGTTACATAGTTGAAAGGAAAAATACCAGACTTGGTATATTGATTATGTTTCGAAAAAACCTTCACAAAATGACCTATCATGTTCGAGGTTTCATGGCTTTCGGTCGAAATGACCGATGTTATGTGCTGAATCACGGCATAGTTTGTGATGTTGTGCCCATATTATGCATGTGTGTGGACATTGGTATGGAGAACAATGTTGCAGGAGGAAGTTTTCCTTTTTGTCGCACGGAAAAGCCCTTTTCCATTTTCCGAGCGCAAAAAACGGGTCGTTTTCTGAAGTAACCACCAAAATGCCGTTTCCGAATGCTACCGTCCCATTTTCCTAAAATACTAGACCACCTTACATGGACTATCTCCCAACCGGGACATCTCAAACCTTTTCGTCCATCCTGGGTAAAAAGGACAAATGTCTGCCGAATTAGCAGGAAGTGGGTCCGGTTTTTCCCGCCATTTTTTCCCGCCAGTTCTTCTCGCCATTTCTTCCCGCCAGTTTTTCCCGCCGGTTCTTCCTGCCAGTTCATTCCTCCAGTTATCTTCCTGCCATTTCTCACTATATATATATATGTAGGGTTGGCCTCCATTGTCATTGCACATCTCTAGACTCATATCTGCAACCTCATCACTCTTTCCCATGACTTCCACCGTAGCACTAACTCCCAGGGAGGCGGAGGCGCTTTGTGCCTCGAACTACCCCTGCCCGCCGAGCTACTGCGTCCCCGTCGGCTGGATGCTGAGCGCAGGAGGCGTGCCGGTTCCTCCTGTCCCTCTAGGTGTGGCGCGTCGGATGGCCATCACGAACAACTACTACTTCAAGCTCACGCCGGAGCAACGGAGGAATTCCAGATGGCATCCCGACTATTTCCCGACTTGGGAAGCCTTCTTCGTGGATCGGCGTGAGAGGGCGCTCGCCAGGCACGAGGAGGTCGGCCCAGCTCCTCCGAACTTCAACGAGGCCGGCCGTCGGCTCTGGTGGCGCGACCGGACTCTCCAGAGCGTCATGGCCAACGACACGGCCGCCGACTCTTGCCCCCGCCTGCGCTACCCTCAAGTCCGTCCCACTCGTACTCAGCCTTCAAGGTTCAACTACGGCGACCCCGACGACGACAGGGATGACGGCCGCGGCGAGTATGACGACTACAGTGGAGAGTATTACAGGTGTAGGCAGGAGCATGACTGAATCATTCCAACATTGCAAAACAAGTTCGGCCGATTGTGGCTTAATCTAGCCATGTATCTTAATTTTCAGTTCTTCTATGTAACTTTGTGTTAGTTGCGTTATGTACTTTAATTCCAGTTCTATCCTAATAAAATTTTCTTTCCGCCCATTATTTTCCGTCCATTAATATATAAAAAATATAAGTTAATTCAAATCCAAATTAAAAACAGAAAATGGTTTTGAATTACTTATTCAAATCCAAACACTTTTTATGTTTAAAGTTTTTCTAAATTCCAAATTAATATTAAAAAAATATAAGTTAATTCATTTTTAATTGTAAATGGTTCATATTTTAAATGGTTACATTAATTATTTTTTAAAACATAAAATGGTTTTGAATTATTTATTCAAATCCAAACACTTTTTATGTTTAAAGTTTTTCTAAATTCCAAATTAATATTCAAAAAATATAAGTTAATTCATTTTTAATTTTAAATGGTTCATAGTTTAAATGGTTACATTAATTATTTTTAAAAACATAAAATGGTTTTGAATTATTATTCAAATTCAAACACTTTTTATATTTAAAGTTTTTCTAAATTCCAAATTAATATTCAAAAAATATAAGTTAATTAATTCTTAATTTTAAATGGTTCATATTTTAAATGGTTACATTAATTATTTTTTAAAAATAGAAAATGGTTTTGAATTAGTTATTCAAATCCAAACACTTTTTATGTTTAAAGTTTTTCTAAATTCCAAATTAATATTCAAAAAATATAAGTTAATTTATTTTTAATTTTAAATGGTTCATAGTTTAAATGGTTACATTAATTATTTTTAAAAACAGAAAATGGTTTCGAATTAGTTATTCAAATTCAAACACTTTTTATGTTTGAAGTTTTTCTAAATTCTAAAGTAATTATCATTTAAAAAACATTACAAATTTAAACCCCAAAATAAAAAATAAGACGGGAACAGAGAGAAAATTCCTGAATTTTTTTTAAAAAAGGGTCATATGTCCCGGTTGGAGCCACCAACCGGGACTAAAGACCCCTACGCGCGCCAACCCTTGGTCTGCTGAAAAAATTGGAGTATACGTCCCGGTTGGTGGCTCCAACCGGGACGTATGACCCTTTAGTCCCGGTTGAAGCCACCAACCGGGACAAAAGGCCCTTCGTTTATAACTGACGCGCCTCCTCTTCTTCTTCCCCATCTCACTTTACTGCTTCTCACCGACGCGTGCACAGGAACCGCCCCCGACGCCGGCAGGCTGCCCGAGCTCGCCGCCACCCGCGCGTTCCGTCTGCCACCACCGCTGCCTCCGTCCGCGCGCGCCCCGGCGACTTTTTCCCCTCGTGCGTGACCTCAATCGCCTGGATTGGAAGCTCCGTCCGCCGTCTGTCTCCGTCGATTCCGGCGTCTCCCGAGCTCGCCCGGCCTCGCCACCACCTCTGTCGTGTTCCTGGTGATCTGCTGATCCTCACGTTGCTCTTCTTTCTCTCCCTCTCCTCCTGTACTATTCTCCCCGCGTGTGCCCGACGACGCCGCCGCTCGAGCTCGACGGAGGCGACGCTCCGGTGACCAACAAGGAGCGGTGCCGCCACTCTCTTTCTCCCTGCATCGCCCTCTCTCTAACGCGCTCATCCGCGCGTCCAGGCGTGCCCGCTATCGCCGTCGCTGCCGCTGCCTGGGAGCTCACCGCCAGCATGACGTCGTGCTGACGTCACTCGTGCGTCACCTTGCTCGCGTGGCAGCTGATGTGGCCTAGGGCCCATCAGTCAGCCTCAGTGGGTAGGCTCCTCTATGGTATAAAACTGATCTGTATGCGTGCAGGCTGAGTTGGCACTGGGTCCCTTCTGTCAGCCTCACTGGCTAGGGGTCGCCCCGGTGTAAAAACTATTTGCCTTTTTTTTAATTCGAGAAAATGATTTAATATTGTAAAATCAATAACTTATTGTTTATAAGTCAGAAAAATACAAATCATATATCAAATTGTTCAGAAAAATGAAACCTATATATTTAACCTATAATCATGCATTGTTCAACAATTTAAATGACAAGTATAATTAGAAGAACAAATGCACCCCTCTCATATGTTCCGGAGTTTCCCCGAGTTAGGGTTTACACCCCTCGGAACTCCGGAATATTGATTTTAGTTGATTTTAGCTAGAGTTACCTATCTACTACACAGTTTCCTTTTTGTAGCTAGGTTTAGGGTTTAGGGTTTCTCTTCATTTTTATTATTGTGTATGTATATATTAGGGTTTCTCTTAATTAGGGTTTATATCTCTCAACACCGTACCTAACTTTCTCCCTTAGCCGCTTTGACTTACTCGATGTTAAGTATATAATTGATTAGTTATGCATTCGCAGCTTCCACTATATTCTGTTAATCATTTAACTTGACAAAGGGCGTGTACTATTCATGGACTCGAAACATAAACCTCTTGAGATGTGGAAGGACATGCAGATGCTTCTCCAGCGGTAATTCTAATCATTACGACACTATATCGGCAATGTTCGTGAATTTTATGATATCAAGTAATTAATAACTTCTTTTATTCGTTTTCTTCGCCGGGCAGCGCTTGGAAATGGTTCACAAACAAGGCTAGGGGTGTTTGGAAAGAGGAGCTTACATTTCAACCACTAGATGTGAGCACCACTAGCTATATCCGCGCATCTCTTTGATTCTAGTTTTGATACAGTTATTATCATGCTTGATTATTATTTTGATTGAACTCTATTCTCGTAAAGTGCCTGATGCAGGGACCAGGTAACAATCTATGTGGATACTATGTTTGCGAGTTCATCCGGCAGACGTGCGATGAGAAGGGCAGAAATTTAGAGCAACTCCACGTACGTAAACAATTTCTATAGTTTTTAGTTACAATCAAATTGTGTTTAGTTTCATTCATATAGGATGACTCCTTTTTTAAATCAGATCAAACGTCTACAGGATGGTCTTCTGCCAAAGGATCGCGTACGAGCAATTCAGGAGGAATTTGCGGGATTCTTGGATGCAGAAGTCCTAAACCCAAAAGGGGAATACTATTCGGCTGTGTATAGACAATAGGGATTGTAAAGAGAGCAACTTTTGTATGTAGTGCATGAACTCGATCCGTGTATCGAATGTAATATTGTCATGATGATCTTGTGTAATATAACGGTTCCTTCATTGATAAGTGCAAAACACTAAATAAACAATAAAACAACCTAAATGAATTCTTTGCCGCGGCACAAAAAGTGGCGAAAATGCTTCCGCGGCAACAAAATGTGCCAAAATGAATTCTCTGCCGCGGCAGAGAAATGGGCCAAATCTCTGCCGCGGCATAAGGTTATTTGTCCCGGTTCGTGTTACGAACCAGGACTAATGCTCCACCCCCTCGCGCTCTGACGCCGCCACGTGTACCCCCATTTGTCCCGGTTGGTGGGGCAACCGGGACTAAAGGTTGGGGCTTTAGTCCTGATTGCCCCGTCCCGGTTGGGTAACCGGGACTAAAGCCCCTTACCAACCGGGACCAATGGGCCTCTCAGCACTAGTGCCTTCTCGCAAAAGCAGTCGAGCAACAAAACGCAGGCGTCGACTCACAGGGTCGGATGTACTTGCGTTCATCGGGCAGCAGAGCGGCCTCAAGCGGCTGCCCCATGGCGGCAAACACCCTCAACTGCCCGCCACCCGAACCACTGCAGCTCCAACACCGACCCGCGAACGCGGCACTCTCCACCAACGACCCCCGGCCAGCGACCAACTTCGTCGCTGCCAACGGTCAGCCCGTCTACGCCCACACCCACATCATCAACAACCAGAGCTGGCGCGCACGCCAGCCCGACGAACTGCGGCATACCCTAACCAACCGCCATGACGGCGAGCCGAGGGGTTCGCTAAGCCGTCTCGGGCCCCGGTGCATCGGACCGATGATCCGAGGCGAAAGATACCCGTCGAACTTCAAAGCGCCGAAGGAAATAGAGAAGTATGACCCCTCGTACGATCCCTCTGTGTGGCTGGATACCTACCTCATGGCGATGGGGATCGCCGGCCACACCGATCTACTAGCCGCCCGCTACCTCCCCCTGATGATGGAGGGGGCGTGCAGGTAGTGGATCAACACTCTCCCCGCGGATAGCATCGACTCCTGGGAAGAGATGCGCGATGCCTTCGTCAGGCACTTGGAGGGTTCATACACCCGCGCCACCACCATCGAGGACCTAGAACGATGCGTCCAGGGACCTCGCGAGTCGACCCGCAGCTGGGTCTAACGGTGGCAAGAACTGTGTTACAACGCGGTCGGTATCCACCTAGACACCGCAATCCACTGCTTCAAGACCTCGTGCCGCTACGAGCCCCTGGTCGCCAAGCTAAAACGAGCATACCGCACACTCGAAAACATACCGGATCTCCTGGAGATCGCCAAAAGATACGCGGAGGAAGACCCAAATCAAGAAACCGACGACGAGTTGGGAGGACAACGCCGCACGAGCGGCAACGACAACGGACGACGGTCCGATCTACGCTACAGCAGCACTCGCCTCACCGGCAAGCGCCGTAGTGACGGGCGAGTCGACTTCGTCGCAAAGGCTGGATACGCGCAGCGCGAGCCCAAGAGCTTCCGCCGCGACGGGGGGCAACGCCGTGACGGCGGCAACTACAAGGCAAAGCCAAGGTTCGACCCCACAGCCCTTCTTAACCAACCTTGTGCATTTCACAGCAGGGAAGGAAAACCCGCTACGCACATGACCGCCGACTGCCACTCCCTCAAGGAGATCGAGAAGGCACGGCGAGCGCAGGATGACCCCAACAACAACCCGCCAAATGGCGGAAAGTTTGGCAGCGTGGTCGGCTCGCTCCACACCTTCACAGGCTTCAAACAAAGGGCGAGAAGAAGGTAATCGCCCGCGCCGTTGCCGTCAACGCGATGGCCCAGGTGGACGTCCCCCAGTTCCTCAACTGGTCTGAGAAACCAATCACTTTGAGCCGCCAAGACCACTCGCCACGAATCGAGTACCCAGGCTGAGTCGCCCTGGTGGTCAAGCCCAAGGTGGGAGACTACTGGCTCCCCAAGACATTGATGGACGGCGGCAGCTCCATCAACATCCTGTACCTGGACACCTTCAGGCGACTGCGGCTCCCGCAGTCGATGGTCGATACGACTTATACCACGTTCCACGGCATCGTCCCCGGTCGGAAGGCGTACCCGATCGGCAAGGTCACGCTGCCAGTCACCTTTGGCACACCGGCAAACTTCCGCACTGAACGGATCGTCTTCGAGCTGGTGCCCTTCGACAGCCCCTACCACTGCGTCTTGGGGCGCCAGGCATTCGCCAAGTTCATGGCGGCGCCCCACTACGCGTATAACGCGATGAAGCTCCCCGGATCGCGTGGCGTCATCACCATCCACGGCGACCCCGACATGGCCGCCGAGTGCGAGGCCAAAGGAGCCGAACTCGCCGACGCCGTCATCGCGGCAGAGGCCAACCATGCCGACGAGCTCGCCAAATACGTGAGCGGGATCAACAACGACGACCCCACCATACTCAAGAAGCCCAACTCGGAGGGCGGCAACACCTCCTCCTTCGAGGCAACGACGCACACCCGCACCATCGAGCTGGTCCCAGGCGACTCTAGCCAGACGGTGACGATCGGGATGGGCATGAGCCTAACATAGGAAGGCGCGCTCATCGAGTTCCTCCGTGAGAACAGGGACATCTTCGCATGGAAGCCCTCTGACATGCCTGGTGTCCCTAGGGAACTCGCTGAGCACAAACTCAACGCCGACCCCAAAGTGCGACCTGTCAAGAAGTCGCTGCGGCCCTTCAATGAAGAGCGCCGCCGAGCAATCGCCGAGGAGGTGCAGCGTCTACTCGCTGCAGGATTCATCCGGCCAATCAAATACTCCAAGTGGCTGGCAAACCCAGTCCTGGTCGAGAAGAAAAATGGGACCTGGAGGATGTGTATCGATTACACAAACTTAAACAGCGCCTGCCCGAAGGAGCAATTCGTCCTCCCGCGAATCGACCAAATAATCGATTCCACCGCGGGCTCGGAGTCGCTATGCTTCCTCGATGCCTACTCTGGGTACATCAGATCAAAATGGCCATTGAGGACGAAGAGAAGACGACGTTCATCACGCCATTCGGAGCCTTCTGCTACACTGCCATGACCTTCGACCTCAAGAACGCCGGGGCGACCTACCAGCGGTGCATGCAGGAGTGCCTTGCGAGCCAAATTGGCCACAATATCCACGTCTACATCGACGACGTGGTAGTGAAGTCCGCTCGCCAGAGCGACCTACTCGCTGACCTGGCGAAAACATTCGCCAACCTGCGGAAATACAAGATAAAGCTAAACCCACGCAAATGCTCCTTCGGTGTACCAGCAGGGCAGCTGCTGGGATACGTCGTCTCCAAGCGCGGGATCGAGGCAAATCCCACCAAGATCGACACGATCGCTCGACTCGGCAAACCCGAGTGCCTGCGCGACGTCCAGAAGCTGGCCAGGTGGGTCGCGGCTCTCAGTCGCTTCATCCCCGGATTGGGCAAAAAGGCGATGCCCCTGTATAGCCTGATGCGCAAGAACCCCACCTTCCCGTGGGACAAGGAGGCGGATGATGCGCTCCGCGACCTCAAGAAGGTTCTACTCGCAGCACCGCTACTCGCCGCCCCCGTCGACAAGGAACCCATGCTGGTCTAGGTCGCGGCCTCCGAGCGCGTCGTCAGCGCCGTCATGGTTGTCGAGCGACCAGAGGAGGGAAAGGAGCGCCCAGTACAGCGACCAGTGTACTATATCAGCGAAGTCCTCACCAAGTCGCGCCAGCGCTACCCGCAATACCATAAAAAGGTATATGCGGTCTTCAGAGCACAGCGGCGACTGCCACACTACTTCCAGGAGCACCCGATAACGGTCGTCTCCTCAGCACCGTTGCAGGACATCATCCGCAACCGTGAGGCAACCAGGCGAGTCGCCAAGTGGGTCGTCGAGATCGGCGTCCACAACATCAAATACGAGCCGCGCAAAGCGATCAAGTCACAGGCTCTCGCGGACTTCATCGCCGACTGGGAGGAGGCCCAGCAGCCAGAAAAGCTGCCATACCTCCATTACTGGAGCTTACACTTCGACGGCTCCAAGAATGCGGACGGTGCAGGAGCAGGGATCGTACTAACCTCTCCGAAGGGCGACAAGCTACGCCATGTCCTCTGCCTCGACTTCACCCCCTGCACCAACAACATGGCCGAGTACGAGGCACTACTCCACAGCATGCGAGCTGCCAAGGATATGAATGTCAACCGCCTACGGTGCTACGGAGACTCCGATCTCGTCGCTGGGCAAGTCGCTGGCACCTGCGACGCCGTCTCCCCCACCATGGCGGCATACCGCCAAGCAGTGGACAAGTTGGGCGGACACTTCGTAGGCTACTCCGTTGAGTGGATCGACAGGCGGAAGAACGAGGAGGCCGACGCACTCTCTCGTATCGGCTCGGCTCGACTCGCACCACCCGCCGGCGTCTTCCTCGACACCATCACCAAGCCTTCCGTCTCTCCCCCAAGGGAGATCGACATCGGAGTCCCGCTGCAACCAGAGGCAGCCCTGGTTGCACTCATCGCCGAGCCAGAGGACTGGACTACGCCGTACATCGCCTACCTGGAGGGAGGCACCTTGCCAACAGATGAAACAGACGCCCGGATGATAGCACGCCATTGCAAATCATTCGTCATCATCGACGGCGAGCTCCACAAGCGCAGCGTGACCGGCGTGTTCCAACGCTGCGTCCAACCCACTGAGGGACGCAAAATCCTCCACGACATCCACTCCGACGACTGCGGCCACCACGCCGGCGCCCGCTCTCTGGTCGCAAAGGCTATGCGACACGGTTTCTACTGGCCCACAGCACACGCAGACGCCGTCGACATTGTCCAGCGGTGCGCCGGGTGCCAGAAATACGCCAACCAGACCCACGTGCCGAGCTCGGCGCTCAAGACAATCCCCATCACCTGGTCGTTTGCCGTATGGGGTATGGACATGGTAGGCCCTTTCAAGAAGGCCCCCTCGGGCTTCACCCACCTCTTGGTCGTAGTCGACAAATTCACCAAATGGGTGGAGGCCAAGCCAGTCCGGAAATGCGACGGGAAGACCGCCACAAAGTTCCTACGCAAGCTCATCTATCGCTATGGGTTACCAAACAGCATCATCACGGACAATGGCACCAACTTCGCCAAAGGATCCATGGCTGAGTTCTGCGAGGAACATCACATCCGACTCGACCTCGCCTCAGTCGCTCACCCGGAGTCCAATGGCTAGGCGGAACGAGCCAACCAGAGCATCTTCCATGGCCTGAAGCCACGGCTCCAAGTACCACTCGAGCGCACCGCCGGGTGCTGGGTCGAGGAGTTACCCTCCGTCATCTGGGGCATCCGCACCTCCGTCAACAGGTCGACAGGGTTCACCCCCTTCTTCATGGTGTATGGCGCCGAGGCAGTCATGCCCACCGACCTAGAGCACGACTCGCCCAGGGTGGTCAACTACACGGAGGCCGCAAACGAACTCGCACGCCAGGATGGAGTCGACCAACTCGACGAGGCACGCGACCTAGCTCGCTCCCGCACCACCATCTACCAGCAAGGGCTCCACCGCTACCATAGCCGGCGAGTAAGGACTCGCACCTTCCAGGAAGGCGATCTGGTGCTACGCCTCATCCAGGACAAGAAGGGCATGCACAAGCTCTCCCCCCCTTGGGAGGGACCATTCGCCATCGGGCGAGTCCTTGGCAACGACACCTACTACCTCACCGACGTCCGAGGAGACGGGAAACTCGATGTCAGGCGACCGTGGAATGTAAACCTCCTACGGAAATTCTACTCCTAGAACCCCATACATGTACTCTCCACCGGCTATGAAATAAAACAGATTGGTTACCGCAAATTGCGTCCACTCGACGTGTCTTGCGCCACTCGCACTCGTAATAACAGCGTCAAGCTAACTGCAGAAGTCAACCTCTGGTACAGCGACCGGGACGGCCAAGTAGTGCGTTCCGAGGGCACTGGGTTACCCCAGGACTCGTAACGTCCACGAAAAATGCCAACCCGGAGCCCCATTGGAGTCGCCTAGCTCGACTGGCTTAACGAGCCAAGACAACTGCCCTCGCTCCTCACAGCGACCAAGGTCCTCCGCATCCTCGGCACAGCGACTCGAACGGCCAAGTACCACGCTCGGGGACTAACGACCAGTCGAGCACGAGCGACTAGGGAAAAACGCTAAGTATGAGAGCGTGCCCAGGACTCGCCATGCGACTGATCCTTCGGATCAGGCAGAAGCGACGCGCTTAGTCCTCACCTACCCTGGAGCTGCGACTAGAACCACCAAGTACCACGCTCGGGGACTCGGCCATTCGACCTTGTTCGCGCAAGGTAAAATGGTCAAGTAAAGAGCACCCACGGGAGTCGCCCTGCGACTGGCTCTCCGATCTCTGGCGAGTCGACCTCAATAGCAAAACAACTGACAAAACATTCAAAATCACAAACACATAACAAACGAGGTAAACCCCTAAAAAGGGCGGACGCGCTCGGCGACTCGTCCAATCAGCATTCAAAATCACGAAACAATTCACAAAATAACACGAGGCATCATTACAGCAGAATAGAGTCGTTCCAAAATACAAGTTGAGTCCAATGAACAATTGTTACTAACGCCTCCGGGCACAATGTTTCTACTCTGCAGGTTTCGACGGCGACTCGCCGCCACCCCTGCGGTTGCGAATGAAGGGCATGTACGGGTTCGACGGGTACGTCGTCAACTCACCCGCCATCGCTGCGCGGAACGGCTGCTCGACCATGAAGTCCCGATGCTTCGGCTCAGGATCGTTGGGGGAGACAGTCGTCTCCTGATAGGGGAGGAGGTCGCCCATCGCCCAGACGCGATCGGAGTACACCGCGGCCAATTCCGTCAGCTTCAGCACCTCGGCAATCTCCACAGAGCCCGTCGACAAGGGGTAGCCACTTGTCACATCATCGAGGTCGAAGTCCTCCAGGAAGTGGGCAAGCCCAAGGCTGAGAGCCGTCGCCGCCCCGCGCCGGAAGGCCGACCGCGTCATGAATTCGACGACTGACGGCACTTTCTCCAGATAACGCCATACTTCGACGAGGTCGCTGGGAATCACTTCCGTGGGCGATATCTCTTGAAGATATGCTCGAATGCAGGTCGCAGACAGCGCGTCCGAGTCGACCAGAGTGGTCACACATCGCCGCGCGTCGTACGATTGCGCTTCCTCCGAGCTATCAATAATCCGACCTATGGACAGAGGTCGGTAGTGAGTACAACAACGACTCCACAATGCAGCTATTACAGGCAGAGGAAGGAAAGTTTACCAATTAGAGGATGGCAGAGGCCCGAGATGAAACTCTGAAATGATGAGAGTCGTTCTGTAGCCCAACAATGAGGGCGTCAGAGACCTTTCGCTCTTCAGCGGCAGCCGTAACAGCAGCTTTCGCTCGCCCATCCGCCGAGCTCGCCTCCGCTTTCGCTTCCTTGAGCTCGCGCTCCAGATCAGCGATCCGCTTCTCGGCTGTACTCAAAGCAGATTGAGCCGCCGTCAGCTCACTTGCTGGGACAAGGCCCTGGCGGACCTCCTCTGCCTTGGCAGCAATTGCTTGGAGTCCCTTGTTCGTTTCTTGCACGGCAACAAGTTCCTTCTCCATGCGACAATTTGCAGCAAGCCGATCGGCCGATTCACGCTGTAAGCCCTGCGCACAAATCAAACTGTCAACAACAATGAAATCCTAAGTGCCCACCCGCTGAAATTCAGCGACTAGGCACTCGGGAGCTGGAGATCAAAAATCCTAAGTGCCCACCCACTGAAATTCAGCGACTAGGCACTCGGGGACTGGAGATAAAAAATCCTAAGTGCCCACCCACTGAAATTCAGCGACTAGGCACTCGGGGACTGGACGATTACAAAAAACACTACAAGAATCCGACCACTAAAATTCAGTGTCCCGATCCTCGGGGACTGGACATACCTGGATGGCTGCGCCCAGCATGCCGTGGAGCTGAAGCGCGTCCACAGACGCAAGCAGGACTGGAGTGTGTCCGCGACGCTTCTCGACCTCCGTCTTGGCGACCCCAGGCGTCTGGCTCGTCGGTGCTGCGCCACTCGCTGTGGCCGCTTTGGCCATGAAGCGGGGGAAGGTCGCAGCGGATGCCCCAGCGCCACTAGGAGCCGGCTCGGCCACTCCGGGCGAGGAAACAGCCTCCTTGTTCTTCAAAGCCACCTCCGCCGCAGTCATAGAATCGCTTGGAGCAACTGCCGTGTCGTCAGAGACCGTGACGACATCGTCGCCTTTCGCCCTCTTAGCGCTGTCTGCGGGAGCAGCGACTTCATCGGCTTTCCTCTTCCGCGAGGGGTCTTCCTCGGCGACGACTGGCAGAACCTTGGCCACGGAAGTATGGCCGATCTTTTTAACTCCAGTCCTGTGAAACTACGACGTGAGCAAAATTTTCCGATTACAACGGAAGGCAAGCAGATGAACAAGACTTACTTGGCGACTGTTATGAACCGCAAACCCGTGCGGATGCTGGCCGGCTTCTCTAGCTCGGGGCCCAGTTTCCGACTGAGGCCCATCTCAAACACATCGTGTGCCCAAGACACAGAGGGCCTCTTCGAGGACGAGGCCGCGGCAGGAGCCTCCATGATGACGTCTGCGGGAGCTTTCCTAGGAGGCGAAGCTGCTGCGGCTGGAATAGCTCCCAACCCAGAGACCGGGGAGAATGGGGGTGGAAGTGATGCCAGAGGTACCTCATCCAGGGGAGCGGCGGTGTCCGGTGCTGCTGTCGTACGTGCCGCTTCACCCTTAGCCGAGCTGGTGGCGTCGGAACTAGTCGCAGAACGAGGCGGAGACGCCTGCTTCGCCGGCTTCGTCTCATCCTTGGCGGAGCTTTCACCTCCTCCTTCTTCTTCTTCTTCGACAGCGTGGTCTCACGACGTGAGGTGTGCTCGGGGAGCCCATCGTCATCGTCATCATGAGGTTCGAGGCTCCTACTCGCCTCGAGCTCGCGCTGATGTTGCCCGCATGTTTTGCGAACCATCGGGGCAGCGTCTTCCACAGGTTCGTCATCGTCGTCATCACCTGCATCGCTTCCGACGTTGCCTTTGGCGGGCGGCGACTCGCTTCCGTCCCGGACGGACGAGCTCGAGTTCTCGTCGTCTGCGGGTAGGAGCCATCCTTCCACCACTTGGAACAACTACAATAAAAATAAAACAACGTCAGCATAACCCCGACAGCATCATCTGCGACTGCGAATGGTGACGAAGATAGCGACTTACCATCGGAGCTGGGCGCCTTGCGGTGTAGGGGTGACCCCGACCTTCGCGTCCAGGTACGCCGCCTGGGTGATCTTCTTTAGGGCCAGGACGTAGTCTTCGAGTTTCCACTTGGCGAGGCAGGATTTTGTCGGGTCGTCCCTACCCGCATACTCGTACATATAATGGTCACGGCGGGCCAAAGGAACGAGCCGCCGCCCGAGCCAGCAGTTGTAAAGATTGATGGTTTGGAGGCCCTTCTTCTTCAGGTCGCGGATGGTTTGCAACATTTCGTCGACAACCATCCGCTGGTCCAGCGGGAGCTTGCCGACCTGGAGCCGACGCGGTTCGGGCCGGTTGGCGGAATACCTTGGAAGCGCCACCTCGCCATCTGGAGTCGCCTCGGTGACGTAGAACCAGGATTTCTTCCACTCGTTTGCCGCCTTGGCCGGCAGCATCAGGTCGAAGAACGACGCCTTCGACTTCAGCTGAAACGTCAGGCCACCCGCAGCCAGCATCGGGCCGCCTGATTCTTCGTGACTAATCCTCCCATGGAATAGGTCTTGCCACAAAGGGAAGTAGGGCATGCAGCCCAGATACCTCTCGCAGAACGCCACGAAAATGGCGAGCTGCTCGATGCTATGCGGGCCCAGGTCCGACGGTTGGATCCCGTAGAAGGCGCAGAAGCGCCGGAAGAAGAGAGAAGTGGGAAACCCCAGCCCGCGCTCCAGGTGGCTGGTGAGGCAAATAAATTCTCCCTCGTGCGGGTCCGGAGTCACCTCTCCTGCTGCGGGGATGCGCCATCTGCCGACGCGCAGAATCCCGGCCTCCTCGAAGGACGCCAGTAGTGCCCTAGTGCACTTGGATCTGCCCCATGGTTCGGTGGAGGGGGCCATTGGTTGGAAGATTCGTGGAGGTCGGGGCTCTCTAGATCGGTTGGATCGCGATGTGGATTGGAAACGAAGATGGGCGAGATCGGAGGAAAGATGAAGGAGTGTTTCCCCGCTCGCCTGTCATTCTCCTTATATAGCGGTTGTTACCCGCCAATTTCGGGAGCCGTTACTACGCGGTAATTACGCCAAAAGTTACCGTTGGATTACCCCAACGGCTAGTTTTGACCCCACTTGATGGTCCAACTTCATCTACTCGACTCGTCGCTCTGTGTGACTTGACGATTCGCCGACCCGATCACTACAACAGTGACTGAATATTCGCCGACCCGTTCGCCGAGCTGCGACCCGATCGATCGCCATTAGTGCGGCTAGAATAATTAGTTTTTCCTTTATTCAGGAGTCCGCCGCCGATTCGACTGGGTGTCCGCATTGGACCCGTGTACACCGACTTCCAGCAACCACCTGCCACCAATCAGCGACGGCCTCGGGGACTACTGACGGGGATATGCCTACCGGGGTATACCCAGCAGGACGTTTCCGACTGGCGCAGGTGCCTGCGAGTGGGCCTGCGGAACGGCGACTGGATCAAGACCTGACGTGGACTCAAGCGACTGGAAGCTGAAGGCCCAGAAGTGTAGATAGGCCCAGTCGGAATAGGTTAAACGATCGCTGTGACCTTAACTGATTCGGTTGAGATCTGTAAACCCTAGGGGGGTGAGTCTATATAAACCTCCCTAGAGGGCGCATAGGGGATACGTTCCATCATACACCCAAGCGACTCGCTGCCTAGCCGCCGAGCTCGCCCCATTGTACTCTCGCCATAATACAATCTAGCAGGAGTAGGTCTTTACCCTCCGGGGGGCGAACCTGGGTAAATCCTTGTGTCTCCGCCCTCATCTGGCACCGCAGATGGCTGGCCGCCCTTGCCCCATGTTCTACTACTCGCTGCCGATTGCAGCATCTGCCGTGGTCATTCCCACGACACACCCGATAATGGTCGTCTCCTCAGCACCGTTGCAGGACATCATCCGCAACCGTGAGGCGACCGGGCGAGTCGCCAAGTGGGCCGTCGAGATCGGCGTCCACAACATCAAATATGAGCCGCGCAAGGCGATTAAGTCGCAGGCTCTCGCGGACTTCATCGCCGACTGGGAGGAGGCCCAGCAGCCAGAAAAGCTGCCATACCTCCATTACTGGAGTTTATACTTCGACGGCTCCAAGAATGCGGACGGTGCAGGAGCAGGGATCATGCTAACCTCTCCGAAGGATGACAAGCTCCGTTACGTCCTCTGCCTCGACTTCACCCCCTGCACCAACAACATGGCCGAGTACGAGGCGCTACTCCACGGCATGCGAGCTGCCAATGAGATGAACGTCAACAGCCTACGCTGCTACGGAGACTCCGACCTCGTCGCCGGGAAAGTCGCTGGCACCTGCGATGCCGTCTCCCCCACCATGGCGGCATACCGCCAAGAAGTGGACAAGCTGGGCGGACACTTCGCAGGCTACTCCGTCGAGTGGATTGACAAGCGGAAGAACGAGGAGGCCGACGCACTCTCTCGCATCGTCTCGGCTTGACTCGCACCACCCGCCGGCGTCTTTCTCGACACCATCGTGAAGCCTTCCGTCTCTCCCCCAAGGGAGATCGACATCGGAATCCCGCTGCAACCAGAGGCAGCCCTGGTCGCACTCATAGCCGAGCCAGACGACTGGACCGCGCCGTACATTGCCTACCTAGAGGGAGGCACCTTGCCAGTAGACGAAACGGACGCCCGGATGATAGCACAGCGCTGCAAATCCTTCATCATCATCAACGGAGAGCTCCACAAGCGCAGCGTGACCGGCGTGTTCCAACGCTGCGTTCAACCCGCTGAAGGACGCAAAATCCTCCAAGACATGCACTCCGGTGACTGCGGCCACCACGCCGGCGCCCGTTCTCTGGTCGCAAAGGCTATGCGACACGGCTTCTACTGGCCCACCGCACACGCAGACGCTGTCGACATTGTTCAGCGGTGCGTCGGGTGCCAGAAATACGCCCACCAGACCCACGTGCCGAGCTCGGCGCTCAAGACAATCCCCATCACCTGGACGTTCGCCGTGTGGGGTATGGACATGGTAGGACCTTTCAAGAAGGCCCCCTCCGGCTTCACCCACCTCCTGGTCGCAGTAGACAAATTCACAAAATGGGTGGAGGCCCAACCAGTCTGCAAATGCGACGGGAAGACTGCCACCAAGTTCCTACGCGAGCTCATCTATCGCTACGGGTTCCCAAATAGCATCATCACGGACAATGGCACCAACTTCGCCAAAGGAGCCATGGCCGAGTTCTACGAGGAACACCACATTCGACTCGACCTCGCTTCAGTCGCCCACCCGGAATCCAACGGCCAGGAAGAACGCGCCAATCAGAACATCCTCCATGGCCTGAAGCCACGGCTCCAAGTACCACTCAAGCGCACCGCCGGATGCTGGGTCGAGGAGCTACCCTCCGTCATCTGGGGCATCCGCACCTCCGTCAATAGGTCGACAGGGTTCACCCCCTTCTTCATGGTGTACGGCGCCGAGGCAGTCATGCCCACCGACCTAGAGCACGACTCGCCAAGGGTGGTCAACTACACGGAGGCCGCAAACGAACTCGCACGCCAAGACGGAGTCGATCAGCTCGACGAGGCACGCGACCTCGCTCACTCCCGCACCGCCATCTAGCAGCAAGGGCTCCGACACTACCATAGCCGGCGAGTAAGGACTCGCACCTTCCAGGAAGGCGACCTGGTATTACGCCTCATCCAGGACAAGAAGGGCATGCACAAGCTCTCCTCCCCTTGGGAGGTACCATTCGCCATCGGGCGAGTCCTAGGCAACAACGCCTACTACCTCATTGACATCCGAGGTGACGAAAACCTCGACGTCAAGCGGCCGTGGAATGTAAACCTCCTACGAAAGTTCTACTCCTAGAACTCCATACATGTACTCCCCACCCGCTATGAAATAAAACAGTGATTACCGAAAGTTGTGTCTACTCTCCGTGTCTTGTGCCACTCGCACTCGTAATAACAGCTCTATGCTAGTCGCAGAAGTCAACCTCTGGTACAGCGACCGGCACGGCCAAGTAGTGCGGTACGAGGGCACTGAGAAACCCCAGGCCTCGTAACGTCCACGAAAAACGCCAACCCGGAGCCCCATTGGAATCGCCTAGCTCGACTGGCTTACCGAGCCAAGACAACTGCCCTCACTTCCCACAGCGACCAAGGTCCTCCGCATCCTTGGTACAGCGACTCGAACGGCCAAGTACCACGCTTGGGGACTGACAACCAGCCAAGTACGAGCGACTAGGGAAAAATGCCCAGTATGAGAGCGTGCTCAGGACTCGCCATGCGACTGATCCTTCGGGTCAGGCAGGAGTGACGCGCTTACTCTAACACGCTTAGTCCTCACCTACCTTGGAGCTGCGACTAGAACCACCAAGTACCACGCTCGGGGACTCGGCTACCCGACCTCGTTCGCGCATGGGAAAACGGTCAAGTAAAGAGCACCCATAGGAGTCGCCCTGCAGCTGGCTCTCCAAGCCCTGGCGAGTCGACCTAAATCCACCAAAAAATAGCAAACACATAACAAACGAGGTAAACCCCATAAAAAGGGCGGACGCGCTCGGGGACTCGTTCAATCAAATTCCACAATCACAAAGCAAATAACAAAATAACACGAATCTCCTTTATAGCAGCACAAAGTTGTGTCAAATTACAAGGAAAGTTCAATAGTTATTGTTCCTAACGCCCCAGGGCACAACGCTTCTACTCTGCAGGTTTGGACGCCGACTCGCCGTCACCCCTGCGGTTACGAATGAAGGGCACATATAGGTTTGACGGGTACGTCGTCAACTTGCCCGCCATCGCCGCGCGAAACGGCTGCTCGACCTTGAAGTCCTGATGCTTCAGTTCGGGATCGTTGGGGGCGACAACCGTCTCTTGATAGGGGAGGAGGTCGCCCATCGCCCAAACATGACCGGAATACACCGTGGCCCGGTCCATCAGCTTCAGCACCTTGGCAATCTCCACAGAGCCCGTGGACGAGGGGTAGCCGCTCGTCACGTCGTCAAGGTCGAAGTCCTCCGGAAATGGGCAAGCCGAAGGCTAAGCGCCGTCGCCGCCCCGCGCCGGAAGGCCGACCGCGTCATGAACTCGACGACTGACGGAGCCTTCTCAAGATAGCGCCATACCTCGACGAGGTCGCTGGGAATCACCTCTGTGGGCGATATCTCCTTAAGGTATGCTCGAAGGCTGAGTCGACCAGGGTAGTCACACACTGCCGCGCGTCGAATGACTATGCCTCCTCCTCGCTGTCAATAATCCGGCCTGTGGAACAAAAGCAGGCAGTGAGCACGTCAACGACTTTGCAAACGCAGTTGTGCAGGCAGAGGAAAAAGGAAGAAGAGTTTACCAATTAGCGGACGGCAGAGGCCCGTGATGAAGCGTTGAAGAGAGGAGAAGTCGTTCTGCAGCCCAGCAACGAGTGTGTCAGACACTTTCCGCTCTTCAGCGGCAGACGTAACAGCAGCCTTCGCTCGCCCATCCACTGAACTTGGTTCCACTTTCGCCTCCTTGATCTCACGCTCCAGATCAGCGATCCGCTTCTCGGTCGCAGTCAACGCAGATTGAGCCGCTGTCAGGTCACCCACCGGGACAAGGCCCCGGCAGACTTCCTCCGCCTCAGCTGCAATGGCTTGCAGCCCCTTCTTCGTCTCGTGGACGGCAGCGAGTTCCTTCTCAAAGCGACACTTCGCTGCAAGCCGATCGGCTGATTCGCGTTGCAAGACCTGCACACAAACTACAACGTCAACAACAACGAAATCCTAAGTGCCCACTCGCTGAAATTCAGTGACCAGGCACCCGGGGACTGGACATTGAAAATTCTAAGTGCCCACTCGCTGAAATTCAGCGACCAGGCACTCGGGGACTGGACATGGAAAATCCTAAGTGCCCACTCGCTGAAATTTAGCGACCAGGCACTCGGGGACTGGGCGACATATAAAAAAATTCTAAGAATCCGACCACTGAAATTCAGTGGCCCGATCCTCGGGGACTGGACATACCTGGATGGCAGCGCCCAGCATGTCATGAAGCTCCAGCGCGTCCACAGACGCAAGCACGACCGGAGTGTGGCCGCGACGCTGCTCGACCTCCGTCTCGGAGACCCCGGGCATCCGGCTCGTTGGCACTATGCCACTCGCCGTGGCCGCCCTCGCCATGAAGCGAGGGAAAGTTGCAGCAGATGTCGCGGCGCCACTCGGAGCCGGCTCGGACACGTCGGGTGAGGCAAGAACTTCCTTGGTCTTTGAAGCCACATCAGCCGTAGTCGGAGGTTCGCTCGCTACAACCGCCGTGTCGTCAGAGATTGTGACCACGTCATCGTATTTTGCCTTCTTAACACCTTCGGCGGGAGCAGCGACTTCGTCGATCTTCCTCTTCCGCGAGGAGTTCACGTCGGTGACGACTGGTGGAACCTTGGCAACGGAGGGATGGCCGATCTTTTTGGCACCAGTCCTGCGAAACAACGATATGAATAAAACTGTCGGACTACAACGAAGAACAGGCAGATGAACAATACTTACTTGGCGACTGGTATGAATCGCAGACCGGTGCGGATGCTAGCTGACTTTTCTAACTCGGGACCAATCTCCGAGTGAGGCCCGTCTCAAACACATCGTGTGCCCAGGACACCGATGGCTTCTTCGACGACGAGGCCGTGGCAGGAGCCTCCGCGGTAATCGCTGCGGGAGCCTCCCTTGGAGGTAAGGCCCTTGCGGCTGGAGAATCGCCCAAACCAGCAACTGGGGCGAATGGAGGTGGCAGCGATGCCAGAGGAACCTCGTCCAGGGGGGCAGCAGCGTCTAGTGCCACGGGCGCGCGTGCAGCTGCACCCTTAGCCGAGCTGGTGGCATCGGAACTAGTCGCAGATCGGGGCGGAGATATCTGTCTTGCCGCCTTCGTCTTCTTATTTGGCGTAGCTTTCGTCTCCTTCTTCTTCTTCTTCTTAGACGGCATGACCTCACGATGAGAGGTGTGCTCGGGAAGCTCGTCGTCGTCGTTGTCGTGAAGCTCGAGGTTTTTACTTGCCTCGAGCTCGCGCTGGTGTTGCCCGTGGGTCTTGCGAACCGTTGGGGTGGCGACCTTCACGGGCTCGCCCTCGCCATCGTCGTCGTCGTCATCGCCTTCGTCGCTCTCGGCGTCGCCTTCGAGGGGCAACGACTCGCTCCCGTCCTGGACGAACAAGTTCGAGTTCTCGTCGTCTGCGGGTGGAAGCCACCCTTCCACCACTTGGAACAACTGCAATAAGAACAAGACAACGTCAGCACAACCGCGAATGCACCATCTGCGACTGAGAGTGATGACGAAATAACGGCTTTGTTGTGGTGGTGGCACGACAGATGCCATGGGTAGGCTAAAGTTAGGGGCCAATGGATGCTAGTGGGATCTGGGGAGGGAAGATGTAGTGGATCCTACACACAGAAAGCTAACGCAAAGATCTGTATTTCTCCTTCCTTGAGTTACAAGTGCTCCTTGAGCTGTATACGAGGAGAAAGAGAGAACTTTACCAGCCTAACGGTACCAAGAATCAGTCGATCCCTCCCTCAGGGTCCAAGCCTGCCCTTATAAAGGAGGACCTTGAGTTCCCTTAGGGCTGATGTGGCAAGCATATTCGAGGAATATGCTTGTCCCGATATAGTAGTTCGGCGCCCCCCTTTCCCTGTCGCTCCCCTAATGACGGCAAGGTTCCTGAGGGGCCCTCCTGTGTGCCTCGGGCTTCAGGACTGTCACCTCCGTGACCTCCTTCTGTCTCTCTGTTGCTCTGCCCCTTTGTCCCTAGTGCTTGGCTTCGCTCTGATTCTTCCTAGCCTGCTACTAGAGTTTGACTTTAGGCTTCTCCTTCTCCTGCAAGCTTCGTATCATTCGGCCCTGCCTCGCGTAACTTCGGCTTGTTCTTCACCTGCATCAAGATTACTTGGGCTAACCCGGCCGACTTACGCTGTATCTCGGCCGGGTAATGCCTTGCCCTTACCACAAGGGTCCTGTCCTTTCCTATCTCGGCCGACCTCTATAGGATTCGGCCGACTCAAAGTGTAACTCGGAAACTAGACGGGGAACACCCTTTCATCTTTCCCCGTCTTTACCCTATCCAGGGTTACCTCCCCAACATTAGTCCCCGAAGCTAGTACGTTCCCGCCGATAACCTCGGCCGGGTCGTATCAGTTTCACGACGCCCGTTATGTATTGTTTCCGAGTTATATTGTCGTGGTGATAGAGCCGTATCTTGTAGCGCACGCCTCATCCCACGTGTCATTCTCATCATTATTTCTCTAGTTTTTTGTTCCTCTACAGCGTTTACTCACTAGCTACAGTTACTGTCGCGCCTGTCGCGCCGTTGCTGCGACACCTCGTGCGCCGTTCTTGTTGGGGATCGTGAGTTCCCTGGTCAATCGTGTGACCTTCGGTGTGGTTCCTCTCAGTGACGTGTGGTCGTGCCGCGCACACGATCCGCGCCGCCAACTGCTACACCCACGATCCCACTACCTTGCCTGCGGCTTGGTTGTAAAGGGGGCGCGGCGCCTGGGAGTTTCTTTTTTCCCCTTCTCGCTCGCCCGCACCCTTCTTCTTCCTCGCATTTTTTCGCTTGTTCGTGGTTCCGCCGCCGCGCGCTCAACTGGTTCTGCGACGAGGGGGACTCCACCGTGCTGCTCCATCTGCCTCGTCGCCATTTACCTGTTCTGGCGTCGTCGCCGGTGAGTTCTTTTTGGTCGTGCCGCCTAGACTTCCCTCTAGATCTCTTCGTTTCCTCTTTGCTTGTGTTGCGGTTCTGTCCTCGTTCCGCCGCCATTTTTGCGTAGAACTACGACGGGGCCTCGTAGCTCTAAGTTTTCCTCCGCCGCGAGCTGTTCCTCCAGCGATCTTTCCGGCGAAATCATGTCTAGTTCCTTTAGTGGTGCATTGGTTGAGGATGATGATGCTGGCTCTGGGCCCGAGCGGGGCTCGTGGCAGGGCTCCTCCGTTACCCGGCGGGAGATCGAGTGGCTCATCCGAACCCGGAGGATTCCCGCCGAGGTCTCTTGTCGTTTACCCGGCAATGAGTTATCTCCAGAACTCAGGGAGGGTGAGTATGTAGTTTTTATGTCACATTTCTCGCGTGGCTTCGGTCTCCCTCTTAGCGATTTCGCAAGAGAGTTTCTCGACTACTTCGGCCTTCAGCCGCATCATCTTCCTGCGAACACCATCGCTTCTCTTTCTGCATTCGTCTCCGCCTCCGAGGGATACTTCGGCCTATGGCCGTCCGTTCACGTCTGGGCGAAGTTCTTCCAGATTCGTTCTAATGTGGTCCCGGACAAGTCTCTGCACCCTTCTGAGAAACTGCTTACTCAGTGCGGGGCGGCATCCATTACACCTCGGAGGAAGTCTGTATTTCCTTGCGTCACCGGGTTAGAATCGTGCAAGAAGTGGCACAAATCTTTCTTTTATGTCAAGAACAGAGGAATAGAAGACAAGATTCGGATCCCTGCCTTCTCCATTGGTCCACCTTCCAAGGTAAACTGGACTTACAATCCAAGGAGGAGCCACGTCTTGGCCGAGCTCTTCGAGACTTGGCTCAAAGAATTGATCCGGGCCGGGTTACGCGGCGAGGACTTGATGGCTACCTTCATCAGTAGCCGAATTTGCCCATTCCAGAAAAGGACGCACAAACTTTGCTACATGAGTGGTCCGCTTGATCCCAACCGAGTCTCGACCGTCGAGCTGGACAATTACCTTGTCTTCAAGCGCGTCCGAGCTATATTTAAGACGGAGATGCCTGAAGATTGGACCTGGGGATTGAAACCGTTTACCCACGAGCGTCCTCCTCCCGCAGTAAGTTTTAACCCTCAATGCTTTGATTCTCTTTTGTTTTCATAGATGTTTTCCCTAACCTTCCTTCTCCTTCGCCTCATAGAGGTTCGCGGAGCAAAAGGACGAGGACGCCGAGGTTTTGTCGCTTCCGTGGACTGCGGATCGGAATACCCCGGACGTTGGGGAGCCGGACTCCAAAGAATTCGTCCCTAAGTCGGATCCTGCTACGGCTCGCGTTCGTGGCAAAACTTCGGTCCATGAGGAGGAAGGTGATTCGGACGAGGTCCAAGCTCTTGAGGTAGTTGCCGCAATGCCTATTTCTTATGCATTTCCGGCTTCTACTTTCTCAGCTAATCCGGTCGGTCAGGTCCACGACGCCGAGCCTATTGCATCCCGGCCCCCAGTTACCTCGGGGAAACGCGGGGCTTCAGCTAGTGCTTCAGAGGCGGCCCCCAAGAAACGAATGAAGAAGTCTGCTCCGAACCCTCCCAGGCGCAAGACCATGCCTGGGGTTGCAGGGTAAGTTCGTTTTGCTCGTATCTCTTGTTTCCCTATTCTGTTTTTCCTCCTGACCCCCTTTTTTCTTTCTTATTTTCGCAGTGCTCCGCTTTCCGTTAAGCCTGGCGGTCCTAGCATGACTAGCCGCCCGATTCGGCAGCCGTCTCCTCCGCCTGTTGAAGATACTAGGATTCCTAGTCCTGCTCGTGCTACGTCTCCTCCAGCTCCACCTATGTCACCCCCTTGTCACGATGCGCCTGATATTCGCGCCTCCGAGATTTCTATTGAACCCGTTGCCCCTCCACTGAATCCGAGCCTGTCCACCGAGCCTCTTTCTACCTCGGTGGCTCCTACTGTAACCCCAGCCGCAGCCGTGGTCGATAATACCCCGGCGCCCTCAGCGCCTGTAATCCCTCCTGCTTCTAAGGGCACTGTTCCCACTGCCGAGGTATCAGCTTCTGCTGGTGCCTCCACAATAAGAAAAGTTGCTCCCACTAAAACTTCCACTTCCCAAAAAGGTCCTACCGGCTCTTCTCAGCCTAGTATTGCCGACGTGCTGCGCAAAGGAACTGCGCCTACTAAAGCCTCTGTTACCTCTGCTGCCAACACCCAGCTTGCTCTTCATACAAGCCCTGCTGCTGCAGTGGTTACACAACATGTCCGAGGTAAAGTCTTAACCCGGACGGCTAGTGGGAACAGCCTCGGCTCGCTAGTGGAATATGCTCATAACTGGAATGCTGCTGATCAGCTTGAGGGCAATCGAAATAGTCAGCCGTTTCAACTCTCCGACATCAGCAGCCGTTTGGATCAAGCTGCCAAGATCATTCTGGATAGCAACAAGATGAACGAGGTAATTGCTACTTCTCGGGGTTTAGACTGATTCTCCATATGCTATTATATATACATTAGTCCCCGAAACTTGCAAACGAGTAACTTGTTATTCGCTTGGAAGTTTTTATAGTGCTATACTTAGTTCTACTTAATTTATGGCTCGAGCCTATATCCGAGTAGATATATCTTAAACTTTTGCTTAAATTTTCCCTAGCTGTTCTTTGAATGTCTAGCCACATAGGTCTAGGTTAAGCTTTCGCCTGACTCGAATCTACTTTTGGCTTTGAATACCCAGCCACCTAGATCTGGGTTAATTTCTCGCTTAACTCGGATCTGTTTTGGCTTTGAATATCCAGCCACCTAGATCTGGGTTAAGTTTTTGCTTAACTCGGATCTAGTTTAGCTTTGAATATCCAGCCACCTAGATCTGGGTTAAGTTTTTGCTTAACTCGGATCTGCTTTAGCTTTGAATATCCAGCCACCTAGATCCGCGTTAAGTTTTCGCTTAACTCGGATCTGCTTATGCTTCGAATATCCAGCCACCTAGATCCGGGTTAAGTTTTCGCTTAGCTCGGATCTGCTTTAGCTTCGAATATCCATTCATTGTTTGTTCCATTGCTCAGGTTGCGCATGACCGGCGGACTGCTGAATTTCAAAGACTGCTGTTCTCGCACAAGAAGTTGGAAGAAAAATATGAAAAAGTTATTCCTGTGGTGAAAAAAGCAGGTATGCCCGATCATTTTCCTTGTCATCTCTATTATTGTCATTGTTTTGTCTGCGGGATGCCGGCTTACTTTGTGGGTTAACAGGTAACATCAATAATCTCAACATTCGTCTTGAGAAGAAAGTCAAGAGCTTGGAAGGTTAGTTTTCCATCTACCTCGTACTTTTACTTTTCTAAGACGTGCACTAAGTTTCTTTTACTTTGTTTGGCTTTGATCAAGCCGAGATATGAACCTTTGCATCATCTCACCAAAATTGTACGCCCATGCCTGATGTAATGCTGCATTTGTTAGAACAAGGCGCCACCCATTCGGCGCAGCTAAAAGAAAAGGATGACGAGATAGCTCGCCTACGCGCCGAGGTGGAGGCCCTTAAGCTTTCTCAGAAATCCGAGCTGGAGAAGGTCGATCAGGAGTTCTCCGAGGAGAAGAACCGGCTGGCTTTGGAATTGCAAAAGCATAAAGAGCTCTTAGAGGCTGCCGAGCTGAAAACTCGAGGAATGAGCGAGGAAATTGCTCGCTTTGAGAAGAACAAGATTGTCTGGGCGAAGGACCTTCGCTGATGAAGAGTTTCATTCATCGTAAGCATCTTAACACAGCCAGATTATCTTTCTTCCTTCTGCTGCCCTCTGACGCCTCCCTTTTTTGCGTAGGTCATTTTCCTGAGGCTAAACCCGTGAGCTCTAAAGCGGTCCTTGCTGCTCGTGCGCGCCGAGGTCTCCCTGTTGACGTGAACTTTGAATATTCAATAGAAGATTTCTTGGTTTCTGTCGGCGCTGCCCTTGGTCCGGTGAAAATTATGGGCAGGGACTTGGTGTTGGAAGCTATTCGAGCCCACCGTGCTCTCTGGCCGAATACCTCTGGAACTCCTAAGATCAGCGAGATCGAATTGCTGGTGACTAGATTGAATGCCACTGAAAAGCAACTAAGTCTTTGGAGGGAATCTGCGGGGCGAGCTGGCGCGGATATGGCCCTCACCGTTATCATGTCATGGTACGAAGACATTTCTCTTGATATCCTGAGGAATTTTCGCACAGGTTCCCGTTGGGTTGAGGATCCCACCTTTGTTGCTCTTCGGCAAGCTCGCGCCTTTCAACTCGTCGAGTATGCCGACGTGCACACCTGGAATGAAGGGCCGAGTTTTCTTTCAAACCCGGACGAGGAGGTTGTAGTCGAGGATGCCTCAGATGACTCAGCTGAGCAGGGGGGAGATGAAGATGACTCGGCCACTTCTGGTGACTCCAGTTCGAGCTCTGATGACAACGACGACGCGCGATCCTCCTCCAAGGGTACCGGGCATTCGACTGCACAAATTGATGCTCCTCAGCAGCCTCAGGCTTCGACCGAGGTTGCACCTAGGTCTGTGGAGGGCGAGGTAACCTCGGCCGAAGTTCCTCCTACCTCGGAGTCCCCAGCCCCTGACCAGGTTGCTGTCTCTCCAGTGAAAAACGTTTAAGTCATTTTCTATCCCTGGTATGCCGGGCGTACGATGTCCGTGGAATACACTTTTACTTCCTGTATGACCTTGAATCTCCTTTTGCCGTACATTGCTGCGACATATAAGTTTGCAGTTATTATAACTTTGCTTAAGTTGGTTGCCATCCGAATTCTTGCTTTGATATCCTGCATATTTTGGTGTTAGAATTTATCTTTGTCTTTGTTGTCTCATGTTTTAGTTGAGTAATCTGTGTGTGAGCTTCATACGGGGTTGATCTGTTCTTATCCTGAGTGCCGAAGTGTGATACCCTTTCCGTATCAAAGATTGACTACCACTTTGGAACAATTCATGGCAGTCCCCGAGTGATTGCCTGTTCTGCTGAAGTTCAGTGTGCAAACTAACTTTCAGAAAAAATACAAGACCACCACCGAGGTGCTGCTCAGGGCGTCAAGTTTTGGTGCTCAACATAGCTCTGGGGTGGTATATGGTAGTCTTCTAGCTGCTGCTTTGACTGCCGAGGTTTTAATACATAACCTGAAATTCAAATAACATATGGCAGTCCCCGAGTCACTGCTCTGGATGCCGAGATTCAATACATAACATGAAATTGAAATAACATATGGCAGTCCCCGAGTCACTGCTCCGGATGCCGAGGTTCAATACATAACATGAAATTGAAATAACATATGGCAGTCCCCGAGTCACTGCTCCGGATGCCGAGATTCAATACATAACATGAAATTGAAATAACATATGGCAGTCCCCGAGTCACTGCTCCGGATGCCGAGGTTTAATACATAACATGAAATTGAAATAACATATGGCAGTCCCCGAGTCACTGCTCCGGATGCCGAGATTCAATACATAACATGAAATTGAAATAACATATGGCAGTCCCCGAGGCACTGCTCCGGATGCCGAGGTTTAATACATAACATGAAATTGAAATAACATATGGCAGTCCCCGAGTCACTGCTCCGTATGCCGAGGTTTAATACTTCATTGGTCCTTGACCTTGAAATACTATGCTATGAGTAAAATGGATGAAGCAGGGCTACGTTCCATGGCCGCTTCGTTTCTTCGCCAGCTTTGTCTGCCTTGTCCTTTCCGGGGGTTGAGCATCAATTAGATAATAGGCATCGTTATGTAATGCCTTGCTCACGATGAATGGTCCCTCCCATGGAGGTGACAGCTTGTGCATGCCGGCCGTGCGTTGTACCAGTCTGAGGACTAAATCTCCTTCTTTGAATACCCTTGGATTCACCTTTTTGTTGTGATATCATCGTAGGTTCTGCTGATAAATAGCTGATCGTGATAGTGCCAGTTCTCTGGCTTCTTCTAGCAGGTCTACAGTATCTTGTCGAGCTATTTCGTTCACTTCAGAGGTTGTATACTGAGTAACTCTTGGCGAGTCATGTATTATGTTGGCTGGAAGCACGGCCTCTGCCCCATATACTAGAAAGAATGGTGTGTACCCAGTTGACCTATTTGGAGTAGTTCTGAGGCTCCATAATACGGCTGGGAGTTCCTCAATCCAACATCCTGCTGACCTTTGCAGTGGTTCAACAAGTCGTGGTTTTATTCCGGACAATACTAGTCCATTAGACCTTTCCACCTGCCCATTAGATGCTGGGTGAGCCACAGAGGCAATATCTAACCTTATGTATTTTTCTCTACAAAATCTGGCAAAGGCTCCTTCTGCAAAATTTGTGCCATTGTCTGTAATGATACTGTGTGGGTACCCATATCTTAAAATAATATCTTTGAGGAATCTCACTGCTGTGGGCCCATCGCATTTTCTTATTGGTTTCACTTCAATCCATTTTGTGAACTTGTCCACCATAACCAATATGTGGGTCATTCCCCCTCGGGCCGGCTTAAATGGTCCCACCATATCTAAGCCCCATACAGCAAATGGCCAAGTGATGGGTATTGTTTTTAACTCGGCCGATGGTATATGTATTTTGGTTGCGTATCTCTGGCAACCATTGCATTTTTCCACCAACTCTTTGGCTTCCTTCAACGCCGTCGGCCAATAAAACCCATGCCTGAATGCTTTGGCTACCAATGCACGAGATGAGGCATGATGTCCATACTCTCCTTGATGTATATCTAGGAGGATTTCCCGGCCTTCTGCCGAACTCACACACTTCTGCAATACGCTTGTGACACTTCTTTTATACAGCTCATTGTTTATGATCGTGTAAGCTTTCGCTTTCCTTACGGTTTGTCTTGCTAATACTTCATTGCTTGGTAATACCGCGTCCTTAAGGTAAGAGAATATGGGTTGCGCCCATGGTGGTGTGACTTTTTCTGGTATGGTCTCACTGTCTATTTCCATATTTTCTGCCGACATATTTACCTCGGCCTTCTCCATAATTGTGCTTACTTCTGCTATCCTCCTCTTGGGGGATTCCGAGTTATATTGCTGATCTACCTCCATCGGCATATTGTCTGCTGCTGAATTAGCCGGGATAAAGATAGATTCGGATTCTGGTGAAGGGATTATTGATGGTTTTCTGAGGTGTTCCAGGGCAATACCCGGTGGAATTGACTGCCGGGTTGATCCGAGCTTTGACAATGTGTCTGCGGCGTCATTTTCTGCCCGAGGTATGTGGTGAAACTCACATCCTTCAAAGTATCCACTGATCTTTTGCACATGAAATCTGTATAAGGCCATATTAGCATCTAGTGCGTCCCAATTGCCAGAGACTTGCTGTACCACTAGGTCCGAGTCCCCATAGCATAGGATTCGGCGTATGCCAATTTCTTTTGCTACTTTCAATCCATGGACCAGTGCTTCATATTCGGCTACGTTGTTGGATGCAGCAAAATGTATCTGTAGCACATATTTTAGATGATCTCTTTTAGGCGAAGTTAATACTATTCCTGCCCCCAAACCATTTCTTAGTTTGGAACCATCAAAATGCATCGTCCAATAATTTGGATCTGGTAATGGTGGCTCATATTGCACTTCGGCCCAATCTACGAAGAAATCGGTGACTGCTTGAGATTTGATTGCATCTCTCCTATCAAATTGTGGAGCGTAAGGTGACAATGCGATTGCCCATTTTGCTATTCGGCCACTTGCATCTTTGTTGCTCAATATGTCGGCTATGGGTGCTTCACAAATCACTCCGATGGGATGCTCTTCGAAATAATGTTTAAGCTTTTTCGCCGACATATACACCCCATAAGCCATTTTCTGATAATGTGGGTAATTCTGTTTTGAAGTGGACAACACCTCACTCAAATAATATACCGGCCTCTGTACCGACTTATTATTTTCGAGTCGTTCTACTATGACTACAGCACTCACTACTCTATTTATGGCCGCTATGTAGAGTAACATAGGCTCATTTGATAATGGAGAAGCCAAGATAGGTGTTGTGACCAGCATTTTTTTCAACTCATGAAACGCGCTGTCCGCTTGTGGAATCCAAACGAATTTGTCTGATTTCTTCATCAGCTGATATAGTGGTAGTGCCTTTTCTCCCAGCCGACACACAAACCGGCTGAGCGAGGCTAGACAACCTGTGAATTTTTGTACGTCATTTAAGCATTTCGGCAATTCCATTCTTTCTACTGCCTTTATCTTCGTTGGGTTGGCCTCTATACCTCGGCTAGATACAAGAAAACCGAGCAATTTTCCTGCCGGTACGCCAAACGTGCACTTTTCCGGGTTAAGTTTCATTCGGAATCTTCTCAAGTTTACGAAAGTTTGGCGTATATCCTCCAGTAAGGTTTTGCTTTCCTTGGTTTTGATGACCACGTCATCTACATATACTTGTACATTTTTCCCTATTTGATCGTGTAGACATTTTTGCATGCATCTCTGATATGTTGCTCCTGCATTTCATAGGCCGAATGGCATCGTGCGATAGCAATAAGCCCCGTACGGGGTAATAAATGCAGTCTTTATTTGATCGGCCGGATTTAACGGTATCTGGTGGAAACCAGAGTACGCGTCTACAAATGATAATAACTCACAACCAGCGGTCGAGTCAATGACTTGGTCTATTTTAGGTAATGGAAAGGGATCTTTTGGACACGCCTTGTTCAGGTTCGTGTAATCGATACACATTCGCCATACAATGGCTACATTGGGATCATCCTTCTTCTTTTCTACCAGCACCGGATTTGACAACCAATCCGGGTACAGCACCTCCATGATGAACCCGGCTGCGAGGAGCCGAGCTATTTCATCCCCTATTATTTTTCTCCTGTCTTCGGCGAAGCGGCGGAGAGGTTGCTTCACCGGCCTTGCTCCAGGCCTTACATTCAAAGAGTGCTCAGCCAACTCCCTCGGAACACCATGCAGATCCTGAGTTGACCACACAAATATGTCCCGATTCTCACGGAGGAAATTGGTGAGCTCGCTTTCCTATTTAGCGTCCAGGCCTGCACCAATAGTAACAGTACGCTCTGGGAATTGCTCATCTATTTGAAACTTCTTCGTTTCTTTAGTCGGCTGAAAAGAAACACTGCCATGCGGGTTGGCTAGTGCCGTCATGTTCAGCTGCGCCGACTGAGCGAGGGCTGCTACCTCCTGAATCCTTCTTTTTTCTCTTGCTATAACCAATGACTCGGCCAAATTTGACACGGCTGAAGCACACTCCATTGACTTCTTGTAATCCCCTGCAACTGTTATCACTCCTTGTGGTCCGGGTAGCTTCATCTTCAGATAACTTACATGACAGCTGCCCATGAATTTGGCCAATGCTGGTCGTCCGAGTAAAGCATGATAACAACTCTCTAGATCCACCACCTCAAACTCTAAGTTTTCTGCTCTGCAGTTATCCCTTGTGCCGAATAAGACATCGACTCGGACCTTACCAATGGGTTCACATGAAAGCCCTGGCACTATCCCATGAAAAGTGGTCCTTGTAGACTGCAACATATTCTGCGATATTCCAAGTTTATGCATGGTATCTTTGTACATGATGTTGATACTACTTCCATTGTTAATGAGTACTTTTGAGAATTTCACATTGATGCTTGGTCCGACAAATGTCGGATCCAACACGAGTGCATATGACCCAGGATTCGGCATTATTCTGGGATGATCCTTTATGCTCCAAGTTACTTCCTGATTAGACCAAGGCATATATCTCGGTATCGCCGGCATAACTGCATTTACTTCCATATGTCGGCGTTGCACACTCTATTTGTCTTGTTGTTCCGTTGTGAACACGCAATAAGACTGATGATCTTCTCTGTAATCATTACGTCCCGTATTTGTCGGGTTTGTTCTTCCATCCTGGACTTGGTTCATCACTTGATGCACCGCGTCTCTCTGATCCGAGTTCTCGTACCTCGGGGGAGGGGGCGGTAACATTAGTTGCTGTGCATTTGCTCCAGCCAATTGCGGTTGACGCTGCTGATGTACTTGGTGGGGTGCCTGAGCCGCTGCGGGGTTACCCATTGCATTTTTCATCCATGCACACTGGCGGGTTGTATGGTTAGCTGGTCTGGATGGGTTTGACGTGTGAAATTTACACGGCTGATCTAACATGGATTCGAATGTGTATTTCGGCCTTTCCTGCCACTGTTTCTTTTGTTCGGGGGTCCATTGCCCTTTTCCTTCATTCCTTGGTGTCCACTGCTGAGGACCATTCTTTTGCCGTTGAGCTGCTCCGTGATTCGGCTGATCTTGCGCTACTGCCGCTACTTGGGCCGAATTGTATCTATAATCCGGTATTTCCTCTCTTCTTCTTCCTCTGAAATCACCGCGCCTGGATGACCCAGCGAAATCTCTTGCATAATGATCCTGTTGCTCGCGGTGATCTGCCGACATTAATTCTGGTTGCGTAGGATCTCCTAATGCGTAGGAGTCCGCTATTCTGATAGTTTCTGCCAATGTGGTCAGCATATCTCTCTGCAAACGTTGCCATAAAACGCTGCCATAACGGCATCCTTGCGCGAACCACGCTATTTCTTGCGATTCTATGACTCCTTCACATGAGTTTCTCAGGTTGCACCACCGAGTTAAAAATTCTCTATCTGTTTCATTCGGCTTCTGCTTGCACATGGCTAACTGTTGTGGCCTGTTTGGCCTCCTGTATGTACTGGTAAAGTTGCTGACAAACATTTCTTCAAAATCCAGCCAACAGTTGATACTGCCGGCTGGTAGATTATTCAGCCAAACTCTAGCTGGTCCTTCCAGCATTTGTGGTACATATCGTACAGCCCATCGTAAGTTTCCACACGCTATTTTTACAGCAGTGGCATAGTCAATCAACCAGTCTTGTGGTTTGGTACTTCCATTGTATGTTTTCGTGCCCCTTGCCAGCTGAAAGTTCGGCACAGGAGGTTCGCTCATGATCCGTGGTCCAAAGCATGCTGGCCCTGGTGGACCCTGTTCTTCCAATAACTCGGACCTGTATAGCCGATCCAGCTTCACCCTTGCATCATTTGATGGCTAATCTCTGTACAGAACTCTGTCATGTATTCCATAACGATTGTTTCCGCCATGAATTGCATATTCCATTTCGGAATAACCATCATTGTATCTCTCATTAATTTGATTGTGGCGAGCTGGCCCTGTTTCTCTTTCCTGCTGGGGTTCATGCCTCGGTTGCGGGTTGAGTGGCCGTTCTCTCCTTACTTCGACCGTGGTGTTGTTCTCATGACTGCCTCTCGCGGGCTCTCTTCTGCCAAGGTCTCCGTCGCCTCGGCTTCCGCCGTCTTTCTCCACACGGCCGTGATTCCTCTCCCCACTGTTACCTCGGCTTGCATTGCCTCTGTTTTCATTTGCCTTTCCGGCCATTGCCGGATCATACGGGACAATCTGCTTGTTCCTCTTTCCCGAGGTTACTGCTCTGTCTCTTCGAGCATTATCTCCTGGTGAAGATGCTGCTGCCACAGACAGAGCTGGTGCTGCTCCTGCCGAATGAACCATTCGCGAGGCCCCCGGCCTCGCCGGGTTTGCTCTGAGCATTTCCTCGTTCTGCTGGTTCGCGATGCGCACCAGCTCGTTTACTCTTTCTTGTTGTTTTTGCCGGGCCTCTCCGGTCAACCCTTCTAACTCTAAAGCTGCGGCATTTGCCGCTCTTAGGTTTCTTGCCGGGGTGCTGTACCTCGGCAAACCTACATCCTCTGATTCTGCTTTATGAGCTTCATGCTCTTTATTGATGTCATCCATGAGGTTCTTCCCTCTCAATCTTAGTTCGTCCACCCGTTCGGGCGCGGCGTCAAGCTTATTTGCTTTGGCATACTCTCCCAGGGTCCTGTTTAAGGACTCCCGCAAGGCCGACACCTTTTTTGCCTCTATCAGCACCTTTTGCCTGGTTTCTTCCAACTCTGCCTGAGCATTTGCCGGGTTAAGTATCGGCGCTACAGGTGTAGTCAAGCTTTCTATGGTCGCCTGAAGAATATTTTCTGGCCTTTCCAGAGGTGGCCCTCTTACCCTTGGTGCCTTTGGGGTGGTGTCTTGCACCTCGGTCGGGTTGGTTGCCGGTGGGATTACCTCGGTGGGCATTGGCGCTGTCTGCCTGTGCGCGCCCTGTACACCGGTGGCGGGTTCTCTTCCTGCTCCGGCAGCCGCTACTCCAGTTTGCACCCCGGCCACGACCATTACCTCGACGCTACCTGCAGGATGTGCTCCAGGCGGATGGCCTGCAGCGTTAAGAGGTGGATCTCCTGCAACAACAACTTGGTGAGGGTAAACACCGGAGATGTCGACGCCGACATAAACCTGGTGCCCGCCCAGGTTGATGAGAACACCATTACGCGGGGGAGCCTTTCCCCTGAAGCTCCCTGCATTGTCGCTGACATAATCACAGAGACCAAATCTCTGGACTAAGCCAGAAACAACGCGCTCGCCAGTCTTGATGAAGTTTCCCGTCCGGATCATAACTCCAGCTAGCACCGCTGCTGGCCCCACGGTGGGCGCCAACTGTCGTGGTGGTGGCACGGCAGATGCCATGGGTAGGCTAAAGTTAGGGGCCAATGGATGCTAGTGGGATCTGGGGAGGGAAGATGTAGTGGATCCTACACACAGAAAGCTAACGCAAAGATCTGTATTTCTCCTTCCTTGAGTTACAAGTGCTCCTTGAGTTGTATACAAGGAGAAAGAGAGAACTTTACCAGCCTAACAGTACCAAGAATCAGTCGATCCCTCCCTCAGGGTCCAAGCCTGCCCTTATAAAGGAGGACCTTGAGTTCCCTTAGGGCTGATGTGGCAAGCATATTCGAGGAATATGCTTGTCCCGATATAGTAGTTCGGCGCCCCCCTTTCCCTGTCGCTCCCCTAATGATGGCAAGGTTCCTGAGGGGCCCTCCTGTGTGCCTCGGGCTTCAGGACTGTCACCTCCGTGACCTCCTTCTGTCTCTCTGTTGCTCTGCCCCTTTGTCCCTAGTGCTTGGCTTCGCTCTGATTCTTCCTAGCCTGCTACTAGAGTTTGACTTTAGGCTTCTCCTTCTCCTGCAAGCTTCGTATCATTCGGCCCTGCCTCACGTAACTTCGGCTTGTTCTTCACCTGCATCAAGATTACTTGGGCTAACCCGGCCGACTTACGCTGTATCTCGGCCGGGTAATGCCTTGCCCTTACCACAAGGGTCCTGTCCTTTCCTATCTCGGCCGATCTCTACAGGATTCGGCCGACTCAGAGTGTAACTCGGAAACTAGACGGGGAACACCCTTTCATCTTTCCCCGTCTTTACCCTATCCAGGGTTACCTCCCCAACAGGCTTACCGTTGGAGCTGGGCGCCTTGCAGTGTAGGGGGCGATCCCGGCCTTCGCGTCAAGATACACCGCCTGGGTAATATTCTTCAGGGCCAGGGTGTAGTCTTGGAGATGCCATTCGGCTAGGGAGGACTTCGTTGGATCGTCCTTACCCGTGTACTCATACATGTAGTGGTCACGGCGGGCCAAGGGCACCAGCCGCCGCCCGAACCAACAGTTGTAGAGATGAATGGTCTGGAGGCCCTTCTTCTTCAAGCCGCGGATGGTCTGTAGCATTTCGTCGATGACCATCCGTTGGTCCAGTGGGAGCTTGACAACCTGGAGCCGACACGGCTCGGGCCGCTCGGCAGAATACCTTGGAAGCGCCACCTCGCCATCTGGAGTCGACTCGCTGACGTAGAACCAGGACTTCTTCCATTCGCTCGCCGCCTTGGCAGGCAGCATCAGGTCGAAGAACGAGGCCTTCGACTTGAGCTGGAATGTTAGACCACCCGTGGCCAGCATCGGGCCGCCTGCTTCTTCGCTGCTGATTCTCCCGTGGAACAGCTCTTGCCACAGAGGGAAGTAGGGCCTGCAGACCAGGTAGCACTCGTAGAATGCCACGAAGATGGCGAGCTGCTCGATACTGTGCGGACCCAGATCCGACGGCTAAATCCCGTAGTGGGCGCAGAAACGCCGGAAGAAGAGGGAAGTGGGAAACCCTAGCCCCCGCTCTAGGTGGCTGGTGAAGCAAATGAATTCTCCCTCGCGCGGGTCCGGAGTCACTTCTCCGGCCATGGGGATGCGCCATCTGCCGGCGCGCAAGATCCCGGCTTCCTCGAAGGACGCCAGTAGCGCCCTGGTGCACTTGGATCTGCCCCATGGTTCGGTGGAGGGGGCCATTGGTTGGAAGATTCGTGGAGGTCGGGGCTCTCTGGTTTGGTGGGATCGCTACGCGGAGTGGGGAACGGCGATGAGCGAGATCGGAGGAAGAACGAAGGAGTTTTTCCCTGTTCGCTTGTCATTCTCCTTATATAGCGGTTGCTACCCGCCAATTTCGGGAGCCGTTGCTACGCGGTGATTACGCTGAAGTTACCGTTGGATTACCCCAACGGCTAGTTTGACCCCAATTGACGGTCCAACTTCATCCATTCGACTCGTCGCTCCACGCGACTCGACGATTCGCCGACCCGATCACTATGACAGTGACTGAGTATTCGCCGACCCATTCGCCGAGCTGCGACACGATTGGTCACCGTTATTGCGACTGGAATAACTAGTTTTTCCTTTATTCAGGAGTTCGCCGCCGATTCGACTGGATGTCCGCGTTGGACCCGCATACTCCGACTGCCAGCGAACGCCTGCGACCAATCAATGACGGCCTTGGGGACTACTGATGGGGATATGCCTACTGGGGTATACTCAGCAGGACGTTTCCTTTTGGCCCAGGCGCCAGCGAGTGGGCCTGCAGGACGGCGACTGGATCAAGATCTGGCGTGGAATGGAGCGACTAGAATTTGAAGGCCCAGAAGCGTAGGTAGGCCTAGTCGGATTAGGTCATAGGATCGCCGAGTCCTTAACTGATTCGGTTGAGATCTGTAAACCCTGGGGAGGTGAGTCTATATAAACCTCCCTAGAGGGCGCGTAGAGGATATGTTCCATCATACACCCAAGCGACTCGCAGCCTAGCCGTCGAGCTCGCCCCATTGTACTCACACCATAATACAATCTAGAAGGAGTAGGTCTTTACCCTCCGAGGGGGAGAACCTGGGTAAACCCTTGTGTCTCATCCCTCATCTCGCACCGCAGATGGCTGGCCGCCCTTGCCCCATGTTCTACTACTCGCTGCCGATTGCAGCATCTGCCGTGGTCATTCCCACGACACTATTCAAAGTATTTGTAATAGTTGAAGCTGGTGGACGACAACCATGAAACGGCGCCATTGACCTTGACGCCATACCGGTGATGATGGAGATCATGTTCGTGCTTGAAGATGGACATCGGAAGCACAAGAAGAAAGGCCATATCATATCACATATTATGAATTGCATGTGATGTTAATCCTTTATGCATCTTGTATTGCTTAGTTAATGATGGTAGCATTAGAAGATGATCCCTCAAGCACACAAATTTCAAGTTTTAAAGTGTTCATCCTTAGTAAGCACCTTTGCTAAAGCTCGTTGTTTCGAAGCACCACGTGATGATCGGGTGTGTTAGATTCTGCAAGTGTATACAACGTGAGCAAGCCAGATTTGCTCATGCGGAAGCTAAGGTTTGATCTTGACGAGCCTAGCATGTATAGAAATGGTCTCGGAACACGGATCACCGAAAGGTAAAGCATGAGTCATATAGTAGATATGATGAACATGTTGATTGTTCGCCATTGAAGCTACATCAACTCTCGTGATGATCGGTTTTGATGTGGTGGATTTGGTTCGTGTGATCACTAAAACAATGTGAGGGATATTGTTTTGAGTGGGAGTTCACCTAGATTAATTTAACTATTAATTAGAACTCAATTGGTCATAAACTTAGTCTAAACTATTGCAAATATGTTGTAGATCGATGGCGGCCCCTACCATCAATTTTAATGCGTTCCTAGAGAAAGAAAAGTTGAAAAACAATGGAAGCAACTTCGCAGATTGGTTCCACAATTTGAGGATTGTCCTCAATGCTGGTAATTTGACCTATGTGCTGGATGTAGGGGTTCGTAGCATGGAAAACAAAAATTTTCTATCGCATACAAACAAACAAGCCAAGATCTATCTACTAGATTGTAGCAACGAGTTGATAGTGGAACTCACCCTCGAAGATTCCAAAGCGGTTAACGAGAGCAGATTCTCGTGGGTGATGTAGTCGTACTCTTTCCGATCTCAAGATCGCGTAGACGATCCTTCCGGCGCCGCGTTCCCGCAGCGCTCCCGCAGTCGGTCACACGTTCGGTACTCGACGAAGACCTTCCTCTCCCTTGTTCCAGCAGGCAGCGGAGGTTGTAGCACTCTCCTCGCGATTCCGGCAGCACAACGGCGTGGTACCGGAAGTAGAGGGAAATCCCGCAGGGCTTCGCCTTAAGCCGGTGCGAGTATGGTGGAGCTTATGAGAGAGGCTATTAGCGGTCTAGTAATTAGACACACCAATTAGAGGGCTCTAAACCAATTAGAAGGCTCTAAACCGAATAGCTCTAAACCGGGGTCTAGATCTAGGGTTTAGTTTAGAGGATAGGAAACTTGTGTGTGTCTAGGAGGAGCCCTGCCCCTCCTTTTATGGGAGGGGGGTCTTGGCGCGCCAGGGGAGGGAGGGAGTCCCTCCCCAACTCGGCCTTGGGCTGGGCGCCGGCCTGGAGGAGTCCAACTCCTCCTCCAGGTTGGTTCCAACTCCTCTTGCTTGTTTCCCACAGTTTCTTGTTTTGGCAGTTTGACTTTCAAACTGGACATTTGACTTTTCTGTTTTAGGATTCAATTTAATCCTATATTTGGGACAGCAAGAACACTTAGTACATGATGCAATCATTCCAATATGTAATGACACATTCATGTACCCCTTCCCCCCCGGAGTGCCGGACAATCCGGAACCTTCTAGAACATTCCCGATGAAAACACCGGAATCATTCCCGAACTCCGAAACGGGACTTTCCTTATATGAATCTTATTCTCCGGACCATTCCGGATCACCTCGTGATATCCCGGATCCCATCCGAGACTCCGAACAACATTCGGTCTCTTTCTCATAATACCATAACTACTCAAACAACGTCGAATCCTTAAGTGTGTCTCCCTACGGTTCGTGAATTATGCGGACATGATCGAGACACTTCTCCGAACAATAACCAATAGAGGAATCTGGAAATTCATATGGCTCCCACATATTTCTACGATTACTTTGCGATCGAATGAACCACTTACATACGATACCAATTTCCCTTTGTCTCACGATATGTTACTTATCCAAGGTTATGATTGTCGGTATCTCTGCATACCTAGTTCAACCTCGTTACTGATAAGTACTCTTTTCTCGTTCCCGTGATATGTGATCCCTTGTGACCAAGTCACATGCTTGCAAGCTAATTGGATGACATTTCACCGAGAGGGCCCAGAGAATATCTATCCGTCATGTGGATGGACAAATCCCACTCTTGATCCATGTGTTTCAACCAATACTTTCCGAACACTCAATGCCACTTTTATAGCCACCCTGTTACGGTGTGGTGTTTGATGACATCAAAGCATCCATCCAGTAAAGGTGATATGCACGATCTCATGGTCGAAGGAATTAGGTTACTATGTATCAGAAAGCATATAGCAATTGAACTATTGAAATGACTTGATCTTTATGCTACGCTTATCTATAGGAGTATGTCCATCACACCATTCTCCTAACGATATGATCCTGTTGTTAATAACATCTCTATGTTCATGATCAGGAAACAATGATCATATATTAACCAACAAGCTAGTTTAACAAGAGGCTTTACTAGGGACTCTTATTTTAGTTTACAAATCACACAAGTATTAATGTTTCCGGTTAATACAATTATAGCATGGTATGTAAACATTTATCATAAGTGTGAAGACATGATAATAACCACTTTATTATTGCCTCTTGGGCATATCTCCAACAGTCTCCCACTTGCACTAGAGTCAATAATCTAGTTTCGAACCTTTGTGTATATAACACCTATGGCTTTCCGGTGTTGTATGTACACGATTGCTAGTGGTCAACTGATCTCCGGATCTGACACTTCCAGGTCCGTGTGTAATTGCATGTCTTTGCGTCTCTACGCATCACTCATTCTCTAATGAGATGGCTTTGTATAAATTTGGTATTTCGGTGTGACCTTTAGCTCTTTGGGGTTAAAACATGTTGATAATATTGTCGCACAATATATCTTCATAGTATTATCCCACTGTGAACTACACCTAGTTTGATAACAAACTTCTTGACTCAAATGCCCTCTTATGCTGCTAAAATAGCAGTCATATACTTAGCCTTTTGTTGTAGTATCTGTCACAATGTCTTAATTTTGGAACTCATCCAAATCCATTATGGAACTCACTTTCCATTATATTGTGCCACCCTTAGTTTAGATTGAGATAAACTTAATTTGTATTTTGTGACAAAGCTAGTATCAATGTAGTACTTTTACAATGAACTAACCATCTATTTGTCACTTCTACAAATATTATACTCTTAGTTCTTTCAAAAAATCATAAGAATATCCTTACTATTGTCCAATGATCATCTTACGAATCATTCTGGTATATGCTCACAACATTTAGAGCATAGGACATATCTGGATTTGTACATATCACAGTACGATTGATATAAATACTCTTTGTGATTTCATACATCAAGTATCAATCTATACTTGATTATTTGTGTCACTTTACCAAATGTCAATACACTTGAATATATCATCAACATTGAACTCATTCAATCCTTTCTGTGCGACAAGAACCTTTTCTTGTAGTTTCTATATTGAACTCATTCAATATCTTGTCTATGTACTTCTGGCACAACCATATTAGCGTCTATTGATGCCAAATATTTGGGTTTTGCCTAAGCCTTTCATCGGGATGAAATTCTTAATATGTGTTAATAAAAGATACATTATTTCCAATCAACAATATGTCTTCCACATAATGTATTAGAAACATGTCTTTAGCGCTCCCACTTAATTTCTTGCAAATGCAAGCATCTTCATTGTCTCTGATGAAATTAAACTCTTTTAACAGTTTCATCATAGTGAAGATTCCAACTCCGCTATGCTCACTCTAACCATTGAAGTTTGCATATGCTTTTAGCATCCTTTGAATTAACAAAACCCTATGGACCGTGTTATGCACATGTCCTAGGTAACGATTCTATTAGAAGAACTTGTTTTGTTTATTCAACTACCATATAACAAATTATATGTAGTGGTTGCTTCATTTATCCGTCTAGACTAAATATCACTTATGAAAGATCGAAATCTTGTCATAGTCAACCTTTGAACATTGTTGTGAACTCTTTCTCAACATGTCGACTATTTCAAAGATGTAAAACATCCATGTCTATTTCTTTATAGATCCAGACACAACTGTAAGGTCTTACACCTTTCTCGAGGGTCCTTCAAGTTCAAAACTTGATTTCTCGTGTATGGAACTATCACGGATTTTATGGCTTCAAGCCATTTTACGGAGTCAGGGCCCATCATCGCTTCTCTGCATGTAGTCGGTTCATTATTCTCAAATAATGATTCAACCCTCAAATCTTGGTATTTGATTGTTTACCCGATCTACTTGTTTCAATAGGAACTTAGATCTCCGTGACCACAACCTTTGAGGCACGTGAGCCATGAGCATTATTGCCGCCTCCGGAACACTTTTCGGCACTGCGCAACTCTGCACATACAGCTAAGGTTCTTTTAACCTTATCAAAGTTCTAATGTCCTCCCACTTAACTTTTCACGAAAAATTTCTTCTCAAAGAAACTTGACGTTCTAAGCAACAAACACTTTTGTCTCCGGTGTTTTATGGAGGAACAGTTTATACAAAGACAGGTTCATCCGACTTTGGTTGCACACATCTTTCTTATGCATAGCATACCAATGTTTAAGAAAGGACAACTTGGGTTTTATCCCAAACCATAACTTTATATGGTGTCATTTCAACGGATTATGATGAAGCTCTTTTCAGTGGAAAAACGGTAATCTCTAAAGCTTTTAATCTTTAAAATACAATGGCAGTTTTATGAATTATACCTTTGATCTTACCATGTCAAACAAGGTTTAATTACATATCTCGAACGCTCCATACTCTTATGGTGTTTCGGGAAATGCAAATCCACGGAACGATTCCTTAAATCTTAGGTATTATGCTAAACTTGTAACTCAAATATCTTCCTTTATGATCTTTATCATAAACTGTTTATATTCTTGTTACAATGATTTTGCACTTCATCTTGAAAGTCTTTGAACTTTTCAAATATTTCATACTTCATCCTTATTAAGTAAATATTCATATATTCACTCAAATTTTCGGAGAAAGCATATGAAGTTGAAATCCATCGCTCTTGACTACACATAACGGACTTCGTACAACAATATGTACAAGTTCCAATAAGCTAGTCATTCGTTCCCTTTTGGCCTATGAACGAAGTTTTAATTATCTCTAGGAAAGTTTCACAAGCGTCATATGATCAAAAATCAGAAGACTCCAAAATTCCATCAACATGGAGTTTCTTCATGTTTTCTTTCAAATATAATTTAAACGGCGATGTCACTTCCTAAGTGATCTTTCAATCAATTTGTCCTTCGACATTTTTAGCACTAGTTTTATGGATGTGATGTCTCCAACGAGATTTGCGAATCATCCATCTTTTATGGATTACGGCAATTATTTGAACAATCCTTTTGTTCTCATAATACCTGATAAAACAAATCTTTGAAGGCAAGCTTTGATGTTTAACAAGCAACACAATAACCCTTTATTTTGTTCTTGATGAACATCATCACATATTCTTTTGCTAGTTACTTAGGCCATTGTAGTTCATGAATTGTGTTGTTTCGTATGACGATTCACACCAACAAATTCAGTATCAAATACTTAAGAACCACATTGTTTAACAAGCAAAGAATATAGCCATAACATGTATATCATCTATATATTTAAACTGAACGATTCTAGTCTTTTCTTTTCTGTCATATATTTATGAGATTCTCTTTCAGTATTTCCTTTTCAGTTTGAAAGAATCTATCAACATCAATAGTGGAGTCATACATATGACATATAGTCCAAAGCGTGTATGGTTAAATACCAATGTCTTTGGACTTGCACTTTGAAGTAGATCACCATCATCAAATGTTTGGTGTTCTTTCAAATTCCTTTCATTAGTAATCTCTTGGTGTAGTAAACATTTTACCTACATCAAATATTCACCCTCATCATGGATTTATCCATGATCAAGCTACTTTTATCTTATAACGGTGAATCATGAGTATAATGTTGCTCTCCAAATCTTTTTGGACGATTAGGACAACTAGTGTCTCCAACCTTTTGCAAATTCTCATCAAATATGAGAACATGACTTTTGCCATATTATACTCTATCATGTTGTAACCAATACTTCGTTTCAGATATCACAATATCTTCCACAAATATGGTTTCTGAAACAACTCTTTCAGATCCTTAGATAACCTTGATATTAGGAGAATCCTTTGAATATCAAGAATCATGGAGACAAACATGATACTTATATACTAACACTTGGAATTGTTACTCTTGATTTAATACTAATTATTAAACTTCATGGAGTAACCGGAACTTACTGAAAGTCTGCAATAGGACTTTTAAACTTTAGATTAACACTTAAAAACAATACGATACCAGTTCGTAAAGTAACTAACCAGAATTCTATAGTTCTATTATCTCAATTATAACTAAGCGCAAGGTGGTAAACGGATGCCAATGACTACAACAACTATGCAAATTCACTTTGATTTAGTTTATGATAAATTGAGTTCTAATTAATAATTAAATTAATCCAGGTGAACTCCCACTCAAAACAATATCCCTCACATTGTTTTAGTGATCACACGAACCAAATCCACCACATCAAAACCGATCATCACGAGAGTTGATGTAGCTTCAATGGCGAACAATCAACATGTTCATCATATCTACTATATGACTCATGCTTTACCTTTCGGTGATCCGTGTTCCTGAGGCCATGTCTGTACATGCTAGGCTCGTCAAGATCAAACCTTAGCTACCGCATAAGCAAATCTGGCTTGCTTACGTTGTATTCACCCGCGGAATCAAAGACACCCGATCATCACGTGGTGCTTCGAAGCAGCAAGCTTTGGCAACGGTGCATACTAAGGGTGAACACTTTAGAACTTGAAATTTATGTGTATGAGGGATCATCTTATAATGCTACCGTCGTCTACTAAGCAATACAAGATGCATAAAGGATTAACATCACATGCAATTCATAATATGTGATATGATATGGCCTTTCTTCTTTGTGCTTTCGATCTCCATCTTCAAGCACGAACATGATCTCCATCATCACCGGCATAGCATCAAGGTCAATGACGCTTCTTCATGGTTGTCGTCCACCAGCTTCAACTATTACAACTATTTTGAATAGACACGCAGGTCTTAACAGAAATTAAAGACAACCATATGGCTCCTGCCGGTTGCCAACTTACAATAAGGAGCATTGCATACATCAAATATAATCACAATCATGGCCATATCACATCACTGCACACCCCTGCAAAACAAAGTTAGACGCCTCTACTTTCTTTGCATATTTTACGTGGCTTGGGGCTTTCAATAAGTGTCGTTCTAACTTACGAACAAGAACCACAACATTGATACTAGCATTGTTGATTACCCGTTGTAAATTGGATCTTAACTATGCTAGGAGAAACAGGCACCCGCAAAGCCACTTATGCAATACAAGTTGCATGTCAAGCGTGGAGCAAGTCTCATGAACGATGTCATGTAAGGTTAGCCCGGGCCGCTTCATCCCAACATACCGCAAGATGCAAAGTACACAAAAAGCAATCTACAATAAAAGCATCAACGCCCACAATGACCATTGTGTTCTACTCGTGCAACAAATCTACATATAGACACGGCTCTGATACCACTGTAGGGGTTCGTAGCATGGAAAACAAAAATTTTCTATCGCATACAAACAAACAAGCCAAGATCTATCTACTAGATTGTAGCAACGAGTTGATAGTGGAACTCACCCTCGAAGATTCCAAAGCGGTTAACGAGAGCAGATTCTCGTGGGTGATGTAGTCGTACTCTTTCCGATCTCAAGATCGCGTAGACGATCCTTCCGGCGCCGCGTTCCCGCAGCGCTCCCGCAGTCGGTCACACGTTCGGTACTCGACGAAGACCTTCCTCTCCCTTGTTCCAGCAGGCAGCGGAGGTTGTAGCACTCTCCTCGCGATTCCGGCAGCACAACGGCGTGGTACCGGAAGTAGAGGGAAATCCCGCAGGGCTTCGCCTTAAGCCGGTGCGAGTATGGTGGAGCTTATGAGAGAGGCTATTAGCGGTCTAGTAATTAGACACACCAATTAGAGGGCTCTAAACCAATTAGAAGGCTCTAAACCGAATAGCTCTAAACCGGGGTCTAGATCTAGGGTTTAGTTTAGAGGATAGGAAACTTGTGTGTGTCTAGGAGGAGCCCTGCCCCTCCTTTTATGGGAGGGGGGTCTTGGCGCGCCAGGGGAGGGAGGGAGTCCCTCCCCAACTCGGCCTTGGGCTGGGCGCCGGCCTGGAGGAGTCCAACTCCTCCTCCAGGTTGGTTCCAACTCCTCTTGCTTGTTTCCCACAGTTTCTTGTTTTGGCAGTTTGACTTTCAAACTGGACATTTGACTTTTCTGTTTTAGGATTCAATTTAATCCTATATTTGGGACAGCAAGAACACTTAGTACATGATGCAATCATTCCAATATGTAATGACACATTCATGTACCCCTTCCCCCCCGGAGTGCCGGACAATCCGGAACCTTCTAGAACATTCCCGATGAAAACACCGGAATCATTCCCGAACTCCGAAACGGGACTTTCCTTATATGAATCTTATTCTCCGGACCATTCCGGATCACCTCGTGATATCCCGGATCCCATCCGAGACTCCGAACAACATTCGGTCTCTTTCTCATAATACCATAACTACTCAAACAACGTCGAATCCTTAAGTGTGTCTCCCTACGGTTCGTGAATTATGCGGACATGATCGAGACACTTCTCCGAACAATAACCAATAGAGGAATCTGGAAATTCATATGGCTCCCACATATTTCTACGATTACTTTGCGATCGAATGAACCACTTACATACGATACCAATTTCCCTTTGTCTCACGATATGTTACTTATCCAAGGTTATGATTGTCGGTATCTCTGCATACCTAGTTCAACCTCGTTACTGATAAGTACTCTTTTCTCGTTCCCGTGATATGTGATCCCTTGTGACCAAGTCACATGCTTGCAAGCTAATTGGATGACATTTCACCGAGAGGGCCCAGAGAATATCTATCCGTCATGTGGATGGACAAATCCCACTCTTGATCCATGTGTTTCAACCAATACTTTCCGAACACTCAATGCCACTTTTATAGCCACCCTGTTACGGTGTGGTGTTTGATGACATCAAAGCATCCATCCAGTAAAGGTGATATGCACGATCTCATGGTCGAAGGAATTAGGTTACTATGTATCAGAAAGCATATAGCAATTGAACTATTGAAATGACTTGATCTTTATGCTACGCTTATCTATAGGAGTATGTCCATCACACCATTCTCCTAACGATATGATCCTGTTGTTAATAACATCTCTATGTTCATGATCAGGAAACAATGATCATATATTAACCAACAAGCTAGTTTAACAAGAGGCTTTACTAGGGACTCTTATTTTAGTTTACAAATCACACAAGTATTAATGTTTCCGGTTAATACAATTATAGCATGGTATGTAAACATTTATCATAAGTGTGAAGACATGATAATAACCACTTTATTATTGCCTCTTGGGCATATCTCCAACACTGGATGCACCGCTGGGTGACCCGCCTGCAGCTACTGCTACCGATGAAGTAAAGAATGTTTACCTTACTCGGAAGAATCAGTACTCCATAGTTCAGTGTGCTATCTTGTATGGTTTGGAATCGGAGCTTCAGAAAAGGTTTGAGAACCATGACCCACATGATATTGTCCGTGAATACAAAATGATATTTGAGGCTCACGCGGCGGTTGAGAGTTATGAGGCTTCTGAAAAGTTCTTTAACTGCAAGATGGAAGAGGGCAGCTCCGTCAGTGAGCATGTGCTTAAGATGTCTGGGCACACAAACAAACTCCAAAGTTTGGGTATAGTGATTCCTAATTCTTTGGGGATTCACCGTGTCCTCCAATCACTACCACCAAGTTACAAGAACTTTGTGATGAACTACAATATGCAAAACATGGACAAGACGTTGCCAGAACTCTTCTCCATGTTGAAATCTGCAGAAGTGGAGATCAAGAAAGATCACCAAGTGTTGTTGGTCAATAAGACCACCAAATTCAAGAAAGGCAAGTCTAAGCAAAAGGGAAACTTCAAGAAGGGCGGTAAGAAAGTTACCGTGCTGGCAAAGAAGACCAAGGCTAGGCCTAAGCCTGACACTGAGTGCTTTTGCTGCAAGGGAGAAGGTCACTGGAAGCGGAATTGCCCAAAGTACCTGGCAGATTTTAAGAACGGCAACATCAAGAAGAAAGGTATATCCGATATACATGTTATTGATGTGTATCTCACTAGTACTCGTAGTAGTGCCTGGGTATTTGATACTGGTTTGGTTGGTCATATTTGTAACTTGAAACAGGTGCTGCAGAATAAACGGAAGCTACGAAGAACGAGGTGACGATGCGCGTTGGAAATGGATCAAAGGTTGATGTGATCGCGGTCGGCACGCTACCTCTTCATTTACCATCGGGATTAGTTTTATACTTAAATAATTTTTATTTGGTGCCTGCATTGAGCATGAACATTATATCTGGATTTTGTTTATTGTGAGACGGTTACTTGTTTAAGTCCGAGAATAATGGTTGTTCGATTTATATGAGTAATATGTTTTATGCACATGCACCTTTGATAGATGGTCTATTCTTATTGAATCTCGATAGTGGAAATACACATATTAATAACATTGAAGCTAAACGTTTGAAATTGAGCGATAACTCGACCTATATGTGGCACTGTCATCTTGGTCATATTGGAGTGAAGCGTATGAAGAAACTCCATTTCGATGGACTTCTTGAATCACTTGAAAGATGCGAAGCATGTCTGATGGGTAGAATGACTAAGACTCCATTTTCTGGGATGATGGAGCGAGCTACGGACTTATTGGAAATCATACATACCGATGTGTGTGGCCCAATGAGTGTAGCATCGCGTGGTGGTTATCGTTATGTTCTTACCTTCAAGGATGACTTGAGTAGATATGGGTATATCTATTTCATGAAACATAAGTCCAAAACTTTCGAGAAGTTTAAGGAATTTCAAAGTGAGGTTGAGAATCAACGTAACAAGAAGATTAAATTTCTACGATCTGATCGTGGAGGTAAATATCCAAGTTACGAGTTTGGCGAGCATTTAAAGAAATGCGGAATACTTTCACAATTGACACCACCGGGAACACCACAGCGTAATGGTGTGTCCGAACGTCGTAATCGAACTCTCTTAGATATGGTTCGTTCTATGATGTCACTTACAGATTTACCGCTATCATTTTGGGGTTATGCATTAGAAACAGCTGCATTCACTTTAAATAGGGCACCATCTAAATCCGTTGAAACGACACCGTATGAATTATGGTTTGGGAAGAAACCTAAATTGTCGTTCCTTAAAGTTTGGGGTTGCGAAGCTTATGTAAAGAAGTTACAGCCGGACAAACTTGAACCCAAAGTAGAAAAATGCGTCTTCATAGGATACCCGAAGGAAACTATTGGGTATAACTTCTATCATAGATCCGAGGGCAAAATCTTCGTTGCTAAGAATGGATCCTTTCTAGAGAAGGAATTTCTCTCGAAAGAAGTGACTGGAAGGAAAGTAGAACTCGAAGAGGTTGTTGAACCTTCTCTCGAACTTGAGAGTAGCGCAGCACCGGAAGTAGTTCCTGTGGCGCCTACACCAATAAGAGAGGAAGCTAATGATGATGATCATGAAACTTCGGTTGAAGTTGCTACAGAACCTTGCAGGTCAACGAGAACTCGTACCACTCCTGATTGGTATGATCCCGTTATGAGTGTCATGTTGGTGGACAACACCGATAACCCTGCGACATATGAGGAAGCGATGATGAGCCCAGATTCCAATAAATGGCAAGATGCCATGAAATCCGAGATTGGAGCCATGTACGAAAACCAAGTATGGACTTTGGTGGACTTACCGGATGGCCGGAAGGCTGTCGAGAACAAATGGATTTTCAAGAAGAAAACATATGTTGATGGTAATGTTACTGTCTATAAAGCTCGACTTGTCGCAAAAGGGTTTCAACAAATTCAAGGATTTGACTACGATGAGACTTTCTCACCGGTAGCAAAGCTAAAGTCTGTGAGGATTTTGTTAGTAATCGCTACATATTATGATTATGAGATATGGCAGATGGATGTCAAAACGGCGTTCCTCAATGGAGACATTGATGAAGAGTTGTATATGATGCAACCCAAAGGTTTTGTCGATCCTAAAGATGCTAACAAGGTATGCAAACTTCAACGGTCCATATATGGATTGAAGCAAGCATCCCGAAGTTGGAATCAACATTTTGATAAGGTAATCAAAAGCTTTGGTTTTATACAAACTTATGGAGAAGCTTGTATTTACAAGAAAGTGAGTGGGAGCTCTGTAGCATTCTTAATACTATATGTAGATGACATATTGTTGATGGGGAATGATGTAGACCTTCTTAATAGTGTCAAGGATTATTTGAATAATAGTTTTTCAATGAAAGATCTTGGCAAAGCATCTTACATATTAGGCATAAAGATTTATAGAGATAGATCGAGACGTCTAATATCATTGTCACAAAGTACATATTTGGACAAAGTTCTAAAGAGGTTTGGAATGGAAGATAGCAAGAAAGGTTTGGAATGGAAGATAGCAAGAAAGGTTCGGAATGGAAGATAGCAATACGACCTTGAGTAAAACTCAAAGTCCAACAACGGCAGAAGATAGAGAAAGGATGAGTAAGACTCCCTATGCCTCAGCCATAGGATATCTAATGTATGCCATTCTATGTACTAGACCCGACATTGCATATGCTGTTAGTTTGACTAGCAGATATCAAAGTGATCCAGGAGTCGATCATTGCACAGCGGTCAAAAACATCCTTAAGTACTTGAGAAGAACTAAGGATATGGTTATTTCTTATGGAGGTGATGAATAGCTCATTGTTAATGGTTACACTGATGCTAGTTGGAACACCGATCCGGATGATTCTAAATCTCAATCTGGATACGTATTTACTTTGAACGGTGCAGCAGTTAGATGGAGGAGTGCAAAGCAAAGCGTTGTGGCGAGATCTTCAACTGAATCAGAATACATAGCTGCTTTGGAGGCTTCACAAGAAGCAATATGGATAGAGGAGTTCATTACAGATCTCGGTGTGGTTCCAAGTGTGCTGGACCCAATGTCTATCTACTGTGATAACATGGGATCCATAGCCAACGGGCAAGAACCAAGGTCACACAAGAAGCTGAAGCACATCAAGTTATGTTTTCACGCTATTCGAGAACATGTCCAAGATGGTGACATAAAGATTTGCAAAGTACACACAGATCTGAATGTGGCGGATCCGTTGACTAAACCTCTCCCGAGGGCAAAACATGACCAACACCAAACTGCCATGGGTGTTCGATATATTACCATGTAATCTAGATTAGTTGAATCTAGTGCAAGTGGGAGACTATTGGAGATATACCCTAGAGGCAATAATAAATATAGTTATTATTATATCTTTGTGTTTATGATAAATATTTGCATTCATGCTATAACAGTATTAAAAGGAAACATTAATACTTGTGTGATTTGTAAACTAATAGATGATTGTGGTTTCCCTATCATGAACATTGAGATGTTGTTGACAACAAGATCATATCATTAGGAGAATGGTATGATGGACATACTCCTATAGATAAGCGTAGCATAAAGATCAAGTCATTTTAATAGCTCAATTGCTATAAGCTTTCTGATACATAGTAACCTAATTCCTTCGACCATGAGATCATGCTAATCACCATCACCGGAAGGATGCTTTGATGACATCAAACACCACACCGTAACTGGGTGGCTATAAAGGTGGCATTGAGTGTTCGGAAAGTATGGGTTGAGGCACATGGATCAAGAGTGGGATTTGTCCATCCATATGACGGATAGATATACTCTAGGCCCTCTTGGTGGAATGTCATCCAATTGGCTTGAAAGCATGTGACTGGCTCACAAGGGATCACATACCACAGGAACGAGAAAAGAGTACTTATCAGTAACGAGGTTGAACTAGGTATGCAGAGATGCCGACGATCAAAACCTCGGATAAGTAAACTATCGTGAGACAAAGGGAAATTGGTATAGTATGTAAGTGGTTCATTCGATCGCAAAGTAATCGTAGAAATATGTGGGAGCCATATGAATTTCCAGATTCCTCTATTGGTTATTGATCGGAGAAGTGTCTCGGTCATGTCCGCATAATTCACGAACCGTAGGGAGACACACTTAAGGATTCGATGTTGTTGAGTAGTTATGGAATGATGAGTAAGAGACTGAATGTTGTTTGGAGTCTCGGATGGGATCCGGGATATCACGAGGAGATCCGAAATGGTCCGAAGAATAAGATTCATATAAGGAAAGTCCTATTTCGGAGTTGGGGAATGATTCCGGTGTTTTCACCAGGAATGTTCTAGAAGGGTCCGGAAGGTCCGGCACTCTGGAGGGGAAGGGTACATGAATGTGTCATGACAATATCGAATGGTTGCATCATGTACTAGGTCACTTGGCTGGGCAAAATAAAGAGAGAAATCAAATACAAGTTTGAAAGTCAAACGCCAATTTGAAAAGTCAAACGGCAAGTTTGCTTGGTGGAGGGAGAGTAGGAAACCTACTTGGGAAGGAAGTCCCCTCCCTCAACCCGCCGGCCAAGGAGGCCGAGTTGGGGTAGGACTCCCTCCTCCCAACCGGCCACCCTCCACCTATCTAAGGAGGGGTAGGGCGCCCCCTACCCCTCACACACCCAAAACCCTAGCCCCAAGCCGCCGGCGCCACCACCTCCTTGTGCCGCCGCCTAGGGCACCTCCAACTCGCCGAGTTGGGGCTTCCCCAAGCCCTAGATGCCGGACAAGCCCTCCCCTTTGTGCCCTCTAAACCCTAGATCACCAAGGCCTCTCTCATACTCCACCATACTCGCTCCGGCTTAAGGCGAAGCCCTGCGAGATCTCCCCTCTACTTCCGACACCATGCCGTCGTGCTGCCGGAATCGCGAGGAGAGTTCTACAACCTCCGTTGCCTGCTGGAACAAGGGAGAGGAAGGTCTTCATAGAGTACCGAACGTGTGACCGACTGCGGAAGCGCTGCCGGAACGCAGCGTCGGAAGGATCGTCTACGTGATCTTGAGATCGGCAAGAGTACGACTACATCACCCACGAGAATCTGCTCTCGTTAACTGCTTTGGAATCTTCGAGGGTGAGTTCCTCTATCGACTTGTTGCTACAATCTAGTAGATAGATCTTGGCCTGTTTGTTTGCATGCGGTAGAAATTTTTTGTTTTCCATGCTACGAACCCCTGCAATGCCTCTCTCATAAACTAGCTCGTTGATTAACAAGATGATCAAGGTTTCCTGATCATGGACATTTGATGTTGTTAATAACAGGATCACAATATTAGTGTAATGGTGTGATGAACATTCATCCGAAGTATAGCATTACGATCAAAGTCATTGAGTTTATATTGCTATAATAACTTACAAAGTAATCGTAAATCCTTAGACCATGAGATCATGTCAATCACTAACACCGGAAGAGTTTCTTGATAACATCAACGTCACACCGTAACAGGGTGATTATAAAGATGGGTTCAGAACTAATAAAGTGTTATGTTGAGGCCCATGGATCGAGAGTGGAATTTGTTCATCCCGATGACGGATAGATATACTCTGGGCCCTCTCGGTGATATCACATTAGTTAGATTGCAAGCAAGTGATTTGATCACTAGAATGTTATATCACGGGAACGAGAAAAGAGTGCATGTCAGTTACGAGATCAAACTAGGTATGGAGATACCGATGATCGAATCTCGGACATGTAATATATCGCGAAACAAAGGGATTAAGATACTAGCGTAAAAGGTTCCGACGATCACAAGAAAGTCATCGTTGATTGTGTGGGAGTCAGTATGGGTCTCCAGATACCGCTTCTGATTATTGATCCGAGAGGGGTCTCGATCATGTCCGCATTATTCACGAACCATAGGGTGACACACTTAAGAGACACCGACATCCAATTGGAGCAATAGTTTCATGCCGGAAAGAATAATAAGCGCAGGAATTTATTTCACTAGATACCGAAACAGGTTTTCGGGTGAAATTGCAGAAAGTGTTTTTGCATGTGAAATAGAATTATAGCAAGGGGTTAGATGTGAATGTTTGTCATTAAAGTAATTGACAAAATTCTGAATAAATAAAAAGAGTTTTATTTAATGAGAGTTTGCATTAAATTTGGTGGAAATTTAATGGCAAGTTTGAGTGGGATTTTGAGTGGAGGGAAATGAAGAGGTTTTTGTGAGTGGAGTGTCCACCCACATGAATGAAGGAGGGGAGGGGGCAGCCCCCATGACCGGTGACCACCCCCTTGGGTGCCCCCCTCCTCCTATGAAAGGCACCCCTCTCCCTCACTTCTCACTCACACCTCCTCGTGAAGGATCTCTCTCCCCCTCTAGAATTTATCCCCCATGGTCTTGGACTAGCGAGATACATGTTCCCGGTGTCTATTCGGAAAGAAAGAGATGTGCTTCCGCTGCATCGCTGGAGCGAGGAGGCGGAGGTTGCTCGGTGCCTCGGACGTGTGTGGGAGCACGGATACGCTGCTGATTTGCGGCGCTAGGACTTCCTCTCGATCTTGAGATCAGCAAGATATCGTCTACATCAACCACGAGTTTAACTCGTTAAGCTTTGTCGGTCTTCAAGGGTATGTTCTCTATGGATATACATCTGCCCGTTGTTTGTATCTAGTAGATAGATCTTGGTACATAATTGTTCCCATCATAGGAAATTTTTTATTTTCTATGCTACGAACCCTACAACGCGCGCCCTTAAAAATGATGAACACAAAGGACGATCACGGGGCACCGAAGGATCCAAGCCATGGACAGTTGTGTTTCCCGAGGAAAGGAAGAGATTTCCTGATAAAAGCCATTAAAGGAGGAAGGAAAGGGAGGCAGCTGACAAAGCGGCTATTGAGGCTGAGAAAGCTGCTGCTGCAGACCGGCTGCATAATGTAGAAGAGGTATTAAAGCGACATCAGGATCAAATCGAAAGACTTAGCCAGCAAGGTTGAAATAACATTTTATAATCCCTAGTGTTTTGTGTGTTAGATAAAAATATCAAGGATTATTTAATGTGTGTTGAAGTGTTGCAGCTCTCTTTGAGAAAAAGGGAAAAGGATTCTGCCCCTTGACGAAGAACCAACTCGCTGATATTTTCACGAAGAATCAAGGTGATATTTCCCTATCCTTTGTGAGCACGAAGAACCAACTCGCTGATATTTTCACGAACCCCCTTGACGAAGCAAGATTTTGTTATTTGAGGAATGAGCTAAATATCATAGATTCAAGGAGCTTGGCTTGATTACTCTTGCACACTCACTTACTCTTATTCATGTATTTGGTTTAGATGCGGGCGTAGACATAGGGGGAGTGTGGTCCTAATTGATTGGGCCAACCCTCCCCCCATAATGCTGAAAGCAAGTAAAATCATTTCCCTTAATATCATTTTGTGATACGTGGGTCATCGATGAGCATTGGTTTTGAACTCAAGATACATCTTCGCGGTGTCATGCCATGCACTCCAACATGGTGGCTTTGGCCACCGCCCTCTTCCTCGAGAAGAGTTGGTTTCTCATGGGTCTCATTGGATTTTCTTGCATATCTCATGTTCTTATGGAAAACACACTCAAATTTGGCTTTTGGTTGATTTGATTCTTGCAACTTCAGGGGCGTTAGCATCGCTCTTCTTCCTTTTTGGCGTTTCGATGCCAAAGGGGGAGAAGTAGTTCTATTAGGTATCGTGGATTTGCAAGGGTCGGGCGCAAGCATTTTTCTTTTAGTCATTTTATTTGCTTGCTTATGCCTTTTTTAGCGCGAACTTATTTGCTATTGGTGTTTGATTATGTAAGACTATGTCGTGCTCCACTATGTTTGGTATTCATGGAATTCTGGATTTATCTATTGTGGATCTCATGGAATTATGGAATTATGGAGCATATTTGATGGCATATGGATTCATGGGACTATCTATGTATGCATCAGTATTGTTGGGATGTGCTTGGAGGCTATCAAACAAACTATGTTCTTTGGCTATATTCTCATCCCAGTGGTATGACCTTGTTTCCCAAACCACCTTGTTTCAATTATCTTTGTTATGGAAGTTGTGTTCTCTCTAGTGTGTGTATTTGTATTCAAATGCAAATTTTAATATGCACACATCTAGGGGGAGCATCTTTCATTATTTAAGGTGGCATTAGCCGGTTTCATTGCAAATCCTAATATTGTCATCTAACACCAAAAAGGGGGAGATTGAAAGAACATTTTATAATCCCTAGTGTTTTGTGTGTTAGATAACAATATCAAGGATTATTTAATGTGTGTTGAAGTGTTGCAGCTCTCTTTGAGAAAAAGGGAAAGGGATTCTGCCTTTGGGGGCGGATAATCCGCCCCCACCAGGGGCGGATAATCTGCCCCTCCCTCTTCCCAAGAAGGCGCAAGCCCCGGAAGGGGGGGCGGAGTTTTGGCCGGATTTTCCGGCCCCGCCGGATAATCCGCCCCTCAGGGGGGCGGATAGTACGCCCCCATGCTCATCGCCAAGGCACAAGCCCCAGAGAGGGGGCGGAGTGTTGGCCGGACTTTCCGGTCTGGCCGGATAATCCGCCCCTGGAGGGGCCGGATTATCCCCCCCCCAAGATCTTCACCAAGTTTTGCAGGCGCCAGCCCCAGAGAGGGGGCGGAGTTTCCCCCGAGAATCCGCCCTGGGGGCGGAGTTTTCCCAGGGGGAGGATAATCCGCCCCAAAGTTGTGCAACGGCCAGATCTGGGGAGGGGGTATTTAAGCCAGCCTTCCCCCTCCTGCAAGATCTCTTGATTCATTCGAAAAAGACGAGATCTGATCTGCAAACTTCATCCAAGAGAGCTCCACCTAGATCCACCCAAAGGCCCGTTCCCTTGGGGAATCGAAGGAGGAGAACTCGATCTTCATCATCAGCAATCAAGTGCTTCATCTCCTCTCCATTCATTTGGAGAACCCCCGATCTAGTATTTCTTGCAAATACCTAGATCCTTGTTTTCATTTATATTGATAAACCTTGTTCTTGTGGCATCTTGTTGTCATCTCGGGAGCCCCTAATTCGGTTGTGGGTGTGTGCCCCGATAGTGTTGTAAAAGGCACCGGTTCCCGCCTCGAAGGGATCCAATAGTGGAGAAGGTGGATCAGGCCTCTCGTGGCGAGATCCATCGGAGAATAGGGTGAGGCCTATTGTGGCGTGGTGGTCTTAGAACCGCCCACCCCTCCAACGCAGATGTACTTCCATTAACAAGGAAGGAACTGCGGTAAAACAAATCCTTGTGTCTCTGCGTGCTCCACTACGGTTTCCTCGCTCCTCTTTTTACGTGCTTAGTAGTTAGGGTTGCATATAGGGAAATTCTTGTAGTTGCATATCTAGAGAATTTACTTTGTGTCAAGCCTAAAATTGAAAAAGTATTAAAAATTGGTTAGCACCTATTCACCCCCCCTCTAGGTGCCCATACGATCCATTTCAAAGGTAGCGGCCAATCTCAGCGGTACCTGATAGAACCTGCATTCGATGCTACCGGCGCCCCATCGAATAAGAAAAGCAGCGTCGCTTCCACGCAGCTCTAGGATGATGGTGATGATGATGCATGATGGCTCCGGAACATCGTTACCCAGTGGATGATATCACACAGAGAACACCTTGTGAGTTAAAGGTGAGAGTTGCTAACTTAAGGTTGACGGCGGCGCTCGGCATGGCCCTACCAATTGGACCTAAACCAACTTGACATTGCAAACCTGTTCCAAAAGGGTACGCTGTCATTACGGTGGATCAAGTCATGCCAGATTATGAGGAGCTGAAGCTGGACTACCCCACAGGTGAAGATGGGGAGCTGACTGAACTAGGAGTAGTAAAAAGGGGGATTGTTGTTTGGCCAAAGGAGCACACCCATCTTCCAAATTATGTGCCGCCAAGGCCACCCACTCCTCAGATCAGCAACAATCCACCTTCTCTGCCACATGACCATTCTCCAGCGCAACCTTCACCTTCGCCGCCACATTACCATTCTCCAGTGAAACCGTCTCCATCGCCGTCGCAGCCGTCTCCACCGCCGCCATCTCCCAAGCGGAAAAGGGGTCGTACGACTACGAGGGGCAGCAGCAGCAAGAGGTTCATATCACCGAAACATAAGATATCGCCCCCCCCCAAAAGTACCCCATGCAAATATAGATTTCAGTATCCCCCGACCTAGGGAGATGACAAACGAGCAACTTGATGCGGCCTCAGAAGCCAGTTATCAAAAGTGGAAGATTGACATAGCTAACAAGAAGAAGCCGATAGAGCCAATCTTTCCGCGCACCGAAGAAGATGTAGCACAGGCAATAGCCCAGGTGAAGCTCATGGCCGTGTACCCGCCGCCGCTACCAGAAGACTATGACCGCTCTATTCGCAAGTCGGCTGAGGCAAAAGAACAACGGTTGCAGAGTATCATCTCCAGTGGAAAATCAAGCGAGAAATCAGTTGCCCAGCTCGGAGAACAGAAAAATCAATCGTGCCCCCCGCTACAAGTGTATTCTGATTCTGAGGTACGGTTGAGGAGAGCTGCGGCCGAGTAGAGGTATGATTCGGAAACTGATCCGAAGTTAGTAGAGTTGTACGGAGAAGCGGCAGCGGCTCAAGGCATGTCTATTCGTAGGTACTTAAACCATATAAATGAATTCTCTGACATAGCATACAAGTATCGGCACGGGCACCCTCTCGTCAAACCTGAGTTAGTCAAGGAGCTACCAACAAAAATGCGAAGATTGCATATCTGGTACATGCGACAATCTGCTGCTAACGAAAACTGGATCAACATTGCACATAGAAACGAGCATTATGGGCATGGAGATGACGTGGTAATGATTGAATTTGAAGAATTATTTCACTTATACCAACAAGATGCCCTCGACAAATCTATCATGAGTGCCTATTGTTTGTAAGTATTATTAATTTATGTAATTAAGTCTTTCTAGCTCAGCTATCGTTCATTGCATCTATAATCTTACTCATCACTATATTTATTTTGCAGAAGAGGACAACTCTATGACATTGGGTTCATTGACCCAAATATCATTTATAAAAAAATTCTCCACCTGAGACCTGAGGTGACAGAGAACAACTTGGTACAAGCGTTAAGGTTTCACGAGATCAAAAGGGAAATACTATTTCCTTACCACTACGAGTGAGTGTTACTGTCGTGTACACATTATATTTTTCTTACTCGATGTTAAGTGTATAATTGATTCGTTATGCGTGCATAGCTTCCACTATATCCTGCTAATCATTAAGCCCGACGATGGAATAGTAAAAGTCATGGACTCGAAACGCAGACCTCGATGAGTGGGCGGACATTCAAGCATGCCTCCAGAGGTAATTTCAATCATTATGTCACTATATCGGCTCTATTTCCTCGCTGATAGCAAGTGATTAATATAGAACTCCGTTATTCATCTTCTTTGTCGGGCAGGGCTTGGAAACGGTTCACCGCCAAGGCTGTTGGCGTTTGGAAGCTAGAGATAAAATTTCAACAACTTAATGTAAGTAGTACTAGCTAGATCCCCGCATCTCTTTGATTCTAGTTTCAATACCATTATCATGCTTGATTATTATTTTGATTGAACTATATATGTTCTCGTAAAGTGCTTGAGGCAAGAACCCATGAATAACTTATGTGGCTACTATGTATGCGAGTTCATTCGCCAGACGACTAAATATACTGCCGCAAAGAGGGACTTAAAAAAATTTAAGTACGATAAACAATATTCACAACTTTAGTTTATTACCATAAATTGTGTTCATTTTCATTATTTCATATATATTGACCCCTTCTTTAAATTATATTAGGTCGAACGGTTACGGGACGGTCTTCTACTACAAGAACGCATACGAGGTCGAGGTCCTAGATCCGAATGGAGAATACTATTCCGAATGGAGAATACTATTCCCCGCCGGTAGATATGCAAGTGTGATATGCTTTGATTCATAGATGCCGAGGTCCTAGATCTGAATGGAGAATACTATTCTCCGCCGGTAGATATGCAAGTGTGATATGCTTTGTAATGTGCATGTAATAACTCGTGGTGCGTACATTTTGTAATATGTTCGACAACGCACATTGGATGAGATGGTGTAATATATTCGCGACGATGATGTGCACTATATAGTTGTTCCTTCATTGTTATATGTAGTATTAATTGTGTCATCAAATTTAGCGCAAAACACAAATTAAAAAAAAATTCCAAAACAAATAAATGAAAAATAGCAGGAAACGGATCTTGCCGCGGCACAAAAACGGGCCGTTTTCCTGCCGCGGCAGGGGAGCAATAGCCCCGGTTCCTATTAAAAACCGGGACCTTTGCCTGCTAGGCCCCTCGCTCGCCAGCCGCCCACGTGGAGCACCATTAGCCGCGGTTCGGGGCAGAACCGGGGCTAGCAATAGCCTCGGGTCCAGAACCGGGGCTAATGGCCCATACGACCCGGGGCTATAGGCCTCTTTTCCACCAGTGGTCTACCGCCAAAGATTCTCCGGTTAGGCTTAAACCTCTCGGTTTAGCGGTGGATACGACTATGATTGTGCAGAGGGCATAGTTGTTGTTGAGCTCTCGATCGCGTGCTTGGTGCCGATAAATTAGCGGCGAGGACATTGATGACGAAGCTGAGCGCGTCCGTACAGATGAATCTATCGGATGTGATCCGACGCCGCTTGATGATGAGGGATCCGAAGTAGATCTTCTTGCTGAAAGTCGACAAATTGTAGATCACAGGTGATGGGACCGCACGATCAGCGTCCCTGATTCCCACAGACGACGCCAATTGACGAGGTTCTATCTCGTCAATGCCCATTGTTATGAGCTTGGGTTTTGGAGAAGATGGGGGTACTGGAGATCGCGAAACGGTTAACAGACAAGCAACCAGGGGACACAAGATTTACCCAGGTTCAGGCCCCTGGAGGGAAAAACCTACTCCTACTTGTCTGTTCTTGATTACGGCGGAACCAAAAAGTACAAGGGTGCGCAGATGCAATCTGGCGTGGTGGTGTGTATGCGGTGAGAAGTATATATATGTAGATCTGTCTATTGCGTGTGTGCCCTCCTTGTTGGATCCTCCTAGCCTTTATATATGGGGAGGCTAGGTCTCGGGTGCCAATACGAGTTGGTTACAAGTTGTATTCAAACTCTAATCTTGAGGTTCCCTTGTCTTGTGCGCTTGGGAGTCCATGTCCATATGGGCTTCATAGCATCCAAATCATCATAGGCATCATGGACCCTGCCAGGCCATCGAGTGGGCCTTCCGTCGGGCTGGACCAAATATGCTAACATCGGGTACCCGTAGGGCATATCCATGTCAATAGTTCCTTTATTCCTGGATGTATGATCACTGATAATGCACTATTGGTGCATTTAAACACATTCATGGTATCAAACATGAGAAAATCCTACAAAATGTATATTTTCTTATAAACTTGACATCTGAAAGGTATATGATATAGTTTCTTAGTCATTCTTGAGGCAAGTGATGCAAAAGCTAGGTCCTAAGTCGATGAGATATGGTGAGATATGCTGTAAAATTCAATAGAACCCTCTTGGATTCATTTGCACCCTAGATGTGGGCCACCGCAAGGTGATCCACTCTCTTCATTTTTATTTATTTTTGTTATTGATGGTTTATCGCAGCATTTGAGTAAGGAAATCGATGCAAATAAGCTATCTCCGATCAAAGTATGTCGACATGCACCATGGGACTCATTTATGTGGATTCTATGTATGTGATTACATTCGCGAGTTGACCAGTAAGCGGAAAGTTGATTCACATTATATTCACGGTTTGCAGGAGAATCTAAAGCCAGAACAGCGCATACGAGCAATTCAAGAGGAACTGGTGGGATTTCTGATGAAGGTCATTGATAAAAAAAGAGAGAACATTATGTGGAGTACGATGAACTCTGTATGCTTTAGTGATCTCCATGTAATTGATATGATATATCATCAATGACCATGTAATTTCAAGCATTCCCTTTCTTTTGATATGATCGAATATGGTATATATATATGTATGCTCGCAAGGATCGAATATTAATTATATATATGCATCACCGTGTACTGTGTATGTAGTAGCATAGAATAAGTGTACGAAATATGTTTGAAATTATAGTGAAACACAAATCGAAAAAGGAACGAATGAAAACACAGAATCTCTGCCATGGCAGAGAAAGACACGAATCTCTGCCGCGGCAGAAACCAGTATAGTCCCGGGTGGTGTTATGGCCGGGACTAGAGAGGTTCCGTCCCCCCGCCTCGCAAAAACTGCCACGTGGTGGACTCTAGTCCTGGACCGTAGCAAACCGGGAGTAGAGATAGGTGCCTCTAGTCCCAATTTGGTAGTCCCGGGACCAAAACCAGGACTAGAGCCTGTTATGGCCCGGGACTACATGTCCGTTTTCCACCTGTGTTGGTTAGATCCTTGAACTAGATGTTATGGTGTGCTACTTTGATCTGGTTTGTTTGCGTTAAACGACAACTTTTGTGTATTTTCAGAGATCCCTAAACTAATAAGGAGAAAATAAAAAGGAACCGATTGTTTTCCTATATATTTACCTGTTGATAATTATAAGCAAGTTAATGGAGAGCATATATGTCAAAACGGAAGCAAATGAGGAAATTAATTACCAAAACCGATCCGGGAAGCAAATCAAACGGCGTACTAGCTGAGCTCTCCCTTGGGTCTTGGCGCACGCGTCGACCACGGCTGAGTCGAGTCCACGGTTTGGCTGCCCGCGTGCGTGTGTACATATATACACGGCGGCGCCACAGTTTTAACCCTAAATTGTCTCCTGCCGTGCCCTGGACCTGCGTTGCGTACCTGCCATACGTAGCTCACCGCCACCGCCACCGCCAGCCTCTACATATCTAACCCCTCCACCTTGTACGCCGTCGCCGCCATCGCCTAATTTCCCCTTCTTGCACCACCTCTCGTCCGCAGTCTCGGACATCGATTTGATCCTCCACTACCGGACCTTGAGTCGCCGCGCCCGGAGATAGATGGATCCGACGGCAGACATGGCGGGCAAGTCCAAGCAGGAGGACGTCTCCCTCCCCAAATCAACAATGTTCAAGATTATCAAGGAGATGCTACCGCCTGATACTCGAGTGGCAAGAGATGCCCAAGATCTTCTCACCGAATGCTGCGTAGAGTTCATCAATCTTCTTACTTCCGAATCCAATGACGTGTGCGCCGGGGACGAGAAGAACACCATTGCTCCTGAGCACGTTATTAAGGCTTTGAAGGTTCTTGGTTTCCGGGACTACATCCAAGACGTTTCTGCAGCCTACGATTATCACAAGCGTGATACGATGGACTCTCCAAAACCAAGCAAATTCACTGATGCTGGCGTGGAGATGACAGAAGAAGAAGCTGCTGCAGAACAACAGAGGTTGTTTGCCGAAGCCCGCGAAAGGATGATGAACAATAATGGGGCCCCTACCCAGGGACGGCCATAGCTAGGAGGCCCAAAAAAATTTGGGGCCCTCCCTAGCTAGTAGTATATAGATCTCTGAAAAAAATAAAATAGTACTCCCTCCGTCTCAAAATAGATCATGTCGCAGGTTTGTCAAAATTTGAATGAATCTATATACTAAACTGTGTCTAGATTCATCCAATTTTTGATAAATTTGTGAAGACGTCTATTTTAAGACGGACGGAGTAGCAGTTTTGTGTTTTTCTTTTGGGCTAGATTGGGCATTTTTCCTTGAACTGGATGTCCTACGTTGTACTATACTTCATTAGATCCTTGAACTGGATGTAGTAGTGCTATTTTGATCTGGTTTGTCTGTGTCCAGCGACAACTTTTATGTATTTTCAGAGATCCTTAAACTAAGAAGAATTACCTGTTGATTGTTTTCCTATATTTACCTATATTATTTATTTCCCTATATTTACATGTTGAAAATTATGAGCAAGTTATGGAAAGTATGTAAAAACGGAAACAAATCAAACACGCGTCGTACGGAGTGCTCGACATATCTATACATGGCGGCGCCAGAGTTTCGTGTTGCAAACATTTGACCTGATCGATTCCCTCCCTCATCAGTATGCGGGCGAAACTCAACGCCGCCATGAGAGGACCTCGTCATTCTGCTTCTGTCGCCATTTTTCTCCTGTGGCTCATTGCGTTCCTCTCCCGAGGAAGATGCTCCTCGTTGTGGAGAGCCTCAATGTTTCGTCTCTTGGTCGGCCACAGATCAGCAACACCACCACCACTGGTAGATGGAACTGGCAGCAGGAAACGAGCCTAGCGCCGACGGGCTCGACGTTTCGCCGTCGGTATAGAAAAAGGCCGTTGGCGTTTGTTGTTATTCCTGTAGTGTCCATGGACGGGCTTCCCACCGTCTTGCTGTGCTGATCGAGTCCACTAGCACTGTTTCATTCTGGATTGATGCATGAAGCAGAGAGCAAAAAATGCACGTGCTAGGTACCAGGCTACCAGCGGCATTTTCTTTTTCCTTTGTCTATATACCAGGCAAGTGTGTCGTCAATACGATTAATCTTCTTGATAATGAACTCGTGGTGTGCCATGTGTCATGATTTCTTTGAAGCCTCAAATAACTGCATAAGTAGCTTTGTGTCGACTGCGTTGGGAATACTGTTATAAAACTAGTTCTTATTTTTTTTGTATGATGAGTCCATCAGGATTTCAGACATATAAGCAACGAGAAACAATCGGGCAGGACAGGCCATTCATCGAACCGCCTATGCATGCATGCACGATATATCTGTACTGTGAGGTTTAAAAATGTACCCATATATATATATATGATTTTGTCCTCATGTTAGACGAGTTGGGCGTGAGTCTCAGGTTCTAGCTTGTTTCGACCTAATCTTCTTTTGGGACACCGTTACCCACTCTGGCCCGTCTTCCCCATTCTCTGACGACCTACCCTGGCTGGCCATAAGGGTAGTTTTACTTCCTTGTTTGGTTCCGACCGGTTCAATGTGTAAAGCTAGTATTTTGACTTCCGACCACCATTGAAGACAATACCATGAACAGTCCGTCGGCTCTACTAACGAACCAAATGTGGATAGAACCAAGGAGAATTATAGCTCGCAGAAGCAGACAAACTATAGAGAGTGCTTCGCTGCGGTTAGATCGACTCCTTGAACAACAAAATGGATCTTGGTGATGAGGACTTCGATGATCTTGGTGATGAGGACTTCGATGATCTTGTCATTAAGGATGATGACCCTGCGATTAGGGAGGGTACCCGCTGGCTTTCTATGGCCTGGGTTAACTGTGCTAAGATATTTAGTCGCGAAGCTTTCTTCTAGCAGATATGCAATGCATTCGCCATAGAAAAACACTTAGCATACACTCTCTCTCCCGAGAGTGGCAGCTAACTACGTCAAGTATGCATGCATCACATGATTTCGATAGAACCAAACCCAAAAAGAAAGTGGAAATAATATCTGAGACGATTACGCCTACAAAACATCTCTCTCTCTCTCGTGGAAGCTGACTCCAGCGTCCTGACCTTTATGAGGATGGAGAAGATCGCGAGACCTCCCTCGATCGTGCCAAGTCTTGGAGCTAGAGCTTTCCAACTGACATCAGTTAGGAATCCATGCCTCCAAAGGTTGTGAGGCACTAGTGGGGGTCAATATCCTCACTCTCTTTTCTAGTGGTTTTCGTACTAACTGAATTTCCTCGACTTCATAACAACTAAAAGGTTTTCTCTAAACTTATTGGAGTCTTTTAGGAGGTGGTTCACCATGAATATGTGAAGGTGACATGCTTCATCAATTGCCTCCTTAAAGATACAATGGCTATGTGCTTGGAGGATGGCATGCTGGGGCCCGGAGGTGATTTCCCCACCCTTGCATTTTATGATTTTTCCTACCTTGGATGCCTTTGTATGGTCCCTTATCTCCATGTACCAATTGAAGAAAGCAAAGAGATCGTGCTTGCGGGGTACATGTTTGTATGCAATCTTGTGTACTAGGACCAGACCCCGGAGGTCATATGAAACATCCCATCATTACAGGTTAGAAATGAATAGAGATCAGGTGTGTGCATTACATTCATGCATAGAAAATCTGGATAATTTTCGCGCTTTTGATTAAAACTTATCACAGTGACCGAAGCTTCTCTTAACTTGATGGGTCTGAAGTAGATCATCAAGTTGAGTGTGATAAGTTTCAATACGACCTTTGCTAAAACCTTGTTTTGGATAAAGGTAAGTTGATCAATGGGTTAGATCAAATGGAATAAAAATAAGACAACAACATATTACTTAAGGATTAATACCAGATCTTCTAAAGATCGTATCAAGGTATTCTTTAAAAACTCATGAATATCAAATCAAGTATAAAACTTAAGTAAAAGAATTCAATCGCTACATCTTGATATACATACTTTTCATAATAATTTTTACCATGAGCATCATGGTAATTCTTAAGCCCTAACTCTTTAACTTATATTGAGTAGGAAAGAAATAAAACCAAGAATCTTCATCACATATCCTTCTTATCATATTAATCATTGTCATATCTAATAAACTATGTTCTAGTATCAGTTGATCCTCCATGATTGGATGATCAATTCTTGACTTTCCAACTCTTGGCCTATAATGTTGTTCCTTCCAAAGTCTTGAAGGAAATCAATAAGAAGAGACAAAACATGTATGATGAAATGTGTTATATATCATCACTATGATGAGAGTCTTAGTGGAGATCCACTCATTTGATAGTTGGAGGGTTAACTCACTCATGCGTTAATGAGAAGAAGCCTCTAGAATTAAGAGATGAGCTGATAGTTAGGAGTTATAAGGAAACTAGTATAATTAATAAGAGTAGAGTATGAGTTACATGGAGTAGTTGAAGTCATGGTATATTGACCAAACCATATAAGAGCAACCTTGGATCATAGGACTAGTATCATAGGTCTTCGAGAGAGTTGGCATCACTTGTGATATAGTGCATCCTAGAGAGCGATTGGTGGGACCTGAGTGAAGTTCTTTGTGAAATCCTTCCATATATGGGAATTAGTTATCAAGATCTACAACCTAGACAAAGGCAGAGCTTCGCTTTCTGTTCAATCTTTCCACAAAACTACTTGTTTGATAAGGACAGATTGGTCAATATGTGGATTTCTCACGATTTCATCCAACATAGAGAATTTGATGACACTAGGCTAGAGGATATAGGAAGTAAAATGTTTGATGACTTCTACAAAGATCATTTTTCCAGGCTACATTTGACGACAAGAGGTACACTATGCACGATCTAGTAAGGGCTCTAGCAATTGCTGTTTCTTCAGATGAATGCTTCCTCCACAAAGAGAACACACAGAGAGCATCACCAACTGCTCGCCACTTGGCTCTGCAAATTGGTAATCAACTGCATATTGATGAACTAAGAAAGTATAAAAATCTGCGGACAATTTTGTTGTTTGGTCGTTGTGACAGTAGTGCAATTTCTGATGTTGTTGACAACATGTTAGCCAGGTCAAGAAGCATCCGAGTGTTAGACTTGTCTCACGTGGATGTGCTGACAAATATGCTGCCCAACATTGCATCCTTGAGAGTATTGAGGTTCCTTGATCTTTCTTTCACACGAGTCAATAATTTCCGCAATTTCCCTTGTAGTCTTCAAGTTCTATACCTCCGTGGATATACCCGCAATTCTATTCCTCAAAGCATTAATAGGCTTGCCAAGTTAAGGCACTTGTATGTTGATGCTACAGCTCTCTCTCTGATTCCTGGTATCGGGCAACTGAGTCAACTTCAAGAACTGGAGAACTTTAGTGTTGGAAAAAGAAATGGATTTATGATAAATGAGTTGAAGAATATGCAAGAGCTATCTGGTAAAATTTGCATCAGCAATGTCCAGGTTATTAAGAACAAGCATGAGGCAAATGAGGCCAACATGATCTTGAAGAAACACCTTCAAGCCGTGGTGTTGAAGGGGAGAAATGTATCCAAAGATTTACTCGAAGGATTGCAGCCACACTCAAATCTACAAGAGCTCATGATTGAAGGTTATGGCGCCACTTCTTTACCTACCTGGATGTCAGAGGCTCACATATTCACCAAACTCCATTCCCTTCATGTGGTAAACTGCCGACTTTTATCCATACTTCCACCATTCGGAAAATTCCATTCACTTAGGCATCTCACTCTAGATAGCTTGCCGTCAGTGAAGCATGCTGATGGAACATCTTTTGGTTGTCTCGAAAGTTTGGAGAACTTCTGTATTTCTTCGTTGACATCATGGATCGACTGGACACATGCAGAAGATCATGGTCCTCTCCTTCCACGCGTCGCAAGGTTTGAACTTCACAATTGCCCTCTACTGAAGGAAGTGCCCTATCTACCAGTCATGTCTTTGCTGTCAGAACTTGACATTTCAGTTTGTGGGGACTTTGTCAAGGCACTGCCACAATATGTACAACTCCTAGCATGTCTAAAAAAATTGAAGGTATCTTACTGTGATCACCCAGTCCAACTCTCTGGGCATCAGTTGAAGTCACTAGAGTATCTGTATCTCAGAAAATGCGGAGGGCTACGTCTGATTGACGGGTTAAACTGCTTTCCGAGCCTCAGGGAAGTTGATGTTCTTGGCTGTCCAGACATCTTTATTGGATTTTCAGACAGATCAGATAGACAAGATAAGCAGGCTGCACTTCACCTCACTAGTCTAGCAACGGATGTCAGCTTGTTAAATGGACATTGTTTCCTCCCCTCGGTGCGAATTCTGCGCATTGCTTATTTGGATGCCAGCCATTTGACCCCGGAGCAGGAGGAGTGGTTTGAGCAGTTAGCCTCCGTCGAAAAAATCGTGTTTGATTTCTGTTCTTTTCTCAAGCGGCTCCCTTCGACACTAGCTAGACTCGCCTCCTTGAAAGTACTTCATATCAAAGTAACGACCCCAGCGTCGCTGGCAGGAGCTGTGCCACAGAACCTCCAAGAGTTGATTATGGATGGCTTTTATCCTGAGACGGAAAATAACCTCAAACCTGCAGGATCAGATTGGGTGAACTTCTATCATGTTCCGTATGTTCGGCTCAACGGGGAGACGGTCCAGAACCTGTCGGTTACTGCTGCTTCAACGTCTTCAGACCACCAGATTTGAGGAACCATGTATCTGTTCCCATTGCAAGCCTCTGCGCTACAAATAATATTTCTGTAAGCACGTGTGTTGCTCTGTAGATTCTTATTTTTTTTATTATATTTCTAGAAGATGCAATATGGCACCTCGCAGGTCCCTCTTTTAGCCTCTAATCGTTTCACTTTTTTTTGTACAGGAGGGAATGTACGACGGTGGTTTGATCCTTGTGTGTTGCGGTGTTGCACACATAACTGACGGAGATGATGGTAATCTGGAAGGCTTGGCGCATATGTGCTATTCTCCTGTCCTGATGGTACATGTCGCCAACACCTTGTTTTGAGATTGATTATCTACCCTGTTTCCTGCTGAACTGAACTGTGAAATTGCTGTGTTCGAATCAGGCCCTTAACTGTAATCACTTTGGTGTCACTTGATGTTTATGTTTTGGTGTCTTCAGATACCATAAACATGAAACCTGCTTGTTCAGTCTTCTGGGAAGCAACCATGATGATTCGCAAATCCATGCCTGCTCATTGGACTTGCGTAGGAATGTTGACAAAAAAAAACCAGCGAGAGACTGAGGAACAGTGGATGTGTCGATTAACTCGGCGGGCTGGTGCATCCAGGGCAGTCGTCCTGACAAGGAAGCCCAGGCAGATCAAGGAGAAAGAGACGGAGGAGGACCTGTCCGGTTGAGGTCATTGGAGGGCTGAGGACGAGGGAGACCGTCCTCGCCAAGGTAACTGATCATATACGTACTTTGCTGCTCATCTCTAGCTGCGAGTCGAAAAAGGGGCATTAGGATTATTTTTGACATTTATACACCTTGTGTGATCGCTTTTTCCAAGAATTGAATTATATATTGCGATGAGAGTTCATATCTATTGCTCCATTTGACGAGACTAATCTACTGGTGGCACTCTTCTCATCGGTGTATGCTGGCGTTGGCTGGTTGCAGGTTGTGCCCACCAAGGTGTTTGAGATGGCGCCGCCCACGGTAGAGTAACTGGATTAGCGAACAAGTGGAGCTAGCTGCTCTGCCATTGGATTACTCTCTGCACCATGAAACAATACTTGTATGTGCATGACTGACTCGTTGCGACTGAACTGAGCCAAAAGGATGGCATTTGTGTTGCTGTTCACCGCAGGGAAGGTAAACCATCTTGCACAAGAGGGAGGGTTCAAAGATTATTGTTCCAGAGTAAGACTTGTCAAACAGTACCTGCTTGGTCAGTCTACTGGGAAGCAAGCTTGTGGCGTGGTGGGCTAAAGAGCTAGCGTTAACTCCATGCATGCTTACATACAGTACTTGGCCTGGGAATGTGGATGAAGATCCAGTGAGAGACTGAGAACATGTGACGTGTGAATTAACCGGCCAGTGCATAGTGCATCCAGGACGGTAGTTCCGAGGAAGATCAAGGAGGAACCAGCTTTGGAGAAACAGAAGAGCGGCGGAGGAAGACCTGGCCGAAGCCATTGGTGCCGAGTACGAGGAGACGTCTTCACATAGGTTGATAACTGATCGCAAGTTTTTCTTTTTTTTTTGGCAATTTCACAGCGTTGACTGAACAGATCGTGAAAGAACTTAACACTAACTATTGACTGTTTCTTTTACTCCGTATTAAATACCATATTCTAGTATTCGATGAGATTGATGAACGTGTGAGCGATGGCATTCCCTACAGGCAGCGACCGGGCACCGAGGTGTTTTGAGACTGTTGTTGCTGATGGTGAAGGAGGCGCTGGAGTAGTCGGAGAATGTCCGCCATGGCTACTGTTTCCTCATCAGGAAAGATCATACCATACAGGGTAACCTTTGCATTTGCTCCGTGCAACAGTTCTTCTGTGTACACGATTGGTTGCAACTGAAGTGAACTGAAGTTTACTCAACTTATGGCATGTGTGTACGCTGTGAACTGCAGGTGGGCTGATGAACATCTTGTACAAGAAGGAAAGAGGGATCTTTCCGGTTCATCATCCTGGCCGAAGCAAGATGGCTAACGACTCGTCTCGTCGCCTCACCAGCGTCGTCTTCGCCTCACTTAGCATCTGCATGCAGTCCGGACCTGCGGCTGTCTCTGCATGATGAGATGCAGGAGATAACTTCTGCTCGATCTTGTAACCGATCTGTTTCAGGCGACTTGACAAAATTTAGCCCCTTGTTGAACTTAGATGATGCCCTCTTCTTCCTTTTGTTGGCGACAACCCTCGAATTCGATCCTATGCCGGCAGACTGACGGGAGTCGCCAATTCTGTGTATGTTCATATCATACCTCCTGTGCCACATTGTGATATGTTGAAATTATCAGTGTTTTTTTTTTGACCTGTTAAATTATCAGTGTTGAAGATGTAGATTTCAAACTTTTAAGAAAAAACTTTCCAATAGCCTTTTTTTTGAGGAATATCCGATAGCCTGGTAGTAAACATTATTAACAGCTCAAAACAAAGTGTGCTTGTTTTACTATTTGCTCTTGTTTATGTTGGAGTGGGCCGTCAGCAGACTTGGCAGTCTGCAGGAGTTCTGGCCCTTCGTAGGCTGGAATTCCACACGACCACCCATTGTAGACTCGGAACTCCACACACACGTGTACACTCATGTACGCGCTCCTTCGTACTCCTTCTGTTTTAAAATATAAGATAGCTTTGAAATGGAGGTGATGTTGTTGGGACCAAAGCATAGTATACATCACCTACCGTTGCCTCCATAAATCGTGCTCTGAGAAAACAAAAGCGAGCATCAACCTCTTTCGGTCTCTCTCCTAGAGAAACTAACACGGCAGCTCATCCCTTTCACACTTCTCTCTCTAAAATGTTGCTAATGGAATAAATCTTATATTGTTCAATAAAAAATACGGCAGCTCATGTCCTTGCTAGCAAAGCAGAGGGACGTCAGTCCACTGTTTGGCATGAGGATCTGCTAGATTTTATTTTTACCCTACTTGCGAACGATGTAATAATTTTTGAAGATCAATATAGTTGGCATGATGGCTTTCCCTCCAAAACGAAAATAGTAGATAAAAAACCAGGAGAAATCCACTTTTGATGCATATACATTACCAAAAAACAAACATCTCAAATTGTTAAAAAATCCATTTTTTTTTTGCTTCTGCATCTCCACATTCAATGTACTCACGTAAAGTTTTGCGAAAAAATGGACATCTGTTATGAGCCATGTATAAAAGACAAAAATAATTCCTGTGATAAACCTTATTTCAGCACCTAAATCTGTCTTCTGTACAAAGGTCACAAAAAAGTTATTTTTGATGAAATGGCTTTGCATGCACCTAGAATGTGGAAATGCACGTGCGCGTATTGTTTTTAGAATTTTTTGATATTTCAAATATGTTTAAAATACATATGAAATAAGGAGTGCATATGCACCAAGAGCCAAAACACTGCTCTCAAACACCCGTCTAACTCGAATAAGAACCCAGTGCCAAATTTGTGTAGTATGAAGATGCAAAAAACTAGGCTATCAATGGTAGATGGGCATATGTACTCATGAGCCATCGTTATCTGACTTTTCTTTGTGCATTAGTGCATATGTACTCAGGAGACAAGGATTAGTGCATCTCTTCTTAGCAAATTCTATTTGATTTGTATCTATCACGTAACAAAATATTTAACATCTGTTGCTGTTACTTTTGATCTGTTATCTCCAACTAGTGTGGAGCATATGTTTGATACATGGTTGGGACGTATGGATAATAAGACGAAAGCTATGATTCGCACTGGTGTATCGGCTTTGTGTTGGTCCATATGGAGATGTAGAAATGATATAATTTTTAACAAAAAGAGATCTTTCAACTTCTTGCAAGTTATTCACATGATGGCGCATTGGGTAGAGTTGTGGGCATACATGTTACCGCCGGAACACCGAGATGCCATGTCTTCCGGATGCGGACGGCTATTGACGGTCGCTCAGGAGTTCTTCAGTCAGGCTACCTGGCAGCATACTAGTCGTCTTCATGATGCTTAGTCCTTTTTTAAATATTGTTTTTCGCTGGTTGATCTATGCAGCAACTCTAGCTGTGTCTTGAATTGGTGACTTGTTACTTTTCACGTTGGCTTAATAAATGGCTGTGTGCATCAATTGATGCAGAGGCCGGAGAGTTTTACCCCATTTCGAAAAAAACGATTAGAATTTTTTTTATACTGGTTTATCTTTTGGAGTGATGCCACGGAGGTAGTATGTATTAGCTAGCTACAAAACAAAAATGAAAAGGAAACGGTAGGTCCAATTAGATTGAGCAGATCGAACATCACGGCCAGATTTGATGCCTTGCATCGACCGAGCAGATTGAACATAACGCACATCGGTTTGTTTTGCCTTGTGCATGCACGTAGGATAACTTCATAGATACATCCTATATGGTCGCAAGCTATGTACGTAGCTACCTATCTTACTTTGACACACTAACTCTATATTATCAGATCCTGCCGGTGTTACACTAGTGGAAAACGGCCTATTAGTCATGGTTCATAAGGGCATTTAATTAGTTCCGGTTTCCGAACCGAGACTATGAAATCAGGACTAAAACCCTCTCCCTCCCTTTTAGTCCCGGTCTAGTCACAAACCGGGACAAAAGTCACTCCATGTGAGGACCTTTGACACACTAACTCTATCTTACTTTGACACACTAACTCTATGTGAGCTCTGCCACATCAGCGTCTCGCGGGTTTTGGCTGCCGTGGCAGCAGGTTCTATCGCGACAGAGATTTTGGGCGGTTTTCTGCCATGGCAGGAGGCAGTGGCGTATCTAACAGAAAGTCCCAGTGGAGGCCAAACATATGAGTGGAGGCACATTATTAGTAAATTCAAACAATTTAAGGGCTTTTCTTGTAAAAATGCGAAGATTTTATTGCAAATCAAAAATTTGAGTGGGGGCATTGTCCCCCACTAAGCCCATCTTGGGTCCGCCCCCGGCAGGAGGATCGGTAGAGGAGGGAGAGAGAGGTTTAACGTTTGTGACGTGCAATGAAGGAACCACTATAGAATATTGTCATGAATATAGAGATCGAAAAGTGACATCTTTCTTCGTGCTTTGGTCGAACATATTACATACAATACACGTTCATGCATATATACAATATAATTTATCTTACACGATCCCTATTCTATAAATATAAATTTTCAATGGTATTCTCCGATTGGATCTATGACCTCCTTAACTAAGAATTCCACCAATTTCTCCTGGATAGGTCGTATGCAATCCTGCTCTAGGAGGCCGTTTCTCATCCGTTCGATCTAATTTAAAGAAGGGGATCAATATATATGAATGAAACTCAACATAATTGATAATAATAAAATAAGATTGTGAACATTGTTGACGTACTTCAACTTGTTTCGTAATTCTATTAATCTCATAGGTCGTCTAGAGAATATACTCGCAAACGTAGTATCCACATAAATTGTTTCTGTCTTCTTGTCTCAAACACTTCACGAGAATAGAGTTCAATCAAAATAATAATCAAGCATGGTAACTGTATTGAAACAAGTGAAAGGATACAGATGCCGCTAGAGGGGGGTGAATAGGCGATTTAAAAAACTTTTCCGAGAGTTGCTTAACAAAGGCGGAATTAAACTAGCGTTTACTTTGTCAAACACAAAACCTAGAACAACTAGGTTCACCTATGTGCACCAACAACTTATGCTAAACGATACAAGCAGCAATCTGATAGTAAGATATAGATTACTTCAAGCAAGAAGGCTATCACAATGTAAAGTGCATAAGTAAAGAGCTCGGGTATAGAGATAACCGAGGCACACGGGGACGACGATATTTTACCGAGTTTCTCCCAACATGGAGTACGTCTCGTTTGGAGAGGGGGTGGTATCAAACCACCAACGCCACAAGAGGCCTCCCTTATTCTCCTGTGAAAGAGGACAACAAGAGCTATCCAACAAAAAGTGAAAATATTGGATACCACCAAGAGAGAACATTTCATGTATTATAATGCAGATATCTCTCTTGGTGAGAAACCGGAAAACCTCAAAGATCAAAAACTCAATATGATATAAAAGGGAAATCCGTTTTTGATGAACTAGAGTTTGTTATAAATATTATCACAAGATCTAGAACCTCACATGGATAAGATCTAAATAACAACCAAGAAAGGATGATGCTAAGTATGCAAAGGTTTGAGCTCTCTCTGAAAGGTATGATCGAGTTACTCACTTCAGAGCATCTCTTGATAGTATGGTTATCTATCCTATAAACAGGTCTCCCCAACTAACACCACGAGACCGGTAATAAGGAAACCCTATCAATATCACACTTTGCCTTGCGCATATTCCACTTGACCTTGATGTAGATGATCTTGTCCTTCTCAAGATGGAACACCTTTCTTGATTGCTCTTGCACGCACTTGCTTGATGAAGACTTGCAAGTTGCTTCCCCATACAACATGGGGAAACCTTTACTTTGACCTTGTCTTCATCGATCCATGATCACCGAGGATGGCAATCTTTAAGCATGATATCTTCTAGATATGGCACATCTTTATCTTGCACAACATTACTTCTAACACCATTTGGATTATGTCTTGAAGATACATATGATGAACTCTATCTTCTTCTTCAAGACACCCTTGCAAAAGGCTCAACTCTCACATGACCAATCTGTGGATCACTCTTTGAACACCTTGGTCACCACTTGATCCTCTTCACTTTCTTCTTCTCCAAACCTTGAAGCCAACATATGGTTAAAGCATTGCCTATTGACAATTCCTATAAGTACAACTTGATACAAGCATTAATCCATAGAGATTATCATTAATTACCAAAATCACACATGGGGGCCCACATGTTCTTTCAACAAGAATCAAAGAGATGCGCGAACCTAGCTATAGTTCTACTTACAGGGATTTGTCGAAATGTCAGCACCTCTTCCCATTCACCCCTAGCAGCCTTGATGAATTGTTTCCAAACCCTGCCCGACAAATAAAATGGGTAAAGAGTTATTAAGTACCTTATACCAGGAAATGAACGAAAGATGCCGATATAGTGCGATAATGATTAAACTTACCTCTAAATCATATAAACCAGGTCCGACCATCTCTTAGGGTCTTTATATTTCGAGCCCATGACAAGTACTTTTCTGGTGTCAACTTGAATGATTAGCAGAATAAAGTGAAAACCGTGCACATATAACTCATCAGTTACACCTAACATCGAGTAAACGACATTAAATGTGTACAAGTAGTAACACTCACTCGAAGTTGTAAGTAAATAGTATTTTCGTTTTGGTTTGTTGTTTTAGTAAAAACTTTAGCAAGTAATCCTATATTTCCTGGGTGTTATTTTTTACCGTATATTCATGAATGTTATTTGGATCAATGAACCCAAGGTCATAGATTTGTCCTATTTTGCATTCGAGAATCTTGAGTCTGCATAATAGCGTACAAAAGAATATAGTGAGGATAATTCTACATGTAATAAATGAGACGAGCTAGAGACTTAATTACAGAAATAAATCACTTACAAACAATAACAACTAACGAGATATTTGTCGAGGGCGTCTTGATTAAATAACTGAAATAATTCTGAAAATTCAATGTGTATCTCGTCTTTTCCATGGAAGTAATGCTCATCTCTAATTGCTGCTATGAGCATGATCTGCCCTTCCTTTGAGGGTTTTGATATACCACTGATGCAATTTTCACATTTGTGTTTGTAGATGCGGGACCTTCTCATGTCTGATGAGAGGCTTTCTATACTCGTATTTGGATGCTAATTTAGCCATGGGAAAAGAATGATCATCTCTAGCCATCAGTGCGCATAGTCATGCAACCTCCAGATCATAGTCATTGGAAAACACTTTGAGCGGGGGGTACGATTGATTTTTCTGTTCTCCGAGATGGGGAATTGTTTTCCCGCTTACACTACTACTTCTCGACTGCTACAGATTCTCTTTATGTGACTACATAATAGAGCGGTTATAGTATGATGGTAGATAATCTGTCCTTTTACTTTCAAACATTTCCACAAAGTGTTCCACTGTTTTTGGTGCTATAAAAGGCTTCGGAGGGGGCTGTTTTGTGGAAGCTGTTATTTCACATATTCATCCACGAACGCTTTGTTTTCCTCATCAGTCGTTTTATAAGGTAACTTGGTAGAAGCCACCTAGGCTTTCTTCCTTGTACCTGCTAAGGATTTCTTTGCGGCTATATACTAGCTGCCGGAGCGGAGGTACTCTTCCTATTTTGCAACCGGGGTGAAGACTGCTGATGTTGCAGAGGCGGCGGAGACTGTTCAGGCAGAGGCGGAGACTACTGACGCGGCAGAGACTGTTGACGCGACGGAGGCGGGGGAGTCTGCTGACGTAGTGGAGCCTATAGACGCGCCGGAGATTGAGCTAGATTGCTACTGTGAGAAGTCTACGGCCTTAGCGTCATATTTGGAAGCACATTGTATTCCTTTCGCCATAGAACAATGCTTTTCCTAGCTTCTCCCAGTTCATTCAGGTCCTCTTCACCTGCAGGGAAGTCAAGCTTCAGTTGCTCAAATCCGTTCATAACTTAATCCATCCCAACAATAGCGTAGACGTATGGAACCAGAGAGCAATGGTAAGTTGGTCTAGGTCCAGAAGGTAAGGCAAAGCCGACAGCCACCTTCATGAATATGTTCACAACTCTGTTGTGTGGTTCTTTCATATGTTCCTGGTCATGTCGTGCTTCCAATGTATATTTTGTCTTCCCATACACTCCCAGGAAGCCTAGCAGGTTCACGCAAAGATTCTTAGTCACATGCATCACGTCGATTGAAGAGCGGACCTCTAGGACTTTCTAATAGGGTAGCTCCCAAAATATATATTTCTTTCTTCCACATGGGCGTGTGTCCGACATCATCATTCGTAACAGATTGACCGCCAGGACCCTTTCCATAGATTACATCTAAATCCTTGACCATACCTAATATATCATCACCAGTACGGTAGACAGGCTTCTTCTGTTGATCCACCTTACCTTTGAAATGCTTGCCTTTCTTTCTTACAGGATGCTTGGTCATAAGAAATTGAAGATGCCCCAGGTACATTACTTTCTTACATTTATCCAAATATACACTTTCAGTCTCATCTAAATATTGCGTACATGCATTGTATCCCTTGTTTATCTGTCCTGAAAGGTTACTAGCTAAGAGCAGGCCAATCAATGTCTGTTACGAAAAAAACGCTCGTAGGTCAAATTCCACCTGCTTGTACTCATCCCACAAAATGTACGCCAGATTCATGCCACAACTATAAAAAATTCAACTAATGGCCTTAGGTAAACATCAATGTCGTTGTAGGGTTGCTTCAGGCCTTGGATGAGCACTGACATCATAATGTGTAAGGTTATAGATACATAGAGTTACAGGTCAGGTGCTATGGTTGCAGCTCTGCTTCCCAAAAGGATTCATGCTATCTGTACTTAGACCAAACCTTAAGTTCCTTGGATCATCTGCAAATCCCGGGTACTCTCTCTCGATTTCTCTTCACTGCGACCCATCAGCGGGGTGTCTCAACATCGAGTCATTCTTATGGTCTTCTTTGTGCCATCGCAACAACTTGGCATGCTCTTTGTTTCTGAACAAACGTTTCAACTGTGGTATTATAGGAGCATACCACATAACCTTGGCAGGAACCCTCTTCCTAGGGCACTCGCCCTCAACATCACCAGGGTCATCTCGTCTGATCTTATACCGCAATGCACCGCATACCGGGTTTCATTCTTATTCTCGTACTCCTCACCGTGGTAGAGGATGCAGTCAGTAATACATGCATGTATCTTCTACACCTCTAATCCTAGAGGGCAGACAATCTTTTTTGCTCCATACGTACTAGCAGGCAAGTCATTATCCTTTGGAATCTTCTTCTTCATTATTTTTAGTAGCTTCTCAAATCCCTTGTCAGATAAATAATTTTCTACCTTCCATTGCATCAATTCCAGTGTGGTACCGAGCTTTGTGGTGTCATCTTTGCAATTTGGCTACATCAATTTTTTGTGATCTTATAACATGAACTTCAAATTCAACTTCTCATTTTCACTTTTCCATGCATCAACAATGGCCTGGTGAAGATCATCAACGAGATCATCTGCCGCCTCTTCATCTTCAGCTTCACCCGTTGTATCACCGTATTTTCTCTGTGTATCACCGTATTCAGGAACATAGGATAGTTATCATCATCCTCTTCTTCATTGTATTCCATCATAACCTCTCTTTCTGCGTGCTTGGTCCAACAATTGTAGCTAGGCATGAAACCGTACCGAAGCAGGTGGGTGTGAAGGGTTCTCGAGGAAGAGTAATCCTTTTGATTCTGACAGTCAACACATGGACAACACCTATTATTAAGTTTATGAAAAACCATTACACAACATCTAGACAAATTACTAATGTACATCAACACATGTATTGTATCAATGATAGATGAAAGGATTAAGTTGCATGCTAACCTCAATCGAGGAGGAAAGAAAGAGGAGAAAATCTTAAGTGTGGCTCAGGCACTTTATATCATGTTTGTTTTGTGTGAACTCAACTGGCATCATGCTCTCACGCATTTCATCGACCACCTCTTGTGCATAGAGGGGAAAACTAAGCAACATACACCACTTGTGCATGAGAGGGAAAAACAAACCAGCTCACACAAGCATGTGGAGCTGGGGTGGTATATATACAGGTACATGGACCTTTAGTCCCGGTTCCTACCAAAAACCGAGACAAAATGTCTGCGACAGCAGACATGTGTGGCCAAACCCTGTTAGTCCCGATTCCTGCCCCGAATCGAGACTAAAGGTCCCTCATGCACCGTGACAGATCACGTCCTGCCCCGTGCGTCGTCCTGGCCTTACGAACCGGGACAAATGTGAGCCATAGTCCCGGTTCGTGAAGCAACCAGGACTGATCGCTCGGGGTGGCATCGTCAGAAGACCTGTTTTCTACTAGTGTTAATTACTAGTCATGAGGAAAGAATGAAAGTTACTGCAGCCCCATCCATGCTAAATGAACAATCTCCATACCAAATATCACTATTACCGAATAGGACATCAAGGTGGTGTGCAACGTGGTGCTCGACGAAATACTCCTCGAACTGAATCTCATGTTAATGTCGTGTGTATTGTTACAAAGTTGTTAATCATGTCCAAGATGATCATAATTCAGAATAGTTTCTCTTAGACTTGTTTGACGGGAGGGCATTGCTTGATTCTATAGAAGATTGAATGGATTCATTTTTGTACTGCCTTTACTGAATCCATGTGTAGTTCATTTACAAACAATGTTTAATATCTTTTCACCAATAAAACAATCATCTAAAATTACAGACATGAACAACAATATTCTATGTATGAGTTCAAATTAAGCTATAGGTCCCCATCATTGCCTACCATGCAGTGGATTATTTGTATGGCAAAGGGAAAAAATTCCATGTAGACCAACATTTTGTTCTTTCAAAAGGGCAATATGCCAATTAGGCATACACTTTTTGTTCTTCCAAAAGGCACTATGCCAACTAGGCACATGAGCATAAACATAAAAAAATCCCTATAGTGCAAAAATATGCTAGGCTCCTTTGCATTCATACACACACTAGACATGCATATGTGCTTGCTCCAAACATAAGATCATCCACCATATTTGGTCCCTTATCCTATTCTCCTTCTTCTGTTGCTATTAATAGCAGGGGATGATCTAGTAGAGTCCAGTAAAATGTTAGATGGAGTTGTATATATCTATATATGTGGACCTACATGTAGGTAGACCTCTTATGCTACCATATCAATCCATCAATCCTTCCTTGTCTTGTTGCTTGTTTTCCCCTGTCAGATTTGTAATGTACATGATAAAACTAGGACAAGGTCAATATAGTTTATTCTCAATCATATGCACAGTGTTGGTGTATATGTGCACACAGTGGAAGCTAGTTGAACATGAGATGTGTGTGATGATCAACTGCTCATTTACTGGTCCAGATCATGGAGAACATGTTGTTTAGTTAGAGGAGTACTTGCTAGATAGTAGGCTAATCACATTCCTAGTAGTTAAAGAGCAAGTATTGGGAAACAAAACATAAAGCGGACAAATCTATATTTAATTAAGGGTTTCTCTATATATACAATGTATTAATGGACAAATTTTTATATGTGTGGTCATGTAATATTCTCAATATCGTAAATCTAGATTGCCAAATCTTATATATCATTAACCTTTTTGATACCTACTATGGATTTACCATATTTAGCAAGAAACAAGCTTACTTGTGTAGCTTAATTAGTTAACATATGTGCTTTGTAGCTAGGGTTTCATCCTCCAGTTGGGTCTGAATAAAATTTTAAGAGTGTGGTTGGTTGGTGTGCTGGTGATTGTGCACTTATCATGTATGCTTAATCCACAAATAATTGTAGCTATGACATAACAAGCCCAAGTACTACCTAGTGCATGGGAATCCAAAGAACAAAAAGAAGTAGCAGGAACGCTTTTGTTCTCAATGTTGTATCACAATGTACTTTGTCATTAATCTGGAGAAAACTATTAATCCATTACATTTGACAACTTAATTAACACACTGTAATCAAGTACACAATATTTTTTTTACAAAATTAAGTAGACATTCTCTTCCAGTTGGTTTACATGCATGACCTTGCATGAGAGAATCATGGTTAGTTGGACGGTGACTGGCAGATAGTAGCCAGGCATGCACAATCAACAACTCTAGATATGCTAATCCGTACGTATGGATCTCTCCTTCATAGTGAGCTGATCAGACGCCTTTGTCCTCATCTTGCTGATTATCATCCACTAATTATTCATGAGTTCATGTACGTTGGGCAGTGCATAGGACAATCCTGCAAAATAATTAAGCCCACACTCAGCATGATTTGGTTAATTAATTAGATCTCCCGGCCCCTAGCGTCTTAGTGCTCATGGCTTGCTGGAGATGAGAGGGAAGATTCAGCCTGTCTCCATGGATTTGTTTTATTGATAGAAATGCTTGCCTCATTGGACAACCAATGCTTTGGAGCTTACTAGAATCTAGCTTAGCTATGCAAGTGCTACCAGGACACTTTACATTGCTGAATACTTCTATCTCCGACATCTATTTTAAGACGGAGGGAGTAGTAAAAACATGCGGAAATTCAGTTTTGATGCATATCCTTCATTTATTAAAAACAACATTTCAAACAATATAAATATGTTTGCACCAATATAAATATGTTTACATTTCAAACAACATTTCAAACAATTTTTGGGTTGCCTTTCTTGAATCCATGTGTTGCTAACTGCAAACAATATTAATATGTTTGCACCAATAGAAGAACCACATCATCTAAAATTACAGACATGAACAACAATATTCTATGTATATGTTACTTCGAATGGGAATTAAGCTATAGGTCCCCATCACTACCTACCTTGTAGTGGATTATTTGTATGGCAAACAGATCAAATGTCATCTAGACACAAATTTGTTCTTTCGAAAGGGCAATATACCAATTAGGCACACAATTTTTGTTCTTCCAAAGGGCACTATGCCAACTACGCACATGGCTAGGAAGAGACAAAAATGTCATATAGTGCAAACAAGCTAGGATCCTTTTCATGCATACATAAACACACTAGGCATGCATGTGCTTGCTCCAAACATAAGATCACCCGTCATATTATGTCCATTGTCCTATCCCTTCTTCTCTTGCAAGTATTAGTAGGGGAAGATCCAACAGAGTCGAGTAGAACATGAGATGCATCTCTATATGTCTATATATATGTATACCTAATATGCTACCAGATCAATCCTTCCTTCGTGCTTGTTGTCCCCCCCCCCCCCCCCCCGTTAGATTTGTAATGTACGTGATAAAAAAGGACAAGGTTAATATAATTTATTCTCAATCATATGCATAGTGTTGGAGTATATGTGCACACAATGAAAGCCAGTTGAACATGAGATGTGTGTGATGATTAATTTCTCATGTACTAGTCCAGATCATGGACAACCTGTTGTTTAGTGAGAGGAGTACTTGCTAGATAGTAGGCTAATCACATTCCTAGTAGTTAATTAGCAACCAGTAGGAAGCAAACCATAAAGTGAGCTAATATATATTTAATTAAAGGTTTGTTTATATATACAATGTACTAATTGTCAACTAGTTATATGTGTGGTCCTGTAATGTTCTAAATATGGTAAGATGGATTGCAAAATCTTATATATAGTCAACCTTTCTGCTACCTACCATGTATTTACCCTATTTAGCAACCAGCAGACTTAGTTGTGCATCTTAATTAGTTAACTGGTGTGCTTTCTAGCTAGGGTTCTAGCCTCTAGTTGGGTCTTAAACAAATTTTGCGGAGTTCGGTTCGTTGGTGTGCTAGTGATTGTCACTAATCATGTATGCCTAATCCACGGATGATTGCACCTAGTACAACCCCAAGTACTACCTAGTGCATGTCGTCCCAAAGCCGAGGGAATCCAATGAACAACAAAAAAAGGAACATGTAAGCTTTTGTTCTCAAAGTTGTCCGGCACCTAGCGTCTCAGTGCTCACGGCCTGCTGGAGATGAAAGGGAAGATTCAGCCTGTCTCCATGGATTTGTTTTAATGATAGAAATGCTTGTCTCATTGGACAGCAAATGCTTTGGAGGGAGCTTACTAGAAGCTAGTTTAGCTATGCAAGTGCTACCAGGACACTTTGACATTGCTGGATACTTCTATCTCCATTTTTTGGTCTACCAATGGTTAATGCGCTTTAGCTGAGAAAGGTAAATTAATAACCAACTGATTTGATTCAGTTAATAACCATTTCTCATTGCACGTCTGCCGGATGAACTCGCAAACATAGTATCCACATAGATTGTTACCTGGTCCCTGTGTCAGGCACTTTACGAGAACATAGTTCATTCAAAATAATAATCAAGCATGATAATAATTGTATCAAAACTAGAATCAAAGAGATGCGCGGATATAGCTAGTGGTGCTTACATCTAGTGCTTCAAATGTAAACTCCGTTTTCCAAACACCCCTAGCCTCGTTGGTGAACCTTTTCCAAGCGCTGCCCGGCGAAGAAAACGAACAAAATAAGTTAATAATTACTTGATATCATAAAATTCACGAAAGTTGCCGATATAGTGTCGTAATGATTAGAATTACCGCTGGAGAAGTATCTGCATGTCCTTCCACTGCTCAAGGGGTTTATGTTTCGAGTCCATGACTAGTACACGCCCTTTGTCAAGTTGAATGATTAACAGAATATAGTGGAAGCTGTGAATGCATAACTAATCAATTATATACTTAACATCGAGTAAGCGAAATAGAAAGTGTATAGAAGACAATAACACTCACTCGAAGTTGTAAGTAAAAAGTATTTCCCTTCTGTTTGTCCAAGGTGTCTTGATTGATGCTTACAGACAATAGGCACTGATGATCGATTTGTCCAAGGAGTCTTGATTGAATAATTGAAATAGTTCATCAAATTCAATGGGTATCATGTCATCCATATCTTTCCCATAATGCTTTTTTGTAACCTTCATCACTATCCAGTTAGCCCCGGCCTTTGTGGCATGCAAGTACCAGTTATGCAATCTTCGCATTTTTGTTGGAAGATTGTTTACCTCCTCAGGTTTGACGAGAGGTTTGCCGTACTGGTATTTGTATGCTACTTCACTCACGGGGAAGTACTCTAACTGGGATAAGTACTGGGCAATACTCATACCTTGAGCAGCGGCAGCTTCTCCGTATTGTGCAACTACCTCTGGATCATACTGCTCTTCGGCCCGATATTTGCTCGACCCCACATTGGTTTGGGAAATCACCTTGAGAGAGGCGCAAGACTGTTTTGCTTGTTCTCCGAGCTGGGCAACAGATTTCTCGCTTGCATCAGTACTGCTCTTCGAGGCTTTTTGTGCCGCATGTCACTTGAGAATAGAACGCTCATAGTCTGATGACAGCTTTGGCTCGGGTTGATGAAGAGACTTTAGCATTTTCAACACTTTGGCTTTTTCTTCTTTGGTGCTAGGGAACTCTGGCTCTTTCAGCCGCCTCAGCTTAGCGAAAAACGCTGTCATTTCCGCAGCAACGATCGCCGCAGTCTCCTCTTCAGTACAGTCATAAGCTCTCTTGGCAGGAACCTTTGGTACTTTTGGAAGAGGCTCTTGTTTACGTTTTGGCGATCGCTTACCACGACGCAGAGTAGCGGTACGCTTACGCTTTTTATCCTGAGGCGCCGACGATGGCTCCCGCGGTGATGGCTGCGCCGGAGATTGGTGAGGCGATGGAGCCGGGTGAGGCGACGAAGACGGCTGCCGTGGCGGCGACGACCTCGCTGGAGACGGGTGAGGCGGCGGCGAAGATGGCCTTGGCGTGTGATTTTGAAGCACGATACATTCCTTTGGCCATAGAATGGTGACGTTTTTTGCGTCTCCTAGTTCAGTCACATCCCCTTCACCTGCAGGGTAGTCAAGCTTCAAAACTTCAAAGGTGGGCATGATTTCATCCACCCCGATAACAGCGTAGCCCTCTGGAACCGGACGACAGTGGTAAGTTGGTGTGGGTCCAATTGGTAAGGCATAGCCGACCGCCACCTTCATTGATATGTTCACAACTTTGACATGTAGCTCGCAGTGTGTCATCTCTGTGATATCATCCACTGGGTAGCCAACAGGAGCCATCGTCGGTGCACCATCGTCATCGCCATTGTCATCACCCGGGACCTCGGTGGAAGCCACACTGCTTTTTCGATTATTCGATAGGCCGGTAGCATCGAATGCAGTGTGCTCCTGAGATGGGCCGGTAGTACTTTGCTCTTTAAGTGCGTTAATTTCATCTTGTTGTTGCTTTATTCGTTCTTCAATTATACGCATTCGCTCTTTCTGACTATCTGCTTCAACTTCCGCCTTGTCCTTTCTCCTCTGACGGCTTCTATCAGGATATTTCTTCCTCTCTTCAGGAAACCCAGTCCTCCATGGTTGGGAGCCTCTTGTGCCTCGTGTTCGTCCATCATGTTCCTTATTTCCAAGGGCGAGTGTGAGCTCATCATTCTCTCTATCGGGAATGAAGTCCCCATCTTTAACAGCCTTTACTGCTTTTCTCATCTTCTCGATTGGCAAGGGGTCTTCTTTATGTCGTATGTTATATATACACTTCCCTTTCGAGTCCAACATGCCCCCATGCCCGTAAAACCAATTCCTTGCACGTTCTACCTAATCGTCTGTCTCTAGGGTGATCTTTTTAGCACGCAGTTCATTCTCAAGTTTCTCCCACTTAGGAATGCCAGCCCTGTAGCCACCTTGCCCCATAGTATGGTGATACTTCTTGTTAGCAGCATTCAGCTTATTCGTTGCAGACATTTTCTTAGCTTTTCTGATGTCTTATAATTTACAAACTCAGCCCAGAATGGTTTTATCTTCTCAAACTGAGTCTTCTTGAAATCCGGAGTCTTCTCTTTCACGACATAGTCAAGGTGCAATATTTTCTTCCAGTTGGTGAAACACTGGGCCATCTTCTTCATAGCCCACTCCCTGACCTTGGCCTCCATGGCTCTCCCATGTTCTAAGGCGTCCTCAACTGGATCCTCCGCATTTGGATCCAGCTCTATCTTCGGTAGTTTGAAATTAACCATGAGCCTCTTCCACAGTAAATCTTTGGCCTTGTCAGGGACAAACAAACATGTTCCCTCTTCTTTAGCATCAACAGGCCTATTCCAATTTCAAATGGTGATCGGGATTAAGTCCCTAACGATTACTCCGCATTGTGCCACAAATTTGTTTGCGACAACTTCGGGAGCCGTCGGTTTGCCGTCTTCAGCGATATCTTCGATCATGAACCTCTCATCGTCTTCCAACTTTTTGGTTGGGCCTCGTCCGCTCTTTTCAGTAGATTTGTTCGATCCGGAGGGCTAAAAGAAGAAAGATCGTCGTTACTATTTCTATATAGATAGCATATGATTAATTAATGAATTAATTATATTACATGCACCTCGCCAGAGCGGTCGTCTTCTCGATTACACAAGGCATCGCCTTCTCCCTCGCGGAAGGCAACACCTTCAACCTCAAACAAGTCGTCTATTCCGGCAAAAAGAGGATCACCCTCACCAGAGTTGTTCAGAAACGTCGATACATCTAAATTTTCTTCCCCGTGGATCACACCTTGGATCAACTCTTCCTTTTCTTTGTCTCTGACGTGTGGGTCCATATTTTCTGCATAGGTGGAAAACCGTATAAGTCAAAGCGTCTAAGGGAGAATGTTAGGTACGGTGTTGAGAGATATAAACCCTAATTCGGAGAAACCCTAATATATACATACACAATAATAAAAATGAATTTACAATATCAGAAACCCTAATTCGGCGAGGACACACCAGCTAACCCTAGGTGCAACATCGATTCAACTGGGGTCTATGACAACTAATATCATGGCTAAGCATCTACAATACGATGGCTATCAAGAAATCTTCGATCTTCGATGGTGTTGACCTCGGTCTTTGATCTCGATCTCGTATTCTACCGCGAAGAACCGAACGCCAGAAAGAGAGGGGAACAATCAACACATGGCATCGATGCAATGATCAAGCAAATATGATGATATGACAAGTTAAATTGTATTGAAAAGTAACCCTAAAGCATGCTCGACAAATTAAACGGGGTTCCGAGGGGCGCAAACCCTAACTCGGGGAAACTCCGGAATCACCTATGAGGGGTTACTATGTTCTTCTAATCAAACTTGTCATTTAAGTTGCTTAACAATGCATGATTATAGCTTAAAGAGGTAGGTTTCATTTTTCTGAACATTTTGGTATATTATACAAATTTTTCTGACTTATAAATAATAAGTTATTGATTTTACAATATTAAATCATTTTCTGAAATTTATTTAATCAATTTTAAAACATTTATGACCTCAGGCTGACGTCACCATAGGCTGGGAAAAATTTCTCACTTGATCTGGGGCTACTCACGGTCACTGATGTCTGGGCTCCATGGGTTATTATAATTATTTCCAAAAAAGAATTACAGGAATGATTTTAATAAAAATAAAAGAGGATATATTGCCTCATGCTGATGTCAGCATGACATCAGCAATGGGGATCCTCGGGTTGGGCTCGAATCCGTCGATTCGCTGCACGCGCGGGCTAGTGGGTAGGCTAGTTGGAAAGAGGAGATCGAGGCGGACCCAGTGGTGGCAGCGCCGCCCGCTTGTGGTCATCGGGACAGTGGTCACGATGGCGGCGAGCGGCGGAGCTTGCTCGCACACAACGCGCGGCGGCTACAGCAAGCAAGCAGGCAAACGGAGCTCGCCTTGAGCTTCAGAAACTCACCAGGAGCTCGAAAAACTTGACGGAGGGGTTCGGGGTGGACGGAATCAGCGGTGGAGGCGGTGGCCGGAGTCGGCGAGGCATGGAGCGTCGGCGAGGAGCACGTGGAGGCGCGACATCGGGGCAGCGCGTGGAGTCCGACGGCGGGGCAGCGCGTGGAGGCCGACAGTGGGGCGGTGGTTGGGCAGCCTGACGGCGTCCGAGCGCTTGTCCTCGCTGCGGCGGCGATGATCTGTTGCGGTTGATGAGGAACGGGGAAGAAGGAGAAAGAGAAGGGGCGTCGTGTATAAAGGGGAGGGAGAATACGTCCCGGTTGATGCTAACAACCGGGAATAAAGGGTCATACGTCCCGGTTGGAGCCACCAACCAGGACGTATAGTGCACTATTTTTTCATCAGCCCAAAGGGCGCGCGCAGGGGTCTTTAGTCCCGGTTGGTGGCACCAACCGGGACATATGACCCTGTTTTCAAAAAAATTCAGCAATTTTCTCTCTGTTCCCATCTTATTTTTTATTTTGGGGTTTAAATTTGTAATTTTTTTAAATGATAATTACTTTGGAATTTAGAAAAACTATAAACATAAAAAGTGTTTGAATTTGAATATCTAATTCAAAACCATTTTCTGTTTTTAAAAATAATTAATGTAACCATTTAAAGTATGAACCATTTAAAATTAATAATGAATTAACTTATATTTTTTGAATATTAATTTGGAATTTAGAAAAACTTTAAACATAAAAAGTGTTTTGAATTTGAATAATTAATTCAAAACCATTTTCTATTTTTAAAAAATAATTAATGTAACCATTTAAACTATGAACCATTTAAAATTAATAATGAATTAACTTATATTTTTTGAATATTAATTTGGAATTTAGAAAAACTTTAAACATAAAAGTGTTTGAATTTGAATAACTAATTCAAAACCATTTTCAATGTTTTAATTTGGATTTGAATTAACTTATATTTTTTATATATTAATGGGCGGGAAAAAAAGGACGGGAAATAATGGGCGGAAAGAAAATTTTATTAGGATAGAACTGGCATTAAAGTACATAACGCAACTAACACAAAGTTTCATAGAAGAACTGGAAATTAAGATACATGGCCAGATTAAGCCACAATCGGCCGAACTTGTTTTGCAATGTTGGAGTGATTCAGTCATGCTCCTGCCTACACCTGTAATACTCGCCACTGTAGTCGTCGTAGTTGCCGCGGCCGTCATCGCTGTCGTCGTCGGGGTCGCTCTAGTTGAACCTTGAAGGCTGAGTACGAGTGGGCTGGACTTGAGGGTAGCGCAGGCGGGGGCTAGAGTCGGCGGCCGTGTCATAGGCCATGACGCTCTAGAGATTCCGACCGCGCCACCACAACCGACGGCCGGCCTTGTTGAAGTTCAGAGGAGGTGGGCCATCCTCCTCGTGCCTGGCGAGCGCCCTCTCACGCCGATCCACGAAGAAGGCTTCCCAAGTCAGGAAATAGTCGGGATGCCATCTGGGATTCCTCCGCTGCTCCGGCGTGAGCTCGAAGTAGTAGTGGTTCGTGATGGCCATCCGACACGCCACACCTAGAGGGACACGAGGAACCAGCACGCCTCCGGCACTCAGCATCCAGCCGACGGGGACACAGTAGCCCGGTGGGCAGGGGTAGTTCGAGGCGCAAAGCGCCTCCGCCTCCCTGGGAGTTAGTGCTACGGTGGAAGTCATGGGAAAGAGTGATGAGGTTGAAGATATGAGTCTAGAGATGTGCAATGACAATGGAGGCCAACCCTACATATATATAGTGAGAACTGGCGGGAAGAACTTGCGGGAAGAAATGGCGGGAAGAACTGGCGGGAAGAAATGGCGGGAGAAATGCCGGGAAAAATGGCGGGAAGAAAAATGGCGGGAAGAAATGGCGGGACGAAAAATTATCTGAATTTATTATGCCCGTTTTGAATTATCTGAATTTCTAACTATGGTCAAACCGGTGTGCATGAAGATAGGGGATGAGCATCGTTAGAACTTGCATTGGATCTCTGAAGAAACCACATATTGCGAGTCTAAAATGATTTTTCAAAAAATCACGGGCGATATATCATGTACCTGTAGTACAAACCGGACCCACTTCCTGCCGATTCGGCAGACATTTGTCCTTTTTATCCGGGAAGGACGAAAAGGTTTGAGATGTCCCGGTTGGGAGATGTTCCATGTAAGGTGGTCTAGTATTTTAGGAAAATGGGAAGGTAGCATTCTGAAACGGCATTTTGGTGGTTACTTCACAAAACGGCCCGTTTTTTGCGCTCGGAAAATGGAAAAGGGCTTTTCCGTGCGATAAAAAGGAAAACTTGCTCCTGCAACATTGTTCTCCATACCAATGTCCACACGCATACATAATATGGGCACAGCATCACAAACTATGCTGTGATTTAGCACATAACATCGGTCATTTGGACCGAAAACCATGAAACCTCGAACATGATAGGTCATTTTGTGAAGGTTTTTTCGAGACATGATCAATATACCAAGTCTGGTATTTTTCCTTTCAACTATGTCACATAATATGACACCACGCGAAGGATTTTCATTGTTCGGATTTTTTTTGAATTTATTATGCCCGTTTTGAATTTTCTGAATTTCTAACTATGGTCGAACCGGCGTGCATGAAGATAGGGGACGAGTATCGTTAGAACTTGCATTGTATCTCTGAAAAAACCACATATTCTGAGTCTAAAAATAATTTTTTCAAAAAATTACGGGCGATAGATCATGTACCTGTAGTACAAACCGGACCCACTTCCTCCCGATTCGGCAGACATTTGTCCTTTTTAACCGGGATGGACGAAAAGGTTTGAGATGTCCCGGTTGGGAGATGTTCCATGTAAGGTGGTCTAGTATTTTAGAAAAATGGGACGGTAGCATTCTGAAACGGCATTTTGGTGGTTACTTGACAAAACGACCTGTTTTTTGCGCTCGGAAAATAGAAAAGAGCTTTTCCGTGCGACAAAAAGGAAAACTTCCTCCTGCAACCTTTTTCTCCATGCCAATGTCTACACGCATGCATAATATGGGCACAGCATCACAAACTATGTCGTGATTCAGCACATAACATCGGTCATTTGGACCGAAAGCCATGAAACCTCGAACATGATAGGTCATTTTGTAAAGGTTTTTTCGAGACATGATCAATATACCAAGTCTGATATTTTTCCTTTCAACTATGTCACATAATATGACACCACGCGAAGGATTTTCATTGTTCGGATTTTTTTTGAATTTATTATGCCCGTTTTGAATTTTCTGAATTTCTAACTATGGTCGAACCGGCGTGCATGAAGATAGGGGACGAGCATCGTTAGAACTTGCATTGTATCTCTGAAGAAACCACATATTGCGAGTCTAAAAATGATTTTTTCAATAAATCACGGGCGATAGATCATGTACCTGTAGTACAAATCGGACCCACTTCCTACCGATTCGGCAGACATTTGTCCTTTTTACCCGGGATGGACGAAAAGTTTTGAGATGTACCGGTTGGGAGATGTTCCATGTAAGGTGGTCTAGTATTTTAGAAAAATGGTACGGTAGCATTCTGAAACGGCATTTTGGTGGTTACTTCACAAAACGACCAGTTTTTTGCGCTCGGAAAATGGAAAAGAGTTTTTCCGTGCGACAAAAAGGAAAACTTCCTCCTGCAACATTGTTCTCCATACCAATCTCCACACGCATGCATAATATGGGCACAGCATCATAAACTATGCCGTGATTCAGCACATAACATCGGTCATTTGGACCAAAAGCCATGAAACCTCGAACATGATAGGTCATTTTGTGAAGGTTTTTTCGAGACATGATCAATATACCAAGTTTGGTATTTTTCCTTTCAACTATGTCACATAATATGACACCACGCGAAGGATTTTCATTGTTCAGATTTTTTTTAAATTTATTATGCCCGTTTTGAATTTTCTGAATTTCTAACTATGGTCGAACCGGCGTGCATGAAGATAGGGGACGAGCATCGTTAGAAATTGCATTGTATCTCTGAAGAAACCACATATTGCGAGTCTAAAAATGATTTTTTCAAGAAATCACGGGCGATAAATCATGTACCTGTAGTACAAACCGGACCCACTTCCTACCGGTTCGGCAGATATTTGTCCTTTTTACCCGGGATAAACGAAAAGGTTTGAGATGTCCCGGTTGGGAGATGTTCCATTTAAGGTGGTCTAGTATTTTAGGAAAATGGGACGGTAGCATTCTGAAACAGCATTTTGGTGGTTACTTCACAAAACGACCCTTTTTTTGCGCTCGGAAAATTGAAAAGAGCTTTTTCGTGCGACAAAAAGGAAAACTTCCTCCTGAAACATTGTTCTCCATACCAATGTTCACACGCATGCATAATATGGGCACAGCATCACAAACTATGCCGTGATTCAGCACATAACATCGGTCATTTGGACCGAAAGCCATGAAACCTCGAACATGATAGGTCATTTTGTGAAGGTTTTTTCGAGACATGATCAATATACCAAGTCTGGTATTTTTCCTTTCAACTATGTCACATAATATGACACCACGCGAACGATTTTCATTGTTCGGATTTTTTTTTGAATTTATTATGCCCGTTTTGAATTTTCTGAATTTCTAACTATGGTCGAACCGGCGTGCATGACGATAGGGGACGAGCATCGTTAGAACTTGCATTGTATCTCTGAAGAAACCACATATTGCGAGTCTAAAAATGATTTTTTCAAAAAATCACGGGCGATAGATCATGTACCTGTAGTACAAACCGGACCCACTTCCTACCGATTCGGCAGACATTTGTCCTTTTTACCCGGGATGGACGAAAAGTTTTGAGATGTCCCGGTTGGGAGATGTTCCATGTAAGGTGGTCTAGTATTTTAGAAAAATGGTACGGTAGCATTCTGAAACGGCATTTGGTGGTTACTTCACAAAACGACCCGTTTTTTGCGCTCGGAAAATGGAAAAGAGCTTTTCCGTGCGACAAAAAGGAAAACTTCCTCCTGAAACATTGTTCTCCATACCAATGTCCACACGCATGCATAATATGGGCACAACATCACAAACTATGCCGTGATTCTGCACATAACATCGGTCATTTGGACCGAAAGCCATGAAACCTCGAACATGATAGGTCATTTTGTGAAGGTTTTTTCGAGACATGATCAATATACCAAGTCTGGTATTTTTTCTTTCAACTATGTCACATAATATGACACCACGCGAAGGATTTTCATTGTTCAGATTTTTTTTGAATTCATTATGCCCGTTTTGAATTTTCTGTATTTCTAACTATGGTCGAACCGGCGTGCATGAAGATTGGGGACGAGCATCGTTAGAACTTGCATTGGATCTCTGAAGAAACCACATATTGCGAGTCTAAAAATGATTTTTTCAAAAAATCAGGGTCGATAGATCATGTACCTGTAGTACAAACCGGACCCACTTCCTACCGATTCGACAGACATTTGTCCTTTTTACCCGGGATGGACGAAAAGGTTTGAGATGTCCCGGTTGGGAGATGTTCCATGTAAGGTGGTCTAGTATTTTAGGAAAATGGGACGGTAGCATTCTGAAACGGCATTTTGGTGGTTACTTCACAAAACGACCCGTTTTTTGCGCTCAGAAAATGGAAAAGAGCTTTTCCGTGCGACAAAAAGGAAAACTTCCTCCTGAAACATTGTTCTCCATACCAATGTCCACACGCATGCATAATATGAGCACAACATCACAAACTATGCCGTGATTCAGCACATAACATCGGTCATTTGGACCGAAAGCCATGAAACCTCGAACATGATAGGTCATTTTATGAAGGTTTTTTCGAGACATGATCAATATACCAAGTCTGGTATTTTTCCTTTCAACTATGTCACATAATATGACACCACGCGAAGGATTTTCATTGTTCGGATTTTTTTTGAATTTATTATGCCCGTTTTGAATTATTTGAATTTCTAACTATGGTCGAACCGGCGTGCATGAAGATAGGGGACGAGCATCGTTAGAACTTGCATTGGATCTCTGAAGAAACCACATATTGCGAGTCTAAAAATGATTTTTTCAAAAAATCATGGGCGATAGATCATGTACCTGTAGTACAAACCGGACCCACTTCCTACCGATTCGGCACACATTTGTCCTTTTTACCCGGGATGGACGAAAAGTTTTGATATGTCCCGGTTGGGAGATGTTCCATGTATGGTGGTCTACTATTTTAGGAAAATGGTACGGTAGCATTCTGAAACGGCATTTTGGTGGTTACTTCACAAAACGACCCGTTTTTTGCGCTCGGAAAATGGAAAAGAGCTTTTCCGTGCGACAAAAAGGAAAACTTCCTCCTGCAACATTGTTCTCCATACCAATCTCCACACGCATGCATAATATGGGCACAGCATCATAAACTATGCCGTGATTCAGCACATAACATCGGTCATTTGGACCGAAAGCCATGAAACCTCGAACATGATAGGTCATTTTGTGAAGGTTTTTTCGAGACATGATCAATATACCAAGTCTGGTATTTTTCCTTTCAACTATGTCACATAATATGACACCACGCAAAGGATTTTCATTGTTCGGATTTTTTTTGAATTTATTATGCCTGTTTTGAATTTTCTGAATTTCTAACTATGGTCAAACCGACGTGCATGAAGATAGGGGACGAGCATCGTTAGAACTTGCATTGGATCTCTGAAGAAACCACATATTGCGAGTCTAAAAATGATTATTTCAAAAAATCACCGGCGATAGATCATGTACCTGTAGTACAAACCGGACCCACTTCCTGCCGATTCGGCAGACATTTGTCCTTTTTACCCGGTTGGAGGGATTTCGGCAGGCTGGGCCAGGCAGCACTAATGATAGGGGTGAGTGTCGACATTATGTCGTGCAGCGTGTACCTTGTCCCGGATGGTGTCATCAACCGGGACTAAAGATGAACCTTTAGTCCCGGTTGGAGACACCAACCGGGACAAAACACGAGTCAGCACTAATAATAGGGGTGAGTGTCGACACTATGCCGAGCTGCTTGTACTATAAATAGGCATCCTTGCGAGTCCAGTCCTCCAGCCAGTTTGAGGCATCTCCAAGATGGTTTTCGAGAGCAGGGACACTACTACGGCCAGTTTCAGGGAGATGCCGACGGAGCCTACTCCTCCGGCATCTCCGAGAAACTGGTCATAGAGGCACTCCCTAATATGTGAAATTAGTTAGCTCCCAGGCGTATTGATCTAGTTAGAGAAGTTACAAGCTGCAAGATGGTTTTCGAGAGCAGGGACACCACTACGGCCAGTTTCAGGGAGATGCCGACAGAGCCCAGTCCTCCGGCATCTCCGAGAAACTGGTCATAGAGGCACTCCCTAATATGTGAAATTAGTTAGCTCCCAGATGTATTGATCTAGTTAGAGAAGTTACAAGCTGCAAGATGGTTTTCGAGAGCAGGGACACCACTATGACCAGTTTCAGGGAGATGCCGCCGGATCCCAGTCCTCCGTCATCTCCAAGAAACTGGTCATAGAGGCACTCCCTAATATGTGACAGCGCGCATTTGGAGATCAGATCTTAATGGTAAGTACGAATCGGGACAACTTCTTCATAGTCCTGGTCTAGCCACAAAACGGGATTAACACTCAAGACATTTATTAATATTAAAAACTGAGACTACAAAACTGGGACTAAAGGCCCCCCTATATATAGTCCCGGTCAAGCCACAAACCGCGAAAGATATCCTTCGGTGAAGCCACAAACCGCGAAAGACATGAACTAGAGTTACATAATATGAGCATGAACTTCTTGGCATATGTCCTTCCTTATGATTGCTTCAGACGTAACCATGGAGCATCTTCTTTACTTAACGGAATGCTTGGGTCAGTTTTCACTGTGAAGGGCGGAATTTCATCAAACTTATTATAACCTTCTGACATGTCTGTCTTGTCCTCGATTCCCACGATGTTTCTTTTCCCTGAAAGAACTATGTGACGCTTTGGCTCATCATATGATGTATTCGTTTGCATTTTTTTCTTTTTTTCGGTCTGGAGGACATGTCCTTCACATAGAAAACCTGAGACACATCATTGGCTAGGACGAATGGTTCATCTCTATAACCAAGATTGTTGAGATCCACTGTTGTCATTCCGTACAACTGGTCTATCTTTACCCCTTCCCCATTCAGGTTGACCCATTTGCAGTGAAACAAAGGGACCTTAAAAGAGAATCCATAGTCTAGTTCCCATATCTCCTCTATGTAACCATAATATGTGTCCTTTTGTCCATTCTCGTCTATTGCATCAAAGCGGACACCACTATTTTGGTTGGTGCTCTTTTTATCTTGGGCGATCGTGTAGAATGTATTCCCATTTATTTCGTATCCTTGGAAATTCAATACAGTAGAAGGTGGTGACGCGGCCAACAAGTATAGCTGATCTCCAACAGTGGTGTCATTCAAGAGATGTGTCCGCATCCAACCACCGAAAGACTTCATGTGTTCATCTGTAATCCATGATTCAGGCTTCCCCGGGTTTTTGGAGCGTACAATATTCTTGTGTTCCTCGATATACGGAGCTGCCAAGGTGGAATTATGTAGAACTGTGTAGTGTGCTTTAGTGAAAGAATCCCCGCCCCTACATATCATTGCTTTCTTTCCCAGCGTGCCTTTTCCACTTAGTCTTCCCTCATGCCGCGAGTCAGAAACACCAATCGTCTTAAGGTCAGGAATAAAGTCAACACAAAACTCAATGACCTCCTCTGTTCCATATACCTTGGAGATGCTTCCTTCTGGTCTAGCACGGTTATGAACATATTTCTTTAAGACTCCCCTGAACCTCTCAAAGGGGAACATATTGTGCAGAAATACCGGACCGAGAATGGCAATCTCTTCCATTAGGTGAACCAGGAGATGCGTCATAATATTGAAGAAGGATGGTGGGAATACCAATTCAAAACTAACAAGACATTGTACCACATCCTTCTGTAACCTTGGCAGAATATCTGGATTGAATACCTTCTGAGATATTGCATTGAGGAATGCACACAGCTTCACAATGGGTACTCGAACATTTTCTGGTAGAAGCCCCCTCAATGCAATCGGAAGCAACTGTGTCATAATCACGTGACAGTCATGAGACTTCAGGTTTTGGAACTTTTTCTCTGCCATATTTATTATCCCCTTTATATTAGATGAGAAGCCCGACGGCACCTTGATACTATAAAGGACTTCAAAAAAGATTTTCTTCTCTGCTTTGGTAAGAGCATAGCTGGCACGACTTAAGTGACGCCCTTTATCCGTCTTGTTCTGTGTATGCATGTTCTTTGGGTCTTTCATAATTTGTTGGTCCTCCCGTGCTTCTGGTGTATCTTTTGTCTTCCCATACACGCCTAGGAATCCTAGCAGGTTCACGCAAAGATTCTTCGTCACGTGCATCACGTCGATTGAAGAGCGGACACGCAGGACTTTCCAATATGGCAGCTCCCAAAATATAGATTTCTTCTTCCACATGGGTGCGTGTCCTGTAGCGACGTCGTTCGGAACTGATTGACCGCAGGGACCCTTTCCAAAGATTATTTCTATGTCCTTGACCATACCAAATACATCATCACCAGCAGGGAGTTCAGGCTTCTTCCGGTGATCTGCCTCACCTTTGAAATGCTTGCCTTTCTTTCTTACGGGATGATTGGTCGGAAGAAATCATCGATTCGCCAGGTACACAACCTTCTTGCATTTATGCAAATATGTACCTTCAGTATTATCTAAATAGTGTGTGCATGCCTTATATCCCTTGTTTGTCTGTCCTGAAAGGTTACTAAGAGCAGACCAATCATTGATGGTTACGAATAACAACCCTCGTAGATCAAATGGCTCTTGTTTGTTCTCATCCCACGCACGTACACCTGGTTTTCCCCACAACTATAAGAGTTCTTCAACTAATGGCCTAAGGTACACATCAATGTCATTGCCCGGTTGCTTCGGGCCTTGGATGAGCACTGGCATCGTAATGAACTTACGCTTCATGCACAACCAAGGAGGCAGGTTGTAGATACATAGAGTCACGGGCCAGGTGCTATGACTGCAGCTCTGCTCCCCAAAAGGATTCATGCCATCCGTACTTAGACCAAATCATAAGTTCCTTGCGTCACCGGCAAAGTCTGGGAAGTCTCTCTCGATTTTTCTCCACTTTGACCCATCAGCAGGGTGTCTCAACTTCCCGTCTTTCTTACGGTCTTCTTTGTGCCATCGCAACAACCTAGCATGCTCTTTGTTTCTGAACATGCGTTTCAACCTTGGTATTATAGGAGCATACCACATAACCTTAGCAGGAACCCTCTTCCGGAGGGGCTCTCCCTCAACATCACCAGGGTCATCTCGTCTGATTTTATACCGCAACGCTTTGCATACCGGGCATTTATCTAAATTCTCATACTCCTTACCGCGGTAGAGGATGCAGTCATTAATGCATGCATGTATCTTTTGCACATCTAATCCTAGAGGACAGAGAGTCTTCTTTGCTTCGTAGGTACTCTCGGGAAGTTCGTTATGTTTTGGAAACTTCGGCTTCATTATTTTCAGCATCTTTTCAAATGAGGAGTCAGTTAGACCACACTCTGCCTTCCATCGCAACAATTCCAGTGTGGTACCGAGCTTTGTTCTGCCATCTTCACAATTTGGGTACAACAAGTTCTTGTGATCTTCTAACATGCCCTCTAACTTCAACTTCTCATTTTCTGTTTCACAGTCTCACTTTGCATCAGAAATGATCCTACCAAGTTCATCAGCCGGCTCATCTGATGCCCGTTCTTCACCTCTTTCCTCTCCATTGTCTTCCATTGCAGTATCACTGTATTCAGGAAACATATGATGATAGTTGTTATCATCATCTTCTTCTTCACCATCTTCCATCATAACCCCTCTTTCCCCGTGCTTGGTCCAGCAATTATAGTTGGGCATGAAACCTTTCATAATCAGGTGGGCGCGAATGATTTTTGAGGAAGAGTACTCCTTGTTGTTCTGACATTGAACACATGGACAACGTATAAAACCATTCTATTTGTTTGCGGTAGCCACATCGATAAATTTATCCACGCCTTTCATATACCCGGCTACGCGCCGGTCACCGTACATCCATTCCCGACCGTTCATCAGCATCATATAAGTAAGTTTATCAAAAAAACATGACATCATAAATAGTGAAATGACCAATTCACATCGACACATGCATTGTATCAATGACAGAGAAAAGATAAGATTGCTAACCTCGATCGAGGGAAATAAAGAGGAGAAAGCTCAAGTGCGTCTTGGACACCTTTTATATTTTTGTTCTATGAGAAATTGAACGGGATTATTCACTCAAACATTTCATAAAACACCTTGAATGCATGCATAGGGGAGCAAAAACTAGCACACCCCTCACACCTTCCACCAAGAGAAAAAACAGAGTGGAGGCAGAGGGGGGTGGGGCGTTGCATTTATAGAGGGCGGGAGCATACGCCCCGGTTGGAGCCACCAACCGGGACTAAAGGTGTGTGCCACGCCACGTGGATGTCGCCAAACCTTTAGTCCCGGTTGGTGGCTCCAACCGGGACGTATGCCCCCTTACCAACCGGGACGCATGCCTCCGGGCCCCGTGCCCATTCGAACCAGGACGCGTGCCAGCATTAGTCCCGGTTGGTGACGCAACCGGGACTAATGCTCTGAGGGGGCGCGAATGGATGGCATGTTTTCTACTAGTAATAAATGAGACGAGCTAGAGACTTAATTATAGAAATAAATCACTTACAAACAATAACAACTAACGAGATATTTGTCGAGGACGTCTTGATTAAATAACTGAAATAATTCTGAAAATTCAATGTGTATCTCGTCTTTTCCATGGAAGTAATGCTCATCTCTAATTGCTGCTATGAGCATGATCTGCCCTTCCTTTGAGGGTTTTGATATACCACTGATGCAATTTTCACATTTGTGTTTGTAGATGCGGGACCTTCTCATGTCTGATGAGAGGCTTTCTATACTCGTATTTGTATGCTAATTTAGCCATGGGAAAAGAATGATCATCTCTAGCCATCAGTGCGCATAGTCATGCAACCTCCAGATCATAATCATTGGAAAACACTTTGAGCGGGGGGTACGATTGATTTTTCTGTTCTCCGAGATGGGGAATTGTTTTCCCGCTTACACTACTACTTCTCGACTGCTACAGATTCTCTTTATGTGACTACATAATAGAGCGGTTATAGTATGATGGTAGATAATTTGTCCTTTTACTTTCAAGCATTTCCACAAAGTGTTCCACTATTTTTGGTGCTATAAAAGGCTTTGGAGGGGGCTGTTTTGTGGAAGCTGTTATTTCACATATTCATCCACGAACGCTTTATTTTCCTCATCAGTCATTTTATAAGGTAACTTGGCAGGAGCCACCTAGGCTTTCTTCCTTGTACCTGCTGAGGATTTCTTTGTGGCTATATACTAGCTGCCGGAGCGGAGGTACTCTTCCTATTTTGCAACCGGGGTGAAGACTGCTGATGTTGCAGAGGCGGCGGAGACTGCTCAGGCAGAGGCGGAGACTACTGACGCGGCAGAGACTGTTGACGCAACGGAGGCGAGGGAGTCTGCTGACGTAGTGGAGCCTATAGACGCGTCGGAGATTGAGCTAGATTGCTACTGTGAGAAGTCTACGGCCTTAGCGTCATATTTGGAAGCACATTGTATTCCTTTCGCCATAGAACAATGCTTTTCCTAGCTTCTCCCAGTTCATTCAGGTCCTCTTCACCTGCAGGGAAGTCAAGCTTCAGTTGCTCAAATCCGTTCATAACTTAATCCATCCCAACAATAGCGTAGACGTATGGAACCAGAGAGCAATGGTAAGTTGGTCTAGGTCCAGAAGGTAAGGCAAAGCCGACAGCCACCTTCATGAATATGTTCACAACTCTGTTGTGTGGTTCTTTCATATGTTCCTGGTCATGTCGTGCTTCCGATGTATCTTTTGTCTTCCCATACACTCCCAGGAAGCCTAGCAGGTTCACGCAAAGATTCTTCGTCACATGCATCACGTCGATTGAAGAGCGGACCTCTAGGACTTTCTAATAGGGTAGCTCCCAAAATATATATTTCTTTCTTCCACATGGGCGCGTGTCCGACATCATCATTCGTAACAGATTGACCGCCAGGACCCTTTCCATAGATTACATCTAAATCCTTGACCATACCTAATATATCATCACCAGTACGGTAGACGGGCTTCTTCTGTTGATCCGCCTTACCTTTGAAATGCTTGCCTTTCTTTCTTACGGGATGCTTGGTCATAAGAAATTGAAGATGCCCCAGGTACATTACTTTCTTACATTTATCCAAATATACACTTTCAGTCTCATCTAAACATTGCGTACATGCATTGTATCCCTTGTTTACCTGTCTTGAAAGGTTACTAGCTAAGAGCAGGCCAATCAATGATTGTTACGAAAAAAACGCTCGTAGGTCAAATTCCACCTGCTTGTGCTCATCCCACAAAAATGTACGCCAGATTCATGCCACAACTATAAAAAATTCAACTAATGGCCTTAGGTAAACATCAATGTCGTTGTCGGGTTGCTTCAGGCCTTGGATGAGCACTGACATCATAATGAACTTCTACTTCATGCACAACGAAAGAGTAAGGTTATAGATACATAGAGTTACAGGTCAGGTGCTATGGCTGCAGCTCTGCTTCCCAAAAGGATCCATGCTATCTGTACTTAGACCAAACCTTAAGTTCCTTGGATCATCTGCAAATCCCCGGTACTCTCTCTCGATTTCTCTCCACTGCGACCCATCAGCGGGGTGTCTCAACATCGAGTCATTCTTATGGTCTTCTTTGTGCCATCGCAACAACTTGGCATGCTCTTTGTTTCTGAACAAACATTTCAACTGTGGTATTATAGGAGCATACCACATAACCTTGGCAGGAACCCTCTTCCTAGGGCACTCGCCCTCAACATCACCAGGGTCATCTCGTCTGATCTTATACCGCAATGCACCGCATACCGGGTATTCATTCTTATTCTCGTACTCCTCACCGTGGTAGAGGATGCAGTCATTAATACATGCATGTATCTTCTACACCTCTAATCCTAGAGGGCAGACAATCTTTTTTGCTCTATACGTACTAGCAGGCAAGTCATTATCCTTTGGAATCTTCTTCTTCATTATTTTTAGTAGCTTCTCAAATCCCTTGTCAGATAAATCATTTTCTACCTTCCATTGCATCAATTCCAGTGTGGTACCGAGCTTTGTGGTGTCATCTTTGCAATTTGGCTACATCAATTTTTTGTGATCTTATAACATGAACTTCAAATTCAACTTCTCATTTTCACTTTTCCATGCATCAACAATGGCCTGGTGAAGATCATCAACGAGATCATCTGCCGCCTCTTCATCTTCAGCTTCACCCGTTGTATCACCGTATTTTCTCTGTGTATCACCGTATTCAGGAACATAGGATAGTTATCATCATCCTCTTCTTCATTGTATTCCATCATAACCTCTCTTTCTGCGTGCTTGGTCCAACAATTGTAGCTAGGAATGAAATCGTACCGAAGCAGGTGGGTGTGAAGGGTTCTCGAGGAAGAGTAATCCTTTTGATTCTGATAGTCAACACATGGACAACACCTATTATTAAGTTTATGAAAAACCATTACACAACATCTAGACAAATTACTACTGTACATCAACACATGTATTGTATCAATGATAGACGAAATAATGTCGACACTCACCCCTATTATTAGTGCTGACTCGTGTTTTGTCCCGGTTGGTGTCTCCAACCGGGACTACAGGTTCATCTTTAGTCCTGGTTGGTGACACCATCCGGGATAAGGTACACGCCGCACGACATAATGTCGACACTCACCCCTATCATTAGTGCTGCCTGGCCCAGCCTGCCGAAATCCCTCCGCGTGGTTTCGACAATGAAAATCCTGTTTCAGAAGGCTACCGTCCCATTTTTAGAACAATCCGAACAATGAAAATCCTTCACAAAATGACCTATCATGTTCGAGGTTTCATGGCTTTCGGTCCAAATGACCGATGTTATGTGCTGAATCACGGCATAGTTTGTGATGTTGTGCCCATATTATGCATGTGTGTGGACATTGGTATGGAGAACAATGTTGCAGGAGGAAGTTTTCCTTTTTGTCGCACGGAAAAGCCCTTTTCCATTTTCCGAGCGCAAAAAACGGGTCGTTTTGTGAAGTAACCACCAAAATGCCGTTTCAGAATGCTACGTCCCATTTTCCTAAAATACTAGACCACCTTACATGGATTATATCCCAACCGGGACATCTCAAACCTTTTCGTCCATCCCGGGTAAAAAGACAAATGTCTGCCGAATCGATAGGAAGTGGGTCCGGTTTGTACTACAGGTACATGATCTATCGCCCGTGATTTTTTTAAAAAATCATTTTTAGACTCGCAATATGTGGTTTCTTCAGAGATCCAATGCAAGTTCTAACGATGCTCGTCCCCTATCTTCATGCACACCGGTTCGACCATAGTTAGAAATTCAGATAATTCAAAACGGGCATAATAAATTCAAAAAAAATCCGAACAATGAAAATCCTTCGCGTGGTGTCATATTATGTTACATAGTTGAAAGGAAGAATACCAGACTTGGTATATTGATTATGTTTCGAAAAAACCTTCACAAAATGACCTATCATGTTCGAGGTTTCATGGCTTTCGGTCCAAATGACCGATGTTATGTTCTGAATCACGGCATAGTTTGTGATGTTGTTCCCATATTATGCATGTGTGTGGACATTGGTATGGAGAACAATGTTGCAGGAGGAAGTTTTCCTTTTTGTCGCACGGAAAAGCCCTTTTCCATTTTCTAAGCACAAAAAACGGGTCGTTTTGTGAAGTAACCACCAAAATGCCGTTTCAGAATGCTACCGTTCCATTTTCCTAAAATACTAGACCACCTTACATGGACTATCTCCCAACCGGGACATCTCAAACCTTTTCGTCCATCCCGGGTAAAAAGGACAAATGTCTGCCGAATCGTAAGAAGTGGGTCCGGTTTGTACTACAGGTACATGATCTATCGCCCGTGATTGTTTGAAAAAAATCATTTTTAGACTCGCAATATGTGGTTTCTTCAGAGATCCAATGCAAGTTCTAACGATGCTCGTCCCCTATCTTCATGCACACCGGTTCGATCATAGTTAGAAATTCAGAAAATTCAAAACGGGCATAATAGATTCAAAAAAAATCCGAACAATAAAAATCCTTCGCGTGGTGTCATATTATGTTACATAGTTGAAAGGAAAAATACCAGACTTGGTACATTGATTATGTTTCGAAAAAACCTTCACAAAATGACCTATCATGTTCGAGGTTTCATGGCTTTCGGTCCAAATGACCGATGTTATGTGCTGAATCACATCATAGTTTGTGATATTGTGCCCATATTATGCATGTGTGTGGACATTGGTATCGAGAACAATGTTGCAGGAGGAAGTTTTCCTTTTCGTCACACGGAAAAGCCTTTTTCCATTTTTCGAGCGCAAAAAATGGGTCATTTTGTGAAGTAACCACCAAAATGCCGTTTCAGAATGCTACCGTCCCATTTTCCTAAAATACTAGACCACCTTACATGGACTATCTCCCAATCGGGACATCTCGAACCTTTTCGTCCATCCCGGGTAAAAAGGACAAATGTCTGCCGAATCGGTAGGAAGTGGGTCCGGTTTGTACTACAAGTACATGATCTATCGCCCGTGATTTTTTGAAAAAATCATTTTTAGACTTGAAATATGTGGTTTCTTCAGAGATCCAATACAAGTTCTAACGATGCTCGTCCCCTATCTTCATGCACACCGGTTCCACCATAGTTAGAAATTCAGATAATTCAAAACGGGCATAATAAATTCAAAAAAAATCCGAACAATGAAAATCCTTCGCGTGGTGTCATATTATGTTACATACTTGAAAGGAAAAATACCAGACTTGGTATATTAATTATGTTTCGAAAAAATCTTCACAAAATGACCTATCATGTTCGAGGTTTCATGGCTTTCGGTCCAAATGACCGATGTTATGTGCTGAATCATGGCATAGTTTGTGATGTTGTGCCCATATTATGCATGTGTGTGGACATTGGTATGGAGAACAATGTTGCAGGAGGAAGTTTTACTTTTTGTCGCACGGAAAAGCCCTTTTCCATTTTCCGAGCGCAAAAAATAGGTCGTTTTGTGAAGTAACCACCAAAATGCCGTTTCAGGATGCTGCCGTCCCATTTTCCTAAAATACTAGACCACCTTACATGGACTATCTCCCAACCGGGACATCTCAAACCTTTTCGTCCATCCCGGGTAAAAAGGACAAATGTATGCCGAATCGGTAGGAAGTGGGTCCGGTTTGTACTACAGGTACATGATCTATCGCCCATGATTTTTTGAAAAAATCATTTTTAGACTCGCAATATGTGGTTTCTTCAGAGATCCAATGCAATTTCTAACGATGCTCGTCCCCTATCTTCATGCACACCGGTTCGACCATAGTTAGAAATTCAGATAATTCATTTTTAATTGTAAATGGTTCATATTTTAAATGTTTACATTAATTATTTTTTAAAATAGAAAATGGTTTTGAATTATTTATTCAAATCCAAACACTTTTTATGTTTAAAGTTTTTCTAAATTCCAAATTAATATTCAAAAAATATAAGTTAATTAATTTTTAATTTTAAATGGTTCATATTTTAAATGGTTACATTAATTATTCTTTAAAAACAGAAAATGGTTTTGAATTATTTATTCAAATCCAAATACTTTTTATGTTTAAAGTTTTTCTAAATTCCAAATTAATATTCAAAAAATATAAGTTAATTCATTTTTAATTTTAAATGGTTCATAGTTTAAATGGTTACATTAATTATTTTTAAAAACAGAAAATGGTTTCGAATTAGTTATTCAAATTCAAACACTTTATGTTCAAAGTTTTTCTAAATTCCAAAGTAATTATCATTTAAAAAACATTACAAATTTAAACCCCAAAATAAAAAATAAGGCGGAAACAGAGAGAAAATTCCTGAAAAAATTTGAAAACAGGGTTATATGTCCCGGTTGGAGCCACCAACCGGGACTAAAGACCCCTGCGCGCGCCAACCCTTGGTCTGCTGAAAAAATTGGAGTATACGTCCCGGTTGGTGGCTCCAACCGGGACGTATGACCCTTTAGTCCAGGTTGGAGCCACCAACCGGGACAAAAGGTCCTTCGGTTATAACTGGATCGCCTCCTCTTCTTCTTCTTCTTCTTCCCCATCTCATTCATCGACGCGCGCACACAGGAACCCCCCCCCCACGACACCGGCAGGCTGCCCGCCGAGCTCGTCGCCGTTGTTCGATGCAAGGATAGGAACCGCCGCGTTGCCCTCTCTCTTCCAGTACCAATCTCATCCCCTCTCGTTCCTTCTCGCGTTCTTCCCCATTTAAGCAGAAACCCTAGATCGTAGTCGTCGCCATTCAGAGCCTCCCCGAGCCAAGCCAAGGTGCCGAGGAGCTCCGTCGTGCTGGACTGCGTCTCTACGCCAAAGGAATCGTCCCCGCTCGGCCTTAATCAAGCTCTGCAACCCATCTTCTCGAGATCCGGCCGCCGTCGATTCGCCTCCGTCCGGCCACCCCTTGCTTCCCCGACCTCAGCATCGCGTTCGTGGTGACCACTGGTGCTCTAGCACCTCTTCACATGCTCCCTCTCGCTCTCTAGATCTACCGCGACGACCATCTGTCGCCGCCGCCTCTGTCCGCCGCTATGCTCATCGCTCCGGCGACCAATAATGGGCGGCACAGCCACCATATGGTTCGCCTCGACGAGCTCTTTCGAACGCGCACAACCCCGCAGTCCCACGCGCTCCCCAGGGTCGCCGTCGACCACCGTCTGCCGCGCCGCCCGTCGTGGTGACGTGGTGCTCGCATGGCTACCGCGTGGTGCCCGCGTGGCCTCAGTCCCACCTGCCAGCTTCAGAGGCTAGGTGCCTCTGTGGTGCAGGTTAGCCGTGGCCTAGTCCAGGTCCCACCTCCCTGTGTGGAGGCTGAGGTGGCCACGGGCCCCTCTGTCAGCCAATGTGGCTAGCAGTGGCCTCGGTGTAAAAATGTTTTCTGTTTTGTTTAAATTCAGAAATGGTTTAATTAAATCCAGAAATTGATATAATATTGTAAATTCGATAATTAATTATTTATAACTCAGAAAAATACAAATAATATATCAAAATGTTCAGAAAAATGAGATCTAACTATTTAACCTATAATCATGCATTTCTCAACAACTTTCAAGACAAGTTTAATTAGAAACAGTCTTGCGCCCCTCTCAAGGTGATTTCCCAAACCAATGTGGGGTCGAGCAAATATGGGGCCGAAGAGCAGTATGATCCAGAGGTAGTTGCACAATACGGAGAAGCTGCCGCTGCTCAAGGTATGAGTACTGCCCAGTAGTTATCCCAGTTAGAGTACTTCCCCGTGAGTGAAGTAGCATACAAATACCAGTACGACAAACCTCTCGTCAAACCTGAGGAGGTAAACAATCTTCCAACAAAAATACGAAGATTGCATAACTGGTACATGCATGCCACAAAGGCCAGGGCTAACTGGATAATGCTGAGGGTTACAAAAAAGCATCATGGGAAAGAAAAGGATGACATGATATCCATTGAATTTGATGAACTATTTCAATCAATCAAGACGCCTTAGACAAATCGATCATCAGTGCCTATTGTCTGTAAGTACTTATTCTGTAATTAATTTAGTCTCCAGCTATCTCACCTTGTTTATTGCATGTATATAATCATACTGTATTATGCAGAATGAAGATTCTCGAATGCAGCAGAGGACAAATCTATGACATTGGCTTCATTGACCCATATTGGGTTCATGAAGCTAATCTCAAAACAAGCCCCCAGGATACGGAGGATAATATAGTACACGCGTTAAGGTTTCAAGAAACCAGAAGGGAAATACTTTTTTCTTACAACTTCGAGTGAGTGTTATTGTCTTCTATACACTTTCAATTTCGCTTACTCGATGTTAAGTATATAATTGATTAGTTATGCATTAGCAGCTTTCACTATATTCTGTTAATCATTCAACTTGACAAAGGGCGTGTACTAGTCATGGACTCAAAACATAAACCCCTTGAGACGTGGAAGGACATGCAGATGCTTCTCCAGCGGTAATTCTAATCATTACGATACTATATCGGCAACGTTCGTAAATTTTATGATATCAAGTAATTAATAACTTCTTTTATTCGTTTTCTTCGCCGAGCAGCGCTTGGAAACGGTTCACCAACAACGCTAGGGGTGTTTGGAAAGAGGAGCTTACATTTCAACCACTAGATGTAAGCACCACTAGCTATATCCGCGCATCTCTTTGATTCTAGTTTTGATACAGTTATTATCATGCTTGATTATTATTTTGATTGAACTCTGTTCTTGTAAAGTGTCTGACGCAGGGACCAGGTAACAATCTATGTGGATACTATGTTTGCGAGTTCATCCGGCAGACGTGCGATGAGAAGGGCAGAAATTTAGAGCAACTCCACGTACGTAAACAATTTCTATAGTTTTTAATTACAATCAAATTGTGTTTAGTTTCATTCATATAGGATGACTCCTTTTTTAAATCAGATCGAACGTCTACAGGACGGTCTTCTGCCAAAGGATCGCGTACGAGCAATTCAGGAGGAATTTGCGGGATTCTTGGATGCAGAAGTCCTAAACCCAAAAGGGGAATACTACTCGGCTGTGTATAGACAATAGGGATTGTAAAAAGAGCAAATTTTGTATGTAGTGCATGAACTCGATCCGTGTATCGAATGTAATATTGTCATGATGATCTTGTGTAATATAACGGTTCCTTCATTGATAAGTGCAAAACACTAAATAAACAATAAAACAACCTAAATGAATTCTCTGTTGCGGCACAAAAAGTGGCGAAAATGCTGCCGTGGCAACAACATGTGCCAAAATGAATTCTCTGCCGCGGCAGAGAAATGGGCCAAATCTCTGCCGCGGCAGAAGGTTATTTGTCCCGGTTCGTGTTACGAACCGGGACTAATGCTCCACCCCCCTCGCGCTCTGGCGCCGCCACGTGTACCACCATTTGTCCCGGTTGAAACCGGGACTAAAGGTTGGGGCTTTAGTCCCGATTGCCCCGTCCCGGTTGGGTAACCGGGACTAAAACCCCTTACCAACCGGGACCAATGTGCCTCTCTGCACTAGTGATGGTGGAGGCCAGCTGAACATGAGATGTGTCATGTGTGTGAGATGATGAATCGCTATGCAGGTCCAGACAACCTGTCGTTTAGTTAGAGGAGTAGACGGTATGTTAATCATAACTAGGTCTAGATACATGTTTATCTAAACAAAGTTAAAATATCATTTTTAGCACGAGGAGTATTTATCTTAGATTTTCCGCTAATAAACAAAATCTGAATCATAGGGCCATAAGATGGACCCCACATGCCAGTGCTTTTGTTTAGACCAACCAAGACTTAATTGCGTAGCATCCTTACAGTCCTCCCTAACCATAGGTTTATAGGCTAAAGGAACAACTTTCAGCAACAAATCTACAGAGCTGATTCTAGCATGAAAAACAAAAATATGAGCTACACTATTGAAACTCTCTTTTACAAAGACATGGAAATAACGTGGTGAAATTAAATTGATGTGTTATTTATGAGGTAGCACATGGAAGGAAGCTACCTCCCTGATAGGTACTTTAAGAAGACACAAAGTTAATTTATTCAAACAATCATTCTGAGTGAGATCGCCAATGAGTAACTTAACAACTCGGATATACCAACTAAAAGATTAGAAATATAAAGTGCTTCCTACCATAATGATTAGTTGAGTAGACTAAGATAAGGGTTCCCCAAACCACATCTCGGATGGTCCATAACCAAAAAAGGAATTAGTTTTGATGATAAAAAGCTTCATGCAAATAATCGGATTAATGAAACAAGATTGTGTACCTATGGAATCGGATACGCCCAGGTCTGCTCCGACCTCGAGCCAGCATACATGCCTCTGTACCCGACCGGTGTTGCCGCTCCGAACCGCGTCGACTTTCTCTCCGTAGAAATGAAGGCACCCTAGCCTGGCGCCTCCTTCCCGCACGCGCCCCAGGTCATGTGACATCGTCTGCACCTCGTCAACGATCCTTGCTGCGCCCATGTATTCTCTACCGATGGTAGAAGCTGCAGCTGCTCGATATGGGGCAGTTTACGGCCTGAAAATAAAACTTGGGCTTGTTTTGGGTTTAGGTACATTACACATACAGAGCAACACCACTTATGTGTACCGGTACCTAGTACATCAGTGGTGTAGCCCTTGCTCTGACTCGTGTACCCAAAAAAAATTGAATCAGACCACGAACAGCACATCTGAATCTGATAAATGAAACATGAAGAAATCAATGGGCAACATCCATCCAAGAAATCCAAGAGATGCGGGAGGGGAGAGGTGGCGCGGTAGGAGTACACATCGTTGCTCGTACTGGACAAACGGATCTCGAGACCATGGCAACGACGGCTCCAGAACAGAGAAGCTTCGTTTGTTCAGGGCGCCTGCTCTGGAACGACCAGCCTTCTCATCCATCTCCTCCCTGCAACCACCCCTCCACCCTTCTCATCCTCCGTTGCGAGCAGCCCAACCAGCTCCCCTTCCATGTCTTCCTCTGTTTAGCTCTCTGTAGGAGATGGAGCTCTGGGGCGGCAAGGGAAATACTTAGGGGGGCGTTGAGGAGCGGCTCTAGAGATGCTACTCGGACCGGGCGATAGAGAAGGGAGCTCGCGCCGGCGCCGTGGAGCTCTGGGCGGCGCAGCGACGTGGCACGGACTAATCGGCGGTGGTTCGCTAGCCTAAACTCCCGTGTAGCGTCCAGATGCGAGTGGATGGGTTAGGAAGAGACGGACTGCGGGTTGACTTTCGAATTTCTGAGGGGTAAACTGCAAAATCGCCCGACATACGAAAACGAAAACCACCTCTGCACAAACTATATAGTATATAGATAGATAGATAGATAGATAGATAGATAGAGATAAAGATAGAGATAGAGATATCCAGACAATGTGGATCGATAGATGGATTGCATCTCGGTTATGACTCAGTTACCGACTGTGATAACAACCGACTATCGAGCCGACATACAGACCGCGGACGCGCGCACGCGAGGCGGGGCCTAGTTTTTCAATTTTTTTGATTCAAGAAACCCGCCAAATCAATTCAAATTTTGACCGGCCCATGTCTACCTTGTTGTACCACTAAAACAAAACAAAAAACGCACCTCCCATGTAGTGAAATCCAAACCAAAGGACACGTGAATTTCCAATTGCCAAGACATCCACAAAATCAGCTAGCTAGCCTATCATACATAGTCCAATTTTTTTTCCAAAAAAATAAAAAATACATAAGTTTTGCTAATTAGCCAAGCTTTTATCAAAGGGCCGAACAAAAGCGACAAAACGGCAGCTCCAAATCCATCCAGATTTCCTCGCTCCACCTTCACTGACCTTGTTGGGGCCGTAGAGGCGCGACGGCCACACGGTCCCTCACCGGAGGGAGGGTTCTCATTCTTTTTAGGTTGTTTTTCAGTGTTGTTTGAATGGTGAGGCGACGGCTACATTTTGAATTTAAAATAAGTTCCTCCCCACCCTATGTGTCTAGTGGATCACATGGGATCCATTCGCTTTCGTATTTGCTGATGTGGTTCGAGGTCAGCCTCTTCCGATCTACGGTTGTTATCTTCGGAGATGGTTGCTGCTCCGGTGGCGCAGATCCTTTGGGGACTTAGCACGACAATAAGGATAGCGTCATTGCATAGGGAACTACCACATCAGCGGTAGCGGTAGCGCGAGGGCGCAACCCCTGGCATAGTTAGGTTGACCCAGCCCAACCCCACACCTTCTTTGTGGGATTTCTTCGCGGACTTTTACCTTCCCAAGTGCAAAGTGGACTTTGATTTTGTCCAATTGAAATCATGTACTTTGGTGGTATTTGTCCAAATTTTGGAAACCCTAGATTTTCCAGTTAACCTAAGATGCATGGTTTATTTATATTGTATTTCTCAATGGTGGCTTCTATGATGGCTATGAAGCATATTGGTTAAATTTTGTGGGTTACTGTTAGGGTTTTTGGTGATAATTTTAGGTTAGGATCTGGGTTAGGGTTAGGGTTAGGCCTAGAACAAGCCAGAGTTAGATGATGTGCATATTGAAGGGTTCACAACATAGAAAATAAAAAAATTCCACGCTATGAACACCTAATTGCATCAAGATCTAATCTAATACATGCTAGTAATGTGTAAGGGGTTAACCGGAAAAACTTACCCTCAAAGACCGAAAGCTTTTTACGAAATCTAATTTTTTGGGTGACACTACTAGGAAAATCCTATAGAAAAACAACTACCGCAGCACCGGTGCTACATACCACCGGCGCTTAATAGATCATGCTCGGTGCTACGGACTTATCCCTGGCATGCCCACGTATATAACCGCCGGCGATGAAGGGCCACCAGCCCAGCCCCCTTCCAGCCCATATTCCCGGTGCACAGTGGACGGACGCGACGGCGCTAAAGTGCCTACCACATGCAGACGCGTGGACGGACGAGCCTGCACTAACAGGTCCGCACCCCTGCCCACACACACACACGCTGGTGCTAGTCAGATAATACCCCTGGCGCATCATGGTTGCGCGCACCTGCGCTAACGGGCCCGACACCACCCCACGTACACTCGGCACCACTGCCCGTCATATGGTCTGCGCGCCGGCGATAACCTAGGATCTTGTACACAATCTGCTACACTTACCATCACTCCACTCTTTTAATATTCTCACTCAAGCTCGATCCTCCTCTCTTTCTAGCTCATTGTTTCACCTATCTCCCCCCATTTTAGCTATTCTAACCTACCATATTTCATATATATTGGCAAATCTCTTTCCCCCACATGCACCACCCCTTCTAGCTATAGATCTCTCTTCCCTCCCCAACACCACTCATAGATCTAGATCTAGAACATAATAGCACTACGCTTATCGACATCCACTCTCTCCGGTCGACGTGTCATCTCGCATCTATACTTATCGACCTAATAGGTGACTAACTAAGAATTAACTGCTGAAATTGGCTATATGGATTGGCTATATGACATATGACGAGATGGAAAAAGTGTATGCATATCTATAGAATTGTATTGTTTATGCGCTCCAAAGATTTGCTGACATGCAAATGAGTTGCCAATGTTTTGGTGTAATGTTGATTCATTTCCATTTCGGAAAATTTCTGGCGCTTCCCGTAGACCGTGTTTCTAGCAGGATCATGCCAAAATTTTCCATGAAAACTGACGGTTCTAATAATGAATTCTCTCTTGCCATGCATGCGACAATGGTCATCTCGATGAGGGAAAGCATCATGGATAGATATGTAGAACGCGCGACGGCCAACATGCATCGAAATAACCGCACAGACATAAGGTTTATGTGTCGGTGGTGCAAACTAGACTGCTTGTTCGACCCCTCTTCAGGCATATTGCAGGAACACTTGCTCATGCATGGTTTCATGGAGGGCCCCACTAAGTGGATGAGTGATGACGAAGAAGGGCATCATGACAACTATGAAGATGATGAATAAGGGCATCATGATGATGATGATGACGGTGAGAAAGAGGCTGCCGCACAAGATGAACAACATGTAGAAGATGCAGACACGAATACTCCACTAACCTCAATCGTGTGGGGCCCTCATCTTCAGGAACTGCTTCTCGACAAGAGGATGACCGACGCCAGAGCTGTGCGATAGATGAAAATATAAGCTGAGGCACAGCTAGAGATATACTCGCATACTTCATTGTACGACACAGGTCACTAGCCGGAGGAGTCCCGCTTGAGAGTAACACTCGGTATTGTGCCAATGAAGGCAAGACACGGATGGACCGACACAAGGCATAGAATGCGTCTTCATAAGGCATAGAATGCGTCTAGACGAGAATGAACCGTGAAAAAAGCGTGGAGATATGTTCAACCGTAAGGAGGAGACCACATGACCTCCCCGTAAGAGGACCGGAACAGAGATCGATGCTTTGTTGAAGAAATGGAAAGAGTGCCTTGCGCTGGAAAAAATTGATAAGTGAAAAAGCAAATGCGAGGGGAGAAGAAGCCACCAGTACCGCTCCTAGGGGTATGGAAAAGGAGGTCTATGTTTTGGGACTTGTCATACTGGAAAATCCACGGTATACCTCATAGCCTTGATGTCATGCGCATCACGAAGAATGTTTGTGAGAGATTTTTGGTCACCTTGTTCAACATCTCGGATAGGACCAAAGACGGGCTAAAAGCAAGAAACGACCTAATGGCCCTAAAAATCAGGAAACACCTTCACTTGGACCCGGATAACCAATCGGAGGAGGAGACAGATGGTCACAAGTGAAAAGGGTTAAGAAACATGATTGGTACTGCCCCCATTTTTGCTTCACTCTTAAGTTCCAACAAGCTCAATCAAATTTTCAAGTGCCTACTAGGAGTCAGAGTGCCCTTCGGTTAATCAGGGCTCATAAGCAGATACCTGGACCCGAATAAGAAAGAATCAGCAAGATGGAATCTCATGACTGTCACGTGATGATGACGCATATACTTCCACTCGCAATTTGAGGGATAATGGAACCACACGACCATGAAATGCTGACTGACCTATATAACTTTTTGGACGTCATCAGGCGAAAGTCGATCACCGTGAAGCAACTCGGAAGGCTGTAGGAAGATATCGTTAAGATCCTATATGCGAGCTTGAGATGTACTTCATGCCCATATTTTTTGACATTATGGTCCATATTTTGGTCCATATCATGGATGATATCATCGATCTCGGGACTCCATTCTTGCATAGCATGATGCCGTTTGAAAGAATGAATGAGGTCATCAGAAGTTATGTTTGTAATAGGTCAAATCCGGATGGAAGCATCATCCATGGCTTTCTCATTGAAGAGTACATCTCTTTCTACGAGAATTATCTGGATAAGGAAGAGCCGATTGGTGTGCTGGAAAACAAGCACGTTGGTAGGTTTAATGGAGTAGGCCACAAAACTGGTAGGCGGGAAATACACGTGGGCCACGAAGAGCGGGAAACCGACTTTAAAAGGGTCAACTTAGTAGCGCTACAACGCATTGACAATGTCGATCCTTGGTTGGAATAGCACAAAACCATGATTGCGAAAGAATGCTGGCAAGCCGATGACGGAAGCAGATATATTAAAAGCGCACAAATCCTCTTTTGTGAAATGGTTCAAAGCCTGGCTTAATGATAATCATCTGCTAATGACTAGTGAGAACAATAATCTATTATTGAACTTATCATATGGCTTCGCCACCAACCTCATGACTTATCAAGCATATGATATCAACGGGTACACATTCTACATGGAGGAAAAAGACAAAAGTATCAAATATCAGAACTCAGGGGTTAACAAGGAATCCTACACGACTAAAGTCAAGAAAAGATGCTACAAAAGGATCGAGGATATCTGGGAGTTTGACTATGCTCGGGAGAAGGTGTCGATGTTCTGTGAGAGATGGGCTAAGGCCATCACAAGAGAAAAAAAAGATTTCACCACCATATGTATACCCAAAGCAAACAAATCCACGAAGGCCACCGTGTAAAATGAGCCATGGGTTCTTGCTAGATAACACAAATCTTTGATGTAGAAATAGAACCCCAAACCTACCTTGTTCATGGACACGGTGGCGGCTGCACCTTCGTCTTTTTCCAGTGGCTCTTGTCCATGGGGACGAGGCATTTTGATGGCATTACAAGAAGAATGGGAGGGTCCCCCTCTGCTATGGGTGGTGGCGGCCAAGCCTGGCTGGCGAAGACGGCGGGTGTCGGCGGTGACGCACTCTGAGGCTGTCCCTTCGCGCGGAGGTGGGAGTCTCTCCTGGGCGGCGCAGGGAGGGGTTCAGCGGTGGCAGACCGGCCTCCTCGGCCGGAGACGCTGACGCGGGCCGCATCGGCGGCGGCGACGGAGCAGGAGGATAGGCGAGGGGCGCGGCGCCTCTCTGTGGTGGTGCCATGCGGGCTGGCAGAGGCTGGGTGTAATTGGTATCTCTGTGATATTAATATATACTCCTTTTCAAAAAAAAATGAGAGTGAAAAGGAACCAGAGCCTTGTGAGCGAGTCTTCTCGGCCACAGGCCTGCAGCCTCACTGTCGTTCCGCTGCTGCCGCATCGCTCTTTTTCCTTCAATGTGTGAGAGAGAAGAGAGAGAGGGGTTACGGGGAGGATTGCTTGTGGCCTGATATCTGGCTTGTGGCAGATACTAGTATTCGCTGCCAGAAATCAATATAAAATAAGAAATACCTGGCACCTAGCGTGAATCATAAGCCACCGAACGGTGGATTCTTACCGGTAGGAACCGGTTCCACCAGAAAAATCGCGTTGTTCTGGCGGAACCGGTAGGAACCAGTTCTTACAGGCCCAAATCCCCTGCATCGTTGACCGATAAATGGATCTCCTTGCTTCCACCGTCTTGCTGTACTGATCGAGTCCACTAGCACTGTTTCATTCTGGATCGATGCATGAAGAGAGCAAAAAATGCACAACTTGTGTGACCTTGCAACGTCCCACGCACGGTGCTAGGTACCAGGCTACCAGCAGCGGCGTTTTTTTTTTTTTGGTTTACATACTTGTTCTGAAAAGATCGTGATTTATTAATCACACATGTACAACCGTGTTGTCACTACGATTAATCTTCTTGATAATGAACTTTGTGTCGACTGCATTGTGGTGTGCCATGTCTTGATTTCTTTGAAGCCTCAAATAAATGCATAAGTAACTTTGTGTCGACTGCATTGCGGGAATACTGTTATAAAACTACCTTCTTCGGTGTATGAGTCCATCAGGATTACATATAAGTAGCGAGAAACAATCGGGCAGGACAGGCCATGCAACGAACTGCCATAGATATAGTGTATTCCCTCTATATGCACGAAAAAGCATACGCATGCATGCACGATATATTTGTACTCGTGAGTTTTAAAAATGTACCCGTATACACTAGTGCACATCCCCCCTCTAACACCGGTTTGGAGGGCCCTCTAACAGCGGTTGTAGAACCGCTGTTGAGGGTTCGGTGTTAGAGGCCCCCCTTTAACACCGGTTCTTATACGAATCGGTGTTAAAGGGTGGCGCACGTAGGGCTGCCGCAGGGCTCAGCCCCCCCCTTTAACACCGGTTCGTATTCTCTGCCGCGGCAGGAAACGGTCTAAATCTCTGCCGCGGCAGACTATGGCCGCGGTAGAAAAACGATATAAATCTCTGCCGCGGCAGAGTTCTGCCGCCGCCCCGTTCTAGGCGTATTTCTGCGGCGCGGCGGGGACGGGGAGGAGGGGAGGGGGAAATCGATCGGGAGCGGTATATACACATACATCGTCGTCGGTACATACGAGTACATGAATAATTAAGCAACTATTATTATACACAAACATCGTCATTGTGTGGTATTCTCCGTAAACGTTGAAGCATCAAGTACAAGACAAACACGTTCAAGCATCTAAAGAGTTTTTGGATATCTAAAGAGTTCTCCGCCAGGCGTGACGACCTCATCAAGTATGAACCCCGCCAATTCCTCTTGAATGGCTCGTATGCGGTCAAATGGTAGGAGTTGGTCCCGCATCCGTTCGATCTGAATATATATGAAGAATGGGGTCAATATATATATAAGAATAAAACTCAACACAATTGATGGTAATAAAATAATGTTGTGTACTTTGTTTACTTACTCTAAGTTGTTCTAGTGCGGCTTGGCCCATCGCACATATCGTGTTGCGAATGAACTCGCAAACATAGTATCCACATAAGTTATTGTCGTGTCCCTGATGCGCGCACTTTATGAGAATAGAGAGTTCAATCAAAATAATAAACAATAAAGCATGATATAATGGAATTGGAAGCAGAATCAAAGAGATACGCAGACCTAGCTAGCTAGTATTACTTACATTTTGGTCTACAAATTTTAGTTCTTCTGACCATTCACCCACGACCCTGCCCGTGAACCTTTTCCAAACCCTGTCCGGCAAAGAAAATGGATAAAGGAGTAATTAATTACTTGTTGTCACGAAAGTTGCCGATCTAGTGCGATAATATGATTGAAATTACCTCTGGAGCATCTCTCTAAAGTCTGCCCATAGCTCTTTTTTTTCGTAACGAGTCCATGACAAGGACTTTTCCTGAGTCAGGTTGAATGACTAGCAGAATAAAGTAGAACCTACGCACGCATAACTCATCATCAGTTACACTTAACATCGAGTAATCCGAAACAGAATGTGTACAAGAGAGGGTAACAGTACTCATGAGAAGTTGTAAGGCAATAGTATTTCCCTTTTGGTTTGTTGTCTCAGTAAAGACCTTAGCAATAAATCTTCTGTTTGCCCGGGTTTGGTTCTTACCACTTCTTCATGAACTCTATTTGGGTCAACGAACCCAATGTCAAAAGGTCCTCCTTTCATGCATTTCATAACTTTTTTCCTGCATAATAGTATACACATATATGGTGAGCATATATATATATACATGCAATTAATGAAGTGAATGATATGAGATAGAAAATATAGAAATAGTACTTACACACAATAAAGGCTGATGGCAGCTTTGTCGAGTTCCTTCTGATTGAATAGAAAATGCAAGTCTTGAATGTTGAAGTCGATCTCGTCGTCTCCGCACAAGAAAATCTCATCTCTTATATGCGCCGTGATCCATTCTTCCTTTCTCGTCTTGCAGAAATCAAGGTACCACTTGTGCAATCTTCGCATCTTTGTTGGTAGATTCTTGAGCTCCTCTTTCTTGACGAGATTCTTCCCATACTTCCATGGCTGTATGGGGTTGGCATCGCATTTGGTCAAGTTGTCTCCCATGATGTTAAAGTATGCAATGTAAGTCATCCCCATCTCATTAGCCTTTCTTTGTAGCTCTGCCTCGTAATCATTTATGGGAGGAGCGTCCCGTGTGTTGAACACTTGGAGCGGGGCGCATGATTGGTTTTCCTGCTCTCCGAGCATGGGAACTGTTTTCTGGGGTGCCGCACGACTGCTACTTTCAGTCTCCCTATGGCGCCTTGCATCCGCCTTCAAAATCTGGCGCTCGTAGTCCGGCACAAGTGGGGTTTCAGGTTTCAAAAGATTTTTGTAAAACTTCTCCACCACCGCCGGATCTATTTTCTCCTTTGGCTCGGCCCGTCTAGGTGCAAAGAATTTCTTGACCTCTTCTTCTGAGATCCTATTGGCTTGGCGGAAGGCCGCGGGACGTAGTTTTTTGAACTCTTTGGCGTACGGTTTCCTGCGGATTTCTTTGTGGCAGTGCTAGTGATACTCTTCGTGGCAGTGCTCTTCCGCTTACGCTGAGGAGATGGCTGAAGCGCCGGAGATGGCTAACGGGCAGGAGATTGCTGGCGCGCCGGAGATGGCTGCCGCGCCGGAGATGGCTGAAGCGCCGGAGATGGCTGCCGCGCAGGAGATGGCTGAAGCGGCTCAGACTGCTGACGCTGCGGAGACGGCGGGGGTGCCAGTGGCCTCCAATTTGGAAGCACGATGTGTTCCTTCTTCCAAAGAATGGTTGTTTTCACTGCAAATTTGAGTTGAGTTTCCCCTTCACTTTTAGCATGGTCAAGCTGTGCTTCCTCATATTCCTTCACAACCTCATCCACCCCGACAATAGCATAGCCATCTGGAATCGGTCGGCAGTGGTAAGTTCCACCAGCTATAGGAGGTAAGGCATAGCCGACAGCCACCTTAATGGATAAGCCCATTAATCTCAAATGCAGCTCTCCGTGATCTCATCCACGGGGTATCGAGGACCCGCCATTTCAAGCGTGGGCTACACGTTCTCCGTGGAAGCCACGCTGCTTTTCCGCGCAGAGTCTGGGCCGCCGGCAGCTTCCAAGGCTCTTCGTGCCGCTGAGATGGGCCGGTAGCTTGATGGCTCTATTGTGCATTCACTTGCGCCTGCAGCGCCACAAGTGCATGTTCTATCTATGTCATCCGCTCTGTACGCTCTTTTTCTTTTCTGCCGCGCCATCTGTAAGAGTCGCTCCACTCGGCAAAACCCATCCTTCCACGTCATACCCCTTGTGCCTCGTGCATGTCCAGGGTGTTCTTTTTTACCGATGGCACGTGTGAGCTGGTCATTCTTTCTGTCAGGATGGAAGGTCCTGGCAGTTGTTTCCTCGTATGCTGTGATGAGTTTAGTGACGGGTTGGGCAAGGAGGGTTGGGAAGATACACAATCATGTTTCTTGGTCCAACCTTGCCCCGATTCCGTAGAACCAAGTCTTTGCACGTAGGTCCCACCCATGTGTCTGGGGTGTGATCCCTCTGTCGCGCAGGGCCTTCTCAGCTTCCTCCCACTTAGGCCTCTGAGATATGTAGCCACCTGACCCTGTCCTCTGGTGATATTCCTTCTTCTGGGCATTTAGCGTATTGGTTTCTGACCTCTTTGTAGCTATAGCACCTTCCTTGTATGCCACAAATTCGCGCCAGTGAGGTCTTATCTTCGCATAATATGTATCTTCGAAATCTGGAGTCTCGCGAGCTTTGACAAATTTGTTCAATTTTGTCTTCCAGTTACGGAAAGCGTCAGCCATCTTCTTTAGAGTCCACTCTTTGACCTTTTCCTTTATAACCGGTTTGTTTTCATCCTCCTCTGGCGAAAGGGTGAAATTTACCAACAGCAAGTTCCAAAGCGTTTCTTTGGATCTTTCATCGACAAAGGTACCGTCGCCCTTCTTTGGCTTATTCCAATATTCAATTATGATTGGGATTTGGTCCCTAACAAGAACTCCAGCCTGACGTACAAATTTTTCTGCGGCCTTCTTGGGCTCCATCGGCCTGCCATCAACACGGACCGCTTCGATCGTGAACTTTGCACGATCTTTCAACCGGTGGCTCGCGCCTCGCTTGCTCTTTTTCGTAGAAGAAGATGGTTGCTGGCTGGTCGATCAGAGGGCTAAAAGAAGAAAGAAGCGTTAATTAATACATGTAGAAGAAGATTGTTGGTGGAAGTCAGCAGAGGCTTAATCAATGCATATACCTCGCCGGACTTTGTAATCACTAAATTGCGTTCACCGGAGTCTTTATCTTCTCCATGACTATTTGAGCTGTCATCATGTCCCTCCAAGTTCAGATATTGTGAGGTGTCCTCATCGATAATGTTCTCCATTATTTCTTCTTCTTCAAGGTTTCTACTAAGTGGATCCATAGTTTCTAAAACAATAATATTACCTAGAGTAAGAGAGTAAACATTCAAGTGGACTTGGATTCATACACAAATATACATATTATTCATACAAAAATACACAAATAAATACATAAATGAAATTAAAACCCTAAGGATGCTTGATCATTTTAAACGAGTTCCGAGGGGTCCAAACCCTAATTTGGAGAAATCCCGAATGCATATGAGAGGGGCTAGCTACAGTGGATGACCGGAGGATGCTCTAGAAAGCGGCGGCTGGCGGCGCTGGAGAGCGACCTAGGGCGCGCGAGGTAGCGGGTTCGCCTCAGCGTGATGCGGCCTACCTAAAACGGGCGGCGCCACTACGTAGGGGTCACCGGAGCGACGTTAACGACGACGGCCAGCGGCGGCGCTTGCAGAGCAGCGAGGTGACGACCCTAAACTAATACTAACTATAAAATAGACTAAATAAATAACCCTAAACTAAATAACCCTAAACTAATAACCCTAAACTAAATAAACCCTAAACTAATAACCCTAAACTAAATAAACCCTAAACTAATACTAACACTAAACTACTAATAATACACACTAAACTACACACTTATAAAATACTAATAACTAATTATATACATATATGCAACAATATATACAACATATATGCAACAATATATATATGCAATTACACACAAATAAAATTATTCATACACAACAATATATATACATATATGCAACATTTATCCAATATACACACAAATAACATTTATCACCAATATCCAATATCTCCAAAACACAAACAGAGAGCTCTCACCGCCGGTGGCGGCAACTCTCGCGAACGGGGTCGGCGGCTGCGGTTGTGGACGCGGGGTTAGCGGCGGCGGCTCCGAGTTGGCGGAGGCTTCCGTGTTGGCGTGCGGCGGATCCGAGCGGCAGCGACGGGGGTGGCGGCCGACGCGGGCGCGCGCGGTGGCGGACGGTGCTGGCGCGGCGGGGGGCGTCGACTGCGACGGCGATGGCTCGCGCGCGGGGAGGGGGGCGGCGGCGCTCCCGCGGGATGGCGACGGCGAGGGCGGCAACGGCGAGGGCTGGACGGCGACGGCTGGACGGCGCCGGCTCTCCTCTGCTTTTCTCTGCGCGCGTGCTTTTGATCTGGCTGGGAGGAAGAAGGAAGGGGAAGGCGCGCGTTATAACCCCCCCTTTAACACATGTTCGTGGCTGGAACCGGTGTTAAAGGGGGGGTGCGGGCGCGAATTCCCCCCCCCCCTTTAACACCGGTTCCAGCGCCCCCACTTTAACACCGGTTCGTGGTTGGAACCGGTGTTAAAGGGGGGGCATTTATTTCATGCATTAAAGGGGTGGGGGCATTTATAATTCAAAAAATAGGATATGAATTTAGAAAAATCATATCTTATTCATTTCAACTCAGAAAAATATGAATAATATATCATAATTTTCAGAAAAATAATATCTATCCATTCATGTAAAAACATTTTATATTTACTTTAGATGAAAATTTTCAAAATGATTAAAACACTTACATATAAATTTTGATTATTTAATTCTAACAAAAATAAATTGTCAAATCCTAAAACTTTGAACATAAGAAATATTAAGCATCTAAAAAGGAATCTAACCCTATTTTATTAGAGCAAATCATATTTTATTTTGTATTAACATTTTTGAATTGATTGGATATTTAAATGCCGCATCTTTTGTATACACTTGAATCTGACAAAGCCTCGCTCAATTTGCATTGGATTTTTGATAAATAGCATATTGTGAACCTAAAAAATGATTTTTGTAAAAAATCATGAGCATCGTATCATGTACCTATAGTTCATATCTGACCCACTTCCTACCGATTCGGCAGGAATTTGTCTTTTTCACCAGAGGTGGACGGAAAGGTTTCAGATCCCCCTGTTGGTACATTGTCCATATAAGGTGGTCTAGTATTTTTGTAAAATGTGGTGGTGGTTTTTTGAATTAGCCATTTGGTGGTTGCTTCACAAAATCGTCCGTTTTTATGCTCGGAAAATGGAAAATGCCTTTTTGGTGCGATAAAAAGGAAAACTTCCTCTTGCAACATTGTTTGCCATGCCATGATGCACATGTATGCACAATATAGCCATATTATCACAAACTATGTCTTGATTCTAGCCATAACATTGGTCATTTGACCCGAAAGCCAAGAAACCTCGAATGAGATAGGTCATTTTGTGAAGGTTTTTTTGAGACATAATCAATATACCAAGTTTGAGATTTTTCCTTCTAACTATGTTACATAATATAACACCACGCGAAGGTTTCGCACTGTTTTGATCTTTTTTTATTTTTTATCCCCGTTTTAAACTATCGACAAACTTTGTCGAACAACGGGCATGAAGATTCTTAGCTCGGGGCCAAGCCTCGCTCAACTTGCATTGGATTTTTGATAAAATAGCATATTGTCAACCTAAAAATGATTTTTGTAAAAAATCATGAGCATCGTATCATGTACCTGTAGTTCATATCTGACCCACTTCCTGCCGATTCGGCAGGAATTTGTCTTTTTCACCAGAGGTGGACGGAAAGGTTTCAGATAGGTCATTTTGTGAAGGAGATAGAACTGGAATTAAAATACAGAATGCAACTAATAGTAAGTTACATAAAGCACGACTGAAAATTAAGATACATAAAAGAACTGAAAATTAAGATACATAGCCAGATTAAGTAACAATCGGCCGAACTTGTTTCGGAATGTTGGAGTGATTCAGTCATGCTCCTGCCTACACCTGTAATACTCGCCACTGTAGTCGTCGTACTCACCGTCACCGTCATTGCTGTCGTCTTCGGGGTCGCCGTAATTGAACCTTGAAGGCTGAGTACGCGTGGGCTGGACTTGAGGGTAGCGCAGACAGGGGTTAGAGTCGGCGGGAGTGTCATAGGCCATGACGCTCTGGAGAGTCCGACCGTGCCACCATAGCCGATGGCCGGCCTCGTTGAAGTTCGGAGGAGGTGGGTCGTCCTCCTCGTGCCTGGCGATCACCCTCTCACGCCGATCCACGAAAAAGGCTTCCCAAGTAGGGAAATAGTCGGGATGCCATCTGGGATTCCTCCGCTGCTCCGGCGTGAGCTCGAAGTAGTAGTGGTTCGTGATGGCCATCCGGCGCGCCACACCTAGAGGTACAGGAGGAACCGGCACGCCTCCGGCGCTCAGCATCCAGCCGACGGGGACACATTAGCCCGGCGGGTAGGGGTAGTTCGAGGCGCAAAGCGCCTCCGCCTCCCTAGGGGTTAGTGCTACGGTGGAAGCCATGGGAAAGAGTGATGAGGTTGCAGATATGAGTCTAGAGATGTGCAATGACAATGGAGGTCAACCCTACATATATATATATATATATATATATATATATAGTGAAGAACTGGCGGGAAAAAAAATGGCGGGAAGGAAAATGGAGGGAATAAATAGAAGGTAGAAAAATGGCTCATTTAATACATATACTATTAACAGAAGAAATATGACATTGATTTCCATGTTGAGATACATATGTGTGCCAAAAATGGCTCAATTAATACGTATAGTCAATCTTATGATCGCGTCGGCCGTAACCATGGAGTATCAACACCGTTTAACAGGATGGTTGGGTCAGTCTTCACTCTGAAGGGCGGAATTTCATCAAACTTATTATAATCTTCTGACATGTCTGTCTTGTCCTCCACTCCCACGATGTTTCTTTTCCCTGAAAAAACTATGTGACGCTTTGGCTCATCGTGTGATGTATCTGTTTGCTTATTTTTTTCTGTTTTTCGGTTTGGTAGACATGTACTTCACATAGAAAACCTGAGCCACATCATTGGCTAAGACGAATGGTTCGTCTAAATTCTTGTCTACCTTCATAAGATTGTTGAGATCCACCGTTGTCATTCCGTACTTCTTGTCTACCTCAACCCCCCCTCCTGTTAGCTTGACCCATTTTCATCGAAACAAGGGGACCTTAAAATTAGTTCCATAGTCAAGTTCCCATATCTCCTCTATGAACCCATAATACGTATTCTTTTGCCCATTGTCTTCTGCCGCATCGAAGCGGACACCACTATTTTGGTTGGTGCTCTTTTTATCTTGGCCTATCGTGTAAAATATATTCCCATTTATCTCGTACCCTTGGAAAGTACATACAGTCGAAGATGGTGTCCTGGCCAACAAGTACAGCTGATCCCCAACAGTGGTGTTATTCGTGAGAAGTCTTTGCAGCCAACCGCCAAAACTCGCCATGTGTTCACTTATAATCCATTCATCAGACTGCCAAGGGTGTTTGAGGCGTATTAAATTCTTGTGTTTATTGATATACGGGGCAACCAAGATAGATCTTTGTAAAACCGTGTAGTGTGCTTGATTGAGAGAATGCCCGTCCCTACATATCATTGCTTTACATCCTAGGGTGCCTTTTCCACGCAGTCTCCCCTCATGTCGTGATTCTGGAACACCAATCGCCTTAAGGTCAGGAATAAAATCAACACAGAACTCAATGACCTCCTGTGTTACATAGCCCTTGGAGATGCTTCCTTCTGGCCTAGCACGGTTATGAACATATTTCTTTAAGACTCCCATGTATCTCTCAAAGGGGAACATATTGTGTAAAAATACAGGACCGAGAATGGCAATCTCTTCTACTAGGTGAACCAGGAGATGCGTCATAATATTGAAGAAGGATGGTGGGAACACCTACTCAAAGCTGACAAGACATTAGGCCACATCTGTCTGTAACCCTGGTAGGCTTTCTGGATCGATTACCTTCTGAGATATTGCGTTGAGGAATGCACATAGCTTCACAATGGGCAATCAAACATTTTCAGGTAGAAGCCCCCTCAATGCAATCGGAAGAAATTGTGTCATAATCACGTGGAAGTCATGAGACTTCAGGTTTTGGAATTTTTTCTCTGCCATATTTATTATTCCCTTTATATTCGACGAGAAGCCAGACAGGACCTTGATACTGCTCAGGCATTCAAAAAACATTTCCTTCTCTGCTTTGGTAAGAGCGTAGCTGGCAGGAGTTAAGTGGCATCGTTTACCCTTCTCGTTCTCAGGATGCATAGGCTCTTCAGGGTCTTTCAGACGTTGCTGGTCCTGCCGTGCTTCCGGTGTATCTTTTGTCTTCCCATACACTCCTAGGAAGCCTAGCAGGTTCACGCAAACATTCTTCGTCACGTGCATCACGTCGATTGAAGAGCGGACCTCTAAGACTTTCCAATAGGGTAGGTCCCAAAATATAGATTGCTTCTTCCTAATGGGCACGCGTCCGGCATCGTCATTCGGAACAGATAGACTGCCAGGACCTTTTCCAAAGATTACTTCTAGGTCCTTGACCATACCAAATACCTCCTCACCGGTACGGAGGACAGTCATCCTCCGGGGTTCTGCCAGACGTTTGAAATGCTTGCCTTTCTTTCTTACTGGATACAGGTTCGGAAGAAATCGACGATACCCTAGGTACACAACCTTCTTACATTTATCCAAATATACACTTTCAGTCTCATCTAAACAGTGTGTGCATGCATTGTATCGCTTGTTTGTCTTTCCTGAAAGGTTACTAAGAGCAGGCCAATCATTGATGGTTACGAAAAGCAATGCTCGTAGGTCAAATGGCTCCCCTTTGTGCTCATCCCACATACGTACACCTGGTTTGGCCCACAGCTGTAAAATTTCTTCAACTAATGGCCTTAGGTACACATCAATGTCGTTGCCGGGTTGCCTCGGGCCTTGGATGAGCACTGGCATCATAATGAACTTCCTCTTCATACACAACCAAGGAGGAAGGTTATAGATACATAGAGTCACAGGCCAGGTGCTGTGACTGCAGCTCTGCTCAGCAAAAGGATTCATGCCATCTGTACTTAGACCAAACCTTAAGTTCCTTGCGTCACGTGCGAAGTTCGGGTACTCTCGCTCGACTTTTCTCCACTGTGACCCATCAGCGGGGTGTCTCAACATCGCGTCTTTCTTACGGTCTTCCATGTGCCATCGCAACAACTTGGCATGCTCTTTATTTCTGAAGAGACGTTTTAACTGTGGTATTATAGGAGCATACCACATAACCTTGGCAGGAACCTTCTTCCTAGGGGCCTCGCCCTCAACATCGCCATGATCGTCTCGTCTGATCTTATACCGCAGTGCAGTGCATACCGGGCATGCATCCAAATTCTCGTACTTCTCACCGCGGTAGAGGATGCAGTCATTAATGCAGGCATGTATCTTCATTATCTACCCCCGTTGCAGTATCATCGTATTCAGGATACATATTATGATAGTTGTCATCATCCTCTTCTTCTTCGTTGTCTTCCATCACAACCCCTTTTTCTCCGTGCTTGGTCCAACAATTATAGCTAGGCATGAAACCGGATCGAAGCAGGTGGGCGTGAATGGTTCTGGTATTTGAGTAGTCTTTCTTGTTCTGACAGTGAACACATGGACAACACATAAAACCATTGTGACCACGGTTTGCATTAGCCACAACGATGAAATTTTGGAGGCTCGTAATGTACTCGGAAGTGCGGCGGTCACCGTACATTCATTGCCGGTTCATCTGCATTAATATATAGTATATATCAAAAAATAATAGGGAGATGACCATTTATATATATAGTACATCAATGACACATGAAAGGATAGTTGCCGACCTCGACCGAGAAGGAAAGAGCAACGAGAAAACTTATTTTGAGCTCTCGGGCATTTCACCGAACACCTCTTGTGCATACGAAAAAAACACAAACTAGCACACTTCACACCCTCTTGCTAGGTTCCAAAATGAGATAGTGAAAAAATGGAAGAGTGAGGTATGAGCTGCGGTGTCTTATATAGCCCCCCCCCTTTAACACCGGTTCAAGCCACGAACCGGTGTTAAAGGGGGGGGGGGTGCGCGGGCCATTGGTGCAGGGGCCTTTAACACCGGTTCGTGCCACGAACCGGTGTTAAAGGGGGGCTCCTTTTTGCTGCACGGGCCACGCTCGTACAGGTCACCCCTTTAATACCGGTTCGTAGAAGAACCGATGTTAAAACCCATTTCCAGGCTCAACCAAAGGCCTCGTTTCCACTAGCAAGGCTTAATCCAGTAATGATTGCAGCTAGTACAACCCCAAGTAACAAAAACAAGAGAGTCCAAAGAAAGACATACAGAAAAAGAGGCATGGAAAAAAAGAGAAAAGATCAACCGGACCGATTGCATGCCTTTGCTCCCAAAGTATTTGTCAAAATGTACTCTATTTAACATGGGGATCCAGCTAGCTACTATCAACTCTACTAATCCCCTTCGTTTGAAAACTTAATTAACACACTGTAACCAAGTGCACAATGTATATTTGTTGTAAGAATTTTCATTCAGTTAGTTTAGATCTATGACCTTGCATGAAACACGCATGGCTAGTTGGGCATGACCGACAGAGAGTAGCCAAGCATGCATGATTATCAACTCTAGATATGCTGATCCGTCAGGCGCCCTTGTCCTCATCTACCAGATCATTAACCACTAATTATTCACGTGGTCATGTAATTGGGCAGTGCATAGGATAATCCTGCAAAATAAACGAAGTACACAATCAGCATGATTTGGTTATTTACTTAAATCTCTCAGCCCCTAGCGTCTCAGTGCTCACACTTGTTGGAGATGAAAGGACTGGTTCAGCCTGTCTCCAAGAAATTTTTGTAATGACCGAAAGCTTGTCTCATTGGACAGCCAATGCTTTGGAGCTTACTGGAAGCTGGCTTAATTAGCTTTGTAAATGCTAGGCGGACACATACTAATTAAAAACAAATACAAATATGTACTCCAAATTCTTACGATAATCGGCCAGACTTTGCGTGATAAGCTCCGGTCTATGATTTTTTTCCTTTAATTTAGATCGACTGCAAGGGCTACCGGACTACTTGTCGTCTCAAGGTAAATCTTCCGTTTAATATAAACTTTTCGTAAGGCATATTATAGTAAACTAGCTAAATGTCTGTGCGTTGCTACGGAATGAATGAAAAACATTGACTTAATTTTGATCCTAAAAACTATGTTGCAACCCTATTTATTTTGGATAGAACCATTCCTCTTTTAATTTAATTCAAATTAATATCCTATTTTTATGCGTACTTGTCTTGTCCAAAAACTGGAGTATTTAAAATTAGATATAATGAAAACAGGAAAAAAGGGGAACGGCAGCCGGCCAGGCCTACTAGCCGGACATACCACCGGCCCACCTTGCACCTGTCTATTCACGCACACCACCACACCTAGCGCGCACACTATCGCTAAGCTAGTGTATAATGGATCTGAAACACAGGCAATGCCCCATCTTTATTGCATGAGTAAAAAATAATAGGACCATCCGCCCGGGGCAGTGGTCAGTGGAGCAGATCACGTTGACCAGCTCGCTACCCACTAAGAGCATCTTCACTCGTCTATCTAGGACGTCGATCTGGACGCCGAAATTTGGTCCGGACGTCGAAAATCGGCCTAGTCGCGTACTCAGAGACCTGTTTTCGTCCGGATTTCGGCGTGTTTTGGTCCGGCCTATCCAGGCCGAACCCAGATTCCCGGGTACGCCCTGGGGACGCCGGACGCCGCTAAAAAGGGCGTGGGACAGCTCTGTTGGCGAGACATTCCCATTCCCACTCACTCCACTCGCCCAGACTGCCGCGAAGAGCTCCCTGCGCCCCCTGTCGCCATGACTTTGCCGGCGGAGCTCCTGCGCGCCGAGGCATGCCCACGCCTCTAGCTACGCTCGCCGTAGTTGCCGCCCGCAACCACGCCTTACCCGCCGCCAATCTCGCCGACCAAGCCTCGCCGTAGCTCTGCTTCGCTACGTGCTCCCACCACCACGCCCGCCAAGTGTTCGGCATTTGGCCGGATTCGGCCATGGACTCCGACGACGAGAAGATGCTCGTCGTTGACTTCGACGAGGACGAGATACTCGCCATGGACTCCGACGACGAGGAGATGCTCGCCATACTCCTGGAGGAGGAGAGCGCCGAGGTCGCCGAAGGTGAAGAGCACTTGTAGATCCTCGCATCACTGGCCCAGCTGTACATGCAGACGGTGAAGCCGAAACGCGGTGGTTCGGCGCCAGGTCGCCGGAAGTGCAAGGCGAGACAAAGGATAGAGGGCTACTGCATGTTGTACGCCGACTACTTCGCCAACCAGCCACTCCATGGAGAGGACGTGTTTCGCCGCCGTTTCAGGATGAACCGGAAGCTCTTCCTCAAGATCGTGCAGGCCATCTGAGAGTTCGACCCATATTTCCGTTGCAAGAAGGACTGCACCGGCTTGGTTAGGTTTTCCTCGCTTCAGAAGTGCACCGTGGCGGTGAGGTTGCTTGCATATGGAGCGCCGACTGATAGTGCCGATGACTATCTCCGCATCGCCGAGTCCACCACCCTTGATTGCTTGTACAGGTTCTGCAGGGCAGTGATTGCAGTGTTCGGGGAACAGTACTTGAGATCACCCACTGTTGAAGACACTGCTCGAATCCTCGCAGTCAATGAAAGTAGAAGATTTCCTGGTATGCTTGGAAGCATAGATTGCATGCATTGGGAGTGGAAGAACTGTCCATTTGAATGGCAAGGAATGTACAAGGCCACAAAGGAGGACGCACTGTGATACTTGAGGCGGTTGCTACACATGATCTTTGGATCTGGCACTCCTTCTTTGGCATGGCAGGATCGAACAACGACATCAACGTCCTCAAATCCTCAACTGTCTTTTCCAAGCTTGTTGAGGGTCATGCTCCCCCCGTGGAATTTGAGATCGGTGGGCACCACTACAACAAGGGATACTATCTAGCAGATGGCATCTATCCAAGATGGCCAACATATGTGAAGACTATCTCAACCCCAATTCTCCCCAAACATTCTCACTTTGCCAAGGAACATGAAGCTTGCAGGAAGGACGTGGAGCGGGCATTTGGTATGCTCCAGCAGAGGTTTGCAGTTGTCCGGTTCTCTGCTATGACCTGGTCGAAAGATCAGATGTGGGAAGTGATGAATTGTTGTGTGACCTTGCACAACATGATCATTAAGGATGAGAGGAAGGATCCAGTGAGTTTGCTCGAGGAGGAAGAGCCATACACAGACATGGTCCTCTTGCCGAGCCTGATCATCAGGTGCCTCCAACATGGGCTGCATTTATCGCAATGCGTCAGGAGATCCAAGATCCGGCGATGCATCGACAGCTGCAGGATGATCTTGTCGAGCACCTATGGATACGCAGGGGCAACACGACGTAGATGCCGAGCATGAACTGGCCGAACTTGGCCGAAATATGTTGTACTTTTATTGCAGGCCGAACTATGTTTACATTTACGTCGAACTCTGCTTAAAATTTCGCCGAACTTTGGTCTTAAAATGTTCTACTCTCCCTCCGAGCCATATTACTTGTCGCAGAAATGGATGTATCTAACATGTTTTAATGCTACATACATCCAATCTAATGACAAGTAATATGGATCGGAGGGAGTATATTCATTGCATGACGAACTATGCCAAAATCTGGACGAACTTGAGCCGAATTTGAGCAGAAACGGACGACCCGGGAACTCGGCCTGGTTACGCGAGTGGGAAACTGGACGTAACCAGGCCGAAAACTTGTGCCGTTAGACCAAAGTTTGGTCTGGATTTTGGCCTAAATTCGGCCAACGAGTGGAAGTGAGGAGTTCCGGCGGCGGTGACGCGCACATTCCTGTGCCGATTTTTCGTGCGCAGCACCTCCGTTTCTCTCTCCGTTGTCCAGGTAAAATTCCTTCGCAACAAATTTAAGATCCATCGATCTCCCCTCTAAGTTTAGCTTTGCAAAGATCGTGAGAGCTAGCTCTCCTCTGCCGCGAAGCAACACATGGCCACATGAGTCACTCGCTTGATCCAGGTCTCGCGGGAGTGCTTGCCCACGGCAAAATTCCTCCCCAACAAATCTGAGGTCTATCAATCTAGCATGTAGATTTTGCTTTGCAAAGATCGTGCCCAGGAAAGCTCTCCCCAGCCTTGAAAAGGGGCAGGCGGCCATGGTACCGGACGCCAGAGATCTCAACGGAGTGCTCCATCTTTTTTATCGTGGATTGGGAAGCTCAGCCAGGTCGTCATGCTAGTTGCTCTGGATTCTTTGGCACGATAATTGTTCCTGGAAGAAATACCGATGGGCACCGGAATCGCCCTGATTGGATCTTCTGTGCGTGAAATCCAAGGCAAGAAAGAAAAAAAGGTAGAACGGAGGGATTGATTGAAGGGGCACGTGTATAAATAGATGCGGAATTGCTCGGCAAGGAAAGAGTTTCGGTCGGATTGGATTGGAGTCGACTAAGATCACGACACGCCGACATGACAGCACGTAGGGCTAATTTTGGAAATTATAAATGACTTAGACCGTAAGCCTTTTAATAGTACTAGCAGAAATGCCCGTGCGTTGCACCGGGATAAAATACAGTGTCATGAATGATAATCGTTTTTTGTTAACGGGACGAAAAGAAATTCTCATCTAAATTCACCAAGAATTTCTGGTGCAACAAAAGAATATAAAAATTACTTAATTAGCTGAGAAATTCGTCACGTAGAGAAAAAAAATAGTGTAAACTACGGTACTATGCGCTCGAAGAGCAAGTGGAGGAAAGATTAAACTTTGATTATCTTGCGCATGTACGTTGGTTCTCTCGAAGACCAGCGGCAGATGAGAGGTTATTTAGATGAATAACAGCTCTTTATCTGACATGGTACCTATAACCTATTCCACTAACGAAATAGAAAAGATAACTATTATGTCCAATGCCGTGGATGTGAACCATTGCATAGATATTATTAAAGAGGCATACCGGTTAGTTTGAGCTCATCTTGAGTAACCGAAATTCGGAAAGTCCCTGTTGAAACGATCATGCATGCACTCGTCCGGCTCCTATACCTCTTCGTCTTGGCCATTGCGAGACGCTAGCAGCATCCTTCTCGAGCAGCCCGACGTCGGCCTCCCTGCTCTCATCCTTACTGGACTACTCGTCCTTGTCTTCATTGTAGTAGTGTCATGGCAAGCCGCCGGCAGCATGGACAACGTCGTCCTTGTCCGCCTCCGATCCCTAGTTCCCTACTCGTCCTTGTCTTCATCCTAGTAATCGCTCTTGCTAGCCGTGGCGATTTGCCGGCGGTGTAGCTTCCTCGAACAGCCCCACTCGTACTCGTCTGGCTGCAATCCCTCCTCCATGTAGTAGTAGTTATATCACTCGTCGCTGGCCATGGTGAGCTGCCGGCTCCTCCTCCACGTAGTAGTAGTCGTAGAACTCGTCGCTAGCCATAGCGAGCCATCGGCCGGGAGTTCGGTCGATCGCGCACGTGTGGCGGCCAAATGAATCGAGGGTTAGTTATTTGAGGACTCTACCCTCCTCCGCTTATCCAGGCGAGTACATACTCATACCACGCGGCCTCTGCTTCTATCACCTCCTCCCGTAGACATCACATCCGCCGGCGGATAAATTCCGGTGAGCCGTTGCCTCCACGAACCAATTCCTCGAGGCTAGCCCCCCTTTCGCTTTCCACATCGATTCCCGATCGAGACCAGATGGATTTTAGCCATGAACGGATGCGGCCACCGGTCGACCTCCACCGCGCATGGACTCCTCCATCGGCACGCCGCCGAACCACGACTCCTCCATCGCCATGCCGCCGAACCACGACTTGCGGTGGACTGCGGCTTCTTCTATGGTAGGGTCTCGCGGGACGTTCTTTCCTTTTGATAGGTTTCAGGCTTTGGACTTCGCTTGGGACCATTGGTTTCCTCCATTGATACGAACTAATCGTTGGAACTAAACGGAGGAAGGAGGGACGCGACGGACAGACAGACGAATATATCTAGACGCCCCATGTTGTTGTATAGATTGGCATGCAGATACGATAGGGTTCCGTCCAAGTCGGAAGGACGGAAAGACGATGGTGGACTCACGTACGGCGAGACTGCAGCGAATGTTGCGGCATACTCATGGCGAGATGGCGGTGCCGACTCCGGCAAAGTCGATGGAACGATGATTGCGTGCGAGAGAGGGCGGTCGACTCGATCCAAGTTTATTCGCCGTGATTGTAGCTTATATGTTTTTATAAGTGACTACCGATCGAGTCCTTGCACAGATTGAGTAGGAAAAAGAGTTCTACTCGGCTGCATGGCAGGTCCGTGCGGTGGCACAACGCCTGGACTTGACTCGGCCTATTGATCTAACAAAGGTTTGGTCCATTTTTACTTACGAATGGCGTTAGAGGTAATTTATGATTTGGTGGAAGGACAAACTTGTTCAGGGTTTTTGCACGAGTTTTTAATCCAACTTTTTGTGTCTTCTCCTTTGTACACCTTATTTTTTTATTTTTTTTTCTAACACCGAGCCTATGCATATGCTGTGAAATTATATATCGATGACATGTGTTACTATTCACTAAAGGAGGCGACAATGTTGACGAGGTGCCCTGGACGCTGCCGCCTCCTCCATATGTGGCCACAACAGGTGCCCTGGACGCTGCCGCCTCCTCCATATGTGGCCACAACAGGTGCCCTGGATGCTGCCACCCTACATCGACCACTCCCAGGACGATGACGAGTAGGCGACGCCAGGTCACAGCAGGCGCAGGCTGCGCCGGAGCCGGAATTGTAGATAGTGTTTCGTTATCTTTTTCCTTTTTTCTTATATGTAAATTATATTTGAATTTAATCAAAATGTGTGAGAAAAAAATGAAGCGTCTACCCAAAATGACCTTGTAATATATGGTCATTGAGAAATATGAGTTAATCTTTTAATTCAACTACTACTAATACACAAACGACCTGTTTTGACAATATTAATTGATGTACCTGAATATGGTGCACGAGTTTTGTGGGTGGTGTTCCAGTTTCCACTAGTGAGACAGGGCCTCTAGTCCCAGACCGTAAGGGCCTCTAGTCCCAGTTTTTGAACCGGGACTAATCAAGCGGGACTAGAGGCCCAACACTAGACTAGTGGGTGCCCACGTGGCTGTCTCTGCGGGGTGCACCCCCACTAGTCCCGGTTGGTGCCACAGACCGGGACAAGTGGGTCTTTGCCGTGGCAGTATTTTGCGCCTTTTCTCTGCCGCGACAGAGCATTAACTTGGACTAGTGATTTCTCTGTCGCGGCAGCATTTTGCTCTTTCTCTGCCGCGGCAGAGAATTCATTTTGTATTGTTTTATTTATTTATTTTTCATTTTAAAATGGTTTTTAAATATTTGTACGCCACCACATATCGTACACGTTCTTGCATATATATATATATAAGATAACTTGTATTACGAAATCGAGCATACAAATATATACAATTTATATAGTTACATGGAGATCACAGAATACCAGGACTAGAGCACAAAATAGTTCGATTATATGGAGATCAGTAGCGCCTATTCACACTAAATTCTCCGGCATCTTCTACGATCTCTTTGAAAATAAATCCCGCCAGCTCCTTCGCAATTGCTAGTACGCGTTGCTATGGTAGTATTTGATCCCGCATTCTCTCGAACTATATATAAGAAAAAGGAGATCAATATGTATTAATTATGATAACAAAAGGTGACGACAATAAAATGATGGTGTGAATGCATTGCTTACGTCGACTCTATAATCGTTGTGTTCGTGGTAAATGTGCGAATGAACTCGCAAACATAGAATCCACATAGATTCGACCCCCGTGGTTGCCTCGCGCACTTTACGAGAATAGAATTCAATCAAAATAATAATCTAGAGCATTATTATTGTATTGAAACTAGAAGTAAAGAGATGCACAGACATATCACGTGCTACTTACTGAGACCGTCTTAAACGTCAGCTTTTCACTAAATACACCTGTAACCTCGCGCTTGAACCGGATCCAAACCCTGCCTGATGAAGAAAATGAATGAATGAGTTATTCATTACCTGATATCTCAAGAAATCAACGAAAGATACCGATATAGCGCGAAACTTACTTCTGGAGCATGTCCTGCATGCTGCAGAAATCTTCCAGGTTTCTCTTTGATGGGTCCATGACATCAACTCTTCCATTATCAAGTTGAACGTCTAGCAGAACCAAGTGCAAGCTGCAAACATTTATATATACATTTGTTACACTTATTAGCATCGACTAATGAAAAGTAAATGTGTACAACAGAGTAAGACCCTCACCTGAAATTGTAAGGAAACAGTATGTGTCAGAGAAATTTTGCTCCAGTAGAAACCTTAGAATGTTTTCCTCCGTCTCCTCGGGGTGATCCCTTAGCGTGGCTATATGCACTTTATCGGGGTCAATGAACCCGATATTATAGATTATTTTTCTTTTACATTCCATCATCTTCATTCTGCATAATAAGGATAATTACATGTTCTGAACTGAACAACTGAAAAACCAAACATGTAGACAATGAATTCAACAACTTACAAACAATAGCAGCTGAGGATGGATTTGTCCAGAGCATCGAGATGGTATATTTGGAACAGTTCTGGAAACTCAATATGGACCTCTTCGGGTCTGAAGTAGTATTCACGTGGGACATTGGCTACGATAAATATTCTCCCTTGCTTTATGACCGTCGAGTACCATTGATGGAGATTCCGCATTTGTGTTGGCAGTTCTCTCAGCCTCTCTTTGCTGACCAAATCCTCACCTGCGACATATTTAGGGGCTAGTGATATCTTGGGTAGATGGTCGAGATGGAGGCCTAACAGTTCATCAAGTGTAATTTCCATGTTGGCCGCCAACTCCGCAGTTATTGACATTTCAAGTGGCTGTTGTGCAAGGAGTGGAACATTTTGTGAAACCACCTTGAGGGGTGCGATCGTTTGTTTTGCCTGTTGTCCGAGAAGGGGAACGTCTGATTTTTTACTGATTGCATTTTTGGTCCCGCTTGCACATGTGCTTGATGATTTTTTACCGCTTGCACTTGATTTTCTTGATTTACTTGATTTTCTCTTCGCCACTTCTTTCTGAAGTGTGCGTAGATAGTCATCTGGCTTCTGGTGCAACTCATATTGCGATGGTGTGTTCAGAAAATCAAGTGCATATGCCTTTTTCTTCTCGGTGTATACCAGAGCGGGCTCGGGTTTCTTCTTCTCAAAATGCGCCGCCACTTCGTCCTTTGATATCGCTGCAGATTCCGCATCAGTACGATCGTAAGGTCTAATGGGAAGATTCTGATGAGACATTGTTGGGAGGGGCGACATTTTCCGTTTTGGGCTGCCGCGTCCTTTAGTACTCACTGACGGAGCACGCTTCCGCTTATTGTCCTTAGCGGGCGGCGAAGACCGTTGAGCCTGCGGTGGAGATCGAGATGGACTCGGGATGTGGTGGTCGTAGTCATCATGGGGTGGGCTTCTTGGAGGTGATGTAGGTGGAGGTGAAGGAGAACTGCGACAACTCGGAGGCGGTAGTGTTATCCTTGGAGCCGAGCCTGGAAACCGTATGTTGTTCTTTTCTCAGAGAATGATCCCACCAAGTACTTCTCCCGGTGTGATCTCACCTTCAGGTCCAGGGATGTCAAGCTCCATTGACTCCCACTCCTTTACACTTTGATCCACTCCGACTTTAGCATAGCCAGGTGAAATCTCATGGCCATGCCAACGTGCGTCAGGCGGACAAGGCAAAGCCGATCCGACCGCCACCTTCACAGATACGTTCTTCAATTTTTTATGTAGCTCATAAGGTATCTTCTCCTTAATTCCATCCACGGGGTAGCCGGGACCGGCCATCTATAGTATAGGATGCATCGTTAGACGGGACATGTAACATCCCAGCATTAGAGCTTAGAAATAAGCTGAACACAGATATGTGCATTGCATTCATGCATAGAAAATCTGAATAATTTTCGCGCTTTTAAATAAAAACTTGTCGAAGTGATTGAAGCTTCTCTTAACTTGATGGAATTGAAGTAGATCATGAAGTTGACTGCGATAAGTTTCAATATGACCTTTGTTAAAACCTTATTTTTGGGTAAATATGATTTGATCCAAGGGTAGATCAAATGGAATAAAATTAAACCCTAATACATTTCTTAATGATTTATGTTTGATCTTTAGGTGATCATATCATAGTATTCATTATAATCACCGATGAATACCAAATTATAAATATAACACAAATAATAAGAATGTAACAACTATATATTAATCTCATCTACTTATACCATGAGTATCATGGAAATACCTAACTTTAACTCTCTAGTGAGATTGAGTAGGAAAGAAACCAAAGTTAAGATCATTCACCATATATCTTTCTTTCCATATCAATCTTTATCATCTCTATTGAATCCTATCCTTATATTTGTTGTTCATCAATATTGAGAAATCAACTATTGATTCACCAATTCTTAACCTATCAATTCTTGACCTATCAACTCTTGTACTTATTATAGCATTAACTTAAGACTTATAAAGAAAGAAGTCAGAAGAGGTAAATAGTGATGCTAGTTTTAGATGTTATCTATAGGATGGGAGTGATTGGAGGAAATCAAATCCTTATGGTAACAAAGAAGATTACAAGGATGAAGTCTGAAGATAGTTACCAGGAGTAGTCCTATTGGATCAAGTAGGTATAGTCAATGAATTATATCTCTTAATCCAATAGAGCTAAACAGAAGATAATTATAATACAACTGTAATGTTGTATTGGTGAAGCCTTGTTTAGACAATTGGAAACCTGAATCATAAAGGATCAAAGGATTATAAGGATCATGCCTTATTCACCAATATTGAATGCTTATACCATGTATAAGTGACATTGATGGATAAAACATGATTGAACCATAGTATAGATATATTATCCCATATTAGTCATTACAAGTCACATTAATATAATGTGAGGTTGGAATATTAGATATTGGAGTCAAGTAGAGACAAGATAATATGATTAAAATGATATTAGAGCAACATTGGATTAAAGAAGTAGTATTTTCCTCTTTGGAAATACTAAGCCCTTGAAGTGAAGTAAGATTTGATGAATACATCTATTGAGGTTATATTAGTGAAGGATTATTCAGGAAGAGTATGAGAAGATTATGAAAAGCTTTAGTGTTAAGCTCATTGGAATTTACAAGTGGATTTAGAAGAATAAAAGGTGGATGAGAATATTTTTTTTGAAGTCAAGTTCATCATGTTAGCACATGATGATGGATAGGAAGAAGTAGTATATCTAGGAAGGGAATTCCTTAAGTAGAAGTCCAGAATTATGAAGTATGGAATATAGGAATCCTTGTTAAACACTAAACCCTAAATTTAAGACCAAAACCTAGTATCCACTTACTATGGTTGATCTATCATCTTGTTTCCACAATGCTTTATAGGAATATTTTCCCATTACAAATCAATTAAGCACATCTTTATCATTTCTAATTATCATAACCATATGTGCTTAGGAGTTATCTTTATCAAATCATTTTCATGAGATATTCTAGATAACACCATTCTGATCAATAAAATAAATATGAGAATATTAAATCTTCTAAGAACTTATGGTAAGCATTTTCAACTTAGACTTTAACTTTTTTGTTAGTAAATATATACATTACCATTTCCTAAATTATGAGAATAATATTAACCATATTAAGTACTCAAAACTTTATGTATCAAATAATAATGAAGTACCAATAAATATAAAAGTTGCCCTACTATTATATATTAATGGAAATAAAATCTCATTAGTGAGTAGTAATACATTCTATAATAATTTTATGAATTTTTGTCAAATTAAATTCATATTAAGGGCCCTCATAAATACTAATACAAAAGGTATCTATACAAAGAAAATAAAGAAGTGATAACTATATATAATAAAAGTTCATAAATATTTTAAAATAACTTATTATTGATGCTTGTATTCAGCAAAGAACTTTTATAAAGAAAGATTCCTAAAACAAATGTGTAATACACAAATCTGAAAATAAAACAGAAAAGAGAAAAGGAAACAGTGAAGAAAAAACTATAACCAGGCCGAAGCCCATAAACCCTCTTTCTTATCCATCGCCACAAGCAACCACAGCCACCCAACTGAAGCCCAGTAGCAGCCCAACAACCAGCCCAATCTATCTCTCTCTGGTAGACAAGTGGGACCGAGGAGGTACCGCGGAGCAAATCAGAAGAACTGCTAGGGGTTTTCCGCGAAAAGTACGTCGTCGTCTTCCTCCCCGAAGTCACAAGCAGCTGGCTGTCAGCATCGCCACCGTCCGCCGCCGAGCCAAGATCCATGCCACCGCTTATGGTCGTCTACAAGTAACCCTGGACGCCGCCGGAGAAACCTAATCCCCTTCTTCCTCTTTGATTTCTCCTAGTAGCCGAAAACCTAGCTCGCCGGTGTTCGTCGTTCTGGCCACGTCCGACCACCCCTTGACTCGCCGTGATGTCTGGGAGCTCCGCCTCGTTCGTCTCCGTCGATTGCCCCGAAGCGTGCATGCGGGCGAGGTCTCCACTGACGCAATCAGACCCTCGTTCCTCGCCTCCAGCCATCGCGCTCGCCATCGATTCCAGCCATCTAGCTCTTCGACGACCCCTCTGCCCGCTTCGTGGTGAGCTCCTGGTCCTTAGGGATCTCCCCTTTTTCCTCTCTCTCTTCATCCATCGCGCCTGTGGCGTGCACCTCTGTCCGAATCTCCTAGCCCCACAAGCGCGCGTGCGTCCTGTCACCGGATTCGAGCATCACCTGTGAGCATTGCCATAGCTGATGTCATCGTGACATCAGGGTGAGGTCACCCTTGACCTGGTCAGTCTTTGACTGGTCTTTGCTGATGTGGCTTATGACGTGGCCTAAGCCCCACCTGTCTGTGACTGGGGTAGATCCCATCTGAGTGCTAAAAGGTTTAATGTCTGTTTAGGAATAATTAAAACATTATAAATTCAAATTTCAATATTCCAAAAATAAAATAAAATGATTAAATATTGTAAATTTGATATCTTTTGTTTTATAAATCAAAAAAATACATATAATATATGAAAATGTTGAGAAAAATAAAATCTACAACTTAAAACTATTACCAAATATTATTATGATGAATATTTAAATAAATATAATTTAATAAAGGTTTTATAAGTAATAAAACTTTGATAATTAATATTTTAATAATGGTAAATGTCAAAAATCTAAATAAAATACCAAAAATCTTAGAAAAATAAGAATTAGAGTTTAAAACTATAATCATGCATTATTATTCCTCTTAATTAAATATTTGTTAATTATTAAGTAATTATAAAGTAATAAACCTTATTAAAATCATATCTTATTTTTTATAAATCACAAAAATAAATGTAATATACCAAAATGATCACAAAAATAATACCTACATGTTAAAAATGTGATATTCCACTTTTGTGTTAAATAAAAAGTTAACCAACTTTAATAACTTAAATATAAAATTATTTCCTTAATTGATAATTCACATTAGGGTAAATAAAAATTGCTAATAGTTCTAAAAATTAGCTAATTAAGTCTAATAAATAGTATTAGTCTTAAATACTATTTTATGAAGTCAAAATGGTTCAACACATTTTAAAATAAAATTATATTGAATTATCATTCAACCATAAGTATAAATTATTTTATAAAAGAATCCTTATCTAATATAAGATCTCCAAGAATAATTGTAATAAGATAAAACCCATTCTTCATATTAACCACAAGTTTATAAACAAATCAAAACACTATAAGTAAGTCCATAAGTAGTAAATAATATTGTTTACTTATCCATAAACCTTAACCACATCTTTATAGGAAGGTAAATCCCTTTATACAATTATAATGTAAAGAAACCACTACTCTAATAGAAGTAATGTCATTCTTAAGTAACTACAAGGAAACAATATAAAGTGAACAAGATACAAGTATCCTAAGTAGTACACCCTAAGTCTATCTACATTCTTAAAGTTACTTATAGTCTCATAAGGTTAACTTAAAAGCTTAAATGCTTCTCCTTAGTTGAGTAAGATTTTCTTCAAAAGTTATTCGTTTTGCCACTTCAATCAACATATGACAATTAATAGTAAAAACCTTACTTGTATAATAAGATTGTTAATACTTAAAGTTCTTTATAAGTGACATTACTTGTAAAGTAAAACTTGAAGATAAACAATTAAGATGTAAGCAACCTTATGTAGCATTCCATATTGTGTATTTTGTTATTGTATAAATACATGTTGTTTTCCACACACTCATAAGCCTTAATAAGAAGCACATGTATGAAACTTAATCTAAAAAGGGCAACACATTCCAAGGAAACCCTTTCCAATATCCAAACCCTAGAACAACGTTATTCTTGGGATTCGCGTTTATCAACTTGCATTACATTACTTATGCATAAAAGCATCTTGCTTCTTTAAACATTAATCCTTACTGGACCAATGATGCAGATTTCCGCTATTGGATCTTATATTGTCTTGAAGACCATGAGTGCATAATCTTGCAATCACAAAAGGCAAGTTCACACTTGCTCATGTCCTTTGATTATTTTCTGTAAAGTATTTTACAAAATCCAGTGTTGTCATCACCTGCATTTGAAAAAGGACAGAAAACACTATTTTCATAATAAAGTGATTATAGGTTATTTACCATGAGGTAATAACCTACTATAAGAGTTCCGATGGTAAAGGAACATATTATCTAGGACGTAACAACCGATGTCGCCAGTGATTCTTGCGCCGTATATCACACGACGACCATGAGATTTGGAATGGGACGAAGAAGTCAGTTGTATCTTTTGCCTCTCGCATGGAGCAGGATGTGCGGGTCATGGCTGTTATCACTCGTAGCATGCATATTATTTATGGTAATTCGTAGAGGATATGCAGCATATGGGTGGGAGCCCTCAACGTCCCACGATAGTTCCGGCATCTGAACGGTCTGTACTGTCATTGCCGTAATTCAATAGGTGGGCTGGCGTACACCAAAGAGACATGCGGGGTCGAGGAGAAGGCAGTGATTGGCTTGGATCTTAGTATGTGCCTCACACCAAGGAAGTGTGAACGAACCTGCAATTCGGATGTGCAACAAAGCTAAGATCTCTCATGGGTAAAGTGACGCACCTCTGCAGAGTGTAAGAACTGTAACTTGTTACTCCCTGTTCCGGGAAGGAGCTGCGAACGCGGCGGGAAAGGAACTCCATGAAAGTTCTGGTAAACCTGTGAAGGCTGACGGACATAGCTTTTCAGAATAAAAGCAACCTTTGAAGAAATGTTTATGAAAACTTGCATTGCCTACGACCTATGATCTGTGGCTGTAGATATAGTGCATCAAACACTCCTTTTCTAGTAGACTTGTTGAGTACGCTCGTACTCAAAGTATCTTCTTAACCCTTGCTAGGTTCTAAAGCCAGTACAGACGACGTCTACATCAAGTTATGCTCCAGAAATCATCATCAAAAGCTACGCTCTTCAATGGAGTCAAGAAAGTCAACATATACATCAACTCAAGTGAAGACTAAGTTGCTGATAAGATAAGAATAGAATTTCTAACCATAGAACCTACTTATGCAGAGTATTGCAATAGCAGCAATGCAAGCCAGTAGTTCAGCTACTAGTTTTATAAGTATGGTAGCTATGAGTTATTTATTCCTGATTCTTTTTTGTAAAAATTTTCTTTCTCTCTCTTTAACCTAGAGTGTTCTCTGGATCTTGTGTAAAGAGTGAGTTGTAACCTATAGTCATGTCTAGGACCTGCTATGTTTCTGTTGTACTACTCTGAGGGATGTAATACTAGTGAACGGTGTTTTATTGGTGTTATGTCAACGACTATAGTGTACTACATCATGCAGTGGTATGCTGGGTCACCGCAGGACCTCCGATTCAGCGAAGCTGCTTCTCCGCTGAGATGGGTTGGCGGTAATATCGAGTGGAGGATCTTGCTGCAAGCGCGCTATTCCTCTAAGTTCGTCGATCTGCTGCTGCTGCTTGTCAAGTCTTCCTAGCAGCTGCTTGAACTTGTCTGCCTCCTCCTCCTCCCGTCGTTGCTTTGCTCTTGCTCGGCTTCTATAGGTACCTTGGTCCTTAGGAAACCCAGTCTCCCACGTGAAACTCCCGTCAAGGCCTCGGACTCGTCCTGTATGTTCACGATTCCCGAGGACCAAGGTCAGCAAGTCATTCTCTCTATCGGGATCAAACTGTTTTATTCCATCTTTAATATCTTTGACCACTTTTAGCCATGCAGTCCTGGGTACCTTTATCCCGTCACTACAAACAAGGTCCCCTGTAAGTTCGTCATGTGTACTCCCATGCCTAAGGAACCAATTTCTTGCCCTCAAATCCCATTCTTCGCGAATTGGTTCTGGAATGATCCCTTTATTATGAAGCTATTTCTCTTTTGCATCCCATTTAGGCATGGCAGCCGTGTATCCCCTAGCCCCAAGTTATGGTGATATTTCTTCTTCGCAGCATTTATCTTTTTTTTCTGACTTTTCCTCTGCAACTCCTGACCTCCTATACAGCACAAATGCATCCCAGTAAGGCTGCTGCTTTGCTAGATAGCCTTCGAATAATGGGGTTTTCTTGTCCTTATGATATTGTTTCCATAATGACTTCTTCCAGTTCTTGAATAGTTCGGCCATCTTATTTAGTGCGAACTGCTTGACTTTCTTTCTCATTTCAGCAGTCTCGTCCTCAGTGTCACATTCTGGCAGCTTGAAATGTCCCATTAGGTCATTAAAAAGTTCATCTTTGAACCTATCATCGATATACACATCACTCCGTTCCGCCTCTTTGGGCTTATTCCACTCCCGAACAGTGACCGAGGTGCGATCTCTAGCAACAACTCCGCATTGTTGTACAAATAGTTGTTTTGTTTTCTTTGGTTCCAATGGTTCGCCGTCTCCTGAAACCTCTGTAATTTCATAAACAGTACCTAGGGGCAACTTTTTGGCTAGGCTGCGCTTGGTTTTCTTGCTCGATGTAGAGGCCTAAGAGAAGAAACATTCGTCAACATTATATATATAGAACTAGGTACATCTAGTGACGATCATTGGACATCATATATATATATATACCTCGCCGGTCTGCGTTACGCGTCCATGGGCTTCTTCCTCTTGTCTGTTGGCCTCCTTTCCCTCACCGGATGAGTTCAGATACCTCGAGGGAGATCCCTCATCGGTATCGTGAATCATATCCTCGAGCAAGTGTTCCGAATCTAGGTCTCTGCGGACTGGGGACTAGGTGGATCCATAGTTCCTGCAAAATGCACACAATATTTATTTGAACTTAACAAAATAAAACCTAAACCCCTAAACCTAGAGGTGCGGTGGGCGGTGGCCGGTGATGGTGGCCGCGGGAGAAGTGGGCGACTAAGCGGCTTCCCGCAAGAACCACCACCCTAACCCTAACTCTGGTCACCACCCTGAACCCTAAACCCGGAGGTGCGATGGCGGTGGCCGGTGATGGTCGCCGCGGGAGAGGCGAGCGACTAAGAGGCTTCCCGCGAGAACCACCACCCTAACCCTAACTCGGGTCACCACCGAGCACCAACACCCTAACCCTAACTCTAACTCTAGTTAGAAAGAGGGTCTTACAATAAAAATACTATATTACACTATTATATTACAATAAATAACCCTATAATAAACATAACTTACAATATTAAACTATAATCCTAAACTATACATTAACCTAAAAAATCTTAAACTATAATCCTAAACTATACACTAAACTATAATCCTAACCTATAATCCTAAAATATAATCCTAAACTATACATTAAACTAAAAAAATCCTAAACTATAATACGAAACTAAAAAAATCCTAAGTACTAATCCTAACCCTAACTAACACTCACCGGCGGTGGCGCTGGCGGCAGGTCCGGGCATGGGAGTTGGCGGCGGGCAGCCTCGCAGTCGGCGCTTCTTCGGAGTTGGCGGCGGTGGCGCGGTGCGCGGCCGAGCTCGGGGGCGGGGGCGCGGGGCGCAGCGGCAAGGGCGCGGGCGCGGGGCGCGGCGGGCTCGGCGGTGGCGTGACGGCCGGCGGAGAGAGGGAGGCGCGGCGGGCGTGGAGGTTCGTCAGAGTTGGCGGCGGGGCATCCTGGCGGTGCTTCGTCATCTCTCTGGCCTCCACTTCTCTCGGTGCGTGGAACGAACCGGGGGAGAAGGCCTCAATTTATAACCCCTTTAGTCCCGGTGCGTGGCACCAGCCGGGACTAAAGGGGGGTCTCTAGTCCCGGCTGATGCCACGGACCGGGACTAGAGGGGTGGGGCGTTTTGTTTTTCGCGCGCTGGTGCCAGACCTTTAGTCCCGGGTGGTAAACTGGGCCGGGACTAAAGGCCCAAATTTGCGCGCGTTGGGCCAAAAACCCCAGCGCGCGTGTGCTTTTTTTCAAACTTTCAAAAATATCATTTAAAACATATAAATTATACTTTTTTGCATACTTGTGAATTTGAAAAAACTTTCAACATCAAAAGTTCTTGAATTTGAATAATTAATCCATTTTCTGTTTTATCAAATAATTATTTTAAATAGTCAAATTATTAACCATTTTGCCATTATAAATTTAAAAATGCATTAACTATTATTTTTTTGCATATTTTTGAATCTCACTAAACTTTCAACATAAAAAGTTCTTGAATTTGAATAATTAATCCAAATTCATTTTATTTTTTATCAAATAATTATTTTAAATAGTCAAATTATTAACCATTTTGCCATTATCAATTTAAAAATGCATTAACTATTATTTTTTGCATTTTTCTGAATCTCACTAAACTTTCAACATGAAAAGTTCTTGAATTTGAATAATTAATCCAAATCCATTTTCTATTTTATCTAATAATTATTTTAAATAGTCAAATTATTAACCATTTTGCCATTATAAATTTAAAAATGCATTAACTATTATTTTTTACATATTTTTGAATCTCACTAAACTTTCAACATGAAAAGTTCTTGAATTTGAATAATTAATCCAAATCCATTTTTCTGAATAAGCTTTAGTCCCGATTGTATCCACTAACAGGGACTAAAGATTTTTCCCGCCATTTCTCACCGCTTCCCGCCAAGTTTTTCCGCCCTTTCCTCTGGACCGAGCTTTTAGTCCCGGCTGTAGCCACTGACAGGGACTAAAGATATTTCCTGCCATTTCCCATCGCATCCCGCCATGTTTTTCCGCCCTTTCCATCTATATATAGGCCGACCGCGCCATGGTTATGCACACATACACACCTTCCTCTCTCACAGAAATGGACAGCGCCTACTGGGCCATTCTGACCCTCGAGGAGACGGAGGCGCTGTGCGCCTCAAGCTACCCTTGCCCACCAGGCTACCGGCCGCCCGCCGGCTGGATGCTGAGTGCTGGAGGTGTTCCTGTCCCTCTCTTGCCTCAAGGCTCTGCCCGACAGGCGGACATCACGAACCACTTCTACCACGAGCTCACCCCGGAGCAGCGGATGGATCCCTAGTGGGATCACGACAACTACGACGCCTGGAATGTCTTCTTCGCTAACCGGTGGGAAAGGGGGATCACCAGGTACGATGGTGATGGCCCGCCCCCGGTGAACCACAACGAATCCGGCCGTCGTCTGTGGTGGGAAAACCGCACTATCATAGGCGTGATGCGCTACATCGCCGGGGGAGACCATCCTCGCCTGCGGTGCCCACAAGTCCACCCGCCCGCCGTGAATCCGAGGCAGTGGCAGGTGCCCCTGGTATATGCCATGACTGGGCTTAGGATCCCTGGAGTGGCAGGTGACGATGACAATGATGATGACCACGACGAAGAAGACCCTGAAGCTGTGTACTATAGGACTAGACATGATTATGACTAAAGGGGGCGGCTTTAGTTCTGAGTGTTAGCTAGTCCCGGTTTGTCCTGGTTTTTTATATTAATAAATGTATTGAGTGTTATCCCGGTTTGTGGTGCTTCCTGGCCCAGCCTACCCTGCCCTTTCCCTCTATTTATAGTGCGGCTGTCATGGCCATGGACAATCTTCATTATTTAACAATATGATTACATAAAAGGTTTAATATATTACACCAACATCCCTATCTAGTGTTGTTGTTTTCTTCTGCGCCGTAGAAATGGAGAATCTTCATCATTTAACAGGAGGCTTGGGTCAGTTTTCACTTTGAAGGGCGGGATTTCATGAAACTTATTATAATCTTCTGACATATCTGTCTTGTCATCCACTCCCACGATGTTTCTTTTACCTGAAAGAACTATATGGCGCTTTGGCTCATCGGACAATGTATTCTTTTGCTGATTTATGTTTCTCGGTTTTGTAGACATGTCTTTCACATAGAAAACCTGAGCCACATCGTTGGCTAGGATGAATGGTTCGTCCATGTACGCAAGATTGTTGAGATCCACTGTTGTCGTGCCATACTTTTCGTCTACATGTACCCCTCCTCCTGTCATCTTGACCCATTTGCACCGAAACAAAGGGACCTTAAAAGTACATCCATACTCAAGTTCCCATATCTCCTCTATGTACCCATAATATGTGTCCTTCTGCCCATTGTCATCTGTTGCATCAAAGCGGACACCACTGTTTTGGTTGGTGCTCTTTTTATCTTGGGCGATCGTGTAAAATGTGTCACCATTTATCTCGTACCCTTGGAAAGTACATATAGTCGAAGATGGTAACCGTGCCAACAAGTACAACTGGTCTTCAACAGTGTTGTTATTCATGAGATGCTTCTGCAACCAACTGCCGAAAGTGTCCTCGTGTTCCACTTTAATCGAGGAGTCAGGAATCCCTGGGTTTTCCGAGCGTACATAATCTTGTGTTTCTCGATATACGGAGCCACCAAGGTGGAATTGTGTAGAACTATGTAGGGTGCTTTATTGAAAGAATCCCCGTCCATACATACCATTGTTTTCCTTCCTAGTGTGCCTTTTCCAGTGAGCCTCCCCTCATACCGAGATTTAGGAACACCACTCGGCTTAAGGTCAAGAAGAAAGTCAACAAAAAATTCAATGACCTCCTCTATTCCATAGCCCTTGGAGATGCTTCCTTCTGGCCTAGCACGGTTATGAACATATTTCTTTAAGACTCCCATGAACCTTTCGAAGGGGAACATATTGTGTAGAAACACAGGACCGAGAATTCTAATCTCTTCGACTAGGTGAACTAGGAGGTGAGTCATAATATTGAAGAAAGATGGAGGGTACAATAAATCGAAGCTGACCAGACATTGGACCACATCAATCTGTAACCCTGATCGATTTTCTGGATCGATTACCTTCTGAGAAATTGCATTGAGGAATGCACATACCTTCACAATGTCCAGCTGAACATTTTCCGCTAGAATCCCTCTCAATGCAACCGGAAGCAATTGCGTCATATGCACGTGGCAGTCATGGGACTTTAGGTTTTGGAATTTTTTCTCTTTCATATTTACTATTCCCTTTATGTTATACGAGAAGCCAGACGAGACCTTGATACTAAAAAGGACTTCAAAAAAGATTTCCTTCTCTTCCTTGGTAAGAGCGTAGCTGGCAGGCCCTTGAAACTGCCCTGGATGCTTGCCGTCTCGTCCTTTATGACGTTGCTGGTCGTCCCGTGCTTCCGGTATATATTTTGACTTCCATACAAGCCCAAGAAGCCTAAAATATTCACGCAAAGATTATTCGTCAGGTGCATCACGTCGATTGCAGAGCGGACCTCATGGACTTCCCAATAGGGTAGCTCCCAAAATATAGATTTCTTCTTGCACATGGGTGCGTGTCCGTCGGCGTCTTTCGGAACAGGTTGTCCTCCGGGACCCTTTCCAAATATTACATTTAAATCCTTGACCATACCAAATACATCAGCACCAGTACGGGGGCAGGCTTCTTCTAGTGATCTGCCTCGTCATCGAAATGCTTGCCTTTTTCCTTAAGGGGTGTCTGGGTGGAAGAAAACGATGATTGTATGGGTACACATTCTTCCTAGATTTATCCAGATATATACTTTCAGTCTCATCTAAACAGTGTGTGCATGCATTATATCCCTTTTTTGTCTGTCCTAAGATGTTACTAAGAGCAGGCCAATCATTGATGGTTACGAACAACAACACTCGTAGGTCGAATGGCTCCTTTTTGTGCTCATCCCACACACGTAAACCTGGTTCAGCCCACAACTGTAAAAGTTCATCAACTAATGGCCTTAGGTACACATCAATGTCGTTGCCGGGTTGCTTCGGCCTTGGATGAGCACTGGCATTATAATGAACTTCCGCTTCATGCACAACCAAGGAGGAAGGTTTTAGATACATAGAGTGATGGGCCAGGTGCTGTGACTGCAGCTCTGCTCCCCAAAAGGATTCATGCCATCTGTACTTAGACCAAACCATAGGTTTCTTGCTTCACCAGCAAAGTCCGGGAAGTCTCTCTTGATTTTTCTCCACTGTCGACCATCAGCGGGGTGCCTCAACATCCCGTCTTTCTTACGTTCTTCCATGTGCCAGCGCAACAAATTGGCATGCTCTTTGTTTCTGAACAAACGTTTCAATCGTGGTATTATAGGAGCATACCACATCACCTTAGCATGAACCCTCTTCCTGGGTGGCTCGCCATCAACATCACCAGGGTCATCTTTTCTGATCTTATACCGCAATGCAGTGCATACCGGGCATTTATCCAAATTCTCGTACTTCTCACCGCGGTAGAGGATGCAGTCATTAAGGCACGCATGTATCTTATGCACATCTAATCCTAGAGGGCAGACGAGCTTCTTTGCTTCGTATGTACCGACGGGTAATTTTTTATTTCTTGGAAGCAACCTCTTCATGAGTACCAGCAACTTCTCAAATCCTGAGTCAGTCACACCGGTCTCTTCCTTCCACTTCAGCAATTCCAGTGTGCTACCCAGCTTCTTCTGGCCATCTTTACAAGTTGGGTACAACAATTTGTTGTGGTCCTGTAACATCTGCTCAAACTGCAACCTCTCCTTTTCTGTGTCGCAGTCTCGCTTTGCATCAGAAATGACCCGACTAAGATCATCAGCGGGCCGGTCTGGTTCCCGTTCTTCACCTCCTTCTTCTTTATTGTCTTCCATTGCGGTATCGGCGTATTAAGGAAACATAGATCGGTAGTTGTCATCATCGTTCTCTTCTTCATCACCGTCTTCCATCACAACCCCTCTTTCTCCGTGTATGGTCCAAACATTATGGCCGGATATAAAACCAGACCGAAGCAGGTGGCTCTGAATGACTGTTGCGTAAGTGTGAGCCTTGTCATTCCTACAGTCAACACATGGACAACACATAAAATCATCATGTCGCTTGTTCTCCTCGGCCATAACTCGAAAAGAACGCACGCCTTCTCTGAAAGAGGCAGAGCATCGGTCACCGTACATCCATGGATGGCTCATCTGTATCATACAAATATATGTCAAACGCAATCACTATGCTAAAATTAGTACCGCACAACGGTCTTAACGAGAAAATAGTTGCAAACCTTTTATTACAGTTGGAAACAAAGGTGAGAGAACTTAAGTGTGGCTCGGGCACCTCATATCATGTCTGTCTTGTGTGACCTAAACTTGCATCGCTCTAATGGACATTTCACCGAACACCTCTAGTGCATATGTATGAACAAGAAAAAAAATAGCACAACAACACTCTCTCCCACCAGGAAAAAAACAGTTGAGAGGGGGAGGGGGTTGGGCGTATATATAGGCCAGACCACTAGTCCCGGTTGGAGACGGGACTAAAGGGGGTGCCCCCAGCGAGCGGCAGGGCCACCCTTTGATCCCGGTTTGAGCCTCAGACCAGGACTAATAGGGTCTGACGGGCCGGGACATATGGTTCTGGGTGGCTCGGGCCGTCCGGCCAGGGCCATTAGTCCCGGCCCCAGCCACAGCCGGGACTAATGGTATGGACGAAAGGCATGTTTTCTACTAGTGTCCATGGACCATATATAAGCATGCACACATTGTTTGGTGCGGCTACTGAAACGCATCGTTAGGTTTAGTTACAACTTTATCATGTATGGTTGCTGCTTAATTCCCTTGTTTATGGGATAAAAAATGCATGTGTATATACAATGCGATCTTGATTTTGACGTATACCTCACCGTGCATGAACGCTCCTACACTCGTGCAGATGGTGGCCTCTAACACCGGTTCATAAGGCCCTCTAATAGCGGTTCTAGAACCGCTGTTGGGGGTTCGGTGTTAGAGCCCCCCCCCTTTAACAGCGGTTCTTATACGAACCGGTGTTAAAGGGTGGCGCAGCGGTCCTCTTGTTAGCTTGACCCATTTGCATCGAAACAAGGGGACCTTAAAATTAGGTCCATAGTCAAGTTCCCATATCTCCTCTATGAACCCATAATACGTGGTCTTTTGCCCATTGTCTTCCGCTGCATCGAAGCGGACACAACTGTTTTGGTTGGTGCTCTTTTTATCTTGGCCTATCGTGTAAAATGTATTCCCATTTATCCTGTACCCTTGGAAAGTACATACAGTCGAAGATGGTGTCCTGGCCAACAAGTACGGCTGATCCCCAACAGTGGTGTTATTCATGAGAAGTCTTTGCAGCCAGCCGCCAAAACTCGCCATGTGTTCACTTATAATCCATTCATCAGACTGTCCCGGGTGTTTGAGGCGTATTAAATTCTTGTGTTCATTGATATACGAGGCAACCAATATAGATCTTTGTAAAACCGTGTAGTGTGCTTGATTGAGAGAATGCCCGTCCCTACATATCATTGCTTTACATCCTAGGGTGCCTTTTCCATGTAGTCTCCCCTCATGTCGTGATTCTGTAACACCAATCACCTTAAGGTCGGGAATAAAATCAACACAGAACTCAATGACCTCCTCTGTTACATATCCCTTGGAGATGCTTCCTTTTGGCCTAGCACGGTTATGAACATATTTCTTTAAGACTCCCATGTACCTCTCAAAGGGGAACATATTGTGTAGAAATACAGGACCGAAAATGGCAATCTCTTCTACTAGGTGAACCAAGAGATGCGTCATAATATTGAAGAAGGATGGTGGGAACACCAACTCAAAGCTGACAAGACATTGGGCCACATCTGTCTGTAACCCTGGTAAGCTTTCTGGATCGATTACCTTCTAAGATATTGCATTGAGGAATGCACATAGCTTCACAATGGGTACTCGAACATTTTTAGGTAGAAGCCCCCTCAATGCAATCGGAAGCAATTGTGTCATAATCACGTGGCAGTCATGAGACTTCAGGTTTTGGAATTTTTTTCTCTGCCATATTTATTATTCCCTTTATATTCGACGAGAAGCCAGACGGGACCTTGATACTGCTCAGGCATTCAAAAAAGATTTCCTTCTCTACTTTGGTAAGAGCGTAGCTAGCAGGAGTTAAGTGGAATCGTTTACCCTTCTCGTTCTCAGGAGGCACCGGCTCTTCAGGGTCTTTCATACGTTGCTGGTCCTGCCGTGCTTTCGGTGTATCTTTTGTCTTCACATACACTCCTAGGAAGCCTAGCAGGTTCACGCAAACATTCTTCGTCACGTGCATCACGTCGATTGAAGAGCGGACCTCTAAGACTTTCCAATAGGGTAGGTCCCAAAATATAGATTGCTTCTTCCTAATGGGCGCGTGTCCGGCATCGTCATTCGGAACAGATAGACTGCCAGGACCTTTTCCACAGATTACTTCTAGGTCCTTGACCATACCAAATACCTCCTCACCGGTACGGAGGACAGGCTTCCTCCGGGGTTCTGCCAGACGTTTGAAATGCTTGCCTTTCTTTCTTACTGGATGCAGGTTCGGAAGAAATCGACGATCCTAGGTACACAACCTTCTTACATTTCTCCAAATATACACTTTCAGTCTCATCTAAATAGTGTGTGCATGCATTGTATCCCTCGTTTGTCTGCCCTGAAATTTTACTAAGAGCAGGCCAATCATTGATGGTTACGAAAAGCAACGCTCGTAGGTCAAATGGCTCCCCTTTGTGCTCATCCCACATTCATACACCTGGTTTGGCTCACAGCTGTAAAAGTTCTTCAACTAATGGCCTTAGGTACACATCAATGTCGTTGCGGGTTGCCTCAGGCCTTGGATGAGCACTGGCATCATAATGAACTTCCTCTTCATGCACAACCAAGGAGGAAGGTTATAGATACATAGAGTCACAGGCCAGGTGCTGTGACTGCAGCTCTGCTCACCAAAAGGATTCATGCCATCTGTACTTAGACCAAACCTTAAGTTCCTTGCGTCACGTGTGAAGTCCGGGTACTCTCGCTCGACTTTTCTCCACTGTGACCCATCAGCGGGGTGTCTCAACATCGCGTCTTTCTTACGGTCTTCCATGTGCCATCGCAACAACTTGGCATGCTCTTTATTTCTGAAGAGACGTTTTAACCGTGGTATTATAGGAGCATACCACATAACCTTGGCAGGAACCTTCTTCCTAGGGGCCTCGCCCTCAACATCGCCAGGATCGTCTCGTCTGATCTTATACCGCAGTGTAGTGCATACCGGGCATGCATCCAAATTCTCGTACTTCTCACCGCGGTAGAGGATGCAGTCATTAATGCAGGCATGTGTCTTCTGCACGTCTAATCCTAGAGGGCAGACAACCTTTTTTGCTTGGTATGTACTGTCGGGCAACTCATTCTTTCTTGGAAGCAGATTCTTCATTTTTACCAACAACTTTGAAAATGCGCTGTCAGTCACACCGTTCTCTGCCTTCCATTGCAGCAAATCCAGTGTGGTACCTAGCTTTTTGTCGCCATCTTCGCAAGTTGGGTACAATAATGTTTTGTGATCCTTTAACATCTGCTCCAGCTTCTCCTTCTCCTTTTCAGTTTCACATTCTTCCTTTGCATCAGTAATGGCCCGACCAAGATCGTCATCAGTGGGCCCATCTGCTGCCTCTTGATCTTCATTATCTACCCCCGTTGCAGTATCATCATATGCAGGATACATATTATGATAGTTGTCATCATCCTCTTCTTCTTCGTTGTCTTCCATCACAACCCCTTTTTCTCCGTGCTTGGTCCAACAATTATAGCTGGGCATGAAACCGGATCGAAGCAGGTGGGCGTGAATGGTTCTGGTATTTGAGTAGTCTTTCTTGTTCTAACAGTGAACACACGGACAACACATAAAACCATTGTGACCACGGTTTGCATTAGCCACAACGATGAAATTTTGGAGGCCCGTAATGTACTCGGAAGTGCGTCGGTCACCGTACATCCATTGTCGGTTCATCTGCATTAATATATAGTATATCAAAAATTAATAGGGAGATGACCATTTATATATAGTACATCAATGATACATGAAAGGATAAAGTTGCCGACCTCGACCGAGAAGGAAAGAGCAACGAGAAAACTTATTTTGAGCTCTCGGGCATTTCACCGAACACCTCTTGTGCATAGGAAAAAACACAAACTAGCACACCTCTCACCCTCTTGCTAGGCTCTAAAATGAGAGAGTGAAAAAAGGAAGAGAGGGGTGTGGCCTGCGGTGTGTTATATAGCCCCCCCTTTAACACCGGTTCAAGCCACGAACCGGTGTTAAAGGGGAGGGGCTGCGCGGGCCACTGGTGCAGGGCCTTTAACACCGTTTTGTGTCACGAACCGATGTTAAAGGGGGGCTCCTTTTTGCTGCACGGGCCACGCTGGTACGGACACCCCTTTAACACCGGTTCGTAGAAGAACCAGTGTTAAAGCCCATTTACGACCTCAACCAAAGGCCTCGTTTCCACTAGTGCTAGAACCTAGCTACACGCATATAACACTGGTTAGCTAGGTTAGTCATGGGCCTAACCGATCCAGCCAAATCGTGTTTGGTTCTCTGATATATCAGGAAAACATCGATTAGGGATTGTGCTGTTGGGCCTATATATCTAGCTAGGCATTAGGCAATCAGTTAGCTAAGCTTGCATATGTACATTGGTAAGAGAGTAACATGCACCAGCCGCTAGCGACATGACCTGATCGTGGATCTAGAGATTTCTTGACGTAACATTACGTGTTGTATTAGTTAGCTTGCCGGCTAGCTAATACTCCCTTCGTTTAAAAATATAAGATGTTCTAGGTTTGTGAAAGACATGTATCTAGACATCTTTTAGTGTCTAGGTTTAAATGAATCTAGACACTAAAAGATGTCTAGATACATCTTCTTCACAAATCTAAAACATCTTATATTTCTAAACGGAGGAAGTACTATAAGAAATTGGACCTGACATACGACAACACCTCCTGTCTTCGGAAAACGCTTGTGTCTCTCCCGGGAGGGGGGAGTCTCAGGGAGAAGCCCAACCTGTCGCCCCTTCCCCTCCGCCCCCGATTCCCGTTGCAGCCGAAGAATGCCACCGGTCAAAGGCCATGACGGCAGTGGCCGGCTCCCATCCCCTAGCACTGCTGGTGGTGGCGGGGTCCCATCATCCTTACATGGCGCAATCTCCAGCTGGAGTCTCGCGGCGACCCTAGAAGACACGGCTCTCCTAGCGGAGATGGACTTCGGGGTGGTGTCCCCGTACTTTCTTTGGCGACCTTGGCAGTCTCTGTGGCCGTGAGGGAGGCATGACAACTGGTTCGGGTGGTGAAGGCAGTGCGCGCTGAGATTTTTGACCTACTGTTGGAAGCCGGTGTGGGGGCCTACCAATCTGCCTAATAAAGAAGGCGATCCTACGGTTCTTCTTGCGTCAAGAAGGTGGTCAGCTTGATGTCTGGCCTCATTGATTTGGCCGGTGATGACTTTTGGAAGGCTCCGCCGAAGATCTCTATTGGGCGCTTCATGTCTGTAGATTGCTAGATCGGATGAGATTCAATCGTATGCACCCTTATTTCTAGCCTTGCAGCTTTAGGAGGGTGTGACGCGAAGCTTTGTTGTCTGTTGTCATCATGGGACATGTTGGTGTTTCTATTTTCATGGTGAAGAAAATGGTGGAGAATGTCATGGCGGCCGAGGTCTAAGGTCTAGTAATGGCGGGCGAGTCTTCATGGCAATGATGACTCTGCTTGGTGTCTTGTAGCAGCAGAATCGGCTAGTAGGAGAGGTAGCATAACAGGAGTAAAGTGTCTTATCTTTCATGGTGAAAATACGAAAAAGATTTTGAAAATAATTTTACATACAACCTCCCCAATTATGTGTGCATAAAATTCGGTCCAAAATGAAAAATTGCTGGCCATGGAACACCCTGTTCTGTTCTTTTGTACAGGTCATAGCATGTAATTTTTGAAAGAAAAATGTATATGTGCGAATACTGATCCAAGCCACTAATATGTACATGATTTTTTTTTAATAATTGCTTGTCGCGATTTTGTCCTTAAATAACAGCTTAGAGGACAAACATGCTCGTTTGGAGGCTTAAATGGGCCCTCAAGTAGTTGGAGAAAAAATAAGCAAGGCCAAAATGTTGGTAGATGTCCCATTTTCTGGCAGCATGCATGTAGAAACGTCTACGTAGGCCAGCGACCGGTCAGTGGGTGCTTAATCTGTCCTGCTTAATCTGGAACAATTAGTTCATGCTTAAAAACGTAACCATTTCCCATACTAATTCGAGGTCCACCTAAAAGCGCAGCTATTACTAGTGTCTAATTTTTTTTTAATGCTGTCACCGTGGGGGAGAGAGAATCCCCACGTGAATTTATATTGCTTCAAACTTAGTGTTTACGAAATACAGAGGGATAGGTGGTCACGCCACATGTCGGCGGCCACATGTGATCATAAGGTGAGCGGATATGATATTCCAATGGTCACCGAGGTGTCCTGGTCGATAGCCCTAAATACCATAGCATTTCGGGCATCCCAGATTTTCCAGAGGATTATCAGCGCTACCGAGCCCCATATGGATTGCGGCAGGCCATTCGGTAATGGAGTGGATCATATGTTGGTGAAGTAGTGGCCGCTCGTGCAGATTTGCAGCCTTTGCCATACGGCTGCAGCTGATGATACGCACCATGTGCCAGGTGTCTCCAACACAGGCCTATACGTACGATGATCTCCTGGCAAGCGACCACAGGTTAAGCACTACTGACCATGCATTTGGGTGGTAGATGTCTGGAAATATAAAAACAATTACCTCAAGGAGAAAGCCCTGATTGCGTAACTCTATAACGGTCGATATATTATATTCTCAGTTATTTGAGTCCAATTTTTGACCATTCATCTGTCTTACCCCTTCTGAAATACATCTCACCATATCCCGCTTTCTCTTTGACGATGGATCCTCCATGTGTAATTGATAGTTTTGTATTTCACAAGGTTACATAGATACATATGATGGATGGAACACACTACAACAGAACCATCTCATCATATGACATGCATGCAATATAGCAAACAGCCTGTCTTTTCAAGCACTTTCACTTTATCTGGAATACGCTATTGTTTGTCTCCTAATCTTGGAGGTGGCAAAGCTATATGCCTTTTTCACGACAAGCAATGCATAGCTATCTATCTAGCAATATCGAGAGAAAAAACCTAGTATCTCACTCGGGATAAAAAAAATTTGGCCAGGGTATCTAGGCTAGCTTTGGATTATTATTTGTATCTATTTAAAATATATCACCAGGTCGACATATGCATTAGATTATCATGAAAATAACAAATATATTATATATTTCTATATTTTTGTGTTCTTAGAAACTCTCGTGAAAAAAGTTTATCAAGTCAGCAACTCGGTGATTGTGTTGATCACCTATGTTGTGTCTAAGCTTTCATGTATTTTGATACGGAGGGACAGTAATGACATATAGTCACATGTAGAGATTGTCCTTTAAGTTAGTTGGTTTACGTGACGATGAATATATATATATATATATATATATATATATATATATATATATATATATATATATATATATATATATATATATATATATATATATATATATATATATATATGTACCTGATGTTTGCTCTAGAAGATCTAATGGATGAGCATATGCTATTATGCAGATACACTTGGAATGGGAGATGAGTAAGGCATACCACATAATTAGCTTTTGATGGAAAGGAAAGGAAAGGCAGCAGCCTCCTCGTGTGTTGGCTTGTTCCTCGATCTTTCATTTATTGGGTCATTGTTTGCATGAGTTGAAAGACTAGACTCTGATATGATCCAACTAAAGATGACATTATCATCTTTGATAAGTTAAAAGATGCCAATTAAATGTATGTAGAGTATGCGAGATTGACTAGTTTGGCATTAACGTAATGATCTTAATTTTATGATCGGTTGTATCCCCTGTACTTAATTGACATGCATGACAAAAGTATGTAATCATATGACATGCATGGAACACGCATGACAAAAGTATCTAATCATATGACATGCATGAGTGATGAGTTGGATGTAACGATTTCATTGGTTGATCTATGCTGAAAGCACTCGCGTGTCATCTCAGATACCTTAACTTTATCTAGAATATGCTATTGTTTGTCTCCTAATCTTGGAGGTGGAAAATCTATATGCCTTTTGCATGAAACGCCATGCATAACTATGTAACATATACAAGACATGAACACATGCATCTATATTAAATATTCATACGTGTGTATAAGGCATATAAGGGCGTACATTGGGCATGCATCCATGGACTTATTGCTTATTAATTTTAAGTACACATGCATACATTGGACCGGTGACAACAGGACAAACCGACAAATGAAGGACAAAAAATGCATAATGGAAGTAGCATGGAATGTGGTAGGATGAACAGGACATAATGATACATAGGTAGGACCTTACGTAGTGAGCTAACAAGAAAAGAAAGAAAGTTGGAGAAACAGTCCAAACTTGTCCCACAAAAGCATAGCTAGGAGAGACGGCGCACTATGGAATAATGGTGGATGCATGGATTCATCCGGGAGCGACTGGAAAATGCCTTTTTCCACCTCCCTCCTATTGGATCATCAAGTTTAACATTCCAAAATCATCCATCGAGTCCATGACATCGATGGTGGCAACAACCACCACTGTTGGTCGGGGCTGCCCCTGTCGATCGGTCGTTGGTACATGGACACTCTTTCAAGCAACCAACCGACTATATCACAACTCTAATGATCCATTATGTTGAATCCCTGTAGTGGTTGTATTTTAAGTTTTCAGAAAAGTAGTGTTGACGTTGCAATATAATTTTTAGATTCTTAAGACATATTTGATATTTTTCATGATGTATGGACCAGTTGTTATAGGAAATAGTTACTTTTGATCTACGTATGTGTGATATATAAGATCGTAAAATTGCATATTTGTGGACATGAGTATGTTATGAGTGCCTACAAAAAGTAAGATGGAAAGACAATTCAAATGCTTGATCTCGGATACTTGAAAAAGAAAGTCAGAAAAGGAAGGTCACACCAAGTACGTACTTGATCTCAGATACAAGCTACATACATGGAAGAAGTTAAATTCTGCACCCTCAGCATCTGCTCAAATAGGAAGACAGCTAGACCTTGCATGGTGGAGAATCTGTGCGATTTCCATAGAATAGGACGACGACATAGGTCGAGCTATAGCTAGGGCAGGGTAAATCCTGCATGTACACAGCTAGCAATGCAATGTCCAAGATGGGATGGAATGGAAGCTATCTATTTTGTTTGGTTGGAGGTAGGCATGCAGGGGCTTGCTGTCGAGCAGGCACACGATAGGTGCTCGCTGTCAACGTACGTACCTAATGCATGCATGGATGCATATGGTGCGTTCATTTGACGATTCTCTCGGCCGATATCGGATTCTGGCCGTACGACGATACGACGCGCACGTACATCGCGCCGTCCATCGATCAGCGTTTTGTCGTGGATGGGACGATCCAGTTGCTAGCTTTTCCATGCACCAACTGTCGAGCGAGCTTGTAGAGACGGAGGGACAGCTCTTCACGTGCAGCCCGGAAGAGAGAGAGAGAGAGTCTCTTGTTTGTCGCAAGACGAGTTTGAAGGATGCTTCATACTTTAAGGTGTGCTTCAGTGTCCCCCTTAAACATACATTTTCAGGTGACCAGGGGCGGAGACACCCCCCCCCCCCCCCTAATGAATTTCATCAGGAAGGTGTACCCATAGAGGTGTCGGAGTAAGTTAGATACGTACATTAATCATTGCTAAGCTCATTAGAGGCCTAATTTCAGAAACAAAATTAGCAGCGCATGACTTATATCTCACAAGCCCACGATAAATAAGCCCACTTCTCACAAGCTGACCACTGCCAAGTCCAATCGCGAGTCCAGGGAAACGATCTATTCCTTCATCTTCATAATAACTGACGAGAAATCACCTTGCAGCCGCCGCCGCCCATGCTGTTTCTCCCTATCCACCTTCCAGGATTCCGCAGCCTTCCAGGATTCCAGCTGGGCGCTGCCGGCCGCCGCTCTCCGACCAACAAGTTACATCTAATCAACTGATAATGGACGCAAGGTATCATTTACTATTTAGTATGTGCTAGGGTTTCTGTTTCGTTGATCACAAAGTTGTTTTTTTTTGCGGGGAGATCACAAAGTTGCTTACTAGAGAGAAATTTATTAATAATCAATCAAAAGACAAATCTGGTTTATCTGTTTATCATCATCATCCCTCCTTTGTATTTGTTTTAGTTTCTCGAATTAACATTTCGCTTGTTTAATTCATAGCCAGGTCGTTTTGCTCAAAAATAACCACACAATTTTTTGGGGTATTTTCATCAAAATAGATAATCAATTTGCTCGATGGTTCCGGTAGCTAGCCATAAATCCACACTTACATGTTAGTTTGTTTGCTTAAGACATAATTACATATTGATGTGTTATAGTATATGTTGAACTATACGTGTTTTAAGAAAAAAGTGGAGTTTTACCCTCGTCTTCTTCGCCCCTCCCCCTATAGTTAAATTCTGGCTCCGCCTCTGCATGTGACAGTTTTTTTTGACCCATCAAAACCCATATCTAGGACTCGTATACATTTGTATAGTTTTATTCGATCGAGGTAGGTATACTTCAAGTCCCCACCGGCTGATCCACCCTTCTCTTATCATGGTCTATGTCTTGGCATGCAACATTTAAATTTTTTTTTGTTGTGACAATATACCTCTTGATTTTCGTCTCTCACAGACACATGAGTATAAGTGTAAGTTGAGTACACGTCTAAGCAACCATACAGACTTCGGGTGAACTCATACGGTCTTTGAAACGAATCGATATCGAGTTTCTGTTTGTCAAAGTGTGAACAAGAGGGGGACATCGAAGCAAAAGTGTCGTAATTTGAGAATTTACAAAATATGTCTTTACCTCTCCAGTAATATTAACCGGGCGGGGATATTATATTCCTAGGATCAATAATTCAATATACCAGTTCATATTATAGTACCTCCGTTTCAAGGCTTAAGGCATATAACTTTTTTTAAAAGTTAAACTACCTAAAGTTTAACCAAGTTTTTGGAAAAAAATATTAATATTTACAATACGTAATCCATATCCTTTCATACATCATGAACCATATTTTTATATGGTATCTATATAACATAATAGTTCTTGATAGTTTTTTCTAAAAGTTTGATCAAACTTTGCATGGCCTGTTTCAAAAAAGCTTATATGCCTTAAGTCTTAGGATAGAGAGAATAGTTAATAAGTGAACCTGGCGGGGAAGATATATAATATCCGATCCGACGAATCAGTCAATGACCATTACGTGACAAAGACGGAGACGGGGACACGACGAGAGATGGACATACACATACTATACATATACATGTACACGAGCGGATGGACATACACATACTATACATATACATGTACACGAGCGGTGGGTTCGTTTGAGGGTCAGATGAGATTGATTGATTGATTGATCAGGATTGCCAGCCCATACAACGGATGGATATAGATAGCTGTGTGTATAGACCGTGATGTACCTATAGCACACGAGCTGCACATTAATCACACATCGTTTTCTTCTAACTGGAAATTAGTTAAGCAAGTCCGAGTCCGTCGTACGTGACGTATATCACTAACAGGTACTCTATTCGTCGACTATTTTTGTTTTGTAACAAAAACACGGGCTATTCATCAGTAACAAATACTAGTACAATCGTCACTACTAGGAAAAAGGTCATCAGTGGCGCAACATTTTTCAACTTATGCGGTGCATATGGGATGCGCCACTGTTACCGCACCACTAAAATGTAGTTTTGTGGCGCATATTAAAATACGTCACAGAAATCTCAAAAAAATTTGTGGCGCATATTCCACAGAAGTCTCCAACCAGATCTCAATAAATATGCGCCATAGATTGTTTTTCCAAATTTCAAAAAAAAAAACGGCCAGATCTGGCCAAAGGTGGGGATTGCCGGAGGTGGGGGTCACCGGAGGAAGAAAAAGAGGTCGATTGTGGCCGGAGGAGGAGGTCGCCGGTGGAGGAGAAGAGGAGGCCGTCGGTGGAGTAGGGGCTCGCCGGAGGAGGAGGTGGAGGTCACCGGTGGAGGAGAGGAGAAGGCCACCGGAGGAGGAGAAGGAGGTCGCCGGAGGAGGAGCTCACCGGGGTGGAGGAGGAGGGAAGTGGGAGGAGGAGGAGATCACCGGGGTGGAGGAGGGAGGAGGAGGAGCTCACCGGGGTGGAGGAGGAGGGAAGTGGGAGGAGGAGGAGATCACCGGGGTGGAGGAGGGAGGAGGAGGAGCTCACCGGGGTGGAGGAGGAGGAGGAGCTCGCTGGGGTGGAGGAGGAGGGAGGAGGAGAAGGTGGCGAAGAAGGGGAGGAGAAGGAGAGAAGAAGGGGAGGAGGAGAAGGGTGGAGGAGTGGAAGAGGATAAGAGAGGGAGAAGGGGCGGCGGGATTCAAATTTCGAATCCCGCCCAACACTTCTGTGGCGTATATGAGAGCAATGCGCCATAGAAGTTGCTCCCCCTTTTTTATTTTTTTCAGGAAAAAATCATCTTTCTGCCATAACTTTTTCTCTTTTCGAATTTGGGAATTTTGTAAAACTTCAACGGCTTCCAGCAATTGAAATTGAGTAGGAATTTTCGAGACGATTATTTTGGTATATTAAACTTTTTTTCTAACATCGTATGCAAAAGTTCTGGCCGTTTTATTGTCCCATGGCCTTTTTTGCAAAATACATCAAAATTCATATTTTTTTAATATTCCCTACAACTATACCCCAAAATACAGCTACATCTCAAAGGAATTATTTTTTGAATTTTTTGAATTTTCATTTATTTTTTACAAAAGTTAAAATGCGACCTCGGGGTTGAAATCGGGTTTTCCATGTTCTGTAGCGCATATCTATATATGCGCCACATCAGTTATGCGCTACAGAATATTGGTCAATTGAATTCTGTGTTGGGGCCTACCCTCACTTTCTGTGGCGCATATGTCTGTATGCGTCACATAAGTTTCAACTTCTGTGGCGCATATGGACATATTATGTGGCGCATATGGACATATGTGCCACAGAAAGTGAGGGAGCCCAACCCCGGTGGCGGGTCCACCAAACTTCTTTGGCGCATTGTTTCCTATATGCGCCACAAAAGTATGAAGATTTCTGTGCCGCATTGCCTGAAATGCGCCACTGGAGTTTATCTGTGGCACATGGTCACATATATGCGCCACCGAAAATTTGTCTATCTATAGTTGGTTTTCTAGTAGTGCGTAGGCCGGGTTCGTGGTTGTATGCAAAGCCCTGGTGAGACACTGTCTTTTTATAGACCATTTATTACCATCTTAGGCTCTACACGAGTCATGGGCGTCAATGTGTGCACTGGATATGCAGAAGCCTCGTGTTTTGCATGCATCGTGTAGAATAATGAGATCGATTGAAATAATCACTAGTGGAAACGAGGCATTTGGTTGAGGTCGGAAATGGGCTTTAACACCGGTGTTAAAGGAGGGCTGCGTGGGCCACTGGTGCAGGGCCTTTAACACCGATTCGTGGCTCGAACCGGTGTTAAAGGGGTGCGCCTATATAACAGACCGCAGCCCACACCCCTCTCTCTCTCATTTTTTCACTCTCTCATTTTGGAGCTTAGCACGAGGGTGAGAGGTGTGCTAGTTTGTGTTTTTTTCCTATGCACAAGAGGTTTTCGGTGAAATGTCCGAGCGATCAAAATAAGTTTTCTCGTTGCTCTTTCCTTCTCGGTCGAGGTTGGCAACTTTATCCTTTCATATGTCATTGATGTACTGTATAAGTGGTCATCTCCCTATTAATTTTTGATATAGTACTATATAATGCAGATGAACCGGCAATGGATGTATGGTGACCGACTCACTTCCGAGTACATTACAGGCCTCCAAAATTTCATCATTGTGGCTAATGCAAACCGTGGTCACAATGGTTTTATATGATGTCCGTGTGTTCACTGTTAGAACGAGAAAGACTACTCAAATACCAGAACCATTCACGCCCACCAGCTTCGATCCAGTTGCATGCCCAGCTATAATTGTTGGACCAAGCATTGGGAAAAAGGGGTTGTGATGGAAGACAACGAAGAAGAAGAGGATGATGACAACTATCATAATATGTATCCTGAATACGATGATACTGCAACGGGGGTAGATAATGAAGATCAAGAGGCAGCAGATGGGCCCGTTGATGACGATCTTGGTCGGGCCATTACTGATGCAAAGGAAGAATGTGAAACTGAAAAGGAGAAGGAGAAGCTGGAGCAGATGTTAAAGGATCACAAAACATTGTTGTACCCAACTTGCAAAGCTGGCCACAAAAAGCTAGGTATCACACTGGATTTGCTGCAATGGAAGGCAGAGAACTGTGTGACTGATAGTGCATTTTCAAAGTTGTTGGTAAAAATGAAGAATCTGCTTCCAAGAAATAATGAATTGCCCGACAGTACATACCAAGCAAAGAAGGTTGTCTGCCCTCTAGGATTAGACATGCAGAAGATACATGCCTGCATTAATGACTGCATCCTCTACCGCGGTGAGAAGTACGAGAATTTGGATGCATGCCCGGTATGCACTACACTGCGGTATAAGATCAGACGAGACGATCCTGGCGATGTTGAGGGCGAGGCCCTAGGAAGAAGGTTCCTGCCAAGGTTATGTGGTATGCTCCTATAATACCACGGTTAAAACGTCTCTTCAGAAATAAAGAGCATGCCAAGTTGTTGCGATGGCACATGGAAGACCGTAAGAAAGACGCGATGTTGAGACACCCTGTTGATGGGTCACAGTGGAGAAAAGTCGAGCGAGAGTTCCCGGACTTCGCACGTGACACAAGGAATTTAAGGTTTGGTCTAACTACAGATGGCATGAATCCTTTAGGTGAGCAGAGCTGCAGTCACAGCACCTGTCCTGTGACTCTATGTATCTATAACCTTCCTCCTTGGTTGTGCATGAAGAGGAAGTTCATTATGATGCCAGCGCTCATCCAAGGCCTGAGGCAACCCGACAACGACATTGATGTGTACCTAAGGCCATTAGTTGAAGAACTTTTATAGCTGTGGGCCAAACCAGGTGTACATATGTGGGATGAGCACAAAGGGGAGCCATTTGACCTACGAGCGTTGCTTTTCGTAACCATCAATGATTGGCCTGCTCATAGTAACATTTCAGGGTAGACAAACAAGGGATTGAAAGCATGCACACACTGTTTAGATGAGACTGAAAGTGTATATTTGGATAAATGTAAGAAGGTTGTGACCTAGGGTATCGTCGATTTCTTCCGAACCTGCATCCCGTAAGAAAGAAAGACAAGCATTTCAAACGTCTGGCAGAACCCTGGAGAAAGCCTGTCCTCCGTACCGGTGAGGAGGTATTTGGTATGGTCAAGGACCTAGAAGTAATCTTTGGAAAAGGTCCTGGCAGTCTATCTATTCCGAATGACGATGCCGGACACGCGCCCATGTGGAAGAAGCAATTTATATTTTGGGACCTACCCTATTGGAAAGTCTTAGAGGTCCGCTCTTCAATCGACGTGATGCACGTGACGAAGAATGTTTGCGTGAACCTGCTAGGCTTCCTAGGAGTGTCTGGTAAGACAAAAGATACACCGGAAGCACGGCAGGACCAGCAACGTATGAAAGACCCTGAAGACCCTATGCATCCTGAGAACGAGAAGGGTAAACGACGCCACTTAACTCCTCCCAGCTACGCTCTTACCAAAGTAGAGAAGGAAATCTTTTTTGAATGCCTGAGCAGTATCAAGATCCCGTCTGGCTTCTCGTCGAATATAAAGGGAATAATAAATATGGCAGAGAAAAAATTCCAAAACCTGAAGTCTCATGACTGCCACGTGATCATGACGAAGTTGCTTCCGATTGCATTGAGGGGGCTTCTACCTAAAAATGTTCGAGTATCCATTGTGAAGCTATGTGCATTCCTCAATGCAATATCTCAGAAGGTAATCGATCTAGAAATCCTAGCAGGGTTACAGACAGATGTGGCCCAATGTCTTGTCAGCTTTGAGTTGGTGTTCTCACCATCCTTCTTCAATATTATGACGCATCTCCTAGTTCACCTAGTAGAAGAGATTGTCATTCTCGGTCCTTTATTTCTACACAATATGTTCCCCTTTGAGAGGTACATGGGAGTCTTAAAAAAATATGTTCTTAACCGTGCTAGGCCAGAAGGAAGCATATCCAAGGGCTATGTAACAGAGGAGGTCATTGAGTTCTGTGTTGATTTTATTCCTGATCTTAAGGCGATTGGTGTTCCAGAATCACGACATGAGGGGAGACTGCACGGAAAAGGCACCCTAGGATGTAAAGCAATGATATGTAGGGACGGGCATTCTCTCAATCAAGCACGCTACACGGTTTTACAAAGATCTATCTTGGTTGCCCCGTATATCAATGAATACAAGAATTTTATACGCCTCAAATACCCGGGATAGTCTGATGAATGGATTATAAGTAAACACATGGCGAGTTTTGGCGGCTGGCTGCAAAGACTTCTCACGAATAACACCACTATTGGAGATCAGCTGTACTTGTTGGCCAGGACACCATCTTCGACTGCATGTACTTTCCAAGGGTACGAGATAAATGGGAATATATTTTACACGATAGGCCAAGATAAAAAGAGCACCAACCAAAACAGTGGTGTCCGCTTCGACTGTATGTACTTTCCAAACAATTCAAAAATGTTAATACAAAATAAAATATGATTTGCTCTAATAAAATAGGGTTAGATTCCTTTTCAGATGCTTAATATTTCTTAAGTTCAAAGTTTTAGGGTTTGACTATTTTATTTTTTTCTTAATTGAATAATCAAAATTCATATGTAAGTATTTTAATCATTTTGAAAATTTTCATCAACAGTAAGTATAAAATGTTTTTATATGAATGGTTAGACCTTATTTTTCTGAAAATTATGATATATTATTCATATTTTTCTGAGTTGAAATGAAAAAGATATGAATTTTCTAAATTTTATCCTTTTTTGAATTAAAAATGCCCCCCTTTAACATACGAAAAAAATGTCCCACTTTAACACCGGTTCCAGCAACGAACCGGAGTTAAAGGGAGGGTGTGTGCGCACGCGAAACGAAAATCCCACCACACCCCCCCCTTTAACACCGGTTCGTGGCTGGAAACGGTGTTAAAGGGGGGTGTGCGCGCGCAAAACGAAAATCCCCCCACACCCCCCCTTTAACACCACTTCGCGGGTAGAACCGGTGTTAAAGGGGGGGTTATAACGCGTGCACCTCCTCTTCCTCTTTCCCCAGCCAGATTTAGGAGCACTACTAGGAAAATGGCTGCCTGTGGCGCACATGAAATGCCCATCCGTGGCGCACTAGGCGTGCGCCACTAGCCTTGCGCTACGGCTATCTCCTAGCCGTGGCGCACTGCCTAGTGCGCCACGGTTGTGTCGAGATAGGCGTAGCGCACCTGCTAGTACGCCACGGCTATGTGGGAAGGTGCGCTACGTGTAGGATCTTCTGTGGCGCACTTCCCAGTGCGCCACTAAGCTTCTGAGGTGCGCTTTAGGCGTAGTGCGCCACAGAAGGTAGGTCATGTGCGCCACAGGTGTTTTTTTTTAAATTTACGAGCCATATTATATATAATACAGATTATATATAATATTACAGACAGATATACACACACAGATACAAGATATACAAAATTTGAAAAACAAGATTGAAACAAATACATATAGATAAGTCTCATACATGAATACATAGTATAAGTTACATTGTTTCGATCAAGTTACAAAGTAGTTGGTGACATGCGAATACATGTGTCGATTGAACAAGTTAGAGCTCGGAAGCTCGCCTAGACATCTAAACTAGCTAGACACAAACGCGGGATAAACAACCAAAGAAGATAAGCATGATCACCGCCGCGACGAAGGTGTAGGTCTTCATCCGGTTCCTTGTCCTAACTCCCGCTAGATAGCGCGTGTATCTAGCTTCCGCCTACGCCATAGTGTTGTACCCTTTGTAGCTATTGCCGCTGAAACGGTGCACCTGTCTCCAGCAGTCTTCCCAATCATCGTAGACTCCGAGAACCCGTCCCTTGTACACGACGTACCACGTCATCTATAAGTTGACAATAATAATTAACCGATGATTAAAAAAACATATATAATTAAAGTCGCATATGAAGATAGACTTATAGAAAGTACTCCTAAATCAAAAAGACCAAACTCAAAAAGCATGCCTCTTATATAACTAGGTTGCTCGACACAGGAATATGCTACGATGAAACTGTGACCCAAGTAGCTATGCACAAGACCTGGACTTGTGCATATCACAAGGCTCACAATACCGTCGTAGCACATTCACATATATATTGTGTCAAGACATTTCAATCATCGGCATTATTCTCGAAAAAGACCAAAGTAAATCAAAAAGAATGCCTCACATATATATACATAGGTCGTTGGATACAGGAATATGCTACGATGGAACCGTAAGCCAAGTAGGATGCACAACATCTAGACTTGTGCATAACACAAGGCTTACAGTCCCGTCATAGCACATTCACATATATATTGTGCCACGACATTTCAATCATCGGCATTATTCTCGAAAAAGACCAAAGTAGCTCGAAAAGAATGCCTCATATATAACTAGCTAGGTCGTTGGACACAGGAATATGCTACGACGGAACGGTTAGCCAAGTAGGATGCACAATTCCTGGACTTGTGCATATCACAAGGCTAACTATCCCGTCGTAGCACATTCACATATATATTGTGCCACGACATTTCAATCATCGGCATATTCTCGAAAAAGACAAAAATAAATCGAAAAGAATGCCTCATATATAACTAGCTAGGTCGTTGGACACAGGAATATGCTACGACGGAACAGTGAGCCAAGTAGGATGCACAATTCCTGGACTTGTGCATATCACAAGGCTAACTATCCCGGCGTAGCACATTCATATATATATTGTGCCATTAAATTTCAATCATCAGCATTATTCTTAAAAAAGACAAAAATAACTCGAAAAGAATGCCTCATATATATACATAGGTCGTTGGACACAGGAATATGCTACGATGGAACAGTGAGCCAAGTAGGATGCACAAGACCTGGACTTGTGCATATCACAAGGCTCACAATCCCATCGTAGCACATTCACATATATAGTGTGCCACGACATTTCAAGCATCGACATTATTCTCGAAAAAAGAGTAAGGAAAAAATAGAAGGACCAAAGTGAGCAAAGGACCAAAAAGTAAGCAAAAAAACCAAGCATTGATTGATATATAATAATAATAAGCAAAAGAAGTAAACGATAATTCATAAAACTAATAAGGTAAGTAGTAGCATGTACACTTGTCCACACACACACAAAGGTCATCTATAGTTTGGAACTACAACTAGGTCAACATCAAGCCTTCTGGCTCGGCTTAGGAAACGGAAGGACGCCTTGTCTCGTCATGAACTTCCTATAGTCACCCTGCATCTCTAGGCGATCTTCTATGTCACGGTTATTCGGGATATTTACTCCGTAGAAGATCCCCCCCCCCCCCGAAGTCATGACATCAGGAAAGATGATTGCCCCAAACTGCTGCTGGATGCGATACATCTCTTGTCTAATATCTGAATCAGTGATCTTGGCCTTTGCTTCGGCCCACTGTTTGCTGGCAGCGTCGAATTCTGCTGGTCAAGTAGGAACGCCCTCATGTGATGGAGTGCGTAGTAGGCTTCCTTCTTACTGTTTTCCGGCTGCTTCACGCAGGGGAACTCCGTTACGTGGTTGAAGACGTGCCTGCCGAACATGACCTTCATACGCACGAAGGTGGTGCCTTCCGTCGAGGCAAAGCCAGTGAGAGCATCATCCAGAACTTCCTTGATCTTGTCGTAGTTTTTCTTCTTTTCTAGACTCCCCGAGTCGAAATACGTGGCGTGCGAATGCTTCGGCGGTAAGGAGATGAGCATGCAGTGTTCATCTCTGCGCAAAAAATTCAAATGGAATGTGTTGGAAAAATAATGATGATGATCTAATAAAGCCAATCGACGTTGGCGAGTGAATAACGACTTACTCGGGAAAGTAAGGCACGAGAATGTATTCCTTTGTCTTGTTCGCCATGAGGATTCTTTTTAGGTACGAGGCCACGATACGTCGTTCGGCGAGGGAACCCAAGTAGCCGTCACGAATGTAGTAGGGGTCCACTATAGCGATGCCCGGTGTGTTCTCTCTAATGATCTGCATGGCCAGGCTGAGAGAAAACAGACGGACCATGGTATAGTGCAGTGGGTATAGGTGGAACATATTGAAGATGTCGTCGAACCGCAGGAAGAACAGATCCGCCGGGGCATTGTCGACGAAGCCCAAGCCTGGTGGCACCTTAACCACGAATACCAGGTGCGAGGGATCTTTCTCCAATAGAAGACGTCTCTCTATCGTTAGCACGCCGTCATGCACACTCTGCAGTTCCGAACTGGCGAGCTTCCGCAAATTCTTAGGTAGCATGGGCTCACCCGCCACATGAATCCTCCACATAATACCCTCGGGTCTTGGTGGCCCGTCCCGAAACCTGATCGGATTCGCAATTGTTGACGCCACCGGCTGGCTCGAGCTGCTAGATTTTCTTTTCCTGCCCTTTTTTCCTTTTAGAGAGCGGGCAGGCACCGCAATCCGAGCATCGGCCGCCCTATGTAGTGTGTCAGGGCTTAGAATAAAGGGCTGGTTGGTTGTATCAGCTGGCTTTGTAAAGGCGCAAGCTGGAGGCATCTCCTAAGAACCAAACAGACGCTTGGTGATAGTGGCTTTCTCTGTGGGGCCACCAGCTAGGTCTTCGTTGCTAAACTGAGTGTTGAAGAAGTGATCATTCCAGTCTTCGTCGTCCTCGGCCGGATCCTGCGCCATGTGCATATCATCAACATGATCATCTGACCCACCGTGTGGAGGTGACGGCGAGGGCGGTAAGGGGGCCTTGCCACCGCTTGTCGCTGGCACGACAGGCGATGCTGTTGTCTGTGGCGTGATGGCCCCCGCCGTCCCCAAACGGATCATGCTCTTTGGCCATAGCAAGAATAAGCCGAAGCAAGTTCTGAGGACAGACAACTCTTCTTCATCCGCTCCTGGGGGTTGAATGGGAGGTTCCAGGTCGTCGCAGCCCCTTAGCACCCGACTAATTTTAACCCTGTGCACGCTATCTGGCATCGGCCTTGAGTGGAACGTGCGCTGCAAGGGTTGAACAATGGTACCCTTGGCAACATACCTCAGCTCTTTGTTCACGTAGCATAAGAGAGTGCAAGGAACATCCGTCTGCAGAAAACATGTACGGCGTCGTCAGAGATGCCATAAGAGTAATAGATGGCATGAAAGGCGGTAAAGCAATTTGTTTACCGTGATGGCGTCGAGATCGGCTAATGTCGACGCACCGCATACGGTGATGGGAACAGTAAGAGAGAAGGGACAAAAATAGAATACAACCACAACAACAGGAATTAAGGTAGCTGCCAAACAGAAATCTCAAAAAGTTCTAGAACTGTCTTACCATAAATTTTGTAACAGCTAAAGCAGCTTTTTTGGTTTTCTATTCATAGCGACTATACAGAATTCCTTAATGCACCAGCCTCATTGGAAGCAAAAAATAACAGTTCAATTTACAGCCTCGTTAAAATGTTTATAGCATGTTTTAACTTTAGTTTAATGTTGTAAGAAACTGTTTATACTAGCCCATTTACAGAAACTACTGCCCTGGTTTAACTAGCCCATTTCAAGCCAAAACTGTTTATACTACAGACATTAAAGTCGAATTCAGATCACTATGAGAAAAAATATCGAATTCAGATCGAAATGGTAAACCATTTCAGATTAACAGCTAAATCATTTCAGATTAACAGCTTGCATTATTTCAGCACTAAATCTACTGCTAAATCAACCTAAATCAAGCTACTGCTACTACCTAAACCTGAACCTAAACCTAAATCTAATCCTAAATCAACCTAAACCTCACTGTCAACCTAAACCTAAATCTAAGTCTAAATTAATGCCTAAGCCTAAGCCTAAACCTAAACCTAAATCAACCGAGAAGTGCAGAGGGGAGAGATGGAGAGAGGGGAGAAGACTCACCTCTCTGAGACGAGGACGAGGACGAGCCCGTGGGTAAGGTGGCTGGCGAGGCGGGGCTGTAGACGGTCGAGGCCGCTGGCAAGGAGAGCGCGCGGGCGGCGCTCCTCCTCCACCTCCTCCTGGCTGGCGCGCGGGCGACGCTCCTCCTCCACCTCCTCCTGGCGGGCGCGCGTTGATGTAGATGGGATGCGGCGGCGCGTCGATGGGGATGAGAGAGGGGGCTCGGGCTGAGATGGAGAGATGGGGATGAGAGAGGGGGCTCGATCGACCGCACGTGTGGATAAAGCTAGTTAGGCGTAGCACACTTGGGCATAGTGCGCTACGGATATCTGTAGCGCACTCCGGGCTAGTGCGCTACGCCTATCGGCTTCTAACGAGTGTATAAGAATACTGCAGCCCCACTCTCTAACAACTACACTAGCCTATCCCACTGGTTCTGCCCACTGCTCTATTCTAAACTTGTGAGCACCTAGGTTCGAATCCTGGTGCCCCCTTTTTTATTTTTATTTTAAAAATACTTTTAAATGTTCCAAAAAATGCCCAAAAGTGGTGATATATGCCATACAAGTTTTGTTTTATTTTTAAAAGTACTTTTAATTATTCCTAAAATTCCCAAAAGTGATAATATATGTCATAGAAGTGGTAGAAATATGATTCAAAGTATAACTAAATTTCATAATAATTTGTCCATGAATATTACAATCTTTTTCGACCACGCGTTTTACAATATTTTTTGAGCTAGCGTTTCACAATCTTTTTCCCCTTCTTTGTCGCGGTTGAATAATTTAGCCCCAGTACTTTAATGTTTCTTCTTTCGAACGGGCTACCTTTTTTGGGTAGGGTTGTCCTTTTTTTTCTTGTGATGTATGTTGTTGCATCGTAGTCATCGTCATCTTCAATCTTTGGATCGCCGTACTGGTCGAAGTCTTGCTTGTTGGCGACTCCATCCATTCCGATGATGTTTCTTTTTCCTCTCCTCACGATAACACGGCTAGGCTTTATCGGGTCGGTAATGAAAAAACATTGGTCCACTTTGGTAGCCAGTACCCACGGTTCATTTTTCGCGGCCACGTTCGCACCGGCGGCCTTGGATTTGGCTTCTTCGGGTATAACCATGGTTGTGAAATACCGGTCTTCTCTTTCAACGCTCTTTGCCCATCTGACACGGAACATCGGCACCTTTTCTCCACAGTAGTCGAGCTCCTGGATCTCTTCGATTCTTCCATAGAATCTTTCCTTCACGTTCTCATCGGTGTAGAATTCCGACGTTACGTCTGAGTTCTAATAATCACACTTGTTGTCCTTTTCCTCCGTGTAGAATGTATAGCCGTTGATATCATACGCCTGATAGGTCACCAGGTTTTGCATCGGTCCCTGCGACAAGTTGAATATGATCTTTTCCGTGTCAGAAGAATGCGATCGCGGGGGATTATCAAGGAGCGTTTGCCTAAACCAACGCGTGAAATCTGAGTTGTGCTCTTTGATTATTTCTCCCTGCGTCCTCTGTATGCCCCGGTCACTGTACTTCTTCTCGATTAACCTTTTGTGCTTCTGTACCCAAGGATCGACCAGTTCTAAATGCTGTAGCGCGACGAGGTTTGCTCGATCAAAGTCTGCGCGTCGAAAATCAAAGTCTGCATGCAGTATGCAACGGCCCTCTTGGTGACCAGATCCGTCGAGCTTGCCAAGGTGCCTGTTGACGGGAAGACCGATAGAGTTCTCGATGTCTAGATAATTCGTGCAGAAAGAGATGCACTCTTTGGCCAGAAATCCCTTGGCTATGCTTCCATCTGGACGGGACCTGTTGCGCACGTATCCTTTGATGTGTACGTTCATCCTTTCGAACGCCATCATGCTGCGGAGGAACATCATCCCGAGTTGTATGATGTCCTCCACGACATGGACCAGCAGATGCACCATAATGTCAAAGAATGCGGGTGGGAAGTAGACCTTAAGCTCACATAGTATCACCACGATCTCCTCCTGTAGCCTCCCGAGCTGATTCACGCCAATCGAGTTCCTAGAGATGACGTCGAAAAACTTGCAGAGGACAAATAACGTTTCACGGACGTGCTCGTCCATTATCCCTCTTAGTGCGACCGGAAGTACCTGCGTCATTAGCACGGCACAGTCGTGAGACTTCATGCCACTGAACCTCTGCTTCGCCTCGTCTAGGTATCTGCTTATCTTGCCCGCGTAGCCGTAAGGAAATTTGACTCCTAGAAGGCACTTGAAAATCTGTTTGATCTCATCCTGGCTTAGAGTGAAGCAAGAAGGAGGGCAGTAATATTCGTTCTTCTTGAACTTTTTACCCTTCCGACGACCTTGTGTCGTCTCCGACTCATGATCATCGTCATCTTCCTGATCATCGGGAGTAGCGTCCTCCGTGAAGCTCCTTCCGGATACCCAAGCATATCAGGTCGTGCCTTGCTTTCGGACCATCTTTCGTCCTATCTGGCATGTTGATTATGGTGGCGACCAAACTCTCGCACACGTTTTTCGTGATATGCATGATGTCGAGGCTATGAGGCGTGCGGAGAAACTTCCAGTATGGCAACTCCCAGAAAACAGACCTTGTTTTCCATACCTTCATCAGCGGCTTGTCTTGTTGCTGCCTCTTTCGCTTCTTTCCAGGCTTAGGACAATCTTTCCAGTTTTTCAGCAACTCTTCCACTTCTTCGCTGCTCCTACGCTCTGGGATTCCTCGGGTCTTGGATTTACCATCGAATAGGTCTCCACGTTTTCTCCATGGATCATTCTTGCCGAGCCACCTCCGGTGCGCCATGAACACGGTTTTCGATGACCCTTGATCTTTCTCTAGTTGGAGATAGCTTGTGTTATCCATGCACCTAACGCATGCGCAGAATCCTTGGATAACCTGCCCCGAGATATACCTGCAACCTGGATAGTTTTGCACCGTAGTGACCAATGCGGCTCTCATAGTGAAATAATCTTGTGCGACGGCGTCGTAAGTATTGGCTCCAGATTCCCATAACGTGGCTAGCTCCTCTTTCAACAGCCCGAGATACAAATTGATGTCGGTACCAGGTTGTTTCGGCCCTTGAATTAGCATACTCATTTGTATGTACTTCTTCTTCATGCACAACCATGGAGGGAGGTTGTACATCCATACAAACACGGGCCAAGTGTTGTGCGTGCTGCTCTGGCTACCGAACGGATTGAGTCCATCGGTGCTCGCACCAAGCCTGATGTTCCTCGAATCTCCACCGAATTCTGGGAATTCGAGGTCCAATGCTTTCCACTGGCTAGCATCTGAAGGGTGCGTCAGCAGCTCATCCTTTTCGGGGTCATCATCATCATCTCCTGGCTTCTTCCTTTCCGCATGCCATCGCATGAGCTTCGCTTCCTTAGGGTCCGCGAAATAGCGCTGCAGACGAGGAGTGATAGGAAAGTACCATACCACTTTTCGAGGTGCTTTCTTCCCTTTCTTGTATCGACTCACGCCGCACACCGGACATGTGGTTTTCTCTGCGTCCTCGCCCCGATAAATGATGCAATCGTTGATGCATACGTGATATCTAACGTGCGGTAGATCGAGAGGACAGACGATTTTCTTGGCGTCCTCGATACTAGTTGGACATGTGTTCCCCTCCGGGAGACGATCGTGCCAGAATGCCATCATATCGTCGAAGCTTGCGTCGCTCAATTTGTGTTTTGCCTTCATCTCCATAGCCTTGAGCGTTACATTCAACCGGGTATCATCGGGCCTGCATTCTTCATACAATGGAGTAACCGCGTCTTTCTCAAGTTGCGCAAGCTTGGCTTTCTCTCTAGCGGCAGCCCTGGCGTTACTCGTCTGCTTGAGAAGCAGCTCTTGCACATAAGGGTCTCACACCCAGCCTGACGTTGTTCCATCGTCGTCTCCTCCTCCGGCATCTAGATCATCATCATCCCGGTCTGCTTCCGCACCTTCACCATCTCCAGGAGACTCTTCATCATCTCGCCCGTTCTCGCCGTGATGATGATCATTGTCATGTTGCCCACCTTCACCGTCTCCATCGTCTTCGTCATCGCTTATCCAACGAGTGTATCCATCCATGAAACCATGGCGGAGCAGGTGCGCCTGCAGATTCCCAGAATCTGGGTCGATCACCCAGTTGAGTTTGCATCTTCTGCACGGACATCTTATATCCGTCTTGTTATTTCGTATCATGTCGGCCGTCGCACATTTCAAAAATCTAGCCACAATGTCTTCGCTCATTATGAGCACCATTTTTGCCTGCACGGTGTACATGGTACAATTAGAAGTCTATTAGAACCACATAATCAATGCATGCATGCAATGGTCGATAGAAAATTTCGTCATGACCTATCCTAAAATTAGGATCTTTGCGAAATGCCAAAGTCTTGCCAAAATGGAAATGAATCAACATTTTGGCAAAACAAATGGCAAATTGTTCACATACAAACACAAGAGAGAGAGACCGATCCATACACACATGAACATATCATTATCCTCTCCATACACACATGCATGAGCATCATCGATACTCTCTATATACACACACATATGACCATCGATCCTCTCATACACACATCATGAGCATCGATCATCTACATACATATGAGCATATCATCCATATACACATGAACACATCCTTACATGGACAACTTACCGAGATGAGAGACCAATCGCGAGAAAGATGGAAAGGAGAGGTGCGCGCGAGACCGGAGAAGGAGATGAGAGACCGGAGACCTTCCTCTATTACTTATGTAACATCCAAGGCAAGTTCTACATGCTAAAAATGGTGAATGGGTGGAGAAATTGAGGTGGGAAGGAGAAGATCCCGACTAGATCTAAGGAGGAAGAAGAAGGGGAAAGTGAAGTGTGGGGTGGTGGATGATCACACATGTGCACATAAAGTGGGGCTGCCAAAACAAATCGCCACATCCGTGGCGCACTCGGCCCCAGTGCGCCACAGGGATTAGTAACATCCGTGGCGCACATGCCGTAGTGCGCCACGGATGTTTCTGGCCGTTTCACAGCAGAGAGGGGCATGCGCTTAGGCGTACCGCACCCCCTCCATGTGCGCCACGGTTGACGCTAACAACCGTAGCGCACCTACCCTATGTGCGCTACGTATGTCTGGCGTGCGGCCAACAGGGCCCTGGCCCACACATATCTGTGGCGCACTATGGTCATGTGCGCCACGGTTGTTCTAGTTACTAGTAGGGCACTTCCCATAGGTGAGCCACGCCTGTTTTAGCCGTGGGGCACTTCAACCATGTGAGCCACGGATGTGCTGATTACCTATAGCTGTTTTCCTAGTAGTGGGGCAGAGGAGCACAGAGAGAGGAGCCGTCTCCGCCGCGCCCACCCACGCCACCGTCACCGTCGCGCCCACCCACGTTGTTGCCGCCGCCTCGTCGTGCTCTTCTTCTGCGTACAAGGAATCGACGCGGGGCATACGCAATCGACCCCCTAGCACCGCTTCTTCTCCGAGCCCGACGACCACCACTGTCGCCATCGTCGCTGTTTTCGACCCCGCCCGGCCTCGCAGACCCCTCTGGTAGACCCACGGTGAGCCCACGGTGCTCAATCGCCCCTCCGCTTGCTCCCTCTCGCTCGGAGTCGTCGTCGCCTTGCTGCCCTGCAAGCGCCGCCGCTGGCCGTCGCTCCGGTGACCCCTAGGTAGTGGCGCCGCCCGTTTTAGGTAGGCCGCATCGAACGCGCTTGCTCACGCTCCCTAGGTCGCTCTCTAGCGCCGCCAGCCGTTGTCGTGTGTAGCCCCTCCGGCGAGCCTGCGTGGTGCCTGTGTGGCTGTGACGTGGCCCCGGTCCCACGTGTCAGCCACTGTGGCTAGCCCCTGTTTTGGTGAGAAACGGGTTAGGAACAGGGTGTGCTGACATCAGGCTGAGGTAATAAGTGGTTTAATAATTCCAGAAAATGTCTAAATATTGTAAATTCAATAACTAATTATTTATAAGTCAGAAAAATACATACAATATATCAAAATGTTCAGAAAAATGAGAACTATCTATTTAAGCTATAATAATGCATTGTTAATAAACTTACATGATAATTTTAATTAGAATCTCATAATGAACCCTCTCATATGCATTCCGGATTTCTCCGAATTAGGGTTTGGAACCGTCGGACCTTGTTTAAAATGATCAAGCATGCTTAGGGTTTTAATTTCATTTGTGTATTTATTTGTGTATTTTTGTATGAATAATATGTATATTTGTGTATGAATCCAAGTCCAATTGAATGTTTACTCTCTTACTCTAGATAATATTATTATTTTGGAAACTATGGATCCACTTAGTAGAAACCTTGAAGAGGAAGAAATAATGGAGAACATGATCCAAGAGGACACCTCACAATATCTGAACTTGGAGGGACATGATGACAGCTCAAGTAGTCATGGAGAAGATGATGACTCCGGTGAACGCACTTTAGTGATTACAAAGTCCTTCGAGGTATATGCATGGATGAAGGCTCTGTTGACTTGCACCGATTGATTTGTATATATATCTACATGTATTAATTAACGCTTCCTTCTTCTTTTAGCCCTCCGGATCGACCAGCCAGCAACAATCTTCTTCTACGAAAAAGAGTAAGCGAGGCGCAAGCCATCGGTTGAAAGATCGTGCAAAGTTCATGATCGAAGCAGTCCGTGTTGATGGCAGGCCGATGGAGCCCAAGAAGGCCGCAGACAAATTTATACGTCAGTCTAGAGTTCTTGTTAGGGACCAAATCCCAATCAGAATTGAATATTTGAATAAGCCAAAGAAGGGAGATGGTACCTTTGTCGATGAAAGATCCAAAGAAAAGATTTGGACTTTGCTGTTGGTAAATTTCACCCTACCGCCAGAGGAGGATGAAAATATACCGGTTATAAAGGAAAAGGTCAAAGAGTGGACTCTAAAGAAGATGGCTGACGCTTTTCGCAACTGGAAGACATTGTCAAAGATCGCGAGACTCCGGATTTCGAAGACGCATATTATGCGAAGATAAGACCTCACTGGCCCGAATTTGTGGCGTACAAGGAAGGTGCTATAGCTACAAAAAGGTCAGAAACCAATACTCTAAATACCCCGAAGAAGGAATATCACCAGAGGACAGGGTCAGGTGGCTACATATCTCATAGGACTAAGTGGGAGGAAGCTGAGAAGGCCCTGCGCGCTAGAGGGATCACACCCCAGACACATGGGTGGGACCTACGTGCAAAGACTTGGTTCTACGAAATCGGGGAAAGGTTGGACCCAGAAACGGGATTGTGTATCTTTCCAACAATTCTTGCCAAACCCGTCACTGAACTCATCACGACATACGAAGAAACAGCCGCCAGGACCTTCCATCCCGACAGAGAGAATGACCAGCTGACACGCGCCATCTGTAAAAACGAACACCCTGGACTTGCACAAGGCACAGGGGGTATGACGTTGAAGGATGGGTTTGCCGAGTAGGGCGACTCTTACAGATGGCGCGACAGAAAAGAAAAAGAGTGTACAGACCGGATGACACAGATAGAACATGCACTTGTGGCGCTGCAGGCGCAAGTGAATGAACAAAAGAGTCAGCAAGCTACCGGCCCATCTCAGCGGCACGAAGAGCCTGCACTGGAAGCTGCCGGCGGCCCAGACTCTGCGCGGAAAAGCAGCGTGGCTTCCATGGAGAACGTGTAGCCCACGCTTGAAATGGCGGGTCCTTGATACCCCGTGGATGAGATCAAGGAGAGCGAACACGCCGAGCTGCATGTGAGATTAATGGGCGTATCCATTAAGGTGGCGGTCGGCTATGCCTTACCTCCTGTTGCTGGTGGAACTTACCACCGTCGACTGATTCCAGATGGCTATGCTATTTTCGGGGTGGATGAGGTTGTGAAGGAATATGAGGAAGCACAGCTTGACCATGCTACAGGTGAAGGGGAAACTCAACTCAAATTTGCAGTGAAAACAACCATTCTTTGAAAGAAGGAACACATCGTGCTTCCAAATTGGAGTCCACTAGCACCCCCACCGTCTCCACAGCGTCAGCAGTCTGAGCCACCTCAGCCGTCTCCAAGTCATCAGAATACTCCCCTGTCGTCTCCAGGGCTTCAGCCATCTCCTGCGCGGCAGCCATCTCCGGCGCGCCAGCCATCTTCGGCGCGCCAGCCATCTCTTGCGCGTCAGCCATCTCCGGTGCTTCAGCCATCTCCTGCGCAGCGTAAGCGGAAGAGCACTGCCACAAAGAGCATCACTATCATTGCCACGAAGAAATCCACAGGAAACCGTACGCCAAAGAGTTCAAGAAACTACGTCCCGCAGCCTTCCGCCAATTCATTGTCGGTATTACCGTGGAATCGCAGCGACGAGGAGACCAAGAGGATATCGAAAGAAGAGGTCAAGAAATTCTTTGCACCTAGATGGGCCGAGCTAAAGGAGAAACTAGATCCGACGGTGGTGGAGAAGTTTTACAATAATCTTTTGAAACCTGAAACCCCACTTGTGCCGGACTATGAGCGCCAGATTATGAAGGGGGATGCAAGGTGGAGGGAGTCTGAAAGTAGCAGTCGTGTGGCACCCCAGAAAAGAGTTCCCATGCTCGGAGAGCAGGAAAACCAATCATGCGCCCCGCTCCAAGTGTTCGACACACGGATAGCTCCTCCTGTAAATGATTACGAGGCAGAGCTACAAAGAAAGGCCAATGAGATGGGGATGACTTACATTGCATACTTGAACATCATGGGAGACAACTTGCCTAAAGGCGATGTCAACCCCATACAGCCATGGAAGTATGGGAAGAATCTTGTCAAGAAATAGGAGATCAAGAATCTACCAACAAAGATGCGAAGATTGCATAAATGGTACCTTGATTTCTGCAAGACGAGAAAGGAAGAATGGATCACGGTGCATATAAGAGATCATATTTTCTTGTGCGGAGACGACACGATCACCTTCAACATTCAAGACTTGCATTTTCTATTCAATCAGAAGGAACTCGACAAAGCTGCCATCAGCCTTTATTGTGTGTAGGTACTATTTCTGTAATTTCTATCTCATCTCATTCAATTCATTAATTGCATGTATATATGCTCACCATATATGTATATACTATTATGCAGGAAAAAGGTTATGGAATGCATGAAAGGAGGCCCTTTTGACATTGGGTTCATTGGCCCAAATAGAGTTCATGAAGAAGTGGTAAAACACAAACCCGAGCAAACAGAAGATTTCTTGCTAACGTCTTTACTGAGACAACAAACCAAAAGGGAAATACTATTGCCTTACAACTTCTCGTGAGTGTTACCCTCTCTTGTACACATTATGTTTCGGCTTACTCGATGTTAAGTGTATCTGATGATGAGTTATGCTTACGTAGGTTCCACTTTATTCTGGTGGTCATTCAAGTTGACTCAGGAAAAGTCCTTGTCATGGACTCGTTACGAAAAGACTTTGCAAGGACTTTCCCGCTACTACTTCCTTCTGCTTGATCCGGATTTGAATCATTTTAGTCAGGAGGATACCCATGCCCCATGGACTTGCTATGGGCAGACTTTAAAGAGATGCTCCAGAGGTAATTTCAATCATATTATCGCACTAGATCGGCAACTTTCGTGACAACAAGTAATTAATTGCTCCTTTATCCATTTTCTTTGCCGGACAGGGTTTGGAAAAGGTTCACGGGCAATGCCGTGGGTGAATGGTCAGAAGAACTAAAATTTGTAGACCAAAATGTAAGTAATACTAGCTAGCTAGGTCTGCATATCTCTTTGATTCTGCTTCCAATTCCATTATATAATGCTTTATTGATTATTATTTTGATTGAACTCTCTATTCTCGTAAAGTGCGCGCATGAGGGACCCGGCAATAACTCATGTGGATACTATGTTTGCGAGTTTATTCGCAACACGATATGTGCGACGGGCCAAGCCGCACTAGAACAACTTAGAGTAAGTAAACAAAGTACACAACATTATTTTATTACCATCAGTTGTGTTGAGTTTTATTCTTATATATATGTTGACCACATTCTTCATATATATTTAGATCGAAGGGATGCGGGACCAACTCCTACCATTTGACCGCATACGAGCCATTCAAGAGGAATTGGCGGGGTTCATAATTGATGAGGTCGTCACGCGTGGCGGAGAACTCTTTAGATATCCACCAAAATGAACGTGTACGGAGATGTTATATTGTATATATATGCTTGAACGTGTTTGTCTTGTACTTGATGTTTCAACGTGTACGGAGAATACCACAATGACGATGTTTGTGTATAATAATAGTTGCTTAATTATTCATGTACTCGTATGTACCGACGATTTATGTGTATACCTCTCCCGATCGATTCCCCCTCCCCCCTCCCCGTCCTCGCCGCGCTGCAGAAATACGCCCAGAACGGGGCGGCGGCAGGACTCTGCCGCGGTAGAGATTTATGCCATTTTCCTGTCGCAGGAGAACTCTGTCGCGACAGAGATTTATGCCGCTTTGCTGTCGCGACAGAGAACATTTAAAGGGGAGGACCTGAGCGCTGCGGCAGCCCCACGTGCGCTATAAGAACCGCTGTTAAAGGGGGCTCTAACACCAAACCCCCAACAACGGTTCTATAGCCGTTGTTAGAGGCTGGTCCGAACCGGTGTTAGAGGCTAGTGTGTGCACTAGTGAATACTTCCTCCGTTCGGAGATAGATGTCTTAGATTTTTTCTGAATTTACATGTATCTAGGTACGCTATAGTCAAGTCCCTCGATGGGCATGTTCCATGTGATCAACGGAACAGGGCCCCCAAATTCCTAAGGCCCCCAAATACCTACAGCGCATTAGTCCTTTAGCGTATGGCGCAGCTATGCGGTGTTCTCTCGACAGGATCCAGCCATCTTCCTCTCCCGATCGGTCAGATCGTGATCGATGTTTCCTTTGACGGTTGGAGTGCTCGAGTCGCTCGACCCAAGGCGTGGCTCCGCCTTTCGCTCGATCCCGGGTTTCGTTCGTCACAATCACACATCGATCAAATCACCTTGGCTGGTATTTTGCTCGCGTATCGCCAGCGCGCCCACTGCCTGTTAGCACAGCCTCTGCCGTCGAGTACTTTCCGACAACACCGACGAGGAAATTCCGACGAGACGACACGCACGTATCCGATAACTTCCGCCGAAATGCACGTGCTGCTAGCCGATCGATTCTTTTGATCTAACTAGTACACTCATGCACGCACACGCAAAACAACTTTGATTGCCAAAGGCTCTTATCGAGCCTTGCTTTCTCTCTTGTATTGCTCAACTCACGGTCATGATTACAAGGGGTGTACTCGTATATATATATTGCTAGGCTATCACCTGGTGCTATCCGACTAGAACATGAAGAGCTAACTCTACTCAGACACTAACTCAAATACTTATCGGATACCCACGTGATTACCTAACAATCACCCCCTAATCACGTTGTACTATTTTTCTTCGACCTGGATCCCAAATGCGCCGGTTGCTCCTCGCTGACGTCTTCCTCGGAATTGCTTTCGCCGTCCCGTTCCTTGGCACCCATGTCACCGACATTGCTTTCGCCGGCTTCTCCATGGCTTCACATCGATCCTTCTCGTTCGCGCCCTTCTTTTCCACGTCCTCCTTGTCGATGTCGTCTATGACCGTGTCTTTGGTATTAACTGGTTCCTTGATGAACAAACATTGATTTTCGTACTCCATCTTCACCAGATAATTTACCGTCCAAAATTCTTTCTTCGGATAGTAGTCCACCACGTCTCGCATGCGTGCTTGCGTCGGTCGTAGTCGTCTCATCTCCAGTGCAGTCGGAGGCTCTGCGACATACTCTTCTGCGTCTGACAACGCGCTTGTTTCTTCAGTTTCTGAACCTTGCGTGCCTCCACGTAGAGCTCCTGGAGCCAACAGCTCTACATGCAGCGTATCCTGCATGCCTATTTCTGATCCAATTTCTTGACTCGCCACCACATCACATGGCCCTTGCACTTCTGAACACTCCTTTGCCCCAAGCTCTTCACGTGGATCATCACCTCCTGTACTAATAGATGATGAGCTAAAGACAACACCTTCCAGCTCTGTTTTTTCTGACCACGCACGGACTAGCCTTTTCTCCGGACACTTTTTTTTCTGGGAGTATCCCTAGTGCTTCTGGCCTGGTGTCCACGCCTGGAGCATCCCCTAGGCCTTCAATCTCTTCTGGATCCAAATTTGCTGACAAAGATAAGCTTGATTGATCTGTATTTTCTTCATACTCAAGATCCCACGTGATGTGAAAAGATGAATATTCCGGTTCCTTGGAGCCCTAGTTCCATGATTTTTCTTCCTCAAAGACTACGTCGTCCGTGAAAACCACCTTATTGGTATAAGGATTGCACAAACGGTATTCGTTCGAGCCTTTATAGCCTGTCATGATCATTGGAGTACTCTGCTGGCCGGTCTTGTCATGCGCCACGCACCCAAAAGTGCGAAGATGATCAACCGAGGGCTTCGGTCCGTACCATGATTCATACGGAGTCATACCAACTCCACTCTCAGTTGGCTCGATGTTCAGCAAATACACAGCCGTATTGACTGCCTCACCCCAGAAGTTTCCTGGCAAACCTTTACTCTTCATCATCCTCCGTGCCATGGTCAACATGGTTTGATGCAGCTCGCCTTCCTGATCAATGCGTAGAGCTCTTATCTTCGCCTCCATCTTGAACTCTTCGGCTTCCTTGATCTTCTTGAATGCTTGTTGAGCTTGATTCTTACTTCTGAGCAACACAATCCACATATATTTACTATGATCATCCACCACAAGCATGAAGAATTTATTGCCGGACGGAGTTGCAGGTGAAATTCCAACGCATAGATCGCCATGATCAGATTCTGAAGCTTCACTCGCCTCAAACATGGCTTCACGCAGAAACGGGGTACTCCGTTGCTCGTGATCCACACACGGTAGATCGTGATCCACTTGCGCCACAATCTCTGTACCCGGTGATGGAGGATCCTCCTCATCCTTTAGCTCAGTTACTTCGAGCATCAGCATCATCGGTCCATCATCATCTCCTTCCTGGGCGATGAGATCCCTCTCCTTCGACGATTTCTTGCAATCCTTCTTGAAGTGACCGAGCTCGCCGCACTTATGACATCTTACTTTCTTGATGTCAAACTTCCTCCGCGGCGGAGGCTCGTCCTCGTCCTCCCCTGCGATATACTTTTTCGTTGGGCGAGAATCTTCTCTATCACTCCTGCTGCCGGATGCTTTATCGCCCTTCTTCTCCTTGGCGAACAACACTCGAGCCATAAGCATGAGATGCTCATCCACTTTCGCGTCGCCATAGGTGATCTTCATCCGCTCGTCGTGCACCTTGAACCGTCCAACTAGATCATCCATCGTGAGAGTCTTGAGATCAATGCATTGCTCGATCGCCGAGACAACGGGTGAGTAACGCGGCGGCGCCACGCGGAGGAAACGCCTCATAGATGCTCATCCACTTTCGCGTCGCCATAGGTGATCTTCATCCGCTCGTCGTGCGCCTTGAACCGTCCAACTAGATCATCCATCGTGAGAGTCTTGAGATCAACGCATTGCTCGATCGCCGAGACAACGGGTGAGTAACGCGGCGGCGCCACGCAGAGGAAACGCCTCACAATAGAGATCTCATCCAGCTTCTCGCCGAGCCCGCGAATCCCATTGACCAGTGTAGCGACCCTTGAAGCAAAGGCGTCTAACGTCTCATCTTCTCCCATCTCCAGATTCTCGTACTTCTTCTGCAAGGTTTGCAGGGTCGCCTCGCGGACGCGCTCGTGCCCAAGATTTAGCGTCTTGAGCGTATCCCACACCTCCTTTGCAGATTTCTTCGAGATCAGGTGTTGCATCAGATACGTTGGCATCACCGAGCAGATGGCCGTGAGTGCTAGTCGGTCTAGGTGGTACTTCGACGCGCCCTTCTTGAACTCGTCGCCGCCTGGATCGACAGCCTCCCAGAGTCTGGCGCCTTCTAACGCCCACTCCATCTGGACCGCCCAGACCGTGTAGTTGTCGCGGCTATACCGCGGACACTGCATCGACACCGGTGCACCCGTAGTCGCACCAGAATACTCGCCCACCTCCTTCGTCATGACCTCCCGTTACTAGGAGATCCTCCACGAGGCTCTGATACCAATTATTAGCACAGCCCCTGCCGCCGAGTACTTTCCGACAACACCGACGAGGAAATTCTGACGAGACGACACACACATATCCGATAACTTCCGCCGAGATGCACGTGCTGCTAGCCGATCGATTCTTTTGATCTAACTAGTACACTCACGCACGCACACGCAAAACAACTTTGATTGCCAAAGGCTCTTATCGAGCCTTGCTTTCTCTCTTGTATTGCTCAACTCACGGTCGTGATTACAAGGGGTGTACGCGTATATATATATATTGCTAGGCTATCACCTGGTGCTATCCGACTAGAACATGAAGAGCTAACTCTACTCAGACACTAACTCAAATAGGTATCGGATACCCACGTAATTACCTAACACTGCCCATGTGCAGGTGAAAAGGAGAGGTACGCCCTGGACTGGATTTCCGTATTTCCGATGCGACCATCTGCAGTGCGGATGAAGACGGTCTTTGTTCCTTTTGTTTTTGAACCTTAATTAATACCTTACGATGTTGTTCCTGATCGCTTGGTTCGATCAGATCGATTGACGTATGACGGGATTGGGACTTGGGAGCAGCACATGGATTGCCTCATTGTTGTGCCTTTGCTACTGTGAAAAGTGAAAACGATTCACTTCACGGCTGACCTCTGACGTCTTCTGGAATTCTGGTTCTTGAATAAAATGTCTGTCTGATTTGTGTGGCGGAGCTTTTCTACCCAAAGTTTAGCTAACCAAGTGATCAGTTTCCGTTCCCTCGACGAGCCTACCGATCAGGCGATCAGCAATCACATTCAGCCATCCACGCATTAAGGTACGACCGCTGCAACTCTATTGCTATGTTGACAGTTTATTTCAAGAGATGCCAAAAGCATGATACCTATTGGTAAAACATAAGATTCGTTTATTACTTCAGTGTTATATTTAGTTTTGGAATGAATAGATGATATATAATTGAAGTAAACATGATTTTGTTCTACTAGTTATTGAGTTTGAACAAAAAATAGGGCCTCATTTGTAATAAGTCACACCAGGGCCCCCGAATCCTGGAGACGGGGCTGGCTATAGTACAAAGATATACCCGAATCTGAACAGAGAGTATGGTAAATCTATTATTGAACCTCTCGGACAATTATATTTAGACGTACAAGGATAAATATTGAGTAAGTACAAGGTAAGAAACAAGTAGTACCTCTATGTACCCTTTCTTTGATAGAATACAAACTCTAACATCTCCAAGCAATCATACAGGTAGCGTCTTGAACGACAAGAACGTCACACACACAGTCAGACTAGACATAAACCGAAGTAGATCCGGTGGGCTAACCTCCCCCCCCGCAGTAGTAGCGGGAACATCGTGAATAGTGTTACGTCATGGTATCTTCGAACGGTAGAATGACAAAGAAGCATTGAGGCAGTCATTGGGGATGTCGATGCTGGAGATGATGTAGTCCAAGTTGTCGAGGGCAAGGTGCAACATAGTTTTGCCAGAAGTAGATACACCGGGACAAAGGCATACTCTGGTTTTGCCAGGACCGAGTATGCATAGAGGTAGTCATAGAGGAGGGTGTTGATGCCTAAGAAGAAGTTATCAATGTTGATGAATATGATGCTTCGGTCTAAGCTTGCCAGATTTGGCGACACATCGGGATGAAGGCACGTACCAGTGTTACCAGTACCGGGCATGCGAGCGATGGGACCCCCAACATGTGCGCTAGTGTCATAGGGACTACACAAGAAGGCCTCCGGAATAGTTCCGAGGCGCAGAGCTGCAAGGGAGAAGTGTCGGTGACATCCATGGTTATCTCTCGAAATAGGCTTTCGCCCCGCTTTATATATAAAGCAACCGTCCACAACAACAAGCATCCAAGGGTCACAAACAAGCACATCACAAATGTTGGGGCCACAGCACAAACCGACCCAAAAAAAACAGAGAGAAAGACGGCTAAGGTGGAAGGAGCCAACGCGCCCGCCGAAAGAACGCCAAAGTGGAGCTACGCCGGGCTAGGGGGGAGACGCCGGGCCGCCTCCAAGAGCTGACGGAGGGTAGCGTCCAACCTCGCCTTGTCCCGCTGTCTACACAACGGGTACCAGAGCTGCAGACAAGCCAAAAAGCGGAAAACCGAGTCAGAGGCACGCCTAGGGAGAGTCTTCTCGATGACCATCTTGTTCCGAATGTTCCAGAGGGACCATGACATCGCCGCAAACACTAGCCAGAATAGGCGCCGGCCCTTTCCAGGCCGGTTTGCATGCGAGTCCAGGAATTCACCGAGATCATGGGCCAGCCAATCCGGGCCCAAAGCCTCTCTGGTGAAGTTCCACAGAAACCGGGCCACGGGGCAGTGAACATTATGTGGGTGCCCGTTTCGGGGGTCCCACATAGTGGACATAACCCATCCCCCGGCCCCTGCCTCTTGGTCACCTCCACCCCTGAAGGGAGTCTATCGCGAAGGAGTTGCCACACAAAAAATTTAATCTTCAGTGGGAGGGGGGCCTTCCAAAGGGGCTTGGTCCAGGGGAGAACCGTGCGGCCAAAAAGGGCCTGATAGGCCGACCCAACCGAGAAGGATCCTGATGGAGTGAGGGTCCAGGATACACTATCTGGTTCGTCTGCCAAGGAGGTTGGGAGCTCCGCCCTAAGTTCCCTCCACGCTTCAGTTTCCTCCGGACTGAAGGTACGCCGGAACGAGATGTTCCATGTACCTTCCAGAGCGGCGGAGGATACACGGAGCATTGGATCGGAACAAATGGCGAAGAGGCTCGGGTATACCTCGCGTAGCGGACGTTCCTTGAGCCAGGAATCCAGCCAGAACATGGTCCCCTCCCCATTCCCAATGGACACAGAGACCCCAAGCCTGATCTCGTTCTTGATCTCCTGGATGGAGCGCCAGAACTGGGATCCGTCAAGGCGGTCGCATCCCAGAAGAGGGCGACCGCGGAGGTATTTGGCCTTAATGAGCTTGAGCCAGAGACCGCCCTCGTCGCAAAGGATGCGCCAAACCCATCTAAGCATTAGGGCCTTATTGAACTGGCGGGATGCGAGAATACCTATGCCCCCAAAATCCTTGGGGGCGCAAATGTCAGCCCACTTGACCATGTGGTACTTCTGGCGACCCAAGGGGTCTTGCCAGAAGAACCTCGACAGCTCCTTGTCAAAAGCCCCATGCACCCCCTCGGGGAGGAGGTACATGCCCATCATATACATGGGCAGGCTAGACAGGCAGGAGTCGATCAGGACGGTCTTGCTGCCTTTAGACGTGAATCTCCCACACCAAGGTTCGGACCTTGAGCGCACCCTGTCCACGAGCGGGTCCAGGTCCCTGATAAGGATCCTGGTGTCGCGGACTGGCATCCCTAGGTAAGTTATGGGGAAGGAGGCAAGCCGACAATTAAAGTTGTCAGCTATCCTCTGCTGCTCGTCCTGAGAGAACCCTAGTGCGATCATCTCACTCTTGTCGAAGTTTATGCGGAGACCATACATCTCCTGGAAGCATAGTAAGAGGAACTTGAGGTTCGCAATGTCCAACGTTGAGCCTTCAATCATGATCATTGTGTCGTCTGCGTACTGGAGCTGTGTGATACCCCCTCCTGGGATAAGGTGGCACATCCATGGTTATTAGAGAAGATGGTATATCCAGTGCTGGCAACGAGGTTGTGGTGGAAGAAACCAGCGGCGGTCTGGAGAGGTCATGCTGGTCGCAGTGTAGAATGTGATACCATGAACAGGGCATAATGACACATAGGTAGGACCTTAAGTAGTGAGCTAGCTAGACAAGAAAGAAAGTTGGAGAGACAGTCGAAACTTATCCCACAAAAGCATAGCAAGGAGAGACCACGCACTATGGAATAATGGTGGATGCATGGATTCATCTGGGAGCAACCAGAAAAGGCATCGTTCCACCTCCCTGCTATTGGATCATCAAGTTTAACATTGTGAAATCAACCATCGAGTGTCCATGACATCGATGGTGACAACAACCACCACCGTTAGTCAGGGTTGCTCCTGTCGATCAGTCGTTGGTACAGGGATAATCTTGCAAGCAACCAACTGACTATATCTCAACTATAATGATCATTACGCCGAATCCCTCTAGTAGTTGTGTTTTAAATTTTCAGAGAAGCAGTATTGTTTTTTGACATTTTTAAGACACAGAATTTGATATTTTCCATGATGTATATATGGAGCAGCCCTTATAGGAAATAGTTATAATTTGGAACAGTGTAAGTAGTTGTGAACCTTCTCCTTTTTTTGAAAAAAAAAAAGAGAAAGTGAGGAAGGGAAGGTCACTCCAGGTACTTGATAGCATGCATGGTCACTCCAGGTACTTGAGCTCAGATACTTGCAAAAAAAAAGAGTAAGAAAAGGAAGGTCACTCCAAGTATTTGATCTCAGATATACAAGGTACATACATGGAAGAAGTTAAATTCGGTACCCTGAGCATCTGCTCCAAATAGGAAGACAGCTAGACCTTGCATGGAGGAGAATCTGTGAGATTTCCGTAGAACAGGACGACGACAGAGATGGAGCTAGCTAGGGCAGGGCAAATCTTGCATGTAGGTAGGCAGGGGAAATCCTATCCTGGCTAATTTTTTTTAAATAATACATTTTTTTATTAAATTTCACAAATAATACACAAAACGGATAAATTGCAAAACTGTTTGTCGGTCGGTCGTTCAACAGACGACAGACTCGTTTCGTCCGTTCAACGAACGACACACAGCCTTCGTCCGTTCAACGGACGACACGCAGCCTTCGTCCGTTGAACGGACGACAAGCAGCAGCAGCCGCATGCAGCGCAGCACAGCAGAGTAGAGCAGCTAGCAGCCGCATGCAGCGTAGCACAGCAGAGCAGCTAGCAGCATGCAGCGCAGCAAGCAGCATGCAAGCAGCTAGCAGCGCAGCGGTGCGGGCAGCTAGCAGCCAAGCAGCGCGCGTGCAGTCGCGGGCCCGCAGGCAGGCGAGCAGCAGCAGCTCGCGCGCAGAGCAGCAGGCGGCAGCTGCACGGCAAGCGAGCGCGCGGCGGCAGCTGACAGTAGACTGTCGTCCGTTAAACGGACGAAGGTTGTGTGTCGTCCGTTGAACGGACGAAGACAGTGTTTCGTCTGTTGAACGGCCGACCGACAAACAGTTTTGTAATTTGCCAGTTTTGTGTATTATTTGTGAAATTCAATAAAAAAAATGTATTATTTAAAAAAAATTAGCCCTATCTTGTACTCAGCAATATCGTGGATCGGATAGATGCTAGCTATGTATTTTGTCTGGAGGTAGGCAGGCAGGGGCTTGCTGTCGAGCAGGCACCCGGTAGGTATCAATGTAAGTACATCGACCGGCCGGTAGGACAACAAACGCTGACCGAATCAGGTGGGCGTGAATGGTTTTTGAGAAAGACACGGCACACGGAGAGACACAGCACGGACAACATATAAAACCATTCCGCTTGTTTGCCTCAGCCAAATCGATAAAAGAATGCACGTCTTTAATGAACACGTCAAATATTCGGAGAGCGTCGTACATCCATTCCCGGCTCATCTATAGTATAATTAAAATTTTCTATTATATACAAAGTTTGGATCATTTTTACTACATTTACTTTTACAAATTTAAAAATTTAGTGTGTATGATATATATATATATATATATATATAATTTTACATGCATCAAATTTTAAATTAGACAAAACTGTTAACATAAAAAATGTTGACTTTTTAATTATTGCTCTAGCAGTAAAAACCTTATTCAATTCTAAGCTCCGAAACTCCAAAAATACACATGCCAACTTTCAGTAATTTCTTGCATAATCAAAATTTGCTTAAAATTACCCATCTAAAATTCCCTCTACTTCTAAGCATGAAATTCCTCTCTACTTCTAGAGCATTAAGCTAAACTAACAATAAGAAATGAAAGATTGAAGTTGCTAACCTTTTTAGAAGCTTGGATTGATAGATGCACCAAAACTTGACAAACTTTAGTCAAAAATGAGGATGAACTTGAGCTAGCTTGGAGGAAATGGCCATGGATTTGTGCAGGATCGAAGGAGAGAATATATAGGAAAAATATATAGTCCCGGGTGGTGCCAATAACCCGGACTAGATAATGATCTCTAATCCCGGTTTGTAGAACCACCCGAGACTATATGTTCCCCTGGGTCCCTCCAGAGCTCTAGTCTCGGCTGATATTACCAGCCGAGACTATACTAGCCGGGACTAGAGGTGCTCAACGAACCGGGACTAGTCTGTTACCGCCTCCTAGCCGTTGCAAACGTGACCGACCGAAACTAGTGCTAGCAGACTAAGCCAGGACTAGAGGCCAGAGCAGCTCCAAACAAAAAGTTATTTTTCCACTAGTAATATACATGCACACGAGCGGTGGGTTTGTGTGTGGGTCAGATGAGATTGATGGATAGGGTATGCAGCTAGCGAGCGAGCGATTGATCAAGATTGCCGGCCCATACAACGGATGGATATAGATCGCTGTATATAGATCGTGATGTAACTAGCACACGAGCTGCACATTAATCAGGCACGTCGCCTTCCTTTTGCTGGGAAAATTAAGCAAGTCCGCGTCCGCCATACGTGCCCTTTATCACTAACAGGTACTCTATTCATCGACTATTTTTGTTTTATACCAAAAATATTCAGTAACAAAAAATACCACCTTAGGCCGGGTTTGTGTTGTAGCTAGTTTTTTAAAATAATACTTTCATTTTATTTATTTTGAAAAATAATATAAAAAATTAGAAATTGCACATATAGCACATTGTCTGGGTGTAGGTTAAACTGAGTGGACCACTCCACGTAAGCGAAGCAGACTGACAGTTGATCATGGATCCACGGACAAACCTACTATGGTCAGGGGTGGACCCAAGTACAAGCTAGTGGGGGGCGCCCCCACTCAAATTTTGAAGCTTCACTAGAATTTATTCTGTTTTAGTAGAAAATATTCAAAATATGTAAAATTATACAAAAAATGCCCCCAAGTCAAATTGTTTGCCCCTCTCAAATTATTTTCTAGGTCCGCCTCTGGCTATGGTCATGTTGCCCCAGAAGGAGATCATGGAGACGACCTCCATGAGGGGGCCAAATGGAGATCATGGAGACAACCTCCAGGGAGCAAAAGGTTTTTGGTGGTTAAGTCAAGGATTTCACCACTCTCACTACGGAGAAGACAGATATGCCGACGGCCGGGTCTCGTCAGCGGAGCCCCAAAATTCTGTCGGCATAGGCTATCCTGACGGCTGCCGTCAGCGTACAATCCCGTAGGCGCAACCTCTCTTCCTGACGGCGTAGAAAAGCAGTATGCTTTGCCGTCGACGTAGACTGTATGGGTCCCACCTAGATGACCAACGGTCGTTTGGCTACACCGACGGCAAAGCCGTCGGCCCAAAAAAAATCAATTTTTTTCAAAAAAATTTCCAATTTTTTTAATATTTTTGGATTATTTAACTCGTTAATCTTACATGAATATTTTAAATTCTAAGTACACTTAGTCTTAAGTCAAATTGCACAAGTAGTCAAACTTTCCAATTTCACCCATCTCGCCGACGGCTTTGCTGTCGGCGTAGACCGTATTTGTCCTACCTAGATGACTAACGGCCGTTTGGCTACACCGATAGCCCAAAAAAAAATTCAATTTTTAACATTTTTGGATTGTTTAACTTGTTATTCTTACATGAACATTTTTAATTCTAAGTACACTTAGTCTTAAGTCAAATTGCACAAGTAGTCAAACTTTCCAATCGACCATCAATCCTAACACTACTCGAGCCCCATCACGCTTAACTTCTCCATTCCTTCCACGTGAGCTTCCGACAAAGAAATTAGAACTTGTTGTAAATATTATCATATCAATCCTATTAACCAATGGATTATAATGTTAGACGTATTTATTTTCTACATTCCATACAATTATTTGAGTAAAAAAGAATGAAAAAGTAATAATAATATTGAATTCAAATAAAAATAAAATAAATTTTATTTATTTTGCCTTTTCTATTTAAAATTGAATAATTCATATCTACAAATCCGTAAATCGTAATTCGACAAATAGTATATCGAAATCGATTAGAAAAATAAGAGGAATCCAAATATGACATCCCTATCATATACTTAATTGTATATCATAACTTTTTAATACTAGACCAATCGAACCAATGTCAGGATTCACAAAACACCCTGTTTTTGGCACTCGAAAAATAAAAAATGCCTTTTTATGCGACGAAAAGGAAACCTTGCATCGGATATTTGATGAAATAGAATATTGTGAACCGAAAAATGATTTTTGCAAAAAATCATGAGCATCATATCATGTATCTGTAGTTCAAATCTGACTCGCTTCCTATCGATTCGGCAGGAATTTGTCGTTTTCACGAGGGATGGACGAAAAGATTTGAGATATCCAGGTTTGAAAATTGCCAATTAAAAGTGGTCGAATATTTTTTAAAATGGGGTGGTGTCATTTTGAAACTTCTATTTGGTGGTTGCTTCACAAAACACCCCTTTTTTGCACTCGGAAAATAAAAAATGGCTTTTTAGTGCGACGAAGAGGAAAACTTCTTCCTGCAACATTGTTCGTCATCCCATGATACACATGTGCACAATATAGGCACATTATCGCAAACTATGTCACGATTCTAGCAATAACATTGGTCATTTGACATGAAATCCTGAAAACCTCGATTGACATAGGACATTTTGTGAAGGTTTTTTTGAGACACAATCAATATACCAAGTTTGGTATTTTTTTTTGCAACTATGTCACATAATATGACATCACGCGAAGGTTTGCATTGTTTCAATCGTTTTTTTAGTATTTTATCCCCGTTTCAAACTATCGTCAAACTTTCTAAATCGGCGGTCGTGAAGATTCTTAGCTCGGGGCTAAGCCTCACTAAACTTGCATTGGATCTCTGATAAAATAGCATATTGTGAACCTAAAATGATTTTTGCAAAAAATCATGAGCATCATATCATGTACATGTAGTTCAAATCTGACTCACTTCATGTCGATTCGGCAGGAATTTGTCTTTTTCACGAGGGGTAGACGGAAAGGTTTGAGATACCCCGACTGAGAAATTTTCCATTCAATGTGGTTTACTATTTTTTAAAATGAGGTAGTTGTAGGGTTCGCAGCATAAAAAAAATTCCTACGATGGGAACTATGTACCAAGATCTATCTATTAGATACAAACAACGGGCGAATGTATATCCGTAGATAACATACCCTTGAAGACCAACAAAGCTTAACGAGTTCAACTCGTGGTTGATGTAGACGATCTCTTGCCGATCTCAAGATCGAGAGGAAGTCCTAGCGCCGCAAAGAAGCAGCGCATCCGTGCTCGCACACACGTACAAGACACCGAGAAACCTCCGCCTCCTCGCTCCAGCGATGCAGCGGAAGCACAACCCTTTCTTGCCGAATAGCCACCGAAAATATGTATCTCGCTAGTCCGAGACCATGGGGGATAAATTCTAGAGGGGGAGAGAGATCCTTCACGTGGAGGTGTGAGTAAGAAGTGAGGAGAGGGGTGCCTTTTGTAGGAGGAGGGGGAAACCCCAAGGGGGTTGCCGGTGCATGGGGGCTGCCCCCTTGCCCTCCCCGCTTAATGTGGGTGGACATTCCACTCACAAAAATCCATTCCAATCCCTCCACTCAAAATCCCACTCAAACTTGCTATTAAATTTCCACCAAATTTAATGCAAACTCTCATTAAATAAAACTCTTTTATTTATTCAGAATTTTGTCAATTACTTTAATGACAAACATTCACATATAACCCCTTGCTAGAATTCTATTTCACATGCATAACCTCTTTATGCAATTTCACCCGAAAACCTGTTTCGGTATCTAGTGAAATAAATTCCTGCGCTTGTTTATTCTTTTCGACATGAAATATTTGCTCCAACTGGATGTCAGTGTCCCCTAAGTGTCTCACCATACGGTTCGCGAATAATGCGGACATGATCGAGACCCTTCTCCGATCAATAATCAGTAGCGGGACCTGGAGATCCATACTGGCTCCCACACATTCAACGATGACTTTTCTGTGATCGTCGGAACCTTTTATGCTTGTATCTTAGTCCCTTTGTTTCATGATATATTACATGTCCGAGATTCGATCATCGGTATCTCCATACCTAGTTTGATCTCGTTACTGACATGCACTCTTTTCTCGTTCCCGTGATATAACATTCTAGTGATCAAATCACTTGCTTGCAAGCTAACCAATATGATATCACCGAGAGGGCCCAAAGTATATCTATCCATCATCAGGATGAACAAATTCCACTCTTGATCCATGATTCTCAACATAACACTTTAGTAGCTTTGAAGCCATCTTTATAATCACCCAGTTACGGTGTGACGTTTGATGTCAACAAGAAACTCTTCCGGTGTTAGTGATTGGCATGATCTCATGGTCTAAGGATTAGGATTACTTCGTAAGTTGTTTATAGCAATATAAACTCAGTGACTTTGATCGTAGTGCTATACTTCGGATGAATGTTCATCACACCATTACACTAATATTGTGATCTCGTTATGAACAACATCTAATGTCTATGATCAGTAAACTGTGATCATCTTGTTAATCAACGAACTAGTTTATGAGAGAGACATAACTAGGAACTTTCTGTTTGTTTATTAAACACACATGTATTAACGTTTCCGCATTAATACAATTATAGCATGCAAAATAAACATCTATCATATACTTGGAATACACATAATAAACACTTTAATATTGCCTCTCAGTGCATATTCCCTTCAGTCTCCCACTTGCACTAGAGACAACAATCTAGTTACATAGTGATGTATCTAACACCCATGGAGTTCTGGTGTAGATCATGTTTTGCTCTAGGGAGAGTTTAAATCAACGGATCTGCTACATTGAGATCTGTATGTACTTTACAAATCTTTATATCTCCATCCTTGACATGCTCGCGGATGGAATGCTTGTGAGACCTTGGCTCTTTGGCATTGGCAATGGCACCATTGTTGTCACAATAGATCACCATTGGGTCCAACGCGTTTGAAACCACACCTAGTTCGGATATGAACTCCTTCATCCAAACTGCTTCCTGGGCCGCTTCCGAAGCAGCAACATATTCGGCCTCCGTCGTTGATCCCGCCACCACAGGTAGTTTGGAGCTCCTCCAACTAACCGCTCCGCCATTCATGAGAAATACGTATTCGGATTGAGACTTAGATTCATCCGGATCGGTGCCAAAGCTAGCGTCGACATAACATTTAGCGACAAGCTCTTCTTCACCTCCGTATACAAGAAACATATTCTTAGTTCTTCGCAAGTACTTAAGGATATTCTTGACCGCTTTCTAGTGTTCCGAACCTAGATCCGATTGGTACCTACTAGTCAAACTAATAGCATGTGCCACATCCGGTCTTGTACATAGCATGGCGTACATTATAGAGCCTATGGCTGAAGCATAGGGGACTTTGTCCATTTTCTCTCTTTCTTCTGCCGTAGCCGGACTTTGAGTCTCACTCAATGTCGTGCCTTGTGTCATAGGTAAGAACCCCTTCTTACTATCTTCCATTTTAAACTTCTTTAAAATCTTATCAAGGTATGTACTTTGCGATAGCCCTGTTAGGCGCCTAGATCTATCTTTATAGATCTTTATGCCTAATATGTATGACGCTTCACCTAGGTCCTTCATTGAAAATTTGCTATTTAGATAACTTTTAACACTGTTTAAAAGATCTATATCATTTCCGATCAATAATATGTCATCCACATATAGTATCAGAAATTCCACATTGCTCCCACTCACTTTCTTGTAAATACAAACTTCTCCATAAGTTTGGACAAATCCAAACTCTTTGATCACCTCATCAAAGCGGAGATTCCAACTTCGTGATGCTTTCTTCAATCCATAGATGGAACGCTGAAGCTTGCACACCTAGTTAGCATCCTTGGGATCGACAAAACCCTTTGGTTGTATCATATACAACTCTTCTTCAATATTACCATTGAGAAACGCGGTTTTGATATCCATCTGCCATATCTCATAATTGAAATATGCAGCAATTGCTAACATAATCCTAACTGATTTTAGCATCGCTACGGGAGAGAATGTCTCATCGTAGTCAACTCCTTGAATTTGTCGAAACCCCTTTGCAACAAGTCGAGCTTTATAGACGGTCACATTACCATCAGCATCAGTTTTCCTTTTGAAAATCCATTTGTTCTCCACGGCCTTTCAGTCATGAGGTAATTCCACCAAGTTCCAAACTTGATTTTCATACATGGATTCCATCTCGGATTTCATGGCTTCTAACCATTTGTTGGAATCCGGGCTCATCATAGCTTCTTCATACGTCGCAGGGTCATCATTTTCATCAACCATGAAATTCATGACAGGATTTTCGTACAGCTCGGGAGCTGCACGCGTCCTGCTAGACCTGCGAGGTTCGGTAGTACTCTTTTTCGGAGTTTCATGATCATTATCATTAGTTCCTTCTTCAACTGGTGAAGCCAACTCCGGAACAACTTCTGGCGCTGCGCTACTCGCCATACTTTGAAGAGAAGGTTCAATAACCTCTTCGAGTTCTACTTTCCGACTACTCACGCCTTTCATGAGAAACTCTTTCTCTCGAAAGGATCCATTCTTGGCAACAAAAACCTTGCCCTCGGATATGTGATAGAAGGAATACCCAATTGTTTCCTTAGGGTATCCTATGAAGACACATTTTTCCGCTTTGGGTTCGAGTTTATCCGGTTGAAGTTTCTTCACATAAAGATCGCATCCCCAAACTTTAAGAAATGACAGCTTAGGTTTGTTTCCAAACCATAATTCATACGGTGGCTTTTCAACGGATTTAGATGGTGCCCGATTTAAAGTGAATGCAGCAGCTTCTAATGCATAACCCCAAAATGACAATGGCAAGTCCGTCAGAGACATCATAGATCAAACCATATCTAATAAAGTACGATTACGACGTTCTGACACACCATTTCGCTGTGGTGTTCCGGAAGGTGTGAGTTATGAAACAATTCCACACTCTTTCATGTGAGTGCTAAACTCGTATCTTAGATACTCACCTCCACGGTCGGACCGTAGAAATTTGATCTTTCTATTACGATGATTTTCCACTTCATTCTGAAATTCTTTTAACTTTTCAAATGTTTCAGACTTGTGTTTCATCAAGTAGATATAACCGTATCTACTCAAATCATCCGTGAAAGTAACAAAATAACGATATTCACCTCGCGCCGACACACTCATTGGACCACATACATCAGAATGTATGATTTCCAAAAAATCTGTCGCCCGTTCCATTGAACCGGAAAACGGCGTTCTAGTCATCTTGCCCATAAGACATGGCTCACGTGTATCAAATGATTCAAAATCAAGTGATTCCAAAAATCCATCCGAATGGAGTTTCTTCATGCGTTTAACGCCAATATGACCTAGACGGCAATGCCACATATATGCGGATATATCATCATTAAGTTTAATCCTTTTAGCATCAACATTGTGAATATGTGTAACATTATTATCGAGTTCCAAAAGAAATAAACCATTCATCATCGGTGCATGACCATAAAAGATTTCATTCATATAAATGGAACAACCATTGTTCTCGGATTTAAATGAATAACCACTTCGTATTAAACACGATCCAGATACAATGTTCATGCTAAGTGCTGGCACCAGATAACAATTCTTCAAGTTTATTACTAATCCCGACGGCAAGTGGAGAGGTAGCATTCCGACGGCGATCACATCAACGCTTGATCCATTGCCGACATGCATCTTGACCTCACCCCTTGCTAGCGGTCGCTTGTTCCGTAGCCCCTGATTCGAGTTACAAATATTCGCAACTGAACCGGTATCAAATACCCAGGTGCTACTTCGAGCACTAGTCAAGTACACATCAATAACATGTATATCATATATACCTTTGTTTGCCGTACCGGCCTTCTTGACTGCCAAATACTTGGGGCAGTTGCGCTTCCAATGGCCAGTCCCCTTACAATAGTAGCACTCGGTATCAGACTTAGGTCCAACTCGGGGTTTCTTTTTAGGCACGGCAAACGGCTTGCCGCCCTTACTTCCCTTCCGTTTTTCCTTATTGTCTTTCTTAAAACCAGTGTTCCTATTGATCATCAACACTTGATGTTCCTTTTTGATCTCCACTTCTGCAGTTTTAAGCATTAACAGAAGCTCGGGGAGAGACTTCTTCATGCCTTGCATATTATAGTTCATCACGAAGCTCTTATAGCTAGGTGGCAGAGACTGCAGAACATGATGGATACCTAAGTCAATGGGAATCGTTATTCCCAAGGACACAAGCTTATCGGCGTAACCCGACATCTTGAGTACATGCTCACTAACGGAGCTGTGCTCTTCCATCATGCAGCTAAAGAACTTTTCTGAAGCGTTGTAGCTCTCTACAGCAGCATGCGTGTCGAAAATCATTTTCAACTCACCCATTGTATCAAATGCATTGCCGTTTTCGAAACGCTTTCGAAGTTCCGGCTCTAGCCCATACAATATGCCGCAATGAACTAAGTTGTTGTCCTCCTGACGAATCTGATAGACATTCTTCTCCTTGTCAGGGGCATCCTCAAAAGGTGGGGGGCCTAGTGGCGCTTCTTGCACATATTTCTTTTGTGCAGCAGTGAGGAGAATCCTCAAATTCATGGCCCATTCGGTAAAGTTGCTACCGTTAGTTGCAAGTTTCTCTTTCTCCATGAACACATTGAAATTAAAAGCAGGTGGTGCCATCTCCAACAGAATTTGTAAAGTTTAGACTAAGTTTATGATAGATTGAGTTCAACTAATTCATATTACGAATGAACTCCCACTCAAAAACGACATCCCTCGTGCCTTTTTGGTGATTACATGAACCAAATCCACTACACCAAGTCCGATCATCACGTGAGTCGGTGTAGCTTCAAAGGCGAGCATCAAATGGGCATCATATCTACTATATGACTCATGATTAACCTTTCGGTACGTGTTCCGAGGCCATGTCTGTACATGCTAGGCTCTCCAAGTTAGAACCTTAGTATTCGCTTGTGTAACTGTCTTACACCCGATATATGGTCATGGATCCAAGAACACCCGATCATCATGTGATGTCTTGGAGCGACGAAAACATAATCGGTGCATACTAAAGGAAGAACACATTCTTATCTTGATATTTAAATGAGGGATCATCTTATTATGCTAACAAAGCGCTAAACAAGCAATATAAGATGCTATCAAACATCACATGTTTATTAGTGAAATGATATGGTTCCCGCATATGATCTCTATCATGTGCATCGTGGTATGATCACTATCATACCTTTATGTGTAAGTCCAAGGTCTATGGAGTTTACATGCTATGTGTGTTGTAAGAGTATCATCTCATACTTCTACTTACAACATCACCATATCATGACACTAGCCCAGCAACAATCTAAACTACACGCCTCTAATTTATTCATTGCAAGTTTTACGTGGCTTAGGGCTTTCGAAGATAGAACCGTTCTTTTCTACGAACATGAACCACAACGAGGATAACCAAATTTTTCACAACTCGTTGCAAATAGATGTTGACTATAGTAGGAGAGACAGACACCCGCTAGCCACTTATCCAAACTAGTTGCATGTCAAGCGTGGAACAGGTCTCATGTGCAAGGACATGTAAAGTTTGTCTGGGCCGCTTCATCCCACTATGCCACCAATATCCAAAATTACAACTAAGGAGCAACAACATGATCATCATCGCCCACATACTCATATGTGTACTACCCGTGTAAAGCATCTACGCATAGATTTGGCTCTGATACCACTGTAGGGTTCGCAGCATAGAAAACAAAAAATTTCCTACGATGAGAACTATGTACCAAGATCTATCTACTAGATACAAACAATGGGCGGATGTATATCCGTAGAGAACATACCCTTGAAGACCGACAAAGCTTAGCGAGTTCAACTCGTGGTTGATGTAGACGATCTCTTGTCGATCTCAAGATTGAGAGGAAGTCCTAGCGCCGCAAAGCAGCAGCGCATCCGTGCTCGCACACACGTACAAGACACCGAGCAACCTCCACCTCCTCGCTCCAGCGATGCAGCGGAAGCACAACCCTTTCTTGCCGAATAGCCACCGGAAACATGTATCTCGCTAGTCCGAGACCATGGGGGATAAATTCTAGAGGGGGAGAGAGATCCTTCATGAGGAGGTGTGAGTAAGAAGTGAGGAGAGGGGTGCCTTTTATAGGAGGAGTGGGGACCCCAAGGGGGTGTCCGGCGCATGGGGGCTGCCCCCTTGCCCTACCCTCTTCATGTGGGTGGACACTCCACTCACAAAAATCCATTCCAATCCCTCCACTCAAAATCCCACTCAAACTTGCTATTAAATTTCTACCAAATTTAATGCAAACTCTCATTAAATAAAACTCTTTTATTTATTCAGAATTTGTCAATTACTTTAATGACAAACATTCACATATAACCCCTTGCTAGAATTCTATTTCACATGCATAACCTCTTTATGCAATTTCACCCGAAAACCTGTTTCGGTATCTAGTGAAATAAATTCCTGCGCTTGTTTATTCTTTTTGGCATGAAATATTTGCTCCAACTGGATGTCAGTGTACCTTAAGTGTCTCACCATACGGTTCGCGAATAATGCGGACATGATCGAGACCCTTCTCCGATCAATAATCAGTAGCGGGACCTGGAGATCCATACTGGCTCCCACACATTCAACGATGACTTTTCTGTGATCGTCGGAACCTTTTAGGCTTGTATCTTAGTCCCTTTGTTTCATGATATATTACATGTCCGAGATTCGATCATCGGTATCTCCATACCTAGTTTGATCTCGTTACTGACATGCACTCTTTTCTCGTTCCCGTGATATAACATTCTAGTGATCAAATCACTTGCTTGCAAGCTAACCAATATGATATCACCGAGAGGGCCCAAAGTATATCTATCCATCATCAGGATGAACAAATTCCACTCTTGATCTATGATTCTCAACATAACACTTTAGTATCTTTGAAGCCATCTTTATAATCACCCAGTTACGGTGTGACGTTTGATGTCAACAAGAAACTCTTCCGGTGTTAGTGATTGGCATGATCTCATGGTCTAAGGATTAGGATTACTTCGTAAGTTGTTTATAGCAATATAAACTCAATGACTTTGATCGTAATGCTATACTTTGGATGAATGTTCATCACACCATTACACTAATGTTGTGATCTCGTTATTAACAACATCCAATGTCTATGATCAGTAAACTGTGATCATCTTGTTAATCAACGAACTAGTTTATGAGAGAGGCATAACTAGGAACTTTTTGTTTGTTTATTAAACACACATGTATTCACGTTTCCGTTTTAATACAATTATAGCATGCAAAATAAACATTGATCATATACTTGGAATACACATAATAAACACTTTATTATTGCCTCTCAGGGCTTATTCCCTTCAGTAGTATCATTTTGAAACTTTTATTTGGTGGTTGCTTGACAAAACACCCCGTTTTTTGCACTTGGAAAATGAAAAATGGATTTTTGGTGCGACAAAAAGGAAAACTTCCTCCTGCAACATTGGTCGCCATCCCATGATACACATGTGTGCACAATATTGGCACATTATCGCAAACTATGCTGTGATTCTAGCAATAACATAGGTCATTTGACTTGAAATCCTGAAAACCTCGATTGAGATGGGTCATTTTGTGAAGGTTTTTTTGAGACACAATCAATATACCAAGTTTGGTATTTTTCCTTGCAATAATCTCATATAATATGACATCAAAGGAAGGTTTTTGCATTGGTTCAATCATTTTTGAATTTTTTATGCTCGCTTCAAACTATCGTCGAACTTTCTAAATCGGCGGGCATGAAGATTCTTAGCTCGGGGATGAGTCTCGCTAAAATTGCATTGGATCTCTGATGAAATAGCATATTGTGAACCTAAAAATGATTTTTGCAAAAATTCATGAGCATCATATCATGTACATGTAGTCCAAACCTGACTGATGACTTCCTATCGATTTGGCAGGAATTTGTCTTTTTCACGAGTGGTGGACGGAAAGGTTTGACATAACCCGGTTGGAAAATTTCCCATTCAAATTAGTCTACTATTTTTCAAAAATGGGGCGGTATTATTTTCAAACTTTCATTTGGTGGTTGATTCTCAAAACACCCTTTTTTGCACTCGGAAAATGAAAAATGGCTTTTTTGTGCGACAAAGAGGAAAACTTCCTCCTGCAAAATTGTTTGCCATCCCATGATACACATGCGTGCACGATATGGGCACATTATCGCAAACTATGCCACAATTTTAGCAATAACATTGGTCATTTGACCTAAAATCCTGAAAACGTCGATTGACATAGGTCATTTTGTGAAGGTTTTTTTAAGACACAATCAATATACCAAATTTGGTATTTTTCCTTGCAACTATGTCACATAATATGACACCACGCGAAGGTTTTGCATTGTTTCAATCGTTTTTTAATTTTTTATGCTCGTTTCAATCTATCGTCAAACTTTCTAAATCGACGGACATGAAGATTCTTAGCTTAGGGATGAGCCGCGCTAAACTTGCAATGGATCTCTAAATAAATAGCATATTGTGAACCTAAAAATGATTTTTGCAAAAAAAAATGAGCATCATATCATGCACCTGTAGTTCAAATCTGATCCTATCGATTTGGCAGGAATTTGTTTTTTTCATAAGAGATGGACGGAAAGGTTTGAGATACCTCGATTGGGAAATTGCCCATTCAAAGTGGTCTACTATTTTTGAAAATGGGGTGGTATAATTTTGAAACTTTCATTGGGTGGTTGCTTCACAAAACACCCCCTTTTTTGCACTTGGAAAATGAAAAATATGTTATACGAAAGTATTTCTATTTTTTATATATTTTTTTGAACAAAAATATGTAATATTTGAGTTTATATAGATAGATCTTATTTGTGTGCAGATTCTGATATATTATATGTATTTTTATAAATTTAAATGATTTAGTTATGATTTTTCTAAGAATAATGTGGCAAAAAGGCCTAATAGCCTACGCCGACGGTTCTGTTTACGCTGACGGCAAAACTGGGCTGACGGCCACATAGCCCGGCTGCCGAGCCCGTCATGCTGCGCCAACGGCCCTGACATTTTGCCGTCGGCGTATAAAAAGGACGTCGACTCAATAGGCATTTCCTACGGTGTCTAATATCATGTATAATTATGATATTGGCACACTATGATGGAGGTATTACTGAGCCTCTCAGATGAGTATATATAGTTATACAATGATCAACTTAGTGCACTTGACATGGAAGAAATCCTATCTCAACCTAATGTTTTAACCAAATACATACTCTAACACATCGTCTTGACGCAAACGTTTGAGTTCCATAAAAAAGTCTTTTATCAAGGAAAATAAAACAACTGAATGAACGCTAGCGCATGAGCGCTACCATCGGATGGGCCATGCAACATCATGGTCAGTGTGTGTGCGTGGACGCCAAGGAACAGTAGTGACGGCTGCTGTCTCTTCTTCCTCGAGCAAATCATATCGCGTATCGCCAATACACAATAGCCAGCTCGATCGATCGATCGTGTGTAGGGGGCATGTACGCGGTAGCCATCGCCCGAAAAGAAAGCAGGGGACCGGCAGGGAGGGATGGCCGATGCCTGCCATGCTTCGTCTCTAGCGACCATAGCCTAGCTAGAGCTGTTTGTTCGCTAGCTAGCTAGCTACCTTGCCATGGCGACCTGCCTGCTGGTCGATCAAATTGGCCGTACCATATCTTTATCTCTCTATCTACTAGCTATCGAGGTGTCGCCGTTGCTCACGTGGCCGGCCACCTTCATAGCTACCTCCCCTGTCGTCTTTCTCCACCGCTATCGCCTCTAGCTACGTGACAATCGCCACTTTTTTGGCCTTTTTCTCGGTTAAACTGCTGGCCGCACGAACACCATCCAAGCTTGGAATGAGGTCTGGCTATATGGTGGAACTTTCCCCCCTCGGTGCATGCAGTTTTCTGTGGGGTCTGGCTATCGGGTCCTCTATAGAGGACCTATATTCTCACATGGACCCTCTCGCTATATAAAGCTCATGCCGTCCAAGATTAAGATCGTCGCCTCGGAAGCACTTCGGGATCGTCTAGCATCAGGTGTGGAGGTCTTGAAGAAACATGTGTTAAACAATGGCTTGTGCCTTCTATCCGTGATTCTGAAATGTAGTTACCATACACTCTTCTCTTGTCCCGTTGCCCGCTTGGTTTGGAACTTCGTCTCCGAGGCCTTGGGGAATGACTGGCAGGCCCTAGACCTTGGCGAGTTTTTAAAAGCACAAGCAAACCGTACCGGCAGGAAGAGGCGTCTCTTCTGGTTAGTGTTGATAGAATACGTATTGTGTTAGGTATATTGTACTAGTATTAGACTCCTAACCTAACTCATGTACATGTTGTAATTGTCTTGTCATATATAAAGCCTAGACCGGATCCCAGGAGGGTTACCGAGTCTTCCTCAATTTTCTTCTCGTGTCGATACCCAGCCGCCGCCCTCGATAGCCCCTCTCGGGCGCCGCCTTCCCTTCCTCTCCATTAGGTTTTACATGGTATCAGAGCCCGAATCCTGAGCTATGACGTTGTCTTCCGCTGCTACGAGCTCCTCGCTCCTCACCCTCGCTCTCCCGTCAATGCCGTCCTCCTCGATCGGATCCAAGACCTCCGGCCCGATCAACTTCGGAAACCTGCTCACGGTGAAGCTCTCGCCCCAGAACCATCTCTTTTGGCGAGCTCAGGTTGTCTCCCATCTCCGGAGCAATCTGCTACACGGCTACGTCGACGACACCTTCCCGTGCCCACCGGCCACCATCACCGTTACCAGGGATGGGGGCGCCTCCGCTCAGGTGCCCAACCCCGAAGCTGCTGCCTGGATTCAAATAGATCAGGCGATCCTGTCCGCCTTTCTCGGATCTGCCGGTGTGGAGGTGGGAGCGATGATCATGTTTGCCACTACGTCTAGGGAGGCCTGGACAACAATCGAGGGGAGTTTCGCCTCTCAGTCTAATGCACACTCGATGCAAATACGCGATCAGATGCGTGAATTGGAGAAGCTGGATCAGCCCATCTCCGTCTACTACAACAAGCTCAAGTCCCTCTCGGATACGTTGACCTCGATCGGGCAGCCTCTTCGGCCGGAGGAGTTCCGGTCCTTCGTTCTTTCTGGGCTCGATGAGGAATATGACTCACTGGTGGAGTCTGTTAATATGCGGGACACTGTTATGCCCGCACATGATCTCTACTCTCGCATGCTTGCCACAGAACAGCGTAGAGTCGGTCAGCGTCGGAGCTCATCAATTCACTCCGCGAACGCTGCCAAGTTCAGCGGCTCCAAGGCGCACCGTTCTGGAGGAGGCGTTGCTGGGCAGTACCGTGGCCCTGCTGGTGCTGTTCCTCCTGCATATGCATCAACACCTGCTTCTGCTGGGTACCGTGCAACGCCTCCTGGGATGATTCCTGCCCAGCGTGGTTTCCAGCCCAAGTCGGGCTATACGCCAGCCGGTGTTACTGCAGACTACAGCCGCGGCGGCTCCTCGTCAGGCCCGGGTGCACGTCATGTTTGTCAGCTTTGCGATGAGGCTGGTCATATTGCGTCGAGGTGTTTCAAGCGCTTCAACAAAAACTTTTTGGGAGTTGGTAACGACGGTCGTTTTATGGAGCGCCAACTTGCCATGGCAAACCATGTATTCCAGGAACCACAGGGACATACCCCTTCATTCCCAGTGGTGAATCCATGGTATTTTGACACTGGGGCCTCTGAACATGTCACCAATGAGATGAATAAGCCGAACGTGAAGGAACCTTATCAGGGCACTGACTGTGTCCACACGGCGAACGGTACAGGTATGCGTATTTCTCATATTGGTCATGCAACTATTCCCATTTCATCGTCTAGATCTTTACAACTCCGTAATATCCTTTATGTTCCTAGTGTCAAAATAAATCTCCTGTCCGTTCCTCGTTTTACTTCCGATAATGATGTTCTTGTCGAGTTCCATCCTAACAGTGTTTTTGTTAAGGACCTGTATACGAAGGCCATTCTTCTTAGAGGTCGGCGTCGTGGTGGCCTTTACACTCTTAACGCCATTGATGCTCCTTTTGCCAAGCAAGTTTTCAGCGCTCTTAAAGTTTCGTCTTCTCAGTGGCATGCACGGCTAGGCCACCCATCGCTCCAAGTCGTTCAGCATATCCTCAGTCGTCATCAGTTACCATCAGAGCCCAATAAAATAATTAGTGTGTGTGATGTCTGTCAACAGGACAAGAGTCATCAGTTACCTTTTCTCTCTCTCAAATCATGTAACGAACGCTCCTTTAGAGCTTATTTATTCAGATGTTTGGGGTCCCGCTGAAATCTCTGTTAGTGGTCATTCATATTATGAGAGTTTTGTGGATGCATACAGTCGGTTTACTTGGTTATACTTAATCAAGCGTAAAAGTGATGTCTTCCTTCAGTTTCAAGTACATGTAGAGCGTCTTCTTTGGGGAGGCGAGTATATTAAGTTAAACTCTTTCTTCCAGAAACTAGGCATCTTGCATCGTGTTTCCTGTCCACATACTCACCAACAAAATGATAGTGCTGAGCGTAAACATCGTCATATAGTTGAGACTGGCATTACTCTTCTCGCTCATGCGTCTATTCCTTTTCGCTTTTGGAGTGACGCATTTACTACTGCGTGCTTTCTTATTAACCACATGCCCACTCGTGTTATTAACATGGAGACACCACTTCAGCGTTTACTTGGCAAAACACCTGATTATACTTTCTTTAAAGTGTTTGGATGTGCTTGTTGGCCTAATCTTCGCCCCTATAATAAACACAAACTTCAATTCCGCTCTCAAAAGTGTGTGTTCCTTGGCTATAGTCCCATGCACAAAGGTTATACGTGTCTCTATGTCCCCACTAATAGAGTATACATTAGTCGTGATGTCGTTTTTGACGAGAATGTTTTTCCGTTCTCTAATCTCCCGCCCTCTGAGTCCACCTCTACTTCTGTTTCTACACCTGTTGCTATTAACCAATTTGCAGATTGTACGCATGCCCCTTCGTTGCTTCCTAATCATGGCGCAGGTACATGTCGTGGAGCTCGTCTTCAGATTCCGGATGATCTGCTGGACTCCACCAACTCGTCGCATGTTCCTCATAACATCGATCGCAGCTGTCCTGCATCGCCGATCATGCACCAGCCTGATTCTGCGTCGCCGCCTCGTGCATCTGGTCCACCGGACCGGCGCGAGGAGTTGCTCTCTCCGCCTGGTGTCACGTCGCTATCGCGCATGCACTCCTCTGTACCGCTGTCTCCTGGTGAGTCTGAGGCCGCGCCTTCTCCTAGTATTTCGTCCACACATGACGCTGCTGTTTTGCCTCCACTGGTACCACTGCCACCTGATTCTCTGCAGCCTGTTACGCGTAGTCTCCCTGGTGTTCACCAGAAAAAAGCAGCGCACTGATGGTACGGTTGCTGGGCTCACTTCATGTATTGCTTATTCTGTTGCTGATCCTACTGCTGAGCCATGTCATTTTCGCGCTGCTCTTGGTATTCCTCATTGGCGTGCTGCTATGGAGCAAGAGTATGATGCTCTTTTGCAGAATAACACTTGGCGTTTGGTTGCTCCTCTGCCTGGTGTTAATGTTATAGATTTTAAATGGGTGTTCAAAGTCAAGCGACATGCTAATGGCACTATTGAGAGATATAAAGCACGGCTGGTTGCTAAGGGGTTTAAGCAACGTTATGGGTTGGACTATGAAGACACATTCAGCCCTGTTGTCAAGCCTACTACTATTCGTCTTCTATTGTCTTTGGCTGTTCAGCGTGGTTGGTATCTTCGCCAGCTTGATATTCAGAATGCCTTTTTGCACGGGGTTCTGGAAACGGAGGTCTATATGCGTCAGCCTCCTGATTTTGAGGATCCTGCACGTCCTCATCATCTATGTCACTTGATCAAGGCTCTGTATGGTCTCAAACAGGCACCTCGAGCGTGGTATGCTCGTCTTGCATCTGTTCTTTCTCAGCATGGGTTCTTGGCCTCTACAGCATGAGCTCGGATGGGAAAGAATGCAAGGGAGCTTTTTTCCCATATATACACATTCTCAGCATGGGTTCTTGGCCTCTACAGCATGAGCTCGCGTGCGGAGGGCACCCGTGCGTCATACTCCTCCAGACCGCGATGCCAATGCGGAGGATCATATCGCGTATCGGCAATAGAGACAATAGTCAGCTCGATCTATCCATCGTGTGTACGTACACGACGCATGTACGCGGTAGCCATCGCCCGAAAAGCAAGCAGGGGACCGGCCGAGTGTGTAGGTGCACGATGCACTGCTTGTCCGCTTGCAGTTTCAAACCGACTCGTCGCCTTGTCCCTAGATATTGCGGCTTGCTTTTTTTTTAACGATAAAGGGCCAGAAGGCCCTGTAAGCTGCTCAATTAACGGCGGCGGGTACAGTTACAAAGAAACCCCTGTACAAAAGGGCCAAATAGAAAAGGAATAGCACATTTGCAAAAAGGACCTTAACAGAAAAATAAGAAACGCGATCAGGTCCTTGCCCTTCTCCACCGCATCTGGTCGTCGTCGACACCCTGGAGCCCGCATCGTCACCGGGGAACTTGCCACTTGGGGCGATGCCAGCTTTGGACCACACGCGCAGGGCGACGAGAAGATTCCGCCTCTCGCGGAAGATCAGGCTCGGCTTCATCCGAGCAGAGATGTGGCCCTTCTCGCCACATATAACACCGGCGCATCTTTGCCGATGTTGAAGAAAGATCGGGGACGCAGCTTCATAGACTGCAGCACCAGGGTACTGCAAGCTTGGCGTAGCAACATGCCAGCTCCAAGCCGCACCGCCCCAGCTCTCCTCGCCACCACGGCCGGCCAGAGAGGAGCAGTGATCACCCGAATCAAGCTTGCGCAGGCCAAAGCAACTGACCTTATGAATGGGGCTTCCAGAGACGAGGCTTCCGCCGAATCTGGCTCCGACCGAGGGAGCTCTGCAGCGGAGCGGGTCAGCTCCAGAAGATGGCAGCTCTGGCCAGAAGAACTGCGCATCAGGTAACCCGACCTCCCCATGGATCTCGCAGCCACCAGCACGGCCTCCTCTCCCCCCTCGCCACCGCGGCCGGCCAGGAAGAGGAAGAGCACCCGCAGCTACCAGATCTAGAGGCGGTAGCACTTTATTCAGCTGTCCTCCATCCGCAACAGCAGCATCAGCAAGCTCCAACCATTGGAGTTTGCCAACCCACCGCGAGGACGGCCGACCGACGCCATGCAGGAGCGTCGGGGCGGGGGGGGGGGGGGGGACAGGACCAACGGCATCTCGCCAAACGCCACATGGGCAAACACCAAACCTAAACCTAGCCCTACGACACCTACGGCGAGAAGTCAGGAACCTAGACTACGGGGAGGGCCTCGTCGCCGCGACTCTCCGGCGGCAGCGCCTTGGCTCGGCCAGAAGAGGAGAGGAAGGAGCTCAGCTACAGTAGAGAGCGGATGGGTGGATGGGGTGAGTTTATCCTCCTCGATATTGCGGCTTGCGGTGCATGCGGCGGCGGCTAGAAGCGTAGCACGCACATGTGGCTAGGTACTCCTCGGTCTTGCCCTTTTCTTGATTTGACGAGATGCAAACTCCCATGGATTGATTTAATGTATTTCCTTAGTCCAGAAATAACTGACTTGGTTTTTCCTAGATTTAAATATATCTAGATATATTTTAGATACATTTAAATCTAGACAAACCCAAATCTAATTGATTGATGCCCTAGTCCGTCGATTGGATGTGATGCAAATTTCTATTTATTTTTTGTCCATTGTTTTCTTGTAATATAGATGAAAAAGAAGAGTAGTTATTATATAATTATCGTCTCATCTCTTATAGATTTTTACTTGATTGAAAAGCAGTGTTTTGTGCAAGCTGATGCTACCAACTGTTATGCTAGCTTCATATATTCCATTGAGAATTTTTTTTCAAAATGAATACCTAGCCCTTGTTTCCTGGCGCCGTCAGACGCGTGTATGGTTAGTTGAGACGTCAATCTCCAGGCAAGTAGCTAGCTAGACGACTGCAGAGATCAGAGATGGAATAGGAGAGCTGTGGGTGTTGGGCTCGATCAATCAACAGTGTCTGAAGATACTATTTGGCCACTCTCACTGGGTCGCTACAGGTGCGCAAGGATTACACACACCCCAAGCGCAACAGCCACCATGTCCCCGTGTACGTCGCCGAATATTGACGGTCGTGATCGATCCCCATGCAATCCACATACATATATAGCATATGGTTCCTCTCGATCGGTGTCGTTGTCTGAATCCTTTCTTGTTCGCCTTTAACCCCACGCTCGCACGCACGCACGCTACCATGCACCCATCTCTTTCTGCTGCATGCCCACCATCAGATCCAAAACAGATGGAAACAAATTGCAGCCATGACCATGAGATCCATCGTGCAACATGATTTTTAGTGCTATTATATTTTTATTTATTTTTCGAAAAGGGGAGCTACGCCCCGGCCTCTGCATCAAGTGATGCACACAGCCCTTTATTAATTTATCTGAAAAGTATCAAAGTCTTACACTCAGGGATCAGATAGGGTCGATACATGTATCAACCATCTAAAAATGATAAACAACAAGAAGCTATCCATCCGATAGTCTACTAGTGTGCCGCCACCCAGTGACCTGATAATAGAAGTCCTGAGCAACCGTCAGCAACCGGTTGCATCCAGTATCCATCGGCTCCCGCTGATCCACCGGGAGTAAGAAAGACCATAGTTGGATCCAATGCCGCCAATCGTATAACCTGCAAAAAATTAGTGCCTTTTTTTGTTAAAGACAATATTATTTCTGGACGTCTATATGGCCCAACATAAAGTAGATACACCAATACGCAATCTAGCTTTGTTTTTCTTTTCAACCCCATTTAGCCAATTTCCAAACATATTTATAATGTTGGATGGTGGAGGTATATTATAAGTAAAATAAATAATTCTCCCAATAATTTTAGCAAAAGGACATGAAAGAAAGAAATGTTCTATAGACTTCACTGAATCGCAAAAACAACACTTCTGACATCCATTCCATTTGCGCTTAGCCAAGTTGTCTTTAGTTAACAACACTTTGTTCTTAAGGAACCACATGAATATTTTGTTTCGACATTTCATTCACATTTAACCCATTTAGCTGCCATCCACCACTTATATGACGGAAATATACTAGAGAAACCTAGATTTTCTGACTAGCCGTGGCGGCAAAGAAGGAGAGGGACGATTTGCGACGTCCTCGGCAGCGCAAGGATGCTTGGTTCCCTCCATTTTCCAGTAGTTCTCGCCGCTTCACGCGAGTTTTCCCTCCGGAGCGGCTGCTCCGCTATAAAAATGGGCGAGCCTCTGAAAGCAGCCAGGCCTAGCCGTCCTCTTCCTCCCGGCAGCCGTTGCAACCCACATGCTCGCCTCCCCCTCTTCCTCCCTGTCCCCACATGCCACCTGATGGCCGCGCAGCTGACGATAGCAAGGATAGTGACGACAACGCCGCAACAGCAAAGGACCTGATGGTCGCGCCGCTGACGATAGAGAGGATAGCAATGATAGCGCCGCAACAGCAAAGGACCCGAAGGCCATCGCTGCTAACGTACAAAGGAGGGGTTAATCGGACCACCAGCGAGCGCTTAATTTCGACGTTCTCGACTGCGTCTTCTATCCACATCATATTTGGCGGCAAGAACTCTAGGAGGCATACGTCGACTGCTTGCGCGCCTCCTGTGCCAATCTCGACGACTGGTCCTGTGTGCCCGCCTCGACCGAGCTCGAGAGGAGTAGGACGTGGAGAAGGAGATCTTCCGCTCTCTCCCTGATGAGTGGGGCATCTATGAGCCATATCCGATCCCTGCTAGCTATACCTCCATGCGTCGCCGCGTCGCCCACGCTCCCCCATAACGCCGGTGCACTAGCAACAGCCACCTATGCCAACGTACTATCTGAGGTGCCATGGTTGTCGCCGCCTCCGCCACCATGGTTGTGCCGGCCGCGAGATGCCCTGGTCGTATCTAGGGTTTATTTTAATTATGTTTTTATTTTCTCTATGTAACATAAGACTATTTGTGTAATGCATGTAAGTTTTTATTAATGTTCATATTTAAAAAAAAGTTGGTCGTGGCCGCAGGGGCATCCCGACCCAAATGGACAGATGCCAAAATGGCATGTTTTTGTGCCACGGGCCGACCCTAATGGACCTTTTCTAGGCACATCTCGTGTTCAAAATGGGCCAGCCCGGTGGAGATGGCCTTACACTAGTAGAAAAAAGGGCTTCGGTTCGGTCCCGAGTCCGATACTAGTCTCGGTTTGTTACGGGCCGGCACTAGTGTGAGCACTAGTCCCGATTCGTACCATTTTTAGCGGCTAGGACCCGGGGAAGCTCTAGTCCTGGGTCGTTCCGGACCTTTAGTCCCTGCTCGTGATACGACCCGAGACTAACTAAAGGGGTGCCGGCGCGAGCAATACCCTTTAGTCCCAATTGGTGCATCCAACCGGGACTAAAGCAACACCCTCTAGTCCCGGTTCGAGACATAAATCGAGACTAAAATAATCTGGCAATTTTTTTGGCGAGTTCTGTCACGGCAGGAAAACATGCAAAAATCCTGCCGCGGTAGGAGATTTCTGTCCACACACACCCCTCGGAGATCACCTTTTCTAGTTTTAAAAGCATGCCACAAAATTATAAAAAATTCTAAAAATAAAATCCTTCAAAGTGTAGTTATGTTAAGTAATTTAGTTGTTACGAAAATTAACAACCATAAATTTTGATATATTTTGCCAAAAAATATTACGAAAACTTCAAATGGATATAATTTTTGCATACGATGTCGGAAAAAATGAACAACCTATCAAAATGTGCAGAAATTGTTTTTGGTTTGATTTCAACAGCCTTCGGCGGTTTTGGATACTTTTAGATTTTAAAATTTGAAAAGGAAAAAAATTAAAAAAATAAATTTTTTTAGCTAATTTTTATGCCATATTTGGATTCCTCACATATTTCTGATAATAATGGATATATTATTTGTCGAATTTCGATTTACTGATTTAAAGATATTATTTATGCCATATTAAATGAATAAATGACAAAAATGAATAAAATATTACTTTAGTTGGAGTAAAATATTTATTTTTACTTATTTATTGTTGTTTACTTAAATAGTTGTTTGTAGTTTCGAAAAATAAAGACGTGTGACATATTGATATCTAATAGGATTAATATGGTAGTATTGACAATAAGATACAATATAATTCGTGCAAGGACATCGTGATGAAACAGAGAAGTTAAGCGTGTTTGGGATGGAGTAGTGCTAGGATGGGTGATCGACTAGGAATTTTGATCACGACTATTATTTGACCTAAGATTAAGTACATTTAGTGTTAATAATGTCTAAATGAGAGGATTAACGAGTCAAACAATTCAAAAGTTTAAATTTTTTTTCAAAAAAAGTCGATTTTTTTTTGAAAAAAATCTCTAATCCCCAGCCGTATTACGACCCGGGACTAAAGGTCATCTGTCCCCCAACTCCATAAAGTGTCCACGTGGTGCCTCTAGTCCCGGTTCGTAGCAAACCGGACTAGAGATAGGGGCCTTTAGGCCCAATTTTGCAGTTTCGGGTGCGAAATCGGGACTAATAACCCATATAAACCAGGACTATAGGCCCTTTTTCCACTAGTGTTAGTTTGGGGTTGTGTTTTGGCCAAAACTATCCGTGACGAATCGGGGAGGCTTTTGAAGTTGCTCCAAACAGTACAGTAATGGGTGGAGGTGCCGACGGTCGGGAGCTACACCGACGGCCAACTGTTGAAGCCGTGACCAGGCCAGCCCTCCCAAACAGTAGTTGGCGTAGAATTTCCCTCGGTGTAGGATAGAGTATGCCAACGGCTGCCCTCAGCGTAGCCTACGCCAACGGTTGCTCTCGGCATAGCTATTTTTTCTTTTACCTTATTAATTTTTGAAAAATGATAACTAAATCATTCTAATTCAAAAAAATACAAATAATATATCAAAATTTGCAGAAAAATAAGATCTATCTATCTACACTCAAATATTACTCATTTGTAAATAAAATTAAGTGAAACATAAAATATTACATATAATTTAAAACGGGCATAAGAAATTTAAAAACGATCCAAACAATACGAAACTTTTGTGTGGTTTCATATTATGTGACATAGTTATAAAGAAAAATATCAAACTTGGTATATTGATTATGTCTCAAAAAAACCTTCAGAAAATAACCTATCCCATTCGAGGTTTCCTGGCTTTCGGGCCAAATGACCAATGTTATGGCTAGGATCAAGGAATAGTTTGGGTAATGTGTTCATATTGTGCATACATGTGCATCATGGGATAGCAAACAATGTTGCAAGAGGGAGTTTTCCTTTTTCTTGCACCAAAAAGTCATTTTCATTTTTCGAGCGCAAAAAAAGTGAAGTTTTATGAAGCAACCACCAAATGGCTAATTTAAAATTCTACAACCCTATTTTTTAAAAATACTAGACCATGTTACATGGAAAATTTACCAACATGGGGATATCAAATCTTTCCGTCCGGTCCCAGCAAGTGGCTAGGCACATATGTTTAGCTGTGACGTCACGGTCCCAGCAAGTGGCTAGGCACTGCATAGATCAGAGATGCAACAGGAGAGCTTTGTTGCTGGGCTCGATCGAGCGACAGCTTCTGAAGATACTTTTCGCCACTCACTTGGTCGCAACAGCTACCATGTCTCGTGGTCGTGATCGACGCATGGCCACGCATAGCATTGGGTTCCTCTCGATCGGCCGTATGGCCGTGTCTTGTTGTCTGAATCCTTTCGTCTTTAACCCCACGCACGTACGGTGCCATGCACCCATCTCTTTCTGCTGCATGTCCACGGTCCACCATTAGCTACAGCCTATAGGATAGGTTAGGATGGGTCAACTCCTGGACATCCCCCCTTTTTTTAGAGGAACTCCTGGACATCCCTACTCCACAGTGAGTAGTTCAGGCATCTATGTTGGTAAAAGAGATCCATATATTTTGTTTCAACGTTTCATTCACATTTTAACCCATTTGACTGCCATCGACTACCCATGAAGGAAAAATACCAAGACATACATAAAAACATATTAATTTTTGTTCTGACATTCTCAATGTTTTGATTGCCCGATTTCCGTCCAACCGCCCATCAACCCCATCTCCAAAATGTTCTCCCTATATGACACCAATTTCCCTCGGCCAATCAAAATCCACTTCCATTGTCAATCAACTAGTCAACAAAGTCCGAGAAACATAAGAAAAACACCGCTAACTTTATACCCAGGAAATTGTCCACTGGGACAAACACCGCTAACACAACAACATCAAATTTCGATGAAAATTAAACCGGTAATAATGTATTAAGAACCAGAAAACATTTAGGACATTTAGATAGGAAAATAATTAATAAGCATAATAAATAAATAAAAATAATTTCAAAAGATAAACAATTTAACATGAAAAAAGGGATAAATCTAATAATGTGTAGATCAAATTAAATATTTCTCCTTCCAAGTTTCTTATAAATTTTCCATAATTCTTTTAAACTTGGACAAAATCCCTTTATATTATTATTTTTTACTCAAAAGACAATAACATTAAAATTATTAAACTAGATGAGCTACACAATTATTTTTATTTCATGTTTTTAAAAATCTTAATTTCTTGAGATATTAAAAATCTGATCTCAACTTTATTCAAGGCTTTTATGATTATTTCCAATTCCCCCATTCCTAAATTTAAGATGTCCTAGCAGTTCAAATTTAAATTGCTATAACGTCTTATATTTAATAATGGATGGAATATCATTCTAATTTTTTTATCTATATTATTTCCTTCATTTGAAAATTTGATGTACCTTTTCTATCCGTAGTTGTCTCGCATGTCAAATAAGTGACTCATTTTATTTGGATACGACATCGAAGGGAAAAGTGTTAACAAAAAACCACCCTGATTTCACTTGAGGTGATCTTCACTATTATTTTTGTGAGCTACATGTGTCATTTAACAAAAAAAAAGGAAGTTCAGGGTTGTCCATTTTAGAATCGCCCTTCATCGATGTTTCATCGTCCTGATTTGGTTATGGGGTGTCAAATGCTTTGGCTCCGATGTGGGCGAATGAAGGCCTAGTTTAGAATTTCTCTACATGGATGTTTCGTAGTCTTGATTTGGTTATGGGGTGTCAAATGCTTTGGCTCGAGTGTGGGCGAATGAAAGTCTAGTTTAGAAATTCTCTGCATGGATGTTTTTCATCATCTTGATTCGGTCATGGGGTGTCAACTGCTTTGGTTCTGCGTGGGTGAATGAAACAGGAGAGGGTAGGTAGGTGATTACAATGATTGTTTTGTAGAGTACTCGATTGCTCAAGAATTACAAATATTCGATAATCCATGAAATCCACTTTTGCCTTCATTGCGAAAACAATCTGAGAGAATATTTATCAAACTAGCAGTGCATACACCCCTAGAAAATAAAGAAAATACATCGAGATCCCTTGGGGACGATCATTTCTTTTTTCTAAACATGCCGATGGCATGTCGCTCCTGGCCTTCATCGCGAGATCAAGCTAGTCGCCATTTTTCACGGCCAAGAAGTCATCAGCACCACAGTAATGTCGGTCTAAAAGTTTCTTTTTATACGACTAGTGAAAATGGGTTTTGGCGGAAAAATAATAATGTGACAGATTTACATCATCTATTTTATCCGCGAAACATAATGGACTTCATTTGAGAGGAAGATATTGTCCGGCAATAAAGAGTGACAAAAACTGATGGATGGAGAATATATTAGGAGCTATATCTAGGAAGAAGCCGCACATATATATGGAAAGAAGATGAGATTTGCATTTTGGTTAAGGGGACCGTTTTGGATACGGGGCCGGACCCCGGACATGGAAACAGGGGGCATTTGTGCCAAACTGACCGATTAGGTTTCGTGGTCCTCGATCCTCTTCATATATGCATCATCGATCGATCGATCGATCGATCCGATTCCATGCACCATGATGCAACTCTGGCCAATCGAACGCTACCTGCAAATTTTGGTGGCATTGCGCGAATGGTCCAGCAGGTCAGTGATGACCAGTTAGTCAGCTGTTCATGCATGCAATTTGCATGGTAAAATACCAGTAGTTTTGACAAGCAGTAGCTAACTAGCTAGGTTGCCAACGGACGAATACACCTTGATTAATCAGCCAGTGATCAGACTGTTCATGGAGTACTAGTACTGTTCATGGAGTATAGTAAGACTTTTTACCTGTTCAACTTTTACTACTATTACTACCTTCAGTCTATAATGTAAGCCTTTCTAGGAAAAGGCTTTTTTTTTTTTGAACAAGGGAAAGGCCGAGAAGGGCCTGGATACTGCCATTAAATAAACGGCGGGGTACAAACTACAGAAAGGACTTTCAAAGTTACAGCAATACAATACAGGTCCTTACAATATGCAAACCAGACCCTAGAAAGATAATAGAAAACGCGAGCGGGTCCACCACCACCGGCGATGAGGTCCGGCCTCAAGCCACGAGCTACGCCACGAGCGCCATCGAAGCCACATGATGCCGAGGGGAAAAGGAGCATCGCCGCGAGACTAGAAAAGGGCCTCCACTGGAGGTTGAAGATCACCTGGCGCGCCGCCGGCACCAGGCCCTGGAGGTGCTGTCCATCAGCAACAGGATTCGGTAGCCAAACTTGTGCTCCCGATAAGATACTCCAGGACTTTCGAAATGAAAGCGGTTAGATCTTGGCGAGGGCCCTCCCCCTGAGGAAAGGAGGAGGGGGGTATGGTCCGAGCCCACCCTGGTGACCGCCCGGAGAGAGCACAGGGGGAAGGCCAGCTCCCAATCCACAGAGACAAAGACCCTATCGAGGATGCGTCGCACCGGATCTAGGCGATTGTTGGTCCAGGTGAATCTCGCACCAACCCGAGAGATCTCCCTAAGAGCCAGGTCCATGATGCAATCATTGAACATACGAATCCTATGGAGGTCCACGTTCGCCGAGTCTTGTCCGCGGCAGAGCGAATCAAGTTGAAGTCCCCTGTCACAATGATAGGGGTCTCCGTTCGCTCCACCTTGGCCTTGAGCTCGAGCAGAAACTCCTGGGACCTCCTATGGTTTGCGGGGCCATATACAATCACGACCTCCCATTTGAGGCGTGATTGTTTATGGGGTGAGGGCCATGCTCACAAAGAAATCCCCGCGGTCCATATCCTCTATATCGAAGGTATCCTCCTTAACCCCAAGGAGGATGCTGCCCGAGTTGCCAGAGGCCGGAAGCCAAGTCTAGGCAAACTTATGCCTAGACAAAGCCTCCAGCTCCAACGGCGAGAAGTCCTGAAGAATGGTCTCCTGAAGGCCCACAATATCCACATCTTCTTGGCGCAAGTACTCCTTGATTTGGCGGCGGCGTCCGTCCTGGCCGAACCCCCGGATGTTCCAAATAAACACTCGGAACGCCCGGAGAAAGTCCATATGAACGATCACTCGAGGGCGGCCCCATTACTAGGGGCGGAACGGGAACGGCTAGAAGACCCGGGCCGAGGTGGGACCTTAGGAGGTCGCCCCCGAGGTCTCCCTGTACCGAGGGTCCTCAGGGGTGGTGGCTGTCATCAGGGACAAGTGGTGGCACCGAGCTGGACCCGGGCTCCGAAGAGCAAGGTCCTGCCAGTATGAGGGCCCGTTCCCGCTCCCGTGCGTCACACGCATGGGCAGCAGAAATCTGGCCCTCGTACACCTCTCGAGCCTTGATGGCCGCTACCTGCTCCAACCGAGGTCCCTTCTCACCGCGGAACACTATGCCGCAGTCAGACGCAACCGCAGCCAGGTGATCCAAAGCAACCTCCTCCAGAGCCGAGAACCTAGAACCCGAGGGAAAACTAGAGCTAACAGGGGGAGGGGGAAGGGGAGGGGGAGGGTGATGCGTACCGGGAAACTCGTCGCGCGCTGTCACCCTCAAGGTCGCCCGCTCCACGATCATCGGCTCCGGGCCCACGCCCGCACTATGAGCCCCCGCAAGGCGCTCGCTGTGATGAGACGGGGGAGGAGGGGGCTGACGGGGGCCTCTGGCCCGGCGTGCCCTAGCACCCGAGCCAGGAGTGGAGAGGTCGACCGCGTCCGGGCCACCAGCTGCGAGGTCCGGAGTGTCCGGCGCGAGGGAGTAGCACACCATCCCCGGGGATCGGGGGGCGACTGGGGGAAGACGACCATCCCCACACTACCCGAGGTGTCCTCCGATGACGAGGCGAGGGTGGTGGGCGGCGGGGAACCCTCCTTGCTCCCCCTGGGGCCCCTCCTGAAAACGGCTGGGACTAGACGAGGTTGGAGCCATACTGAGCGATGTCGAAGGCGAGAGGATCTAGCGGGGACGGGCAGGCACAGCGCGGGAGGTCTACCCTCATGAGCTTGACCGAGGCGCTCCGAGGGAGCGGCTGGCGATCCGGGAAGAAGGGAGCCATCCCTCCAGCCGCCCGGCCAGTCACACCCCCGCCCGCCTGAGGACGCGAGGGAGGGGGAGCTAGGACCACAGAGGTCGGGGACTTGGGCCCGTCCGGGGAGTCCTCACCGATCGAGTCCTCGTCCGAACCCCCATCCCCCGGCCCTTCCCCATGTCATCACCCTGAGGAGGGGACGGAGAAGGGGAGCCCGGGCCAGCCGACGCGGGGGGGGGGGGGGGGGGGGGGCGTTGAGCTCCATCAGCAGATCCCGCCCCGCCCTGTCGAAGAAGATGCGCTCGATGGTCACCGGGAACACCGCGGGGTCAGGGCACAGGATGCGGATGCGGATCGCCCCGTGACCGGTGAGGGAGCTCGGGTCCACCTCCAGGCATTTGCCCACAGTCTGGGCCACGAGGGAGACCACCTACGCCCGACGAGCCTCCGGGGGAACACCAGACAGGCGGATCCACACCTCCGACAGCGTGGCAGTCACCCCCTGGTCCGCGAACGACGGCCTAATCAGCACCTGCAGCTGGTGGATCGGCAGGGTGAAGGAGGCACCAATGGCACACATCCACAGGGTCGCCACGGAGGGGAACAACACGGCGAACTCAGTAGGAGGATCCTCCTCACCGGCCACCCGTGCCTCGGGAGGACCTCGCAGAACTCCTGGTGGATCAGCTCCTCTGTCACCTCGATCTGAGCTGGGGGATCCTGCTCGAGAAGCGTCACCGTCGCCAGGGTCTCGGGAACGGCCATCTGAACACCACCCAGATCGATGTAGTAGAAGCCACCGTTGACCCCGTGACCGTAGTACTCGAGACACTGGCCGGGAAGGAAGGGAAGAAGCCCCTCCCACAGGAGCAGCGGACGCCGGCAGAGCGGTGGAGGGCTTCTTCTTCTTCTTGGGCTTCTTCTTCTTCTTCGGCGCACCTACAGGGCTAGTAGCCGTCCCGGAGCGCGGCGGGGATGGCTTACCAACACGGGGCGCAGGGGCCTCGCGCCAGTTTGCCACGTCCACGCGACCAGACACACCTCTGTGACCCAGCGCCTCTCCCCTCTCGGCCAGGGCCTGCTGCCGCAGGTGCTCCTCGCACCGAACAGCCTCCAGCGAGGGACCCCTGTCGGGGCGTGGCAGGAGCGGCCCCTGGGCCCGGCACTGCTGACGGGGCGACGAATGCGATGGACTGCGAGCCTCTTGGCCCCTCGCCCGAGGCGGCGACCTCGGCAGATGGCGCGCGGCGGAGTCTTTGTGCCCACGAGCCAGAGCTTGGCAAGGTGGGGAGGGGAGACGAGGGCCACTCCGGCCGAGGGCAGGTGAAGGCCGACGAGGGAGAGGCGATGTGCGACGGTGAGGAGAGGCCTCATGGCGGGAAGATGCGCCGCGGCGGGGAGAGGGACTGCGCGGCTTCTTCGAGGCCATGAGCGCCTCCTTGAAGGAGCAGGAGAGCGCTTGGGGGGTGCCACACGTGCACTAGCTGGCGGTAGCTAACGGTACCTGGATACATGCATACACCACTAACAAAGTTTGTCTAAGTTCAAATTAATGTTCTTCAATTTGTGTAAATTCGAATATATCTAATAATACATAAATATTACTAGATAATCCGACTTTTACTAAATCTGAGAACATTAGTTTAGATCAGAATGTGTACTAAATCACAAATTGCAAGCAACGACTATGGGTCGCTGCCTGAGCTGAGCTGTAGAGACTGTAGGTCCACCCATGAGTACACCTGGACAAACTCTGAAGTTTACTGTGTGTGTGTCAGGCATTAACAACACGTTTCCTGCTCATGTAGCTGATGTCGTACCTACGTGGAACCGAATAGGCTTTTTCTACTGATGCCTGCCACGTCACGCCTTACAAGTGGACGACTACGCAAGATCGACGAGATCCATGCATGCGTGCCACACGTGCACTAGTAGTTTGTCGTACGACTAGTCTTGCACTGCCAGCTCGATCCATTAACGAAAAAATATTTCGTCCGTCCGGAAATTAATATGTCACTTGATTCTTTTAGATTTGTAGTATATGTAACTATAGATAAAACATTTCAAGATACATGTGAATTTAGACAAATCTAGATAGTAACTTATTTCTCGGTCAGAGAGAATAGCAAAGCGAATATGGTTGAGAGAGATGTTTGATCCAGGAGCAAGTTATAGGAAAATACTAGCAAACGTTATACTACGAAAAGGGGTCCCTCCATTCATGGCAAGGAAAAAGATTTCATAGGAAATTTCTCCGTTTGTCTGTGGTGTGCCCATCAATTTGGACCGGTACCCGCACGGTCGAAAGAGAAAGAAGCAGCCAAGAGAGTTTCAGAGAGAGCGATCTCGGCTGATCAGGAGAGGTAGCTAGCTAGGCCCCAACAATGGCCGCCGCGTGGAAACATCAATGGGGGGAGGAGAGGAGAAAGAGAGTTCAAATTTCAAGGAGGATTCTATTTGGTAGCTTTTGCAGGATGACCGAAAATATGGAAGATTGGCATTGTTTTTTACTCTCCCCGTTCGACATAGGAATGGAGCGAGTACCGTTCACGCGATACTCGCTCTATTCCTTTGTCTTACTGTATTTAGGGTGTGTTCAGTAGTCCTCCAACTTACTGTATTTACTGGAAGTGAGAGGACTTCCGAACACAGGCCTTAGAACCACTACCATTCTCTTGTGGACAATCAGACATGAATATTAGCTCAACATTAACTCCATGTAGTGTGGAGATTTTACAAAAAAGAACTTAAACGTCATCAACATTAACTCATGTGTTGGCCTTACAATCAAATGTGTTGGCTGTATTTGGACAAGATCTCTTCCGCCAGGTAGGGCGCCTGGTTCTCTCGATGGAGGCAGCCAAACAACCGCTGCTCGGACATGCATGGATGGTGGAGGCCGCCCAAGCACAAGCTAGCTGGCATCGTAGGCCATTAATTCGATCTGTGTAAGTTCCAAAACGGCAGAAACCAGAAAACAAAAATGAAGTTTGGTGGCATGCATGCGACAGGGAAGATGCCTCATTCGCAGGGATATGGTGTGGAGATTCTGCTGCCGATCGAATGCAGCCACGCAACGGGCAGCCCCCCTCCGGAACTGAAACGCGAACTCGTCAATGTGGTTTGGCCTCTACGATGGCTGCTCGCGCTCGCTCGCACGGCTGCTCCATCAGATTCGTCGTCACTCGATCTGTCGATCAGATCAGATGGACAGGTGCTGCAGCTACTAGCCACCACCAGCAGCAGCAGCAGCAGCAGCAGCAGGATGATGGAACTGGATGGGCGTTTGGTGTCTTCCTGGCTGCCCATGCCTCCCCTTCCCCCTGTCCCCCTCAATTTCCTTTTTTTCATTCCTACGATTCATTCCACCTAGATAGCTATCGCCTTCACATTCTTTGCATCCATCCATATATATTTATCTATATATATGTACTATATATCTTCCCTGTTGGTGGATTAATACCTCTGCATGTCTTTATCTATCATTAATTGCCTCTTATTCATTCTTCTTATATGTTTCATGGTATCCTTTGCTTGATGCTCATTTCATCTCCATCTACCTACACTGATGTGATGTCCGTAAAAAGAATTTGTTCTCCCTTGGAGCATGTTATGGCATCTGTGTTGGATCTATCCGGAACATACATCTTCTAGGCTTCTAGCTGAGTAATTCTTTCATCAGGAAATAAGTAATTCTTTTTTTTTAAAGGAGATAGGTGATATGGTCCTTCTAGCTAAATTCGCATGTAATCTACCCACTAAAACATGTCTAGGTAGATGTGGATTTAGACAAATCTAAATACTTTCTCCGGTTCATATTAATGTTCTCAGCTTTGTCTAGATCTATATGTATCTAGTTAAGTATTTAGACCAGATGCATTCGTATTTAAATAAAGTAAGTTGAGAACACTAATATGAACGAGTAACTTAGGAATACTTGTGATATACTACATTAACATAGTAACATTTATAATTCTATAAATTTAACCGTTTTACCAACCCAATATATATAGCAGTAGTAATAGGGAAGGCAGATGCCACTAGCAGCTAGTGGCATGCATGGCATGGCAGTTGGCAGGCGACCGATATCCAGTCACCAGCCTACGTTGTCCACCTATACTGCACCTACGTGGCTAGCCAATAGAAAAGTCATAGGAAACGCCAAAACAGAAACAAATGCATGAGCGCCCCGCCACGCCACGACAAACCAACACCCCATGAACTCCCCGTGAGCTCACCTCACCCTCAGCGATGAGTGGCAAGCAAGAACACTCGATCAATTTTTTTTGGAGATTAATCACCTAGTACTAGTAATGGTAATATAGCATTTGAATAACGATCGATGATGCATCTCTTCTCTACGTACGTCTCAGCTGAATCAATGGTGGAGCTAGCTACAACAAGGCTAGAAGAAGAAGAAGAAGAAGAAGAAGAAGAAGAAGAAGAAGCTTATGCCGTGGTGGTGGTGGCCTGGCCCTGCTGCTGCTTCTGCTGCACCCAGCTGGAGAAGACCTCGAGCGTCTTCATGTCGGCCCGGTAGTGCTTCTGCGTGAAGTCCAGCAGCGACCGCCACGTGAAGTCCGGGTACGCCCGCGGGTTGGCCTCGTCGACCAGCGTCCCCGGCGGCGACACCACCTTGTCCATCTGCGGGCAGAGGAAGAAGGCCAGCGACTTCCTCGGCACCCTGCTGTTCACCACCGCCCTGTGGAGGCAGCTCCGGTAGCGGCCGTTGGAGAGCGCCATGAAGGTGTCGCCGATGTTGACGACGAAGGCGTTGGTCCTGGGCCTGATGGAGCGCCACCGTCCGTCGGCGTGCACCTGCAGTCCGCCGACGTCGTCCTGGTGGAGGATGGTGAGCGACGTCGGGTCGCAGTGCGGGCCGGTGCCGAGGGTGTCGTTGGGCCGCTGGCAGGGCGGGTAGTAGTTGAGGCGCATTATGGAGTCGTTGCCCTCGAAGAAGCGGCGGTAGTGGGCCCGCCCAACCCCGAGGCTCTCCCCGAGCACCTCCATGATCTCCAGCGACAGACGGCTCATCTCCGAGCAGTACCGGCCGTACACCTCCCTGCAATAACACGCAAAAGATTCTTATTGCGGTCAGCTACTCTGCTTGCATATATATAATCATGCTCTGTTTCTTTCCCTGCTCGTAATAAAAGAAGAGGTTCTGGTGCTTACCCGAGGCGGCGGTGGTCCTCGCCGAGGGCGGCGACGATGTAGTCGACGACGAGGTCGGGCTCCGACGGACACGAACGGAACGAGAGCGTCTCTTTCCAGGGGAGCTTGGACGCAAACCGCCCGGTGAAGCTGCTGGCGTAGCCGCAGGACTCGCCGGGGCGGCGCAGCGCGCGCTGCTTGTCCTGGAGCGACATGGTGAAGAAGGCGTCCACGCACCGGTGCGCGTCGGCGAGCAGCTCGGCGTCGATGCCGTGGTTCACCACCTGGAAGAAGCCGTGCTGCTCGCAGGCGTCTCCGACCTGGCGGGTCACCTCGGCGGCCGCGGCAGGGTCGCCGGAGAGGAGGCCGCCGATGTCGATGAGGGGCACGTGCAGCTCCTCGGTGGCGTCCGGGGTAGGGCTCTCGTCCGCCGGCCAGATGAACTGCGACGGGATGTCGGCCTGCCCGCTAAGCAGCGCCGCGTCGAAGACTGGCTGCACCATGGTCGATGGATTGCTCAACAAAGCAGAGTACGCTATGGTACACGAAGCAAAGTGTTGCTTAGTCGAGCTCGGGATCGCCGGAGAAGATGAGACGACTGATCGGTGATCAACTGAGTGATCTTGCTGGAGCTGGGAGAGAGTGAAGCTGTCCTGCAGTGGAGGAGGAGGAGGAGGAGGAGGGTGCTGGTGGTGACTTTGCTCTGCTTGACCACCATCTCTCCCTGCCTTTTTATACCCGGCCGGGACGCTCTCTGTTTTTTTTATTTTCCCTCCAGCTCCCCTCTTTCTCTCTCTACATACAGTAAGTATTTTTCTCTTTTTTCTTGAGAGAGAGAGAGAGAGAAAGCCAATGGATGGATGTATGTTTGGCGCCACGTACCAGCAGTGCCTGCCTGCTAGGCAAACTCAACATCAGTACCCACCCACCCACAGGCCACAGCACGAGGAACAGGCGATGTCTGCTATTTCTACATAGTGAAAGTGTGGGCTGTGCACACCTTTTTTAGGCGGCCTCTACATATTTTTCCTGCTCTTTGCATTACCACACGTGGCCGAACTAGCAAACATATTTGCATTTCTCTCCACTACATATATACCCCATTTTTCTCCCAAAATATCCCTACTTTTCACAAGAGCATGCCGATTTTGGGAAACCATTTTCGCTATGTGTTTGGTTGAGCTGCAGATTCCTAAAAATTAGCCGTAGTAAATCTGCTGCGGAAAAGCTGTTGTAAACTGATGACTGTAAAAAAGCTGAAAGTTGTTTGGTTAAAATAAGTGTGAACTCTGAATTTGGAAGAAAATGTTTGTAATGCCCCCTGAAAGATTATGTATATCATAAGTGATCGCAAACCACCGATTTGTACACTAGTATACATACCATGACCATATTCATAAGACGTTTTTATTTTCTATAGAAAGTGATGTCACAAGATTACCACAAAAAAATTGTATTACACAAAATACATGGTACATAACATGATCATCGTCGACATAACTATCCTAGATCGCTCTAGCGCTAAACAAAGTATTATCTATCCTGGCATCCAAGTATTCATGGTCCTTGTTCCGACGAACACCTTGCAAGCATATACATATAACAATCATTTTTTTCCTACCAGCATTTTGACGAGCACATTGAACACAAACTCCAAACCATTTCCTATATGAACCGGACCAATTACACACAATAATAACTGTTATATTGCATATACCATTTTCATAGACAATTTGCAAGGAATCAATTACAGAAAAAATAGGGAAAAAGAAGATACGACCTTACAATACATGGCATGGGAGGAGGAGGATAAGGAAGGAGATGTGGAGGAGGGAGAGGAGGAGCATTCGATCTACATTCGGCCAGCTTCGAGCATCGTCGTTCCTAGAGGCGGCGGATCCACGGACCAAGTTATGGAGGCAGCACTAGAGGGATGGGGATAGTGCTTGGCATCGGGCGGGTCGCTCCAGTAGGGGAAAAGGAGCGTGGGATTGGGAAGATTGATTCCTGCCGTAGAGCCGTCGGAGACCGTTGGAATAGGCCAGTGAGGGGAACCCTAACCAAACGCACACTGATTCCAAGCGGTGAATCTGGCCACAGAATCCTAACCAAACGCACACTGATATGTTTGTACAAACATGTGCGCCGAGGATGGAGATTTGAATTACAGAAAGCTCTAGATAATACTAGATCCATAAGAAAGTAGATAGAAGTAAAAAAAAAAAGGAATGCGGCAAGAACTACTGATACTTATTACATCACCAGGCCCTAATTAAGGATAAAGCAACCATCGGGCAACATTTAATACTAATATAAGTTGGCGGTCCTAGCTCACAAAAAGTCTACCAAAACAATATTACCACACGGTGGCCAGCATACAACATTTTGCAATTTTCCATATTTGCTGGAGACGCATAACTAAGCAACGGCGCTGCGTTGGAAAACATTAGTCGCCGAAGGCTACGTGGAAGTTCAACCTAATATAAATACTTCTAGTACGTACATAAAACATAAATGTATTATGGGACCATAGGAAAACTCAATCTGGATCCATGAACCAGAGTTGACTAATCGGCGCACGCACACACGACTAAATAAAGTGCGTGGAGATCAACCCACACTTTTGTGTCTCAAGGAGCTGTCGTCCTTGGTCATTTGGACGACACTTTCTGGACCTTTTAAGCTTTTTTTTCTGTCTGACTTGGTGGTAACCACCTTTTCTATATTTATTTTGTACATTAAAAGTGTGGCAGAGAAAGGCTGTACGCTGATTTTTTTTTTGTACGTCATAGTCTACGCTTTTTTCTTGGTGCTTTGAGCTAACGCTGCCCTTGTTTTCTCTTTGACTTTGAGGTCACCATTTTCCAATCTCGGTTTGCATATGTAAGTATGAGAGAAAACTAAAGTGTATACTAAAGCATTTTTGCTTAGTAATATGCACTTTTGTTGGTGCTTATTTTAAGTTCCTTTCTACTCGATTTGTTTTCTATTTGACTTTGAGGTTGCCACTTTTTCCAACCTTATTTTCTTTATAGTACATATTGAATTGATGCACTAGCCATCAGAACAAAAAGTCCGAACTGATGGAAAGAGCTAGGCGTGTATTATATTTTTAACACTCCCCCTTACGTCTAGGCTATTTTAGTCTTTAGCGTGGGTTCGGCGCATGCCACAAAATCTTTTTTTTTGTAAACTGCGTGAGCAGGGTCTTGAACTTGATACCTTTTGGCTCTGATACCATATTGAATTGATGCACTAGCCATCTGAACCAAAAGTTTGAACTGATGGAAAGAGCTATGCGTGTATTACTCCCTCCGTTTCTTGATATAAGGTGTATAGTTTTCTTGCACGAATATTAACGCATAGGCTAAAACGAAAAAACTTGATACTTATAGATGTTAGTACATGTAGGTGACCGATGTGAAAATAGAGGAAAATAGGGAAATCTCGGTATCTCGTCTCTCTAAATCAGTTTGACTCCTAAATTATGTAAAAAAATCCCACGATCCCACCATATACCTTATATTCTGAATTTTTTTATAAAAAACTATACACCTTATATCAAGGAACGGAGGGAGTATATTTTTAACAGTACACATGTGCCAGCGAATACAACTGTGTAAGAAATCCAATCTTTACACCATATTCTGATTTCTTAGCTAGCTTTCAATTCTTTTCTATTTGACATTAGGTTCACAATTTTTATATCTACCATTGCATATAGATATGGTAGATAAATATACACCCCTATTTTTAATTGATAATCTAGAAAAATCTTACTTTTCATAATTACACATTAATGAATTAGAGTTACTGAAGACACAATGAGATAATATCATTTCATATCAGTTAATGAAAAATTAGTAAAAAATATGTGAACTGCACATAGTACCTTTTTGTATATATATGAAGCTCCTCTATTTTTATTTTTATTTACAAGTCATCATTTGGTAATAATCGCTTGTACCGTGTGGCAGCTAGTTTTCTTTCCCAACATATGGTGTCGGTTCATTTTTTAATTTTCTTTTGTGCACTACATAATTTTACTTGTTTAACAAAAATGAATTTGACACCCAGTCTCTCTACATGCGAGGATAAACACGCACGGATTATTACAACATCTCCCCGGTCTATTTTTTCTCAAAACAAATAGGATCACACGACAAGCTCTTGAGTAGTACTATGGCTTTTTATTTTTTAAAAATATAATATATTAATACCAAGATGATACCAAATACACTTAGCCTCTACAACAACATAATGTTTTGAAAAGACATCATAGATGCACAAAGCCGGAGAAAAATAAGAAACAAACAAAGTATTCATCAAAACAATTAGATGCTCGCATCATTAAGAACACCACGACTGGTGACGATATCAGACTCGGAAAAAGGTTCTCCAAAATGACTCCTTCAGGAAGTTCATAATGCACAAGCACCGTTGTCCTTTGTTCTTACTAGTATGATCTGGATTTTTACCCGGAGAAGGTCCAATCTCAAAAGAATGTCTTCAACAAAAAAAATGACTAGAAAGCCATCATTGCGAGGGACAAACACCGAAGGCCATCCTAAGGTTTTCACCTCGAAAATGGAGTCCACCAGAAATGAACTCTACTAGTGTCGTCTCCCCCACTGTGAAATGCCGATCATCCAATACACGTGCTTCAACTGATCCGTTGTGAGTACACCTTTAGGAACTTCAACGACTCCTGAACTGACTTGAGAATGTGAGATGGAACCTGCTGGTCTTCTCCAAACACAAGGGCCATGATCCCTCCATCGACACGTGGATATCATGGCATAGTGCCAAGACAGATCCAAAATGAATAGAAGGGGGTTCCACTAGCCATATGATCAAGAGCAGGCGTGATAGAGCCCATGGAATCTCCTGGTCTTTCTCTGTAATTCTTCTTTCTTTTTTGGCTGTGTGCATTCGTAATGTCATTAGGGTAATGTGTTATTGTAGAACATGAGTCAAAGGCGGACGGGTGGATGAAAGGCGACGGGTGTGGCGACGCCCCAGCCCCCTTCCCCGGCGGGAGATTCTGGGCTCTCTCCTCTTCAGAGAGTGACGATGAGTCCCCGTTGCCCGCCTCTCCTCATTGCCCTTGTCAATCTCGGTGGCTGGTGTCCTCACCGGATAGGTCTTCCACGGCCAGATGCTCTATGCGTTTGGAGAAGCGAAATCGCCAAAGATCAGTAGCCTTGGAGTTGATGTCATCGTCATCCAAGGTAAGTACTAATTCTTTGCTTCAACAACGATCGCCGGAGGGACGATCGGTGAAAATTCCGGTGATAGCACCTTCGAGTTTCTTGCTTGATAGTTTTGATGCCACGGAATGGATCCGTGTCCAGGGTTGTCATAATAGAAGAATAGTACGACGAGCAAAGGCTCTGTCGAGGTCTGGGACGATCTGGTACAGTCGTCGGCGTTCCTCTTCGACTTCCTCCGATCGACTGATCGCCGGTAGTGGCAGATCTCGATCCATGCAAGTTCAAAATTCTGTGTCACAAGGGCATAAGGCCCAAAATCCTGAGATTTTCGGCCCATAATTCTGGTCAAAAGGACCTTATGCGGCCTGCCTCTATCATGACCTACGCACCAAGACGGATGCGACTACATGTAGGTCTGCCTGCTACGTGTCCTCGACATTCACTGTCGTCCCTACCTAGCACTTTCGCTAGGGTTTCGCTGATGGTGGCTCCAGGCAGAGGTGGTCCTATCAATGGCCAGCAGCAGCCGCCGAGACAGCAAAACCCTCGACCAGGAGGCTACGCATCGGGACCAGCTGATGGTGCTGGTCGTATCGGAGGAAATCCGGCTGGCCGTGGATCGTATGGCTACAACGCGCAGCAGTTCCGTGACAATAACTCTAGGTTCGAGTTCGGTTCTAGCTCCAATCAGGGGTTTGGAAACAATTCGGCAACATGGAGACAAGATCAGTTTAATTCCAACGATCAGGGATTTGGAGGAGAGTTTGGATCTTTTGAAGAGGGGTACTATGATGGTCGTGAGGGCTGTCAAGGAAATAACCAGGGGGCAGTGGATCAGGGAGGCGATTTCAGGTACCGTCGTCAATATAGGCCTCAGTTTTATGCAAACAGGAATAATGGTGCGCAGCGTAATGGATACCGTGGGCGCAACTTTCGACCATCAGCGAGTCGAAGTAATCGCCAGCCCATTGAATCTGCTGAGGAGGAACCTGTTCCTCTGCGCAAGACGGTCGGCACAACTATTCAGCAACTGACTGCCCCTATTGCTCAACCACAGGTGGCAGCCACGACTATACCTGCGGTAGCTCCTGATGCTCTTTTCCAGCGTGTAAATAAACAGCCTGAAGGACCTCTTTGCTTTAGGTGTGAGATGAATGGTCATATGGCGGAGGACTGCACTGTAACCTTATGCATATATTGTGAGAAGGCCACACATGATGCAAAGGATTGTCATCTCCATAAAATGTCCAAGCCTACTGCCATTGCCTACGGGCTGTGTCGTAGTGAGCTCATGTTCTACGACATCCCAGCTTCAGATGAAATTAAATTTAAGCATGATAGTGGCAAGGTGGGGAGAATTTCTATAGAAGGTGGTACTTTTTCTGCTCAAGATATTATCAAGGAGTTGGGTTGGATCATTCCAGGGAAGCATCAATGGGTCCTCAACCCGTCCGGTGAAAATACTTATCGCACAATTTTTCCTACAAAGGCTGATCTTTCTAGGCTGAGGAAGATTAAGCGTGTTCCTCTTGAGAACATAAATCTGGTTTTAAAATTTTAGGAGTGGAATTCGACGCCTGTGGATAAATACAGGCTTGAAGAGACCTAGGTTCTTGTGTCTGGATGCCCGTATAAGCTCCGTTGTGACTACCTAGCACTGTTTGCTGTGGGATCATTGATTGGAAGGGCCAAAGAGATAGATATGGTGTACACACGGGCACATGGAGTAGTGAGAATGTTTGTCGAATGCACTAGTATTGATTGCATTCCAAGTGGGACAGATCATATGTAGAAGGAGAAGGTTATGGTATTACCTTCGAGGTTGAGGGTGCCAACAATTTTGCTCCTGTAGACACAGTTATGCATGAGGCGCCTACTGATGGAGATGACAAACAGGAAGAGGCCAACAAAGACAAGGATTTTCCTGATAGTTCTATGGCACAGGAAGCTAAGGACAATTCATCTGTGCAAAATTCACTTAATGCTAACTCAGGTCTGATCGGCAAACAGGCCATCACACTTCAGTTTGGGTCCCTTCATATTACATCTCCTATCCACACGTCAATATCGGATGGTAAACTTCTTACGCTTAAGCCTCGCAGGCTGTGAGCCGATAGAGCTGAGGATGAAGAGGATAGCCTCCCATCGCCTCTTGCAAATTCTGCACCACCCAGATTACGGATTGAGAGAACATGCAATGATGGCGAGTCGACTCAAAGGATCATCCCTACCGGGCCTGCTGTGATAGAAAACTTGAAATCCTATTCTGTGGCAGAGTTCTCTACTTCCGTCAAATGCTTCCCTTGCGCTGGTGCAGTAGAAAAGTCTGTCACCGCGCCGCTTCAGTCTGGCGCTAATGTTCAACGGGGGGTGGTTTCGTCTATGGTCGACGGTAGCTCTCGACCTGCACCTTCTCCGGCAAGGGATGTCATGTCTTCTGCTTCAACTTTAGAATCGCGGATGTCATCGCCTAGGAAATCATCCAGCACACCTTCCTCGCCTTGCTCCCAAGCTGCGTTGTTCACTCCAGGCGGGGGTAGAAGCAACATTTCCCGTCCTACGTCTCCGCAAGGAACAGGAGTGTTCCTTGGGGGCGCTATTCACAGGCGGAGGTCATCGCTTTCGGCGGTATCCCGATGGCCGAGGCCAAAGGGGTTCGTTCGAGCGAGCGTATTCGGGTGCAGCCTAATGCGGAAGATACACAGCTGAACAGAGCCAAGAAGCTGGCTGAAGCTCGCGACAACGCACCCACCTTAGGTACAAAGTGTTTTCAAAATATTCAATAGCCTCTTTTTCGAATGAGATGGTAGTAGCTAGAGCGACTAAGCTTGGTGTTTCGTTGGGTGAGTCACCTAGTCAAATTTCATCTGCTGTTCAGTCTATTAAAGATATGGATTTACGTAGAACGTTAATAATGCTAAAACAGAATGAAGACAAAGTGAAACAAGGGGATGATTCGTTAGCTACCTTGGCTTTAGAAGAAGCTAAAGAACTTGCGGTGGACTTGTTGGCAGAAGGACAAAAAGACCCTACAGATCATGAGGATTTAAACCTGCCAATCGCCTTGTTTAAGAAGGCCAAAAAAACTAAGAAAACTCACATTTTGGCTGTCCATAGAAGTGCTAGAATAAATAAACAATATCTATGGCGCTAAAAGAAAGTTTTTGGAACAGTGGGGGATTTAGAGACATTGCAAAACATGCGATAGTTTGTGAAACAATCAGAGAATATAAATTAGATTTTTTTGCAATATTAAAAACTGGTCGTGATAATTTTTCCGGCCTTTTTTGAGTAATTTGTCAGGAGGATTGGATTTTATTTGGTACTGTTTGCCACCTCAAGGAAGGTCGGGCGGTATTCTTGTAGGCTTTAATGTTCAAACTCTCAAAGTTAAAAATATAATTACGGGAGATAGATGTGTCAAGTTTCATCTTTCTTCTAAAAGTGATAATTTTGAATGGTCTTTGGTGGTTGTTTATGGGGCAGCCCATGATGCACAAAAAGGGGAGTTTTTAGCTGAGTTGGTACGTATTTGTGAAAATGATCCATTACCCTTGATAGTAGGAGGGGACTTCAACATTTTGCGCATACAAGAAGAGAAAAATAATGACAATTTTGATACTAGGTGGCCTTTTATTTTCAATGCCATTATTGAGAGTTTGGACCTACGAGAGAGATAGCTCTATCAGGACGACAATATACTTGGGCCAATAGAAGAGAAACCCCCACTTATGAGAAGCTAGATAGAGTTCTGGCTAGCGTATCTTGGAAACAAAAATTTCCTCTGGTTACGGTCAGGGCTTTGACTCATGCAGGATTAGATCATACGCCGTTGCTTCTTGATTCCGGTGCACAAGCGCACCTAGGAAATAAATCACATTTCTCCTTTGAAATAGCCTGGTTACGCCAAGAAGGATTTGAACAATTAGTTGCAAAAGAATGGGCTGGGTTAACTAGAGGTAATAACCCCATGGAGGTTTGGCAAAATAAGATTCGCCACCTTCGTAACTTTTTGAGAGGATGGGCTAGAAATTTGAGTAGCGTCTATAAGAAAGAAAAGGAACGTTTGTTACATGTTATAGACACCCTAGACATGCAAGCTGAAAATACTGCTTTAACAACCACCGAGAGGGCGGAGATGAGAGAAGCAAACGAGAAATTAGCATCTCTTAGAAGAGACGAAGAATCTAAATGGGCACAACGTGCCAAAGTTAAACATGTTCAAGAAGGAGGTAACAACACGAAGTATTTCCATCTTATAGCTAATGGAGAACATAGGCGAAAGAAAAAAATTTCAACTCGAACAAGATGAAGGCACTATCTTGGGTCAAGAAAACCTTAAGAATTATATTACTGAGTTTTATAAGAAGTTATTTGGAGCACAGGCTACAAATAATTTCTCTTTGCTAGAAACTCAAATAGAGGATATCCCACAGATTACTAGAGAAGAAAATGATATCCTTACCGCTGACTTCGTAGAAAAGGAAGTATACGAAGCCATTATGCAAATGGAAAAAAACAAGGCTCCAAGACCTGACGGGTTCCCGGCATAATTTTATCAAAATTTTTGGTATATTTTGAAAGAGGACCTCATGAATATGTTTGCTGCATTTCAACAAGGGGAACTACCTCTGTTTCATTTAAACTTTGGTACAATCATCTTACTCCCAAAAAAAGAAAATGCGGTTCAAATCCAGCAATACCGCCCCATTTGTCTCCTAAACGTAAGCTTTAAATTTTTTACCAAAGTTGGAACGAATAGGGTAACAGAGGTTACACATAAGGTGATACAACCGACCCAAACTGCTTTTATGCTTGGACGCCATATTCTTGAAGGTGTACTGATCTTACATGAAACTATTCATGAACTTCATAGAAAAAAACTTGATGGTGTGCTCTTTAAAATAGATTTTGAAAAAGCGTATGACAAAGTACAATGGCCTTTTTTGCAACAAGTGCTTCGAATGAAAGGTTTTGATCCAAAATGGTGTAGATGGATTCAGGATTTTGTGAGTCACGGTAGTGTTGGGATTAAAGTTAATGAGGACATAGGTCATTACTTTCACCCATTCTTTTTAATATAGTTGCGGACATGTTAGCCATTTTGATAGCTAGAGCTAAAGAAGACGGATAAGTTGATGGTCTCATACCTCATTTGGTAGATGGGGGAGTGTCCATCCTTCGGTACGCGGATGATACAATTCTTTTTATGGAACATGATTTGCAAAAGGCATTAAACATGAAACTAATCTTATGTATATTTGAGCAACTATCTGGCCTTAAAATAAACTTTCATAAAAGCGAAATCTTTTGTTTTGGTCGCGCCAAAGAGGTTGAAGCTGAATATATGAACTTATTTGGTTGTGAATTGGGTTCTTTCCCATTTAAGTATTTGGGCATCCCTATCCATTATCGCAAACTAAAAAATGGGGAGTGGAAACCAGTAGAAGATCGGTTTGAACGAAAATTGTCTAGCTGGATAGGTAAGCTCCTATCGTATGGTGATCGGCTAGTTTTGATCAATTCAGTTTTAACCAGCCTCCCCATGTTTATGTTGTCCTTCTTTGAAATACCTATAGGGGTAAGAAAAAGGCTAGATTTTTTTAGATCTAGGTTTTTTTGGGCAAAGTGATGGTCATAAAAAGAAATATAGGCTCACCAAATGGAACATAATTTGTCGACCTAAGGATCAAGGGGGTTTGTGTGTGGAAGTGTTGGAACTTAAAAACAAATGCCTATTAAGTAAATGGCTTTTCAAAATCATGTATGGAGATGGTGTTTGGCACGAGTTGGTGCAAAATAAGTACCTGCACTCTAAATCGCTGCCACAAGTTAAGGTGAAACCTTCTGACTCACCATTTTGGAAAGGGGTTATGAAAATTAAAGATGACTTCTTTGAGAGAGGTCTCTTTAAAATTGAGAATGGTGAGAAAACGCGTTTTTGGGAAGATACATGGTTGGGTCATGAACCTTTATCCCTACAGTATCCTTCCCTCTACAATATAGTCCAACGAAAACAAGTTTCTGTTGCTAATGTTTTCTCAACCACGCCTTTGAACATCAATTTTAGACAAGCTTTAACCGGAAATAAATGGACCAGGTGGCTCCACTTAGTTAGGCGCCTCATGGATATGCACTTGTCAAACCAACCTGGCATTTTTGTCTGGAAGTTGACAAACTCAGGACAGTTCACAGTTAAATCTTATTATTTGGATTTAATGAACGACCACGCATGTTTCCTCCGCAAATATATTTGGAAGATGAAAGTACCTCTAAAAATTAAGATTTTTATGTGGTTCTTATACCGTCGTGTTCTTCTTACTAAAGACAATCTAGCCAAAAGAAATTGGCACGGTAGTAGTAAATGTTGTTTTTGTGATAAAAATGAAACAATACAACATTTATTTTTTGATTGTCCTTTTGCGAAATTAGTGTGGCGGATTATCGATATGGCCTTCAATATTACACCCCCTGCAAACACAACAAATCTTTTTGGAAATTGGTTAAGGGGCGTTGACAAGCAAGACAAAGTGCAGATAGTGTGGGCGTTTGTGCTGTACTTTGGGCCATATGGCATGTAAGAAATTATTATATATTTAACAATGCAAAATCTTCTTCTTTTATGCAGGTTATCCCATTGGCAACGAACTGGATACGTTTGTGGTCCTACCTACAAACAATGGAAAAACGCAATGCCATGGATACTGGGTGCAACCAGCTAGAATTGGTGGCACGGGATATATACAAACAGTGCAACTGGCATTTTGATTTTCGTATAACACTTTGATAGAGATGCATATCACGCAATCTTGTATTTTTCTTTGGCTGGTCCATGTGGAGACCTTGTGTGACCCATGATGTAATAATTTGTAACGACTTTTTCTAATAAAGTAATAAAGGCTGTATGTATCTATCGATAGAGAGGCCGGGGTAATCCCATTTCGAAAAAAATGTGTTATTATAGAGGATGGGTGAAATTGGTATCTCGCGATATTAATATATGCTCATTTCTAAAAAAGAAAGAGCTCGATCATGGGCTATGTTCACCAGAGGTTACACTAGTGGGATACGCCCCATTGGTCCCGGTTGGTAAGGGGCATTAGTCCCGGTTACCCAACCGGGACGGGGCAATCGGGACTAAAGCCCCAACCTTTAGTCCCGGTTGCCCCACCAACCGGGACAAATGGGGGTACACGTGGCCGCGGCAGAGGGCGAGGGGGGTGGAGCAACCGTCCCGGTTCGTAACACAAACCGGGACAAATAACCTTCTGCCACGGCAGAGATTTGGCACATTTCTCTGCCGCGGTAGAGAATTCATTTTGGAAACTTTTGTTACCGCGGCAGCATTTTGGCCACTTTTTGTGCCGCGGCAGATAATTCATTTAGGTTGTTTTATTGTTTATTTAGTGTTTTGCACTCATCAATGAAGGAACCATTATATTACACAAGATCATCATGACAATATTACATTCGATACACGGATCGAGTTCATGCACTACATACTATACACAGCCGAATAGTATTCCCATTTTGAGTTTAGGACTTCTGCATCCAAGAATCCCGTCAATTCCTCCTGAATTGCTCGTACGCGATCCTTTCGCAGAAGACTGTCCCGTAGACGTTCGATCTGATTTTAAAAAGGAGTCAGCCTATATGAATGGAACTAAACACAATTTGATTGTAATTAAAAACTATAGAAATTGTTTACGTACGTGGAGTTGCTCTAAATTTCTGCCCTTCTCATCGCACGTCTGCCGGATGAACTCGCAAACATAGTATCCACATAGATTGTTACCTGGTCCCTGCGTCAGTCACTTTACGAGAACATAGTTCAATCAAAATAATAATCAAGCATGATAATAACTGTATCAAAACTAGAATCAAAGAGATGCGCGGATATAGCTAGTGGTGCTTACATCTAGTGCTTCAAATGTAAGCTCCGCTTTCCAAACACCCCTAGCCTTGTTGGTGAACCGTTTCCAAGCGCTGCCCGGCGAAGAAAACGAATAAAATAAGTTATTAATTACTTGATATCATAAAATTCACGAACGTTGCCGATATAGTGTCGTAATAATTAGAATTACCGCTGGAGAAGCATATGCATGTCCTTCCACTGCTCAAGGGGTTTATGTTTCGATTCCATGACTAGTACACGCGCTCTGTCAAGTTGAATGATTAACAGAATATAGTGGTAGCTGTGAATGCATAAATAATCAATTATATACTTAACATCGAGTAAGCGAAATAGAAAGTGTATACAAGACAATAACACTCACTCGAAGTTGTAAGGAAAAAGTATTTCCCTTCTAGTTTCTTGAAACCTTAACGCGTGTACTATATTATCCTCCGTATCCTGGGGGTTTGTTTTGAGATTAGCTTGATGAACCCAATATGGGTCAATGAAGCCAATGTCATAGATTTGTCCTCTGCTTCATTCGAGAATCTTCATTCTGCATATTACAGTATGATTATATACATGCAATAAACAAGGTGAGATAGCTGGAGACTAAATTAATTACAGAATTAGTACTTACAGACAATAGGCACTGATGATCGATTTGTCCAAGGCGTCTTGATTGAATAATTGAAATAGTTCATCAAATTCAATGGATATCATGTCATCTATATCTTTCCCGTAATGTTTTTTTTGTAACCTTCAGCACTATCCAGTTAGCCCCGGCCTTTGTGGCATGCATGTACCAGTTATGCAATCTTCGCATTTTTGTTGGAAGATTCTTTACCTCCTCAGGTTTGACGAGAGGTTTGTCGTACTGGTATTTGTATGCTACTTCACTCATGGGGAAGTGTTCTAACTGGGATAAGTACTGGGCAATACTCATACCTTGAGCAGCGGCATCTTCTCCGTATTGTGCAACTACCTCTGGATCATACTGCTCTTCGGCCCCATATTTGCTCGACCCCACATTGGTATGGGAAATCACCTTGAGAGGGGCGCAAGACTGTTTTGCTTGTTCTCCGAGCTGGGCAATAGATTTCTCGCTTGTATCAGTACTGCTCTTCGAGGCTTGTTGTGCCGCATGTGACTTGAGAATAGAACGCTCATAGTCTGATGACAGCTTTGGCTCGGGTTTATGAAGAGTCTTTAGCATTTTCAACACTTTGTCTTTTTCTTCTTTGGTGCTGGGGAACTCTGGATCTTTCGGCCGCCTCAGCTTAGTGAAAAACATCGTCGTTTCCACATCAACGATCGCCGCAGTCTCCTCTTCAGTACAGTCATAAGCTCTCTTGGGAGGAACCTTTGGTACTTTTGGAAGAGGCTCTTGTTTACGTTTCGGCGATCGCTTACCACGATGCAGAGTAGCGGTACGCTTACGCTTTTTGTCCCGAGGCGCCGGCGATGGCTCCCGCGGCGATGGCTGCGTCGGAGACGGGTGAGGCGACGGATCTGGGTGAGGCGACGAAGACGGTTGCCGCGGCGGCGACGACCTCGCTGGATACGGGTGAGGCGGCGGCGAAGATGGCCTTGGCGTGTGATTTCGAAGCACGGTCCATTCCTTTGGCCATAGAAAGGTGACATTTGTTGCGTCTCCCAGTTCAGTCACATTCCCTTCACCTGCAGGGTAGTCAAGCTTCAAAACTTCAAAGGTGGGCATGATTTCATCCACCCCGACAACAGCGTAGCCCTGTGGAACCGGACGACAGTGGTAAGTTGGTGTGGGTCCAATTGGTAAGGCATAGCCGACCGCCACCTTCATTGATATGTTCACAACTTTGACATGTAGCTCGCAGTGTGTCATCTGTGTGATATCATCCACTGGGTAGACAACAGGAGCCATCGTCGGTGCACCATCGTCATCGCCATTCTCATCACCCGGGACCTCGGTGGAAGCCACACTGCTTTTTTGATTATTAGATAGGCCAGTAGCATCGAATGTAGTGTGTTGCTGAGATGGGCCGGTAGTACTTTGCTCTGTAAGTGCATTAATTTCATCTTGTTGTTGCTTTATTCGTTCTTCAATTATACGCATTCGCTCTTTCTGAATATCTGCTTCAACTTCCGCCCTGTCCTTTCTCCTCTGACGGCTTCTATCAGGATATTTCTTCCTCTCTTCGGGAAACCCAGTCCTCCATGGTTTGGAGCCGCTTGTGCCTCGTGTTCGTCCATCATGTTCCTTATTTCCAAGGGCGAGTGTGAGCTGATCATTCTCTCTATCGGGAATGAAGTCCCCATCTTTAACAGCCTTTACTGCTTTTCTCATATTATCGATTGGCAAGGGGTCTTCTTTATGTCATATGTTATATATACACTTCCCTTCCGAGTCCAACGTGCCCCCATGCCCGTAAAACCAATACCTTGCATGTTCTACCCAATCGTCTGTCTCTTTGGTGATCTTTTTAGCACGCAGTTCATTCTCAAGTTTCTCCCACTTAGGAATGCCAGCCCTGTAGCCACCTTGCCCCATAGTATGGTGATACTTCTTGTTAGCAGCATTCAGCTTATTCGTTGCAGACATTTTCTTAGCTTTTTGTGATGTCTTGTATTTCACAAACTCAGCCCAGAATGGTTTTATCTTCTCAAACCTAATATTCTTGAAATCGGGAGTCTTCTCTTTCACGACATAGTCAAGGTGCAATCTTTTCTTCCAGTTGGTGAAACACAGGGCCATCTTCTTCAAAGCCCACTCCCTGACCTTAGCCTCCATGGCTCTCCTATGTTCTAAGGCGTCCTCAACTGGATCCTTCGCATTTGGATCCAGCTCTATCTTCGGTAGTTTGAAATTAACCATGAGCCTCTTCCACAGTAAATCTTTGGCGTGGTTAGAGACAAATAAACATGTTCCCTCTTCTTCCGCATCAGCAGGCCTATTCCAATTTCGAATGGTGATCGGGATTAAGTCCCTAACGATTACTCCGCATTGTGCCACAAATTTTTTTGCGACAACTTTGTGAGTCGTCGGCTTGCCGTCCTCAGCGAAATCTTCGATCCTAAACTTCTCATGGTCTCCCAACTTTTTGGTTGGGCCTCGGCTGCTCTTTTCAGTAGATTTGTTCGATCCGGAGGGCTAAAAGAAGAAAGATCACCGTTACTTTTTCTATATAGATAGCAGATGATTAATTAATGAATTAATTATATTAAATGCACCTCGCCAGAGCGGTCGTCTTCTCGATTACACAAGGCATCGCCTTCTCCCTCGCGGAAGGCAACACCTTAAACCTCAAACAAGTCGTCTATTCTGGCAAAAAGAGGATCACACTCACCGGAGTTGTTCAGAAACGTCGATACATCTAAATTTTCTTCCCCGCGGATCACACCTTGGATCAACTCTTCCTTTTCTTCGTCTCTGACGTGTGGGTCCATATTTTCTGCATAGGTGGAAAAACAGATAAGTCAAAACGGATAAACCCTAATTTAGAGAAACCCTAATATATACATACACAATAATAAAAATATATACATACACAATATATACATACACACTAAAAGGGAAGGGGCGGCTGGAGCGCGTGGCGATGGACAGAGATGGAGGCACTATGGCGGTCGGGGAGGAGGGATAGTCCGAATGCTCAAACAAGGATGATGATATGACAAGTTGAATTGCATTCAAATGAAACCCTAAAACTTGCTCGGCAATTTAAACGGGGTTCCGAGGGTTGAAAACCCTAACTCGGGAAACTCCAGAAACACATGAGAGGGGTTGATTTAGTTCTCTAATTAAACTTGTCATTAAAGTTGATTAGAAATGCATGATTATAGCTTAAAAAGGTAGAACTCATTTTTCTGAACATTTTGATATATTATTTGTATTTTTCTGACTTATAAATAATAAGATATGATTTACAATATTTAATCATTTTCTGGAATTATAAAATAATTTATTACATCAGGCGCGTCGTGTATAAAGCGAAGAACCAATACCGGAAATAAAGGCGGCAATCAATCAACCCTCGGGTTCGGGATGCCCTGGCGAGGACACACCGGCTAACCCTAGGTGCAACATCGATTCAAATAGGGTCTATGACAACTAATATCATATACAAATACAAAATATGATAATATACATATACATATACATATACAAATACAAATACAAATACAAATACATATACAAAATATGATAATATATAGGACACTCTATCTATCGATAAAAGACCACAGTAGAATTGTATGCATCATGGCAAGAATTGAAATGCTTTCAAAATCATAGGATTATATCATGGTAGGGCTATGCTTGCCTTTGCCTGTTGATAGCCGAAAGCAGAGCTTCAGGATCCTTGTACTTGACTTGATTACAGTTGGTCAAGTATTTGTCTTCGAGCTTCGACTGTGTTGATCTCTGTCTTCGATCTCGATCTTGATATCGTATTCTACCGGGAAGAACCAAACACCGGAAAGAAAGGGAAACAATCAACACATGTCATCAATGCAATGCTCAAGCAAGTATGACGATATGACAAGTTGAATTGCATTAAAATGTAACCCTAAAGCATGCTCTACAATTAATCGGGGTTCCGAGGGGTGAAAACCCTAACTCGGAGAAACTCCGGAACACATGAGAGGGGTGGATTTGTTCTTCTAATTAAACTTATCATTTAAGTTGTTGAACAATGCATGATTATAGCTTAGATAGCTAGGTTTCATTTTTCTGAACATTTTGATACATTATTCATATTTTTCCGACTTATAGATTAAAAGTTATTGAATTTATAAGATTATAATTATTTCTAAAATTATTAAAAGCTGGTTAAACTTTTTACACCGCAGGCATACCTAGCCACAGTGACTGATAGAGGGGCCCCATGGCCACCTCAGCAGACTCGCAAGCAAGAGGGACCGGGGGGGCTGGTTGGTTATTTCTCACTGAGGCAGTATCTAGCCAGAGAGGCTGACGAGTGGGCCTGGGCAACGCAGGCAACACGTGGACGCCACACGGACGCCACGTCGGCTCGCCGGCCAACGGGCCAGACGGCGGCGCGGGTCGGCGCTAGGAGGCGAGCGGGGCTGCATGGGCTAGCGCGCTGGACTCGCGCGGTTGCGTTGAGCCAAAGGCAGCGGCGCCACTTCGGATTGGTCACCAGAGCATGGTGCACGGCGAGCAGCGGCGGCGACGCTTGCAGGTCGTCGGCGAGCGGGGACTACAGAGTGAGGGAGAGAGGGAAAAAAGGTCGGCGAGATCCGCGTGCTCACCCTGGTGCTCAAGGTAGTGACGGGGAAGCGCGGCGAGGTCCTGAACGGCGTGAATGGCGACGGCGGCCGGCGTTGGTGACGGAGAGGATGTGCTCGATTCCGGCGGGAGAGAGCAAGACTGCAAGCGAGCATCAGTGAGGAGGTTCCTGGCGAGGAGGCGGAGCAGCGGCGGCGGCCGGTAGGGCGTGTAGGGCGGCGGGGCAGCCTGACGGCGTCGCTTCAGTCCCTGTGCACGAGAAGATTGTGAGATGGGGAAGAAGAAGAGGAGGGGCACCCAGTTATTAACCAAAGGGCCTTTTGTCCCGGTTGGTAGCTCCAACCGGGACTAAAGGGTCATACGTCCCGGTTGGAGCCACCAGCCGGGACGTATACTCCAATTTTTTCAGTAGACCAAGGGGCGCGCGCAGGGGCTCTTTAGTCCGGGTCGGTGGCTCCAACCGGGACAGATGACCCTGTTTTCAAATTTTTTTCAGGAATTTTCTCTCTGTTCCCGCCTTATTTTTTATTTTGGGGTTTAAATTTGTAATGTTTTTTAAATGATAATTACTTTGGAATTTAGAAAACTGTTTGAATTTGAATAACTAATTCAAAACCATTTACTGTTTTTAAAAATAATTAATGTAACCATTTAAACTATGAACCATTTAAAATTAAAAATGAATTAACTTATATTTTTTGAATATTAATTTGGAATTTAGAAAAACTTTAAACATAAAAAGTGTTTGAATTTGAATAACTAATTCAAAACCATTTTCTATTTTTAAATATAATTAATGTAACCATTTCAAATATGAACCATTTAAAATTTAAAATGAATTAACTTATATTTTTTGAATATTAATTTGGAATTTAGAAAAACTTTAGATATAAAAAGTGTTTGAATTTGAATAACTAATTCAAAACCATTTTATGTTGTTAAAAATAATTAATGTAACCATTTAAACTATGAACCATTTAAAATTAAAAATGAATTAACTTATATTTTTTGAATATTAATTTGGAATTTAGAAAAACTTTAAACATAAAAAGTGTCTGGATTTGAATAAATAATTCAAAACCATTTTCTATCTTTTAAAAATAATTAATGTAACCATTTAAACTATGAACCATTTAAAATTAAAAATCAATTAACTTATTTTTTTGAATATTAATTTGGAATTTAGAAAAACTTTAAACATAAAAAGTGTTTGAATTTGAATATCTAATTCAAAACCATTTTATGTTGTTAAAAATAATTAATGTAACCATTTAAACTATGAACCATTTAAAATTAAAAATGAATTAACTTATATTTTTTTAATTTTAATTTGGAATTTAGAAAAACTTTAAACATAAAAAGTGTCTGGATTTGAATAAATAATTTAAAACCATTTTATATTTTTAAAAAATAATTAATGTAACCATTTCAAATATGAACCATTAAAAATTAAAAATGAATTAACTTATATTTTTTGAATATTAATTTGGAATTTAGAAAACTTTAAACATAAAAAGTGTTTGAATTTGAATAACTAATTCAAAACCATTTTCTGTTTTTAAAAATAATTAATGTAACCATTGAAAATTTAAAATGAATTAACTTATATTTTTTGAATATTAATTTGGAATTTAGAAAAACTTTAAACATAAAAAGTGTCTGGATTTGAATAAATAATTCAAAACCATTTTGTGTGTTTAAATTTTGATTTGAATTAACTTATATTTTTTATATATTAATGGGCGTGAAAAAAAGGACAGGAAATAATGGGCGGAAAGAAAATTTTATTAGGATAGAACTGGAATTAAAGTACATAACGCAACTAAAACAAAGTTACATAGAAGAACTGAAAATTAAGATACATGGCCAGATTAAGCCACAATCGGCCGAACTGGTTTTGCAATGTTGGATTGATTCAGTCATGCTCCTGCCTACACCTGTAATACTCGTCGCGGCCGTTGTCGCTGTCGTCGTCGGGGTCGCTGTAGTTGAACCTTGAAGGCTGAGTACGAGTGGGCTGGACTTGAGGGTAGCGCAGGCGGGGGCTATATTATGCGCCTGTGTCGTAGGCCATGACGCTCTGGAGAATCCGACCGCACCACCACAACCGACGGCCGGCCTCGTTGAAGTTCGGAGGAGGTGGGCCATCCTCCTCGTGCCTGGCGAGCGCCCTCTCACGTCGATCCACGAAGAAGGCTTCCCAAGTCGAGAAATAGTCGGGATGCCATCTGGGATTCCTCCGCTGCTCCGGCGTGAGCTCGAAGTAGTAGTGGTTCGTGATGGCCATCCGACGCGCCACACCTAGAGGGACAGGCGGAACCGGCACGCCTCCGGCGCTCAGCATTCAGCCGACGGGGACACAGTAGCCCGACGGGCAGGGGTAGTTCGAGGCGCAAAGCGCCTCCGCCTCCCTGGGAGTTAGTGCTACGGTGGAAGTCATGGAAAAGAGTGATGAGGTTGCAGATATGAGTCTAGAGATGTGCAATGACAATAGAGACCAACCCTACATATATATAGTGAGAAATTGCCGGAAGATAACTGAAGGGAATAACTAGCGGGAAGAACTGGCGGGAAAAACTGGCGGGAAGAAATGGCGGGAAAAAATGGCGGGAAGAAAAATGGCTCATTTAGAACTTGCATTGGATCTCTGAAGAAACCACATATTGCGAGTCTAAAAATGATTTTTTCAAAAAATCACGGGCGATAGATCATGTACCTGTAGTACAAATCGGACCCACTTCCTACCGATTCGTCACACATTTGTCCTTTTTATCCGGGCGATAGATCATGTCCTACCGATAATGTTTGAGATGTCCCGGTTGGGAGATAGTTCATGTAAGGTGGTCTAGTATTTTAGGAAAATGGGACGGTAGCATTCTGAAACGGCATTTTGGTGGTTACTTCACAAAACGACCCGTTTTTTGCGCTCAGAAAATGGAAAAGGGATTTTCTCTGCGACAAAAAGGAAAACCTCCTCCTGCAACATTGTTCTCCATACCAATGTCCACATGCATGCATAATATGGGCACAACATCACAAATTATGCCGTGATTCAACACATAACATCGGTCATTTGGACCGAAAGCCATGAAACCTCAAACATGATAGGTCATTTTGTGAAGGTTTTTTCGAGACATGATCAATATACCAAGTCTGGTATTTTTCCTTTCAACTATGTCACATAATATGACACCACGCGAAGGATTTTCATTGTTCGGATTTTTTTTAAATTTATTATGCCCGTTTTAAATTTTCTGAATTTCTAACTATGGTCGAACCGGCGTGCATGAAGATAGGGGACGAGCATCGTAGAACTTGCATTGGATCTCTAAAGAAACCACATATTGCGAGTCTAAAAATGATTTTTTCAAAAAATCACGGGCGATAGATCATGTACCTGTAGTATAAAACGGACCCATTTCCTACCGATTCGCCAGACATTTGTCCTTTTTACCCGGGATGGACGAAAGGGTTTGAGATGTCCCGGTTGGGAGATAGTCCATGTAAGGTGGTCTAGTATTTTAGGAAAATGGGACGGTAGCATTCTGAAATGGCATTTTGGTGGTTACTTCACAAAACGACCCGTTTTTTGCGCTCGGAAAATAAAAAAGGGCTTTTTCGTGCGACAAAAAGGAAAACTTCCTCCTGCAACATTGTTCTCCATACCAATGTCGACATGCATGCATAATATGGGCACATCATCACAAACTATGCCGTGATTCAGCACATAACATCGATCATTTGGACCGAAAGCCATGAAACCTCGAACATGATATGTCATTTTGTGAAGGTTTTTTGAGACATGATCAATATACCAAGTCTGGTATTTTTCCTTTCAACTATGTCACATAATATGACACCACGCGAAGGATTTTCATTGTTCGGATTTTTTTGAATTTATTATTCCCGTTTTGAATTTTCTGAATTTCTAACTATGGTCGAACCGGCGTGCATGAAGAAAGGGGACGAGCATCGTTAGAACTTGCATTGTATCTCTGAATAATCCACATATTGCGAGTCTAAAAATGATTTTTTCAAAAAATCACGGACGATAGGTCATGTACCTGTAGTACAAACCGGACCCACTTCCTACCGATTTGGCAGACATTTGTCCTTTTTACCCGGGATGGACGAAAAGGTTTGAGATGTCCTGGTTGGGAGATAGTCCATGTAAGGTGGTCTAGTATTTTTGGAAAATGGGACGGTAGCATTCTGAACGACATTTTGGTGGTTACTTCACAAAACGACCCGTTTTTTGCGCTCGGAAAATGGAAAAGGGCTTTTTCGTGCGACAAAAAGGAAAACTTCCTCCTGCAACATTGTTCTCCGTACCAATGTCCACATGCATGCATAATATGGGCACATCATCACAAACTATGCCGTGATTCAGCACATAACATCGGTCATTTGGACCGAAAGCCATGAAACCTCGAACATGATAGGTCATTTTGTGAAGGTTTTTTCGAGACATGATCAATATACCAAGTCTGGTATTTTTCCTTTCAACTATGTCACATAATATGACACCACGCGAAGGATTTTCATTGTTCGGATTTTTTTTGAATTTATTATGCCCATTTTGAATTTTCTGAATTTCTAACTATGGTCGAACCGGCGTGCATGAAGATAGGGGACGAACATCGTTAGAACTTGCATTGGATCTCTGAAGAAACCACATATTTCGAGTCTAAAAATGATTTTTTCAAAAAATCACGGGCGATAGGTCATGTACCTGTAGTACAAACCGGACCCACTTCCTACCGATTCGTTTGACATTTGTCCTTTTTACCCGGGATGGGCGAAGAGGTTTGAGATGTCCCGGTTGGGAGATAGTCCATATACGGTGGTCTAGTATTTTAGGAAAATGGGACGGTAGCATTCTGAAACGGCATTTTGGTGGTTACTTCACAAAACGACCCGTTTTTTGCGCTCGGAAAATGGAAAAGGGATTTTTCGTGCGACAAAAAGGAAAACTTCCTCATGCAACATTGTTCTCCATACCAATGTACACATGCATACATAATATGGGCACATCATCACAAACTATGCCGTGATTCAGCACATAACATCAGTCATTTGGACCGAAAGTCATGAAACCTCGAACATGATAGGTCATTTTGTGAAGGTTTTTTCGAGACATGATCAATATACCAAGTCTGGTATTTTTCCTTTCAACTATGTCACATAATATGACACCAAGCGAAGGATTTTCATTGTCCGGATTTCTTTTGAATTTATTATGCCCGTTTTGAATTTTCTGAATTTCTAACTATGGTCGAACCAGCGTGCATGAAGATAGGGGACGAGCATCGTTAGAAATTTCATTGGATCTCTAAAGAAACCACATATTGCGAGTCTAAAAATGATTTTTTCAAAAAATCACGGGCGATAGAGCATGTACCTGTAGTACAAACCGGACCCACTTCCTACCGATTCGTTTGACATTTGTCCTTTTTACCCGGGATGGACGAAAAGGTTTGAGATGTCCCGGTTGGGAGATAGTCCATGTAAGGTGGTCTAGTATTTTAGGAAAATGGGACGGTAGCATTCTGAAACGGCATTTTGATGGTTACTTCACAAAACGACCCGTTTTTTGTGCTCGGAAAATGGAAAAGGGCTTTTCCGTGCGACAAAAAGGAAAACTTCCTCCTGCAACATTGTTCTCCATACCAATGTCCACATGCATGCATAATATGGGCACAGCATCACAAACTATGCCGTGATTCAGCATATAACATCGGTCATTTGGACCGAAAGCCATGAAACCTCGAACATGATAGGTCATTTTGTGAAGGTTTTTTCGAGACATGATCAATATACCAAGTTTGGTATTTTTCCTTTCAACTATGTCACATAATATGACACCGCGCGAAGGATTTTCATTGTTCGGATTTTCAATATACTAAAGGTTCATCTTTAGTCCCGGTTGGAGGGATTTCGGCAGGCTGGGCCAGGCAGCACTAATGATAGGGGTGAGTGTCGACATTATGTCGTGCGGCGTGTACCTTGTACAGGATGGTGTCACCAACCGGGACTAAAGATGAACCTTTAGTCCCGGTTGGACACCAACTGGGACAAAACACGAGTCAGCACTAATAATAGGGGTGAGTGTCGACATTATTTCGTAAGTGTCGACACTATGCCGAGCTTCTTGTACTATAAATAGGCATCCTTGTGAGTCTAGTCCTCCAGCCAGTTTGAGGCATCTCCAAGATGGTTTTTGAGAGCAGGGACACCACTACGTCCAGCTTCAGGGAGATGCCGACGGAGCCCAGTCCTCCGGCATCTCCGAGAAACTGGTCATAGAGGCACTCCCTAATATGTGAAATTAGTTAGCTCCCAGAAGTATTGATATAGTTAGAGAAGTTACAAGCTGCAAGATGGTTTTCGAGAGCAGGGACACCTCTACGGCCAGTTTCAGGGAGATGCCACCGGATCCCAGTCCTCCGGCATCTCCGAGAAACTGGTCATAGAGGCACTCCCTAATATGTGAAATTAGTTAGCTCCCAGGTGTATTGATCTAGTTAGAGAAGTTACAAGTTGCAAGTGGTTTTCGAGAGCAGGGACACCACTACGACCAGTTTCAGGGAGATGCCGCCGGATCCCAGTCCTCCGGCATCTCCAAGAAACTGGTCATAGAGGCACTCCCTAAAAGTGACCGCGCGCGTTTGGAGATCAGATCTTAATGGTAAGTACGAATCGGGACAACTTCTTCATAGTCCCGGTCCAGCCACAAAACAGGACTAACACTCAAGACATTTATTAATATTAAAAACTGAGACTACAAAACCGGGACTAAAGGCCCCCCCTATATATAGTCCCGGTCAAGCCACAAACCGCGAAAGATATCCTTCGGTGAAGCCACAAACCACGAAAGACATGAACTAGAGTTACATAATATGAGCATGAACTTCTTGGCATATGTCCTTCCTTATGATCGCTTCAGACGTAACCATGGAGCATCTTCTTTACTTAACGGAATGCTTGGGTCAGTTTTCACTGTGAAGGGCGGAATTTGATCAAACTTATTATAATCTTCTAACATGTCTGTCTTGTCCTCGATTCCCACGATGTTTCTTTTCCCTGAAAGAACTATGTGACGCTTTGGCTCATCATATGATGTATTCGTTTGCATATTTTTTCTTTTTTTCGGTCTGGAGGACATGTCCTTCACATAGAAAACCTGAGACACGTCATTGGCTAGGACGAATGGTTCATCTCTATAACCAAGATTGTTGAGATCCACTGTTGTCATTCCGTACAATGGTCTATCTTTGCCCCTTTCCCATTCAGGTTGACCCATTTGCAACGAAACAAAGGGACCTTAAAAGAGACTCCATAGTCTAGTTCCCATATCTCCTCTATGTAACCATAGTATGTGTCCTTTTGTCCATTCTCGTCTATTGCATCAAAGCGGACACCACTATTTTGGTTGGTGCTCTTTTTATCTTGGGCGATCGTGTAGAATGTATTCCCATTTATTTCGTACCCTTGGAAATTCAATACAGTAGAAGATGGTGACGCGGCCAACAAGTATAGCTGATCTCCAACAGTGGTGTCATTCAAGAGATGTGTCCGCATCCAACCACCGAAAGACTTCATGTGTTCATCTATAATCCATGATTCAGGCTTCCCCGGGTTTTTGGAGCGTACAATATTCTTGTATTCCTCGATATACGGAGCTGCCAAGGTGAAATTATGTAGAACTGTGTAGTGTGCTTTAGTGAAAGAATCCCCGTCCCTACATATCATTGCTTTCTTTCCCAACATGCCTTTTCCACTTAGTCTTCCCTCATGCCGCGAGTCAGAAACACCAATCGGCTTAAGGTCAGGAATAAAGTCAACACAAAACTCAATGACCTCCTCTGTTCTTTGCTTCGTAGGTACTCTCGGGAAGTTTCCAAAACATAACGAACTTCCCGAGAGTACCTACGAAGCAAAGAAGACTCTCTGTCCTCTAGGATTAGATGTGCAAAAGATACATGCATGCATTAATGACTACATCCTCTACCGCGGTAAGGAGTATGAGAATTTAGATAAATGCCCGGTATGCAATGCGTTGCAGTATAAGATCAGACGAGATGACCCTGGTGATGTTGAGGGAGAGCCCCTCCGGAAGAGGGTTCCTGCTAAGGTTATGTGGTATGCTCCTATAATACCAAGGTTGAAACGCATGTTGGGCCTCTTTGGGTTCCGGAAGAGCAACCAGGCAATGCTTCGGGCCTTGGATGAGCACTGGCATCATAATGAACTTACGCTTCATGCACAACCAAGGAGGCAGGTTGTAGATACATAGAGTCACGGGCCAGGTGCTGTGACTGCAGCTCTGCTCCCCAAAAGGATTCATGCCATCCGTACTTAGACCAAACCATAAGTTCCTTGCGTCACCTGCAAAGTCTGGGAAGTCTCTCTCGATTTTTCTCCACTGTGACCCATCAGCAGGGTGTCTCAACTTCCTGTCTTTCTTACGGTCTTCTTTGTGCCATCGCAACAACCTGGCATGCTCTTTGTTTCTGAACATGCGTTTCAACCTTGGTATTATAGGAGCATACCACATAACCTTAGCAGGAACCCTCTTCCGGAGGGGCTCTCCCTCAACATCACCAGGGTCATCTCGTATGATCTTATACTGCAACGCATTGCATACCGGGCATTTATCTAAATTCTCATACTCCTTACCGCGGTAGAGGATGTAGTCATTAATGCATGCATGTATCTTTTGCACATCTAATCCTAGAGGACAGAGAGTCTTCTTTGCTTCGTAGGTACTCTCGGGAAGTTCGTTATGTTTTGGAAACTTCCCGAGAGTACCTACGAAGCAAAGAACAGAGGAGGTCATTGAGTTTTGTGTTGACTTTATTCCTGACCTTAAGCCGATTGGTGTTTCTGACTCGCGGCATGAGGGAAGACTAAGTGGAAAAGGCATGTTGGGAAAGAAAGCAATGATATGTAGGGACGGGGATTCTTTCACTAAAGCACACTACACAGTTCTACATAATTTCACCTTGGCAGCTCCGTATATCGAGGAATACAAGAATATTGTACGCTCCAAAAACCCGGGGAAGCCTGAATCATGGATTATAGATGAACACATGAAGTCTTTCGGTGGTTGGATGCGGACACATCTCTTGAATGACACCACTGTTGGAGATCAGCTATACTTGTTGGCCGCATCAGCATCTTCTACTGTATTGAATTTCCAAGGGTACGAAATAAATGGGAATACATTCTACACGATCGCCCAAGATAAAAAGAGCACCAACCAAAATAGTGGTGTCCGCTTTGATGCAATAGACGAGAATGGACAAAAGGACACATACTATGGTTACATAGAGGAGATATGGGAACTAGACTATGGAGTCTCTTTTAAGGTCCCTTTGTTTCGTTGCAAATGGGTCAACCTGAATGGGAAAGGGGCAAAGATAGACCATTGTACGGAATGACAACAGTGGATCTCAACAATCTTGGTTATAGAGATGAACCATTCGTCCTAGCCAATGACGTGTCTCAGATTTTCTATGTGAAGGACATGTCCTCCAGACCGAAAAAAAGAAAAAATATGCAAACGAATACATCATATGATGAGCCAAAGCGTCACATAGTTCTTTCAGGGAAAAGAAACATCGTGGGAATCGAGGACAAGACAGACATGTTAGAAGATTATAATAAGTTTGATCAAATTCCGCCCTTCACAGTGAAAACTGACCCAAGCATTCCGTTAAGTAAAGAAGATGCTCCATGGTTACGTCTGAAGCGATCATAAGGAAGGACATATGCCAAGAAGTTCATGCTCATATTATGTAACTCTAGTTCATGTCTTTCGTGGTTTGTGGCTTCACCGAAGGATATCTTTCGCGGTTTGTGGCTTGACCGGGACTATATATAGGGGGGGCCTTTAGTCCCGGTTTTGTAGTCTCAGTTTTTAATATTAATAAATGTCTTGAGTGTTAGTCCTGTTTTGTGGCTGGACCGGGACTATGAAGAAGTTGTCCCGATTCGTACTTACCATTAAGATCTGATCTCCAAACGCGCGCGGTCACTTTTAGGGAGTGCCTCTATGACCAGTTTCTTGGAGATGCCGGAGGACTGGGATCCGGCGGCATCTCCCTGAAACTGGTCGTAGTGGTGTCCCTGCTCTCGAAAACCACTTGCAACTTGTAACTTCTCTAACTAGATCAATACACCTGGGAGCTAACTAATTTCACATATTAGGGAGTGCCTCTATGACCAGTTTCTCGGAGATGCCGGAGGACTGGGATCCGGTGGCATCTCCCTGAAACTGTCCGTAGAGGTGTCCCTGCTCTCGAAAACCATCTTGCAGCTTGTAACTTCTCTAACTATATCAATATGTCTGGGAGCTAACTAATTTCACATATTAGGGAGTGCCTCTATGACCAGTTTCTCGGAGATGCCGGAGGACTGGGCTCCGTCGGCATCTCCCTGAAACTGTCCGTACTGGTGTCCCTGCTCTCGAAAACCATCTTGGAGATGCCTCAAACTGGCTGGAGAACTGGATTCGCAAGGATGCCTATTTATAGTACAAGCAGCTCGTCATAGTGTCGACACTTATGAAATAATGTCGACACTCACCCCTATTATTAGTCCTGACTCGTGTTTTGTCTCGGTTGGTGTCTCCAACCGGGACTACAGGTTTATCTTTAGTCCCGGTTGGTGACACCATCCAGGACAAGGTACATGCCGCACGACATAATGTTGACACTCAACCCTATCATTAGTGCTGCCTGGCCCAGCCTGCCGAACTCCCTCCGCGTGGTGTCGATGATGAAAATCCTATTTCAGAATGCTACCGTCCCATTTTTAGAACAATCCGAACAATGAAAATCCTTCGCGTGGTGTCATATTATGTTACATAGTTGAAAGGAAAAATACCAGACTTGGTATATTGATCATGTTTCGAAAAAACCTTCACATAATGACCTATCATGTTCGAGGTTTCATGTCCGATGTTATGTGCTGAATCACGGCATAGTTTTTGATGTTGTGCCCATATTATGCATGTGTGTGGGGAAAAGCCCTTTTCCATTTTCCGAGCGAAAAAAACGGGTCGTTTTGTGAAGTAACCACCAAAATGCCATTTCAGAATGCTACCGTCCCATTTTACTAAAATACTAGACTACCTTACATGGACTATCTCCCAACCGGGACATTTCAAACCTTTTCGTCCATCCCGGGTAAAAAGGACAAATGTCTGCCGAATCGGTAGGATGTGGGTCCGGTTTGTACTACAGGTACATGATCTATCGCCCCTGATTTTTTGAAAAAATCATTTTTAGACTCAGAATATGTGGTTTCTTCAGAGATCAAATGCAAGTTCTAATGATGCTCGTCCCCTATCTTCATGCACACCGGCTCGACCATAGTTAGAAATTCAGATAATTCAAAACAGGCATAATAAATTCAAAAAAAATCCGAACAATGAAAATCCTTTGCATGGTGTCATATTATGTTACATAGTTGAAAGGAAAAAATACTAGACTTGGTATATTGATCATGTTTCGAAAAACCCTTCACAAAATGACCTATCATGTCCGAGGTTTCATGGCTTTCGGTCCAAATGACCGATGTTATGTGCTGAATCACGGCATAGTTTGTGATGTTGTGCCCATATTATGCCTATGTATGGACATTGGTATGGAGAACAATGTAGCAGGAGGAAGATTTCCTTTTTGTCGCACGGAAAAGCCCTTTTCCATATTCCGAGCGCAAAAAACGGGTCGTTTTGTGATGTAACCACCAAAATGCCGTTTCAGAATGCTACCGTCCCATTTTCCTAAAATACTTGACCACCTTACATGGACTATCTCCCAACCAGGACGTCTCAAACCTTTTCGTCCATTCCGGGTAAAAAGGACAAATGTCTGCCGAATCAGCTGGAAGTGGGTCCGGTTTTTCCCGCCATTTTTTCCTGCCAGTTCTTCCCGCCATTTCTTCCCGCCAGTTTTTCCCGCCGGTTCTTCCCTCCAGTTATCTTCCTGCCATTTCTCACTATATATATATGTAGGGCTGGCCTCCATTGTCATTGCACATCTCTAGACTCATATCTGCAACCTCATCACTCTTTCCCATGACTTCCACCGTAGCACTAACTCCCAGGGAGGCGGAGGCGCTTTGCGCCTCGAACTACCCCTGCCCGCCGGGCTACTGTGTCCCCGTCGGCTGAATGCTGAGCGCCGGAGGCGTGCCGGTTCCGCCTGTCCCTCTAGGTGTGGCGCGTCGGATGGCCATCACGAACCACTACTAATTCGAGCTCACGCCGGAGCAGCGGAGGAATCCCAGATGGCATCCCGACTATTTCCCGACTTGGGAAGCCTTCTTCGTGGATCGACGTGAGAGGGCGCTCGCCAGGCACGAGGAGGATGGCCCACCTCCTCCGAACTTCAACGAGGCCGGCCGTCGGTTGTGGTGGTGCGGTCGGACTCTCCAGAGCGTCATGGCCTATGACACAGCCGCCTAATATAGCCCCCGCCTGTGCTACCCTCAAGTCCAGCCCACTCGTACTCAGCCTTCAAGGTTCAACTATGGCGACCCCGACGACGACAGCGACGACGGCCGCGGCGAGTACGACGACTACAGTGGCGAGTATTACAGGTGTAGGCAGGAGCATGACTGAATCATTCCAACATTGCAAAACAAGTTCGGCCGATTGTGGCCTAATCTGGCCATGTATCTTAATTTTCAGTTCTTCTATGAAACTTTGTGTTAGTTGCGTTATGTACTTTAATTCCAGTTCTATCCTAATCAAATTTTCTTTACGCCCATTATTTTCCGTCCTTTTTTTCCCGCCCATTAATATATAAAAAATATAAGTTAATTCAAATCCAAATTAAAAACAGAAAATGGTTTTGAATTACTTATTCAAATCCAAACACTTTTTATGTTTAAAGTTTTTCTAAATTCCAAATTAATATTAAAAAAATATAAGTTAATTCATTTTTAATTGTAAATGGTTCATATTTTAAATGGTTACATTAATTATTTTTTAAAACAGAAAATGGTTTTGAATTATTTATTCAAATCCAAACACTTTTTATGTTTAAAGTTTTTCTAAATTCCAAATTAATATTCAAAAAATATAAGTTAATTCATTTTTAATTTTAAATGGTTACATTAATTATTTTTTAAAAATAGAAAATGATTTTGGATTATTTATTCAAATCCAGACACTTTTTATGTTTAAAGTTTTTCTAAATTCCAAATTAATATTCAAAAAATATAAGTTATTTCATTATTAATTTTAAATGATTCATAGTTTAAATGGTTACATTAATTATTTTTAAAAACAGAAAATGGTTTCGAATTAGTTATTCAAATTCAAACACTTTTTATGTTTAAAGTTTTTCTAAATTCCAAAGTAATTATCATTTAAAAAATATTACAAATTTAAACCCCAAAAATAAAAAATAAGGCGGGAACAGAGAGAAAATACCTGAAAAAATTTGAAAACAAGGGCATATGTCCCGGTTGGAGCCACCAACCGGGGCTAAAGACCCCCTGCACGCGCGTCCCTTTATCTGCTGAAAAAATTGGGGAATACGTCCCGGTTGGTGGCTCTAACCGGGACGTATGACACTCTAGTCCCGGTTGGAGCCACCAACCGGGACGTATTCCCCCTCCCCTTTATACACGACGCGCCCGTTCCTCTTCTTCCCTTCTCCATTCTCTGCTCCCGCACACAACACACAGGGAGACGCCGCCGCCTCGCCGTCGCCTCCGTCCTTGAGCGCTCATCGTCACCTCTGTCCTTGAGAGCTCGCCGTCGTCGTCGTCCCCGGCCAGTAGCGCGTCCGCCGCCACCTCCAACCGCTGCGTGCGTCGTCGTCCCCGGCCAGCAGCGCCACCGCCGCCGCGCATCGTCGCTGCCAGAAGGTGCGTCTCCCTCTCCAGCCTGCCTCCGTCCGCCTCCTCCCTCTCTCCCTGCCGCTGCCGGTAGGCACCGACGGGATTTCTCGCGCGTGGCGTGGTGCGGCGGCGGCGGGATTTCTCGCGTACGGTGGCCTCGCAGCGCGGGGGGGGGCAGTTCTGTCCATGGTGGCGGGGCAAGGTGCTGCCGGCGGGTGGCGTGGCGTGGCGGCGGAGGGTGCTGGAGTGGCGGCGGCCGCGCTGATGTTCGGTCGGCGGCGACGGGAGCTGCGGCGGTGCATGCTCGCCCGATCTTGGGCCTCTTCGGGCCGTTCTTGTTGCGTGATGCTGCCCCTCTGCCTACACACGGGTCGGGCTGGTGCCGCTACAGGGTCGGCGACCCATGCTGGCGTGCAGCAGTTCCGGCCACTACGGGCGCGAGCAGGCCGCGACGGGGCCGGTGCGCCACTGTGGAGGGGCGCGAGCTTGGGCGCGGCGGCGTCGACTACAGGGGCGAGCAGAGGAGGGATCGGGGGCCTAAGCTATTTTAAATTTTTTCTAGTTCTTTTTTTAGATATTATCATATTGTGTATATATATTGTGTATGCATACTTATATACTATTTGGTATATGTATATGTATTTTCATTTTGTGTATATAAAGGAAGTAAAGGACGGGCGCGGCAACGCCATATATGTTTTGGACCCGATCCCCACGATGCCGGCAGGCTGCCCGACGCCGCCTCCATCCTTTGAGCTACCAACCGGGACAAAATGATTTAATATTGTAAATTCAATATCTTATTGTTTATAAGTCAGAAAAATACAAATAATATATCAAATTGTTTAGAAAAATGAAACCTATCTATTTAACATATAATCATGCATTGTTCAACAACTTAAATGACAAGTATAATTAGAAGAACAAATGCACCCCTCTCATATGTTTCAGAGTTTCCCCGAGTTAGGGTTTTCACCCCTCGGAACCCCGATTAAATCGCCGAGCATGTCTTAGGGTTACATTCCAATGCAAATTAACTTGTCATATCATCATACTTGCTTGAGCATTCCATCGATGCCATGTGTTGATTGTTTCCCTTTCTTTTCGGTGTTTGGATTATTAGGTTTATTATTAGTTAGGTATTATTAGGTTTATTAATTAGTTTGGTATTATTGGTCTTCGGCCCCACTGGTCAGTCACTGTGGGTAGCCCCAGACCTGATTCACATTGTCAAGCAACTTAAAAGCCCTATCTTAGATAAGGAATGATTAATACCCCTTAGGTGCACGTTGGACTCGGAAGGGATGTGTATATATAACATACGACATAAAGAAGACTCCTTGCCAATCGAGAGGATGAGAAAAGCAGTAAAGGCTGTTAAAGATGGGGACTTCATTCCCGATAGAGAGAATGATGAGCTCACACTCGCCCTTGGAAATAAGAAACATGATGGACGAACACGAGGCACAAGAGGCTCCCAACCATGGAGGACTGGGTTTCCCGAAGAGAGGAAGAAATATCCTAATAGAAGCGGTCAGAGGAGAAAGGACAAGGCGGAAGTTGAAGCAGATAGTCAGAAAGAGCGAATGCGTATAATTGAAGAACGAATAAAGCAACAACAAGATGAAATTAACGCACTTAAAGAGCAAAATACTACCGGCCCATCTCAGGAGCACACTGCATTCGATGCTACCGGCCTATCGAATAATCAAAAAAGCAGTGTGGCTTCCACCGAGGTCCCGGGTGATGAGAATGGCGATGACGATGGTGCACCGACGATGGCTCCTGTTGGCTACCCAGTGGATGATATCACAGAGATGACACACTACGAGCTACATGTCAAAGTTGTGAACATATCAATGAAGGTGGCGGTCGGCTATGCCTTACCAATTGGACCCACACCAACTTACCACTGTCGTCCGGTTCCACAGGGCTACGGTGTTGCCGGGTGGATGAAATCATGCCCACCTTTGAAGTTTTGAAGCTTGACTACCCTGTAGGTGAAGGGGATGTGACTGAACTAGGAGACGCGAAAAACGTCACCATTCTATGGCCAAAGGAATGTATCGTGCTTCGAAATCACACGCCAAGGCCATCTTCGTCGCCGCCTCACCCGTCTCCAGCGAGGTCGTCGCCGCCGCGGCAGCCGTCTTCGTCGCCTCACCCGGCTCCGTCGCCTCACCAATCTCTGGCGCAGCCATCGCCGCGGGAGCCATCATCGGCGCCTTAGGAGAAAAAGCGTAAGCGTACCGCTACTCTGCGTCGTGGTAAGCGATCGCCGAAACGTAAACAAGAGCCTCTTCCAAAAGTACCAAAGGTTCCTGCCAAGAGAGCTTATGACTGTACTGAAGAGGAGACTGCGGCGATCGTTGATGCGGAAACGACAGCGTTTTTCGCTAAGCTGAGGCGGCTGAAAGAGCCAGAGTTCCCCAGCACCAAAGAAGAAAAAGCCAAAGTGTTGAAAATGCTAAAGTCTCTTCATCAACCCGAGCCAAAGCTGTCATCAGACTATGAGCGTTCTATTCTCAAGTCACATGCGGCACAAAAAGCCTCGAAGAGCAATACTGATGCAAACGAGAAATCTGTTGCCCAGCTCGGAGAACAAGCAAAACAGTCTTGCTCCCCTCTCAAGGTGATTTCCCAAACCAATGTGGGGTCGAGCAAATATGGGGCCGAAGAGCAGTATGATCTAGAGGTAGTTGCACAATACGGAGAAGCTGCCGCTGCTCAAGGTATGAGTATTGCCCAGTACTTATCCCAGTTAGAGTACTTCCCCGTGAGTGAAGTAGCATACAAATACCAGTACGGCAAACCTCTCGTCAAACCTGAGGAGGTAAACAATCTTCCAACAAAAATGCGAAGATTGCATAACTGGTACTTGCATGCCACAAAGGCCAGGGCTAACTGGATAGTGCTGAAGGTTACAAAAAAGCATTATGGGAAAGATATGGATGACATGATACCCATTGAATTTGATGAACTATTTCAATTATTCAATCAAGACTCCTTGGACAAATCGATCATCAGTGCCTATTGTCTGTAAGTACTAATTTTGTAATTAATTTAGTCTCCAGCTATCTGACCTTGTTTATTGCATGTATATAATCATACTGTAATATGCAGAATGAAGATTCTCGAATGCAGCAGAGGACAAATCTATGACATTGGTTTCATTGACCCATATTGGGTTCATCAAGCTAATCTCAAAAGAAACCCCTAGGATACGGAGGATAATATAGTACACGCGTTAAGGTTTCAAGAAACCATAAGGGAAATACTAATTCCTTACAACTTCGAGTGAGTGTTATTGTCTTGTATACACTTTCTATTTCGCTTACTCGATGTTAAGTATATAATTGATTAGTTATGCATTCGCAGCTACCACTATATTCTGTTAATCATTCAACTTGACAAAGGGCGTGTACTAGTCATGGACTCGAAACATAAACCCCTTGAGACGTGGAAGGACATGCAGATACTTCTCCAGCAGTAATTTTAATCATTACGACACTATATCGGCAACGTTCGTGAATTTTATGATATCAAGTAATTAATAACTTATTTTATTCGTTTTCTTTGCCGGGCAGCGCTTGGAAAAGGTTCACAAAAAGGCTAAGGGTGTTTGGAAAGAGGAGCTTACATTTGAAGCACTATATGTAAGCACCACTAGCTATATCCGCGCATCTATTTGATTCTAGTTTTGATACAGTTATTATCATGCTTGATTATTATTTTGATTGAACTATGTTCTCGTAAAGTGCCTGTCACAGGGACCAGGTAACAATCTATGTGGATACTATGTTTGCGAGTTGATCCGGCAGACGTGCGATGAGAAGGGTAGAAATTTAGAGCAACTCCACGTACGTAAACAATTTCCATAGTTTTTAATTACAATCAAATTGTGTTTAGTTTCATTCATATAGGCTGACTCTTTTTTTAAATCAGATCGAACGTCTACGGGACGGTCTTCTGCCAAAGGATCGCGTACGAGCAATTCAGGAGGAATTGGCGGGATTCTTGGATGCAGAAGTCCTAGATCCAAAAGGGGAATACTATTCGGCTGTATATAGACAATAGTGATTGTACAAAGAGCAACTTTTGTATGTAGTGCATGAACTCGATCCGTGTATCGAATGTAATATTGTCATGATGATCTTGTGTAATATAATGGTTCCTTCATTGATGAGTGCAAAACACTAAATAAACAATAAATCAACCTAAATGAATTCTCTGCCGCGGCACAAAAAGTGGCGAAAATGCTGTCGCGGCAACAAAATGTGCCAAAATGAATTCTCTGCCGCGGTAGAGAAATGGACCAAATCTCTACCGCGGCAGAAGGTTATTTGTCCCGGTTCATGTTACAAACCGGGACTAATGCTCCACCCCCCTCGCGCTCTGACACCGCCACGTGTGCCCCCATTTGTCGCGGTTGGTGGGGCAACCGGGACTAAAGGTTGGGGCTTTAGTCCCGATTGCCCCGTCCCGGTTGGGCAACCGGGACTAAAGCCCCTTACCAACCGGGACGCATGGCACGTTTTCTACCAGTGGGGAGACCTTCAGAGTCGCCTTATGGCAGTGACCCGGGAGGTTAGGGGAACACTTGTGGCTTTGTTAATGAAATTAGGGTATGATCGCTTTCACTAAAAAGTTCTAGAGGTGATTAACTTAAATGGAAGTTGAGTGCGCAATCCAAAACGGCATGTTTTTCGCCCTTCATATGTATCCGAAAAACCTAACTTAACCATGTATTTTCTTTATGTGTGTGTGAGGTGTTATATATTCAGCCATGGATGTTCTATTTCTATCAGCGATGTATCGATTGTCTAGTTAAATGTATACTAAGAGGGAGCCAATGTCATGATTACATCAATAAGCCCCGAACTAATTTGTCTTTCATGTGTGCTGTTGGGAAGCTAGCTCCCAAACAAAAATGTCAGATATGTTTTGAAAGCTTAAAATACTGCATCCATAGGCGTAGTAGATCTTGAAATCAGAAGATTACAACTAAGAAATGTCGCCACCGTTCGAACGGTTTTGGCGCCACCCATGTCAACACCACGCAACGTCTACTCCTGCTTAGCTTATAATTAACTAACACAGCCCCGTCGACGGAGAAGACGACACCACTACATAGCTAGCTTGTACGATCATGTGTAATTAATCTCCCCTGCTTAATTCTTCCTTCCTGTTCCTGTCAGGACATGCATGTGGTGATTTGATTATTACTTAGGTGCTAATCAAGATCACAACAGCACAAAGCTAGCTAGACGACAACTAATCGATCTAGCTTCTTCTCTCATATGCAAAGATTGCATCGTGCTTCTGTGCTTTCCTTCCTGCCCATACATACATACTAAACAACACTACAGAGATCACTCAAATAAATATTTATTTTTTGCTGTCTGAATAATGCAGGCAGATGGGTACATATATACATACAAGGAAGTACAGCGCTTAGAGCGCTAGCATCTGCAGGGCTTGTTGTTTTGTGCTCTACATTACAAATTGATGTCACCACTGACGGCATATGCATTATTACTAATTCTTTACTATAATTAATTACCTGGTGATGAGGATGAGGATGATGTTCTTGTCGGGTTAATTAGCATGATCTACTTGCATATTTTCGATCTGTGCTAGCTACATTTCATCTTTGATCCATATATTGTTAGCTTAGTAGAATCAAAGGATCCACATTGTCTCATCCAGTGACAAGCTTGCAAGTGTACATATGTATTTATGCTTGGATGTTTGTGGTTAATTTTAATTATAGTGCAACCTTATCATGATCTGCTCATAAACTATGTAATCACATTCGATGGCACACCCTAATATTAATACAATATAACAGAGATAAGCCTATCTATCTATATATACTTACCACACACCAGCTGCACATCTACCAATCTCAAGATGTGAATAATTATGGATAGGGATAATACGGTACGCTATAGCAAACTTGACACATAGGCATCATCGGCCAATGACAGAGGATTAGAGGGGTTGTTGTGTTTTCATTGCAGAACAACACAACGAGCAAGACAAACAAGCAACGGCCTACTTAGCACATATGTGACATCGGCACATAGTGAAGGACAAATAAACATGGCAACTGATGTATATAATGTATAGTTCTATACATAGTTTGAAAGACAAACAATATATTGATCTTAGTCTGATAAGTCAAAAGCAACCTTATTTAACCTAGTATACATCCCTTTTTTTTAGAAACCATCAAGATCTTTGCTCGTTCTTTAAGAAAAAATAGTTTTTCACAAACAACACGTTTTCGACAAAGGATAGAAAAAGGAAAACCTTCCACGACATCCTACTACTTCCAAAATGAGGAACAAATGAAGCAATATCACAAGACTAAGTGAGATATTTTTATTTTATGGCCTCCAAGCGATGTAGCTTTTCCAAAACAAATGTTGGGTTTCCTGCATCATTATCCAGCTTGTCATAGTGAAATATCCTAACACCACTTTCGTCAATATTCGTACTCAATTTAGGCCTTTGAGTGGGTGGGTTGGCTGTGGTAGAGTTCCATGTTCCCCTTGACGTAGAAATATGTATAGAGGTTAGCACCGGTGATACCCCGAGGAGGGCGGGATGGTGATCAGTGTTGTTAACCAAAATGAGAGATCTTCGAGAATAGACGGTGGGAGGCTAAAGGGAGTGGGTAGGGGCAAGTCAATGTGAGGGGATAAAATTATAAGTTGTTAAGAGGTTAAGTCACTAGTGCAGACAGGGGCCTTTAACACCGGTTCATAAGGCCCTCTAACAGCGGTTCTACGGTGTTAGAGGCCCCCCCTTTAACACCGGTTCTTATACGAACCGGTGTTAAAAGGTGGCGCACGTGGGGCTGCCGCAGCGCTCAGGCCCCCCCATTGAACACCGGTTCGTAAGGTTCTGTGCCGCGGCAGGAAAAAGAGATAAATCTCTGCCGCGGCAGGAAAACGGCCGAAATATCTGTCGCGGCAGAGTTCTGCCCCCGCCCCGTTCTGGGCGTATTTCTGCGGCGCGGCGGGGACGGGGAGGGGGGGAGGGGGAATCGATCGGGAGCGGTATACACATACATCGTCGTCGGTACATACGAGTACATGAATAATTAAGCAACTATTATTATACACAAACATCGTCATTGTGTGGTATTCTCCGTAAACGTTGAAGCATCAAGTACAAGACAAACACGTTCAAGCATATATACAACGTTCATTTTGGTGGATATCTAAAGAGTTCTCCGCCAGGCGTGACGACCTCATCAAGTATGAACCCCGCCAATTCCTCTTGAATGGCTCGTATGCGGTCAAATGGTAGGAGTTGGTCCCGCATCCATTCGATCTGAATATATATGAAGAATGGGGTCAATATATATAAGAATAAAACTCAACACAATTGATGGTAATAAAATAATTTGTGTACTTTGTTTACTTACTCTAAGTTGTTCTAGTGCGGCTTGGCCCGTCGCACATATCGTGTTGCGAATGAACTCGCAAACATAGTACCCACATAAGTTATTGCCGGGTCCCTGATGCGCGCACTTTACGAGAATAGAGAGTTCAATTAAAATAATAATCAATAAAGCATGATATAATAGAATTGGAAGCAGAATCAAAGAGATACGCAGACCTAGCTAGCTAGTATTACTTACATTTTGGTCTACAAATTTTAGTTCTTCTGACCATTCACCCACGGCCCTGCCCGTGAACCTTTTCCAAACCCTGTCCGGTAAATAAAATGGATAAAGGAGTAATTAATTACTTGTTGTCACGAAAGTTGCCGATCTAGTGCGATAATATGATTGAAATTACCTCTGGAGCATCTCTCTAAAGTCTGCCCATAGCTCTTTTTCTTTTCGTAACGAGTCCATGACAAGGACTTTTCCTGAGTCAGGTTGAATGACTAGCAGAATAAAGTGGAACCTACGCACGCATAACTCACCATCAGTTAAACTTAACATCGAGTAAGCCGAAACAGAATGTGTACAAGAGAGGGTAACAGTACTCACGAGAAGTTATAAGGCAATAGTATTTCCCTTTTGGTTTGTTGTCTCAGTAAAGACCTTAGCAAGAAATCTTCTGTTTGCCCAGGTTTGTCTCTTACCACTTGTTCATGAACTCTATTTGGGTCAACGAACCCAATGTCAAAAGGGCCTCCTTTCATGCATTCCATAACCTTTTTCCTGCATAATAGTATATATATAAATATATGGTGAGCATATATATATACATGCAATTAATAAATTGAATGAGATGAGATAGAAATTAAAGAAATAGTACTTACACACAATAAAGGCTGATGGCAGCTTTGTCGAGTTCCTTATGATTGAATAGAAAATGCAAGTCTTGAATGTTGAAGGTGATCGCGTCGTCTCCGCACAAGAAAATCTGATCTCTTATATGCGCCGTGATCCATTCTTCCTTTCTCGTCTTGCAGAAATCAAGGTACCACTTGTGCAATCTTCGCATCTTTATTGGTAGATTCTTGAGCTCCTCTTTCTTGACGGGATTCTTCCCATACTTCCATGGCTGTATGGGGTTGGCATCGCCTTTGGGCAAGTTGTCTCCCATGATGTTCAAGTATGCAATGTAAGTCATCCCCATCTCATTGGCCTTTCTTTGTAGCTCCCGTGTGTCGAACACTTGGAGCGGGGCGCATGATTGGTTTTCCTGCTCTCCGAGCATGGGAACTGTTTTCTGGGGTGCCACATGACTGCTACTTTCAGTCTCCCTACGGTGCCTTACATCCCCCTTCAAAATATGGCGCTCGTAGTCCGGCACAAGTGGGGTTTCAGGTTTCAAAAGATTATTGTAAAACTTCTCCACCACCGCCGGATCTATTTTCTCCTTTGGCTCGGCCCGTCTAGGTGCAAAAAATTTCTTGACCTCTTCTTCCGAGATCCTATTGGTCTCCTCGTCGCTGCGATTCCACGGTAAAACCGACAATGGCTTGGCGGAAGGCTGCGGGACGTAGTTTCTTGAACTCTTTGGTGTACGGTTTCCTGCGGATTCTTCGTGGCAGTGCTAGTGATGCTCTTCGTGGCAGTGCTCTTCCGCTTACGCTGAGGAGATGGCTGGCGCGCCGGAGATGGCTGGCGCGCAGAAGATGGCTGCCGCACAGGAGATGGCTGCCGCGCAGGAGATGGCTGAAGCGCCAGAGACGACAGGGGAGTATTCTGATGACTTGGAGACGGCTGAGGCGGCTCAGACTGCTGACGCTGCGGATACGGAGGGGGTGCCAGTGGCCTCCAATTTGGAAGCACGATGTGTTCCTTCTTCCAAAGAATGGTTGTTTTCACTGCAAATTTGAGTTGAGTTTCCCCTTCACGGTCAAGCTGTGCTTCCTCATATTCCTTCACAACCTCATCCACTCCGACAATAGCATAGCCATCTGGAATCGGTCGGCAGTGGTAAGTTCCACCAGCTACAGGAGGTAAGGCATAGCCGACATCCACCTTAATGGATAAGCCCATTAATCTCACATGCAGCTCAGCATGTTCGCTCTCCGTGATCTCATCCATGGGGTATCGAGGACCCGCCATTTTAAGCGTGGGCTGCATGTTCTCCATCGTGGAAGCCACGCTGCTTTTCCGCGCAGAGTCTGGGCCGCCGGCAGCTTCCAATGCAGGCTCTTCGTGCCGCTGAGATGGGCCGGTAGCTTGCTGGCTCTTTTGTGCATTCACTTGCGCCTGCAGCGCCACAAGTGCATGTTCTATCTGTGTCATCCGCTCTGTACGCTCCTTTTCTTTTCTAACGCGCCATCTGTAAGATTCGCCCCACTCGGCAAACCCATCCTTCCACGTCATACCCCCTGTGCCTCGTGCATGTCCAGGGTGTTCTTTTTTACCGATGGCGCGTGTGAGCTGGTCATTCTCTCTATCGGGATGGAAGGTCCTGGCGGCTGTTTCCTCGTATGTCGTGATGAGTTCAGTGACGGGTTTGGCAAGGAGGGTTGGGAAGATACACAATCCTGTTTCTGGGTCCAACCTTGCCCCGATTCCGTAGAACCAAGTCTTTGCACGTAGGTCCCACCCATGTGTCTGGGGTGTGATCCCTCTAGCGCACAGGGCCTTCTCAGCTTCCTCCCACTTAGGCCTCTGAGATATGTAGCCACCTGACCCCTTCCTTTGGTGATATTCCTTCTTCTGGGCATTTAGCGTATTGGTTTCTGACCTCTTTGTAGCTAAAGCACCTTCCTTGTATGCCACAAATTTGGGACAGTGAGGTCTTATCTTCGCATAATATGCGTCTTCGAAATCTGGAGATTCGCGAGCTTTGACAAATTTGTTCAATTTTGTCTTCCAGTTGCGGAAAGCGTCAGCCATCTTCTTTAGAGTCCACTCTTTGACCTTTTCCTTTATAATCGGTTTGTTTTCAACCTCCTCTGGCGGAAGGGTGAAATTTACCAACAGCGAATTCCAAAGCATTTCTTTGGATCTTTCATCGACAAAGGTACCGTCGCCCTTCTTTGGCTTATTCCAATTTTCAATTATGATTGGGATTTGGTCCCTAACAAGAACTCCAGCCTGACGTACAAATTTGTCTGCGGCCTTCTTGGGCTCCATTGGCCTGCCATCAACACGGACTGCTTCGATCGTGAACTTTGCACAATCTTTCAACCGATGGCTCGCGCCTCGCTTGCTCTTTTTCGTAGAAGAAGATTGTTGCTGGCTGGTCGATCCAGAGGGCTAAAATAAGAAAGAAGTGTTAATTAATACATTTACATATATACAAATCAATCGGTGCAAGTCAGCAGAGGCTTAATCCATGCATATACCTCAACAGACTATGTAATCACTAAAGTGCGTTCACCGGAGTCGTCATATTCTCCATGACTACTTGAGCTGTCATCATGTCCCTCCAAGTTCAGATATTGTGAGGTGTCCTCGTGGACCATGTTCTCCATTATTTCTTCATCTTCAAGGTTTCTACTAAGTGGATCCATAGTTTCTAAAACAATAATATGATCACACAAATATCAGTAATACATCTATTGAAATGCTCAAGCAAAGATGATGATATGACAGGTTAAAAGTATTGAAATGTAACCCTAATACATGCTTGGTTATTCCAAACCCTAATTCAGAGAAACCCCGGATTCATATGAGAGGATACATTCGGAAAAACCCTGGATTCGGAGAAACCGTAATGCTATATTGACAACGAGAGGTGTACTAGGGCGGCGGCTGGCGGCGCTAGGGAGAGAGCGGGGTCGGGATGCGTGGGGGTGTGCGTTCGAACCAGCACGACGTGGGCTACCTAAAATGGGCGACTCAGCGAGGGCACAGGATGATGATATGACAGGTTAAAAGTATTGAAATGTAAGCCTAATACATGCTTGGTCATTCCAAACCTAATTCGGAGAAACCCCGGATTAATATGAGAGGATACATTCGGAAAAACTCCGGATTCGGAGAAACCGTAATGCTATATTGACAACGAGAGGTGTACTAGGGCGGCGGCTGGCGGTGCTAGGGCGAGAGCGGGGCCGAGATGCGTGGGGGTGTGTGTTCGAACCAGCACGACGTGGGCTACCTAAAATGGACGTCTCAGCGAGGGCATAGGATGATGATATGACAGGTTAAAAGTATTGAAATGTAACCCTAATACATGCTTGGTCATTCCAAACCCTAATTCGGAGAAACCCCATATGAGAGGATACATTCGGAAAAAACCTGGATTCGGAGAAACCCTAATGCTATATTGACAACGAGAGGTGTACTAGGGCGGCGGCTGGCGGCGCTAGGGCGAGAGCGGGGCCGGGATGCGTGGGGGTGTGCGTTCAAACCATCGCGACGTGGGCTCCTAAAATGGGCGACTCGGCGAGGGTAGAGGAGGTCAGGGTCCACGACATTGAAAAAGTAATCGGTACATACATATATACACATACAAAAAATATATACATATATACACATACATATACAAATATATATACATATATATATATCATACAAAAAATATACATACATATACATACATGTACAAATACACATACACACTAAGCAATCACTAACAAATACACATACACATACATACACATACATATACATATAACACTATACTAATTTAACACTAACTAACACTATAACTAACCACTAACCAAAAAACACTAACACTAACAAAAATCGGCGGCGGGCATGCTCACCTGCGGGCGGCGGCGCGGCCTGGGTGGCGTGGCGCTGCTGGGCGGTGCGGCGTGCGGGTGGGCGACGCGCGCGGCCGGGATGGGGCGGCGGAGGGGCGCGCGGCAGCGGGCCGGTACGGCGGGGTGGGGACAGCGGAGGGGCGACGGCGAGACGGGGCGGGGACGGCGCGGCAGCCTGGCGACGGCGAGACTGGGCGGGGACGGCGGCGCTGCGGCATCGCCTCTGCTTCTTCCTCTGCTGCGCGCGCTTGATCTGGCTGGGGGGGAAGGAGGAAGTGGCGCGCGTTATAAATGCCCCCCCTTTAACAGCGTCACCAGCCACAAAACCGGTGTTAAAGGGGGGGAATTCGTTTCACGCCCGCACCCCCTCCCCCCGCCTTTAACACCGGTTCCAGCCACAAACCGGTGTTAAAGGGGGGGTGCGGGCGTGAAACGAAATAAATGCGCCCCCCCTTTAACACCGGTTCGTGGCTGGAACCGGTGTTAAAGGGGGGGCATTTATTTCATGCATTAAAGGGGTGGGGGCATTTTTAATTCAAAAAATAGGATATGAATTTAGAAAATTCATATCTTTTTCATTTCAACTCAGAAAAATATGAATAATATATCATAATTTTCAGAAAAATAATATCTATCCATTCATGTAAAAACATTTTATATTTACTTTAGATGAAAATTTTCAAAATGATTAAAACACTTACATATAAATTTTGATTATTCAATTCAAACAAAAATAAAATAGTCAAACCCTAAAACTTTGAACATAAGAAATATTAAGCATCTAAAAAGGAATCTAACCCTATTTTATTAGAGCAAATCATATTTTATTTTGTATTAACATTTTTGAATTGTTTGGATATTTAAATGCCGCATCTTTTGTATACTTTGGAATCTGACAAAGCCTCGCTCAACTTGCATTGGATTTTTGATAAAATAGCATATTGTAAACCTAAAAATGATTTTTGTAAAAAATCATGAGCATCGTATCATGTACCTGTAGTTCATATCTGACCCACTTCGTGCCGATTTGGCAGGAATTTGTCTTTTTACCAGAGGTGGACGGAAAGGTTTCAGATCCCCCTGCTTGTACATTGTCCATATAAGGTGGTCTAGTATTTTTGTCAAATGTGGTGGTGGTTTTTTGAATTAGCCATTTGGTGGTTGCTTCACAAAACCGTCCGTTTTTTATGCTCAGAAAATGGGAAATGCCTTTTTAGTGCGACAAAAAGGAAAACTTCCTCTTGCAACATTGTTTGCCATCCCATGATGCACATGTATGCACAATATGGCCACATTATCACAAACTATGCCTTGATTCTAGCCATAACATTGGTCATTTGACCCGAAAGCCAAGAAACCTCAAATGAGATAGGTCATTTTGTGAAGGTTTTTTTGAGACATAATCAATATACCAAGTTTGATATTTTTCCTTCTAACTATGTCACATAATATAACACCACGCGAAGGTTTCGCACTGTTTCGATCTTTTTTTAATTTTTTATCCCCGTTTTAAACTATCGTCAAACTTTGTCGAACAACGGGAATGAAGATTCTTAGCTCGGGGCCAAGCCTCGCTCAACTTGCATTGGATTTTTTATAAAATAGCATATTGTGAACCTAAAAATGATTTTTGCAAAAAATCATGAGCATCGTATCATGTACATGTAGTTCATATCTGACCAACTTCCTACTGATTTAGCAGGAATTTCTCTTTTTCACCAGAGGTGGATGAAAAGGTTTCAGATCCCCCTATTGGTACATTGTCCATATAAGGTGGTCTAGTATTTTTGTAAAATGTGGTGGTAGTTTTTTGAATTAGCCATTTGGTGGTTGCTTCACAAAACCGTCCGTTTTTTTTGCTCGGAAAATGGAAAATGCCTTTTTGGTGCGACAAAAAGGAATACCCTCTTGCAACATTGTGTGCCATCCCATGATGCACATGTATGCACAATATGGCCATATTATCACAAACTATGCCTTGATTCTAGCCATAACATTGGTCATTTGACCCGAAAGCCAAGAAACCTCGAATGAGATAGGTCATTTTGTGAATGAGATAGAACTGGAATTAAAGTACAGAATGCAACTAACAGTAAGTTACATAAAGCGCGACTGGAAATTAAGATACATAAAAGAACTGAAAATTAAGATACATGGCCAGATTAAGTCACAATCGGCCGAACTTGTTTCGGAATGTTGGAGTGATTCAGTCATGCTCCTGCCTACACCTGTAATACTCGCCACTGTAGTCGTCGTACTCGCCGCCGCCGTCGTCGCTGTCATCGTCGGGGTCGCCGTAATTGCACCTTGAAGGCTGAGTACGCGTGGGCTGGACTTGAGGGTAGCGCAGACGGGGGTTAGAGTCGGCGGCAGTGTCGTAGGCCATGACGCTCTAGAGAGTCCGACCATGCCACCATAGCCGACGGCCGGCCTGAATGAAGTTCGGAGGAGGTGGGCCTTCCTCCTCGTGCCTGGCGAGCGCCCTCTCATGCCGATCCCCGAAGAAGGCTTCCCAAGTAGGGAAATAGTCGGGAAGCCATCTGGGATTCCTCCGCTGCTCCGGCGTGAGCTCGAAGTAGTAGTAGTTCGTGATGGCCAACCGGGGCGCCACACCTAGAGGGACATGAGGAACCGGCACGCCTCCGGCGCTCAACATCCAGCTGACGGGGACACAGTAGCCTGACGGGCAGGGGTAGTTCGAGGCGCAAAGCGCCTCCGCCTCCCTGGGAGTTAGTGCTACGGTGGAAGCCATGGGAAAGAGTGATGAGGTTGCAGATATGAGTCTAGAGATGTGCAATGACAATGGAGGCCAACCCTACATATATATATAGTGAGAAATGGGTGGAGGGAAGAACTGGCGGGAAGAAAAATGGCGGGAAGAAAAATGGCAGGAAGAAAAATGGCTCATTTAATACATATACTGTTAACAGAAGAAATATGACATTGATTTCCATTTTGAGATACATATGTGTGCAAAAAATGGCTCAATTAATACATATAGTCAATCTTATGATCGCGTCGGCCGTAACCATGGAGTATCAACACCGTTTAACAGGATGGTTGGGTCAGTCTTCACTCTGAAGGGCAGAATTTCATCAAACTTATTATAATCTTCTGACATGTCTGTCTTGTCCTCCACTCCCACGATCTTTCTTTTCCCTGAAAGAACTATGTGACGCTTTGGCTCATCGTGTGATGTATCTATTTGCTTATTTTTTTCTTTTTTTCGGTTTGGTAGACATGTCCTTCACATAGAAAACCTGAGCCACATCATTGGCTAAGACGAATGGTTCGTCTAAGTTCTTGTCTACCTTCATAAGATTGTTGAGATCCACTATTGTCATTCCGTACTTCTTGTCTATCTCAACCCCTCCTCCTATTAGCTTGACCCATTTGCATCGAAACAAGGGGACCTTAAAATTAGGTTCATAGTCAAGTTCCCATATCTCCTCTATGAACCCATAATACGTGGTCTTTTGCCTATTGTCTTCTGCTGCATTGAAGCGGACACCACTATTTTGGTTGGTGCTCTTTTTATCTTGGCCTATCGTGTAAAATGTATTCCCATTTATCTCGTACCCTTGGAAAGTACATACAGTCGAAGATGGTGTCCTGGCCAACAAGTACAGCTGATCCCCAACAGTGGTTTTATTCGTGAGAAGTCTTTGCAGCCAGCCGCCAAAACTCGCCATGTGTTCACTTATAATCCAATCATCAGACTGCCCCGGGTGTTTGAGGCGTATTAAATTCTTGTGTTCATTGATATACGGGGCAACCAAGATAGATCTTTGTAAAACCGTGTAGTGTGCTTGATTGAGAGATTGCCCGTCCCTACATATCATTGCTTTACATCCTAGGGTGCCTTTTCCACGTAGTCTCCCCTCATGTCGTGATTCTGGAACACCAATCGCCTTAAGGTCAGGAATAAAATTAACACAGAACTCAATGACCTCCTCTGTTAGATAGCCCTTGGAGATGCTTCCTTCTGGCCTAGCACGGTTATGAACATATTTCTTTAAGACTCCCATGTACCTCTCAAAGGGGAACATATTGTGTAGAAATACAGGACCGAGAATGGCAATATCTTCTACTAGGTGAACCAGGAGATGCGTCATAATATTGAAGAAGGATGGTGGGAACACCAAATCAAAGCTGACAAGACATTGGGCCACATCTGTCTGTAACCCTGGTGGGCTTTCTGGATCGATTACCTTCTGAGATATTGCATTGAGGAATGCACATAGCTTTACAATGGGTACTCAAACATTTTCAGGTAGAAGCCCCCTCAATGCAATCGGAAGAAATTGTGTCATAATCACGTGGCACTCATGAGACTTCAGGTTTTGGAATTTTTTATCTGCCATATTTATTATTCCCTTTATATTCGACGAGAAGCCAGACGGGACCTTGATACTTCTCAGGCATTCAAAAAAGATTCCCTTCTCTGCTTTGGTAAGAGCATAGCTGGCAGGAGTTAAGTGGCATCGTTTACCCTTCTCGTTCTCAGGATGCATAGGCTCTTCAGGGTCTTTCAGACGTTGCTGGTCCTGCCGTGCTTCCGGTGTATCTTTTGTCTTCCCATACACTCCTAGGAAGCCTAGCAGGTTCACGTAAACATTCTTCATCACGTGCATCACGTCGATTGAAGAGCGGACCTCTAAGACTTTCCAATAGGGTAGGTCCCAAAATATAGATTGCTTCTTCCACATGGGCGCGTGTCCGGCATCGTCATTTGGAACAGATAGACTGCCAGGACCTTTTCCAAAGATTACTTCTAGGTCCTTGACCATACCAAATACCTCCTCACCGATACAGAGGACAGGCTTCCTCCGGGGTTCTGCCAGACGTTTGAAATGTGTAACATCCTAGGAGTAGCACCTCGAAATAGACAGGACACATGTTTGTGCATTGCATTCATGCATAAGAAAATCCGGGGAATTTTCTCGCAAAACTAAAGAAGCTATAGAGGGATCGAGATCTCTCTTGTTCTGATGGAAACATCAGGACAGGTGCGATGGATTTCGACATGACCTCTATTGCGCTTTTGTCTTTCGGGGGAAGATAATTCAAAATTTGAATTTTAAATTGAAAGATCTGAATATTAAAAGAATTTGATATGGAATAATAATTGGAAAGTAAATTGTAATAATAAATAAAAGGTGAACACTTATTTATATTTAAGATACAGTATTTACAATTATCTAAGTATACAAAATAATTGAAATTCAAACACAAAAGAAGAAAAGAAGGATTTACAATAGGAACTGAGTTCATAATTATAAACAAGATATGAATACTACAATAATTTAGATTACAAATAGAAAGAAAAATTAAGCTTTATTAAGATTATATAGTATTACATTGTCTTTACAAATGAAATATAAAACAAATAACTTTATTAAATAAGATACAACCATACAATGTCTTTACATTATTTAAACAGAAAAGAAATTACAATAATAGTTAAAAGAAAGAAAACCTAAATTATTTTCCTATCTACTTTTGTATCCTGTTTTCTTCATCTCTTCTTATCCTCCTTAATCTTGATCCCTGCAAGAAATCAACAACCAAAAGAAATAGAAAACACAGGGGGTTATGTGGGTTATGGTACTCTCAGGTTTTAGCAATGTAATGCATTGCTTTGCCTCATCATTGAGTAGTATTAAATAAAAAGGGGCCAATGTAAAATCTGTTCTTATCTAGAATTTTTGCCTCAGGCTTATGCATCATAGGCAGGGGCAAGTTTCACCAAATAGAGCATCTATTCTTATCAGATGTGTAGGCTCAGTACAATATCATTGGCCAAGAGGCAAGTTACACCAGATAAGGACATAGTAAAGGAGTAGGAGTAACAGCCAAATTACTTGATCTGATCCACTCACTGGAGGTAAGCAGACAAGCTCCTCACACAACCATGCATAATGTTGTGCTGTCGACACAACAGTAGAAGCAGCAATAATAGTGGTAGTATAAGAGGATAGCCACAACAGCTAGCCAAAACAGTAATCCGTTCTTAGCTTGCAGACCACAAGACCAACACATCCTGATCCATTCTATCACTACACCAAAAAACTCAAGAACTCATTCCTCTTTAGAACTCATCACAGCCAATCCATATCTCACCAACCAAGACACTAGCCCAGATCACCACCACATCACTACACCATGGTTGCTGCAAGGAGCCATCCAATGGCAAGGACAAGGTGGAGAAGGCCAGGCTATGGCTGCTAAAGTGGATAAAGTAGTAAAAGGAGAGGTGAGTAGGATATCTAGATGCAACAGCATCTGAACCAGATCCCTATCAAGTGCAGCCTCCACACAACTACAGGTCAGGGACATCCTTAAAGGAATTTTGGCAAGCAATAAAATTCAGTAGTAGATCATGTGTTCAGACTATTACTGTGCACACTCCAGGGTAGAATCACCACAGTAGGGTTCTACATCAGATATGAGCCACTTACTCAAACCACACCATCCCAAAATCCATAAACATAAGAATATAACAGATGGTTGGGAACAAGCCACTTAACTTTAGGAAGGATTCTCACAAGAAGACTATCTAATTTAGAATAATATTAAGGCTCTTAAGTTTATGATTGCCACAACAACTAATAAATTCCAGGAAGCAAATATTGAAGATACAACCAGATCAAGTATAATATTCACACACTTATATTTACAGAAAAAGATTCAAACATAATATGTGTGGCCATCTATTTACTGCAGCAAGCCAACCATATCCATTTTACCACCAAAGGAAAGCAACAAATAATATTACTCACTAAAGTATGGTGCACTGGAAATTACTACAATGCCACTAATAGCTAAATCATACAGCCTCACAAATTGACTAACCAGAGTAAAACTGCAGTAAGAATACTATTCCAGAATCATCCATTGCAAGTTATTGATGCATAACATCCATACCAAAACCCTATCAACCACTTAATTACATCCAGGCCTAAATTGGAACATCAAATAACCAGCACTACATCATCTACAGGACCAATAAAACCAACTAGATCGAGTAATTACTATCAACCTAAGTCATCTCCAGGCTTAATTAGAATACTAAAATTAACCACATAACATCCAAATAAGATAAATCGTCGACTCGAGGGTCGGTCACACAAGAATTACCTGGATCAAGGTAGGAGAAAATGCAGGAATAACATCATAACCGAAATAGCTAGGAATTCCCTACCGGGTTGCATTCACTGTCGTCCCTCCGGCATCAGAGAATAGAGTAGGTCGCAATCGTTGCTGCAATACCTCATCATCATACAGAGCAGCCCCAGTCGACGGTGCGAGATGCGGCCGACCATGGCCGAGACGGCCAGGAAAGCAACTGACGGTAAAAACCCAATGGAGCCATAAAGGAGCCGAGGACCAGCAGCATCCGGGCGTGAGGATTAGAGTAGCCGCGCCGGTGACCTTGCCGAAACTGCACGGCTAGGGTTTCGTGGGGGGCCCAAACGGAGAAGCAGAGCAACGTTGAGACCAGGGGGATCGAAGAAGGAGCGAGATCCAGGGCCTCATCGAGATTTAACAGAGCCGGAGTTGGACGTCGTTCGGCAGCACAGCGACGGCGGCGCATCGAGCATGGCAGAGAGGGGTTAGCGTGAGTGAGATGGGGAAGAAATAGGGTGGGTCGGGGTGTGGTTGCCCTGGCTCAACCAGTTAGGCCGGAGCTTGGCCGGCGAGCGGCTGTGAAGGAGGCGGCCAGCAGCGACCGAAGTGGCTGGCGGCGGCGACCTCGCACGGGGGCGAGGAAGGAGTGGATGAGGTCTATGGGTGTGTGTGCGTGTGTGTGGAGTGTGGGGTGAACCGGGGTGGGGTTTGACCCTGAGCCAGATGGGCCAGATTGGGTCCAAATGGGCCCCTTTGGTAAACCTGTCCCAATTCCAAAGAAAAATAAATAAGAAATAAAGTATTTATCAAATCACTAAATGACCAAACTACCCCTGAACATAAATTATCCCTAGAAAAATATAGAAAAATCCTAAAAACATATATGATATATCAAGATGATCACAAAAATATATCTACCTAATAAAAATATAATTTTAAGTGTTTAAAATAAATTTAAAGAAAAATAATTATTAACACCATTAAATTTTAAATGAAATTTTATAAAATAAAACAAAAACCCTAAAAATAAATAAAAAATCATTTTTGTGTATCAAAATAACTCTATTATTTTATAAAAACAGTCACTTAGAGTTTTACAAATAAAACATTAAGTAAATATTTAAAGACACTTAATTCTTTGATGAATTTCATAAAAATAAAGATAATACATAAAAATAAATAAAATTCATTTTTAAGGTCTTGAATAAATATATTACACTAGAAAATATTAAATATATTATTAGGAAAGTCCTTAATATTTTAAATAATAAATCCTTACCTAATACCTATTTTGGGAATTCTTTAAAAACAATTCTTAAGTAAGAAATAATCACAATTCTTATAAAACCTTGAGCAATTAATGTCTTAGTACTAATTCCAAACCATAACTTAAATTCATAATCAAACTTAAGTATAACTTTTAACTTTAAAATATTCTTTTAAAATCTTATTAAAACTCCTTTTAAATAAATATTTGGTATCACCCATTTATATAATATGGTGAATAATCATTATATTTTAACCACAATTAACATAACTTTAAATTCTAACAAATTACTAAGACCATCTAATTATGATTCCATTAAATAAATACATATTCCTTTCATAATAGCAAAACAAATTTAATCTAATCATTCACTTAAATAGAAAGTGAATAATTCCACACCTTAGTTATACCTATCATAAATATAAAACTTTGGAAGAATTAAAATATATTACATTTTAAGTTTACTTAACCTTTTAAAGTTAACTTTAGTCTCAAAATCTTATAAACATTATGTATAATAAACTACTTATGTTTTTATAGTTAACTTTGGTCTATTTCAATTAAGACATAAAGCATCCCAAGTCCAAACTAATAAATCAAACACCAAAAGACATTGATCATGTTCTATTAACAATGATGATTGTTTAAACCTTAGAAAGGAAATCTTTTCTTCAAATGTTATTCTTTTTGCGATTTCAAATAACAATCTTATAATAAGTCCTTCAACTTTTAACCACTTAATCCCAAGGACTTTTATCATAATCACCAAATGACAACTCACCCTAATCACATCATCTTATACTTTACTTACATATTTTGGATTATTAAAACTTAGGTTCCTTATGAAGGTCATTACTTGTAAAGTAAAATTTGAAGATAAACCCAACTCTGAAAAGAATCACTTGAATTCACTTCACTCAAAGTATTGAGGATTCAACTTGGGAGTTTTACAAAAATGCATAGCATTACTTATGCATAACTACATATTGCTTCTTTAAACATTAGTCCTTACCGGACCAATGATGCAGATTTCAGATATTTGATCTTATGTCGTCTCGAAGACTGTGAGTGCATAATCTTGCAATCACAAAAGGCAAGTTCACACTTGCTCATGTACTTTGATTATTTTCTGTAAAGTATTCTGCAAATCCAGTGTTGTCATCACCTACATTTGAAAAAGGTCAGAAAACACTATTTTCATAATAATGTGATTATAGGTTATTTACCATGAGGTAATAACCTACTATAAGAGTTCCGGTGGTAAAGGAACATATTACCTAGGACTTAACAACCAATGTCACCAGTGATTCTTGCGCCGTATATTATGCGTTGACCATGAGATTTGGAATGGGACGGAGAAGTCAGCTGTATCTTTTCCCTCTCGCATGGAGCTGGATGTGCGGGTCGTGGCTGTTATCATTCGTAGAGGATATGAAGCATATGGGTGGGAGCCCTCAACGTCCCACGATAGTTCCGGCATCTGAACGGTCTGTACAAACCACTGCCGTAATTCAAAAGGTGGGCATGGTGCACACCAAGGAGACATGCGGGGTCGCGAAGAAGGCAGTGATTGGCTTGGATCTTAGGTTGGGACTCAAACCAAGGAAGTTTGAACGGGGACATACTCCCGGCCATGCAACAAAACCTAAGGTCTCTCATGGGAAAAGTGACGCACCTCTGTAGAGTGTAAGAACCGTAACTTGTTACTCCCTATTCCGGGAAGGCTGCGAACACGGCGGGAAAGGAACCCCATGAAGGTTCTAGTAAACCCGTGAAGGTGACGGACATAGCTTTTCAGAATAAAAGCAACTTTTGAAGAAATGTTTATGAAAACTTGCATTGCCTACGACCTATGGTCTGTGGCTGTAGTTATAGTGCATCAAACACTCCTTTTCTAGTGGACTTGCTGAGTACGCTCGTACTCAAAGTATCTTCTTAACCATTGCTAGGTTCTAAAGCCAGTACAGACGACGTCCACATCAAGATATGCTCCAAGAATCATCATCAACGGCTAAAGCTCTTCAAGGAAGTCAAGAAATTCAACATATACATCAACTCAAGTGAAGACGAAGTTGCTGATTAGATAAGAATATAATTTCTAACCATAGAACCTACTTCTCTAGAGTATTGCAATAGCAGCAATGCAAGCCAGTAGTTCAACTAATAGTTTTATAAGTATGGTAGTTATGAGTTATTTATTCTTGATTCTTCTTCGTAAGAAGTTTCTTTCTCTCTCTTTAACCTAGAGTGTTCTCTGGATCTTGTGTAAAGAGTTGAGTTGTAACCTATAGTCATGTCTTGGACCTGCTATGTTTCTGTTGTACTACTCTGAGGGATGTAATACTAGTGAACGGTGTTTCATTGGTGTTATGTCAACGACTATAGTGTACTACATCATGCGGTGGTATGCTGGGTCACCGCAGTTGGTATCAGAGCATATGCTTTGACCTTAGGATTGAAACTTTTTAGGAAGATCTGTAGGTTGGATAGTGACTATAGGAGCCATCTTATCTAAACCAAATATTCCTATGACTTATGATGAGTATCCACTTGAGGATAACCTTGTCAGACCTAAGTCTGATGCTTAAGTCATTCTTTCTTAGGAGTAAATATTTTATCTTTTCTCAGTCTGGTGCTATTTAGTGTCTTCCGAAGGAGACATACACCACCAAGATACTATAGGAAAGTGTAAGACATCATATGGAAGTAGTCTTAATGGTGTAGCTTAATCCTAGAATTTAAGTAAGAACAGTAAAATCTTAGGGACAGTTGATAACCAAAGACAACATGATGGATAACATTAGGATAAATGTTGATGTAATGAGTAGTAATCATGTGGGATTCACTTGAGAATTCTACGTGATGAAGTGAAATTATGTTAAGATTCAATAACAGTGTAGTGAGAAGTAAAGTCATCATAATGCGAGTATCTCTTAAATCATGATGTATAGGTAAAACATAACGAGATCATGGTGAGATTATCTCTAAAACCATGATGAGAGTGTAAAGATGACAAGAAATTAGTAAATTATCCTGAAGTATAAGTATGAAAATACCGTGGTAGAGCTATGATAGAAATCATAGGTGCTAAAAATTTCTAATAATCCATGGGTTAAGTTAACGAATAGAATCTGATTAGTCCTTTGGAGTGATCATGTGAGGTTAGTTACTAAATAATGATAGGTTGGTTATATTAATCATTTCAAAAGTGAGATCACTTTGTTTAAGATTATCCTTTTGCAATTAAGCAATTAGGGTAAATATTGAGACAAAATATAGTTTGACCCTAAGTGCTAAGTATCACAATGTAAACCTATACGAGGAGGTGTCATAGACTACACAACTAAGCCGGAATTCTAGAGATATTATACTCAACTACTATATTCTGGGCTTAGAATATTGTGTGTTATATGTACCACATTTGGATTTATTTGTTTTTCTTGGATCTTCTTGATTGACTAGATCTGTACATGAAGTTTGACTTGGTGTGCAAATGCATGTTGCATCATCTAGTCACTACTTGATGTTATATACCTAGATAGAGGAAGGGAATTCGTGTAAGGGAGTGACGAAGTTCAAAGAACAAAATGAAGACTTACATGAAGAATGAAGCCAAGTGTAAGGATTATCAACTCAATTTAGAGGATGGATCAAGCTTAGATCATTATTAGTCAGCAACAAGAAGTGATGAACTTAAAGTCCAATCAAAATAGGTAATTTTGCTAAGAAGTTAATAAAATAATTGTACCAAGTTCATGGAGGCATCATGAATAAGTGCAAAGAAGCTTTGAAACCAAAATGGTATTCAAGCTCTAACAATTCAGAGAGAATGCCAGAGGTATATCGGAAACCATAGGGTAATACATATACCCTAGGATGGTTCGCAGCTGGTAAATATCCACAACTAGTATTTGATCCACAGTTGGTATCTTGTCTGCTACCGGCGTTGGTTGACATAGTTAACCAGATCATCTTAATGGTTGCATAAAAAGCATAAAATTTGGTCTAAACTAAGTAAGGCCTAAAGGATTATAAAATAGTAAGTTACAAATTTCTAAAACATTTCGCAAAGTCAGACTTATCCAAGCGAAAATGTCCAAAAGTTAGTAAGACAAATAATGCTGAAAGATTCACTTCGGAGATCCACAAATGTCTGGATAGAGACCAATGTTCTATTTATAAAATTAAGAAATACTATATAAATTTTTTGAAGACCATTAGTAGACCCTAAGGGGGAGAGTAAACATTATAAATTAAAGTAAAAAAAGTATCATAGGTAATAATGAAAGAATATCTAAAGCCTAATAAGGTAAAAGCTCGAAGTAATAAAATAGAATAGTCCTAACAAAATAATCCTAAGAGGAAACAACTCTTAAGTGATCTTTAAGAGTGAATAATCACATCAAATTAGACATGTATAGAGAAACAAGGAAATTCCTATGGGTAATACAACTCCCTTACTTGAATATCAAATCCAACTTTTCGAAGGACTACCAATATAAACCATATCATCACAAATCAAAAGTTAGTCTTTTGATTTTAGTTATTGTTTAATGGAGTTAAAATCCTATGTTAGTGAGACTTCCTCCTTGTATAGTATAAGCAAGGAGGTTTGATGATCAAGAAAATGAGTTGGATTAGGATACCGAATCAAGGAAATGAACTAAATATGAGACCCCAGTTAAAAGGAGTTTATAACAAGGACATATCCCTAAGGAAGTAAAGTAAAAGGAACTTTGGGTTATTGAAGACCACAAGTTGGAGATTGCCAAGAATGATAAGAATTCAAAGAAGAAGATTCGGATATGGAATACTACAATTATGTCCATTTGAGGTTACCATGAAGTTGAGAAATGTCATAATCAATACAATGCCAATTCCTTATTCTGAAATTGTGAGTGTACGAACTTCGAGGACGAAGTTAATTTTAAGGGGGAGAGTCTGTAACATCCCAGGATTAGCACCTCGAAATAGACAGGACCTTGAAATGCTTGCCTTTCTTACTGGATGGAGGTTCGGAAGAAATCGATGATACCCTAGGTACACAACCTTCTTACATTTATCCAAATATACACTTTCAGTCTCATCTAAATAGTGTGTGCATGCATTGTATCCCTTGTTTTTATGCCCTGAAATGTTACTAAGAGCAGGCCAATCATTGATGGTTACGAAAAGCAATGCTCGTAGGTCAAATGGCTCCCCTTTGTGCTCATCCCACATACATACACCTGGTTTGGCCCACAGCTGTAAAAGTTCTTCAACTAATGGCCTTAGGTACACATCAATGTCGTTGCCGGGTTGCCTCGGGCCTTGGATGAGCACTGGCATCATAATAAACTTCCTCTTCATACACAAAGGAGGAAGGTTATAAATACATAGAGTCACAGGCCAGGTGCTGTGACTGCAGCTCTGTTCACCAAAAGGATTCATGCCATCTGTACTTAGACCAAACCTTAAGTTCCTTGCGTCACGTGCGAAGTACAGGTACTCTCGCTCAACTTTTCTCCACTGTGACCCATCAGCGGGGTGTCTCAACATCGCGTCTTTCTTACGGTCTTCCATGTGCCATCGCAACAACTTGGCATGCTCTTTATTTCTGAAGAGACGTTTTAACCGTGGTATTATAGGAGCATACCACATAACCTTGGCAGGAACATTCTTCCTAGGGGCCTCACCCTCAACATCGTCAGGATCGTCTCGTCTGATCTTATACCGCAGTGGAGTGCATACCGGGCATGCATCCAAATTCTCGTACTTCTCACCGCGGTAGAGGATGCAGTCATTAATGCAGGCATGTATCTTCTGCACGTCTAATCCTAGAGGGAAGACAACCTTCTTTGCTTGGTATGTACTGTCGGACAACTCATTATTTCTTGGAAGAAGATTCTTCATTTTTACCAACAACTTTGAAAATGCGCTGTCAGTCACACCGTTCTCTGCCTTCCATTGCAGCAAATCCAGTGTGGTACCTAGCTTTTTGTGGCCATCTTCGCAAGTTGGGTACAATAATGTTTTGTGATCCTTTAACATCTGCTCTAGCTTCTCCTTCTCCTTTTCAGTTTCACATTCTTCCTTTGCATCAGTAATGGCCCGACCAAGATCGTCATCAGCGGGCCCATCTGCTGCCTCTTGATCTTCATTATCTACCCCCGTTGCAATATCATCATATTCAGGATACATATTATGATAGTTGTCATCATCCTCTTCTTCTTCGTTGTCTTCCATCACAACCCCTTTTTCTCTGTGCTTGGTCCAACAATTATAGCTGGGCATGAAACCGGATCGAACCAGGTGGGCGTGAATGGTTCTGGTATTTGAGTAGTATTTCTTGTTCTGACAGTGAACACACGGATAGCACATAAAACCATTGTGACCATGGTTTGCATTAGCCGCAACGATGAAATTTTGGAGGCCCGTAATGTACTCGGAAGTGCGTCGGTCACCGTACATCCATTGCCGGTTCATCTGCATTAATATATAGTATATATCAAAAATTAATAGGGAGATGACCATTTATATATATAGTACATCAATGACACATGAAAGGATAGTTGCCGACCTCGACCGAGAAGGAAAGAGCAACAAGAAAACTTATTTTGAGCTCTCGGGCATTTCACCGAACACCTCTTGTGCATAGGAAAAAAACACAAACTAGCACACCTCTCACCCTCTTGCTAGGCTCCAAAATGAGAGAGTGAAAAAATGAAAGAGAGGGATGTGGGCTGCGGTGTGTTATATAGCTCCCCCTTTAACACCGGTTCGTGGCTTGAACCGGTGTTAAAGGGGGGGGGCTGCGCGGGCCACTGGTGCAGGGGCCTTTAACACAGGTTCGTGCCACGAACCGGTGTTAAAGGGGGCTCCTTTTTGCTGCACGGGCCACGCTGGTACCCCCCCCCCTTAGCCCATTTTTAGGCTCAACCAAAGGCCTCGTTTCCACTAGTGAGTTGGGGAATTGAGATGCTAAACCCCCAAGTGAAGAGAAAGAATGATGATGACAGTCGAAATGAGCCAGAAAATAGAATATTCCGAATACATAGGCAATTATGGAGCGATGGAGTGAAGTTAGGGTGTGGTGTTCATTGGTGCCAATGTGCCAAGGTAGATCGTGGCGGTGACGACAAAGAGAAAGCGGGGTATGAAGCGATATATGTTTCAAACGTGGTAAGACAGAGGCATGGTCAAAAATTGGATTCAAATAACGGAGCGCAAAAAATTGTCCGCCGTTATATAGAGAGTAAAGCAATCAGTGATTTCTGGTTTAGGCAATTGTCATATTTTCAGGCAGCTCTACTAGCTACCCAAATGTTCGTCATAGTGCCTAACCTGTGGTCGCTTGCCAGGAGATCATCGTGCGTACATGCTTGTGTTAGAGACACCTGGCACATCGTGCGTGCGTATAGCGTAGGACGTCAGGTGCATGGAGAGTCATCATGTTTTTTTTCTTTTTTTTTTTTGCTTCTGGAGAAAAGTTTCTTATCGTGAGATTCTGTGTCTCCCACGTAGCATAAAGCGCGCCTGGGGATGTACTACTAGTAGCATGCGCTTTTAGGTCGAGCTCAAATTAGTATCGGAAATGGCTACGTTTTTAAGCATGAACTAATTTTCCCAGATTAAGCAGGACAGATAACCACCTGACCGGTCGCTGCGCGAACGTACGATCAGGTGTAGTACCTACGTACACGTATGCGTGCTGCTGCCAGAAAATGGGACGTCTAGCAACCTTCTGGCCTTCTTATTTTCCTTCTCCAACTATTTCAGGGCCCAATTAAGGGTAAGGAGGCAAGGAGCCAAAGCTAATAGCACAGGGATAAAGTATGCCTAAAACTTGTGGAGAAAATCCTACACACGCACGATGAAACATTTATTTATATGCAACAATGTGAGTGGAGAGTTTTGTCTCCCCGACACCCGTGCTCCTGCTATTTCAAAAAGTTGAAAATCATATTTGTAAGCTCCAATTTTTTTTGAAACAAATAATAGGATGTAGCTAATGATATTTTTTTCACAAATGTGTAAAATATCAATTTTAAATAATTTGTATTTTGAGCTACACAAAAATTACAAAGGTGTGGATCTATACATGCATTTTTCAAACCCCCAAACTTTATAAGTTTTTTCTTAATTTTCTGTAGACCACAATACTAGATGTTGTGATTTTGCTTGCTTGTGGGATATACAATATTTACTGTGTTCAGAATTATTTTCATTTAAAAAAAAACTTATAAATATGATATCTTTTTAAATGAAGGAAGCACTGGTGGTGCTCGGGAGCGAAAGACACTTCCCTCAACAAGGTCCTCCTGTATGTGTAAATTGCTTATGTTAGTTGGCAAGCTAACTAATACAACAAGTGATGTTTTGTCAAGAAGTCTCTAGATCCACGATTCAGGTCATGTCGCTATCGGCTGGTCCCTTGCCAATGTACATACATCAAGCTTAGCTAACTGATTGCCTAATGCCTAGCTAGATATATAGGCCCAACAGCACGATCCCTAATCGATGCTTTTCTGATAATACCATAGAACCAAACACGATTTGCCTAAGGTCTAACCTAATCAGTGTTATATGCGTGTAGCTATAGGTTCTAGCTAGGAGCGTTCATGCATGCACGGGTGAGGTATGCGTCCAAATCAAGATCGCCCAACGTATAGAATTGGGTAGGGCTTTGCACGCGGAGCACGAGTCGCATTGTATATATAGCTAGGCATGCGTTTTTTATCCCACATAAATAAACAAGGCAAGCAGCAACCTTACATGCTAAAGTTGTAACTAAACCAAGCAATTCGGTGCTGCGTTTTGGTACCGGCCGGCGCCGAACAATGCGTGCATGCTTATGGTGCATGCATGGAGCACCGGCGCCGAACTGGAACAAACCGGCCGGCCGCACGTAACACTCGTGCACCATATTCAGGTGCACCTATATCAATTAAAATTGTCAAAACTGGTATCTTTGTGTAGTACTAGAAGTTCAATTTAAAAAATAATTCATATTTCTAAATGACCATATATTACAAGGTTTGCACAGGTGGTCTAACATATACTACATCCGTTCCATAATGTAAGCCTTTTTAGATAGCTAAAACAGTTTGCTAAAAATGCTTATATTATGGAACGGAGATAGTAGATCACTACAGGAAACACTCTCGTTGCCGATAGCACAACAAAGGAACACTCTGTAGACTTCCTGCTCGGCATACATGGCTAAGGATGTCAATGGGGCGGGTTTGGATGGGTAGACCAAAACCATATCCAAATCCAGATCCATCTGCCTCATTCTAGCCCGCCCACTAAGGTATCCAATGGGCCTATATATCGCCCCAAATCCAAACCCAGCGGGTACTCAGGTATCTACGAATATATATGGTTTTACAATAGCATAGTATAACATCATTTTAGTAGCGGCTCTACGGGAACGGAATGACCGTACATGACTAGGGGTGTGGTCGTGTGGGGTGCCTCGTGCAAATCATGTTAGGGTTAGCAAGTTAGAGTTAGGTGGGACTATCGGGCTTGGGAAGGGGAGGTTAGGCCTTTAAATGAGTCTGGCATATCTAATGAGCAAAACGAACTATGTCCCTAAGATGTGGGCCCCACATGTCATGTATATCCATTGGATATCCACAAGGCAAAACCTTTGCCCACGCCCACCCCATGAGTTAGCGGGTATCCACCCTACGAAATTCATGGGCCTAACTAGCCCTCCAAACCCTTGCCCATCGGGCCAGATATCCGTGGATAGCTGAATTCATGGATAAAATTGCCATCCTTATACGCGGCTGAAACGCTCCGCATATATATGCCGAACGACTATGTTGTTGCCTTTATCCGTAGTTGCTGAGATCAAAGCATAGTTGTGCTGCTTTTACTGTACCCCTAAATGAATGTAGACCGTTTAATTATCACAATCTAACAGTTAATCTTCTCCTATACTCCATCTTATGTGTTCGGGAGTACCGCCTGAGAAAACAAGGGAGTACCTTGATGTTAGGGATAAAATCATAATCAGGACATCAAATTACTTTATATTTGTTTAAATCCCTAATTCTATGCGTGATCAAACAAAATCGTAATCAGACCTTCTATATTTATAATTCTACACTAGTTGTACCCATAAACAAAGAGAAGGCCACATCCGATTGTGTGTTAAGTCGTTCCCTCAAACATTATGCCTTCATGGTATCAGAGCGTCAATAAGAGGTTCATATGCGTCAGCCTCCTGATTTTGTTGATCCAAAGCCGTCCTCGGCATCTGTGTGACCTCATCAAGGATCTATATGGTCTTAAACAGGCTTTCCATGCTTGGCATGCATGTCTTGGCCCTACTCTACATGGACATGGGTTTGTTCAGTGTTGACTCATCACTGTTTCCGCTTCGGCGTCCTGTGGTGACTATGTACCTACTGGTTTATGTCGATGACATTATACTTGTCGTCTCTTCACTTACTGCTGATGATCGTCTTGTTTTTGCCTTGGGTGATGATTCTGATGTCAAAGATATGTAAAAAAGCATTTCTTTCTTGTTCTAGAGGTTACCCATAGATTCTAGTTTCACTCTCACTCATCAGAAATATTCCTTGGATCTCTTACACCGCATAGGGATGCTCAAGTGCAAGAACCCCGCTGCTGTTATGTCTGCTATTGATCGTTTTTCTACCTTTGAGGGTGGTCCTCTGACATTTGATGATGCTATTGAGTACCACATCATTGTTGGTGGTCTTTAGTACTTGACCATCACACGACCTGATGCTAACAAATAGTTTCCACCTAACAAATAGTTTTTCACACACTTACAATTTTTCAAAATAAAGTAGAGCAAACTATGGAATCACCCATGGTTCAAATTTGACACACTTTGTACAAAAGCAATCAAAAAATGTATAAATGAATACATACAACTAAAGCATAGTGATTCAAAAAACTTGGGAATTATCCATCAAATGTGGTTTAGTTTTGTGAAAATTAGTGTGGTGACATTCTATACCATATTCTTTCCGCTTCATTCACAAAAAGAAATTCAATTTTAGTACTTAGAAAATAGGAAATGTTTTTATGCAAAAAATAGTAACTCCTTTTGGAAACATTGTTTATCATGGCAAGATACACCTTTGTATTAAATATGGAGCATTTTATTATTTAAAACAAAAAATAAATGTTAAAAATTAGAAAAATCGAAATATGTATGCCAACTGTCACACTCTGTAAACAATGACACTCTCCTTTGCCATCAATTTTCCGTCAACGGCATTCGCGGGTGAAAGATGGCACTAGGATAAACCCGTCTCTTAAAATGGTGATTATTGCACTCGGCATACACAAAGAGCTCGTCAACATTATCACCTCCTTCCCCGCAAAAAAACATTATCACCTCCTATAGTGAATTACCACATTATCAAATAATTTCACGGCATATACATAGGTTCAGTGTTAGAAAAAAGAGAAAATAAATTAAGGTGTACCAAGGAGAAGACACCAAAAATGGATTATAAACTCATGCAAAAACCCCGGGCACACGGTTTCGATATTCACTATAATGCCCTAAGAAAAGTTCATTAAATAGAAGACTTACCTTGAGAAAATTCGGCATGTAGGGCTTGCAGTCCATCTAAATTAGCAAGGCAAAATCACAGACCAGAGCTTATCCTGCAAAGTCTGGCCGGTTATTATAAAAATTCGGATTATATATCTGTGCTTTGTTCTTAATTAGTATGTTTGCGCCTAGCATTTGGAAAGCTAATTAAGCTAGCTTCCAGTAAGCTCCAAAGCATTGGCTGTCCAATGAGAGAAGCTTTTCTGCCATTACAAAAATTCCATGGAGACAGGCTGAAGCTGTCCTTTCATCTCCAGCAAGTCATGAGCACTGAGACGCCAGGACCGGGAGACCTAATTAGTTAACCAAATCATGCTGAGTGTGTAGGAGAGATCTAATTAATTAATTAACCAATCCATGGAACATGGCTTAATTTATTTTGCAGGATTGTCCTATGCACGGCCCCAATGTGCATGACCTCGTGAATAGTTAGTGGTTGATTATCAGGTAGATGAGGACAAGGGCGCCTGATCAGCAAAGTGAGTAGGAGAGATCAACACGTACAGATCAACATATCTAGAGTTGTTAATCTTGCATTCCTGGCTACTCTCTGTCGGTCACGTCCAACTAACCATGCGGCTCTCATCTAAGCTAATTGAATGAAAATGTCTGCGTAATTCTTGCAAAAACAATACATTGTGCACATGATTACAGTTGTCAAACGAAGGGGATTAATTAGAAGAGACGATAGTACCTAGCTGACTCCCCATGTTAAATACAAAGTACATTTTGACAAATACTTTGGGAGCAAAGGCGTGCAATCGGTCCAGCTGATCATTCTCTTTTCGTCCCTGCCTCTTTTCCTGTACTACTTTCTTTGGATTCCCTTGGCTTTGGTACGACATGCGCTAGGTTTTTTTTTTTGAGGTACGACATGCGCTAGGTAGTAGTACTTGGGGTTGTACTAGCTGCAATCATTAGTGGATTATTAATCATACATCATTACTTCACAATCAGAAGCACACCAACCAACCAAAAGCTCTCAAATTCTTGTTTAAGACCCAGTTGGAGGCTGGAACCCTACCTGGAAGGCACACTAATTAAGCAGCCCAACTATAAGCTTCCTGTTTGCTAAATATGGTAAATCCATGGTAGGTATCAAGAAAGGTCCATGACAAAAGATTTGTAATCCAGCTTACCACATTTAGAAAATGACAGGACCACATCATGTACAAATTAATTGACCATTCATATACTATATATGCATACAAAAACCACCTAATTGACAATATATTTAGCAAATTTTCCTACTTGCAAATTAATTACTAGAGTAGTATTGTGATTGACCGACCGTCTAGAAGGTACTCCTCTAACTAAAGGACAGGTCGTCCATGATCTGGACCTGCAGAGCGATTCATCATCTCACACACATCTCATGTTCAGCTGGCCTCCACTGTATGCACATATGCTCCAAGACTGTGCCTATAATTGAGAATATAAATATATTTACTCTGTCCTGGTTTATCATGCACGCTACAAATCTTATGGGGGAAAACAACAAGCAACAAGACAAGGAAGCTTGAAGGATCGATCTGGTGGATTGTTTAGCATATGAGGTCTACATGTAGTTCCACATATGTAGACACATAGAGATCCATCTCAGGTTTCACTGGACTCTGTTGGATGTTCCCCTACTACTAATTGCAAGAGAAGAAGGAATAGGACAAGGGACCAAATACGTTGGGGCGATCTTATGTTTGGAGCAAGCACATGCATACCTAGTGTATGTATGCATGCAAGGAGACTTATTTGTAGGATTGTATAGGACATTTTTGTCTCTTCCTGGCCATGCGCCTAGTTGGCTTAGTGCCCTTTGGAAGAACAAAAATTGTATGCCTGGTTGGCATGTTGCCCTTTCGAAAGAACACAATCGTATCTACTTGGCATCTGATCCCTTTGCCATACAACTAATCAAATGCAAAGTAGGCATTGATGGAGCCTATAGATTAGTTTCAACATTTTTTTAAGTTGGGAACAAAATTCGTTAACATTTTTAAATCCCAGAACATTTTTTTAGATCCACGAACATTTTCTGAATCCATGAAAAAAATCCAATTCTTGAATAATTTTAAAATGTGTGAACATCTTAAATTCTTGAATAATTTTATATTTGTGAATATTTTAAAATTGATGAACATCTTTTATTTCACGAATACAGCCTGGTGCGAGTATTTCTACAAACTGACTTACGTGAAGAGTGTCAAGCTGTAGAAGTGGTGTTTTGACTCGTGGGTGCAAATAAACCGACTATAGAAAATACAAGAAAAACAATTTTCAGAATGTGAGAAAAAAAGGAAATTTTGCTTGTACATCTGGACATTTGTGTTCGTATACAAGATTTCGGGGAAAATAAATATTTTACGTGACTTGTGTAAGAAGACAAAAAGATGTCCAAGGTTAATCATGTTGGATCATCTGAATTTTTCTTTTTTATTCGAGGCGCAGGAAATTTGTGTGCGAACATAGATTGTCCGGATATACACGCAAATATTTTTTTCTAAATTTATTGATATTTCAAAATATGTTTTTTAAACAATGGGTTCCATTTGCATCCGTGAGCCGAATTGAATTTCTCATCAAGTTGTTTCCTTTGTAGATTGAGAGCAGCATGAAGAGGTATAAAAACATGAAGCAGTAAGTGGGCTGAGCCCATGCAACCAGCGGGGAGGCGAGTCCATGCCACCACGACGACATAAGCTGAGGCTCTGCTTCTGCTAGCTTATTGTAGCTCCGCCATTTGATCAGCCTATATCAATCGTCACTCCAATGCTGTTACAGCTTAACGACCTATTAATAATCATCAACAACAGTATATAGAGGCATCCTTGGTTCCAAATTATATATCATAAATCTATGACATCGCACATACATTAGAGGTAAAGTATCCGGTCTGTCCTGAATTAGACGTCGCACGTACACTAGAGCATATCTATCTAGATAAATCTGTAACATCTAATTCAGGGCGGAGACAGTAGTTCTTACTTGACATGATATCAGATGCATTCTGTCTTTGCAACAACATTGTATCAATAGTTAGTTGAGATAACGAGGATGCAAACGGTCAAAAAACAGGCCCTCCGATAATTAGCTCTGGATCAATCCATCACAAATGACGTGACGTGCACATAAGAAGAACAAATTCCATTGAAGGACGTCAATGTGGGTAGAAAAAGAGATAAAATGAGCATCACGTAGAGAATAAGAAACCCATCATCGGAGAAGAGCTAGCCAATGTCGGACAGAGACATGCAGAGGTATTAATCCAACAACAGGGAACATATATAGTACGGAGAGATAAATATATGGATGGATGCAAAGAATGTGAAGGTGATAGATTGATAGCTATCTAGGTGGAATGAACGTAGGAATGAATAAAAGGAAACTGAGTTGGACAGGGGAAGGGGAGGCATGGGCAGCCAGGAAGACACCAAACGCCCATCCAGTTCCATCATCATGCTGCTGCTGCTGCTGCTGCTACTACTACCAGTGTTGTGTCAAACGGTGGGTAGTCAGCAGCAGAGTAGCAGCCATCGTAGAAGCCAAAACACATTTACGAGTTCTCTCTCCCAGCTGCCCTTCCCTGCCTGGCTGCATTCGGCAGGAGAATCCCCCAACCATATCCCTGCGAATGCGGCATCTGCCACGCCCCATGCATGACACCAAACTTCAGTTTTGTTCATGTTTCTATATCATTTTGGAACACAGAATGGCCTTACAATGCCAGGTTGTGCATGGGCCAGCTCGAGCATGCATGTCCAGGCAGTTGTTTGGCTGCCTGCATCTAGAGAGCCAGGCACGGGAATAACTGCATCGGTTGATATATTAAAAGTTCATTATCTATTATATTACATAATCTAGATTCGCTCTAGGTTGAAATATGAATAAACCGGTGAAAAATAAAAAACATAAGATCGCTATGTATCTTGGAGTCGACTTATATGCTACCAACGAGGCTGGCTGAAGGTATCCTGAGCGACTATCAGGAGACATGCATCCCATAACCATATATTACCACAGGTCTTGCGGTAGTAGGAGCGCTCATATCTGCACAAAATACGCCACAGTCCATGTGTGTGAAAGCCTACATGTGTGGCACCCCAATTTGGTGGCAGCTCATATATAAGTGGAAGTTAAAGTTTAGTTTTATATGGAAAGTGGGATGCGAGTTGCACCACCTTATAAGAGTGACACCTTATAAGAGTGAGTGAGAATATGAGGGGGCAAGCACACTCGTCTCGTCTCGTCACGACGCATACACGTTGTTGTCTCGTTACATTTTTAAAAGAGTTTAGATACATTTAATTTACAAAACTAAAACATCTAATATTTTAAAACGGAGGGAGTAGGTGCCAAACACAAACTCCTTCTTCACATTGCAGAAAAGATTGTCGTCTAGCTCACATTCTTCCGACTGTCTTTCAAATTTGAACTCTCTTTCTCTTCTCTCCGGCCCTATTGATGCTTCCATGCCATTGGCGCCTAGCTACCTGACCAAGTGACCACATGTGAGCCAGCCGAGATCCATCTCCCTAAAACTCTCTTGGCCTCTTTGTCTCTGCCCCGCAACGTACGTACCAGTCCAATTTGGTGGGCAGACGACAAACGGTGGAATTCCCTATGAAAACTTTTTCCTTGCATGTGGATGGACCCCCTTCCATATTCCCATGCTAATTTTCTTCAACTTCCTCATGGGATCAAACATCGTCCCTCTCAATCTTTTTTTCACTTGTTCTTCCTTTTGATCGAGCTGGCAGTGCAAGACTAGTCGTTCGACGACACTGTGCGTGCCGGAACAACTACACACGTGTGGCACGCATATGCATTGGAACTCATCAATCGATCTTGGGCCCACTTGTAAGACGTGATGTTGCAAACAGTAGAAAACGTAGATCGGTTCCACCCTAGCTACCTAGCTCTTCCGTGTATCCACAGTTAGGCCCCGCTTGGGAGTCCGGTATATCAGTCTGCCGGATGTAAAACATACGGACGGTCAGCTAGTCTATTTGGATATGCATAGTCTGCCAAAAACATAGGAACGTGTACAATCCGTCGAAAGTATTTTGGCCGGTACTCACATAAACATAAAGTTATTCCTATCAAACTCCATCAACAGAATACACGAATAATGGCTTCAAACTCTCAAACTTCAGTACATCATACACGAATATGCTGGTAAGTGGTAACATTAACGTAGCTACCTAGATAGCGCGGTGGCACCTAGATAGCTATAGGGTCCTGCTGCCTATACAAGGGGTGTCAGAAAGCAAATAAATCAGCGGGCCGTTCGATAGAGACATGCTCGATAACCATCTTATTCCTAACTGTCCACAGAGTATGTGCCAGTACAGTCAAGGAAGGCATGCTCCATAACATCTTATTCGAACCGTTTAAAGAGTACATGTCATCATGACATACAATGACCAAAAGAGGCGCCTCTCCTATCGGTACTATATATTAGTTTCTAGGAATTCTCCTAGAACCTGCCACTCAGACCCTATAGCCTCGAAAACATAACTTCATAGGAAATGGGCAGCTCGACGGGTGAAGAATATACTCTCTATATCTCGTATCAGGTTACGCATAATTTTGCGTGCAAGTCAAATTTTGCAAAGTTTGATCAAGAATATACAAAATGATATGAATATATATGATATAAAATGTATATATTATGAAAATATATTTTAAGACAATTCTAATAATATTAATTTGGAATCGTATATGTTTATAGTTGTATTAAACTACTTGGTCAAATATTGTATAGTTTAACTCTGATAAAATCTTATATGCAATCTAAATTAGGATGGAGGGAGTATGAGTCCTAGATTCGGGACACAGAGCAGGGTCAGCTAGCTAGTTACACGCGTGTTACCGTGCATGCAGAGTTAGCTATACTGCTTGTTAAAACTACTTATTGTGTTTCACCATGCAAGTTGCATGCATCAACAGCTGACTAACTGACCCTAATGGACCATTCGTTCCAAAATTTGGAGGTAGCGTTTGATTGGTTGGAGGAGTTGCATAGCATGTTGCATGGAATCTCATCGATCGATGGAGCTAGGCATATGAAGAGGAGGACCACGAAACCTAATCGATGGAGGCATCGGTCAGTTGGCACAAATGCCCCCCGTTTCCATGTCCGGGGTCCGGCCCATATCCAAAACGGTCCCCTCCTAACCAAAATGCAAATCTCATCTTCTTTCCATATGTGCCGCTTCCTAGATATAGCTCCATATTCTCCCAACGACATTGCATTTCAGTTTATGTCACTCATAATTGCTGAACAATATCTGCCTCCCAAAATCTAGTCCATTATATTTTGCAGATAAAGTAGATGATGTGAATCTGTCACATTATTTTATGTCGATGTAATGTCTAAATAAAAAAAGAGTCAGAAACTCGACAAGTGAGAACACTATGGATAGAAAAGTCATGTAAAAATTAAAATGAAGAAAATTTTATAACTAAAAATTATGTTGCTTCCGTACATAAATATAAGATGTTTGGCGGTTTAAATTTTACTGCTAGGACATCTTGAAATTCGGCGGTTTAAAAGTACGAAATAATCATAAAAGGGTTGAACAAAGTTGAAAAATAATTTTATTATCTCAAGAAATATTATTTTAAAGAATATGAAATACAAATAAATGTGTACCTCATCAAGTTTAATAAATTGTATTGTTTCCATCTTTTGAGTAAAATAAATAAGAAACGGGATTTTTCCAAATTTAAAAGAGTTATGAAAAATGTACCAGGATATTTTGGACGGAGAGGCCAAGAAATATCTAATTCGTTCTACCAATTAATACATTAATCCCATATTATCATATTATGTAGTTTCTATTTTTAAATTATATGTATTTATTTTTATGTTGTTCAATTGTTTTCATTTCTAAATGTCGTAAATTTTGTCCTTGTTGTTAGACTTATTATTATCAGCTTAATTTTCACGAAATTTGGTGATGTTGTGTTAGCGGTGTTTATCCCCATGGATAATTTGCTAGGTACAAAGTTAGCTATACATGTATGTGCCATGTATAAACAATCCCGACTTCGTCAGCGGGTGGTACATAAAATAAAATATGTCTAGGTATCTCTCTAGCCTAGTTTGGAGTGTAGGGTTGAAAGGAAAACCAGCTTCTCAATTCAGGGTGTAATTTGTGTGTCTCTTCTTTAATTTTCTTTTTGGGTTGATTAGTGCTACGTATATTAATTATCTTCTTTTCGCCTTGTATTTCTCAAACTTTGTTGGCTACAGAAGTGGATGTTGATTGGCCGAGGGAAATCGGTGTCATACATGGAGATATTTTCGAGATGGAGTTGAAGGGTGGTTGGATGGAAATACGACAGTCAAAAACATTGATGAAATGTCGGAACAATAATTATTATATTTTTAATGCTTTTCTGTAGAAAGTGTCTACACCAGAAAAATGGTTTTTCTAGTATATTTCCTCCATGAGTGGTGGATGGCTGTTAAATGGGTTAAAATGTAAATGAAATGTCGAAACAAAATGGTACTCCCTCCGTCCCAAAATAGATGTCCCGGATTTGTCAAAATTCGAATTAATCTAGACACTATTTAAGATATAGATTCATTTAATTTTTGATAAATCCAAGACATCTATTTTGGGACGGAGGGAGTATAATAAAACCAAAAATCATGTTGTACGGTGGATCTAATGGGGGCATTTTGTTTCCATCTGGTTTGGAAGATATGTGTATGGATCTCTTTTACCAACAGAGATGCCGCAACTACTCATTAGGGGCTAGCTAGCGATGAGAGCAATGCAAAGGTAACCAAAATAGGGAGGTCCAGGAGTTTGACCCAACCTAACCCTATAGTCTGCCAGCTAATTATCCCCTTGGATCTGATAGTGGGCATGCAGCAGAAAGAGACTGGTGCATGGTACCGTACGTGCGTGGGGTTAAAGGCGAAGATGAAAGGATTCAGACAAGAAGAGATCGACAGGGCCACACGCTAGCTCGAGAGGAACCCTATGCTGCTATGGTATCGATGGAGGCCATGCGTCGATCATGACCGTCAATATTCGCCGACACTGAGACATGGTGGCTGTTGCGTTTATTTGTGCAACAGCCAACATAGCATAGAGCTGTTGCGCTTTTCACCCGTGAGTGGCGAAAAGTATCTTCAGAAGCTGTTGCTCGATCGAGCCTAGCTAGCACCCAGGCTCTCCTGTTGCATATCTGATCTCTGCAGGACCGTGACGTCTGAGCTAAACATACGTGTGTCTTCGATTTTGGAGCAACTCCAAAAGCCTCCCGATTCTCTACGGGCAGTTTTGGCTAAAACACAGCTCCAAACTAAGAGCATCTCTACTTGTTCGGCGTTTTCAGGACAAAATTTGGAGATAAAACTCACTGAATGGATATATATTTTGGTCTGCGAATGGGCTTTTTCCTATCCATGTTCTCGCCCAGCTCGTCGTTGCATGGAGAAGAGGAGTAAGAGAGATGGAGGGTTGGTGGGAAAAAGGAGGAGAGAGAAAGTAGGGTGGGTGGGGAGAAAAGATGGGGAGAGAGAGATGGAGTGGCTGACGGTGGGTCTATTGCATGCAAAAGATATATCCAGTGTTCTCATACGATTCCCGGCATGCTGGTTCGGCCTGAGATTGTCGGATTAAAAAAAGGGCCAAATCCGGACGAAATCGGCGTCCTAGAAATGCTACTGGGGAGAAATTGGTCCATTCAGAGCTAAAAATCGCCAAAAAGTGGTGTCCTGGGAACGCTAGTGAAGATGCTCTAAGGCCCTAGGCAATTGTAGACTCAGCAAACTATACCCCTTCGCCGTGTACAAATTACATAGAGAACTCTAGGAAAAAAATGAAATTTCAACAAAGTCATGAACATTTGTGAACAGGACCTCAAAGAAAGAAAAGAAAACGCAATCAGGTCCTATGTCTTCACCATATCAATCAGGCGACCTCCAGATCCGAGCACCAACATCCCCACCGGGGAAGGCACCACTTGGGGTGAAGCTGGCGTGAACTCCCAGACTGAGATCGAGGAAGATCCTCCGCATCGACATTGTGGTCTGGAGGAGTATGATGCACAGGCGCCCTCTGCACCCGAGCTCGGAGTGGCCTCTTTGGCCAAAGATAGGCGCGTCACATAGCGGCCGCTGCTAGGGTTCTCTGACGAGAAACACATCTTTCGGCGTGCTCGGCGCCGCACACCCATAGATACTCAGTTGAACACCGGATCGACGGTCCTTAAGGACCTTATGCTCATCCTTTTCAAAGAGGAGGAAAAGATCCCCTGGGCGTCGCCTCTAGGACAGGCAGGTAGAACCACCATCCTTGTGCTGCCGAGGACGTCGCACGTCTTCCCTCCCTCTCCTCGCCTCCACGGCTAGTCAGGAAATCTAGATTTTTCTAGTTATATTTTTCATTCATAAGTGGTGGAGATGGCAGCTAAATGGGTTAAATGTGAATGAAATTTCGAAACAAAATATAATAAAACTGAAAATCATGTTGTGCGATGGATCTCATGGTCATGGGTGCATTTTGTTTCCATCTGTTTTGGAAGATATATATATATATATATATATATATATATATATATATATATATATATATATATATATAATGGATCTCTTTGACCAACAGAGATTCCTCAACTACTCGTTGGGAGCTAGCGTCAAGAGCATGCAAAGGTAACCACAATAGGAAGGTCCAGGGTTTGACCCAACCTAACCTATAGTCTGCCTGCTAACTATCCCCTTGGATCTGATGGTGGGCATGCAGCAGAAAGAAGTTAAAGGCGAAGGATTCAGACAACAAGATCAACACGGCCACACGTCCGAGAGGAACCCTATGCTACGTGGATTGCATGCGGATCGATCACGACCGTCAATATTCGGCGACACGGCCGGGGACATGGTGGCTGTTGCGCTTGGGTGTCTAATCCTTACGCACCATGTCCTGTAGCGACCCAGTGAAAGTGGCCAAGAGTACGTATCTTCAGACGCTGTTGATTGATCGAGCCCCACTCCACAGCTCTCCTATTCCATCCCTGATCTCTGCAGTCGTCTAGCCACTTGCCTGGAGATTGACGTCTCAACTAACCATATACAGGTTCAAGTTTATAAACAAACCACCAACATCATACAGGTTCAAGTTTAAGGGTACGGAAAATTAAACAAAGTCAACTGGGCAATAGCACAAACTTGCTAACTGGAAAAGAAAAGATACAACTCCATGCGAAGATAAAGCTCAATGGTGAGACGTCCTAGATGTGTGGTGAGTCATCCCAACAAGATCATAAAGCATGTCGTCTAGTCGATCCTTGCATGTCTGCTCACTTACCGGGGTGACACTGCTGCAGAAGAGCCTAATATTTAAACACGGAGTGAGAGGCATACCATAGGAAAATTCTCTCCCGTCCCATCTCTTGTTTCTAATAGTCCATAAGAACAAAGACATCGTAGAAAACACTAATCAAAAGAGACGTCTCCTCTTAGTATGATTTGCTTGCGCATTTAGAAACTCACCAAGGTCTAGGGCCTGCCAGTCAGTCCCCAAAGCCTCAGAGACAAAGTTCCAAACGAAGCGGGTAGTAAGACAAGCGAAGGGTATATGATAACTAGATTTCGGAACTGCACATGAAGCGCACAAGCCATCGTCTGACCCGTGTTGCTTAAAAACCTCCACACCTGATGAAATACGACCCCGAAGCGCTTGACAGGCGAAGATGTTAATCTTCTGCGGCATGGGACTTCACATAGAGAGAGGGTCCATGTGAGAACAGGTCCTCTAGAGAGGGCCCAGTAGGCAAACCCCCACATAAAACTCCACCGAGGGGGAAAAGTTCCACCATATACTATTTGTGGCACCAGGGAGAGACAAGGGAGATTTCCTCGAAGCTCATTTCAAGCTAAGTTCTCTTGTGGAAACTACACCGGAACACCTTGTTCCTTGTGCTATTTTACGACATTGCAGCAGCGAAAACTATTGGGTCTAGACAAATCGCAAACAATGCTAGGAAGGATTGATGAAGCAGGTGTCTATCTACCAAAGGATGCAACCAAAAGAGGTACCTTCTCCATCGCCTATGGAGAAGGAAGCTCCTAGGTGGATCTCGTGTTTGATTGTCTGGAGAGTTTTAAAACTGAGATCCCTCCCAATGATCACACACAAGAATAGGGCTTCCTCGAGCTCGCTAGACCACATAGTGCGGCTTGGCTGAGTAAGATGCGACGGGGTGCTACATGCCTGCAAGATGCACAAGTCTCCATGACCATATGGCATTAGCCTGAGCCACATATGGCTCTCCACAAGGACGAAGACATAGGACGGACACCATGCCCTTCTCTCAGACTCAATGGCATCGTCCGCGCCTTCATCACCCTCGATTGGCTGCTACAAGTGAGACATCGGTATTAGACATGTAATATCCCGGTAGTATACCATATGGTGTAGTACACCAATCGTATACGTATCAGACTTGTATTGCCACGTGAGGGGCTATTCCTCACCTATATAAACACGCAACCGGCCCTCGAAAGAGGTCACGCCGTTCTACCCACGATTTATACATGGTATCATAGGCCTACCTCTTCCCTTCTAGTTAGCCGCCGCCGCCAGAGATCTCCTCCGTGCTGCCGCCGCCAGCAGGACAATCTCCTCAGGATCAGGACCACCCCATTGTGGCGCTTCTCTCCCGCATCGATTCCTCTACATGATAGTTCCCGATTGCTCTTCTGTTCTAGGACTAGATTGGGTGCTCTACATGACAACTCCCGATCGCCCCTTCTCCAGGACCTCTATGGTATTGGATCTTCTTGATCGTCACATCCCCCGGGACTCCTCCACCTACGATCTACATCATGACGTCCTCCTCGTCTCTTGCCATCGGCGCGCCCCTGGCCCTAAAGCTGACCCGAGAGAACTTCCTATACTGGCAGGCCCTAGTTCTGCTCACCCTCCACAGTGCACGTGTCATGGGCATCCTCGAGGGGACTAACCGTGCTCCGCCCGAGATGCTCGAAGCTGAAGATGCAAACAAGAAGCCGGTGTCGATTCACAATCCGGCATATGACACCTGGGCTACTAAAGATCAACAAGTTGTGAGATTCCTTTTCAATTCCCTCTCTGAAAATGTGTTGCCACGTGTGTTTGGCCTTCAGCATGCTGCCCAGGTCTAGAGTATGCCATGTACTTCACCCAGTCGAAGTCTAGAGTTTCCACTCTCTGTGGTGCTCTCACCAATACTAAAAAGCTTGATCTGACGGCACATCAGTATATCACCAAGATGAAAGGTTTTTCTTCTGAACTTGCTGCTGCTGGAAAGATGGTTGATGATGATGAGCTTAAGGATTATATCCAGAATGGTCTTGATGGCACGTACAACTCCTTGGTTGCTTCTATTAATGCAGTACCTACCACATCCCTCAATGATATGTGATCTCAGCTTCTTTCATATGACAACCGTGATGCGATGTTACTCGCTACTGGTCAAGCTCCTGAAGGATTTACGTCATCTGTCAATGTTGCTTCTTGTTACACACCTAGTTATGGGGCTCCATCACCCCATCCATCGCCACCACAACCCTACACACCCCCTCAGCCATACATGCCACCTCCAACGTATACACCACCTCCCCATGTCTACCAGCAACCCTACATGCCTCAATATCCCCAACAGCCTTCATACTATACAACACCCTACCCACAACCATATATATCCACTGCCCCATGCCCTACATGCCCCTCACATGCGTCCTACGCCATCGACTCTACATGCTCGCCTCCCCCTCCAAACCGTGGTCCACCTAAGCTTGATCCCTAGTGCCGGCCGAAGGAGTACATGGGAAGAACAAGGACCGTGGTCGTGTGGCTACACCCTGGAAGGAGGGTGTCTTCTGCCAGATCTGCAAGAAGGAAGGGCATCCAGCTAGTGACTGTTGGTAGTGCTATGGAGATGATGATGATGAGGACAACACGCCACACAATACCAAGGGGGGTTTATAGATTAGATACAAATTGGATAATGGACACTTGTGCTACAAATCATACAACATGACAACTCAACAAGCTTCAGGTTCATGAAACTTACAATGGATATGATCAAGTTCACAATGCTAGTGGACAATGTATGGATATTGATAATATTGGCCATTCAGTTTTGCACACCCCGCATTATTCTTTGCAGCTTAAAAATATTCTTCATGTTCCTTCAGCTTCTATGAACTTGCTTTCTGCACACAAACTTGTCTTAGATAACAATGCCTTTATTAAAATTCACCCACATTTTTTCTTGATTAAGGATCAGGCCACGCCGCAAATCATGTTTAGATGTCCTTGTCATGGTGGTTTCTACCCTCTTGTTCCTGTCTCCACAAGGTCGTCCACCAAGCATGCTCTTATCATCATCAAGACTTCATACTCCACGTGGCATCGTCATCTAAGGTATCCATCCTCTTTTATTATTCAGCAAGTTCTTAGGAAAAATAATTTGGCATACACTCTAGAAATAAATTCTTATATATGTGATCCATGCCAGCAGGCTAAGAGTCATCAGCTACCCTATCCTGTATCCACTAGTGTTTCTATAGTGCCTTTGGAGAAGATATTTTCTGATGTATGGGTTCCCGCTCCTTTGTCTGTAGAAAAACATGCTTATTATGTTAGCTTTATTACTCATTTTAGCAAATTCACTTGGATATATTTGCTTAAAAACGTTCTGAGGTGTACCAAGTCTTTCTTAATTTCCAACAATTTGTTGAACGCAAGTTTGATAGAAAGATCGTTACTATGCAAACAGATTAGGGTGGTGAATATGAAAAACTCAATGGCTTCTTTCAACAAGTAGGTATTACCCATCATGTATCATGTCCTCATGCCCATCAACAAAATGGGTCTGCTGAATGCAAACACCGACACATTATTGAAGTTAGTCTTGCCTTACTTGATAATGCATCCATGCCTCTAAAATACTAGGATGATGCGTTTCTTACTGCAACATTCCTCATCAACTTGCTTCCCACAAAAGTTCTTAATTTTTCCACTCCTACAGAAAAACTCTTGCAAGTAAAACCCTATTATGAGTCACTTCGTGTTTTTGCTGCGCTTGTTGGCCAAACCTTCGCTCCTATAATAAACACAAACTATCTTTCTGCTCAAAACGGTGTGTTTTTCTTGGCTATATTTCGAAACATAAAGGAGTAAGTTGTCTTGATACAACCACTGGTTGTGTCTATGTCTCTCGTGATGTCGTTTTTGATGAAAATATTTTTCCCTTTGTTGATCTTCACCCAAACACTAGTAGTTCTCTTCGTCAAGAAATTATTCTTCTTCCACAAATGAGCTTCCTGCCACATCTAACAATGAGGGTGTGCAAGCTAATGAGCATTTTCTGCATGTCGTGCCTGTTGTTGATCCTCCATAGATTGTTGAAGAGCCTGTAGAAAATTTTGGTGAAGAATCTTCTCAAAATACTGTAAAAACCGGTGAAAATCCCACATCAAATAATGGTGCCAATCGGGAGAACAGGACAAACCAGGATCGCAATGATCCCGAGGTTGATCCTGCCTCGGAGCGTGCTCCGTCGGGCGCTGATACGCGCAACGCTGTGCCCCCAGATCCTTCGCCAGCATCATGTTAGGGGACAGATTCTTTGGCCCCATGCCAGGACCCCGTGTCAGCATCAAACACGTCTACATCAACCGCGTCGCCCACATCGCTATCGTGGGCCCTCTTCGAACTCGCGTCGCTATCGCGGGCTCTCTTCGAACCCACGTCGCCCACGTGGAACCCGTCGCCATCAAGCCAGGAGTCCTGGTCACCTGCCTCGTGCCAGGGTCTCGTGTTGCCCCTGTCGCTATCTTGGTCCCCCTCTGCACATGCGCCAATGTCACCCCCTGCCGCGAATATGCCTCCCCAGGATGCGTCTGTTTCTGATCAGGAGATCACCTACAGTGTTGATTCAGATGATGGCAGCTCAGGATCAACTATGCAACCATCAGTTGTACTCCAACCTGCAAACGGTGTTCAAACACGTCTACAAAAAGGTATCAGTCATCCAAAAAATATATCTATGGTACTATCAGATATGCCTTTCTCACATCTATAGGTGAATTGACAAAAAATTCTGAGGCTCTGACTCATGAAAATTGGAGGCATGCTATGCAAAAAGAATATGATGGGCTCATTGCCAACCATACATGGCACCTTGTACCTCCAAGCTCCAACAAAAACATCATGCAAATTGGTTTACCATATAAAAAGGAATGCTAATGGCATTGTTGACATGTATAAAGCACGACTTGTTGCAAAAGGTTTCAAACAAAGATATGGTATAAATTATGAAGATACTTCTAGTCATGTAGTTAAAGCAGCCACTATTAGACTTGTGTTATCTATCTCGGTCTCTAGAGGATAGAGTTTACGCAGCTAGATGTCAAGAATGCGTTCTTACATGACATTCTGGAAGAGGAAGTTTACATGAAACAACCACCAGATTTTGAGTCTTCTGCTACTCCAACATACGTTTGCCGACTTGACAAAGAATTATATGGTTTGAAACAGGCTCCTTGTGCTTGGTATTCTCGACTTAGTTCCAAGCTGCACACTCTTCGTTTCATTCCATCCAAGGCTGATACATCTCTGTTTCTTTACAAAAAGTCAAGCATTGTTGTTTTTCTGTTGATTTATGTTGATGACATCATAGTCACAAGTTCTTATGATTTAGCGATATCTGCTCTTCTTCATAACTTGAGTTCTGAATTTGCTCTTAAGGACCTTGGATATTTACACTTCTTTTTAGGACTTGAAGTTCACAAGCAGTCCAATGGCTTGTTGCTCACTCAGGAGAAATATGCTACAGATCTCTTGACCCGTGTTGGAATGCGTGATTGTACGTCATGCCCAACACCTCTTTCCACTATGGATATGTTGTACCTGACAGATGGTTCTCCCCTTGGTCCTGAGGATATTACTCGCTACAGGAGTATTGATGGTGCTCTTCAATATTTGACATTGACCAGACCTGATATTTGTTTTTCTATTAATAAGGTATATCAGTATCTTCATGCTCCCACAACTGTATATTGGACTGCTGTCAAGAGAATTTTGAGGTATATTTAGGATACATGTAAGGTTGGTCTTACTTTTCAGAGGTCACACTACTATTCTCAATGCCTATTCAGATAGACGCTCTACCGGTGGTTTTGCCATATTGTTTGGTCCAAATCTTATATCTTGGTGTGCTCGCAAACAACCTATTGTGTCTTGTTCTAGCATATAAGCTGAGGATAAAGCACTAGCAAATGCCACAACTGAGCTTTTTTTTGTTGAAGCACTGACTCGAGAACTTGGTGTTTCACTTAAGGAGAAACCATGTCTATGGTGAGATAATCTTGGTGCAACATATCTATCTGCTAACCCAGTTTTTCATGCTCGCACTAAACATATTGAGATTGATTATTATTTTGTTCGGAAGTGTGTTTCCAGCAAACAACTTGATGTCAGGTTCATTTCCACAGCAAGTATCAGATTGCAGATGGATTTACCAAACCTTTGTGTACTAAAAGGCTAGATGAGTTTAAACGTAATCTAAACCTTTCCCAGGTCTAGATTAAGGGGGTATTAGACATGTAATATCCTGATAGTATATGATATGGCGTATACCAGATTTGTATTATCACGTGAGAGGTTATCCCTTGCCTATATAAACACTTAATCGGCCCTCGAAAGAGGTCATGCCGTTCTACCCATGATTTATACAATCGAAACCCATTGAACATTTTTCCACTAATTAAATTGGCTAGTAAGTTGACTTCAATATTGTTTGGGTCTTGTTTATGTGGACCCTTGGATGCGGTGATCCTGCGGCCAGGAGTTTAACGGACAAAAGGCCAGAAGAGTGGCGATTGTCACGTAGCTAGAAGCGATAGCGGCGGAGAAAGACGTCAAGGCATTGAAGGTGGCCACGTGAGCAACGGTGACTCCTCGACAGCTAGTAAGTAGATGGAGAGATAAAGATATGGTACTAGCTAGGAGATTCGGGCAATTTGATCGAGAGCAGGCAGGTCGCCATGGGAGCGATGGCAAGGTAGCTATAGCTAGCAAACAAACAGCTCTAGGCTATGGTCGCTAGAGACGAAGCAGGGCACGCATCGGCCATCCCGGCCGGTCCCCTGCTTGCTTTTCGGGCGATGGCTATCGCGTACATGCGTCGTGCACCTACACACGATCGATCGATCGAGCTGGCTATTGTGTATTGGCGATACGCGATATGATTTGCTCGAGGAAGAAGAGACAGCAGCCGTCACTACTGTTCGTTGGCGTCCACCCGCACACACTGACCATGATGTTGCATTGCATGGCCCATCCGATGGTAGCGCTCATGTGCTAGCTAATTGCCCTACAAAATAATGCTAAAGGGACCGGCTGGACTGGCCGGGAGGGTTCATTTAGTTGTTTTATTTTCCTTGATAAAAGGCGTTTTTATGGAACTCCAGAGCTTGCGTCAAGGCGACGTTCGTTATAGTATGTATTTCGTTAAAAAAAATTAGTTTGAGATAGGACTCATTTCATGTCTTGTGCTCTAAGTTGATCTTTGTACAACTATACTATGTACTAGTCCGCGAAACTCAGTTATAGCTCCATCATAGTATAGTATGCCAATCTCATTATTATACATGATATCAGAGAAGCCAAATCCTTGACCTCTAGCCACCAAAAAACGTTTTTCTCTGTGGAGGTAGTCTCCATGATCTTCGTCGGGGACACCCGTGGAGGCCGCCTCCATGGTCTCCGTCTGGGACCATGCGACCATAACAGGGTTCATCCGCCGAACTGTGATCGGTCGCCCTGGTAAGTTTTTCTCTGATCTCTTGACATATCTTATTCGAGGTTTTCTCGCTTTGGGTCAAATGACCAATGTGACTAGAATTAAGGTATAGTTTATGATAATATGCTCATATTGTGCATGTGTGTGCATCATGGGATAACGAACAATGTTGCAGGAGGAAGTTTTCCTTTTCGTCGTACGAAAAAGGAATTTTCTATTTTTCAAGAATAAAGAACGGGGGTTTTGTGAAGCAACCACAAAATGGATAATTTAAAATGCTACCACCCCATTTTAAAAAAAAAAATACTAGACCACCTTATATGAACAATTTTTTCAACAGGGGGGTTTCAAACCTTTCCGTCCACCCTTGGTGAAAAAGACAAGTTCCTGCCGAATCGGTAGAAAGTGGGTCAGATATCAACTACATGTACATGATCTGATGCTCATGATTTTTTTTACAAAAATCAGTTTTAGGTTCACAATATTCTATTTTATCAGAGATTCAATACAAGTTTAGCGAGACTCAGCCCCGAGCTAAGAATCTTCATGCTCGCTGTTCGACAAAGTTTGACGATAGTTTAAAACAGGCATAAAAAATTCAAAAACGGTCGAAACAATATGAAACCTTCGTGTGGTGTCATATTATGTGACATAGTTGGAAGAAAAAATATCAAACTTGGTATAGTCATTATGTCTCAAAAAATCCTTCACAAAATGACCTATCCCATTTGAGGTTTCGTGACTTTCAGGTCAAATGACCAATGTTATGGCTAGAATCGATGCATAGTTTATGATAATTTGATATGGATATCATATTTAGATTTCTCTCATTCTTCTAATCAATTTAGACATATTATTTGTTGAATTCTGATTTACGGATTTAAAGATATTAATTATTCCATATTAAATAGAAAAATACAATAAAGTAAAATCATTATATTTTTATTTGAGTTCAATAATATTTTTACTTACTTATTATTTTTTACTTAAATAATTGTTTGTAATTTCAGAAAATAAAAACATGTGACATAATGATATAAAAATTAATAGGATTGCTATCATAGTATTGACAACTAGGAACAAACTGCATCGTGGAAACTGATTCAGAAGAAGTGGAGAAGTTAAGCGTGCTGGAGGTGAAGTAGTGTGAGTATGGATGACCGACCAGAAAATTTGACTAAGACTGCAATTTGATCAAAGATTAAGTGTAATTAGTATTAAAAATGTCTCAAGTGAGAGATTAACGATTCAAACAATTCAAAGATTAAAAAAGTTGAGAAATTTTAAAAAAATAACTTTTTTTGTCCAGCGTTAGTCTATGACGAGGGCAAAACCGTCGGCGTAGCCTGTGCTGACGGCTTTTTTATACGCCGACAACCTCTGTGGCTACACCAAGGAAGGGCTTTGCCGAGGAGGCTACACCGAGGGCAGCCATCAGCATAGTCTACGCCAACGGTTAGATAGGCTACATCAACGGCTTTTGGTCCTCGGCATAGCGCGTCGTTCCTGTAGTGTTGGTCAATCTTATTTTTTGGTTAGCCTGTCATATTTCGAATTGGGTTGCTCACAGTCCTTCGTCATCTTGCGCCTCTACTTTGACATCGGCGTCTATCAATTCTACACCAGCCAGCTTGTCATCAACTATGTGGCAAGGCTGGACACGCCGCACAAGAGACACCTTCATAAGTCGTAGGCCGTTGTGGGTCTGATCAACCGACATGTGCACGTCTTGGCCAAGCATGTCCTCGAGCACGAGCCTATCACCAATCGGGATCTCACCGATGCACTGACTCGTTCCCTATAGCGATGCCACCCCTTGGGTTGCAGAACGCGGTCACTTTTGATGTCCCCGTGCACCGACATCCTTGGCTCCACCATGCCAGCTCGCACGGTGTGGGTCGCCACCGTCCGCACATGTTCTTCGTCACTCCGTTAGGTTCTTCCTCGCCAACTTCGAGCACCACTATCGTGCTTCCATAGCTAACCTGCATGGCCACCTCAGGTTGTCGCATGTTCTGTTGACTACACCATCGCCTTTGACTAGGCGTCCAGTATGAGCTCTGGAGACCGCCGCTGGTTTCTTCCACCACAACCTGGCCAGCATCATCTTTTCACTGGCTATTCCATCTTCTCTAATAATCGTGGATTGCACCGACACTTCTCCTTATTTGCAGCTCTACGCCTCAGAACCATTCTGGAGGCCTCCTTGTCTAGTCCCTATGACACTGACGCACATGTCGGGGTCCCCTCGCTCGCATGCCCGGTACTGGTAACATTGGTATGTGCCTTCATCCCGATGTGTGGCCAAGTTTGTCAAGCTTGGACCGAAGCATCATCTTCATTGGCATCGATAACGTCTTCTTCAACATCAACACCCTCCTCTACGACTACTTCTATGCATACTCGGTCCTGGCAAAACCAGTGTATGCCTTTATCCCGATGTATCTATCTAGTTCTAGCAAAACTATGGCCATACATTGCCCTCGACAGCTTGGACTACATCATCTCCGGGATCGACATCCTCGATGACTGCCTCGATGCTTCTATGTCATTCTACCGTTCGAAGCTACCGTTATGTAACACCATTCACGATGTTCCCCGCTACTAGTGCGGGGGGATGTCATCCCACCGGTTTTACTTCGGTTTAAGTCTAGTCTGTCCGTGCGCGATGTTCTTATCGTTCACAATGCTACCTCTTTCATTGCTTGGAAATGTTAGAGTTTGTATTCTATCAAAGAAAGGGTACGTAGAGATACTACTTGTTGCTTACCTTGTACTCAGTATTTATCCTTTTATATGTCTAAATATATTTGTCCGAGAGGCTCAATAATACACCCATCATACTCCCTGGCCAGATTTGAATATATCTTTATACTATAGCATACTTAGATACATGCGAATTTAGACAAACCTAAGATATGTGCCTCCGAACAGAGAATGTATTATTTCAATCGATCTCATAATTCTACACGATGCATGCAAAACACGAGGCTCCTGCATATCCGGTATACACATTAATATTGGCGCGAATGGTAGGGCTCTGCATACAACACGAACCCGGCCTACGGTCGTAGTATTTGTTACTGATGAATAGCTGGTGTTTTTGTTACAAAACAGAAATAGTCGACGAATAGAGTACTACTTCCTTTATTTCAAAATATAAGATGTTTTAACTTTGTGAAACAAATGTGTATCTAGATTTTTTTTATGTAGGTTCACTAATGTTTTTGAAGTGAACATCTTATATTTTTTTATGTAGATTCACTAATGTTTTTGTATATAGTCTAGATATATTTTCTTTACAAACCTAAAACATCAAAACGGAGGGAGTACTAGTTAGTAATTAACTAATTTCCAGTTATAAGAAAACGATGTGTGTGATTAATGTGCAGCTCGTGTGCTAGTTACATCACGGTCTATACACAGCGATCTATATCCATCCGTTGTATGGGCTGGCAATCTCGATCAATCGCTCGCTGGCTAGTTGCATACCTCCTATATCCATCAATCTCTTCGTCTGACCCACACACAAACACCCACCCCTCGTGTACATGTATATGTATGTGTATGTCCATCTCTCATTGTCCCCGTCTCCGTCGTGTTGTCACGTAATGGTCGTCGGATTATATGTCTTCCCCGCCTGGTTCACTTATTAATACCATTTTTGTTTCAGCGTCTCCTCCTCTTCAAATGTTGATAAAAAAATGCTTGACACCGATTTGTTTTGAAAATCGTACGAACACTCTGATGCCCATATGGCCGCTTAGACATGTACTTACCATATATGTATATACCGCGGAAGACGGAAATAGGAAGATGTATAGCCGCAACAACAAAATGTCAAAACATGACAGGCAAAGTGGTAGATCGTGATAATGAGAATGGATCAGCCGATAAAAACATGGAGTAGTATAAGTAGCTCGACCAAGTATACTTATATAAAAGTATACAAGACCTGTATATATATAGGTTTGAGGGTTGAGGAGGAACACCGAAGCACAAGAGCTCTCCCTCCATCTCTACAATCTCGACAGATGGTGCCTGGAAAAGCTAGCAACTGGATCGTCTCATCCGCGACAGAACGCTGATGGATGGACGGCACGATGTACGTGCGCGTCGTATCGTATGGCCACATTTCCGATATCGGCCGAGAGACGACTCGTCAAATGAACGCACCATATGCACCTGCCTCCACACAAAATATACGGCTCAATGTAGTACTTACATTGATACCTACCAGCCGGTGGCTGCTCGACAGCAAGCCCCTGCCTGCCTACCTCCAGACAAAATAGCTAGCTTGCTTCCATCCGATCCACGATATTGCTGAGTACATGCAGGATTTGCCCTGCCCAAGCTACCTCTATCTCTGTCGTCGTCCTGTTCTACGGAAATCTCACAGATTCTCCACCATGCAAAAGGTCTAGCTGTCTTCCTATTTGGAGCAGATGCTCAGGGTACCGAATTTTACTTCTTCCATGTATGTACCTTGTATCTGAGATCAAGTACTTGGAGTGGCCTTCCTTTTCTTACTCTTTTTTCTTCAAGTATCTGAGGTCAAGTACCTGGAGTGACCATGCATGATATCAAGTACCTGGAGTGACCTTCCCCTTTCTCCCTTTCTCTCTTTTCTTCAAAAAAAAAGGAGAAGGTTCACAACTACTTACACTGTTCCAAATTATAACTATTTCCTATAAGGGCTGCTCCATATATACATCATGGAAAATATCAAATACTATGTCTTAAGAATGTCAAAAAACAATACTGCTTCTCTAAAAATTTAAAACACAACTACTAGAGAGATTCGGCGTAATGATCATTATATATACTTGAGATATACTCAGTTGGTTGCTTGCAAGATTGTCCCTGTACCAATGACTGATCGACAGAGGCAACCCGGACTAACGGTGGTGGTTGTTGTCACCATCGATGTCATGGACTCGATGGTTGATTTCACAATGTTAAACTTGATGATCCAATAACAGGGAGGTGGAAGGATGCCTTTTCTGGTTGCTCCCATATGAATCCATGCATCCACCATTATTCCATAGTGCGTGGTCTCTCCTTGCTATGCTTTTGTGGGACAAGTTTCGACTGTCTCTTCAACTTTCTTTCTTGTCTAGCTAGCTCACTACTTAAGGTCCTACCTATGTATCATTATCCCATGTTCATCGTACCACATTCTACACGCTGCCATTATTCAATTTTTGTCCTTGATTTTCGGTTTGTCCTTCTATCACCACTCCAATGTATACGCATGTGTACTAAAAAGCAATAAGCAAAATTACAAATAACCTGACCAACAATTGTCCTAGCAAGCAAGTGAGAGGAAGAACTTCAACCTGGAAGGCAATTCAATATCACCTCCCATGCCCCCGCGTCGCCTCCTGGCGGCGGCGGGCGGAACCCTAGATCCCTGCCGCCACCGACCCCCAACCGTCGCCGCCCCTTCCCTCGTCGCGGCTGGTAGCGGCGGCTGATGGAGGTGTCCGGTCTGCGGCCATGGGGCGCCGGAGCGGCGGCTCCGGAAGGGCGGCGGCGGCTTCCCTCGTGGACGGCTGGCCAAGAGGTGGCTCCGGGGAGGCGGAGCTTGGTGTGGCGTCCTCATTCTGAAGAGTTGGAGGTGTTGGTGGCGGTGGAGCTAAAGCTTCCAATAAAGTAATAAAAGGTCGTATGCATCAATTGATGCAGAGGTCGGGTGCGCCCCCATTTCGGAAAAAAGCTTCTAGCGGCGGCGTTCAGGATGGTGGAGGGCTCAATCTAGGCCCTTGGGGGCCACGGCTAGGGCGATTTGCTGCTGTTGTGCATGCTCCTCGCGTGCCTTGCCGCACGTCCGTCTGATGGCTGTGGTTTGGGTGAGAGGTGGTGGACGGTGGCGACTGTGGTTTACGATCCCATGCACGGTGGAGGTTGCTCGGGTTCGCTCTGGTCGCTTTGGCGACTATCTCGCGGGCATTGGTGATGGTTCGGACGAAGGCGTTTTCATCGCGTCCACGAGGATCCTAGGCGTGGCGGTGCTGGGGATGCTGGGCTCGGCCACCCAGTTTTGATGGATTCGATGACGGATGCGACGTTCTTCGTGCCTCTCGTATGGTGAGTTTTGGTGGGTGCTCGTCGGGCCGTGTCAAACATGGTGCCCATATGCCGGGGAGGCGGCCCTGAGTGGTGGTTCTTCTCGCTCCGAGCTAGGAGGTGGCTCCGTAGGAGGCGGATCTAGGCCCCGATGCCTAGCTTCGTTCTTGGCCTCAGACCATGTGGCGCATGGGGCTGGCGGCCTGCGTGTGATACGTCGGAAACGTATCTATAATTTTTGATGCTCCATGCTTGTTTTATATCATTTGTCTTATGTTTTATCTATACTTTGAGGTGTTTTTATTTTTTTTCTAGAACTAACCTATTGACAAGATGCCATAGTGCCAGTTGCCTGTTTTCTTCTGTTTTTGGTTCCAGAAAGGCAGGAAATCAATATTCTCGGAATTGGACGGGACAAAAGCCAAAGTTATTATTTTTCCTGGAGCAACACGGAACCACGAAGCAGAGCCGAAGGGGGGCCACAGGGTGGCTAAACCCTCCTAGGCGAGGGCAAGCCCTGGAGGCGCCTGGAGGGGGTGTGGGCCCCCTGGACCCCCTCCGACCTTGATTCTTGCGCCTATAAGAAGCCTCCGATGGGAAAACCCTAAAGAATCCAAAATAAATCCACAAAAAAAACCTCCGCTGCGCCGCCGCCACCAAAGGGGAGATTCGAGGGACAGAAAGTCTCTGTTCTGGCACCCTGCCGGGACAGGGAAGAGCCCCCGGAGCCATCTCCATCGATCTCCATCGCCATCTTCATCACCGTTGCTGATTCCCATGATGAGGAGGGAGTAGTTCTTCCTCGAGGCTAAGGGCTCTACCGGTAGCTATGTGTTCATCTCTCTCTCTTTGCATGGTCATATTGTGATCATGAGCTTTGTAATCAAGTAGAACTACCTTGCTACTCAAGTGCTTCATTAGATCTCTACTCTTCCCATGTATGTGAAGTGACAGCGTGCACGCCATGGTGGCACTTAGGTTTGAGTCTACATAAATACTCTTTGTGCTTTAATAGATCTATGATTTTACCCACATGTGTGAAAGTGATAGCGTGCATACCGTATGTGGCACTTTGGCTAGATTGAATATTTGTTATGAGTTATATTTGGAGTTGGATATCTCTATGAAATTGTGGTGTTTGTTGGAACCATCTAGCGCTCAAGGTGAAAGTGTGGGGTTATCTAGATTGGGGAAGGCCCTACCATAGATTAGAGTGTCCAACCGGAGAGTAGTTAAGAGTAGTATCATGAAGAGAGGATATTTATATGAGAGAGTGTTCACTAGTGAAAGTATTATCCCTAGGCCTTGTTTCTCAACATTGAAACACTGTTTGCATCTAGATCTGTTGCATGTTGCTTGCTTCCATCAGTTTGCCTTTGGTCTGTTCCTCCACGCCATCAGCTATTTTCTGGCACCGTTACCCGACGTCAACAACAAATCAGAAGCTCTTTTCTGGCACCGTTACCACTTGTATTTCAATATCTCTTTGCCGAACTAGTGCACCTATACACCTGACAAGTGTATTGGGTGTGTTGGGGACACAAGAGACTTCTTGTATCTTGATTGCAGGGTTGCTTGAGAGGGAATACCTTTGACCACTTCCTCCCTGAGTTCGATAAACCTTGGGTGATCCACTTAAGGGAAACTTGCTGCTGTTCTACAAACCTCTGCACTTGGAGGCCCAACAACTGTCTACAAGAATAGAAGTGCGTAGACATCAAGCTCTTTTCTGGCGCCATTGCCGGGATGGTAAGGTAAAAGGTACTCACATCCTCCGGTGTGAATGCTCGAAGTTATTTCCTTTAGATTCTGCAGTTGTGTCTTTTTGTTTCTTGTTTTCACTAGTTAGGCTTAATGGAAAACAACAACAAAAAATTAGAGAGCTTTATAGTGTTTATCTTGAGTTAGGACATGAAAGTGTTTGAAGAGAAAATTAAAAAACTATGGAACTTTATTTGCATGCTAATAGAAATTTTATTAGTATGAATTCTTTGGACACCATTGTTGCCAATGCTATGGAAAAGTCTAAGCTTGGGGAAGCTAGTTTTGATGAAAATGATCTTTTTAGTCCCCCAGCTTTGTAGGATAGCTATTCTATTGCTTATGATGATACCAAACCTCCAATATATGATGATTACAATGATGAGTATGATATTTTCAGTCCACCTACTATAGAGGAGAAAATTTTCTTTGATGATACTATGCCTCCTATATTTGATGATTATGGTGATGATAATAATAGTGATAGCTATTTTGTTGAATTTTCTCCCACTTCGATTAATAAGAATGGCTATTCTTATGTGGAGAGTAATAATCATTTTATGCATGTGGCTCATGATAAGAATGTTTTATGTGATAGTTATATTGTTAATTTTATTCATGATGCTACTGAAAGTTATTATGAGAGAGGGAAACATGGTTTTATGTATCTCAACAATATTAAGTTTCCCCTCTTTATGTTAAAAGTCTTGAATTTGCACTTGTTTTGCTTTCCTATGCTTGTTGCTTTGTGCTTTCATGACTTGTTTTTACAAGATTCCCATGCATAGGAAGTGGGTTAGACTTAAATGTGTTTTGAATTTGCTTCTTGATGCTCTCTTTTACTTCAATTCATATTTCTTATGAGAGCATCTTCTAAAACTATCAAGCCTAACTTAAAGGCGTTAAAGAAAAGTACTTGTTGGGAGATAACCCAAGAGTTTTATTGAGTCTTGGAAGTTATTACTTCTGTAATGACCTATTCTTATCATTTTTGTTTGCTTTTTTGTGCCAAGAATGACCTCTAATGAGAGGGAAGTAAGATTTGGGGAGTTGCTATCCCGAAACAGATTTCTATCCTCCACCATAAAAATTCGTGAGGAGTCTCTGTAACTCGGATTGAGGTAAAAATTTACTAATAAATCCCGCAGTATGTTAGCTAACTTTCGTTAGTTCAACACTTTTTGATTTGAGCAACTGAAGGTCTTTGAAAAAATCGGCTTCTACCTGCTGGTCTGTTTTGACAGATTTCTGCCATTATTTGCATTTGCTTCTTATTGATTCATTTTTGGGTTCTTTTGGGGGAATTGAGCTTTTTGAAAGATTTGCTATAGTATCTTGTGTTTTTAGTGAAAAGTTTTGCTGTTCCAAATCTTTACCTAAGGTCTAATATCTTTTGAATGCACTAATGTTGCTATTGAAGATTGTGTGAAGTTTTGTATGAAGTAAAATTTACAGGTGTAGAGAGAGAATGATGTAATGAGATGAAGAATGGAAAAAAGCTCAATCTTGGGGATGCCACCCCGTGTCACCCCAATAAATATTCAAGAGGTACAAGCGTCAAAGCTTGGGGACGCCCAAGGCATCCCCTTCTTCATCAATAAAAATCTTAGGTCTTTCTAGACACTTCGTTTTTATTGTTTCATGCATTGTTGTGTTGTTCTTGGAACGTCTTAGTTTTCGTTTTTGGTTTTCGTTTTCTTAGTTTGCTTGAGTAAGTTGGTTGGTCACAACACACCTTTTTGGAGAGAGACGCGCTCTGTTTTCATTGCCTAGAACACTCTAGTTTTCACTCTTATTGTTCTGTGAGTATTCTCTTTTGCTAGCACTGTGTTTAGCCTTAGTTTCCTTGATCTTTCGGCTTAGAACTTTCTAGTTCTTCTTTGTGGATTTGTGAGACAAGCTCACTGATATTTATTGATTATTATCTTTGTGAGTTGTTTCAAATAAGTTTGCTTGGTGTTTGTAAAGGAGTAGTAAGTTCTTGCTTGTAAGTGCAAGAGGAGCTTGCATTGACTGTGACTTAGACTTTAGCATGATATGCTAGGTGTTGTTTTAGCATTATATTTAGTGATTATTGTTGTAGCATGTCTTGTTCCAAACAATTTGGATTGCTTAGTGTGCCTTGAAGAAATTATGCGTTGTTTTAGCATGCAAAAGCATAGTATTGTGGTATTCTCCTTTGATGTTTTGCTTGGGTTGACTTGGCACCTGCTGACACCATGTTATGACTATAACAAGTCACCATTATCCTCTATGATCATTTAGTCCTTGACTTGTAGTACCACTCTTTGCTTTGATTAGTATGCTTTGCTGCATTGCATGATTATGGCCATTATTGCTCTCTTAGTTGGTTGCTCCCAGTCTTTTGCTAGCCTCCACTTGTATGAGTAAGATCTACTCATGCCTCTAACTCCTAAGGAACCAAGTTATTCCAAAGTGTCCACTATAAATTCCTATGCATGGTGTTCTACACCATTCCAAGTATATTCTTGTTTTCATCTATCTTCCAATTAAAAACTATTTTGTTATGTGAAAAGTTAGTGATTAAAGCCCTCACGAACTTGATGGCACATTTATTCTTTGCCCCTAATAAACTTGAACCATTGTGTCTTCTATGTTGTATATGCTTGCACTTATACGTTGGAATTATCAGAACCATGCTGTCATGGGGAACGTTTTCAACATTGCACTTGTACTTTGTACTCAGTTGATATCATGCTCTTTTGTCTATGGATGTCACCGGTGTGAAATAAAGAGGGAACTTGTAAGTCCATGGAGTTTGTATTTTGTGTTAGAGAAACGCCTGGGCCGCTAGCCTAAGCCATGCCTAATCATGGTGGAAACTTGCAGCATCACCATAGTGACATCTATGAGGCATTCTTCTTATAAAAAAAGAGACACATTGAGAAAGAGGAAAGAGAGAAAAAAGCACCATATTCCCATGGTAAATAAGAAGATTGCTGAGATGCTCATTGTCTGTTTGCCTTGTCATTTTGGTTATGGGAAAGCTCCTGTACCATGTGCAAGGGGTACCCCGTTGGCGGTTCTCAATGATATGCAAATACTTACAATGACAAGAACTTACAGGTGACCAAAGTTGAGTAGCATGAGGTGTGGCCGTTGTATTCAAGGGACTTAAGATTGACAACTAATACTTCGTCAAGCATATACTCCATCTTTGCTCACTTTAACCTTAACCACTTCAAGATGCTTATGATAGGGGCAATGAGAGCTGAAAGCTAACAAGTACCATAATTTTTGGAAGCTCTTTTTGAAACTTGAAATCCCTGCTTCCTTTATAAAAGGATTTTCTTCCACCATTATTGAGTCTCCACCTTCTACCTTTAGACACCATTAAGAGAGCATAGGTGTCATTCTCTGTGTAGTGTTCCAAAGCTTATTGATTGATGCATATTGTGATATTACTTGTTCTTGTGCTATTTGTTTCTAGTCACCCTAGTTAACTTTGAAGGTGTCCTATGCATTTATTTGCTACTCCATGAGGGACAAGCTGAATGTCACTATGCTATGTTTTCTATATGTGAAACAAACAAAAGTTTTTCAATGCATGTTATTCATGATCTTTGTTTGTAGCCTTTCATGTTGCATGCAAAGTTACTTTGTCTTACTGTTAGAAATTCTTCTTTCATGCTCATGTTTAGAGTTCTTTGATCCCAGCTTTCAATGCTTTCAAATGGTTTGATCTTTATTGTGAAGGTGCATGTCACCTCAAAAATTATTCTTTTATCACTTACCTACTCGATGACAAGCAGGAGTTAAGCTTGGGGATGCTTGATACGTCGGAAACGTATCTATAATTTTTTATGCTCCATGCTTCTTTTATATCATTTGTCTTATGTTTTGTCTACACTTTGAGGTGTTTTTATATCTTTTCTGGAACTAACCTATTGACAAGATGCCATAGTGCCAGTTGCATGTTTTCTTCTATTTTTGGTTCCAGAAAGACAGAAAATCAATATTCTCGGAATTGGACGGGACAAAATCCAAAGTTATTATTTTCCCGGAGCAACACGGAACCATGAAGCAGAGCCGGAGGGGGGGCACAGGGTGGCTAAACCCCCCTAGGCACGGGCAAGCCCTGGAGGCGCCTGGAGGGGGTGTGGTCCCCCTGGACCCCCACCGACCTTGATTCCTGCGCCTATAAGAAGCATCCGATGGGAAAACCCTAAAGAATCCAGAAGAAATCCACACAAAAAACCTCCGCTGCGCCGCCGCCACCGAAGGGGAGATTCGGGTACATAAAGTCTCTATTCCGGCACCCTGCCGGGACAGGGAAGTGCCCCTGGAGCCATCTCCATCGATCTCCATCGCCATCTTCATCACCATTGCTGATTCCCATGATGAGGAGGGAGTAGTTCTTCCTCGAGGCTAAGGGCTCTACCGATAGCTATGTGTTCATCTCTCTCTCTATGCATGGTCATATTGTGATCATGAGCTTTGTAATCAAGTAGATCTAGCTTGCTACTCAAGTGCTTCATTAGATCTCTACTCTCCCCATGTGTGTGAAAGTGACAGCGTGCACACCATGGTGGCACTTAGGTTTGAGTCTACATAAATACTCTTTGTGCTTTAATAGATCTATGCTTTTCCCCATGTGTGTGAAAGTGACAGCGTGCATACCGTGTGTGTCACTTTGGCTAGATTGAATATTTGTTATGAGTTATATTGGAGTTGGATGTCTCTATGAAATTGTGGTGTTTGTTGGAACCATCTAGCGCTCAAGGTGACAGTGTGGGGTTATGTAGATTGGGGAAGGCCCTGCCATAGATTAGACTGTCCAACCGGAGAGTAGTTAAGAGTAGTATCATGAAGAGAGGATATTTATATGGGAGAGTGTTCACTAGTGAAAGTATGATCCCTAGTCCTTGTTTCTCAACAAACACCATTTGCATCTAGATCTGTTGCATGTTTCTTCTTCCTTCAGTTTGCCTTTAGTATGTTCCTCCACGACATCAGCTATTTTCTGGCACCGTTACCCCACGTGAACAACAAGTTAGAAGCTCTTTTCTGGCACCGTTACCACTTGTATTTCACTATCTCTTCGCCGAACTAGTGCACCTATACACCTGACAAGTGTATTGGGTGTGTTGGGGACACAAGAGACTTCTTATATCTTGATTGCAGGGTTGCTTGAGAAGGAATACCTTTGACCACTTCCTCCCTGAGTTCGATAAACCTTGGGTGATCCACTTAAGGGAAACTTGCTGCTGTTCTACAAACCTCTGCACTTGGAGGCCTAACAACTGTCTACAAGATTAGAAGTGCCTAATAATATGAGGGGTATGCAATCCCTTCTTGTTATTTCTGCCTGCATAGATAATGACATATTATGATGGGAATCACTACATAAATGCTAAAGATACGAGATTTCCAACACGTCAAAGAAACCAGGAGTCGTGAGGAGGATCCAGAAGACTTAACTACCAACTATACGGGCCGGCGCCATATAGTTCCGATCGTATAGTTTCCACCGAATTCATTAGGTCAAATAGAACAACTTTCGTGAAGGGACCCCTATATAAAGAGGCCTCAGGCGACGAGAAACAGTGCCCCCGACTCCACAACATCGCTTCTTTCATCCTCAACTCGCCCTACCGCCACGCCGGAGGAATATATCTAGATCTAAACCTCTAAACCCTTCTCCACCACCATAGCCATCTTCCACCACTTGTAATAGTAGATCTCATCTCCAATTGGCGACATTGTAAGACTATTTGTTATCAACTCTATGATATCTATTACAATATTTATGCTTGTCGATCTCATCTCTTTGTGTGAGTAATTCTCCTTGGGCTAAGGTTTTCGGCCTAGCCATGTAGCTTTTGTGCATGTTATTTGAAGGGAATATGCCCAGAGAGGCAATAGTAAAGTGGTTATTATGTATATTCCAAGTATATGATAGATGTTTATTTTGCATGCTATAATTGTATTAATACGGAAACGTTAATACATGTGTGTTTAATAAACAAACAGAAAGTTCCTAGTTATGCCTCTCTTATAAACTAGCTCGTTAATTAACAAGATGATAAAGGTTTCCTGATCATGGACATTGGATGTTTTTAATAACAAGGTCGCAACATTATTGGAATGGTGTGATGAACATTCATCCGAACTATAGCATTACGATCAAAGTCATTGAGTTTATATTGCTATAACATCATACAAAGTAATCCTAATTCTTAGACCATGAGATCATGTTAATCACTAACACTGGAAGAGTATCTTGATAACATCAAACGTCACACCGTAACAAGGTGATTATAAAGATGGGTTCAATACTACTAAAGTGTTATGTTGAGGCCCATGGATCGAGAGTGGAATTTTTTCATCCCGATGACGGATAGATATACTCTGGGGCCTCTCGGTGATATCACATAGATTAGCTTGCAAGCAAGTGATTTGATCACTAAAATGTTATATCACGGGAACGAGAAAAGAGTACATGTCAGTAACGAGATCAAACTAGGTATGGAGATACCGATGATCGAATCTCGGACATGTAATATATCGCGAGACAAAGGGATTAAGTTACTAGCGTAAAAGGTTCTCATGATCACAAGAAAGCCATCATTGAATGTGTGGGAGTCAGTATGGATCTCTAGGTCCCGCTTTTAATTATTGATCTGAAAGGGGTCTCAATCATGTCCGCATTATTCGCGAACTGTAGGGTGACACACTTAAGAGACACCGACACCATTTGGAGCAAATAGTTTCCTACTGAAAAGAATAACAAAGAACAGAAATTTATTTCACTAGATACCGAAACTGTTTTTGGGTGAAATTGCAGAAAGTGTTTCTGCATGTGAAATAAAATACTATAAAGGGGTTATATGTGAATGTTTGTCATTAAGGTAATTGAAAAAATTCTGAATAAATAAAAGGGGTTTTATTTAAAGAGAGTTTGCATTAAATTTGGTGGAAATTTAATTTGAGTGGAGAATTGAAGGGCCAAATTGTGAGTGGAGTTTCCACCCACATGAATGGAGGGAGGGAAAGGGGGAAGCCCCCATGCGCCGGCCATCCCCTTGGGGTTCCCCCTCCTCCTATAAAAGGAGCCCCCTCCCTCTCTCTCTCACTTACACCTCCTCATGAAGGATCTCTCTCTCCCTCTAGTTTTTATCCCCCATGGTCTCAGACTAGCGAGATACATGTTCCCCGTGGCTTTTCGGCAAGAAAGAGCTGTGCTTCGGCTGCATCACTAGAGCGAGGAGGCGGAGGTTGCTCGGTGCCTCGTACGTGTATGCGAGCACATATGCGCCACTGATTTGCGGCGCTAGGACTTCCTGTCGATCTTGAGCTCGGCAAGAGTTCGTCTACGTCAACCACGAGTTCAACCTCGTTAAGCTTTGTTAGTCTTCAAGAGTATGTTCTATATGGATGTATATCTGCCCGTTGCGTGTATCTAGTAGATAGATCTTGGTATTTAGTTGTTCCCATCGTAGGAAGTTTTTTGTTTTCTATGTTGCGAACCCTACAGTGGTATCAGAGCCGGATCTATGCGTAGATGCTTTGTACGGGTAGTACACATATGTATATGTGGGAGATGATGATCATGTTATTGCTTCTTAGTTGCACTTTGGATATTGGTGGCATAGTGGGATGAAGCGGCCCGGACAAACTTTACATGTCCTCGCACATGAGACCTATTCCACGCTTGACATGCAACTAGTTTTGCATAAGTGGCTAGAAGGTGTTTGTCTCTCCTACTATAGTCAATATATAATTTGCAACAAGTTTTCAACAATTTGGTTATCCTGTTGTGATTCATGTTCGTAGGTAAGAACGGTTCTATCTTCGAAATCCCTAAGCCATGTAAAACTTGCAATGGATAAATTAGAAGCGTCTAGTTTAGATTGATGTTGGGCTAGTGTCATGATATGGTGATATTGTAAGTAAAAGTATGAGTCGATACTCTTACAACACACGTAACGTGTAAGTTCCCTAGACCTTGGCCTTACACATAGAGGAATTATGACGGTCATACCATGATGCACATGATGGAGATCAAGTGAAAGAACCATATCATTTCACTTTTTTCACATGAGATGTTTGTTGCATCTTATATTGCTTATTTGTCATTTTACTAGCATAATAAGATGATCCCTCATTTAGATATCAAGATAAAAATGTGTTCTCCCTTAAGTATGCACCGATTATGTTTCGCCGCTCCAAGACATCACGTGATGATCGGGTGTTCTTGGATCCACAATCATATTTCGGGTGTAAGACAGTTTACACACGCGAATACTAAGGTTCTTACTTTGCGAGCCTAGAATGTGCAGACATGGCCTCAGAACACGGACCGAAAGGTTAAGCATGAGTCATATGAAAGATATGATGCCCATTTGATGCTCGCCTTTGAAGCTACACCGACTCACGTGATGATCGGACTTGGTGTAGAGGATTTGGTTCATGTAATCACCAAAAAGGCACGAGGGATGTCATTTTTGAGTGGGAGTTCATTCTTAATTTTGTATTAGTTGAACTCAATCTATCATAAACATAGTCTAAACTTTACAAATTCTGTTGTAGATGGCAGCACCTGCTTTTAATTTCAATGTGTTCATGGAGAAAGAGAAACTTGCAACGAACGGTAGCAACTTTACCAAATGGTTCATGAATTTGAGGTTATTCCTCAATGCTGCACAAAAGCAATATGTGCTAGAAGGTCCGTTAGGTGACGCTCCTTCAAGCAATGCATCTCAGTATAAGCGCGATGTGTACGACACAAAGCTTAATGACTACACTCTTGTGAAATATGCAATCCTTCTGTCATTGGAGCCTGAACTCCATGGACACTTTGAACTGAGAAATGCTGATTCTATGGTGAAGGAACTCAAAGCTATGTTTGAGAGCTGAATCCATGCTACGAGATTCATAATCTCTAGCGAGTTCTTTAGTGTGAAGATGGAGGAACACATCTCTATGAACGATCATGTCATGATGATGATATGATATGTTCAACGTCTTGAGGCACTAGGATATGATATCCTAGTTGACCTTGTGATGGATAGAGTTCTGTAGTCCCTCCCACCCAGCTACAAAGAGTTTGTACTGAATTACAAGAAAAGTGGTGCGATTGGATCCCTCGCTGAACTTGCTTCCATCTTGGTGGCTGTCTAAGTAGACATAAAGGATAGGCATATGGGGTTGATAGTCAATAAGACCACAACCGCTAGAGAAAGGTCCATGGCCAAGGCAAAACTCAAGATGGGCAGCACTTTTGTTGTGCCTGAGAGAACAGTCAATGGAGGTCATAAGCCTGATACTGCATGTTTTTATTGCTATAAGTTGGGTCACTGGAAAGGGAACTGCCCCAAGTATTTGGCAGACAAGAAGGCCAGCAAGGCAAACAAAGATATATTCGATATGCATGTTATTGATGTGTACTTGAATAGTACTTGCAGTAGCACCTGGGTATTTGATATCGGTTCAGTTGCTAATATTTGTAACTCGAATCAGGGGATGTAGAACAAGCGACCAGTATCAAGGGGTGAGGTCAAGATGCGTGTTGGCAATGGATCAAGCGTTGATGTGATCGCCGTCGGAACGCTACCTCTCCACTTACAATCGGGATTAGTTATAAACTTGAATAATTGTTATCTGGTGCCAGCACTGAGCATGAACATTTATCCGGATCATGTTTGATGCGTAGTGGTTATTCATTTAAATCTGAAAACAATGGTTGTTCGATTTATATGATTGATATCTTTTATGGTCGTGCATCGATGATGAATGGTTTATTTTTGTTGGATCTCGATAATAGTGTTACACATATTCATAATGTTGATGCTAAAAGGATTAAACTTAATGATGATATGTCCGCATATATGTGGCGCTGTCGTCTAGGTCATATTGGCATTAAACGCATGAAGAAGCTCCACTCGGATGGACTTTTGGAATCACTTGATTTCGAATCATTTGATACATGTGATCCATGCCTTATGGACAAGATGACTAGAAGGCCGTTTTCCGGTTCAATGGAACGGGTGACAGATTTATTGGAAATCACACACTCTGAGTGTGTGGTCCAATGAGTGTGTCGACGCAAGGTGGATATCGTTATTTTGTTACTTTTACGGATGATTTGAGTAGATACGGTTATATCTACTTGATGAAACACAAGTCTGAAACCTTTGAAAATTTTAAGGAATTTCAGAGTGAAGTGGAAAATCATCGTAATAGAAAGATCAAATTTCTACGGTCCGACTGTGGAGGTGAGTATCTAAGTTACGAGTTTACCACACATATGAAAGAGTGTGGAATAGTTTCACAACTTACACCTGCCGGAACACCACATCGAAATGGTGTGTCGGAACGTTGTAATCGTACTTTACTAGATATGGTTCGATCTATGATGTCTCTGACGAACTTGCCACTGTCATTTTGGGTTTATGCACTAGAAACTGCTGCATTCACTTTAAATCAGGCACCATCTAAATCCGTTGAAAATAGACCGTGTGAATTGTGGTTTGGAAACAAACCTAAGCTGTCATTTCTTAAAGTTTGGGGATGCGATGTTTATGTGAAGAAACTTCAACCGGATAAACTCGAACCCAAAACGGAAAAATGCGTCTTCATAGGATACCCTAAGGAAAATATTGGGTATTCCTTCCATCACAGATCCGATGGCAAGGTTTTCGTTACCAAGAATGGATCCTTTCTAGAGAAAGACTTTCTCGCGAAAGGTGTGTGTAGTCGGAAGGTAGAACTCGAAGAGGATGTAGAACCTTCTCTTCATAGTATGGCGAGTAGCACAGCGCCGGAAACCGTTCCGGAGTTGACTTCACCAAATGAAGAGGGAACTAATGATAACGATCATGAAACTCCGAAAGAGAATAGTACCAAACCTCGCAGGTCTAGCAGGACGCGTGCAGCTCCCGAGCTGTACGGAAATCCTGTTATGAATTTCATGGTAGATGAAATTGATGACCCTGCGACATATGAAGAAGCGATGATGAGCCCGGATCCCAACAAATGGCTAGAAGCCATGAAATCCGAGATGGAATCCATGTACGAAAACCAAGTTTGGACCTTGGTGGACTTACCTCACGACCGAAAGGCTATGGAGAATAAATGGATTTTCAAAAGGAAAACTGATGCTGATAGTAATGTAACCGTCTATAAATCTCGACTTGTCGCAAAGGGGTTTCGACAAATTCAAGGAGTTGACTACGATGAGACATTCTCTCCCGTAGCAATGCTAAAGTAAGTTAGGATTATGTTAGCAATTGCTGCATATTTCGACTATGAGATATGGCAGATGGATGTCAAAACTGCGTTCCTCAAAGGCAACATTGAAGAAGAGTTGTATATGGTATAACCAAAGGGTTTTGTCGATTCTAAGGATGCTGACAAGGTATGCAAGCTTCAGCGATCCATCTATGAACTGAAGCAAGCATCCCGGAGTTGGAATCTCCACTTTGATGAGGTGATCAAAGAGTTTGGATTTATTCAAACTTATGGAGAGGCTTGTATTTACAATAAAGTGAGTGGGAGCAATGTGGCCTTTCTGATATTATATGTGGATGAAATATTATTGATAGGAAATGATATAGATCTTTTAAACAATGTTAAAAGTTATCTAAACAACAAATTTTCAATGAAGGACCTAGGTGAAGCGTCTTACATATTAGGCATAAAGATCTATAGGGATAGATCTAGGCGCCTAATAGGGCTATCAAAAAGTACATACATTGATAAGATTTTAAAAAAATTAAAATGGACAGAAGTAAGAAGTGGTTCTTACCTATGTTGCAAGGCAAGACATTGAGTAGGACTCAAAGTCCGGCTACGGCGGAAGAAAGAGAGATAATGGACAAAGTCCCCTATGCTTCAGCCATAGGCTCTATATTGTACGCCATGCTATGTACAAGACCGGATGTGGCACATGCTATTAGTTTAACTAGTAGATACCAATCTGATCCAGGATCGAAACACTGGATAGCGGTCAAGATTATCCTTAAGTACTTGTGAAGAACTAAGGATATGTTTCTCGTGTACAGAGGTGAAGAAGAACTCGTCGCTAATTGTTATGTCGACCCAAGATCTGACACAGATCTGGATGACTCTAAGTCACAATCCGGATACGTATTTTTCATGAATGGTGGAGCAGTTAGTTGGAGGAGTTCCAAACAACCCGTGGTGGCAGGATCAACAATGGAGGCCATGTTGCTGCTTCGGAAGCGGCTCAGGATGCAGTTTGGTTGAAGGAGTTCATAACCGAACTAGGTGTGGTTGCAAGCGCGTGACCCAATGGTGATCTATTCTGACAACAATGGTGCCATAGCCAATGCCAAAGAACCAAGGTCTCACAAGAATTCCAAGCATAGTAAGCGCCGATTTCACTCCATCCGCGAGCATGTGAAGGATGGAGATATAATATTTGTAAAGTACACAGGATCTCAATGTAGCACATCCGTTGACTAAAACTATCCCTAGAGAAAAACATGATCAACACCAGAACTCCATGGGTGTTAGATTTATCACTATGTAACTAGATTATTGTCTCTAGTGCAAGTGGGACACTGAAGGGAATATGCCCCGAGAGGCAATAATAAAGTGGTATTATGTATATTCCAAGTATATGATAGATGTTTATTTTGCATGCTATAATTGTATTAATACGAAAATGTTAATACATGTGTGTTTAATAAACAAACAAAAAGTTCCTAGTTATGCCTCTTATAAACTAGCTCATTGATTAACAAGATGATCAAGGTTTCCTAATCATGGACATTGGATGTTGTTAATAACGAGGTCACAACATTATTGGAATGGTGTGATGAACATTCATCCGAAGTATAGCATTACGATCAAAGTCATTGAGTTTATATTGCTATAACATCATACAAAGTAATCCTAATCTTTAGACCATGAGATCATGTCAATCACTAACACTGGAAGAGTATCTTGATAACATCAAACATCACACCGTAACAGGGTGGTTATAAAGATGGGTTCAGTACTACTAAAGTGTTATGTTGAGGCCCATGGATCAAGAGTGAAATTTGTTCATCCCGATGAAGGATAGATATACTCTGGGCCCTCTCAGTGATATCACATTGATTAGCTTGCAAGCAAGTGATTTGATCACTAGAATGTTATATCACGGGAACGATAAAAGAGTACATGTCAGTAACGAGACCAAACTAGGTATGGAGATACCAATGATCACAAGAAAGTCATCGATGAATGTGTGGGAGTCAGTATGGATCTCCAGGTCCTGCTTCTGATTATTGATCTGAGAGGGGTCACGATCATGTCCGCATTATTCGCGAACCATAGGGTGACACACTTAAGAGACACCGACACCATTTGAAGCAAATAGTTTCATGTTGAAAAGAATAACAAAGCGCAAGAATTTATTTAACTAGATACCGAAACTGTTTTCGGGTGAAATTGTAGAAAGTGTTTCTGCATGTGAAATGAAATACTAGCAAGGGGTTATATGTGAATGTTTGTCATTAAGGTAATTGACAAAATTCTGAATAAATAAAAGGGGTTTTATTTAAAGAGAGTTTGCATTAAATTTGGTGGAAATTTAATGGGAATTTGAGTGGGAATTTTTGAGTGGAGAATTGAAGGGCCAAATTGTGAGTGGAGCTTCCACCCACATGAATGGAGGGAGGGCAAGGGGGCAGACCCCATGCGTCGGCCACCCCTTTGGGGTCCCCCCTCCTCCTATAAAAGTAGCCCCCTTCCTCTCTCTCACTTACACCTCCTCGTTAAGGATCTCTCTCCTCCTCTAGTTTTTATCCCCCATGGTCTCAGACTAGCGAGATACATGTTTTCGATGGCTTTTTGGCAAGAAAGAGTTGTGCTTCAGCTGCATCGCTGGAGCGAGGAGGCGCAGGTTGCTCGATGCCTCAGACGTGTGTGCGAGCACGGATGCGCCGCTGATTTGTGGCACTAGGACTTCCTCTCGATCTTGAGATCAGCAAGAGTTCGTCAACATCAACCACAAGTTCAACCTCATTAAGCTTTGTCGGTCTTCAAGGGTTAATATCTACGGATGTATATCCGCCCGTTGCTTGTATCTAGTAGATAGATCTTGGTACTTAGTTGTTCCCATCGTAGGAAAAAAATTCTATGTTGTGAACCCTACATTATTTATCATAGATGGGATCATATATTAGTTTGTACGACTTGATGATTGTAGTACCATCTCTTGCCTCAATCTAAGGGGTTGCCAGGTACCCCAAAACCCTGAGGATTGATCCAGGTAAAGGGAGTGTGAGTAACGACTGATCTGCATGATAGGAACCTAGTGACAGAAAGGGTAGTATGGCTGTATGTGAGGAACTTACTTGGAATTAACGATGACATCACTATGCATATCATTTTGGTTCTCTTTCTTCCATGGATGAGACTAGTAGGTTATTGCCATAAGCGGTTGTGGAGGCAATAACATTTATGGATGCAATGCCCACATATAATTATCTTGCTCTAACAATTACATAATTACTTTATTACTATCTATTATTCACATCAGATGTTTTGCACAGCTACCGGTGAAAACCAAAGACCCTAGGCCCTCTCTCTCTCTCTCTTCATCGTCAACAACAACAAATAACAACAAGATCGCAAACTCTTGGTCCAGTGAAAACGCAATAGGAATTCTAAAACTCTCGAAGGTCTGTTAAGGTAATCTCACTTTGCTTTCTGCTTCTCGAGGATTCGATAAACCTAGGTCTACTAGGGAAAGAGAGCTATACTACATACGTAATATAGATCAAAGGTATCAGCGCTCGTGTGTCGCTTTCCTCTTGGGGCCTCGTATTGGATGTTCCACCGGCCAGAGGGCCTAGTGGAGCGAGCTGTTGGTTGGCGGTGGCGTTTCTCAGCCATCGTCTAAGCGGTGCACGGCCTGGGGTCGGCATGGATGTCGGAGCGGTGGCTCTGGTTTTTCGCCTCCGCCTTGTTGCGTCGAGGTGTTAGTTTCGGCTTTGGTCGCTTGGGTGACTTGGTCGTCGACTTGTGTGTGGGTGTGGCCTCGGGGACGGTGTGGGTACCAGAGCGGTGGTTCTGGATGTTCACCTCTACCGTGTTACGTTGAGGTGTTGAGTGTCGGCTTTGGTCGTTTGGGTGACTTTGTCGTCGGCTCGTGTAGGAGGGCGGCCTCGGGGCCGGCGTGGTGTGTTGAGTTGTATGGTTTTTGGGCGGTTTCCCTTATAAACTGTCCTCCTTTTTTTCGACTATATTAATCAAAAGGCTTTAAGCCTAATTTAAAAAAAAGCAATAAGCAATATGTGCATGTATGGATGTCCATTGTACGCCCTTATACACATGTATGAATTTTGAATATGCGTGATCAAGAACAACATACATATACATGCATGCATGCATGTCATGTATATGTTGTCCGAATATTACTACTAGCCACCTACATAGTTATGCATGGCTTGTCATGCAAAAGGTATATAGCCTTTTCCACCTCCAAGATTAGGAGACAGACAATAGAATATTCCAGATAAAGTTACTCTATCTGAGATTACGCGCGAGTGCTTTTAGCATAAACCAACCAACGAGCTCGTTACATCCAAGCCATCACTCATGCATGTCATATGATCAGATGCTTTTGTCATACGTGTTCCATCCAGAGATATCTAATTAGACATGTGGAATGCAAAACTGCCATCTAAGTACAGGGGATACATCAAATCAGCAAATTAAGATCATTACATTGATGCCAAACTAGTCCATCACGCATATTCTACATGCATTTAGTTGGCATCTTTTAACTGATCAATGGCGATAATGTCATTGTGGGTTGGATCATGTCAGAGTCTAGTCTTTCACTCATGCAAGTAATCACCCGATAAACGACAGATTGAGGAACAAGCAAGCACACGAGGAGGTTGCTACCTTTCCTTTCCTTTCCTTTCCTTTCCTTTCCATCAAAAGCTAATTATCTTTTATGCCTTACTCATCTTCCATTCCAAGAATAGCCGCATAATAGATTAAAAGAATATGCTCATCCGTTAGATCTTCTAGAGCAAACATTAGGTACATATATAACCATCATCGTTACCTACCATTACCAATGATAGAACAACTAGCTAACTTAAAGGACAATACATGAAAGTTTAGACACAATATATAGGTCATCAACACAGTCACCAAGTTGCGGACTTGATAAACTTTTTTCACTAGGGAGTTCTCTAAGCAGACAAAATTATAGAAATATAAACTTTTATGATAATCTAATGTAGTACTCGTCATAATGATATATTCTAAAATAGATACAAATATATGAAAATATTTAAAGCTAAGGCAGACAACCTAGATGTGCTGGCCAAGTTTTTATTCTTGGACGAGATACTAGATGTTTTTTTCTCGGTAGTACTAGATAGATAGCTATGCATGGCTTGTCATGAAAAGGCATATAGCTTTGCCACCTCCAAGATTAGGAGACAAACAATAGCGTATTCGAGATAAAGTGAAGGTGCTTGAAATGATAGGCGAGTGCTTTCCACATACCAACGAGCTTGTTACATCCAACTCATATCTCATGCATGTCATATGATGGGATGGTTCTATCATACGTGTTCGTATCTATCTGTGTAACCATGTGGAATACAGAACTATCAATTAAGAACAGGGGATTCATCAAATTATGACCGATCGTTGCGCCAATGTAAAACTAGTTAATCATGCATGTGATATATATAATTGATCAGCACATTTGACGGATCAACGATGAAAATGTCAATGTCATCTTGATAATATGTGGATCCACTCTTTCAACTTATGCAAGCGATCTACAGATAGATGCCGACAAACCAAGTAGGAGATGAGGGGGTTTTGTTGTGTTCAATTTCTTTTCCCATGTTGAACAAAATCTTATTACTCCTCCTCTTCTAGTCAGGCACCCGGTACATACCTAGGCATCATCATCGTCACCTACCATTACCAATAATAGAACAACCAGCCAATTCAAGGACAATCTCTACAAGGTTATATGTCATTACTCTATCCGTGTCGAAAGATATGAAAGCTTAGACACAACATAGGTGACCAACACAGCCACTGAGTTGTGGACTTGATAAACTTTTTTTACAAGAGTTTTCTAAACAATTGTTTTTAGAATTATACAATATGTTTGCTATTTTTCATGATAACATAATGTACTCCTCTTGTTGATAGTCTAAATTAGAGATAAATATATGAAAATATGCCAAAGCTAAGACAGACGGACCGACAGACAGCCTAGATGCCCTTGCCAAGTAGAGTAACTTTTGGTAATACTGGAAAGAACACGACAAGATAGTACTACCCCTGCGCTCATGTCGTTCATCCTCCTCAAGAAGGCAAACACATTTCTGGCTGCTACCTGCTGGTGTCTCGACACGTAGTCAGTGGCTGGAATAAAACGTACACGTGCCGTGCTGCCACTGTGCTACAGCCTACAGGACGATACTACGATTGATGGCCATAATAAACTGTCTGCCATACGGCCGTGCGTCCGGGCGGGCGATCTAGAGCTGGTTATGATGGCGCTCCTATTCATGCATGATAACATGTTGGCCAATGAAATGTTCAGCGATGCCTCTTGTGCCTCCTAGTGTTTTTCCTTAAAAAGAGACGTGCTTCCCCTTGAAATCCATTACATCTAACATTTTTAACGTTTTTATAAATCTCATTTATATTGCTTGAACTTTCAACATCTCTTTTGTTTCTCTTTTTTGATTAACCTTTCACATCTCTTGAAAGTCAGGTTATATTAGGGCATCTCTAACTGATATAAAAAAAACAGGTTAGAGGAGTAAAAGATATCGTTTTACTCCTTAACCGGACCTAACCGGACTCCAAAAGGCTTTAGTGGACAAAAAAATTACTCATCGGTGTCGCGGAGGAGTAAATATAGGAGTCGACGGCCACTTCTGAAAAAAAAGGTTAATCAAACAATATAGGAGTAAATATACGATTATCGTTTTTTCTCAGTGTTTTGCTTTGCCGATTCCGGTATGTATTATTTGTAATCGACTTTGTCAAACAATGTGGTTCTAATAATAAATAAAGGCTGTGCATCGTTTGATGCAGAGGCCGGGGCTCCGCTCCCCATTTCGAAAAAAAAACTTCTGAAAAAAGGTTCCCTCTCCTCCGCGCGGTCACACTGCCTCCACCTCGACCCCACCTCTACCGCCGGTGACCACCGACACCCCCAACCGCCACAACAGCTACCCCCACACCCCCAGATGGCCGGATCTTCTCATCGGCCATCTCCGCCACCCATACCCAGCGCTCGGCGCCACCGTATCCCCCCTCCCCCCGTAGCCTCGCATCGCTCCTGCTCCCTACCACCATTCCCCTCTTCGTTTGGCGCCACCGAAGCACCGGCGGCAGCCCCGCCGGTCCACCGACACCCTTGACATGCCGGTGTCGGCCGTGCCGGTCTATCGCGGCATGCGGCAGCGGTCGTGGGTCACCGAGATCACTGACTGAAACACGAAGAGGATGGTGCGGATTGGAAGCTTCCAATCTGCGGAGCAGGCCGCGTGGGCCTACGACGTGGAGAACATCCGGCGCCATGGATCCGACTGTGGCGAGCTCAACTACCCTCTCGGGGCGGGAAGACGGGTGCCGGACCTACTCATGCGCACCCGGTACCTACTTCCCGGTCGGTCACCCATCCTCAAATTGCTTTAGGACAAGCATGCTTTACCTCAGAATTATTTTTGGATGAGCTTATGGAAAACAAGTTGCAACTTGTTGGTATGAGTATCCTATCAATCCTATTAATCCATGTGCCTGGGTCTCACACGTTACTTTACCCATAAGAGATCCAATCCTTCTTGCACAATCGGGCGATCTTTCCCGTCCACACTTCCTTTGGTGTGGGGCCCAGTAGATGATCCAAGCCATTCAATGCCCTTCTCTACGACCCCACATGTAAACACGGCCCCCCAAGTAGGACTACCACCATTAAACCCCATATAGGCAGATATAACCCTAGGAGCCTCCTTGACGACTCTAGTGAGCAGGCATTGTCCCTGGTCGCCCCATTGGTATGAGGTCTTACCTACGAAAGTCCCTCACATATAGTCTAGAAACCAATATCATGGGGAACTAAGGGGTCCCACCCATATCCTGAGCCTCGTAAGGTACACCAGCGCCACGAGATGGTCATCCGTTCATGTGAAAGGAAGAAGATCCAGTTGACTTCTCCGTCCCATTCCAAATCTCATGGTTAATGTGTATTATACAACGCAAGAATCACTGGCGATATTGGTTGTTTAAGTCCTAGATATTATGTTCCTTTACCACCGGAACTGTAACAGTAGGTTATTAAAATTAGGAAATAACATGTAATCATATCATTATGAAAATAGTGTGTTCTAACCTTTTTGAAATGCAGGTGATGAAAACATATTGGATTTACAAATACTTGATAGAAAATAAGCAAAGGACATGAGCAAGTGTGAACTTGACTTTGTGATCACAAGAATGTGCAATCACGTTCTTCAAGATGATATAAGATCCAATACCTAAAATAGAATCATTGGTATGGTAAGTACTAATATTTAAATATGCAATATGCTATTATGCATAAGTAATGTTATGATTTTTATAAAACTCCCCAAATGAATTCCCAATAGTATATGTGAGTTTAATTTAAGTGATTTCTTTAAGATTTGGTTTATATTCAAGATTATTTTATAAGCAATTATATTTATAAGAAACTTAAGTCTTAGCATACGTGATATAAAAGTAGAATATAAATCATTCTAAGATTAGGATGAATTATAATTTGGTAATTAGGATGAAAGTTCATGTGTTGGTTTGTTAAGAGTTGAAAGAACTATTATAGAGTTGTTATTTAAAGTGGAAAAAAGAATGACATTCGAAGAAAAGGTTTCTTTGATAAGGTGTAAAAAATATTTAAGATTAAAATAACATGATCAATATCGTTTGCGTTTTCTTGAATAGCTTGAATTTGAGATGTATGATGTCTTAATTGAAACAGACAAAAGTTAACTATAAAACATAAATAATCTCTTGACATGATGTTTATAATTTTTTACACTAAAGTGAACTTTATAAACATAAATAAACTTTTAATATATTATGCTTATGATCTTTTAGTCTAAGGTTAACTTTAAAAGGATGAATAAACTTAGAGCATGATGCTTATGGCATTTTAGACCAAAGTTAACTATAAAAACATAAATTAATGTGTACTGGTCTAAATTATTACCAAGCTATAGGATTTTGATAAATATGATTAAGAGTATGAAATTCTTCATTTTCAATTTAAGTGAATGATGAGTTTAAATTTTTTATTTGATATTAGGAAAATAGTATGCAACTTATTAATAGAAGAATAATTAGACAATCTTGTTAATTTGTTATGATTTAAAGTCATGTGAAGTATGGTTAAGAGATAAATATTATGCACTCTTAATATAAGTGAATGATGTATAATGTTAGCTTAAAAGTTGTTGATTTAAATTTGTATTTAATATTCCAAAAGGAGTATTTTAAAGTTAATAGTTTACACTTAATATTTATTATGAACCATAATTATGATTTTGGACTTAGTAATTAGACTTAAAGGAATCGTTTTAAGATTTTAATATTTTATAATGATATATAATTATTTCTTGCTTAAGAAATAATTTGAAAGAATTAACAAAACATTTATCACATTTAGATAATTGAAGAATTATTACCTTGGAACCTTAAAATCTTTTGGAATAATTTACTTATTATTTTCTAGTATATATACTTATTTAAGATCTTAAGAATGATTTTTATTTATTTTTAAGTATTATCTTTACTTTTATAAATTCTATAAAGGATTTTTTTACATGAATTCTATAAAGGATTAAATGTACTTAAGTATTTACTTTATGTTTTATTCATTTAAAAGACATGTTAGGAGTTTTATGAAATAGTAGATTTAATTTTATAAAATTATTTTATGTCTTTATCTTTATTTTATTAGAATTTCCTTGAAGGTATTAATATTTTTTAATACATTTTTACATTTGATAATATTAAATACAAAACTAATATTTTTCTTTCATGAAGTAATTTTTAGGATCTTAAAAATGAATTTTATTTATTTTTAGGTATTATCCTTATTTTTTAGAAAAATCTCTAAAGGAACTATTAACTTAAAATAATCAAATTAAATTTTATCATCCTAAAATATAATTTTGTATTTTTATTAGATAGCTTATATTTTTATGAACATTTAAAGATATTATTTGTATTTTTGGGATTTGTTTTAATTTTTAAGTGCTTAAATACATTTAGGGGTATTTTTGTATTTTGGTATTTTATTAAAGATTTCTTTTATTTAAAACCTGGGCCTGGCCCATTGGGCTGGCCTAGCCCGACTCGGCCTAGTGGGTTTGGGTCAAACCCACCAAACGTCTCACTGGACCGGTCCACCGGCCTAGTTACTCTCCTCCTCTATCTCTCGTGCATGACCCTCTTCACTCTAGCGACCCCGCGGTGTCGCCGTCGTCACCCACCGATCCCTGGCGGGTCCGGTATCTACGGCCGCCACCATTGTGCTTGCTGACTCAATCGATGATGCCAAGTCGACTGGCCCTATTCGATTTGCCGTGTGAGCTCTTGTTTGGTCATGTCGTACCCTCTCTAGTGTCTAGGTTTGCGGCCTCCTCTGTGGTGATGTGTGCTGGTGACCTCTTGATGCCGCCCTGGTGGTCTAGCGGTGAGGTGTATGCCCATGTCGTCGCCCTGGTCCTGCTGTGGTTGTTGTCACGTCTCGACGTGGGTTGAAATGCCTCTAGGTGCTCCCCATGCCGCCGTAATTTGCTCTCTTCCGCTAGTTTGCTTCCTCTTCTCGATCTTAAGAGAGGACCACGGGTAAGTTCTCCTCTTTAGTCATCTTTATCTCTCTCTATCTCTTTCTCTATTTTTCTCTCTGTTCCTCACTCCTCTCTCTACATCAAACCCTAGTTAGGGTTCCCCCTTCTATGCTAGCAGTAATCCTCAGATGCTTGATTGATAATGTTCCTGTTGTACTTACAGTACCATCTTCCCCCACATTAAATCATGAATTCATTGTTGCTATAATTCAATGTTGTTTTGGTTACAGTGTTTGATGTTGATCAACTGGTAATGGATTGAATTGATATGTTATATGTGCTGTGAAATAGGCTTACACTTAAGACTATCAATCTTCCTACGAACCTCAGTACAACAATTGTAGGTTTTGTTGCATTAACCTAAGTTGGTTTCTAAAATAAAACTTGTCAGTAATCTTCTTTTCAGCTTGACATAATCCATTGTGGTGGTTCTAGTGCTAATAGATGTAATGTTGCTCTCTAGGTATAGCATACTTGAGTTTCCGTGGATGATTCTTACATATAATGTTGAGAAAAATGATTTATTAAAAAAAGTCCCTCTACTGATTAGCAGAGAAATTAGACATGCTAATTTGAGATGGAATTATCACTCTTGTGATTTTGGTGTGGAAAATGTGGTTGGCTTGGACAATGATTTAGTTTCTTGTACTTTTTTATAGTGAACACCCATGAGCTTGACCAATAATTGATTGTCAAACCTGGCAGATAACTATGGTGGCTACGATTCCTAATAGTATTTACTTAGGAAAATGATTTACCTCTTTTGGGTATGCTCTTTAAGCCTAACTTCCTTATATATTTGTTACTGTAAATATGTCAATAAATATCTCACATGATTCCTAGACTTTTGAGTTGGGAAAATGATTTTATTATCAAAAGTTGATTCCTAGAGATAACATTGTCAACACCCGGATTTTTAATCCCAGATGCCTGTCATGCCATACATTGCAATCCCAGGATTACCATTTTTGCGAGACATAACAGATTGGTACCATAGTTCACCATCCATTACAAACCATAATAAAGGTCTCACAAATAAAGGATCTCATGATCCTGTCTTAATACAATCAACGCAGCGGATAAATATAATAATGTTAGTGTGGGTGAAGCTCCATCTTCATGGTCACAGGCAATGCTGACGATGGGAGATGATCCTAGTTGTCATAACCTTCCTGTGGTCCATCCTCCTGTTAGTCCTCTTCATAGTCTGGCCACGGGAATAGCCAGGGACAAAGCCATGAGTACTCTTTAAGTACTCACAAACTAAGACTAACAAGTAAGGGGTTTGAGTAGGAATACTAAGCTCTAGGTTGTTTTGCAAAAAGCCAGATTTACCTTAACTGAGTTCAGAAGCAAAGAAAACTAGTTTAAAGTTTTATAACACCTAAGTGGGAACTTATCTCTCACTTTCACAACCCTGTTGTGGTCAATTCAAAGTCATGATTCATTTCATAAGTCATTTTGAAAACATCTGACGACGGAACAGTATGGCCACTCCAACTGTCCATAACCGCGGACGCGGCTATTCGAATAGTTTGACACTCTGCAGAGGTGGTACACTTTCACCACAATAGTCGATACATCTGTCAGGAACAATCCTGAATTCACCATACTCAGTATGCGGATAATCAATCCTAACCTTTCAATTACACACCCTAGTATAGGCACCTCTCCTATGAGTTTGGCCTCCCAACCATGACCATCTGTCATCTTGGCAGTGCATAGGTGGTCAATCTTCACGAGGTAGCCTCAGCTCAAACCTCGGCCGCAATGGATCCCATACTAACGTATATAAACTTCCAGTCAAGCCCTACCCAATTCAGGTATTTTTGTTGTATGGTAAAATTGGAATGGTATCGCATCAAGACAACCATCACTTTTATAAAGGGCTAAGGCTCATGCCTCAATGTTTTTATCATCAAAATCATCTAGTGTTCATAACACATGTCAAAACATTTCATTAGAATGACTCATCATTCTAAGGTTTTCATAATCATTTTCACCAAGTATTCCCATCTAAGGTGATCAAGTTCTAAGCTTAGCACTAGCAACTACAAGTGGGGGTAAAACTAATGAGGGGTGATAATCAAGTGTTACTTATCTAAGTTCAATCTCATGCCTTAGGATGACATCAAGATTTATCTAACTTAGGCCAAGTTTTATGCACTTTATGCTACCTCTAAAATAATCTTTCCAAAATCTACTAGTCACTAAGTAAACACAAATAAAAGCTTTGATAAAGAAATAAAATAACTAAGCTTGCAGGTAAAACTGGGATTAGGTATCATCAATTGGTATAACCAAGGCATGCCTAATGCATTGCATAGGTTATTTAGCTTTCACAGTTTCAAGTGTTAGCTTGCTCAGTTAGTAGCTTGCCTTGTGCAGATCAGTGGTTGAAGTTCTCCTCTGCTTCTTCCTCGTAGTATTCTCCTTCCTCCTTGTATCCTTGCTCGGTACTAGCGTCTATAAATAAATATGAAGTACACAATATCCAAACAATACTTAACCACTTCTATTTAGCACACAAAGGATCACACTAGATGATCTAGCATCATCACTATCATCACAAAGATTAAGGCAAAAGTCCTATTTATTTTATTTTAGAAAAGTAATTTCTACTCATTGAAAAACTATTTAAGATTTAATATTCTCCAACTAAAACATGGGATCATGTTGACACATGTCATCACCACATATTTCAGTACTTGGGAATGTGATTTAAAATGGTGTCACAATTTAATAAGGTTTAACCTTTTTATTTTAATTAAATAAAGTGACTAGAAATGCCTATGGGGCCTTCTCTTATTACTTGTCCATTATTACTGCAAGTAAACCTAGATATTTTTACATATTTAGAAAGGTCTTATCAGATGTGATTTTTGAGAGTTGGAATCAACTCAAAAGCATTTATGGTTGAATTTTTAAAAATGTTTGAATGGAGAAAAGCCTCTGCCTTGTTATGTTTACTATAGGTGGTCTACAATTCCAAATGATTTAAATCCAACGGGCTTGGAGTCAGAATTTCAATACCTTTCTAGCAAAATTAGTTTCATGCAATTTGGTTTAGTGAATCTCTCTAAAATGATTTTTGAATCTACTGCCATAACTAAGTTTGAAATTAAATAGATAAACCTAATTTCAAACGAGTTGGGTCACGCGGGAAGTTACCTGGGCCGGCCCACTGCGCACAGCGCGCGCGGGCGGGTTAAGTGTTTGTCCCCACTCGTGAGTGAGAAAGAGAGTGGCGAAGGGGTACGGGGTGATTACAACCGTATGATTAGAAGCAAGATCTACGGCTAAGGGTCGTCGTCCACGTCCGAACAGAACGCGACGAGCACGAACCCTAGCACGGCCAGTGGGGGTCAGTGGCGGCTTACCGGGGCTCTGGCGATGGTCGGCGATGGGGGCGAACGACGGAGTCGACGACGGCGATCCTCCAGGTACTGGCAGCTTCTCTTGGGGTGGCTCCAATCAGCGGCGCCCTTCTCCTCCAGCAGCGGCAAGCTCCGGCGAAATTCTTGCGAAGCTGCGCTCGCCTTGCTCCGGGAAGAAGTGGGCACGATCAGTGAGAGGTGGGGAGTAGAATGGTGTGCTGAATTTGAACGGGGGAGGCCTCTATTTATAGTGCAACGAGGGAACCAAAGGGTGCGGTCTGAGCTCATCGGGGTCGGCTTCACAGTGAGCTAATGGCATGGTCGAAGGTAGGGGACGGTGCGCTGCCTCCTGGCGAAGCTCAACGGCTTTATGGAGAGGCGTGGGACGGTGCGGTTAGGTTGGAACACGTCAACGCTCTGAGCGGCACCGACGGTGGTTTTAATGGCGCACATCGGCTACGGGTCGCGCGGCGGCGATTGGGGATGTCTCGGCGGTTCCTGGGGCGGTGGTGATCACGTACGCGAGCGGCGAAGGCGGGGTGCGGTCTGTGTGAGCGTGTCGAGCGCGGCGCTCTGGCGTGCTCTCGGCATGGTCGCAGAGAAGATGGTATCGTGTGTTCTGGGTTTTCCAGTGGCTAGCAGGGATCCAGGGCTGGACAGGGGGTGGCGATGGATGGTGGCGTGCTCGCTAGACACGGTTGGCTAGGCTGGTTAGGCTTGTAGCACGCTTTCGACGTTGGGGGTGGAAAGTGTGCTCGGCCATGGTGACCATTGATGGCATGGTCGAGTTCACAGTGAGCTAGAGCTGCTTAAACAAGTTAGATGATCTACTGGGAGTGTAGTGAGAGCTAGAGAGGGAACAAGGTTGGCACATACACTGCTCACTATAGTGTTTGATGTTTAATTTGATTTGTGCTCAGAAGGTGTTTGATGAAATGGCCGCAAGAGATTTAAATTTGAATTTTTGGATGAAACTTGGTGGGTGCAATGGTCACATACTAGGTAGTCTTTGGTTGCTTGGATTTGTCAAGGTGCACTGGTTTGGTTGGGTTTTGAGAAATGGTGATCTTCTCATATGAACTAGATTTAATTTTCAAATGTCATTTGAACAAGGTTGCCAAATGTTTCTGTGGGTTTGCAAAGTAGGCTTGAGTTCACTTTCACTTGGTCTAGAAAGGGGTGAAAAGAATTGGATTAGTTTCTATTTGAAATCTTGGACTAGAAACACTCAAAGTGGCCTAGTGAGCAAGATTGGCAAAAATGACCATTTGCTTGTTTTGTTTGTTTTTGAATTTCTATTGGTTTTCTGCATGGAATTGATTTATATGATGTTGTTTCCATCTTTAAACCATTCCTTGCTATTCACAACAATCACACAAGTCCATTCATGCATTCATACATTCATCACATACACACATGCATTCATATGGATTTAATTAACAAAGTTTTTGTTAACCCTAATTTTGGGTTATTGGAAAATGATAACCTTGATTAATATTTTTGGGATGTTACAAACCTTCCTTCCTTAAACAAAATCTCGTCCCGAGATTTGAGAAAAAGAAAACTAGGATTTAAAGAGATCGAGAAACTCTGTCCTAATGTAGTCTTCTCTCTCCCAGGTAGCTTCTTCAGCGTGGTTACTCCACTAAATCTTGAGAAACTTGATACTCCATGTCCTAGTGGTTCTAAAAGCTTCCTCCAAAATACGAATGGGTACTTCAGGATATGTCAGGTCATCATTGATCTCTATGGTTCGGTGATCAATATTCTTGAAAACTTTGGTCTTCTCCGGGACTTCTAGGCATTTGTGAAGTAACGAGATGTGGAACACATTATGCACTGCTGACATCTCCTCCGGCAGTTCCAATTGATACGATACTTCTCCTCAATGATTCATAATCTTGAAGAGTCCGATATATCTGGGGGATAACTTTCCCTTGAGTTGAAAACTTTGCATTCCCTTCAAAGGTGACACTTTGAGATACACAAAATCTTCGATATTGAAAGCGAGGTATCGATGTCTCTTGTCGGCATAACTCTTCTGTCTGGATTGGGCGGTCTTCAGGTTCTCACGGATCTTGTGAACTTTCTCTTCTGCTTCTTGTAGGATGTTTGGTCCAAAAATCTGACTCTCTCCTACTTCCGACCAATTCAAAGGGGTACGACACTTCCTTCCATATACTGGGAGAGATACTACTGTAAAGATAATGTGCCCATCTTCTACATTTTTAGTGACAAGGTCTTTCACAATGGCTACTATAGGTTCAATGTTAATTTTTTCATCAGGTTCCACAACTTTATTTGTAATTTTGCTAACCACATTATCTATTATAGAATGTTCCTTTACCCTAGATGGGAAAGGTATTTTCGCAATATGAGGTTCAGAAAAATGGGATCAATAGTACAAACTTCAGTGTTTCTAACAGGAACATGATTAACAATATCTTTATAAGGTGCATGGTACTTGTCCCACTCCTTTTTGGGAATTTCAATATAAGAGGCAAAGGCCTTCAAGAAATTTGCAAGAACTTGAGAATCAAGACCATACTCACTACTAATATCATGAAAATCATCAGTTCCCATAAAAGGTTTAATGCATTCATAATCAGAACTTATACCTGACTTTCTTCCTTTGTTATTCTCCCAAGCTTCGGTATTTTTTGAATATGGTCTAGGAGATCCCATTTAGCTTCTTCCTTCATATGTGTAAATGATCCAGCACAAGAAGCATCTAATAAATCTTTATCATGAAGAGAAAGCCTCGTATAAAAGTTATTGATAATAATATTATTAGGGAGTTCATGAATAGGACATTTAAGCATTAGTAACTTCTATCTCCCCCAAGCTTGGGCTATACTCTCTCCATCACGAGGCAAAAATTATATATTTGGTTCCTATTATCCTTATGAATCTCACTGGGAGGATAGAATTTAGAATAAAAGAGAGGTACTATTTCCTCACATTCCATAGATTGTCCATTCTTCAGCAGCTTATACCATTCTTTAGCTCTTCCTTTCAATGATATAGAGAGTAACTTCTTCTTAACTTGTTCCATTGTGATACCTGTACACTTAAACAACCCACATAATTCATGGATAAAAAGCAAGTGATCACCAGGATGGACAGTTCCATCCTCAAAATAATAATTATCCATAACATGGTCAACAATTCTTGTAGATATCTTAAAAGTATCTATCTCAACAAGTGGTGGTTCATCCACTACCATAGATCGAGACGCCTAATATCATTATCACAAAGTACATATTTGGACAAAGTTCTGAAGAGATTAGGAATGGAAGATAGCAAGAAAGGGTTCTTGCCCATGTTTTCCAATACGACCTTGAGTAAAACTCAAAGTCCTGCTACGGCAGAAGATAGAGAGAGAATGAGTAAGACTCCCTATGCCTTGGCTATAGGATCTATCATGTATGCCATGCTATGTACTAGACCCGACATTGCATATCCTGTTAGTTTAACTAGCAGATATCAAAATGATCCAGGGGTGGATCATTGGACAACGGTCAAAAACATCCTTAAGTACTTGATAAGAACTAAGGATATGGTTCTTTCTTATGGAGGTGATGAACAGTTCGTTGTTAATGGTTACACCGATGCTAGTTGGAACACTGATCCGGATGATTCTAAATCTCAATTTGGATACGTATTTACTTTGAATGGTGCAGAAGTGAGCTAGAGGAGTGCAAAGCAAAGCGTTGTGGCGAGATCTTCAACTGAATCGGAATACATAGCTGCTTCGGAGGCTTCACAAGAGGCAATATGGATGAAGGAGTTCATTACAGATCTCGGTGTGGTTCCCAGTGTGCTGGACCCAATGTCTATCTACTGTGATAACATGGGCGCCATAGCCAATGCGCAAGAACCAAGGTCACACAAGAAGCTGAAGCATATCAAGCAGCATTTTCACGCTATTCGAGAGCATTTCCAAGATGGTTACATAAATATGTGCAAAGTACACATAGATCTGAATGTGGCGGATCCGTTGACTAAACCTCTCCCGAGGGCAAAACATGACCAGCACCAAACCGCCATGGGTGTTCGGTATATTACCATGTAATCTAGATTAGTTGACTCTAGTGCAAGTGGGAGACTGTTGGAGATAAGCCCTAGAGGCAATAATAAAAGTAGTTATTATTATATCTTTGTGTTTATGATAAATGTTTACATTCATGCTATAATAGTATTAACCGGAAACATTAATACTTGTGTGATTTGTCAATTTATTAGAGTCCCTAGTAAAGCCTCTTTATAATACTAGATTTTTGGTTGATAGATGATCATGGTTTCCTGATCATGAACATTCATATGTTATTAACAACAAGATCATATCATTAGGAGAATGGTGTGATGGACATACTCCTATAGATAAGCATAGCATAAAGCTCAAGTCATTTCAATAGTTCGTTTTCTATAAGCTTTCTGATACATAGTAACCTAATTCCTTCGACCATGAGATCATGCTAATCACCATTACCGGATGGATGCTTTGATGACATCAAACACCACTTTGTAACTGGGTGGTTATAAAGGTGGCATTGAGTGTTCGGAAAGTATGTGTTGAGGAACATGGATCAAGAGTGGGATTTGTCCATCCATATGACGGATAGATATACTCTGGGCCCTCTCGGTGGAATGTCATCCAATTAGCTTGCAAGCATGTGACTGGCTCACAAGGGATCACATATCACAGGAATGAGTAAAGAGTACTTATCGGTAACGAGGTTGAACTAGGTATGCAGAGATACCGACGATCAGACCTCGAATAAGTAAAATATCGCGAGACAAAGGGAAATTGGTATTGTATGTTGATGACCCACAATTATAGGGGGTGTATCGTAGTATTTTCGATAAATAGGAGTGTCGATCCGAACGAGGGGCCGAAGGTGTTGACTAGTGGTATGGAGCAGGAAATCTCGGTAAATACTTAGCAAATGGGTTTTTAGGGTTTTTTGATAAAGCAACAAAATAGAGTGTAAGTAAATAAAGACAGCAAATAATTGTAGCAAGTGGTCCAATCCTTTCTTAGCAAAGGACAAGCCGGGTGTAATACTTTGGTTTCGTTTCATCTAACTGATTAATCTTCTTTGGTTTGATAAGTGTTGTGTGGGTGAACCTGTGCTAACGTACCGACCTTACTTTGACTAATACATACTTGTGATTAAACCCCTTGCAAGCATCCGCAACTACAAGAAATTAATTAATATGAAAAACCTAACCACAGCCTTAAACTCTGAGATCCTACACTCCCTTGTGCAAAGGTTTTCTAATGGGGTTCAGGTTTCTGTCACTCCGGAAACCCCACAATTAGTAGCCAAATACACAATGCATTCCCCTAGGCCCATAAATGGTGAAGTACCATGTAGTCGACGTTCACATGACACCACTAGAAGAATAGCACCACACCTTAAATATTAACCATTGAATAATACCTCAACACAAATCCACTACTAACAACATGACTTCTCCCATGTCCTCAAGAACTAAACGAACTACTCATGAGACATCATATGGATCAAGATCAAAGATGATATAATGATGGATAAAAATCTGAACATAGACAATAATTCAATGGTTTCACTCAATAGCATCAACTACAAATAGTAATTAACATCGAGAAAGTTTCCTGTAAGAACTATGTAAGATTCAACACAATTGTTACAGCGGGATGGAAAGGTAATGATGGTGCTGGTGGAGATGATGGTGAGGATGATGATGTTGATTATCCCGATGAAGTCTAGCTTGGTGACGGTGTTGATGGACACTATATACCCTCTCTGGGAAGGAATTTCCCTGGCAGAAATCTGTCTGCCGGAGAGCTCTTTCTCTCTCGGTGTTTTCTGCCCCGCAGAAGCGGCGGAATCTTTCTGTGGTCTCTCCCTGTGTATTAGGGTTTCGAGGAGAATATATAGGCGAAGGGGCGGATCCAGAGGTGGGCCAGGGCGGCCACACCCCCTGGTGGCATGGCCTAGGGTGGCCCGCGCCTGGGGGGTGTGGGCCCCCTGTGGCCCAACTCCGACTCCCCTTCTGGCTTCCTTCATCTTCTGGAAAAATATAATTTTCCATATATTTTCTGGTATTTTTCAGATCTTCACGAAAATTGCATCTAGACACCGCTTTTTCCATCAGAATCCTGACTCTGGCAGTTCATCCTCCAAGAATCATCCAACATGCAAAAATAGTTGAAACAACATAAGTATCACCTCTTAATATGAAATATATCGATGAATAGAAGAAAATTATGATATAGAATAGTGGTGAAAATTGGAAGTATCATATGTAATTGGTTCATTCGATCGCAAAGTGATTGTAGAAATATGTGGGAGCCATATGAATTTCCAGATTCCTCTATTGGTTATTGATCGGAGATGAGTCTCGGTCATGTCTGCATAATTCACGAACCGTAGGGAGACACACTTAAGGATTCGATGTTGTTTAGGAGATATGGAATGTAAGTAGGAATATTGAATGTTGTTTGGAGTCTCGGATGGGATCCGGGATATCACGAGGAGATCCGGAATGGTCCAGAGAATAAGATTCATATAAGTAAAGTCCAATTCCGGAGTTCGGGAATGATTCCAGTGTTTTCATCGGAATGATCTAGAAGGGTCTAGAAGGTTCACCGGACCGGAAGGGGAAGGGTACATGAATGTGTCATGACTAACTGAAATGATTGCATCATGTCCTAGGTCACTTGGCTAGGCATTTTAAAGAAAGAAATTAAACTCCAAAATTGGAAGTCAAAAGGCAAGTTTGAAAAGTCAAACTGAGACAATGTTTCCTGGTGGAGGAAGGAGAAAATCCTTGTCTCCCTCCACCACGCGCCTAGAAGGAAAGGGAGTTGGGGTAGGATTCAAACTCCCCTCTCCCTAGCTACCCCTCCCTCTCATAAATAGAGGGGAGGGGGTGCCCCCCAACGATAACAACAAGCCCCACCCCACCAAGCCGCCACCGCTGCTGCCGCCACCGGCCCACCTCCTCCTCTCCGGCTTCTAAACCCTAGACGTCGGGAACCCTACTACTCCACCATAACCCGCTCCGGCTTAAGGTGAAGCCCTGCGGGATTTACCCTCTAACTCCGACACCACGCCGTCGTGCTTCTGGAATCGCGAGGAGAGAACTACAACCTCCTCTGCCTACTGGAACAAGGGAGAGGAAGGTCTTCATCGAGTATCGAACATGTGACCGACTGCGGGAGCGCTGCCAGAACGCGGCGCCGGAAGGATCATCTTCGCGATCTTGAGATCGGCAAGTGAACGACTACATCACCCACGAGAATCTGCTCTCGTAAACCTCTTTGGAATCTTCGAGGGTGAGTACTCTAATCGACTCGTTGCTACAATCTAGTAGATAGATCTTGGCTTGTGTGTGTTCATGTGGTAGAAATTTTTTGTTTTCCATGCTACGAACCCCTACACCATTGTCTTGTCCGCAAGCCTTTGAGGTTCACGGGAGGGACCACTGGATCCTCACCAAAGATCAAGTGACTGAGATCATGGCGGAGCTCTATCCTGACTCTGAGGAAGAGGAAGGAGGAGAGCAGCAAGATGAGAAGGAGAAGCAGCAGGATCAGGAGTACAACCTTGCTTGGGAGGGACAGCAGCAGGAGCAACCTTGGGACGCATGGCCTAATCAGCAGCAACAGCAGCAGGGGTTCAACAATGTCCCCTATCAGGATTTTCTGCAGCTCAACCAGCGCGTTGGGGAGATCGACCAGACTCTGCATGGAGTGAGTGAAGATGTGAGTGCTTTAACTCACAACTTTAGTCACTTTATGACCCACTTCCCCGACTACTATCAGCAGCATCTGTACCCATCACCAAACGACGACAACAACTAAGCATGGTAACAGCCTAAGCTTGTGGGAGGTTTGAAAACCTCAAAACTTGCATTCATATTTTTATTTATTTTCTTTTCCAAGAATTGCATGCTTACTTTCATTTTACATTCTTAAACCAAAAACACACAAAAATTAGTTGTAACCATTATTTGCAAATTTGTTTCTTTGTTTTTCCCGGAGATCACTCAATTTCAGGTGACTTGGCAATAGGGAAATCTAGAGGGGATTCGACTCAAATACGAGAATGAAGCAAGCAATAGAAGGTATCACATTCCTTTCATCACCTCTTCTGCAACTTTAAATTTATCCTACAATTATTTAATCACTTGCACTTGAGTCACTCCCCACCTAGCTTGTTATCCTATAAATTATATTCATTTGCCAGTGTCCTCTTTTAGCTTTGAAACAATGAGCAATGAACTTGGTTAAAATATTTCCGAAATTTTTACAACAAGAAAAAACATCCAAGAGATGACTTGATTTTAGAAACTACTCAACCCTATTGAGCTTAATGTAAATAGACTCGATAGCACCCTTGAATGAAATTATCTGATAAAATGGATGCTTCTAAGTAGTAGAGATTATGCCACTGCTTTTTCTAATAAATATAGCAGTATATTGCTTTACGCGTGTCACTACAACACTGTCGTACTCCATTGGTAACTATTAACTCCACTGGCCAACGAACGATCTAAATGTAGGAAACCATTTGATTTCGGCTATTGAGTTATGTAAATGTCTGTAGCTGCATTGCTATGACGTGTAAATTTTTTAGTCTCCTCGTGGTTTTACGTTCCAAGTGAAGTTGTAGTACTCCTATGGCCCACTAATGCTCAACAGCTATCTATTGGCATGGTCACGAGTGTGCAACACAGTTCCAATTAACATGTTAAAAATAGTGGCATGATTTCTCTATGAAAGAGCTAAAGTTTTTGAAAAACAAGGAAAGGAAAAGGGTGCTATGAGAGTCTTGAAATTTTGACGTGGGAGTAGATGAGTTGTTCTTAAATTGAATGTTCTTGGTGCCAACTTGACTACTCTTAATTTATCAAAGGAACAAGAGCAAAAAGTTTTCATCTCTCGATAAGAGAGAAGCCAAAAAGATTTGTTTCACTTTCCTAGCTAAACTTTCGACCCTAGCTCGGGCATATGATTTATTTGCTATCAAGATATGCATGGTTAGGAAGTGAACTCAGTGCAATCATGTGAATATTTTATGATCATGTTCAAGATTGCAGGAAATGTAAAGAAAAGAATTTGACACCAATTCGAGCTTGTAAGTTCTTTTATTTCACTTTCGAATATCCGCTATCCTTTCTTATTTCCTTGTCACTTGAGGGTGAGCAACATCTAAGCTTGGGGGAGTTGATAGCTGTGAGATTCTACACATTTTTGATAGTTTCTATCGATGGTTTTTGTTTGAATTTCATGGTTTTTTATCTTTATCTAATGCTAATACTTTGATATCAAAGCCTCCTGATAATTCAAAGGGGTACAACACTTCCTTACATACACTAGAAGAGCCCCCAAAGACTCAAAGACTCATAAATATCTTTATTCATAAGACAAAATTCAGACATGATATCATAACGAGCATCAAAAGTTGCACTATTTATAGTGAATTTGATTGTGGGGAACCACTTTGAAGGCTCAGAAATAAACACGATTATTTTTGCTTTACAGTAGTTTTTGGGGTTCCAAGTTGATTTCCATATTTTAGAGTTATGACCAAAAACTCGTCTTTTTTGCGTTTTATGGCCATTTTCATAAGTTCTTGCTCACAATTTTGGGGTTCCATGGTGATTTAAAATGATAGTAAGGCCTGATAGATGATTGAGGACATGACCAAGAACACATCGTTTTTGTGTTTTATGGCCGTTTTCATGAGCTTAGATTTTCCCGAAAAATCCCAGAAATTTTCGCCCTCAAACTTAGATTTTCCTTTTATTTGAAAATCCTATGTTGTAGGTAACTTTAAAAATCAATTCAGAGAGATTCACTAAACCAAATTAAATGAAACCAATTTTGTTTGAAAGGATTTGAAAATCTCTAATCACTCCCGTTGGATTCAAACAAATTGAAACTATATATCACCTTTGGTAAAAATAACAATACAGTGGCTTTTGCATCTTAAAACATTTTTCTAAAATCAACCATAATTGATTTTGAGTTGATTCCAACTCTTAAAAATCACTTTGGCCATGACCTACCTGAATATGTAAAAATATGTAATTTTGTGTACACTAGTAATGGACCACATTAAAGAATGTCTTTATAGTCATTTCTAGTCACTTAATTATTATTAAAGGACATTATTAAACTTTTAAATTAAGTCCAACCATTTTAAATTACATTCCCAAGTATTGGAATATGTGGTGATGACATGTGTCAACATGATCCCATATTGCAAATGGATAATATTAAATCTTAAGTAACTTTTCAATGAGTAGAAATTACTCTTCTAAAATAAAATAAATAAAATCTTGTCACCCTTTTCTTGTAATGATAGAGATGATGCTAGATCATCTAGTGTGGCCCTTGTGTGTTAAATAGAGATAGTTAAACATTTTTTGGTGATTGTGTACCTCGTATTTATCTATAGACGCTAGTGTCAATTCGGGCTACGAGGAGGAAGAATACTACAACGAAGAGGAAGAGAACTTCGACCACATTACCAACCAAGGCAAGCTAATATAAACCATGCAAGCCTCACTTGCATACCATTGTGATACCCCTTGAGTATACCAATTCCTAGTTTTCCCTGCAAGCTTTTTCTTTCTTTCTTTTTGTAAAGTGTTCGAGTAGTTAAGTAATTGGTGATGAGTGGAAAATGAGGATTTATGCCATCAAGAGCTTAGAACTAGTTGGAGTTAGTTACACTTGATGAGGCCCCTCAATAGTGACACCCCCATTGGTAGCTTCTAGTGCTAAACTAATCTTGATCACTATAGTTGGGCACAAATGATTATGAAAACCTTGGAATGATGAGTTATTCTATTGAAATGTTTTGACATGTGTTATGGACACAATGATATGATACTGAATGAAGTATGAGCCCTGAATTTGATAAAAACTGATGGTTGGGTTCGGATGCGATACCATTCTAATTTTACCGTACAACCACAATACCCGAGTATGGGTAGGGCTTAACTGGAAGTTTATGTGTCTTAGTATGGGTTCCCTCGCGGAATGAGGTGAGCTGAGGCTACCTTGTGAATTTGAATGGCCACCTGTGCAATTCCCAGGATGACAGATGGTCATGGCTGGGAGTCCAAGCTCACAGGGGAGGTGCCTATACTAGGGTGTGTAATTGAAAGGTTAGGATTAATTATCCGCATACCAAGTATGATGATTCAGGGTTATCCTTGACGGATGTATCGAATGTTGTGGTGAAAGTGTACCACCTCTGCAGAGTGTCAAACTATTCGAATAGCCGCGTCCATGGTTATGGACAGTTGGATGGCCATACTGTTCCGTTGTCAGATGTTTTCAAAATGACAGGTGACTTGAAGTATTGATTATGAACTTGACCCCAGCAAGATGTGGACAATGAAACTAGGTTCCCACTTGAGAAATCTAGAGAACTAAAGTTTGGTCTTTACTACTAAGTACCTTGGAAATAAAATTGGCTTGTTGCAAACAAACCTAGATTTTATGATTCCTATTAGATTGGTCCTATTGATTTAGTGATAGTTTGCGAGTACTTTAAAAAGTACTCATGGCTTTGTCCATGGCTATTCCCATGGCCAGACTATGAAGGAGAGTACGAGGAGGATGGACAGCGGGACGCCTACGATAACTAGGATCATCTCCCATCGTCAGCATTGCCTGTGACCCTGAAGATGGAGCCCCCCGATTACACTATGATTTCCGCTGCTTTGATTTGTATCAGACTTTATCATGATATCAAATATTTGTAAGAATATTATGGTTTATAATAGATGATGTACTGTGATATCCAATCTGTTATGTCTCGCAAAAATGGTAATCCTGGAATTGCAAGATACGACATAATAAGCATCTGGGATTAAAAATTATAATGGACTCTTTCGTGGAGATCTGATCGGGTACTTAGGGTTTTGGCATTGGAGGACTTTATAGGCGAAGAGCCGAGGCAGGAAGGCAGCCAGGGGGCCACACCCTGCCAGGCATGGCCCAGGGTGGGCCCGCGCGTGGGGGGTGTGGTCACCCTATGGCGCCCCTCCGGCTGCCCTTCGGTCTTTGTGTTCTCCTCGGTGAAATATTGACTTTGGCTTTTGTCCCGTCCAATTCTGAGAATATTTCCATACTAGCTTTTCTAAAACCAAAAATAGCAGAAAACAGGCAACTGGCACTGCAGCATCTTTTTAATAGCTTAGTCCCAAAAAATGTATAAAAATACCTCAAAGTATAGACAAAGCATAGAAAAGTGGATACTAAACAAGCATGGAACATCAAAAATTATAGATACGTTTACGACGTATCACCTTCGCCAGCCGTAGCCGGAGCCGGCCGACTGGTCGGCGCCCATCAACGAGGAGGCCTTCAACATAAAGATGGCGATGGAGCAGTCACTCCGGGACTTGGCGCCGCAGCCGCTGGTGGAGCCGTCATTGCCGGACTTCCTGGCCTGGTCCAGGGTGGACTGGGAGGAGCAGGAGCGCCTCCGCCTCCAGTGCCGGCAGAAGGAGGACGAGCGGCAGGCGTGGTTCGAGCGCGCACTCGTCCTCGACAACGACGAGGAGGACGACCCCTCCTACCAGCCCTGGAGGTGCGGCGACACCGGCCAGGGGAGCTCCCACCCGCCGTAGCCGCCGAGCGATGACGACGATGGCAAGGCCGATCCCGTCTACACCTCCTTCTAAGGAAACCTCGGCATGTAGAAGCGGCGGCGTCTTCGGCGACGACATCGTCGACAGCTTTTTTTATGTTTTTAATTTATTATCTAGCCTAAATTTGGGTGTTTGCCCGAATTTGATGTAATCCGCCTATATTCGCTCATAGTCAATGAATCCGCCTAAATTTTCTGAAATTTGTTAAATTTTAGCTAAACGCGGGAATTCGGCCTGGGAACGCGAGTGGAAAACTCGGCGTTCTCAGGCCAAAAACGAGTTTCGTCCAGCCATATTTTGGTCCAGATTTCGGCCGCCGAACGAGTGGGGATGCTCTTAATCCCGGTTCGTAAAGGCCAGGACAATGCACGAGGTAGGGCGAAGATCTATCCCGGTTCATGAAATTTAAAATAAATAAGCTATTTTTGTAAATTCCAAAATTCGCATATTAAAATTTAAAATAAATAAATAAAATGTATACTTAAAAAAATTAGCTCTCCGCGTATATAGGCCTTTTTGCACAAGCTAATTACTCTTATATATTCATAAATTTCAAAGTTGGCATGCACATCGCATAAATCCACTACATGAAGATTTTATTATTATTATTGTTTCCTTTTTTACAATTTAGACAGGATGTAGAGTAGCTATGTTCAGAAGACATGGCTCTACTGTGAAATATATTTGGAGTTAGGTGCGGCGTAGAAGCTGGCTTCTGCGGGTGAAACGACTCCAATATCAGCTCACTTGAGTAGGTTTCTAGAGAAAATACGACCAAAGGGAGAGAGGGAATATTTTGAACATACTGTGGAACCCCCATGAACAGTAAAATCAAAACATATACTAAACAAAATAAAATGTATACAAATATTATTATTTTTCCATGTAGAGGATTCATGCACGTATGTGTACCAAGTTTGAATCTCCGATTAAAAATATTTAACTTGGGTAAAAATACAAAAAAGAATTTGGGGTGGGGGTGGGGGTGGGGGGGGGGGGGGGGTGGTAAATACAAATTAACTGATGAATAGTACAAGTTATAGAATACCAATGTGCAAGTCACTTTTTTTGTGTGTGGATGCTACATATATATATGTACCTATTTTTCCTTGAGAATTGGTACGCATAAGTACATACTATATTCACAAACAAGACTTACTGGAAATATTTCTGCAACTTACAAATATGATATTGGGGCCAACCTGAAAATCGGGTCCATGAGTACCCACGTAATTTTGACCTAGGGCGGGCGGCACTTTTCTTTCCGGGTTTGAGAACCGCCTCCAAAATCCAAATAGAACCAAGTCTAGTAATATAGGAACAGTTCGCTATAGAGACAACAGGCAAAACCGAAGAGCAATATACCAAACCTTCAATAAGGCTTTGTCGGTGTGTCTCGTTATGGCTTACTCACTAGGACAAAAACATGTTGCTAGGCATGTTAGCATGTAAAGTTTATACACGTTAGCCATGGGTTGCTACTATCGACAAAACTGCTGGCGTGGGAGACCTCGATCATCACCAGGCGCCAATGCTAGATATTTTGCAGGTACATTAGTTGATGTCTTCCACACAAGAAAAGATCTACGTGCTTGTATTAGTATCGCCACAACGTTACTTTCTAGATTAGGTCAAACAACTAAACATTGCATATATATATATACCTTAGCATTATATATGTTACTTTCTAGAGAAGGCACCTCCGGGGTTGCCCGCGGCGGAACGGCGGTGCTGGCATGGGTGCCGATAGGGATTGAGGTCGCAGTCGTAGCCGTTAGTGTCGGGGTGCTGGTCTGGTTGGCAGCCGCTCGGCTCTCGGAGAGGATCAAGGTGCACTGATCAACACACCATGCATTCACCTTGTCGTCCATGTCCTTCGTGTCGATCATCAAGATCGCCAAGTCCTCCCTCCTCTTCTTTGCCACCACGTTGGCCTTGATGAGGCCGAGCTTGATGTCCTGATGCTCGATGACCGATGCCCACCTTGCCGCACTGATCTCCTCCAACCTAGTGGCCTGCTCTGCCCCTCACGCACTCCTAGGGAAAAGCCTACTCAGGGCGCATATAGAAAGCCATTAGAGTCACATTAGGGATGCGCCTCGAGCGTCGTGACTCAAGTATTTCTTATGCGAGTCGTATCTTGGATATGCGACTCAGATATGTAGCTTATACAAGACGCAACCCTAATGCGAATCGCATAAGTATACAGATGCGCCTCAAATAGCAATTTCGAAATTAAAATTTTATAAAACCACAATACATTCCAGAATACACAATACACATTTATTATATAGTCCAGAATGCACATCACTGAATTTCTAGAAAGTTGCAATTAGCCAAAACATAGTATAACCAACACTAATACATAAGAAAGGCTTATATATATGGAGAATAATTCCTTATTCTCCAAACTATCCATAAGAACCTAGACATCAAAAGCAACCAGACAATACAACTTAAAGTTCACTACATGTCTGACTATAGAAAGTTTACTAAATAGCTACTCAACCCTTTTAAGGATCAGTTTGAGACAGTTCTCCGAGCACCCATAGAACCAGAATAGGAAGACATCACCCTCTTTCATCTTGGTCTTGGTCACCATCTTATTCCAAATGGAGGTGATCTAGACTCCTACATTACTTCCTATGCCCAATAGGACTCTCACTGTAGCAATGCTTCTCCCCTTCCAAAAAACCTAGATGTTTGTTGGCAAGTTCAGGTATTTCTTGATGAAGGAAAAGTTGCACTTCCTTGCAAAGTACTGCATAAAAGCAACAAAGGGAACATTAATTCACACAAATGGAGGTGATCGAGGCATGAAAGCAACAAACATAGATGTGTCTTGTATGCACATAAATGGAGGTGATTGACAGAAATGCATACCATTTTGGCGCATCGCCTCTCTATGTGTGTATCCTAAATAGTGCAAACATAGATTTGTCTTGTTGGTCTCTCACGAGATACCTCCTTCAGAAATTCAACTTGTGAAACGTCCGAAGCCACACGGTTCACAAACACACAGCATTTATCAAAGTTGAATCTCATTGCCTTTACTCTCGGGCCTACATGTAAGAGACATGTACATAGAAGAGACATATATACTTAGCATGTAAGAGACATATACATAGAAGAGACATACTTAGCATGTAAGATATATATATATATAAGAGGTATATTTAGCATGCAGCAGCATATACATAGAAGATTATCTCAAATGGCAATAGCTCTAGCTTCATGAGCAGCTACACACTGCTTAGCAGCAGTGGCTTCACAAGCAGCCGCGGCGCGCTTCCTAGCATCCGCAGCTTCACGGAGAGTGCGCCGCATAGTAGCCACAGCTTCACGAGAAGCCGCTTCATCATCAGAACTAATGTCGATGACTTCGACATTTTACGCATTCTCGACATCCATGTCTGCAAACATCAAGAAACACACAAACAGAGACTTAAGCAACACAAACAGAGACTCAATATGCTATTGACCAAATCAGCTCAATCATTGACCAAATATATGTACTCCATTACAGCAAGGTTTTCATAAAATGATTCCTTGCAAACGATAGCTAGGAAAATGATTTGAATTATGATTGTTTGGTTTTAGAAAGTGGCTATTTTAAGACATTAAGTTGTGGATCTGCTCTAGTGGCTTCTGCTGCCCTTGGGCTGCTACTTTGGTGTCTCCCTAGCTTCTTGGAGTGTGTAGAGTGGTAGCCCAGTAAGCATGATTTGCTACTGGAATCATCTACAATGATGTAGTTGATGTTGGTGTTAAAATTAAAGACTTAAGCTTATGATGCAAAGGCCTAAAGCTATAAAACTCTATTGTGATGCCTCTACTGAGATGGTAGCCCAGTAAGCATGATTTTCTACTGGAATCATCTACAATGATGTAGTTGATGTTGGTGTTAAAATTAAATACTTAAGCTTATGATGCAAATGCCTGAAGTTATAAAAATTGATTGCTTACTAGAGATCATCTTTTAGATGATTTATTACTAAAGATTCCTTGGGAATACTCCTGGCCTGGGCTGCAAAGCCTAAGGCTCTTATGATGTTTGGATTAAATAGTTACTATTACTTATGAATCCATCCAGTGATGATCTAGTGCTCTACTTGAGTACGGATCTAAGGATTTTATATTTCCCCCATCTATTTTCTAAGATGCAAGTTAGGGGCGGCTCTGCGATTCAACCTAAACTAAACCAAATCCTAAACCTAAACTAGCAGGGGAGAGAGAGGGGCGGCTCACCTGTGGACTCGACAGCGTGCATGGTTCAGAGATGGATGGCTCCTCCTTCTTCAATGCAGAGAAGCGACGGGAAGGCGAACGCTCCTTCTTCTTGAATACAGAGAAGCGGTGGGCGGGCAAACCTTCTTCTGGATCCTTCTTTGCGAATCAGACGGCGACGAGCAGGACCTTGCGAGAAGATAGAAGAAAGGGGAACGAGAAGTCGAGATTCACGCTGCGCTGACCTTGGGTCGATGGGCAAACTTACTCGAGTCGCATTCATCAAGATACGACTTGTATAACTTTCCATGCCCTAATCAAATAGACTACACATGCAGTGTTTATCACAAAACGAAGTGGCTATACACCCACTCCCTTGGCAACCCAGGTTTGAATCCTGCTAGTTTCTACTTTTTTGGAACTAAAAAAACAAATATGAACTATAAAAAATAGTCTAAAATTAATATGAACTATAAAAAATAGTTTAAACCACTACGTGAAATTAACCGGAGCCGTTGAACTACGCGACTGGGCCCACACAACTTACCACAAGTGGGCCCACACAACTTACTCGAGGCGCATCTTCACCATATGTGCCTCAAGTATTTGAACTATGTGAGGCGCATATGGAGACGATGTGCCTCGAGTAAGTGGGGGCAGCCAAATCTGGTCCATACATGTGATATAGGAGACACATCCCTCAAGGATGCGCCTCAAGTAATAATATACAGGAGGCGCACCGGTTAGACATGTACCTCGTGTATTTAGTGGAGGCGCATGTTTGAGGGATGCGCCTCCAATAAGCATGTCTCCTATAGGATTTTCCCTAGTAGTGACAACAACGTCTAGGGTCAGCCATGCAAGCTAGGATGGACGAGTAAAGTTTCTCGATGGCCGGCGTCGCGTCCCTGATGGCCTTGCCTTCTTGTGGCCAATAGGTCGAACCTCCGAGGCTGCCGATGGTGCCGCTCCAGGGTCATAGGCAATGGCCTTGGCCTTGGTGAGAGCGATCCGCGTATCCGCCCATTTGTCACACCCCTCAATCCGTGTAAAGACGTGGATGAACTTGAACTCGTTATCCTCATTGTCCTCGCGGTAGGCGGCAATCATGGCATGCATCTACGAACAATACCAACAATCGGACACAAATTTCAAATAGGCGGGAGAGGATGGCGATGGGGTTGCTTACCTAATCGTCGTAGTTGGTGCCGCTGACATGGACACGACGCACCTCCTCGATGACACTCTGCCTATTTTTGCAGGCGTGCTGGATCATGGCCCAACGGTGAGACATGTCGAAGTCATTGCGGTCGTGGCGCAAGGAGTATAAGTAGGGATCCAAGAGTCGCCGCTCATCGTACGCCGTCTTCACCCTCTTCCAGTAGCAGTCCGAGTTCTGGTTGGTGCCGGTGAAGGGGTCTATGCTGATGATCTTCCAAGCTTCGGTGAGGCACTCATCCTCCCTTGGGCTCCACTTGGTGTCGTGGCCGCTGCCTCCCTTCTTATTTTTCTCCCCCTCCACCTACACCGCCTTCTTCGTCCCTTTAAGGTCGGTCGAGATCATCACCGGCACCTTCACCACCTCATCTCCAGCCTTCTGCACCTCCGCGTTTGCATAGACCTTGTCCTCCCAAGGCTCGCCGCCATCTTCCTCCTCGTCTGCATATGCAATGGCTTCTTATTGCGTGAAGGTGTGGGTGGAGCCGCCGTTGATGATGTCGTCCTTGATGGAGATACCATGGTCCGCTCCGCTGAACAGATTGTGGGCGCTTGGGCCTGCCTGCAACGAACAGGTTGGGGGCGCTTTGGCTACTTCTAGCGGCGAACTAGGTGTAGCCAGCCCTTTGTTGCGGAATACCGCCGTTGAAAGGAGGGAGGCGGCAATGGGCCGGTGAGGTGTCAGTTGTGAGGGAGTTGGGGTCGAAAGCACCGGGCGGGTCAAAGTCGTTGTAGCCCGCAGAGAAACGAATGAGGTACGACACAGTCTTTGCCTAGCCAGATGGAGACACGCTGGACGGCGACGGGGAGGATATGCTGCTCTGTCTCCCAACGATGTGGAGGCTAGCACTGTAAGTTGGCGCCGCCATTCCTGTTGTGTCACGAGAGAGGCCGAATGAGCCTTCTCTGCCTATGCCTCTACTGCCCGGCGCAGCCTTGAGTTCTTCTCCCTCAGCCGGTGGCTGGCATTCTCCACCTGCTGTCGCTGGATGTTGAACACCCACTCCACCTTGTGCATCCTATTCGGCTGTTGTTTGTCGGCATTCCCTTTCCTCGCAGGTGCTGACGCGCGGGGAGCTTGGTACCTTTTCAGCGGCGGGTGGTGCATGGGAGGGCAAAGGCGGGGCATGGAAATGACGGGAGTGGGCGACAACGAGAAGGGAATGGCAGGACTAGGAGGCCAGAAGGGAAAAGAGAAGGAAAAAGGAACGGAAGATTTTGGTGTCCCACCGATAGGGCTGGCCCGCCAACTTTTTCAAGTTGCGTCAGCGCCCCCGATTGACCCTCCTCGGGTTGGGTTCGGCCTAGGAGCGCCGGATGTTTAGTTGGACCGTGCCGGCGCCATTTTGGTTTTAAGGGAGGGTTGGGCAGGTTTTTCTATGCCAGCGCCCTCAATTCACGGTTAGGGGGCCTTTAGGGGGTGAGTTGAGAGCATCTCCTCAGGGGTACTAAAGCCCCTCGAAAGGGCTATCCGGAGCGTTGGCGGCCGAATTGACGCCTTCCCTCCTCCCAATTTTCTTTGGTGTCGATGCGGCCCGTTTTGTTATCCGGCACCCCCAGGACAAACCCAACCCACGGGAGGGCAAGCAGGGGCGCTGGATGTCGTGTTTATAGCGTGATGGAGCGGATAATATGGTGCGCAAACTTGCTGGTCTCACGGGCCACGCCGGCTAGCATAAGGGACCAACACGTTTGGTACGTATTTCTCCTCGCCTGACGTGCCCTAGTACTAGCGTTGCTCCTCACTGGTAACCCTTTTGCAGCCGATTAGCCGATGCGTCCTATCTGCCACACCTCCCTGCTCGCCTGCCGCGCCCCCACACGTTCAATGGCCGTCTCCCTCGCCCGAGCGTTAAAAACCCTTCTTCCCCGCTCCTTCGACGCGTTCCATCCTCGCAGGCTCCTCTCCCTTCTTTCGCAAACCACCCACCCGTCGTCCATGGAGAGGTTACCCGGAGATGATGCCCTCGCGAATGGTTTCAGATGGCGCTCGCTACACCTCCACGAGGTGTGGGCGCTGTGGGAGGTGGGATACCCAGCGCCACCATACATGCGGTGCCCTCACCACTGTGTCCTTAGTGCTGGCAGCATACCCGTCCCACCGGTCCCTCGTGGCCAGTCGGTCTTGGTGGAGATATACTGGCACTACTGGGGCGTCCTCTCGCCAGAGGAGCGGAACGATCTCGCCTGGGATCCCGACAACGTCACGGCGTGGGATGCGTTCTTCGAGGACCAGCGCCAGGCTTGTCTCGAAGCCTACCATGGCAACGACCCCCGTCGGAGGACAACAACCTCGAAGGGTGGATTCGGTGGTGGAGCGTGACGAGGTTTCGTATCGTCAATGCCCATTGTTATGGACTTGGGTTTTGGAGAAGATGGGGATGCTGGAAGTCGTGGAACGGTTAACAGACAAGCAACCAGGGGACACGAGATTTACCCAGGTTCAGGCCCTCGGAGGGAAAACCCTACTCCTGTTTGTCTGCTCTTTGATTACGGCGGAATCGACGATTACAGGGGTGCGTAGATGCAATCTGGCGTGAAGGTGCGTATGCGGAAGTATGAGGTCGAAAAGCGAGAGAGCCTCTAGGTCGTACCCTCCTGGCCTTTATATAGACTTAGGCAGGTCCCGGATACAGACCTAGTCGGTTACAGGTTCTAGGGTTTTACCCCTTTGAATTTCCTATCTACTCTAGTCTTGCTCTCCAAGGATCCGAAAGCGTCATGGGCCTAAGCCACCCGAAAATCTTCATGGGCCGGCGTATATTTACCGTGGGCCTTCCTTGGGATGGACTAGGTATGCCAAGGTCGTGTACCCGTAGGGTATAACCATGTCAGTAGCCCCCGAGTGTTCAGTCGAATCGTAGATTCGACTGAGGACTCTTCAATTCTTCGGGTGTAACTCTGTCTTTCAAGAGAAAAAGTGTGTAGGGATTGTTGATGCGTGTGCCTGACTCACCCGACGGATCAGGGTCAGTTAACTGTCTTAGGACAAAACAACACGATCTTCTTCAGGTTCAAGTCCCTCAACTCGAAACTGGAACATATGCTGGCGTAATTCGACTCAGGTCGCGGAGGACTTACAGGAGTGGAATTCCAGTGAATTTAATTGTTGCACCCAACGCGTCCGTCGGGATTTTTCACCGCACCTGCTGGCACGGATTTTTACTAGCAGAGCGCAGTCGTGTGCGTTGCCAGGCCATCAGATGATATCTCTAGGTCTTATCTTTGCGTCGCAGATGCAACATCCGAATGTTTTATCACCGCGGAGGTGTTTCGGGTGGCCAAGGAGGACATTGCTCACTTAGCGTTAATTAGGGCAAAGTTGCCAAAAAGTTTTGCATGATGATCCGAAGGATCGCAATCGAAGGGTTCATAGAGTGCGCGACCAGCGCTCCCTATGGGAGTAGCCCCCGAGTGTCTGTTCGAGTCATAGACTCGAGCGGAGACTTTAATTCAGGCGTTGTACAGTTGTAAGTCCGTAGAACTGAAAAAAAATTCGGATGCTTACTTCCATCCTCCCTATGGGAGTAGCCCCCGGGTCCGTAGTGGAGTCGTAGGTTCGACGGAGGACTCGAAGTGATAGTTTGCTTTTATGCGTCTTTCGGGTACGCGGCCAACGCTCCTGATAGGAGTAGCCCCCGAGTAATTGGTCGAATCGTAGATTCGAATGAGTACTCCTTGCTTTGAAGTCGAAAAATTTCTAGCTGTTGCTAGTGTAGCTTTTGATGACGTCAGTGCTGACCATTGATGACCTCAAGTGTCTGCTGCGCCGGAGGTGACGTGACTGGGCGAATATGGGTCCCACTGTCTGACCTTGAATTGACCGGTCACACGCGTTGTGGAGATAATTACGGCTTCGCCTCGATTTCCACGCGTAGTGGACGGCGTGTTAGCGTTAGTTCGCTGTGATGCTGACACGTGTATGGCCAGATCTGCCGTTGGCGTTAGGTCTTCTTGATGGACGGTTGTTGTGCGTCGTCTTCGTTGTTATAATCATTGGAGAAAGCTGCAGTTTTGTTTTTACCGCATCGATTCTTGTTTTCACTGCCTCCTTGTGCTCTAGGAGTTCTTGCTGCGTGCTGGAATATCCTGCCACATTTCCTTCTTTCCTTCTGCTCTCTCACCGCCAGCATCGTCGTAGCGCGATGGGGAAATCAAAGAAGTCATCCTCTGCTATGGGTACCAGCGCCTCCGGAGGGAAAAAAAAGAGCCGCCACTACCCGTGTCACCGATGGTGGCTGGCGGCGATCGGAGGCGCGGGAGAGTGATCTCCGCAAGCTTCGCGAGCAGGGCCTAATTCCGCAGGATAGGGAGGCCGTCAAACTCCCAGGCAACGAGGTAATCCCCCGTCCCCCCATTGGGTATCGGGTTATGTTCCTTGCCTTCGTTATTCGCGGGTTTTCCTTTCCAGTCCACAACTTCCTTCGTGGGCTGCTCTTTCTCTATGGCATCCAGCTGCATCATCTTTCGCCCAATTCTCTTCTTCACATTGCTTGTTTCATCACTTTCTACGAGTGTTGGCTCGGCATCGAGCTGCACATTGGCCTCTTCCGGAAACTTTATGCCATGAAGAGGCAATCTGGTTCGGATGGGGTTTATCTCGTAGGGGGTTGCATCATCTCTCTCAAGCCCAATCTACTTTTATTTTCCTTTTCCATGTCTGAATCTGTCCAGTACTGGCGGAGGCGATGGTTTTATATCCGCGACTCCGTAGTGCCTGGGCAAGATTTTGGTCTTGTTCCTTTCGACCCCTCCCACAAGATTGAGCCGAAAAGGTCTTGGAAAAATAAGATCTTGGATGGCGAGGTGGCGGAAATAGAGGCGCTATATCGTCGGGTGGAGGATCTCCAGTTGATTCCGGAGAAGGAAGTGAATGGTGTGGATATCATCCGCACCTTCCTCGAGTGTCGGGTGCAGCCACTCTAGGCTAGGGTGCACCCAATGTTCCTTTATGCTAGCCGTCGTGATCCGACGAGGGTTTCGGCTGAGAAAATCTCTGAGGGAGATCTTGACAGGGCCCTTCGCTTGCTGCTGAAGTTCAAGGCCGGAGAAGAAATCCCGGGGAAGTCGCTGACTCCTCCTTTTTCATCTTCGCTTCCTGTTCCAAAGGTGTAGATCCATGCGCGTAGCGCTTGTTTTTCGACTCCATTGTTTTGTATTTGTTTGCTGACAAATTGTTCTTCTCTTGTGCAGAGCTTCAAAGTGCCAGGTATGTCGCCTCCCTTACCCGAAGTATATCCGGATGCTCCGGACAATGAGTTGGTGGATTCCATGTCCGAGCTGCCATCGGCGCGATCTCCGGCGGAAGATGCCAACGAGTCGAGTGAGGACCTCACGCGCAGGCGATCGCGGAGCTCTAGCGAGTCTTCAGATGCCTCGACTCCTCCGACTCCGAGGAACCCTCTGGGCCTTGAGCGTCATAGTGACGGGCAGGGAGGCTCTTCCTCTCCTATTCCTGCCATTCATGTGCGGGCTGTAGCGCCACACCCGCCAGCGAAGCGGAAGAAGGAAGAGAAAAAGGAGGAGAAGAAAGAGGAGAAGAGAGAGGAGAAGAGGGTCCGAAGGACCCCTCCTGTCTTCAACCTGAGCGAGCTCGACTCGTAAGTTTTCGCCTGTAATCTATTTTTGTTTCCTTTGTTCTTGTACTAATTTGTTTGTGTGCAGGCATTCTTCCGACGACTCCTCTAGCGGCGATGCTCGGGAGATGATGGGGGAGTCGAAAGCCGCGTCTCCTCTTCCTCAGACGGTGGGAACTTCTGAGGGCGCTGCGCCGAAACCTACTCCGCAGGAGGTGCAGGTGGTTGCACCTCAGAATTTCGCCAGCGGACCTTCGACATCGTCGTTGGATAATGTAAGTCGCCTGCCACGGGGGGAGCCCCCGAGCATTTTCATGTGCGTCTTTTCCTTTTGCTTTCTCCTGTTGGGCGTAGCCCCCGAGTCCTTTTTTCTGACTGGTGAGTCTTCTTCCCGCAGCCTTTTATGCAGGATGCCAGGCGACTGGTGCAGGAGCACCTGGTGCTGGAGGCCAGCCTCAAGCAGCTTCAAGGTACTGTTATGCCTTTGATGTTTTCTTCTTCTTGCATGCATGTCCTGCTTTCTGACGCTTGTATTATTTGAGTGCAGAGGAGCATAATATTTCCCTCCGTGAGATTGATGCTCTCAAGAAGAGCCTTGGTCAAGCGGAGAAGAAGGCCGAGGTCGCCCTTGGTGCAAAGGAGCGCCTCGAGCTGGAGCTGGCTACTGCAGCCGAGGCTAAGGAGCGCCTGCAGCGGGAGGCCACGGACCGCGAGGAGCAGCTTGCCACTGCTGCGGCTGCGCGTGAAAGAGATGTGGCAGGCAAGCTCATGGCTGCTGCCAAGGCTGTTTCGGGTGAGCACCTTATTTTTGCTTCTGTCTTTTCGTTTTCTTGTCTTTCTTCTGTGTTACTTTCTTCAGTCTTCTTCTTTTTTGTCTCAGATGCCGCAGGCATCAAATTTGACCGCAGCGCTTTGGAGCACGGGAGTGCTTTGGATGATGCTACTGCGGCGGTCGAAGATCGTTGCGGTACCGTCGTCGGCTCCCTCGCCAAGGCGAAGGAGGTCCTTGGTCGCTTCTACAAGGAGCTTTTCCCCAAGGGCGCGGCCCTTGATGATGTTGACACCCTGGCGGAGGCTTTGTCAGTCGAAGCGCCTGCGGCGTATAAGCGCAAGCAGAAGGGCATCGGCGCGTCCGTCGGGCTGGCGATGGCCTTGGCGGCTGGAGCGGAGCTGGACCTTCCCCAGATCACCTCCCGGATGCCGACGACTGCGGATGGATCCGAGGTAGCCTTCGCTACCTATTCTGCTCGCTGTAAGCGGTATGGGCCAAAGCTGATTGATCTGCTGGCCGAGTACGCACTACGGCAGCAGGGGAAGCCAAGGCGAGGCAATCCGGCTCCGAGGCTACTCAGGGTGCCGTATCTTAGGTGTTGTAGCTGTAGGATAGCTGTGGTTTTTTTTGTTGTAACTAATGTTGATGAACAAATCCTTGCGCCACGTAGTGGCCTTTTATGCACTTAATGAATTTGTTGAGATGTGTTCTCCTTCGTCTGAGTGTTCATGTCTTTTGCCTTTCTGCTGCTCTAGGGTCCTTCGGGTGCTGATCCCGTTGACACCTCGCCTGACGCGGGGCTGCGACCATCGTTGGATGATGCATCGCAACTTGCTTTTCTTCGAGACCGTGTTCAGAGTCTTGAGAAGGATTTGCTTGGGGTGCGTGGTAACGCCGATGTTTGGAAGTCCAAGGCAGATCGTGGAGCAGCCAGAGAGGAGTATTTGATGGCGGTACTGCTTCGGCTGTCGGAGCAGCTTCAATGTAAATTGTTCTTTGTTTCGAGCTGCAACTCAGTTCTTCGGATGCGCTTGCTGGCCTTGCGTCTTATTTTGTGCGAGTGTCGCAGGTGCCAACCTTGCTCCGAGGGAGGAGAAGGAGCGTGTCGCCGTTCGGGTCAATTGCTTGACTCAACAAGACATGGAAGCTGGCGGCTTCTTCTGGATGGATCATGACCGTGCCATGGCTCTGGCGACAGTGCAGGATCGTGTGCACCAAGTTTCGCGGGTGCTTCGTCAGGTGCAGACGTCGCTTGCATCGGTGTTGCTTGTCATGTTTCCTTTGAATGCCGTGCCAACAAGCCTTGCGGGTCTTCTGTCGAAGTTTCGGAGCGTGAATAATGTCAAGGAGCTGGTGCGGCAACAGCTCGTCGCAGGAGTGAAGGCTGCTTTGTCCCTTGTGAGGGTGCATCGGCCTGATGTAGATTTGTCGGCTGTGGCGGCTGGGCCGCCTCCTCGGCCGGATGGTGCTGAGTGGGACATGCGTCCACATTATGCGGCTGTAAGGCAGTATGCCGAACAGGTCGTAGATTTGTTTGAGCAGGGTGCTCAAGTTGTTCTTTAGAATAGGTAGTACCTGTAAAAGAGATAGATGTAAAATTTGTATATTTCGACTGGGCGTGTTGTGCCCTTTGATATAAAGGTTTGTTTGCTGTAAGCACGCAGTGCTATGTGTGAGTACGTGTCCTTTTCGTTATCCTGACGTTGTCAGCTACTCAGGTGTACACGTGTTATCCTCAGTCGATGAAATCGTGAGGTGGGGGAGCCCCCGAGTGCGTTTGTAGCATGAAGTAAAGTTGCAAATAGCGAAACGAAATTTTTGGGGCGAGACACTTAGCTTTATTTATATCGTAATGAAGGAGGTACATTGTTCGGCTGAGTAGCCCTGGCTGAAAAGCCTTATTGAAAGTAAAGAGGTAGCTAGGGGTAGAATCGTCGCAAGTGTGCGATGTTCCATGGGTTGGAGTATGCGACTCCAGACTCCACGTCTTTGAGGCGATAGGCGCCACCTGGGATGACTTCGGTGATGATGTAGGGTCCTTCCCATGGTGACTCGAATTTCTTCGGTCGCTCTTGCTTGAGTCACAAGACGAGGTCTCCTTCGACAAAGGACCTTGGGCGCAGCCGGCGGCTGTGGTAGTTGCGGAGACTCTGCTGGTACACCACTGATCGAGCTGCTGCTACGTCTCTTGCTTCGTCGAGTGTGTCGACGGCATCTTCGAGTGCAGCCATGGATTCGGCTTCGCTGTAAGCGACGACCCGGGGGGCCTGGTGGCGTACTTCGGCTGGTAGCACAGCCTCGGCTCCGTGTACCATGAAGAATGGCGTGTAGCCAGTGGAGCTGTTTGGCGTAGTCCGTAAGCTCCATAGGACGGATGGCAGCTCTTCCGTCCATCCTCCAGCTTTTCACTCGAGTAGGCTCATGAGGCGCTTTTTGATGCCGGCGCCGATTAGGCCGTTGGCCTTTTCCACCTGCCCGTTTGTTTGCGGGCGTGCCACTGAGGCGTATGTGCTGTTGATTCCGAGGCCTTCGCAGAAGTCTTGGAATTCTTTGGATATGAAGTTTGATCCATTGTCGGTGATGATGCTATGCGGTACGCCGAACCTGTAGACAATGGATTCAAAGAACTTGACGGCGGTCATTCCTTTTTGGTTAGTGACCGGCATGGCCTCGACCCACTTGGTGAATTTGTCGACTGCGACCAGGAGGTAGACGTGCCCCCCTTTCGAGGACTTTGGCAGTTTGCCGATCATGTCGAGGCCCCATTGGGCGAAGGGCCAGGCTATAGGTATGGGTCTGAGTTCTGACCCGGGTGCGTGCGGTTTGTCGGCGAACCTTTGGCATCCGTTGCATCTTCGGACGATGTCCTTTGCGTCCCTCATGGCCGTTGGCCAGTAGAATCCAGCCCGTAGAGCTTTGGCGACAAGGGAGCGGCTGCCTGCATGATGGCCGCAGATGCCTTCGTGGATGTCTTGGAGGATGGCTATCCCGTCACCGATGGTGACGCACCTTTGTAGTACACCCGTAATACTGCGCTTGTACAGCTCGCCATTGATGATGGTGAAGGCTTTCGACCGACGAGATATGCGTCGGGCATCTGTTGGGCAGTTCTCCGTTTATCAAGAACTCGAGGTATGGTCGTGTCCAAGTTTCTTCGACTACCATGACCTGCATCAGGTTGACCATAGCGACCTCTGTGTCTGGTTTTTCGGGTCCTTCGTGTCCTTCGGGCAGCGTAGCCCCCGAGTGTTCTGCTTCTTCGGGTGATCCCTTGGGGAATTTCCGCTTGATTGATGGCACGTAGATCTGTTCGAGGAACACACCAGGTGGCACCTGTGCGCAAGTGGAGCCGATGTTGGCAAGCCTATCGGCCTCCTCGTTGCTTTCTCTTCCAACGTGCCGAAGCTCGCAGCCGTCGAATTCTCCTTCGAGTGCGTTGTAGAGTGCGCGGTACGCGATCATGTTTTCGGCGTGTGCGTCGCACTCATTCATCGTCTGTTGGACGACAAGGTTGGAGTCACCGTAGATGACTAGGCGTGTTGCGCCGCAGATTTTTGCCATCCTCATGCCATGGATGAGGGCTTCGTATTCGGCCTCGTTGTTGGAGGCTCGGAATTTCATCCGGAGGACGTACTTCATCTGGTCGCCCTGCGGGGAGGTTAGTATGAGCCCGGCTCCTGCTCCAGCTTCACGCTTGGAGCCGTCGAAGTGCATCGTCCATGACTACGACATGTCTGGGGGTGTCTGGTAGCTGCATCTCCATCCAATGTACAAGAAAGTCCGGGAGGACTTGAGATTTAATTGCGAGTCGCTTCTCGTAAACGATGTCCAGGCGTGACAGTTCGATGCCCCACAGGGCCACGCGTCATGTGGCCTCTGGGTTATTAAGGATGCTGTTCAGAGGTGCCTCGTTGACGACCATCACCTGGTGCTCCTGGAAGTAATGGCTCAACCGCCGAGCCGTCATGAACATGCCGTAGGCGAGTTTTTGGTAGTGGGGGTACCTCTGCTTTGTTGGCGTCAATACCTCGCTGCGGTAGTATATTGGACGTTGGACCCCGTGGGTCTTGTTCTCTTCGGGTCGTTCGACCACTAGCACGGTGCTGACCACCTGATGTGTGGCTGCGATGTACAGCAGTAGAGGCTCGCGCTCCTTTGGCGTGACCAGGACGGGCGAGGTGGAGAGTAGTCATTTGAGGCTTTCAAACGCATCGTCGGCTTCAGGCGTCCACTCGAATTTGTCTGTCTTGCGGAGTAGCTGGTAGAATGGCAGGGCCTTCTCGCCCATGCGGCTGATGAATCTGCTCAACGCCGCTATTCGTCCTGCGAGCTGCTGGACGCCCTTGAGGTTTTTCGGCTTCTCCATCGCCATGATGGCTCTGATTTTCTTCGGGTTCGCCTCAATCCCTCGCTGGGAGATGAAGTAGCCAAGCAGCTGACCCGATGGGATGCCGAAGGTGCACTTTTCGGGGTTGATCTTGATCCTGTAGCGGTCGAGGTTATCGAACGTCTCGCGGAGATCGTCGATGAGCGTTCTCGCCTCCCTGGTTTTGATGACTATGTCGTCGACATAGACTTGGACGTTGCAACCGATCTGGTCTTTCAGGCATGCATCGCTGGTACGTGGCACCTGCGTTCTTTAGACCGAAGGGCATTGTGTTGTAGTAGAACACTCCGAACGGCGTGATAAACGCCATTTTCTCTTGATCTTCGACCTTGAGTCGAATCTGGTTGTAGCCTGAGTAGGCGTCGAGGAAGGAGAGTTTCTCGCAGCCTGCAGTCGAATCGATGATCTGATCGATCTGAGGGAGAGGGAAGTGGTCCTTTGGGTAGTGCTTGTTGAGTGACGTGAAATCCACGCACATCCACAGGATGTCCGTGTCCTTCTTTGGGACCATCACTGTATTTGCGAGCCACTCGCTTTCTTTGATTTCCCTGATGAAGTCTGCAGCGAGTAGTCTGTTGATCTCTTTGCCGATAGCTTCGGCCTGTGGCTCGGACAGTCTCCGGATGGACTGCTTGATGGGCTTGGTGTCTGGAAAGACGTTGAGTGCATGCTCGGCGAATTCCCTGGGAACTCCTGGCATGTCCGCAGGACACCAGGCGAAGATTTCCCAGCGCTCACGGAGGAATTCGACGAGCGCGCCTTCCTATGCGGGGCTGAGGTTGTTGGCGATCAGCGCTGTCTTGGAGGCGTCCGCCGGGTGGACTTGCACCTTCTTCGTGTTGACGGTGGAGTCGAAAGACATGTCAGGTGCGTTTTGTCGTGCGACTGGGGGTGCCCCATTGTCCGTCGCCTCGCGGAGCCTGACGAGTTCCTCCTGCATGCCGAATGATTGGGAGATTCTGTTGAAATCTCTGTCGCATTGGTCCGATCGGGTGAAACTCCCATGGATTGTGATGACGCCCTTCGGCCCTGGCATCTTGAGTAGCAGGTATGCATAGTGTGGGACAGCCAAGAACCTTGCGAATGCTACACGCCCGAGGATAACGTGGTACTGTGATGGCCAGTCTACCACTTCGAATTCGAGCCGTTCCAGTCGAAAGTCGTCCGGCTTGCCGAAGATGACGTCGAGCCATATTTTGCCCAGGGGGAAATGCCTTTTCCTGGGACGATGCCATGGAACGTTGTGTCTGATTGTTCCAGGCTGCACTGCGGGATCCGCATTGCTGCTAGAGTGCTTGCGAACATCAGGTTGATGCCGCTACCACCGTCCATGAAGACGCGGCTCATCTCGAAACCTCCGATCTGTGCCTCCAGCACCAGGGCGGCATGACCTGGGCGAGGGATCTGGCGTGGGTGATCCGAACGACTGAACGTGATGCAGGACTCTGATCCACTGAGGTACTCAGGGATGGCGTGTGGAGTTGTCACGGCCAGGTTGATCTGACGGGTGATGTTCTTCTGCACCCTATTCGTGGGGCGCCCCTTCTGGATCATCAGTGCTCCTTTCGGCTTCGGATACCCGTTTCCAGCGTTGTTCTGTGCTGGTGCGACTGGTTGGTTCGGGCCTCCTGCAGGTGGCGGTGGAGGAGCTCCGTGTGCTATTTCACCTGGCGCGGGTGCGTTTCCGAACGCAGGGATTGGGGCTTGCTGTCTCATCTGCACCATGCTTTCGCTGAGCTTCTGGAATTCGCGGCAGTCTTTGAGCATGTGGCTCGCCTTCTTTTTGCCATCCTGCTTGTCGATGTAGAAGTGGATGGTGCATGGACCTGAAAGCTTTTCGTATGCTGAAGGTTTGTGATCGTGGTCGCGGTGTTGCCACGACTGCGCTGGGCGTCCCCCGTCGCGGAAGTTTCCTCCACGGTATCCTCCGATGTTGCGGTTGGCGTCATTGCGGCGATCGATGTAGCCAGCCGCAATCATGTCGGGTCCGTCGCGATCGTCGTAGACACGCGATCTTCTCTTGCTACGGTGCTCTCGTCGTCGCCCGTAGTCGTCTTCTTCTTTCGATTGTGCTCGGTGAATGGAGTCTTCTCCGTCGGCCCACCTGTTGGCGATGTCCATGAGGTGGTCGAGTGTTTTGGGCTTGACGCGCCCAAGTTCCTCCTTGAAGTCTGGGCGCTTGATGCCGTCCCTGAAGGCGGCGATGGCCCTCTCTTCGGAGATGTGTGCTGCGGAATTTTTGGTGTTGGACCAGCGTAGTATGTACGAGCGAATGGATTCGCCCGTTCGTTGAGTGCAGGCTCGCAACTCTTCGATTGAGGCAGGCCTCTTGCTGGTGCCCTTGAAATTTCTGATGAAGCTGTAGGCTAACTCATCCCAGCTTCGTATGGACCCGGAAGGTAGGCTGCTGAGCCAGATCCGAGCTGCGCACTGTCAGCTGTAGCTGAAGGCATTGCATGGTGGTTTCTTTGTTTCCACCGTGCAATTTGACGGATGATAAGTGGTCGCTGAGCCAAGCCTTTGGATCTTGAATGCCGTCGAACTTCGGAGTGTCCGAAGGAAGCTTGAAATTTCGCGGCATCTGCGTCCGCCGGACGGATCTGCTGAAGCACCTGGCTCCGCAGAGTTCTCCTTCGTCTTCGTCCATCTCAGACTCAGACGAGCACGCGCGTGCTTAGCTCGTGCTTTGTCGATTTTGCGCTGTGTGAGCGCGTCCCTGGCGTCGTAGTCACGGTGACGGCGCGAGCTTTTCTTTCTTCGAGGAAGATCATGCTCCTCGTCTTCGGATGAAGGAGTGGGGCTGAGGTCGAACCTGACCGGGGCTTTCTTCTTCGGCTCCGTGGGAGATTCCTGGTGGAGCGCAACTCCGACTAGTCCGAGTCCGGTAAGGGCGGATTTGTGCATGGCCCTCTTCGGGTCCCCCTCTGGAGGTGGGTGGGCTGCGAGGTACGCCGTGGCTGGCATGATCGCAGCCTGTGGTGTTTTCAGGATGACGTTGCCGTCGGCATCCATCTCCATGAAGGATGTGTGGAGGGTTCGGGTCACCTCCCGGCGCTCCATGGGGTCCATGTTTTCCACCCGAGAGCGGTGCTTGTTGCCTTGGTTGGCGTTCGAGCTGGAGCCGATGCCCATGGTGGAGAGCGCAGCTCGTCGCGCACTGGATTCTGAGGCTGCTTGCTTGCGTTTGTCAAGCACCTCCTGCATCTTGACTTGCTTCTTGTGCTCCTCGATCAGGAGCAGGTGGTAGGCCATCAGTAGATCCCGGGAGGAGTCTGCAGGCAGGACTATGTTGCCTGCCACGGCGTTGCGGGCCTGTGCACATCCTTCTTTGCTAAGGCGGATGACATGGCCGTTGTTTTCCCCATCGGGTGGGGGGACTGGCTTCTTCTATTCTCGCCGTTTCGATCTGGCGGGTTAAGCGTCGGGTTGGGCGGCGGATTGGGCGGCTGTTGATCCGCATCGCTCTGGATGACTATGGCGCATTGGTAGCGCTCGTAGGTTGGTCTGCTGCTGCCGCAGCTTTCGGATCCGGAACCATAGGTCCCTTCATCCGATGGCGGATCGCATAGATCCGAGTTGCAGCTGATGCTGTTGTAGGAATCATCTGTTGATGATGTTGTGCGTAGCACGGGGTGTGGGGTCCATGAAGCGGGCCTGATTGATGGTAGGGGCACCCGCTCAGGGAGGCGGAGGGTGCCGGTTTGCCCCACTTGGAAGCAGAAGCTCCCGAACAGGATTTCGAGTCCGTCGCCTACGGACTCGAAGTCTTTCATGGTGGCCGGTGAGTGGGCGGTGAAGTCGAAAGCGCCGAAGAGGAGATGATTCTCCGCCGCCGCATAGTTGTAGATCGATCGAGTTGGGACCGTCACGACCGCACAATCAGCGTCCCCGATTCCCACAGACGGCGCCATATGACGAGGTTTCGTATCGTCAATGCCCATTGTTATGGACTTGGGTTTTGGAGAAGATGGGGATGCTGGAAGTCGTGGAACGGTTAACAGACAAGCAACCAGGGGACACAAGATTTACCCATGTTCAGGCCCCCGGAGGGAAAACCCTACTCCTGCTTGTCTGCTCTTTGATTACGGCGGAATCGACGATTACAGGGGTGCGCAGATGCAATCTGGCGTGAAGGTGCGTATGCGGAAGTATGAGGTCGAAAAGCGAGAGAGCCTCTAGGTCGTACCCTCCTGGCCTTTATATAGACTTAGGCAGGTTCCGGATACAGACCTAGTCGGTTATAGGTTCTAGGGTTTTATCCCTTTGAATTTCCTATCTACTCTAGTCTTGCTCTCCAAGGATCCGAAAGCGTCATGGGCCTGAGCCACCCGAAAATCTTCATGGGCCGGCGTATATTTACCGTGGGCCTTCCTTGGGCTGGACTAGGTATGCCAAGGTCGTGTACCCGTAGGGTATAACCATGTCAGAGCGCCCTAGGAAGGACACTCGCCTAGGTCCTAGACTACATTGCCGGTGGCAAGAACCGGCTGCTGACGATGCCTCCGTGACAGAGGCCGCGCTACCCGGACCAGCGGTGGGTGCTGCACCGCGCCGCCCGCTCTTCTTCGATGTCTTTGTCGCCGTCAGCCCATTACTTGTCGTACTACACGCCATCGCCATGCTTCTCCGCTCTCGTCGCCCCTGTGAATGACAAGTACGAGGAGACCCAATCGGCGCAGCAGTAGCGCGGGTGCTCCGGTGGCGTCACAATTAGGGGGTGACGTGCGCCATCCCCTCCTCATGGCCGCCTGCGCCTCGCCGGGCCCCAGTGCCAGGTGAAGAAGGAGTGGATGCCGCAGCCGGAGTACAAGGCGACCACCCTCCAACTGAAGATCGAGGAGGACCCGAAGGAGTTTCTGGCCAGCGCATCGTCGAGCGCGTCTCCTTCGAGGTCGCATCGCCAGCTACGAACGCATTCGTCAAGGCTTGGTCTGTGGCGGAGAACCGGCACGCGCAGGCCGAGCGTGCGCATCGCCTCGGCCTGCTCATCGACCTACAGGGCGACGACGATGGGACCGGCTGCTCGGGCTAGGGCAGTGCTGGTGGCGATCCGGGCCAGGGCTACAGCACCATGCCACCGCGGAAGCAGGAGCCCAGCGACGACGACTACGCAGCGGCGAAGTACCGTCGTCTTGTACTGGCGGACGTGGCCGAGGCCGCTACTAGATTAGGGTTTTTTTCAAGCTTTATACAAACATGTTTGAACTACTGTGAAATCAAGAGTATTTTTGTATTTACATAAATTTCTAAATGTTTAAATATTTTGTATGAGCTGAGAGCCGCCCAAAAATCATGAACCAATCCGACGCCTCCACCTCCATACAGCCCAAAATCTAGCCGCGGCTAACATAACAAGTCATGTAACGTCAATAAATCTCTATCTAGATCCACGAGCAAGTCATGTCGCGCCGTTGGCTAGCTTTATAGCTGTTGCGTGTCACTCGCTCGGCAATACAAAATAATCTTGGCTATCTAATTAGGCGGCGGAGGTGGCGTTCACGGTGTTTTTTTACTCGTGGTGGGAAAACATTTTTTAAAATATTAAAATAATTTTAAAAAAATATCGAACATTTTATGTTCGTTTATAAGTTTTCGGTTGAAATCTACATGTCCCGTGTAAAGAAAGCAAAAAATATCATATGAATAGTCGTACTCACTTGATATTTTTTTATCTTTTTTATACATGATAGGTAAAATATTATTTCATCCCAAAAACTTATAAACAAACATAAAATATTTGAATGTACATATAGACATTTTTCTCGAACTTCTTGACATTTTGAAATATGTTTTCTCTATAAATGTACCCATGAGCTAAGAGCATCTCCACTCGCCTACCCAGGAGGCCGATCCGGACGGCGAAATTACGTTCGGACGCCGAAAATCGGCCTAGTCGCGTACCCAGGGACCTCTTTTCGGCCGGATTTGGGCCAACTTTGGTCCGGACTACCCAGACCGAACCCAGGATCTCGGGTACGCCCTGGGGACGCCAGACGAAGCGAATTCGGCGAGTGGACCAGCCTGTCAGCGACAGAAGCCGACTCGCCGCCATCCTTCCCGCCATTTTCCTTTTCCCTCCCTCGCCGCTACACCCCTCCCGCCATTCTTCCGGCCTATAAAAGTCGTACATCTCGCCGTCTCTCTTCACAGTCCATCACACCACCACAACTCCGGCGAACTTCGGACGGTCGCACCTTTCTTCCTCCTTAACTCCGCCGAGAAGCCATGGCCGGCCGACACACGCTGCCGTCGTGGGAAGTCCGGCTGCTCCGCGAGGCGCGCTATACGGCCCCGCCGGACACTCGTCTTCCCATAGGCTGGAAACTCAGCGCCGGTGGGATCCCCGTTCCGCCGGTGTCGGACGAAGAGGACCTCGCCGGAGAGATCAGGACGCTCTCGCCGCCATGCAAGACCCGGATCTCGCCGAGGATCAGGGCAACCTGGTCTTCTGGAGGTAGTTTTTTGCTGACAGGCGCCTCGAGGAACTCGCCCGACACGACGGAACGCCGGGCTCGCCGCCACCGCCACGTAACAATGCGGCTTACCGCCGCCGCTGGTGGAGCGTTCCAGGGCGGACTCTCGCCGGAGTCATGACGCACATCGAGGCCGGCAACAACCCCCGCCTCGGCCTGTAGTTGCTTGCGTCCGGCATCGACCACGGCGCCGGCTTTTTCTAGTTATGAAATCCGATGTACTATGTGCCTCCTTCCTACTTTAATGAAATTCCGCCTATATTTGGACATATTTCGCCGAGTTTAAGTGAATTTAGCCGAACTTGGAAACTCGGTCTGGATACGCGAGTGGGAAACTGGGCATACCCAGACCAAAAACGTGATTCGTCCGGCCGAAAATTAGTCCGATTTTCAGCCTAGGTTCGACCAACGAGTGGAGATGCTCTAAAGAGCATTTCCGATTAGGCGGCTAGCTATACATAGTTGACTAATTTCTGTTTTAAGATAGACCCAACAGTAGAATCCCTAATCGTCGCTTTTTTCTGAAAGACGAAATGACAAACATGATTTTGGGTGGATCGGCCCATTTCTAACCGAATTGATCAGTACATATGGTTTGATTCATGCCGCGCCGCCGAGCGGGCGTCGCACATCGCGCACGCTAGCGGCCGCTTGTTTAGGCCGCGGCCCATGGACCACACTGCTTTTAATTTTCGCTTTTTGTTTTTCTGTTTGCTTTTCTATTTATTTTCATTTTAAAGTATGATTATTTCTAACATCTACATGTTTCTTAAATCCGAAAATTTTAAGAATCCATTTTTTTTTAAATGTCTTTCCTAGTTCAAAATTTGAGCTTTTTAATCCGAACATTTTTAATTTGGCCTTTTTAGTTTGAATATATTTTTAAAATGTAAATTTTTTAAACATTTTTCAAAAATCTGAATAGTTTTTGTTTTAAACATTTTTCAAAATAGGAACTTTCTATTATTTTTAAAAAAATTATATTCCTGATATTTTAAAAATCTGAATATTTTTCAAATTTCGTTGATTTTTCAAAACTCAACTTTTTAATTTGAAATTTAAAATATAAATTTTTTAAAAATAAAATAAAAAGATAAAGTGAAAAAGAATGCAGAAATGAAAAGAAAAAGTTAAAAGAAACACAAAGCGGAAAAACAGGAACCGAGAAACAAAAAACAGAAAACCTTTTGTACGTGCACGCATGCATGTGGATGTGTATGTAAGAGCGTAGTTTACTGCAACGGTTTTATTCTCTTCCTTAACATTTCCGAAAGAGGATGGCGTCTCCTGACACGTCTCGTGTGTCCCCCATCCTTTGTGGGTTTCGTGTTCATGGCGGGCACCCAATCTCCGGTAATGGGGGGGGGGGGGGGGGGGGTCGGAGGTCTGGGTGTGCTTCGGATCCCCGTGCCCGTACCTTATCCTCCCTTTCCCCAGCGGATTGCTCGCTCTGGTGAGTTTTTCTCAACCTCTCCGCCTATTCTCCACCGAGCTCGATCCGCGGCGACACGCAGATTAACGCTGGCGGTGGCGACGGATGGAGGTGAGGATGAGCCGATCGAGCAGCAGCTCGGCTGTCGCGGGAGAGGATTCAGGGGCGGGCGAGGAGACGGTGGGGCGCTCAGGGGGAGGTCTCGTCCTGGGGTGTCCGAGCTCCCCGTTCAAGGTGTTCAGAACTGCTTCGTCAACCTCGGGCAAGCTCGTCGTCGGCTCCCTCGGCATTGACATACGGGGTTTAGGATGGGCTGGCCGTACTGGCCCTCCCAGCTCAAACGCAGAGGGAAGGCATGCAGGGTTTGAACATGGGGAGCCTCAGGGGAGTAATCAGGCGGGCGCAGAAGGTTTGCTCGGAGGTGGAGATGTCACCAGTGCTGGAATGTCAGGGGATAGCTCCAGGCTCTTGGGGGCAGATGGATCTGATGGGTTGGTCTGCGCTGGAGAAGATTGCTTTGGAATCTCTCATGATCATGTCTCAGACCAAGTAGATGGTGAGCGGTCTGTTGCTGTCTCTGAAGTTTTGGCTGAAAAATTCAGAGAGGGGCTGGTCATAGAAAAGTCTGTTGGTTCTGGACTTCAGAAGAAGCAGGAAGTGAAGTTTCTCCATGTTGATGGTACTGGGAGGAGGTGCTGTCTATGGAGGGGTCCAGTTTGTTGTGATAAAGTTGGGGAAGGAAGCTTGGTCCATGGTGACAGTGAGGTGGAACCTTTTTTCCACCAACTTTGGCATATTCCGTGGCCTCTTCGCAAACCCACCACACCACCAACCCTTAAAACCAGCCCTCCTGTCACCTTTAGGGTTTGCTCTCTCCTCCCCAAGCTGGTGGTGGAGGAGTTGGTGGTCTTGAGGGTTTTGGGTGTCGAGGACGTGCTGCCTGTGGATTCAGGTCTGGAGAAGATGTCCATGGCTGGGGGTGGCTTGAAGCAAGGAAAGGGGAAAAGGCCTGAAGCTTGGCAACAGCAACAGATGTAGCATCCATAGATGTAGCCTCAGATGCAACAGTAGCAGCAGATGCAAGGGTATGAGTATCCTCAGATGCCTCCTCCTCCTTTTGGATTTCAACATCCTCCTCCTTATGGATTTATGTCTGGGAGCATGCCACCTCATTGGGGTTTTCCTGGGGGTTTCCCACCTTATCCTCCACCACAACAGTTTAGTCTGCAATCAAATCAGTGGGTTGCATCTTCTCAAGGGGGTGCTCAACAACAGCAATCTCAGAGTAGTGGGGATAACCAGAAGCTTAAGGTGCAGGGTAAATCCAAGAAGAAAGGGGGCACACAGCAGGAACAAATTAATACAGGGAGTGAGGTGCTGGCTCAGTTGAATTACACTAGCTCTATCTGTATGTGCTATGGTGAACCTGGACATCATCAGGCTGTATGTGCCAAGCAAGCTGCTTGTTTTGTCTACAAAGCTTTCAATCATAGGGATGATACTTGTCCAGTCAAGAAGAGGCCACATCAGTTGGCAAGGTATGTTGGTAGTGCTGCTACTGGGATGGGGTTTTATCACATAGAGACTCCTGAGGTGATTGTGAATCCAGTGTCTTCAACAAAAAACTATGGCTTAGTTGTGGTAGAAGGAGGTGTGATCACTAGTACAGAGTTAGCTGAGGAATTTTCCAAAATCTACAAGACAAATTGGCCATGGCAGGTGAGGGAGTTAGGCCATCCAAGTGTCTTTCAGGTTAAATTCCCTCCCCATATCTTGGTGGAACAGGTCATTGGGTATCCTAGGTTTGGCTTGTCTAGAGATGGGCTCTGGGTGAAAGTGGAGGCTTGGAATGATGACCCAGAGCCTTTGGAAATGTTGGTAGATACTTGGGTCAAAGTGACTGGGCTCCAAGCTAAGTGGTGTGAATGGAATGTGCTTGACCAGGTTAGCTCTGTTTGTGGCATCCTGCAGGATGTGGACTGGCTTAGTGTCTTTAAGGATAATGCCAAGTGTGTTAGGCTGAAGTTTAAATGTAGGGATCCCACTAAAATCCCTAGCAGCAGGTTGTTTCATTTTCATGGGGGTTTGTTCCAGCTAGAATTTATAGCTGAAATTCCTATGGAGGATGATGAAACTGAGGATCTTTTAGGGGATGAGCTTGACCAGAGTAGAAGGGGTGAGAATAATCAGAGGCAGGGTGGTCTGGATCCTGATAGGAATGCTGGTCCTCAGGACAAAGGTAATGCTAGTAACTAGACTACTAATGCTCAAGGCCACATTGGAGATAGGGCTAGGATGGTTGCTGGTGACAATGGAGCTTAGGAGGATGAGGTTTTTAGTGTAAACAAAGTGTACCAGATCCTTCAGGACAAAGTCTTGATTGACAACTCACGTGGGTTTGCTTGGGACAAATCTCCTATGCTCTCCAGGAAGATGGATCAAGTTCTAGTTTTTGGAATGAAGAACAGGGTTCTTTCCAAGCTGGAAAAGTTGCTGCTGAGGGAGTGGGCCTGAATTTGCCTGACTGTCTTCTACCATCACTGAAGGAAATTGTTGATCAGAATCCGAGGAATGATGCTGGGAGAAGTAAAAATATGAAAGCCTGGGGGCCTGTTCAACCTGTCAGACAAAGCAGTAGGATTGACAGGTCTCAGAGAGTGCTGGACAAGGCTATGGAAAGGAAGAAAGTGGTTAATATTGAGAATCTAAAAATGAAAGGTATAATGAATTCCAATCCTTTTAATGTTTTATCTGTAGATGAATTAGAAAGCATGGTTGTAGTTGTAGTTGCAGGTGTTGTTTTGAATGAAGATTTAGATTTGGATGATTCTGTTGTTAGCTCTAGTAATATGTCAGTAGAAACACCTTTCTCTACTGAGAAGGATGTGGTTGATGATCTGGCTGAGGGATGGATTGAGGTAGTTAATAAGTCTTGGGGCAAGCATCCAAGGAAAAAGTTTTAATGATTGTGTCTTTTTGGAATTGTAGGAGCATTTCTGCTCCTGGTAGGAAGAAATTTATAGATGATAATATTGCTCCTCTTCAAGTTGATTATATAGGTTTTTAAGAAACTAAAAAGGAATAGTTTAGTAATTCCTTTTTAAAGTCCTTGTTAGGAAATAGAAATTTTGCTTGGAATTGCCTGCCTGCTGTTGGTACTACAGGAGGCATCCTTGTAGGGGTTAATTGTGATCTGTTTGAGATCATTGCTTGGGATGTTAAAACTTTTTCTGTTAGCTCTGTTCTTAGAAATAAGACTAATGGTTCTATTTTTAGAATTTTTAGTGTTTATGACCCTGTTATGAAGAGAAGAAACAGGCTTTTATTTCTGAATTACATGAGCTTTTTATTAATTGGGATGGTCCTGCTATGATTGGAGGGGATTTCAATCTGATTAGATCAGCTAGTGATAAGAGTAGTGGTAATGTGGATTATAGATGGATGGATAAATTTAATGAATGGGTAGAAATTTGGGCTTTGATGGAGATAGGCTTAGCTGGAAGAGCTTATACCCGGGGGAATAATCAGGAAAACCTTATTATGAGTAGGATTGATAGGATTTTTTGTTCTACTAATTTTGATAGTCTTTTCCCTTTGGCTAGTGCTAAGACTTTAGCTAGGATTGGTAGTGATCATACTCCCATTATTTGGGAGTCTGGTGAATCTCATGTAATTAAAAATATAAAGTTTAAATTTGAGAAATTGTGGCTCTTTAAACCTGATTTTAGACAGGTAGTGATGAAAGCTAGGTCTAGTAATGTAAGGAGTGTGGATGTGGTAGATATTTGGCAAGCTAAAAATAGATACCTTAGAAAATTAGCTAAAGGTTGGAGTGCTAATTTAGAGGCTGCTATTAGAAAGGAGAAGAAGGATTTGATGACAGAATATGATATTTTGGACATTAAATCTGAAACTACTCCTCTTAGTGATGAGGAGAAAAATAGATTTGAGTTTATCCTCAGAGATCTTAATAATTTTTGGGTTATGGAGGAAGTTAAAGCTAAACAGAGATCTAGGGATAGAGATATTTTAGAGGGGGATAGGAATACTGCATATTTTCATGTTGTGGCTAACCAGAGGAGGAGGAAGAAGATGATCCCTGTTTTAGATGGACCTGAGGGTCTATTACTGAAACAAAAGAAATGCTTAAAGTAGCTCTAGATTTTTGTCGAGATTTGTTTGGTTTTGAGCCTAGGGCTGATATTAACCTCAGACCTGATTTCTTCTCTAGTGAAGAGAAAGTCAGTACTGAGGATAATAACATGTTAGGGGGGGCTTTCTCAGAGGAAGAAATAAAAACAGTTGTTTTTTATTCTTATTCTGATGGAGCTGCTGGTCCAGATGGGTTCTCTTTTATGTTATATCAACAATTCTGGGATATTATTAAGTATGATCTTCTGGCCATATTTGATGCATGGTCATAGGATAAATCGTACCTTTATAGATTGAACTTTGCAATGATTACTCTTATTCCTAAAGAAAATGATGCTAGATCTATGAGGAAATTTAGGCCTATTAGTTTGTTGAATTTCTCTTTCAAATTTTTTACTAAAGTATTGACAAATAGATATGCCAAGATTATTGGAAGGCTAATCTCTTATTATCAATCTGCTTTTATTAAAGGTAGATTTATTTTGGAAAGTGTGGTTACTGCTCATGAAATTGTTCATGAAGTGCATAGGAAGAAAGATAAAGGACTAGTTTTAAAGATAGATTATGAGAAGGCTTATGAAAGAGTTAATTTAGAGTTTTTGTATGAGATTCTAGAGTGTATGGGGTTTTGAAACCACTTTTATTTGAATCATTAAGTAGGTGTAGGTGTGAAAATCAACGATGTAGAAAGTAGCTTTATTCTTACAGGAAAAGGTTTGAGGCAAGGGGATCCTATTGCACCTCTCCTTTTTAATTCTATGGTTGATGTTTTTTCTAGAAAGCTAATTAAAGGGGCACAACATAACCTGATTAGGGGGTTATGTCCAAATTTTGTTCCTGGAGGGGTTGCTGATGATACCCTCCTTTTCCTAGATAAAGATATTAGAGTAGCTAGGAATTTGAAATGGATACTCACCTGTTTTGAGAAACTTTCTGGTATGAGGATCAATTTCCACAAGAGTGAATTAATTCCTATTAATTTAGATCAGGAGGAGCTTACTCCTTTCCTTGATATCTTTCAATGTGTAGCTAGAAAGTTCCCTGTAAAATACTTATGAATACCTCTACATTTTGATATACTAAGTAGAGAGAATTTACAACATATTTTTGAGAATATCCTGGCTAGGATGACTGGCTGGAGAGGAAAGTTATTATCCTCTGCTGCTAAGAAGACTCTTATTCAAGCTGTCCTGGCTAGCATTCCAGTTTACCTTCTTTCTTTTTTCAAATTCCCTAAGTGGGCTTTGAATCTTCTAAATTCCAATTTAGCTAATTTCATGTGGAATGATGAGGAGGGGTATCATAAGATTCACCTAGCTAATTGGTCCTCTATTTGCATGAAAAAAGAGTTTGGGGGTATGGGTATTCCTAATCTGCAAGATCTTAATCTCTGTCTCCTTGGCTCTTGGATCAAGAGATACATTCAGGGTGAGGGGTCTTTGTGGAGGAGAGTTATTGATACTAAGTATGAAAGTAAAAATCCTAATATCCTATCTTGTCAGGAAGTGCATCGCTCTACTTTCTGGAAAGGGGCTATGTGGGCTGCCAAAGCTATTAAGATAGGATATAAATGGAAGGTGGGGAATGGTAGATTAATAAAATTTTGGGAAGATGTTTGGTTTGGTAATTCCCCTTTAGCTGTGAAATTCTGGGAACTTTATATCATTTCAAATCAGCATTGTTGCTGAGATTTGGGATGGTCTGCAGATTAGGAATGATTTTAGAAGGACCTTTAATGATAGTATGATGGTACAATGACAAGAGCTGATAACTGTTGCCAGAAGTATTGTCTTTAGTAATCAAGATGACCAGTTGATCTGGCAATTTGATTCTAGAGGGGTCTACTCTTCAAGTTCTATATAGGCTGTAGTAAACTTTAGAGGAGTTAAACAGATTTTTTTGCCTACTGTGTGGAATCTTAAAATTCCCCCCAGGGTCCAAGTCTTTCTGTGGCTCATTTCCCAAAATAAAATTATGACTAGAGATAACTTGAGAGCTCGAGGTATTCATAAACCTCTGGAATGCGAATTCTGTAAGGAGTTTGAATTTGTTCATCATCTGCTTTTTGACTGTGTGGTAGCTAGAATGTTGTGGGCTGATGTGTTTAAGGTGTTTAACATTCAAGTTTTGGATTATGAGTTGGTAGCTAGTAGATGGTTGTGCAATAAAAAGTTGTTGCATTTTAATGTAGTTTCTGCGGCTATCCTGTGGGGGCTGTGGAATTTTAGAAATAGCTTAGTTTTTAACAAAACTACTTGGCTTAATATGAAACAGGTGTGGAGTCTGGTGATTTCCTATCTGAGAAATTGGAAAGTTCCTTTCAAGGATCTAGGAAGCGGAGAAATGGCCCAGTTCACGGAACGACTTCTGCGAAAGACATCGCTGAGCTACCTGCAGCAGCACTCGGGCGAAGAAGACTCTATCCACGTTGTGTTTTGAGTTGTTCCTCTACTTGTTGTCTCAGGTTGTTTGGCCCTTGTGATGTCGGAGCTTGTGTCTTCTGGTTTTGCTCAATGTAATCGTTTTGGGGCAGTTTCTCTCTAGGCTTAATCTGACTTTAAGTAAGTTTCCCCAAGATAGCTTCAGAGTTTAGCTTTCTAGCTCTGGTTTGTAATCTTTAAGAATTCTGGATACTTGTTTTGTCTTTTTTTTCTATGAAAAAGGAACGGGGGAATAAAATCCCTTTTGATCGGAAAAAAACATTTCACGAAAGAAAAAAAAACTCTATGGTAAAACCGGCCACTTGCACAAATGGCAAAACCAACAACAACTTGTGGACAAAGCATGGCAAAACCATCGACGAATATATAGGCCCATTTATATGGTCCAAAAAACTTCAGGCCCAACAAAACCATCTACGCATATATATAGGCCATTCTGCACATATTTAAGTTCAAAATTTGGCATACACATAGCATAAATCCGCTACATGTAACATTTTAAATAGGACAAATGCAGTGAAAACTCTGCTTGGCTGCCGAGCTCAAATGAGCACTTTGTTAAAAAAAAATATAAATCATATTTATAAATTTCCTAAATATTTATAGGTTTTGAACTAAAAAATTCATCAAGATGAGCACCAATAGCCTCATATTTATAGGTTTCGACCCAATCTTTTAAATGAGATGTAACTTGCCCTTGGGGAGTATATACAGGGTAGAATAGAAACACTGAATGTTGTGCACTTACGGTGTCAGTCTAACAGCCGATGGTTGGAAGACATCAAAAAGGCAATCAATATTCAGGGTTTCATCCAAGTGCTTACACTTTGGGATGAGATCAGAAATATTCATCTTACACCAGCTTTTAATGACATTTGGAGCTGGCGTTGGGAGCCTAATAGCGTGTTCTTGACTAAGTCAGTCTATCGGGCACACTTTGCCACCTCAATATCTTATGAAGCTGTTAAGCCAATATGGGCACCCATGCACTGCAAATTGGCGGCATGGCTGTTTCTGAAAGTCGGGGCGTGGACTGCTGACTGTCTTGCCAAACGTGGTCTACCACATCAGGAGCTATGTGTGTAGTACTACAGCAAGAACAGCCATGGTGGACAGCAGATACATACTAGGTTGACCTGCCAATGTTCCTCAAATCCATCTCCACCGTGCCGTGTATGGTCTCTCTCTTCTCTCCCCAAGATCTAAAGAACCAGGCCGGAGGGAGGGAGGTGGACGCCGGCGGCAGCCGAGAAACCATAGGACGGGAGTAGATGGGAAGATGCGTGGGGGTGGGGAGGGGGACTCACCGGAGAGAAGCCGGAGGAGGTGCCCGTCGGTAGCTTCCCCAGGTTGACCTCGCGCCGCCTCCAGTCCGCGCCGTCGCCAGTCCGCTCGCTTCCTTCCTCGCCAATACACAAGGGTAGACTCGCGTGTGAGAATACACGCTCTCTGTCCGTTTTGGGCCGGTATTTCTCGGAATGGGCCAGGATTATACTCGCAAAAACCCTTGAAGTAAACGGCCTCGTCGTTGTTTTCGGGGATTAGCAAGTGAGCCGGAAAAATACCCTCCGAACCCGCAAGAAACAAGAGAAGTAAACGAGGCCCTAAGGCTGCTGGTCATAGTGCATAGTATGCACTATGACCACTGAAGTTACTTCCACTGTAAGTGGCCTAAGGGGTCAATCCCTAGAAGTAACCTCGGGCCATGACCACTTGCCAATACCCGCTAAAATAACAAGGGACAAGCTTGGTGCTCGACCGGAAGCAATGTGCAGCTCGGGAAGCAATACCCAGATGAAGAATTCCGCGTGACTGACCGTGGGCTAGACTATGTCGCACCACCCAAACAAGACATATCCTTCTGAGAAGGCCACTAGCCTCTTGCTCCGGTTGACCCTGCCGCTAAGCTAGTCCTCTGAGCTCGCACTAACTTAGATCACGACACTAGAATACAACAGCTGCAAAAGTTTCCTGATGAGTTGAAACGGATGCACCGAAGCCAATAGGAGAAAACTCCTAGGCGGTACCCCAAGGAGGAAATTAAATGATGAGCTGCACCGCCGCCACTTGGTTTAACATGTTGAACCAGGGTTTTCACCTGTAACTTGGCGCCCATGGGAAAAGACCAACATGCATCCCCAATGGGGAAGTGGCATGGCAACACCGACATACGAGGCGAGCCCAAATCAGGGCTTCAAGATCTAGATCTGGATAGATGTGGATCCCGGAACATATTTGTTTAGCTTTGTTTGATTTGAATAGATAGCTATCTCACTTTCCTCTCCTTTTCTCTCTTGTAAATACCGTGTAAATATGTGGTTTCCTCTTTTCTTTTATATAAAAACATATCCACACCATAGGGTGCTCCCTCTATGTTACAATTCAGTTTTTAGAAAACATTACACGCTCTAGTTTGACCCTCTTGGCAATACTTTTCAATATGTTGCTTTAGAAAATTATTAATTGTGAAAATATATCCATGATAGATTATGATGCGCTCCGTCCACTAATAAATATGTGCCTCTGCAGAAAGCATGAAATTGAACTTTGTACACCTCACTAAAAGAGTCATAGATTTCATAATATATTGTCATGATTATCTATTAACATATGGGTACAAAAAAAATTGTTAGGAGTATATAATACCTCTAAATTGTTCATGAAAAATAATAAAATAATTCATGATTTTTAATTACACGTGCTAAAATATCTGTGTACCGTGAAAATAGTATCGTTAGCCATTTTAAAAAGTCATAATATTATCTTGTAGGAAATATTTTAACAATTTGAAACGTGTTTCTTTTTTTGGTAAAGGGAGCATATGCACCTACGAGCAAAAGAGAATTTCCACGATTTCATGATTTGGTGATAACAAATATGTACAGAAAATAACTTGTAGAATACATACTGAAGACCGCATAAAAGTCAAAGCGCCATCCATTTATGAACGGATGATGTATTGATTAATATTTCCACTAGAACTATTGAAACAATGAAGATTTACCGTGAGACGCCAGCTAATCCCGTATGGACTACAATCAAATTAATAGGGTGAAAATAGAGATATTCAGCAACGTAGAAGTCTCAAGCCTGGCCTGCTGGTATCATAAATTTTTGGATCATAAGTCTGCACTTTGGTTCTAGTAAGCTCCAAAGCATTGGGATTTTTCTTTTGGATAAATCGGTTAACGATGATATATAATTCATACTAACACGGCAGAATCTACTTGTCGGCCGTAGAGTACCCTTTTGATTGTGATTGTGCGCACCAGTAGGCACTGGCAAGAATTCGATGCAAGATACTATCAATTTCTGTGGAACACGTGCATGTCGCGCGTACGGAGAAATTCAGCATCCACGTACGACAAAACACAAGCATGAATCTTGAGAAGAAGACGGAAAAAATAATAAACGAAACATATATATATATATATATATATATATATATATATATATACTGGAAGATCTGAGATTACTAATAACGTATACTGGTAGATCTGAGATTACAGGACGAAAATAAAAACTTTATTCGATCTCAGGTACTTACTAACTATCTATCTCGCGGATCTAGCTATATGTTGACGAGGAGCATCATCATGGCCACACCCACGGGCCCAAGGGCCATGACACCGGTCGGCACGCCAGCCTTGGCGCCGCCACTGATCTCCATGCTTGGCGCCGACGAGGACGGGGCCAGGGCAGGGGAAGGAGCGCCTTCATGTGCTGGCGCGGGAGCCGCCATTGCAAGGTGGCCGGTGGCGAGCAGCAGCAGAGCCACCAGGAAGAAACCGGACAGTCTTCCGCCGCAGGCAGCCATGAGATGAGATCGACGAGGTGCTGGGATGGGATGGAGGGGTTTAGGTACCGTGGCAATGAAGATTGATCCAGCGTGCGTCGGATATATATAGGGGGATGCCGCCGCATCAGGCAGGAAAGACCCTGGCAATTTCCATTTTGCGTTTGGGCTCAAATTAATTAAGGTGCCACCGTATATTTGATTTCTTGCCATAAAATCTATGCATATCTCCGGCCGCATATCTAATTTCATTTGATTTGTTCCATTTTCGAAGACCCGGATCTCTTAAGGCAAAAAAAATTGGAGACGATCGATACAGATGTCGTTCCCGTTGCACATTGTATAGGTATAAGCTAATTAATAAATAAAATAATTGGCTTTTAGTCGCGGCACACCACTACCTTTGTAGGTCCCAAATGCTAGCTCGGCATACGCGCACGCACAACACACATTGCCACATTTACGTCAGTGCGTACCGCCACAGAAGTGTGGCAAACCATAGTATCTCGTCGATGCGAGGTTTTTTATTTGTTTTGTCTATTTTTTAGTGTATTCTTTAGGATGTTGAGATGGTGGCTATATTCTGAAGTCACAATAGTCTTCTTTGCTCTAGTGGTGCATCTACCGCTGACAAAGGATGCGTGGAGTTGTTTTTTTCAGCAGATCTCTTGGGATTCTGTCCGGTTTTGTCTTTGCCTGTTTGTTTTCAGGTCAGTCTCTTTCGATCTAGGAATGTCATCATTGGTAATGGTTGCTGCTTTAGTGCGTTTGTCCTTTGTGTTCTTAGCACGACAACTTCCTGTGTATCTACTATAAAAATGTGTACTACAACAAGTTTTGTCTGGCTGCGCTGATGGAGGGACGAGGATGGTGGCGCGTCTTCGGCTCGCACTAGTGTTTGTAGTCATCACTACATGGTTGAATGACCTATATTTTTTTTTACTATTGTTGATGATTATTAATAGATCGGTAAATTTTATGAAAAAATGCTAGCTTAGCATAAATTATTAGCGTCGTTGCATATTTCCAACATACCGCTAGTTTTTTTTGGAAAGGAGCATATATTAATATCGCGAGATACCAATTACACTCGGTCTCTACAACAACACATTATCCTAATGGCATTACGGATGCATACAATCAAAAAAAAGAATTATAGAAAAAGGAAAGTCCAACTTCAGCGATATATGCCCTACAACAGCGACCAAACACCACCAAGCTTGGTCATCATCTCCAAAAACGACGCCTCCAAGAAAGGAACAACGCACTAGCGCTGTCATCATGCTGATCATCGATCATAGGTTTTCACCCTGGAGAAAGTTTATGCTGACAAAACAATGTCTTTAACAAGATCATTGCCATGCACAACCAATTAAGACTAGACCTTGAATTTTCACCCTGCAGCTTGAACTCTGGAATTCGCATGTACTGTCGCCCCCACTTTCCAATGTCGCTGCTCCAAGACCTCATCGCGAACAGGATTCACACCATTATTACCATTATTTAGATCTTGACTTTTATGTTATTCTCCATGACTGACTTTATCATGGGACTAATGGCATGTCGTTGATGGCAACAGTCTGCAAGGTTTCACAGCACTCCCTCTGAAACCAAACGGTCAGATAAAAACATGGTTGCACGCGACCGAGATCCATCCAATCTAACGTACTCCGGCATGTCGTTCATTGGAATTCACCATCGGAATCTTCCGGAACACAACACTCCGACCAGATCGATGAAGTCATGGAGACGGTAGATCTTCGTCCTATCACGAGAGGGATCCTAGGACGAACCCCCTTTATTCAAAGCCAGACCGGAAGCCCCCACACTGTCGGTCTTCACACACTTCTAGTAGTGGATTCCTCTCTAGTAATGAGTACTATATAAAATAGAGGGTACCCGTGGAGGACAAAGGCCGTCACATGGACACAGAGTTAACGCCAATATGGAGTCTGGAAAATCACCGGGAAGGCACATACCTTGTAAACCTAACCTGCATCACAGGAAGTCACAACCGAGACGAGCGATCTTACCATCAAATCTGTGAAACACATGAAACCATAAGCATTTGGTACAAAAGAAATGTGATATGCCACCCGGAGCCAGACATGCGACGGGTACCAAATCCGAATTTCCTAGGAGATGTGGTGTTTGACGCATGGAGTGTGTTGCTTCGTGATGACTAGGGGCCTATTTGTAATTCATATTTTACTAGAGCCCTTTCTTGTAACTCCTGGGATACTTCCTCTGTTCCAAAATGTAGTTAGCTTTTCAAAAAATATTACGGATAATACAGGTGCAGGGTTTGTTGTACAAAAAAAGTCTATAATAAAGCAGTGATGGAATTAAGATCACTCACTCGCAAAATGTGAGTGTGATTGGTTGGATGAGCCAGTTTTCACGCTCCCGGGGGGACAGGTTCTTGGGGTATGACCACATAAAAACAGGCAAAAAGCCATATTGTCCACTTTGTTTGGTTGTCCACATTGGATTTCCCTGCATTCCTCGGACAACTATCACCCATATGTTTGGTTCGGTGCACACATGACTTTTATGTTCGGCTGATGAAAAAAAGGTGTTTTGTTGCCCACCTTAGTCTACATGTGGTAACCTTGTTCGAAATAAGGCGAGGTTACCATGTCAATGCATTCCATCTGTTATACACATAAGCTAGAAGAAGAGGTACTTCACGGTCACCACAAACAGGACGACGACAATGAAGTATCACTACAAAAATACCCCCGCGCCCCATGGGTGGTATATTTTTTGGACGGCGCAAGCAAAAAGTATGTGCAATAGTTTTTCTACCCGGCGGATGAGCATTCTCGGCACCTTTTTAAGCTGGTGGCCAGATATCCTACGCGATAGACGTGATGGCGACACATCCAAGTGCTGCGGTAGATTACACGCAATAAGGGTGGTCGGTAATGTCGTGCATAGGAATAGAGTCATTTATTTGTGTGACGTGCATGCTTTAGAACGATTTGATGTGGCTCCCCAAGTGGAGAATAGTCATTTACGTGGCGCCGACTGGTCTAACTTGTGTGTCCCACCACAAGAAGTTGTCTCCTTACCAATTATTTACATTATCGTCCAGTAGCTCTCACACACGTATACCATATCAATCATGTCTCTTCACCTATATCCTGCAGTGGACATTTGAATCCTTGCTATAGCGGCCGCGCCAGCTTCAAAACATGATGATGCGAATCGATAATGAGTTTGAGCACCGCGGTGCCATGGTATGTTACCCTGGATCTGTCGATTTTTTTGTTGGTAGCTATTATTATTGAATTATTTGATCGATCTTGATTAGGAACAATTGTGGTTGTTCTTCGTAGGACAGAAAAGTGCCCAGGTGAATCCATAATAAGGACTGGAACGACATAGATGGGACATGGAGGTAGTGCGACTGAGGGTTGTTCCCATATCGTCTCGTGGCATACGAGGGCATAGATACCGGACACAACTTAATGGGATACCACTATAAATCACCTAAGTGCATCATGGTGGAATGGATCGATCGATCGCACTCGCCAAAGCTTTCTCGTGTGTTGATGGCGATGTGGAGGCATGCCTAGTCCAAGAAATTAAAGGTGTCCGACCAAGAGTTTTAACACAGTCCGTAAGAAGGAAGGAAGGCAGGGCGAGATAATGTAAACACAATTAAGTCGTCGTGCTTATATTTAGCTGATGTGATGGTGCCGGTTCAAGAGAAGCTAGAGGCCCTGACTAAATATGTTTGATGTGATTCCTGTTGTTTTCCGTTTTGATTGTACTAAATAATTAATGTAGTAGTTAAGATTTATGAAGTCTTTCCTATTGTGTTCTTTGTTTTATACCTAATAATTAAGGTAGTAGTTAATATTTGTAACATGTTTCCTGTTGTTCTTTGTTTTGTACCGAATAATTAAGGTAGTTAAAATTTGTGAAGTGTTTTCTACTGTGTTTCTTTATTCTGTACCAAAAAATTAAGGTAATAGTTAAGATTTGTGAAGTGTTTTATGTTGTGTTCTTTGTTTTGTACCGAATAATTAAGGCAATAGTTAAGATTTGTGAAGTGTTTCCTGTTGTGTTCTTTGTGTTGTACTGAATATTTAAGTTAGTAGCAAAGTTTTGTGAAGTGTTTCCTATTGTATTCTTCGTTTTGTACCAAATAATTAAGGTATTACTAAAGATTTGTGAAGTGTTGTGTTCTTCATTTTGTATGAAATAATTAAGGTAATAGTTAAGATTTGTGAAGTGTTGCCTATTTTGTTTGTCGTTTTGCACCGAATAGTTAAACTTTTGACCACAAAATTTTTCAACACAATATCAGATATATATGCCATAAAACCATTGAAATCATATCCAAAAGAAGTTGTCTCTATGTTATTCGTTTTGTACCGATTGCTCGACAACGAGGCCTTTATGCAACGGAGGCCTATAGAGCCCACAAAACCAACCATATCCACATCCACGAAGCCCGTTTGCTATATAATAAAGAACACACTCCCTCCACTGCTCGTCCCCATCCCCCACGCTGTTGCACTCCCTCCACTTCTAACCCTAGATCTCAAGATCTCCTCTTTCCACTCCGAACCCTAGATCTCGTAAGGGCACTCCCTATATCCACTCCGAACACATATATGAGCAAGCGGTCCTTAGTTGGTCATGTTTCTCGATCTTCTCAATTCGCGGTGCAGTCCTCCACCTCTCAATGTACATGTTCGCTATCCCTTCTTAAAATTGCATTTTGATGATTTCTTTCATTCACCTTTTCTAATCAAGCATTCATTTTTGTCGAAGATTCATGACCGGGTGGCCGACCAGAATAGACTCACCAAGGGCAGCGACCAGATCATCGGCGAGGTCATCATTGCATGCCGTGACGATAATGACGTCCTGATCGTCGGCGAGTTCATCAGCGCCCCGCAAGGATAATGGTGGTCAAAACCTCGTCGCGAAGACGGATGGGCGCGTGGGTCATCAAGGAAGCCATCACTGCATGACTGTTGTATGACCCTCCATCTGTCCGAAAATAAGGGATGGAGGGAGTAGATATGTAGGAAAAGATATCCTAAAATCTCATAATTAGATTTATAATTTTTTTATCTTAAGTAGCGTTAAAAACATATGATGTATTTTAATTAATGTAATATTGTTTTTACCAATAGAATGTTATATCTTAATATAATACAACATGTGATTCGAATCAACATGCCCAAATGATTTAATTTGTACTAATTATAATTACATTTGTGCCGCTGAAAAGTGTACCAAATACGGCGAAACATTTTGTATGTTCCACATCACTAAAGGCTCTGTCTTGTATTTTTGTACCGAGGCGCATAATATTCGTTGTTGTGCTAGCGCTAGCTCGGGGCATAACCACGTGCCGATCCAAAACAACAATGCCTATCCACTTTTTCTGATATAGTTATCCCTAGTGGCTTTTTTGGAGTCGTAGCGCGAGCATGGCGATTAGGCGTGTGTATCGTTGTTTATAAGCAAAAGGGCCCTCCCTCCGTGTGGTAGTCTATTTGATCATTACCACAAACAGGACAACGACGCTGAAGTATTTGATCCTCGTCTGATGTTGGTCATTGTTCGCAACAGTCAAGAACTAGGCATAAGCTCCCTTTGCCTCCTCCGTGGTGTCAAACCCATGGTAGTTGTTATTCGAGAAACCGTTGACTTGATCTTGGCACCTCCTCCATGAAGTGTACACTCCTTTACACTTCCTTATGTACACCACATTTCACTTCTTTTACATGACAGAAGAGTGATATGCTAACAACATCACAAGCTCGTAAGAACAAGGATCCTTGAAATTGGAACACACATCAATCAAAACATAACAAAACATGAAAAGTTCACACCGGATCATAAACTAAGGTCTAAGGGGATCATGCATGATCATTAGCAGAAGAGGGTCACAAGTTCACCCTACAACTGTGATGTCAACCTACCAGCACATCAAAAGTAGATGTCATTCTAGCTACCACCACGAGTTCACGTTCACCTAGGACCGGTCCTGAGATTATGAGGGCCCGGGACGAAAATTAAAAGTTGGGCCCCCGAATACAAGTGTATAACTATACCAAAATAATAGTCAGTATGGCCATATGTAAAATGTTATCAACAATGCTTTTAATGTGCATCCAAACTATATATTCATATAATTTAGACATATTACCTCAATTTTTCTTCGGACATCATGATCGCCTCAATGATGATCCAAACCAAAAGTTTTTCTCTTAAGTGATTCGATCACATCAATTTCTTTACTCATCTTCCTATTATCTCCTCCGGATGTACACTTTCTAGTTGATATGACGGCATTTAAATTTATATAAACAACTATTAATCAAAAACCGAACACAAGATATGAAGATTTCATATAACACAGTAAAATCTCACCAACCTTTTCAGTTATCAATGGCCCTTAGTACAACAATGAAGACACGCCATTAATCATCCTTTATAAATCGTTATCGACCAACCACCAATCACTCGTCATAGCACTTGGGGCATATACGCTTATAGATAGAAAACTGAAGTTCAGAAACATGCATACCTGATAGCACTTGGAATAGCTCCATCGCCGTTGGCCGTGGGCCTGTGCCCAGTTTTCTACGGACGAGGAGGGAGGGGAGAGGAGCATGAGCTTGGACTAAGAATCAACAATTCAGCGATTTGATCTCCAAAAAAAACTATGAGATGGAAGATTTGATCGCCTAAGAAAACGATTATTGGGCGGCGGCTTTTCCCACTTCCGATTGGGACGACCAGGTGCAAAATAGAGATGCTTAGGTTTCTATACGATCAATGGTCGTCAAAAACGCGGGACCCATCTCTTCTCAGTACCGAGAAAAGTGTCCGGGCCCTATCTCCTCTGTTGCGTCCAAGGGGGCCTCGATGCACTGGGTTAATTTTTTTTCTTTTTCCTGTGTTGGGAGCTTGATAAACCATTGACGCTGGACTGTAATTTTTATGGACAGTAAAGAAGACATACCTAGGATGGGCCCCTAGTTTTTCTGGGCCCGGGGCGGCCGCCCCTCTAGACCTGCCCTAGGGTCAGGCCTGAGTTCACCATCACATGTGGGTTTGTATATACCACCTAATCAAAATATACATGCCCTCAAAAGTTTTTACACCCTAGATATCATAAACTATACACCATCATCATCCGTTCAACATGACTACCATGCACGCATCACAGTCCTAACAATTGATAGGCTGAAGAGAAAGTCTATCATATGTTTATACTAAATATTTTTACTTCTTTATAGATTATTATGCCACTATGTCCCATAGTTTTTATCTCATACGGCTGTTAACACACGGTCCTAACAACTATTTATTTATATTTACAACATTAACCACATTAATATTAAAAATTTAAGGTTTATTGTTATACTATTAATCATCTATCACTACAAATAGACAACAATGCTAAGAGATGACATCATGTGGTCTTGAAAAATACTCCCTCTGTTCCAAAATATAAGATGTTTTAGCTTTTGAGAAACGAATGCATCTAGCTTCTGCGAAACGGAGGGAGTATGTTACTTTTCTAGAATTACTACGAGACATTTTGATGAACTAAAGCCAGTCTAAATTGGAGCAAAGGATAAAATTGACGGGAGAACACATACATCCACAAATAATTTGTGTCAGTACAATCGAAGTACATAGTAATATTTTTTAATTAATTTAAGTATCGTTAAATATCTCATTAGAGTTACACCCACTGGCGGAGCTCCAGCCAAATTGTTGGGCGGGCCAGCCCATAGAAAATATCAGATTTTTTTCTTTCATGGGCCTATTTCCTCTAACTCCAGTATTTTGGGCACGGCCCGGTTTGGCCTTCAGTTCATTCCCGTCTCCGTTTGTGGCCACTTCCCACACCCACGACAGAAAAAGAAAGAGAGGCGGCGCACCTCGTCTGCCGCCGTCGAATCCTCTCCGGCGCCGCCCTCCTCCGGACAACCAGGACATCGCCCCCTTCCTCCAGTCAGGCAGCTTCGCCCCCCCTCGTCCTATCTCCGCCCAGAGCCCCAGATCGAGGTCGATCTGGTCGATCTTCTCGCCGCCGGCCGCTTCTCCTACACCGCCCTCCACTTCTTCCTCCCGGCAACCTGGACGTCGCCCCCTTATTCCAGTCAGGAAGATCCTCCTCTCTCTGCCGAGAGCCCCAGATCGAGGTCGCCCCTCAGGTATTCCCTAACCCCTTTCTTCTCAGCTCGTTTGTGTGCTATACTGCTATCTGCTGATATGTGTGTTGTGCTCGATATAATAGGCACCTGTATGCATAATGCGGTCCTTTGTAGTGATTGTAGTGCGTTCCTTCTGTTTAGGCAACATTGTTTGCTTGTTCTATCATATCATTTTTAGAGGTTGGTACTACGATGCTAAATTCAGATTTTGCAGGATATCATTTAGCAGTCAGGAGTATGCTCACTTATGTTCATGATGTTTTTGCATAACATGATACCTGCATCAACATTGAAATGCCACATTGCATTCCCATGCGGAGATGGGCTTCTCTGTCCAGGTTAAGTAAGAGAAAAATTGCTTAATTTTTCTATCATCGCGTCACTTTACAGATTGGCTACTGTACCTAGCACATATCATCGCGTCACTTTGAAATGCCACATTGCATTCCCATGCGGAGATGGGCTTCTCTGTCCATGCACTCAGTAATCTTATGCTATATTAGCTTCAATTGATCTACTGCTATTTTATACTTCTTGTATTTGCTATTACTCTATGGAAGAATAAATAGTTACTGATGGATTTTTTGTCTTCTCCTCATCACTTCACACATCAGCTGCTAACATATTCTTTGTGTTCCATTCTAGCCTCGGCCATTTCCCACTTGCCGTAAGAACAGGGCGAAGGAGTAGCGCACCACCAATGGCGACTCCCGGGGACGGTGAGGACGCGCCGCCGCCCGCGGGGGCTGGAGGCAGCTTGATTGTGAAGCTGGGGGAGCAGTGGAGGAAGACGAAGGAGCACGCCGAGACCTACCCGTAAGTGTGCGGCTCCTACATCCTCGTCTATGGCGGCCTGGGCGCCTACATCAGCTGGCGATGGATCAAGCTCCGCCGCACCGAGGACCGCGTCCGCGCCCTCCAGGCCCGCCTCCGCCAGCTCGCTGCCGCAGAGGAGTCGCAGGTCCCTTCCACTTCTCCCACCCCACCTCCTCCCCTGCAGCAGCAGCCGCCGCCCACCAGGCCAGGCAAGCCCGCCTCCACTCCGTAAAGAGTAAGATCCTGTAGCCAACTTTTTGACTTGGAAATGTTACAAGTTGCGGAACACAATTCCTGCATCGTCTGAGCTAGAGGCAGTCCTTGTTTTTCTCTTTATTGTATGATCCTGGACTGAAAGAAATGGTGAAATGTAGAATTATGTGTTAATATTCGAGATCATTCTGGAGAAGGTTTAAATTGCTGCGAAGATGGTACACATTGCCGTGGTTCATGTATGCTGATCATTCCCTCGAGGGATCTTTTTTTTTTGGTTATGTCAGCACTACCCATTTTTCTTGATTCACTTTTAGTATTTGTGTGTTTCTCGCTGCCCCTGCTGGTTGAACTGATATGAGGGTCCATCTAGCTGCTTGACAACAGTACTATTTCAACTTTACTGAAACATGTTGAACAGTGACTGTTGCAGTCGTATGCACTACTGTGCAGAATGTGATAGAGAAATCTGAAAGAATATGCTGTATTTTGCAGCACTAGTATTACATAGAATATTGTTGTTCCTGATTGTCTGTAATTTTAGATGATGTCGTTCTTCTATTGGTGCAAAGATATTAAACATTGCTTGCGGTTAGCAACACATGGATTCAACAAAGGAAACCCCAAAAAATGAACAATTCAGTTTTCTATACAAACAAGTAATGAGAAACTATTCTTTTTCGCAAAACAAAATAAGATTTAATTATGAGCATCTCAGACATGATTAACCAATTTGAAGCAATACACATGACGTAACATGAGATTCGGTCTGAGAAGTATTTCATGGACCACATCACGTTGACCACCGCCTTTGAACGTCTCTCGGGTGTCTTATTTTGCACTAGTGATATTCAGCTTGTTAACATATTCAATGCATGTGTATGAAGTAATCGTATGTGCATGCACGAGGCAAAACAAAATGAACATCTGTCGAATTCATGGAGCAGAGCGATGCAAGGCATGAAATCTAGCCGTGATGTGCGTTTTGTTCAATCTGCTCGATCTAATTGGACCTACCATTTCCTTATCATTTTTTCCTCGTAGCTATCTGGAGTAGTACATATTTTGTTACATCCATGATCACAATCAAGTCAAATCAGGGGCGGAGCCAGGGCAGGTGCAGCTTTTAGTACTAAACTAATGGCCTTATAGGCTTAATTAACACTAAGCCCAAATTTAATTGATTTGTCATGCTTCTCTATACCTAAAGCCAAATGTAGCCTGTGAATTCGTTTTATTAGTACCATATGCAATCGTTCAGATCAACTGACTAGATGCCTGTCACCATCTCTCACTCCTACTCAGTAGCCAGACGCCACACGATGCCGTGGCCGCGGAGCCATGCTAGCCAGCCATGTTGTTTGTTAGTTTCTACCTTTATTAATCATGTCGCAATGCCAACAACAAGCATGTTGTACCATCGAGTATAGGAATTAATCTTCCTCACTCTGACCGAAGGTACCAAATCGTTAGTATTTTGTCGATAGGTTGCATAACCTATAGTCTAATTGATTAATTTAACAAAATACGTTTTTTGTTTGATGTGTACTCGGTGATGATGACAACTTATTGAATAATAATTGGGAAATAATAATAGAAAGGTCACCTGCAATGAAATTATCAGGATTTATACTCGTAGAGATAAAGTTGATCCAATATAAACTAATCTTTTGTTTTGTATTGTCTAAGATTTAGTGCTACATATTAATATCAGTTCTATACCGATACTTTGATATATTGTTATGTTTTTATCCAAACATTTCTTTCAACACAAAATGATAGGTAGTTGTTGTCTTTATGAGAAAAAAATCTTATATATGATCATCACTATCTTCGTCCCCCTCAATGTCAAATTCTGGCTCCGCCCCTGAGTCAAATATTTTGTTATGTGGCAGATGCAAGTCAAATCAGGGGCGGAGCCAAGGTGGGGGGCTAGCAGGGGCTAGACCCCCCCTAATCATCGCCCCCCCCCTCAATACATAGGTGCAGCTTTTAGTACTAAACTAATGGCCTTATAGGCTTAATTAACACTAAGCCCAAATTTAATTGATTTGTCATGCTTCTCTATACCGAAAGCCAAATGTAGCCTGTGAATTTGTTTTATTAGTACCATATGCAATCGTTCAGATCAACTGACTGGATGCCTGTCACCATCTCTCACTCCTACTCAGTAGCCAGACGCCACACGATGCCGTGGCCGCGGAGCCATGCTAGCCAGCCATGTTGTTTGTTAGTTTCTACCTTTGTTAATCATGCCGCAATGCCAACAACAAGCATGTTGTACCATCGAGTATAAGAATTAATCTTCCTCACTCTGACCGAAGGTACCAAATCGTTAGTATTTTGTCGATAGATTGCATAACCTATAGTCTAATTGATTAATTTAACAAAATACGTTTTTTGTTTGATGACTCGGTGATGACGACAACTTATTGAATAATAATTGGGAAATAATAATAGAAAGGTCACCTGCAATGAAATTATCAGGATTTATACTCGTAGAGATAAAGTTGATCTAATATAAACTAATCTTTTGTTTTGTATTGTCTAAGATTTAGTGCTACATATTACTCTCTCCCTCCCATTTTAAGATGCGCATAATTCTTGACCCGCATACCAATGGACTACATGCACCTCTCTAGTGGAAAATTTCTGGACTGAAATAACCCCCCACATTGATAGGCATGTAACGCTGCCGGTTTGCATCCTTTAATACGCGGTGGTGCATGCATTGGCAACTCCCTCCTCGCATGTCCCTCCTCGCCTGACTTTTGGCTGGGTATTAATGCATGTAGCTGCTCTAGTTAGGGGCAAAAGGGGGCGTTTAGTACTAGTTTAGACTGCTCTACACAATGCGCATCCTAAAACGAGAATTCCATAAAAAAGTTATACGCATCCTAAAGTGGGAAGGAGGGAGTAATATCAGTTCTATACCGATACTTTGATATATTGTTATGTTTTTATCTAAACATTTCTTTCAACACAAAATAATAGGTAGTTGTTGTCTTTATGAGAAAAAAATCTTATATATGATCATCACTATCTTTGTCCTCCTCAATGTCAAATTCTGGCTCCGCCCCTGAGTCAAATATTTTGTTACGTGGCAGATCCAAGTCAAATAGAATTTGCTAAGAATAGATGCACTAATCCTTGTCTCCAAGACTAAATCATGCATGGATGAGTGGATGGATGCGTCAACGCATATAAACACCTTTCACGTGTACAAAGAAAAAGTCAGATAATGATGGCTCATACGTACATATGCTCATTCTTTTGCGTCTTCATACTACACCAACTTGGGACTGCGTTCTTATTCGATTTAGACTGGTATTTGAGAGCGGTGTTTTGGATTTTGGGTGCATATGTTCCATTTATTTAAAATAAAACATATTTGAAATATCAAAAATTCTATACCCATGCGTGCATTTCCATATTCTATGTGCACACAATGCCGTTTCATAAAAAAACTTTTTTTGTGATGTTTGTACAAAAGACAAAATTTGGTGCTAAAACAAGGTTTATCACAATAATTGTTTTTTTACACAGCCCACAAAACATATCAATTTTTTGGCAAAACTTTACACTGAATGTGGAGATAAACAAGAAAAAAAGGATTTTTCTTAACAATTAGAAACGTTTGTTTTTTATAAGGGAAATGATTGGCCTTCCCCGAGGGATAATGAGTTCCCCGTCCCCCGGGTTGTCCGTGATGGGACTGTAAAGGAGGTGGGTGGGCGCCTCCACGACTCATACTGGACCGTCTCTATCCTCTTGCCTTTTTCCTTCTCGGCGAGGAGACCTTCCTGCGGCGCAACCAGCGCTCGTCTGGCCACGCGCTGCAGCCGGTCACTCCGCGTCTCCGGCTCTCCGCTGCTCCCACCGTCTAGACAGAAGCCGCCATGCTCCCCCATCTCGCTGACGCCGCCCCACTCCGCCATCTCGCCGATACCATGTTCCCCGATCTCGTCGGCGCCATGCTGCTTTGAGGGGAGGCGACCACAGGGGCGCGAGCATGGGTACTGACAACAATGGAGTTGCGATGGTGCTACAAGGAGGCCCCGGCGTGCAGGTCTGTTGGCAAAATAGCTTAGTCTCTGGCCCGAGCCGCGAGGTGCGGCCATGACTGCTTCTACAAGGGCCGACTTTGCTCCAAAGGATGACCAGGCCTGCTACAGGTGCGGTCGGGAGAGGCGGCTCACCGGCACCTGAGCTTGTTCCGGCGAGGAGAGACCAACCGATCTGTTATTTTCTGCATCAATATTTTTTTGCTACAACGGTTATGTAATTTTGCGACATAGAACAATTTGTTTTTCTACAATACTATATTTTTTTTTGCTATAAGGTCTCCGACGATGCCACCATCGATGTCTCCTGCGAAATCGAGTTTTGCTATATTTTATAATTTTTTTGCTACAATCTTTTTGTGATTTTGCTACACTAGCGCAAAGTTTTTGCTACAAGGTCTCCGGTGAAAGTCTCCGGCGAGTCTCCAGTGAGATCGGGTTTTGCTAAATTAGCACAACATTTTTGCTACACGGTCGCCGACGAGGACTCCAGCGAAATATTCGACGAGGTCCAGTCTATTTTTCTATTTTCAAGACCGAACCATTTTTTTACTGCATATAGCAAAATGGGTTATTTTGTAGCAAAAGCATGTGTTTTTTAGGAAAGCGGATTTAAGCCAAAAAGATTGGATAAAGGAAGGATATGCATCGAAAGTGAATTACTGCAGGTTTTTATATACGTGTACTTATTTTTCCCCCTCATTCTGTTTAGAGACGGACTGATAGAGCTTCCATGGCAAAATAGGATCACTGCAGGCCCGCCTTGTGCAGCGCAGTGATAGAGTCCGCAGTAGGTGGCCCGCCTTCTCTGCCCACGTGTGGAGTTCCAGCCTACGAAGGGCCCGGACTCCTGCAGACGGCCCAATCCAACATAAACGAGGGCAAAAAGAAAAACCCGCACATTTTGTCTTGTGTGCACTTATAGTAACGTTATGGGTATCGCTAATAAAGGTGCCCTCGTGAGTCTGGACTTGTTCCGCATCTGACATGTGGCGTGTTGGCGATTATTATGATAGTTTAATTTGACTTTTACTCCAAGATAATCCCATATACGTTTATATATACTCCTGATGCTTGATAATACATCTAACATATTCCGCCAATCCCTCTTTATCGTTCTACATGGTATCATCCTAAACCGATCCCAAACACTAGCCGCCACAGCCAGGCTGTTCCCGGGGAGGTCGATCTCCATAAACTTCGCCGGGGGCTGCGCAACCCGTACCTAGGGTTCGTCCGCCGATCCGTGATTAGCTGCCATGTAAGTCTTTTTTTCGATCTTTTGATCGGTTTTGTTTTTTGGTTTACCGATCTTAGATTGAATTGATTCATCCACCGCCATCGTCCACTCGCACCTCTACTCCGACCATCGGCATCGACGATCTACACTGCGCCTATGCGCCTGCCCTCTCTACTGCCTCGGCAGGCTGTCGTGACCTCATGGCAAGTTGTCGCGCATCACGGACGGCTTCTATGCCTTCCTTGGATGGCTGCCGTGGCCGTCCCCCCGCGGATCTTCTTCGTCGTCATCGTTTGAGACTTCATCGACAACGCTGCCATCGAATCCGATCTACGTGTCGTCCATGCCATGGTGCATACGTCGCACCGTCGGTCTGATCAACCGATCCCGTGCCTGTCTACGTCAAGCACGTCCTCGAGCATGCGCCTACCACCGATTGAGCTCTAGGCTACCGCTGCATCGCCCCTTCGGGCCGCTGCACCGCCGCCTATGGTCCACTGTACTGGCTTCTAACACGTCTTTCTTGGCGTGTACGTTGCTGGTGGTCTCCCAGCCGCTGCACCAACTTATGCCCTACATCTATGCCGCCCCCAGCGACGCAGTCTACTTCGCCATCCTCGCGCACCAACACTACTAGAAAAACCTTCATCAATGGCGCATCCTTTTGGCCTTCTGTGGCGCATATTGGATGCGCCACTATTACGTCGCCACTGATGAGAACTTCTATTGCGCATTCTGCCCCATGCGTCACAGGCCGTTGTTCAGTGGCGCATTATGTCAAATGCACCAAAGAAGTTGTACGCGCCACAAAAGGTTATTTGCATGCGCCACAGGTGTGTATTTCAGGTATTGAAAAACAATACTTGTCCATAATCAGGTGTTATATAGGTATTATACACGTATTATATAGGTATTATACACATAGCAGTAGAAACAGTATATTTCACTTAGTATATGAAAACAAACATAATACAAACACGAATATAGTTCCATCACAGTACTTAGTGCCCGATCGAGGTACACAAGTGGTCATCATAATACAAGTGACAAGTGGCGAATATATATACAAGTGTTGTTATAAAGTTGACCATCTCACATTACAAATGAAGTGGTCACCGCCTACACTAGAATCAAACAGAATACAGCTGTGATGACGGTGAGCAAGAGCAAGAGCACTAGCAATATCTTCATTCGGTTCTCCTTCCACAGGTAGTTCCTCCACTTGGCTACCGCCTCCTCTCGAGTCACATATCCTTTGTAGTTGTTGCCGCTGAACTTGTTCACCTATTTCTGAAAGTCCTCCTGACGAGGTATAATCTCGTCAATGCCCATTGTTATGGAATTGGGTTTTGGAGAAGATGGGGATGCTGGAGATCGTGGCACGGTTAACAGACAAGCAACCAGGGAACACGAGATTTACCCAGGTTCAGGCCCCCGGAGGGAAAACCCTACTCCTGCTTGTCTGCTCTTTGATTACGGCGGAACCGAAGGTTACAGGGTGCGCAAATTCGATCTGGCGTGGATGCGTGTGCGAAAGTATGAGTCGAGTTTGTGGCTAGATCTGTAGATCTGTCTATTGTGTGCCTGCCCTCCTCGTTGGACCCTCCTAGCCTTTTTATATGGGGAGGCTAGGTCTCGGGTGCCAATACGATTTGGTTACAAGTTGTATTCAAACTCTAGTCTTGAGCTTTCCTTGTCTTGTGCGCTGGGCGTCCGTGTCCATATGGGCTTCATAGCAGCCGAACCGTCATAGGCATCATGGACCCTGGCAGGTCGTCGAGTGGGCCTTCCGTCGGGCTGGACCAGGTATACTAACATCGGGTACCCGTAGGGCATATCCATGTCAGTAGCCCCCAAGTCTCCATCCGAAACGTAGATTCGGGTGGAGACTTAGTTGTCTTAAACCTTGTATTTGGATGTCGGAGTCGAAAGTTGTGTCGAGTGCAAAGTACTTCATCCGGAAGTTCATCGGGTCAGCTGAATTTGTTCGGCTGTTATAAAGGAATCGACATCGTGGACGTAGTTAACACAATGGACTATAGGGTGCGCGACCAGCGCTCCCTATGGGAGTAGCCCCCGAGTGTCTGTTCGAGTCGTAGACTCGAGGAGAGACTTTAATTCAGCCGTTGTTTGCTTCAGGTCCGTAGGACACAATTTTTTTTTCGGATGCTTGAATCAATCCTCCCTATGGGAGTAGCCCCCGAGTCCGTAGTGGAGTCGTAGACTCGATGTAGGACTCGAAGAATAGATCAGGTAATTCATGTCTCGGGTGCGCGGCCAGCGCTCCTGATAGGAGTAGCCCCCGAGTGTCTGGCGGAGTCGTAGACTCGGGCAGAGACTCGAGTCTTGTATCGTGTAGTTGTAGTTGACAATCTCGTGGGCGTATCGCTGACCCAAAAATACATCGGGTGCGCGACCAGCGCTCCTGATAGGAGTAGCCCCCGAGTGTCTAGTCGAGTCGCAGACTCGAGTGGAGACTCATGCGAGGAGAAACCACTGACCCGGAAGTGCATCGAGTCAGCGTCTCACGCATAAGAAGCCAGGAGTTGACGTAGCGGAGTGATGCGGCATTCTAGCCGGAAGGACTCGACATTGCGGATGAAGTCGATGACGTTTCTTTTGTCGGGTGCGCGGCCAGCGCCGCTTTTGTCAATGATTGATGTGGTCATCCGAGGAATGCTTCGACTCGGGTCTTGGCGTCTGTTGTCGTGACTGGCACTGGTTGACTCTGTTGGAGGACCCGATAGAATAGCTCGGCGCATTTGACATCCTTGTAAGCTGCAGAAAAACATGACGAATTATGAAGTACTTGTATCTTGTAAAGAATATTTGCCTTTCGTCTTGTATAGCAAGATTCTGGTGCCGATCGAGTCGACACTTTTGCACTGTATGCTAGGCCTTTTCGTTAGCCTGATTACCCTTAGTCTCAGTACCTTGCCGAGGCACTCGGAGTTCAAGGATTCGACGGTCAGGCAGAATCAGCTACTCGGGCTGTCGCGTTCGAGGTGCTCGAGTGCGTGGAGCCGATGGCACATTAGGTTACTCGAAGAGGGCGCAGCCCCCGAGTGTTTCGAGTGCGAGTTAAAGTAAGAAATCAGCTCTAAGTAGAGGGAAACTTAGCTTTGTTGGTAGTTGTCCTGGATGGATTCGACGCGGTAGCGGGTTGCACACGGACGTGGTCGACGCGGCGAACCACAATCATAGCGACGACGGGTTTCCGAAGTTGACGATGGTAGCGAGCTCCGCATCCGAAGATTACCGGCATCCTAAAGATGTATCGGGTCATCGCAGCCGAAAGCCGCATCGGGTTACTGATGTCGAGGGAGCCCCCGAGTCGAAGACCACATCGGGTCACCGCAGCCGAAAGCCACAACAGGTCGATGTTTTCGCTGTTTTCGCCGTTTCGGTTGGGCGGAGGGTTAGGTGTTTCCTCGTCGCCTTGGATGACTGCGGCGCATAGATAGCGCTCGCAGATTGGTCGGCTGCTGCCGCAGCTTTCGGATCCGGAACCGTAGGTCCCTTCATCCGAAGGTGGATCGCATAGATCGAAGTTGCAGCTGCTACTGCTGTAGAACTCATCTGTTGATGGTGACGTGCGTAGCACGGGGTGTGGAGCCCACGAAGCGGGCCTGATTGACGGCACGGGCACCCGCTCAGGGAGGCGGAGGGTGCCAGTTTGTCCCACCTGGAAGCAGAAGCTCCCGAACAGAATTTCGAGTCCGTCGCCTACGGGCTCGAAATCCTTCATGGTATCCGGCGAGTGGGCGGTGAAGTCGAAAGCGCCGAAGAGGAGGAGATTCTCCGTCGCCACGGAGTTATAGATCGATCGGGTCGGAACCGTCACGACCGCACAATCAGCAGCCCCAGTTCCCACAGACGGCGCCAATTGACGAGGTTTAATCTCGTCAATGCCCATTGTTATGGACTTGGGTTTTGGAGAAGATGGGGATGCTGGAGATCGTGGCACGGTTAACAGACAAGCAACCAGGGGACACGAGATTTACCCAGGTTCAGGCCCCCGGAGGGAAAACCCTACTCCTGCTTGTCTGCTCTTTGATTACGGCAGAACCGAAGGTTACAGGGTGCGCAAATTCGATCTGGCGTGGATGCGTGTGCGAAAGTATGAGTCGAGTTTGTGGCTAGATCTGTAGATCTGTCTATTGTGTGCCTGCCCTCCTGTAACCCAACCCTTGTACACCACGTACGACTTCGTCATCTCTATAGATAAGGCATATTAGTAAATCATGCAACAGAAAGAACTAAATTGGTTCACATGCATATATGTTCACATAAACTAAAGCGAAAGATCAGTAAACATAAAAGATAGCACATCGATCATAATCATAAAAGTTCGACGACAACGACCACAATAATGAAGTTTACGACATACGACCACAGTAGTATAGTTTGTGACACAACACTAACAGACATCTATGATAATTCTAGGCGCACACATCAATCATTGAGAACTGCTAACGCTTGGCTTTGGGAACGGTAGATAGCCATCCTTCGTCATCCACGTCCTATTGTCACCCTGCTTACGAAGAATATTTTCAATCTCCCTCTTAGTCAACCCTCTGTTATGTATTAGGACCCCTCCCCTTGTGTTGACATCTTCCACGATGATTTCTGACAACTTAACCTGGATGCGATGGAAGTCTTCTCTAAGATCATCATCGTCGGATTGCGCCAAATTTTCAGCCCATGCTCGGAGACTAGATGGCAGAGTTAGGTTCTGGCAATCCCGGACAAACCCTTTAAGGTGATGCATGACGTAGAAGGCCGCCTTGGCGCTGCCAGTAGTCGGCTCCTTGATGAAGGGGAACTCGAGCACGTGCTTGAACACGTCTTTTCCATTATTGAAACATTCCCCCTTTTTGACGAAGGGGCATCCCTTTCTAGCATAGCCCTCGAGAGCCTCATTCAGAACACCCCTTATTCTGGTGTAGTCTTCCTTATTCTTCTTCTTGCTCCCCGATTCGAAATATGTTGCTAGCGAGTACTTTGTGGAAATGACGATGAGTGTGCAGTATTTGTCTCTTCACAACACGAGTGAAACGGGATGTTGGAAAAGGGCAAAGGAAGAAAGCTATAAGAAAGCCTAAGTTACCAATGCTAGCGGGTGTGTGTACTTACTCAAGAAAGGAAGGCAAAAGAAACGTGTTCGTCCTCTTGTGGTCCACCATGAACTTCTTGAGGTACGCCTTCGCCATGGCACACGTCTTTGATCCTACCCTCAACTGGCTATCATGCATATAGTAGGGATCCACTATCGTGATGTAGGGGGTTTGCTCTCTCTCTTGGTCTTCATCGCCAGATTGAGCGTGAATAGGCAGACCATGTTATAGTCCAGCCGTTTTGAGATAAACAGCTTAAAGACGTCCCCGTACGCTATGAAGAACACGTCCGCGGGGGGTTCATGGACGAAGTCCACGTTCGATGGCACCTTGATAGTGAAAACCGGATAATTTGGATAGTTGTCTTTAAGAAGCATGTCCTCTAGTGTCTTGATACCATCACTCAAAGCGAGCATATGTCCATGAGCAAGGAGAAGCAGCTCCGGAGTCAGTATCGCTTCACCGGCTACATGCATCCTGAGCAAGCCATCCTCGCGGGCTGGTACAACGTCATCCTTAGCCCGAATCCTCTTCGGAGCAGGTTGGCTCTTGGCTTTCTTACCTATCTTCCTATGCTTCTTCGTCTTCTGACCAGGCTCCTCCACTGGGGATGCTAAGTGCTCAACGGCCACCTTTTGGAGTGTGCCAGCGATAAAGACAAATCCAGCAGGTTTTTCTCATTGATCAGCGTCCAAAGGCGTCTCTTGAGAAAAACCACAGAAGACCAGGCGTTGCGTGCATGTAGTGGGACGTCACCTTGACTATCGCGAGCGATGAAGGGTTCTTCATCCACAGAAGGCATGTACAATCCTTTGTTGGCACCGTTTTTGATGAATTCATCGACATTGACAAATTATTCACCATCATCGTTGTTGCCACCATGTGGTGATGGTGGTGGTGGGGGCGACGGCGGTTGCGGTGCAACGGCTTCGCCTTGGGGCGGCCCACACGCTCCCAATAGTTGTTGGTGGCGACTGGTGGTAGCGACGACAATGACTGGATTCCGAGGTGGTGGCCGAATGATTGAGGTGGCACCGGTGCGCCCCACAAGACGAATCTGTGTGTTTCCACCATGTCAAGGGCCAACCGTGGCATTCTAGAAGGGTCATGTGTTCGTCGGCTCCCTGAGGTTGAAAGGGGGGTCCATGTCGTCACACCCTGGCAACACCCGAGCAATCCGGACCCTCATCACGGCATCGTCCATTGGATTGTTGTGCATCGTGCGGTTCACCGGTTGTATGATAGTGCCCTTGGCAACATCCTTCAACTCCCCGCCGGCAAATTTATGGAGTAGTACGCAAGCAACGTCCTGAGTCAAACCACATATGTTGGGCATCATGATCGAGGTGGCAGTAACCAAAGGCGCATAAAGAAGATGAAGCGGAGTAACTAATTAGTTACCTTGGTGAGGGCATTGAGCTCGGCTAATGTCGACACACGGCCGGTGCCGGCGGCATGCCTATCATCAGCATTCTCCCGCGATGCTGTCGCCGCCGACTGTGGCTTGGTGTTTTTGGCAGGAGCTGCAGGGGGCAGCTGTGCCACGACGATGGTGGCCGGTGGGGTCACCAAGTCCGGCGATGCATTAACGTTGATGCTCGAGTTGCTGCCGCTAATGCTGGGCACATGTATCAGCCCCTGTCGACCTGCCACATTCCAAGCAGCTAGCCCCTCAAACAACCCAGGGGGATGATTGTGCGGAGCTTCTCTTCCACTAACCTGTCCACTGTTTTCTCGTCCATTTTTTCCTCTAATGTCTTCACCTTCAACTTCAGCTCTTCAACCTTGGCTTTATCTTGATCTGCCGACTGGTTCTTCCTCTCCCTTCTCTTCTTTGCGTCCTCTTTGTAGTACTTGACAAACTTCATGCTCGTACCGAAGCCGGACACTGTTGGAATTATGCCCTAGAGGCAATAATAAAGGTGTTATTATTATAATTCTTGTTCATGATAAAGTTTGTATTCCATGCTAGAATAGTATTAAGCGGAAACTTTGATACTTGTGTGGTTTATGAACAACACCGTGTCCCTAGTACGCCTCTATGGACTAGCTCATTGATTAATGATGGTTAAGGTTTCCTAACCATAGACATGAGTTGTCAATTAATAATGAGATCATATCATTGGGAGAATGATATGATGGACAAACCCATATCAAGCAGAGCAATTAGATCGCGTCATCGTGTTCATCTTTGCGAAGCTTTTTCTATGTCAAATATTGTATTCCTTGGACCATGAGATAATGCAACTCCCTAGTATCGGAAGAAAGCTTTGAGGTCATCAAACGTCATCCTATGAGAGGGTGATCATAAAGGTGTCTCTTAGGTGATCGGAAAGTACTTGTTGGGTTGTATGTATCGAGATGGGATTTGTCCCTCCCAAGTCGGAGAGATATACTTTGGGCCCACTCGGTAATCGATATCAACACCGCTTGCAAGCAAGTGGTTAAGGAGTTAATCACAAAGTGATATCGTATTACGGAACGAGTAAAGTACTTGCTGTGAACGAGATTGAACTAGGTATGCTGATACCAACGATCGAATCTCGAGCAAGTAAAATATCGCGTGACGAAGGGAATATATATGGGATTAATTGAATCCTGGCATCGTGGTTCATCCGATATGATCATCATGAATATGTGGGAGTCAATATGGGTTTCCAGATCCCGCTGTTGATTATTGATAGAAGATCATGTCTGCATATTCTCGAACCCGTAGGGTCACACACTTAACGTGCTTCGACGCTAGGATAGAATGGATAATTGGTTTATGAGTTTTTGTTCGGAGTCTCGGATGAGATCCAGGACATCACGAGAGGTTCCGGAATGGTTCGGAGAATAAGATTCATATAAAGGAAAGCAGTTTTTGGATTTCGGAATTGTTTCGGAATGTTCGGTATTGTACCGAAAGGTTCTAGAAGCTTCCGGAGTGGGACCAACGTGGCCCCACTTGTTGGAGGGGGGCGTGGGCCTACGAGGGAGTGCCCTAGCCACATTGGGCCAGGGGCACAAGGCCCCATAGGCCCACCCGGCCAAAACCCTAGGGAAACCCTAGGGAGACCTTCTAGAAGGGGGGAAGACTTGCCCCCCACTCCACCCATGTGGCCGCCAGCCTAGGGCTTGGAGGAGGGGGCAAGGGGGCTGGCCAGACCTCTATATAAAGAGGGCAGGGGCGCACCCTCCTCCCTCACCCCAAAACCCTAGCCGCCATACTGCTGCCCTCCTCTCTCTCTCTCTCTCTCTCTCTCTCTCTCTCTCTCTCTCTCTCTCTCTCTCTCTCTCTCTCTCTCGACTGCGTGTAGGCGAAGCCCTGCGGCAGAAACTCTCCACCTTTGCACTACGCCGTCGTGTTGTAGATCCAATCTATCTCTCCACCCCACTTGCTGGACCGAGGAAGGAGGAGACGTCGAGGTGCCGTACGTGTGCATCTCTCGGAGGCATCGCCACTTGCGGCGTTGGATCGGATCGGATCTCATCTATCCCTCTCGTTGATTGCATCTCCTAGATTAGATCTTGGATTTCCCGTTCGCATCCGTAGAATTTTTTTGATTTACTATGTTGTGAAACCCTTCGGTGGTATCAGAGCTAGATCTATGCGTAGATGTGTTTCACGAGTAGAACGCAACATGCTTGTTGTGGGCGTTGATGTTTTCTGTTGCAAGCCTCTTGTTGTGTACTTATTATGATGCGGGATAGTGAGATCGAAGCGGTCCAGGCCAACTTTACGCGACCTCGCTCGCGAGACCGGCTCCGCACTTGACGTGTGGCTTGTTCCACACATGCGGCTGGTGGATGCCAGTTTCTCTCACTATAGTTGTCATGGGATTTACACCGGATGTTGGCAACCATAATATCACCGTTGTGGCTTTCCGTAGGTAAGAATCATTCTTATCTTGCTACTCCCATTAGCCATGTAAAACATGCAACAACAAAGTAGAGGCGTCTAACTTGTTTTTGCAGGGAGTGTTTATGTGATATGGTATGGCCCAAGATATGATGTGTATGTTGTATGCAATGATCATGTTTTGTAATATTTCACGACTTGCATGTCGATGAGTACACAACCGGCAGGAGCCATATGGTTGTCTCTATAATTGTGTATGACCTGTGTGTCAACTTCTTATACGCCATGTAATACTTTGCTTTATCGCTAAGTAGTTAGCAATAGTTGTGGTTGCTATTCGTGGTGGAGGCAATCATGGTGGATTGATGGAGATCATGCTGGCACGCACAAGATGGAGATCATTGCGCGGAGATTGGCTATACCATGTCACATAAAATTATATGCATGTGATGTTTATCCTTTTATGTATCTTATTATGCTTAGATCGCGATGGTAGCATTATAAGATGATTCCTCAGTTAAAGATCAAGATAAAACTGTGTTCTCCCCATGTATGCACCGTTGTGAAAGTTCGTCGTGTTCAAGCACCACGTGATGATCGGGTGCTATAAACTCTACGTTCACATACAACGGGTGCAAGCCAATTTTGCACACGCGGAAATACTTGAGTTTGACTTGACGAGCCTAGCATGTACAGACATGGCCTCGGAACACACGAACCGAAAGGTTAAGCATGAGTCATATAAATGATATGATCGACACTTTGTTGTCCACCATTGAAACCACATCTCTTCTCGTGAAGATCGGATTAGGTGCGGTGAATTTGGATCATGTTCACTAAACAACTTGAGGGATGTTGAATTTAGTGGGAGTTCATCTAGTAATTTGATTAAGTAGAACTAGTTATCATGAACATAGTCTAAATTGTACTTGCAAATTTTGTAGATCAAATGGCTAAGTCCAACTTCAACTTCAACATTTTTGCTGAGAAAGAAAAGCTTAAGAACAATGGGTCTAACTTCACCAACTGGTTCCGCAATCTGAGAATCATTCTCGCTGGCGGACAAAAGGACTATGTCCTTGAGAAAGTGCTAAGTGACGCCCCTGCTATAGATGCGTCGGCTGATGAAAAAGCTGTTTATCAGTCACGCAAAGATGATTATGGTGTGATTAAGAGCACCATGTTGTTTTCTATGGAATCGGACCTTCAAAATCGTTTTGAGGAGTTCTCCGGGCCCTTTGAGATTCTTGAGGAACTGAAAACCATGTTTCAGACTCAGGCCCATTCTAAGAGATATGAGATCTCTGAGAAATTCTTTAACTGCAAGATGGAGGAAGGGAGTTCCGTCAGTGAGCACGCCATTAAGATGTATGGCTACACTCAACGTCTTGAGCAACTGGACTACAAGATTCCAGAAGAGCTCAAGTTTGACAGGGTTCTGCAATCACTCCCTCCTAGCTACAAAGATTTTGTAGTTACTCATAATCAGATTGGTTCCACTGATACGATCACTGAGCTCTTCGCTAAGCTAAAAGCTGCGGAGGTGGACATCAAGAAAGATAATCATGTGTTGATGGTCAACAAGCCCCCTAGCTTTAAGAAAGTTAAGGGTGCAAAGAAGTCCTTCAAGAAAGGCAGCGGCAAGCGCGTTGCCCCTGCTGAGAAGAAGCTCAAGTCTGGACCTAAGCCGGACACTGAGTGCTTCTATTGCAAGGACAAGGGTCACTGGAAGCGCAACTGTCCGAAGTACTTAGCGGGCAAGAAGGCTGGCACCATTAAAGGTATATTTGATATACATGTTATTGATGTTTACCTTACTAGCACTCGTTGTAGTGCCTAGGTATTTGATACTGGTTCAGTTGTTAATATTTGTAACTCGAAACAGGAGCTACGGAATAGACGGCGGCTAGCAAGGGATGAGGTGACGATGCGCGTTGGCAACGGATCAAGATTTGATGTGATGGCCGTCAGCACGCTCTCCTTAGTTTTACCTTCGGGATTAGTTTTAAACCTTAATAAATGTTATTATGTGCCTGTGTTGAGCATGAACATCATATCTGGATCGTGTTTATTGCAAGACGGTTATTCATTTAAATCGGAGAATAATGGTTGTTCTATTTATATGAGTAACATCTTTTATGGTCATGCACCTGCTGTGAATGGTTTATTTCTTCTGAATCTCGAAAGCAATAAAACACACATCCATAACATTGAGGCTAAGAGATGCAAGGTAGATAGTGATAATACGACTTATTTGTGGCACTACCGTCTAGGTCATATTGGTGTAAAACGCATGAAGAAACTCCATTCTGATGGACTTTTGGAGTCTTGATTTTGAATCATTTGACACGTGCGAACCATGCCTCATGGGCAAGATGATCAAAACCCCGTTCTCCGGAATAATGGAGTGAGCAACAAACTTGTTGGAAATTATACATACCGATGTATGCGGACCAATGAGTATTTCGACGTGCGGTGGATATCGCTATTTTCTCACTTTTACTGATGAATTAAGTAGATATGGGTATATCTATTTAATGAAACATAAATCTGAAACGTTTGAAAAGTTCAAAGAATTTCAGAACGAAGTGGAAAACCATCGTAACAGGAAAATTAAATTTCTGCGATCCGATCATGGAGGTGAATATTTGAGTTATGATTTTCTCACGCATCTTAAAGCAAGCGGAATCGTTTCGCAACTCACGCCATCCGGAACACCACAACACAATGGTGTGTCTGAACGCCGGAATCGAACTCTATTAGATATGGTGTGATCGATGATGTCTCTTATAGATTTGCCATTATCATTTTGGGGTTATGCATTAGAAACCGCTGCATTCACTTTAAATAGGGCACCATCTAAATCCGTTGAGACGACACCGTATGAACTGTGGTTTGGTGCTAAACCTAAGTTGTCATTTCTTAAAGTTTGGGGATGCGAGGCTTACGTCAAGAAGTTGATGTCGGACAAGCTCGAACCCAAAGGGGAGAAATGCGTCTTCATAGGATACCCTAAGGAAACGATTGGGTATACCTTCTACCACAGATCCGAAGGCAAAGTGTTTGTTGCAAAGAACAGATCCTTTCTTGAGAAGGAGTTTCTCTTGAAAGAAGTGAGTGGGAGGAAAGTAGAGCTAAACGAGGTTATTGAACCTTCTCTTGAGTTGGAGTGTACCGCATCACCTGAAATTGTTCTAGTGCCGTCTGCACCAACAATAGAGGAAGCTAATTACGAGGATCATGAAGCTTCGGACGATGCTACTACTGAACGTCGCAGGTCGACAAGGTCACGTGCCCCTCCTGAGTGGTACGGCAACCCTGTCTTAACTGTCTTGTTGGTAGACAATAGTGAACCTGCGAACTATGAGGAAGCAATGATGAGCCCAGACTCTGAGAAATGGCTAGAGGCCATGAAATCCGAATTAGGATCCATGAGCGAAAACCAAGTATGGACTTTGGTGGACCCTCCTAGCGATCGAAAGGCCGTTGAGTGCAAATGGATTTTCAAGAAGAAAACGGACGCGGATGGTAATGTTACTGTCTATAAAGCACGGCTTGTCGCAAAAGGTTTTCGACAAGTTCAAGGTGTTGACTACGATGAGACTTTCTCTCCCGTAGCGATGTTTAAGTCCATTCGGATTTTATTAGCAATTGCTGCGTTTCATGATTATGAAATATGGCAGATGGATGTCAAGACTGCGTTCCTCAATGGCAACATTGATGAAGAGTTGTATATGATGCAACCCGAAGGTTTTGTCGATCCTAAGGATGCTGATAAGGTGTGCAAACTTCAGCGTTCCATTTATGGACTGAAGCAAGCATCTCGGAGTTGGAACCTTCGTCTTGATCAAGTGATCAAGAGCTTTGGATTTGTTCCAAATTGCTACGAAGCTTGTATCTACAAGAAAGTGAGTGGGAGCTCAGTGACATTTTTAGTACTATATGTGGATGACATATTGATTATTGGAAATGACATTGATATGCTTAACGATGTGAAGAGTTATTTGAACAAATGTTTTTCAATGAAAGACCTAGGAGAAGCTGATTATAAATTAGGCATCAAAATCTATAGAGATAGACAAAGACGCCTAATAGCTTTAAGCCAAAGTACATACCTAGACAAAGTTCTGAAAAGGTTCAGAATGGATAAGGCAAAGAAAGGTTCAGTGCCCATGTTGTCAGGTAAGATATTGAGCAAGGCTCAGTGTCCAGCTATGGTAAACGATAGAGAAGCTATGAGCAAAGTGCCTTATGCCTCGGCCTTAGGTTCTATCATGTATGCCATGCTGTGTACTAGACCGGATGTGTCCAATGCTCTTAGTTTGACGAGTAGATACCAAAGTGATCCAGGAGTGGAACACTGGACAGCCGTAAAGAACATCCTAAAGTATTTAAATAGGACTAAAGAAATGTTCTTAGTCTATGGAGGTGATGAGCAGCTCATCGTAAAAGGTTACGTCGACGCTAGTTTTGACACCGACCAGGATGATTCTAAATCTCAGACAGGATACGTATATATTTTGAATGGAGGAGCTGTGAGCTGGAGAAGCTGCAAGCAAAGCGTGATCGCGGGATCTACAGTAGAAGCGGAATACATGGCTGCTGCAGAAGCGTCAAGTGAAGGAGTTTGGATCAGGAACTTCATCACTGAGCTTGGTGTGGTTCCAAGTGCCTTGGACCCACTGGAGATATTGTGTGACAACACTGGCGCCATAGCACTGGCTAAGGAACCAAGATATCATCCAAAGACCAAGCACATCAACCGCAAGTTTCATATAATCCGAGATTATATAACAGATGGAGATCTGAAGATTAGCAAAGTACATACGGATCTGAATGTCGCAGATCTGTTGACTAAACCTCTTCCACGAGAAAAACATGATCAGCACCTTAGTGCCATGGGTGTTAGATTGTTGCCAGATGTAAACTAGATTATTGACTCTAGTGCAAGTGGGAGACTGTTGGAATTATGCCCTAGAGGCAATAATAAAGGTGTTATTATTATAATTCTTGTTCATGATAAAGTTTGTATTCCATGCTAGAATAGTATTAAGCGGAAACTTTGATACTTGTGTGGTTTATGAACAACACCGTGTCCCTAGTACTCCTCTATGGACTAGCTCATTTATTAATGATGGTTAAGGTTTCCTAACCATAGACATGAGTTGTCAATTAATACTGAGATCATATCATTGGGAGAATGATATGATGGATAGACTCATATCAAGCAGAGCAATTAGATCGTGTCATCGTGTTCATCTTTGTGAAGCTTTTTTCTATGTCAAATATTGTATTCCTTAGACCATGAGATAATGCAACTCCCTGGTATCGGAAGAAAGCTTTGAGGTCATCAAACGTCATCCTATGAGAGGGTGATCATAAAGGTGTCTCTCAGGTGATCGGAAAGTACTTGTTGGGTTGTATGTATCGAGATGGGATTTGTCCCTCCCAAGTCGGAGAGATATACTTGGGCCCACTCGGTAATCGATATCAACACCGCTTGCAAGCAAGTGGTTAAGGAGTTAATCACAAAGTGATATCGGATTACGGAACGAGTAAAGTACTTGCTGTGAACGAGATTGAACTAGGTATGCCGATACCAACGATCGAATCTCGGGCAAGTAAAATATCGCGTGACGAAGGGAATATATATATGGGATTAATTGAATCCTGGCATCGTGGTTCATCCGATATGATCATCGATGAATATGTGGGAGTCAATATGGGTTTCCAGATCCCGCTGTTGATTATTGATAGAAGATCATGTCTGCATATTCTCGAACCTGTAGGGTCACACACTTAACGTGCTTCGACGCTAGGATAGAATGGATAATTGGTTTATGAGTTTTTGTTCGGAGTCTCGGATGATATCCAGGACATCACGAGAGGTTCCGGAATGGTCCGGTGAATAAGATTCATATAAAGGAAAGTAGTTTTTGGATTTCGGAATTGTTTCGGAATGTTCGGTATTATACCGGAAGGTTCTAGAAGCTTCCGGAGTGGGACCAACATGGCCCCACTTGTCGGAGGGGGGGCGTGGACCTACGAGGGAGTGCCCTGGCCGCATTGGGCCAGGGGAACAAGGCCCCATAGGCCCAGCCGGCCAAAACCCTAGGGAAACCCTAGGGAGACCTTCTAGAAGGGGGGAGACTTGCCCCCCACTCCACCCATGTGGCCGCTGGCCTAGGGCTTGGAGGAGGGGGCAAGGGGGCCGGCCAGCCCTCTATATAAAGAGGGCAGGGGCGCACCCTCCTCCCTCACCCCAAAACCCTAGCCGCCATACTGCTGCCCTCCTCTGTCTCTCTCTCTCTCTGTCTCTGTCTCTCTCTCTCTCTCTCTCTCTCTCTCTCTCTCTCTCTCTCTCTCTCTCTCTCTCTCTCTCTCTCTCTCTCTCTCTCTCTCTCTCCCGACTGCGCGTAGGCGAAGCCCTGCCGCAGAAACTCTCCACCTTTGCACCACGCCGTTGTGTTGTAGATCCAATCTATCTCTCCACCCCACTTGCTAGAACGAGGAAGGAGGAGACGTCGAGGTGCCGTACGTGTGCATCTCTCGGAGGCGTCGCCACTTGCGGCGTTGGATCGGATCGGATCGCGAGGAGGAGAAGGCTAGTGCGACTACATCAACCACGTTCTGTTGAACGTTCCGCCGTGCGATTTCTTCAAGGGTATGAAGATCTCATCTATCCCTCTCGTTGATTGGATCTCCTATATTAGATCTTGGCTTTCCCGTTCGCATCCGTAGAATTTTTTGATTTACTATGCTGCGAAACCCTTTAGACACACGGCCAGCTGATTTTGGCGGCAAATTCTTGTCCCTCTTCTTGTAAGCATTCGTCGCCCTATTGAAAATAGTGTCCCATGGCTCCGCCGTTGAATCCTGGGACGACAAGTCACCAGTAGCATTCAATTCCTTCTCCTGCAGAGAGACAAGGAGAGGTGAACCCATGCATTTAGATTCTTGGCTTAATTATTTTAATTAGAAACTCTTGAGAGATCCGCGGTAAATTCCTTACCAGCTCATCCTCCGGATCGTCGGTGACGAACTCTTGAGAGATTCTTGGCTCAATTCCTTCTCCTACAAAGATACAAGGCCTTCACCTCCGGGTCGTCAGTGACGAACTCCCCTGTAATCGTGTCCAGGAAGTAGCGGGCCCAGACAAAGTTTTGGAGCTACAGGTCCTTGATTTTATGCCATGGGTTCTCTTTACCCAGGCGTTCAAGCTCGGCGTCCTCCTTGTCCCAAATGGGATGTTTCCCTCTGTATCCGCTGCTTCCAAGCCGGTTGTTACCTATGTTCTTCTCTCACATACTCTTTCCCCATGCAGTCCATGCTTTAGAGTCAGCGGTGGCTAAGTCCGCCTTGAATATCTTGAACTCTTCTTTGTCGAGCATCGGATTTTTCCTAATTATAATCTCCCAACTTTCACCTTTATCAATGTTGTTCTTTACCCGGGTTTTCCAGCTGCTCAAGGCGTTGCTCATCTTTGTCAGTGCTAGTTTGTTCACCGGGTTCTTTCTCTCCAGGTTTCTGAACTTCTCTGGGAATGTGTATCGCTTGTGAAGCTTCTTAAGGAGGTTCTCGACCAAAGCCTGATTGGCAGCACTTCGGATGTACTTCGTGTTGATTGACATGCTTTCCCGAACGAGCACCCGAGTTGCATGCCGTAACCGCTAGCAATCGACGCAGGCGCAATGGGTTGGCCACTTTCTGTAACCACAGTGAACTCATCACAGACGTTGGCGAGCACTTGCGGCTTTCGATCCTTAATCTCCTTCTTCTTCTTCTTCTTCTTCTTCTTATTCTTCTCCTTCTTCTTCTTCTTCTTCTTCTTCTTCTTCTTCTTCTATATAGCGGTAGGGTTGCCGCTACCGCCATCCATGCACTCTCCGCCATCGGTGGTGGTGTCACCCTCCTCCCCGCCTTCACTAATTCCGTCGTATTCGTCGTCGTCCCCCTCGTAATCTGGATCTCCCTCGTTGCCCCCAGCACCTCCGACGACGGTCGCTGGTGGTGGTGTCATTCTCATCTCCTCGTCTGCCTCCTCATGCTCTTGGGACGCCCCCCAGAATGACTTGTTGGCCTCTCGGGCTTGATCCTTGACGCTCATGTGCTTAGAAGGACCGGCCTCGTCGTTGGTCGACATGTTTGCACTTTATTAAAAAAAAGAGGCAAAAAGTTAGCACAAATATCGATCGAAAAAATCGGCATGACCTTTGCTAATTTTTGGACCTACGAGTGACCATTTCTGAACCGAAACGGAAGTGAATCAACACTTCGGGAGAAACGGGCAACTCAATTGAAATCCCTGCAAGAAAAAACAGCCCCACAGCCCCATTGACAACCCCATTTCATTCACAGTAGCAGCACAACATGCATGTATAATTCACAGTAGCAGCACGGAAGCACCATAGTAGCAACTAAGAATTTTTTTAACAACAGCAGCACAACAACACCATAGCACCATAGCAGCACCACAATAGCAACTAAGAAATTTTTTAACGGCAACACAACAATACCATAGTAGCACCATAGAAGCACATCAACACCATAACACTGCAGCAACACCATTGTAGCATGCATATATAATTCACATATAGAAGTTTATGGTTCATAGGATATATAATTACTGTGATCATATATAATTCACAAATAGAAGTTTATGACAGCAGCACAGAAGCACCAAAGAAGTTTACTGCAATGTTTCCCTGTAGCCTACTCTCAGTGGAGGGGCGGGGTTGAGGGACAGTGCTCGGAGTCAGCCGTCGCGGGATTCGGAGGTCACCCTAATCGAGGAGGAGGCCAGGATGCGGCACGAGGCCCTCTACAGCAAGGTCATGAGGTTGTACGCCATGCTCGCATCCCCAAAGGAGAGGGCGCGCATGGAGGATCCAATCGGGCGGCGGCCGGTGCTCGACCCCAACGTGTCCATGGAGGAGCACATTCGCAGGCTGCAGGCGCGCATGAATACGGAGGTCTGGTATCTTCCACCGCCATTGCCCCAGCTCTGTGAAGGAGTTTGCAATGATGTATGACGTTCAAGGCTATGTTTAGTTCATGCAATGATGTATGCCACTCTCTATCTAGTAGATTGTCTAGTATTCTATCTATGCCACTCATACTTGTTTAGTTGGGAAAAGTAAGAGGAAAATATACTAGAAATTCTTAACAAATTGTGAGTAGCACGCAGCATTCTGTGGCGCATATGGTAGATATGCGCCACAGAAGTTTGATCTTCTAAAGCATACTTGGTCATAGGTGGCCAGACTGTGGGGCCCACTATTTGACACGAGAAAAACGTTCTAGAAAGTAGAACGAGGCTACTCGAGGGGAGAAGGATGGTAGCGTGTTTTTCTCATGCGCCGGAGGAGGAGAAGTGCGGACGTGTCAGTGTACCGTAGTACACAAGAAAAGGTAGGGAATATGCATTCTGTTAATCTCTCGTGGAGAAACAAAGTACAAATCCCTAATGCAGTGCGCTCTGTGGCCTGCTTGCGCGGCCAGCCTGACTAAGGCGATTGCGATCTCGTGGTTCCCGGGGCCTCGGAAGGCACCCGGTTAATTACTCCCGCGGGTTACACCGCGAGACACCTCCGATTAAGCCGTGTGGTCGTCTTCGTCGTCTTCGCTTCGCGTTCTCCATGCATGATGTGGTGGTGGTGTGTGTGTGGGCGGCGGCAGAGCCCGTGTCCTCGTCGGTACACGCGCCGCGAGTAGCGTGGCCTTTACTTCGGCCACGCCCGCCCTCGCCGTCGTGCCTCGTCGGTCTTGACGGCGTCGATGTAGTTGGAGTTGGAGTAGCATGGGTCCGCTCAGCTGGGACTTCTCGACGACCGGCAGCCTCGTCGGGGTGCGCAAGGGGTATGCCTCGCAGGAGCAAGTGTTGGTGGAGATCACGTCGGTGCAAAACCGACGTGTTCCTACAAGTCGGTGCAGCCAGCGTGGTCGACACCTCGTCTCGGTCCGACGCCGAGTTCACGGCTGTCGTCCTAGACAAGAGCGTCATCTCACGGGCTCGTGGAGATGGAGGTGGGTATGACGCCGGATTGTAAGTCGGCAGCGCTTTCACCTATGCCCGCCGGCTTCACGGAGATGGAGCTAGCACCGGGCTGTCCGATGAACACCCCGATGCTATCGCCTATGGCTCGCGGAGGCGGAGATGGTGACGACTTGCATACTAGTAGCCCCGCCGTCACTCGTCTTCGGCACGCCTCGCCGAAGTGAAGAAGGCACCAAGCTTGATGGGAGAAGAGATGGCGCCGGGATGAGCGCCGGCAGCCAAGTGCCCCCTGGGCCGTCGCCTTGGTGGCATCGTCGTCAGCCTCGTGTCCTTGAGGCCATCGTCTTGGTGGCGGCGGAGATGGAGATGGCGCCGGGCTGCACGCCGGTAGTCGGAGCCGTCGTCTTGTTGGCGTTCGTAGGAGGGGAAGAGAAGGTCGGGCTGCACACCGACAGCCCCGTCACCGTCTTGGGCAGCATGGTTCATTGAGGTGGACGTAGCGCCGGATGCACGCCGGATGCCTTCTCGCCGTCGTCTTCGGCATGCTTCTCCGGAGTGAGGAGGTATCGGGCTCCACGCCGCCACCGTCTTCGGTGCCGCCGCAGAGCGTGGCTCGATGGGGGGAGATGGCGCCGCTGCGGCACACCGGCAGTCGCAAGGCCGCCGTCTTTGGCGCGCCACACCGGAGTGGAGATGGCGTTCGGCTAAACGCCAGCAGCCGTGCGCCCTCGAGGCCGTCATCTTGAGGCCGCCATCTTCTTGGTTGCGTAGATAGAGATGGCGCCGGGCTGCACACCGGCAACCGCGCGCCCTCGGGCCGTCGACTTGGTGGCGTTGGAGATGGCGCCGGGCTGCACGCCTGCAGCCGCGCGCCCTCGGGGCCGTCGTCTTGGAGGCGTCATCGGCAGCCTCGCGTCCTCAAGGCCATCGTCTTGGTGGCGGCGGAGATGAAGATGGCGCCGGGCTGCACGCCGGCAGCCGTGATACCGCCGTCTTAGGCTTGAGATGGACATGGCGCCGGGTACACGCTGGCTGCCTTGTCACCGTCTCCTTCGACCGGCCGTCCGGTTCGATGAGTGGAGGGCGCCCCGGGCCGGTCGCGGAAGCCATGATCTCGTGGAGTTGAAGCCGGCGCCGAACTGCATGCTGGCAGCCCGACATACGGTGTGGCTCGCCAGGTGCAGATGTGCATGATATAGACAGAGAGCGGGTAGAAAGAGAGAAGAGAGAGGGATTCAATCGTGATTCTTACCATCAGAAAGTGCTTGCTTCGTCTCCATGGCGTCTCCTCCTTGCTCCTGATGTGTGGATGTGTGTGGTGTTTGGAGTGCGTGCTTGTGGATGGATGGGAGTTTGTGGATGGCTTGAGATTTGTAGATGAGTTCTGGATGTGGGATTGGTACGTGCGGCCGGGTGGCTTCACGAGCTCGCGCCGTCCGGCCGGGTGCCTCCTAGCGCGCGCGACCTCCGTGGTGCGAGCGTGAGTCCGACGGCGGGTGTTCTCCTGGCGTGTGCGTGAATGATCGTGAGTCCGCCCCGTGCTTCTGGGAGTGGACTCCTTTTATAGCCAGAAACGACGCGTGGTGGATAGCGACGAAGTGCTGATCGATTCTCCTCGGTTTGTTTGCCTGAATATGTTTATCTTATCGCCCGACCGCAATCTGGTGAGCCGTTTCGGCGTATTTCAAGCTCTGACGTTTATCTTATCGCTGAACGTGTGGATCGTACCGGCTAGCCAAACAAGACTTGTACAATAATACATATACACGCTGCCGGCCGGCCGGCCGGCCGAACTACTTTATGTTTGTACACATATCCCTACAAAATACACCAATTAATTAAGCTATAATCAATTCCCTTTTTCTTGACGTTGTTTAGACGCCGGCGGACAAGCTGGCTGCCTTGAACGTGGACCTGCATGGACTCGTGTATGCACGTTGGAATTATCTCGGTCGTAGCTTGATGTTTCTAACTTCACGTAACTAGTGCATGTATCGACATGCACCGTATTTTTTCCTTTATTTTCTTTTCACCACTTCTCTTTATATATTGCGCAAGAGATTATGGTATAAAATCTTGTCCAACACCCACATACTTGTTTTGTGGCACATATGGTGATATGAGCCATAGAAGACATAAACTTCCGTGACGCATACCGCCATATGCGCCACAGATGGTTGGTCAGAGAGCACGGTCAAAGCCCGTCTGCTGTGGGGCCCACCTGATGCTTCTGTGGAACATCTGAGTATATGCACCACAGAAGTGCCAACTTCTGTGGTGCATATGCTCAAATACGCCACAGATGTTTCATAGACCAACGCCTGGTGTGGGTCCCACCTTACTTCTGTGGTGCATTGCCAAAGTCCATGCGCCACAGAAGTTTGAGGGTTCTGTGGCGCATTGCCACAGATGCGCCACTGGACATCTTTTGTGGCGCATGGTCAGATCCATGCGCCACAGAATGTCTGTCTATCTATAGCTATTTTCCTAGTAGTAAGATCAGTTGACTCAACAATTACACAAGCTCGAGTTGTCACAATATTCCTTTATGCACACACTAGAGTTTTGTCCCTAATGAGGGAATTCCTTGGGAGAGATCTGGTGAGGACGCGTATTACAAGGTTTGCTATAGCCTACTTGAACTTTAAGAGCTTGTTGAACAACAAGAAAGAATTACAGAAGTTATTTAGATCAGATCAAATGGAAGAAATGTGTTACTGTAAAAAGGTGAAAGGACGTAATGCAAAACGAAGTATGTGCTCTAATAGTTTTTGAGAAGGAGTAGATATTGATGTCAAATTCTTTGAGCCTCTGGATAATTTGCTTCGGAAAATGACAGTGATATACCAGCTATGGGATTCATATACGGCTCTTTTTTGGATGCAAAGAAAGAGATTGCTGCCCGGTTTGAAAATGAAGAGGAGCATGATACTAATTTTCAGCAAGTACTAGATATTGTGGATAAAAGATGAGACAAGAAATAGAAGGGGCCACTACATAGGGCTGGATATTTCTTAAATCCATTCTACTACTATGAAAACACGCGGGCATTGAGTTAGATGGAACATTTAAGGATGGACCGGTTGCTTGCATGGAGAAAATGGTATCAGATGGTAAGAAAATTGACACAATGATGGAGGAGTGTCGGGCATATCAAGATGAAGAAGGGTCATTTGGAAGAGACAGTGCTAAAAGGCAGCAAAGAAACAAGAGCTTTGATCCAGGTGAATATTTATATTTGTTAGTTTGTAATGTAGCTTTGATCTTGGTTGCTTACAATTTAAAATGATTTCTTAGCTTTGATCTCACTGTCAACGGGAACGTCGTCTCCCACTAAAAGAATACTTCGCCTCTTATGCAATACATAGTGTCAACCTGGTGTTTGAACTCTGATGGGCTCGAGGTACAACCATCCTTCTAGCCACCCAACAACAGGTTGGTTTGCTAAAGAACTTCATATCTCAAGGTATATCGTGCTGAGCACAATACAATAGGGTTCAATTGTATTTTCCGATCTTACTTTTTTAAGGGATATTTTCTGATCTTACTTATATACACGTTAATTTAGCCGTGGGGAATATGCCAAGCACAATACAATAGGGTATCTTTTTAGGAGGCCATTATTCCACCAAAATATGCCGTACTATTGTACAGTAGTACTAGTAGTAGTAAAAGAGAGATCCGTTGCCTAGTATACATCTATTAATTTTCACGAGTAATTTGCGCGTCCAATGACGTACGCACGATGCAAGGCACGTACAAAATTAACATGGAATATTTGGCACGGCTAAATTAACGATTGGGGAAAAAAGAAGGGGAGAGAAAGCGATCGCGGTGCAAGCGAAATTACGGGAAATGAATTAATTAGCGTGGATTATTATAGGAAAATAAGGATTCTGTGCGGCAAGGTCGGTGGAGAGAATGCAGGGCAGGGCTATATATACTCAAGGTCAAGCATCCACGATGCTACATCTTCTTCGTCCGACGACCTTATCAGTCGAAGCAAAAAAAAAAAACCTAGCTAGTAATCCAATCCAAGGATCTAAAAAGCAAGTGCCATGGAGGAGGCACCGGCCATGATCCTGGATATGGACGTTCACTGCACAAGCTGCGCTCACATAATCTGCAGATCCATCAAGCGCATGCCCGGTATGTATATACTTTAGTTGCATCGCCAAATTTATCATCTAAACTCTTGTATCTTCTTCCATGAATAATGCATCATGCTCGCTCGGACGAGATGCAGGCGTGTACGGCGTTACTGCGTATGTGAAGGCCGGCACGGTGGTGGTCCGGGGCAGCGAGGACATCGACCCAGGGATGGTGGAGCGGTTCCTCCGCCAATTTGCGGACGAGCGTCACTATGGTCGTCGTCGTCGTCACGGTGGTCGGACGGGCGTCAGGGTCATCACCGATGGCGGCCGCCCCGAGAGGCCGCACTTGGACTACTACATGGCGCCCGCCCATTATTACGCGGCGCCGCCGCCGTACTACGCCAACGGCGGCCGCTACCCCTACAACTCGGCAGCCTACCAATACCCGTACCAGCACTGGCCCGCCCCGCCGCCACATATGGCTCCGCCGCACTACCAGTACGGTCCTGGACCTAGGTGGTCCGATGGTGCTGGCCCTAGTTGGTCCGGCGACGACGACGACAGTTTCTGCTCCATTATGTAATCATCGATAAGTTTATCCAATTATTGCTACTATACCTTGTATTATACTAGTACTTCGTTAGATCCTTGAACTGGATGCTGTCATGGTGTGTGCTATTTTGATCTGGTTTGTCAGTGTTCAACGACAATTTTTGCGTATTTCCAGAGATCCTTAAAGTGAGGAGATAATCTTGTCTGAAATCAGGCAAAAAAGTAAAGAGAGAGAATCCATGTAATCAACCTTTTTTGCCGTGCTTTTGCCTTGGCGATCCATCTAGTTGGTCCAATGACGACGATTATTGATTATCCATAAATTATCCAATTATTTTTACTGGCTCTTATACTTTGTTAGATCGATTAGTGTATAATTGATAATAAACGTACGGACTAGATGCTTGGAGGGATCCGACCACATAGTATGCATTATCTCTTCAATTTATCTTTGATCGATCGAATTTTTCAAAAAAAAAAATCATTGATCAATCGAAGAGTTGTTTGCTAGTTTGTGATTAATTTGAAGGGAATTTCATGGTGTGCCGGTGCGCTACCTCGATCTGGTTTGCCGTGTCAAACAATCAAAAGCTAAATTTTATACTAGATCGGAGCATCCTATTAGTAAACTCATTTGGATAGATTTATATATGATTGGAATATTCTTGATCGATTTGGTCGTATATGTAGAAATCTTTTTCTAAATAGTGTATCCATAGTTTTCTTTGATTCTTTTGATATCCGGAAAGTACATAAACAAATAACCGAGCGAAACTGCATTATGGGATTTACTAATATCCAAAGAAAGTGATGAAAAAAGAAATATACTCTTTTGGCTAGATTATAGGTATTCTTATTCAAATATGTTTTTTTATGCTAATACTACAAAACATGTTCTCCAGCTAAAGAACCCATGTTGATTAAGCTCACGTATTTTTGTTTTAATAAAGGGCGCTTCACTACACAATAATTCATGAGAAGTTACAATAGGCTTCTGCATAGCTAAATGAACAGAGCCCTAAAATAAAAATAAAAGTTTAGCTAGTCGTGATAGAGTTTGTGTCTTTGTTAAAGTGGATCGCATGCAGGTTAGGGTTAGTGACTCTCTTACTAACTTTGCGAGAGTGCAATGACGTACTATGACTTGGTTGAGCTCTGGACGGGAGGATGCTATCCTGTTGCTGGAACTCGACCGCTCTGTAATCCTTCCTGCATAATATAGTCCTTGTTTCACCCGTAAAAAAAAGTTTACATAGACGAAATACAAAAATTCTATGGAGCTTGTGGAAGACCTATGTTGCTCAAGTCCTAATATGTAGATCATGTTGTCATTCACGGGGGATAAAAATATCTCTTATCGTATCCACTTGTCGTATACACACCTCTATAAGTCACAACCACGAAAGGAGTAAATGAGTACAGCGGCAACATTAAAAACCCATCATTTCTTTTTAGCCATAACAACCATATAACAGCAAGCGCTCTCACCATAATCTCTATAATATTAAATTGCTATAGGTAGGTGGTCATGTCAGTTGGACTAGAATTTTCATCCATTTGACCCGGCTTTTTTTGTACGTTATCCTAGTTCTTCCCGTTTCATACAGTCTCACCTGAGTTCGTCACGAGGAAGGTTCTAGAGAGCATGCCCACCATCAACTCCAGTCTCGCCCCTCTCCTACAATGTGTTGCCTCCCTAAACCTGTGTCGACGCTCTACTAGGCACACTGACATCCCTTATCTCCACATGTCGATGCTCCTGTTGTGAGTTTGACCATTGCGTGTGTCATGTCTCTTCTCCTAGCCATTGTGGTCGGGCGGCAGGTCGAGAGAGGTGACAGAGGCATCAACCATGGCGTTCTCTCCATAGAGAGCCACTTTCTCCGGCCCCTTTGTCTCTCTTTCCACATCGCTTTTTTGTTTTCTCCACTCCTCGGTATTGGGAGCAACATCCAATGGTGCCTCGCCCCTCTACTAGGTGCACCAGCATCCCTTATCTCCACCTGGCACAGCTCCTGCCACGATTTTGACCACTGTGTGCATCCCCTCTCTTCTCCTTGGCATGGTGGTCGATGGTAGATCAAGAAAGGTGACAGGGGCCTCAACCACGGAGTTCTCTCCATAGAGAGCCACTTTCTCTGACCCCTCTCTAACGTTTTGCGTTGCTTTTTCGTTTCCTTCATTCCTGGGTTATCCCTTTGTGGTGGATATTTGGTTTTTATGATTTGACTATTTGAGATTGGATATTTGTTTTTTATGGTTATCCCTGGGTTATCGATGTGACAGAGTCCCTCTCGCGGGGAGGGAGGACCTCAATCTCTGGTAGTCTGTGGCCTCAACCAAACTAAAGGTCTTGCGGAATGGGATGTTCCAACGAACCTCCTGGAAGGCCTCATCCACTAGCATCGAGGGAGGCGGATCTAATGGCGAACAGGGCAGGAAACTCCTCGCAAAGGGGAGAATCCATCAGCCACAGATCTAGCCAAAGAAGTATCTCCCTCCCGTCTCCTAAACTAAAGGAGGCTCCCTTTCATATGAGTTGTTTTATGTCCTGGATGGCTCGCCAGAATTGGGATCCCTCACGATGCTCGCATGCCAGCAAGGGACGGCCCCGGGGGTATTTGGCTTTGATAAGTTGCAGCCATAGACCTCCATCGTCCCTCAGGACCTACCATACCCACTTCAACATCTGGGCCACATTAAAGCGGTGAGAGTCAAGAATACCTATGCCCCCAAGAATTTTGGGGACGCACAAGTCAGCCCATTCAACCATATGGTACTTTTTGCGTCCATCCCTAGCTGCCTAGAAGAACCGGGCCAACTCTTTTGCAAAGTATGCATGGGCCCCCTCGGGCAACAGGTACAAACCCATCTGGTACATGGGGAGGCTCGACAGGCATGAGTTGATCAAGATCGTCTTGCTACCCTTAGTCGTGAGCCTAGCATGCTAGGGTTTAGCTTTTGAACTAACCCTCGTGACTAGGGGCGCAAGGTCCTTGATCAACACGCGTGTCTCCCGAATGGGCACCCCTAGGTAGGTGATAGGAAAGTCAGCCAAACTATAGTTGAGGTTGTCAGCTATGCTAGCGATCCTCATCTAAGAAGCCCAAGATTATCACCTCGCTCTTGTCGAAGTTGATCTTTAGGCCCGACATAGACTCAAAATAGAGAATGAGGAATTTAAGGTTGATGATGTCACGCTTCGATCCATGTACCATAATCATGGTATCGTCCGCGGATAAGATGTCCAACCACACCAGATATGTGGCCAGCGATTCTGTCTCTATCCAGAATCTCTGCAAGGGCATCCATCGCAGAGTTAAACGGGAGGGGCGAGAGGGGGTCCCCCTGTCTCACTCCGAAGGATGGTCTGAAATAAGGGCCAATCTCCTCATTTACATTAATCGCAGTATTATCACTCATGACGAACTGCATTTTTTCCAAAAGGGGGAAAACCCCGACCTCTGCATCGGTTGATAAATGATGAACTACATGATCCAGCAGACCATTCTGCCATCGATCCTCCTCCTCTCTAGGACTACTCGGAGGAAGGCCCAGTCCAGAACGTCATAGGCCTTCTAAGTCCAACTTAAGAAATGCTCCCTTAAGATGGCGCATCTTAACTTTATAAATAATTTCGTGAAGAGCAAGGACACTATCATGAATCAAGTATCTCTTTAAAAAGACGAATTGGAGAGGGTGGGTGAGTCGCTCCATAACTGGAGTGGCTGCACAAACCTTTGCAAAGATCCATGAATGACATTGATCACTGTGATTAGTCAAAATGGCGGATATTCGTGCCCCTACTACATTGATCTCCGTGATTGGCCGAAATTGGCAAATTTGTTTCCTAATCTGTCAAAGGAAATTAATTCATTTCCTTTATTTAGTTATACTTGCGGGAAGTATGGAATTTAGGGAAGCAAATCAGAGAACTTAAAAATAAAGTTGCTTGAGAGAAGTTACACCACAATGGATTCCGGAATAAATACGGAAGGACGCAAATTAAACCGTGTGCTTTTCTTTTCTTGGTGCACGCGTGAACGCCGAGTCTAGTCCGGTTCGTAGTCGAGTCGGTAGCCCGCGCGCGTGTATATATGTATATGTACATATACACGGCGGCGCCATAGAGAGCTTTCTCTAACACGTACGCGGGCGAGACTCAACGACGGCCGTAGGTGTTCCCCGCACGGCGGCCATGACCATGAGAGGACCTCGTCGTCGCGCCGCTTCCGTCGCCGGCCTCCTCCTCCTCTTCCTGTGGCTCATCGCGTTCACCGAGCGGAGCTCCTCCGTCTCTCTCCCAAGGAAGATGCTCCTCGCCGTGGAGAACCTCGACGCGTCATCTGCTGGACTGCTGCCACCACAGGACCAGCAACAACACCACCACCATCGTCGCCATGGTAGATGGAACTGGCAGGACCAGGAAGCTCCGGCGTCTCCTGTTGCAAACCGCGATGTGCAATACGCCGCGGAGATGAGGCTGGTTCCCACAGGCCCGAATCCCTTGCACCACTGACCGACCGAGAGGAGGATCGATCTCCATGGATGTCAGGCTCGGCCTCTAACTGACGAACCGGTAGCCTACCGTACGATGGAAGATCAACGGGCACCATCACGCGACCTCTTCGAGCCTGATGCCCGACAATTATCTTGGATCCCTTTTACCTTTATCTGTATTGTAAGGCTATAAAGCCACAGATTCTAGCTCTTAGAGCTTATCTTGATTTGTATCGGGTACAAACCCTAAGCCGCCTCTGATAGAGGTTGGTCCCTCGTTGTAATAGCCACTCGAATCCTCGATAATTCGGCCCTCTGAAAGTGGCTTGGTTCGGATCCTGCTATGTGTTCGTCTGAATTCTGTAGTTCTTGTCTGAATCGATAGTATAATCCTATCAATTGGTATCTAGAGCCAGTCGATTCTTGGTGGAGTTTGGATCTTGAGCGCTTGGAAGTAGGGATCCCTCGTGAAATCCTTCCCTGTTGCTCTCGCGGCGGCGGGGGGGGGGGGGGGGGGGGGCGGCATCGTTCAGACGCAAGTAAGCTACTTACCCCGGTTGCTGCAGAACCTTTCTGTGGTAGTAAAATCCCGAGTTGAGCCTTACTCGTGCGTCATCTGGTGGCGGGCGAAGTGGAGGCGGTGAACGGCGGCGGAAGATTTTGAGAAAGTTTGGGTAAACCTCCTCCCGTGAGGAAGAAAAGGCCCCAATTTTTTTTTTTGAATTCGCGTCAGTAAGGTTACAGGTGTTCTCTGCACTTGTGTAAAATCCCTCTCTGCAATATGCCGAAGAACACTGATTCCGTCAACACGGATACCTTGGAGCTACAATCCTTGCAATTGGATATGCAGCAGCTGCGAAGGGAGAGAGAGGACGACCGCAAAGAATTTGCAGATTTCACGGCGACCGTCCAGTCCAATTTTGTGGCTATTCAAGAAAACTTCTCGGCAATCCAAGCCAATTTTGCTAAGTTCTTGAGCACTACGGTCGAGGCTCCAGTAGCTCCCTCGCCGGCCAAGGAATTTCCGTCCGGCCACGGTAGCAGTGCTCCTCTCAAGGTAGCAAGCCAGGAGAAGGGCTTACAATGCCCCATACTGCACCAGCGGGTCACTGTACCCTACATGACCATACTGGGAGGGAGATTAATCTCGATGGCACAGCAAAACAACCATACAGACACCCTAATTTCCAGAACAATCAAAAGCCTGATCAAATTCAACACCACTATCTGGAGGATGATATGCAAGATGAGGAACCGTATGATGTGAATCGCAGAGGCAAAAACAGAGCTCTGGCACAAAGTTGTGAAGTAAAAAGATTGACTCCTGTAGTAAAACCAGCGAAATTCAATGTACCTGAGTTTGATGGCAATGATGCTGATTCCTGGATTCAGCAAGTGGAAATCTATTTCGACGCAGCAAGAACACCTATTGAACAGAGAACAGAATTTGCTGTATCTTATCTGCAAGGTAAGGCAATTCAGTGGTGGAGAGGTACTGGGTATCCTGCTGCTACACTTCCATGGCATAGGTTCTGTAGCTATATTACAGAAAGGTTCGCAGAGAACTCTATTTGTGATAATGTTAAAGCATTCCACGCTCTCACTCAGACTGGCAGTGTTAATGCTTACATTGAGCAATTTGAAAAGTTGGTGAATCTGGTCCGAAGGGATAATCCTACTCTTCCTAATGATTATTACATCAACTGTTTCATTTCTGGGCTCAGTGACTATATTCAGAGTCATTTGCAGTGTCACAAACCGACCACTATGCAGCAGGCTACATGGTTAGCAAGAAGAATTGAGCAATCTGTACCTGCCAGACGACCTGTGTATCAACAGCTGCCATTTCAGGGACGTAAAGCAATATATTTGGACCCTACTACCAAACCTGTCACCCTGACTCAACCAACACCACATGCCAGTCAACAAGCCAGAACCAAGAATCTCTGTTACAAATGTAAAGAACCTTGGTTTCCAGGGCACAAGCAAGTATGCAAGTTAGCAAATAAAGTACAAGTCCAAGCCATTCAACAGCTACCTGAGGAGGAACCTGACATAATTTATGTCACTGAGTATGATGAGGAGGATGAAGACGAAGTAAACCCACCAAACGCTGAAGCTGTGCTCAAAATATCAATGCATGCAGTCAAGGGTAAGGACAAGGAGCACTATACATTCACTGTTACTACTCGATTGGGCGACATTTCAGCAACTGCTTTGGTTGACTCCGGCAGCTCAGCTTCTTTCATCACACCTACTATGGCTGAGAGGGCTAAATGCCAATTGTTTCCAAACAAGAGAATAAAAGTTTTGGTAGCAAATGGAGAGCCCCTGTACTCTGAATTCCAGACTGAAAACAGCTACTTCACTATTCAAGGTCATGAGTTAAATTTCAATTTCAGAGTCCTACCCTTACATGGTTATGACATGATTCTTGGCACTGATTGGATAAAAGAACACAGCCCTGTAGTATTGGACTACAAGAAGCTATTCATGCAGATAACTGTCAATGATAACAGTCTGATTACCATTTGGGATGAATCACTCCCTACTACAAGCGAAATTAGTGAAACAGCAAATGTTAATCTGCTGATGCAAAATAAAACTTGTGGAGCTGTGATTTTCATCAATGAGGTGCAAACTGAAAGGGAGATAGCACTGGTACAACATGTTCCCAACTTTATTCAGCTAGTTCTGGATAAGTCCCTGATGTGTTCTCTGAACCTACCGACTTGCCTCCAAAGAGAAAAATTGACCATGCCATCACCTTAGTCCCTGATGCCAAGATTGTTAATCAGAGATATTACAGATTGCCACACCACCAGAAAAATGCTATGGAAGAAATCATCAAGAAAATGATACAAACTAAGGTGATCAGACCTAGTCTGAGCCCTTACTCTTCTCCTGCAATAATGGTCAAAAAGAAGGACACCTCCTGGAGATTCTGCAATGATTTTCGAAAGTTGAATGCTCAAACAATCAAAAATAAATTTCCTATACCTGTCATAGAGGATTTATTGGATGAATTACATGGAGCCAAGTTATTTTCCAAGATTGATTTAAGGAGTGGGTATCACCAAATTCCAATGAATGAAGCTGATATTCCTAAGACGGCTTTCAACACCCATCTAGGGCATTATGAGTATGTGGTCATGCCTTTTGGCCTCACCAATGCCCCAGCCACTTTTCAATCTCTAATGAACAAGATACTAGCTCCTTGTCTCCGCAAATTTGCATTGGTATTCTATGATGACATTCTCATCTACAGTGGTACTGAGGTGGACCATGCAAACCACTTGACTACTGTACTGCAAATCCTACGAGACAATAAACTGCATGCGAAAAGGGAAAAATGCAGTTTTGGCCAGTCCAAAGTAGAGTACCTGGGCCACATTATTACCAAGGAGGGTGTTGGTACTGATCCTGCAAAGGTATCATCTATTGTCAATTGGCCAAGTCCTAAGAACATTACTGAACTCAGAAGCTTCCTAGGATTAGCAGGTTATTACAGGAGATTCATTGCTGGATATGGACAAATTTGCAGACCTATGTTTGACTCCCTAAAGAAGGATGCATTCTTCTGGACAGAAACACAGGACCAGGCATTTCAGCTACTGAAACAAAAAATGACAACAGCACCTGTTCTGGCCATGCCAAATTTTTCTCTTCCTTTTATCCTTGAAGCTGATGCAAGTGGACAAGGAATTGGGGCTGTCTTGATGCAAAAAGGTTAACCAATAGCTTTTATGAGCAAGGCCATTGGCCCAAAAGCTGCTGCTCTATCAACTTATGACAAAGAGGCACTGGCCATTCTTGAGGCACTCAAGAAATGGAAGCACTATTTTGCTGCCTCATCTGTCATTATCAGAACTGACCAGCAAAGCCTCAAGTACATACAGGAGCAGAAATTAACATAAGGGGTGCAACACAAACTACTAATCAAGTTATTGGGTTACAATTACTTTGTGGAATATAAAAAGGGAAGAGACAATAAACTGGCTGATGCTTTATCAAGAATAAAGTATCAATTATGTGCTCTCTTCTCTTCATCTGCTTTGCCAGCTTGGATCACTGAGGTGGTAAATAGCTATGCTACGGATGCAGCTTGCCAGAAACTAATAGCTGAACTGGCCATTGACAGCCTGGCTCACCCACTTTATACTTTGAACAGAGGCATACTCAGATATCAGGGAAAGATTGTGATTGGAGACAACAAGGAGCTCAAAGCAAAACTCATAACCTCTTTTCACCAATCTGAATTAGGGGGGGCACAATGGAGAGAGGGCTACCTATCACAGACTGCAGCTAGTATTTTACTGGCCTGCAATGAGACAATCCGTCCTGGTATTCATCAAGCAATGCCCAGTCTGCCAAATTAACAAACCTGAGCACACAAAATACCCAGGTAAATTACAACCTCTGCCCGTACCTGTATTTGCTTGGACACACATAAGCATGGATGTTGTGGAAGGACTGCCACTCTCTGAACAAAAAGATCTCATTCTGGTAGTAGTGGATAGATTCACCAAATATGCACATTTTTTGGCCCTCAAGCACCCTATCACTGTCAAGAATGTTGCCAAGGTTTTTGTGGATAACATCTTCAAGCTTCACAGCCTACCTACTGTGATTGTGACGGATAGGGACATGATATTCACTAGTCACCTATGGCAAGACCTTTTCAAAGCGATCGGAGTACAATTGCACTTAAGTACTGCATATCATCCTCAATCTGAAGGGCAGACAGAGAGAGTGAACCAGTGTTTGGAGAATTATTTGCACTGCATGGCTTTTGCTCAACCCAAAAAGTGGCATTCTTGGCTGTCTATGGCAGAATGGTGGTACAACACAAGCTTTCATACTGCATTAAAAATGACCCCATTTCAGGCCTTATATGGTTTTCCTCCTCCACAAGTGGGTGAAATGTTTCTAGTGGAGGATAATGCAGAGGATGCTACCACAATGTTGCACAGAAGGCAGCAAGCTAATGAAGTAATTAGAGATAACCTGTTGCAAGCTCAAGAATGAATGAAACACTTTGCTGACAAGGAAAGGTCAGAGAGAACACTACAGGTGGGAGACATGGTGTACTTGAAAGTACAACCTTACAGACACACATCATTGAGCATTCATAGGTGCATCAAATTACACTCCAAGTTCTATGGACCGTTTCGCATCCTGGAAACAGTAGGACAAACGGCCTATAAACTATTGCTACCTGATGGATGTAAGTTGCATCCTACATTCCATGTCAGCCATTTGAAGAAACACCATGGACCTCAGGCTGTACCTGAACCAACCCTGCCTCTCATTGATGACAAAGGGAACATCCAAACTGGACCGGCTGCTGTACTGGAAAGAAAATTAGTCCCACGCAAGCAGGGTGACATCAGTATTCCGGTGGTAAAATGGTTGATTGAGTGGATTAACTTGCCAGTCGAAGCGGCTACTTGGGAAGATGCTTCCTTCATTCAGAAGATCTTCCCTGACTTTCAGCCTTGAGGACAAGTCTGATGTTTGTCTGGGGGAATTGTCAGGTGGGGGAATTGTCAGGCTCGGCCTCTAACTGACGAACCGGTAGCTTACCGTACGATGGAAGATCAACGGCGCACCATCACGCGACCTCTTCGAGCCTGATGTCCGACAATTATCTTGGATCCCTTTTACCTTTATCTGTATTGTAAGGCTATAAAGCCACAGATTCTAGCTCTTAGAGCTTATCTTGATTTGTATCGGGTACAAACCCTAAGCCGCCTCTGATAGAGGTTGGTCCCTCGTTGTAATAGCCACTCGAATCCTCGATAATTCGGCCCTCTGAAAGTGGCTTGGTTCGGATCCTGCTATGTGTTCGTCTGAATTCTGTAGTTCTTGTCTGAATCAACAGTATAATCCTATCAATGGACCGTCTTGTTGTCCTGCATCACTCAGATCCATGCGCCGGGATTCCACCGTGGTGTTTGCTAACTTGCAGTAGCGGCATCGAGAACTATTGGGGCGGCAGCATTACATGACTTCTTTTTTATGGTTCTTTTCGAGTACCTAGTCTTAATCGTCCAGCGTGTAAACTCAAGGTCTGAATTTCATTGGTCGTACGTACAATGAAATTTCTATTGTTGGTGGGAAGGTCTTGGATGCAATGGCCTTGTTAAAGGCAGACCTCGTACTTGCTATGGTGAAAACCTTAGATCTTTTTATTCGACAACTGTCGTGGGAATGACCACGGCAGATGCTGCAATCGGCAGCGAGTAGTAGAACATGGGGCAAGGGCGGCCAGCCATCTGCGGTGCGAGATGAGGGCGGAGACACAGGGTTTTACCCAGGTTCGGCCCCCCGGAGGGTAAAGACCTACTCCTGGTAGATTGTATTACGATGAGAGTACAATGGGACGAGCTCGGCCGCTAGGCAGCGAGTCGCTTGGGTGGATGATGGAACGTATTCTCTACACGCCCTCTAGGGAGGTTTATATAGACTCACCCCCTAGGGTTTACAGATCTCAACCGAATCAGTTAAGGTTTCGGCAACCGTTTAGCCTAATCCGACTGGGCCTATCTACTCTCCTGGGCCTTCAGCTTCCAGTCGCTTGAATCTACGCCAGGTCTTGATCCAGTCGCCGTCCTGCAGGCCCACTCGCCAGTCCCTGGTCCAGTCGGAAACGCCCTGCTGGGTATACCCCGGTAGGCATATCCCCATTAGCAGTCCCCGAGGCCGTCGTTGATTGGTCGCAGGTGTTTGTTTGCAGTCGGAGTATACGGGTCCAATGCGGACACCCAGTCGAATCGGCGGCGGACTCCTGAATAAAGGAAAAACCAGTTATTCTGGTCGCAATGATAGCGGTCAGTTGGGTCGCAGCTCGGCGAACGGGTCGGCGAATGTTCAGTCACTGTTTTAGTGACCGGGTTGGCGAGTCGAATGGACGAAGTTGGACCGTCAGATGAGGTCAAACTAGCCGTTGGGGTAATCCAATGGTAACTTTGGCGTCATCACCGCGTAGTAACGGCTCCCGAAATTGGCGGATAGCAACCGCTATATAAGGGAAATGGCAAGCGACTGGGAAAAACACTCCTCGTCTTTCCTCCGATTTCGCCCATCTCCGTTTTCCCCCGCATCGCGATCCAATCGATCCAGAAATCCTCGACCTCCACGAACCTTTCAGCCAATGGCCCCCTCCACCGAACCATGGGTCAGGTCCAAGTGCACCAGGGCGCTACTGGCTTCCTTCGAGGAGGCCGGGATCCTGCGCGCCGGCAGGTGGCGCATCCCCGCGGCCGGAGAGGTGACTCCGGACCCGCGCGAGGGAGAATTTATTTGCTTCACCAGCCACCTGGAGCGGGGGCTGGGGTTCCCCACGTCTCTCTTCTTCCGGCGCTTCTGCGCCTTCTACGGACTCCAGCCGTCGGACCTAGGCCCGCACAGCATCGAGCAGCTCGCCATTTTCGTGGCGTTCTGCGAGTGCTACCTGGGCTGCAGGCCCTACTTCCCCCTGTGGCAAGAACTGTTCCACGGGAGGATCAGTCGCGAAGAATCAGGCGGCCCAATGCTGTCTGCGGGTGGCCTGACGTTTCAGTTGAAGTCGAAGGCCTCCTTCTTTGACCTGAAGCTACCTGCCAAGGCGGCAAGCGAGTGGAAGAAGTCCTGGTTCTACGTCACCGAGGCTACTCCAGACGGCGAGGTAGCGATCCCAAGGTACTCCGCCGACCGGCCCGAACCGCGCCGACTCGAGGTCGGCAAGCTCCCACTAGACCAGTGGATGGTCGTGGACGAGATGCTTCAAACCATCCGCGGCCTAAAGAAGAAGGGCCTCCAAACCATCAACTTGTACAACTGCTGGCTTGGGCGGCGACTCGTTCCCTGGCCCGCCGCGACAATTACATGTACGAGTACACGGGCAGGGAAGATTCGACGAAATCCTGCCTCGCCGAGTGGAAACTCGAAGACTATGTCCTGGCGCTGAAGAAGATCACCCAGGCAGCATATCTGGATGCGAAGGCCGGGGTCGCCCCCTACACCGCGAAGCATCCAGCTCCGACGGTAAGTCGCTGTTTTCACTACCATTCGCAGTCGCAGTTGATGCTTTCGCGGGTATGTTAATATTGTCTCGTGCCTGCTGCAGTTATTCCAAGTGGTGGAAGGGTGGCTCCCACCCGCGGACGACGAAAACTCGAGCTCGTACGTCCAGGACGGGGGCGAGTCGCCTCCTGCCAAGGGCGGCGTCGGGAGCGACGCGAGTGATGACGATGACGACGATGACGAGCCCAGGGAAGACGCCGCCCCGATGGTTCGCAAAACTCGCGGGCAACATCAGTGCGAGCTCAAGGCGAGTAGAAGCCTCGAACGTCATGACGACGACGACGACGAGCTTCCCGAGCACACCTCGCGCCATGAGGCTACGCCGTCGAAAAAGAAGAAGAAGAAGGAAGTGAAGGCTCCACCAAAGAGAAAGATGCAGCCGGCGAAACAGGCATCTCCGCCTCGTTCGGCGAGTAGTTCCGACGCCACCAGCTTGGCCAAGGACGAAGCGCCGCAGACGACAGCAGCACCGGATGCCGCTGCCGCCCTGGATGAGGTACCTTTGGCCTCGCTTCCACCCCTATTCGCCCCGGTCTCTGGGTTGGGAGCTGCTCCAGCCGCATCAGCTTCACCTCCCAGGAGAGCTCCTGCCAACGTCGTCTCGGAGGCTCCTGTCGCGGCCTCGTCGTCGAAGAGGCCTTCCGTGTCTTGGGCACATGATGTTTTGGAGATAGGCCTCAGTCGGAAACTGGGCCCCGAACTGGAGAAGCCGGCCAGCATCCGCACGGGACTGCGGTTCATACCAGTCGCCAAGTAAGTTTCGTTCATCTACTTGCCTTTCGTTGTAATCGGACCACTTTCCTCATATGGTCAATTCACAGGACTGGAGTTAAAAAGATCGGCCACCCTTCCGTGGCCAAGGTTTCGCCAATCCTCGCCGTGGAGGACCCCTCGCGGAAGAGAAAGGCTGATGAAGCCGCCGCTCCCGCCGACAACGCTAAAAGGGCGAAGGGTGACGAAGTCGTCACGGTTTCTGACGACACGGCCGTTGCTCCGAGTGATCCTCCGACCGCGGCGGAGGTAGCTTCGAAGAGCAAGGAGGCTGTTTCCTCGCCCGAGCCGACTCCTAGTGGCGCTGGGGCGTCTGCTGCTACCTTCCCTCGTTTCATGGCCAAAGCGGCCACAGCGAGTGGCGCGATGCCGACGAGCCAGGTGCCTGGGGTCGTTGAGACGGAGGTTGAGCAGTGTCGCGGACACACTCCAGCTCTGCTTGCATCTGTGGACGCACCACAGCTTCACGGCATGCTGGGCGCAGCCATCCAGGTATGTCCAGTCCCCGAGGATCGGGCCACTGAATTTCAGTGGTCAGATTCTTTTGGTGTTTATTTTATTTGTAGCATCCAGTCCCCGAGTGCCTAGTCACTGAATTTCAGTGGTTGGGCACTTAGGATTTTTGATCTCCAGTCCCCGAGTGTCTAGTCGCTGAATTTCAGCGGGTGGGCACTTAAAATTCCATTGTTGTTAACTGTTTGACTTGTGCGCAGAGCTTGCAGCGTGAGTCAGCCGATCGGCTTGCTGCGAAGTGTCGCGCGGAAAAGGAACTTGTTGCCATCCAAGAAACGAACAAGGGACTCCAGGCGATCGCTGCCAAGGCAGAGGAAGTCCGTCAGGGCCTTGTCCCGGCGAGTGAACTGACGGCGGCTCAGTCCGCGTTGAGCACGGCTGAGAAACAGATCGCTGACCTGGAGCGCGAGCTCAAGGAAGCGAAAGCGGAGGCGAGCGCGGCGGATGGGCGAGCGAAAGCTGCTGTTACGGCTGCCGCCGAAGAGCGAAAGGTCTCTGACGCCCTCGTTATTGGGCTGCAGAACGACTTCTCCTCGCTTCAAAGCTTCATCACGGGCCTCTGCCGTCCTTTAATTGGTAAGCTTTCCGCCTCTTCCTGTGGTATCTGCATTATGTAATCTTTGTTGTATTCACCGCCGCCCTCTGTCCACAGGTCGGATCATCGACAGCTCGGAGGAGGCGCAGTCGTACGACGCGCGACAATGTGTGACCACTCTGGTCGACTCGGCCGCGTTGTCCGTGGCTTGCATTCGGGCGTATCTTCAGGAGATGTCGCCTACGGAAGTGATTCCCAGCGACCTAGTCGAAATATGGCGGTATCTGGAGAAGGCGCCGTTAGTCGTCGAGTTCATGACGCGGTCGGCGTTCCAGCGCGGGGCGGCGACGGCGCTCAGCCTTGGGCTTGCCCACTTTCCGGAGGATTTCGACCTTGACGACGTGACGAGTGGCTACCCCTCGTCGACGGGCTCGGTGGAGATCGCCGAGGTGCTGAAGCCGACAGACCGGGCCGCGGTATACTCCGACCGCGTCTGGGCGATGGGCGACCTCCTCCCCTATCAGGAGACGACTGTCGCCCCCAATGATCCTGAGCCGCCGCATCGGGACTTCAAGGTCGAGCAGCCCTTCCGTGCGGCGATGGCGGGTGAGTTGACGACGTATCCGTCGAACCCGTACACGCCCTTCATTCGCAACCGCAGGGGTGGCGGCGAGTCGCCGTCGAAACCTGCGGAGTAGAAACACTGTGCCCTGGGGCGTTAGTAGCCATTGGCCATTGGACTTAACTTGTATCTTGGAACGATGTTGTTCTGTTGTAATGAAACTTCGTATTATTTTGTGAATTGTTTCGTAATTTTGATTGCTTATGAGACGAGTCCCCGAGCGCGTCCGCCCTTTTTATGGGGTTTACCTCGTTTGTTATGTGTTTGTGGTTTTGAATGTTTTGTCAGGTGTTTTGTTATTGAGGTCGACTCGCCCGAGCTCGGAGAGCCAGTCGCAGGGCGACTCCCGTGAGTGCTCTTTACTTAACCGTTTTCCCTTGCGCGAGCGAGGTCGGGTGGCCGAGTCCCCGAGCGTGGTACTTGGTGGTTCTAGTCGCATCTCCAGGGTGGGTGAGGACTGAGCGCGTTAGAGGAAGTTTGTCACTCCTGCCTGACCCGTAGGGTCAGTCGCATGGCGAGTCCTAGGAGCGCTCTCATACTTAGCGTTTTTTCCTAGTCGCTCGTACTCGACTGGTCGTCAGTCCCCGAGCGTGGTACTTGGCTGTTCGAGTCGCGGTGCCGAGGGTGCGGAGGACCTTGGTCGTTGTGAGGAACAAGGGCAGTTGTCTTGGCTCGTTGAGCCAGTCGAGCTAGGCGACTCCAATGGTGCTCCGGGTTGGAGTTTTTCGTGGACGTTACGGGTCCTGGGGTAACCCAGTGCACTCGGAACGCACTACTTGGTCGTGCCGATCGCTGTACCAGAGGTTGACTTCTGCGGTTAGCTTGACGCTGTTATTACGAGTGCGAGTGGCACAAGGCACGGAGAGTAGACGCAATTTGCGGTAACCGATTTGTTTTTATTTCATAGCAGGTGGAGAGTACATGTATGGAATTCTAGGAGTAGAATTTCCGTAGTAAGTTTACATTCCACGGTCGCTTGACGTCGAGTTTCCCGTCTCCTCGGACGTCGGTGAGGTAGTAGGCGTCGTTGCCGAGGACTCGCCCGATGGCGAATGGTCCCTCCCACTGGGGGATAGCTTGTGCATGCCCTTCTTGTCCTGGATGAGGCGTAGCACCAGGTCGCCTTCCTGGAAAGTGCGAGTCCTCACTCGCCGGCTATGGTAGCGGCGGAGTCCTTGCTGGTAGATGGCAGTTCAGGAGCGAGCTAGGTCGCGTGCCTCGTCGAGTTGATCGACTCCATCCTGGCGTGCAAGTTCGTTTGCGGCCTCCGTGTATTGGACGACCCTTGGCAAGTCGTGCTCTAGGTCGGTGGGCATGACTGCCTCGGCGCCATACACCATGAAGAAGGGTGTGAATCCTGTCGACCTGTTGACAGAGGTGCAGATGCCCCAGATGACGGAGGGTAGTTCTTCGACCCAGCACCCGGCGGTGCGCTCGAGTGGTACTTGGAGCCGTGGCTTCAGGCCATGGAGGATGCTCTGGTTGGCCCGTTCCGCCTGGCCGTTGGACTCCGGGTGAGCGACCGAGGCGAGGTCGAGTCGGATGTGATGTTCCTCGCAGAACTCGGCCATGGCTCCTTTGGCGAAGTTGGTGCCGTTGTCCGTGATGATGCTGTTTGGGAACCCGTAGCGATATATGGGCTCGTGTAGGAACTTGGTGGCGGTCTTCCCGTCGCATTTCCGGACTGGCTTGGCCTCCACCCACTTTGTGAATTTGTCGACCGCGACTAGGAGGTGAGTGAAGCCGAAGGGGGCCTTTTTGAAAGGGACTACCATGTCCATACCCCACATGACGAATGGCCAGGTGATGGGGATTGTTTTGAGCGCCGAGCTCGGCACGTGGGTCTGGTTGGCGTACTTCTGGCACCCGGCACACCGCTGGACAATGTTGACTGCGTCTGCGTGTGCGGTGGGCCAGTAGAAACCGTGTCGCATAGCCTTTGCGACCAGAGAGCGGGCGCCGGCGTGGTGGCCGCAGTCGCCGGAGTGGATGTCGTGGAGGATTTTGCGTCCTTCATCGGGTTGGACGCAACGTTGGAACACGCCGGTCACGCTGCGCTTGTGGAGCTCGCCGTCGATGATGACGAAGGATTTGCAGCGGCGCGCTATCATCCGGGCGTCTGTTTCGTCTGTGGGCAAGGTGCCTCCCTCCAGGTAGGCGATGTACGGCGTAGTCCAGTCTTCTGGCTCGGCGATGAGTGCGACCAGGGCTGCCTCTGGTTGCAGCGGGACTCCGATGTCGATCTCCCTTGGGGGAGAGACGGAGGGCTTGGTGATGGTGTCGAGGAAGACACCAGCGGGTGGTGCGAGTCGAGCCGAGCCGATGCGAGAGAGGGCGTCGGCCTCCTCGTTTTTCCGCCTGTCGATCCACTCGACGGAATAGCCTGCGAAATGTCCGCCCAGCTTGTCCACTGCTTGGCGGTATGCCGCCATGGTGGGGGAGACGGCGTCGCAGGTGCCGGCGACTTGCCCAGCAACGAGGTCGGAGTCTCCATAGCAGCGTAGGCGGTTGACATTCATCTTTTTGGCGGCTCGCATGCCGTGGAGTAGTGCCTCGTACTCGGCCATGTTGTTGGTGCAAGGGGTGAAGTCGAGGCAGAGGACGTAGCGTAGCTTGTCGCCCTTCGGAGAGGTTAGCACGATCCCTGCTCCTGCACCGTCCCCATTCTTGGAGTCGTCGAAGTGTAAACTCCAGTAGTGGAGGTATGGCAGCTTTCCTGGTTGCTGGGCCTCCTCCCAATCGGCGATGAAGTCCGCGAGATCCTGCGACTTGATCGCTTTGCGCGGCTCGTATGTGATGTTGTGGACGCCGATTTCGACGGCCCACTTGGCGACTCGCCCAGTCGCCTCGCGGTTGCGGACGATGTCCTGCAACGGTGCTGAGGAGACGGCCGTTATCGGGTGCTCCTGGAAGTAGTGTGGCAGTCGCCGCTATGCTCTGAAGACCGCGTATACCAGTTTCTGGTATTGCGGGTATCGCTGGCGCGACTCGGTGAGGATCTCGCTAATATAGTACACTGGCCGCTGCACTGGGCGCTCCTTTCCTTCCTCTAGTCGCTCGACGACCATGACGGCGCTGACGACGCGCTCGGAAGCCGCGACGTAGACCAGCATGGGTTCCTTGTCAACGGGGGCGACAAGTAGTGGTGCTGCGAGTAGCACCTTCTTGAGGTCGCGGAGCGCATCGTCCGCCTCCTTGTCCCACTGGAAGGTGGGGTTTTTGCGCATCAGGCAGTATAGGGGCATCGCCTTTTCGCCCAATCGGGGGATGAAGCGACTGAGAGCCGCGACTCGCCCGGCCAGCTTCTGGACGTCGCGCAGGCATTCAGGTTTGCCGAGCCGAGCGATCGTGTCGATCTTGGTGGTATTCGCCTCGATCCCGCGCTTGGAAACGACGTATCCCAGTAGCTGCCCTGCTGGTACACCGAAGGTGCATTTGCCTGGGTTTAGCTTTATCTTGTATTTCCGCAGGTTGGCGAATGTCTCTGCCAGGTCGGCGAGTAGGTCGCCCTGGCGAGCGGACTTTACTGCCATGTCGTCGGTGTAGACGTGGATATTGCGGCCAATTTGGCTCGCAAGGCACTCCTGCATACACCGCTGGTAGGTCGCCCCGGCGTTCTTGAGGCCGAAGGTCATGGTGGTGTAGCAGAAGGCTCTGAATGGCGTGATGAATGCCGTCTTCTCTTCGTCCTCAACGGCCATTTTGATCTGGTTGTATCCAGAGTAGGCGTCGAGGAAGCATAGTGACTCCGAGCCCGCGGTGGAATCGATTATTTGGTCGATCCGCGGGAGGACGAATTGTTCCTTCAGGCAGGCGCTTTTTAAGTTTGTGTAGTCGATACACATCCTCCAGGTCCCGTTTTTCTTCTCGACCAGGACTGGGTTTGCCAGCCACTTGGAGTATTTGATTGGCCGGATGAAGCCTGCAGCGAGTAGACGCTGCACCTCCTCGGCGATGGCTCGGCGGCGCTCTTCATTGAAGGGCCGCAGCGACTGCTTGATAGGTCGCACTTTGGGGTCGGCGTTGAGTTTGTGCTCAGCGAGTTCCCTAGGGACAGCAGGCATGTCAGAGGGCTTCCATGCGAAGATGTCCCTGTTCTCACGGAGGAACTCGATGAGCGCGCCTTCCTATGCTGGGCTCATGCCCGTCCCGATCGTTACCGTCTGGCTGGAGTCGCCTGGGACTAGCTCGACGGTGCGGGTATGCGTCGTTGCCTCGAATGCTGAGGTGTTGCCGCCCTCCGAGTTGGGCTTCTTGAGTATGGTGGGGTCGTCGTTGTTGACCCCGCTCGCGTACTTGGCGAGCTCGTCGGTGTGGTTGGCCTCTGCCGCGATGACGGCGTCGGCGAGTTCGGCTCCTTTGGCCTCGCACTCGGCGGCCATGTCGGGGTCGCCGTGGATGGTGATGACGCCGCGCGGTGCGGGGAGCTTCATCGTGTTGTACGCGTAGTGGGGCGCCGCCATGAACTTGGCGAACGCCTGGCGCCCCAGGACGCAGTGGTAGGGGCTGTCGAAGGGCACCAGCTCGAAGATGATCCGCTCGGTGCGGAAGTTTGCCGGTGTGCCAAAGGTGACTGGCAGCGTGACCTTGCCGATCGGTTACGCCTTCCGACCGAGGACGATGCCGTGGAACGTGGTGTAGGTCGTCTCGACCATCGACTGCGGGAGCCGCAGTCGCCTGAAGGTGTCCAGGTACAGGATGTTGATGGAGCTGCCGCCGTCCATCAATGTCTTGGGGAGCCAGTAGTCTCCCACCTTGGGCTTGACTACCAGGGCGACTCGGCCTGGGTACTCGATGCGTGGCGAGTGGTCCTGGCGGCAACAAGTGATTGGTTGCTCCGACCAGTTGAGGAACTAGGGAACGTCCACCTGGGCCACCGTGTTGACAGCGACGGCGCGGGCGATGACCTTCTTCTCGCGCTTCGTGTTGAATCCTGTGAAGGTGTGGAGCGAGCCGGCTACGCTGCCGAATTTTCCGCTGTTTGGTGGATTGTTGTCGGGGTCTTCCCGCGCTCGCCGTGCCTTCTCGATCTCCTTGAGAGAGTGGCAATCGGTGGTCGTGTGCGTGGCGGGCTTCCCTTCTCTGCTGTGAAATGCACAAGGTTGGTTAAGGAGGGCCGCAGGGTCGAACCTTGGTTTCGCCTTGTAGTTGTCGCCATCGCGGCGTTGCCCCCCGTCGCGGCGGAAGCTCTTGGGCTCGCGCTGCGCGTGCCCGGCGTTGGCACGAAGTCGACTCGCCCGTCACTGCTGCGCTTGCCGGTGAGGCGAGTGTTGCTGTAGCGTAGATCGGATCGTCGTCCGTTGTCGTTGCTGCTCATGCGGCGTTGCCCTCCCGACTCGTCGTCGGTTTCTTGGTTTGGGTCTTCCTCCGTGTATCTTTTGGCGATCTCAAGGAGGTCCGGTATGTTGTCGAGTGTGCGGTATGCTCGTTTGAGCTTGGCGACCAGGGGCTCGTAACGGCACGAGGTCTTGAAGCAGTGGATTGCGGTGTCTGGGTGGATACCGACCGCGTTGTACCACAGTTCTTGCCATCGTTGGACCCAGCTGCGGGTCGACTCCCGAGGTCCCTGGACGCATCGTTCCAGGTCCTCGATGGTGGTGGCATGGGTGTATGAACCCTCGAAGTGCCTGACGAAGGCGTCGTGCATCTCTTCCCAGGAGTCAATGCTATCCGCGGGGAGAGTGTTGATCCACTGCCTGCACGCCCCCTCCATCATCAGGGGGAGGTAGCGGGCGGCGAGTAGATCGGTGTGGCCGGCGATCCCCATTGCCATGAGGTAAGTGTCCAGCCACACGGAGGGATCGTACTTCTCTATTTCCTTCGGCGCTTTGAAGTTCGCCGGGTATCGTTCGCCTCGGATCATCGGTCCGAAGCACCGGGGCCCGAGTCGACTTAGCGACCCCCTCGGCTCGCCGTCGCGGCGGTTGGTTAGGGTATGTCGCAAGTCGTTGGGCTGGCGTGCGCGCCAGCTCTGGTTGTTGATGATGTGAGTGCGGGCGTCGACGGGCTGACCGTTGGCGGCGACGAAGTTGGTCGCCGGCCTGGGGTCGTTGGTGGAGAGTGCCGCGTTCGCGGGTCGGTGGTGGAGCTACAGTGGTTCGGGTGGCGGGCAGTTAAGGGTGTTTGCCGCCAATGGACGGCCGCTTGAGGCCGCTCTGCTGCCCGATAAACGCGAGTACATCCGACCCTGTGAGTCGACGCCTGCGTTTTGTTGCTCGACCGCCTTTGCGAGCAAGGCCTTGACGTACTGGATCTGTAGGGCGCCGTCACCGGTGGTCATGATGTTGTCGGCCGCTGCTCGGCCCGCCACGAGGTTGTCCATCGGGGTGGAGAACAGTGGTAGGCCGTTCGCGTCTCGCTCCCGTGAGGAGACCACGATCCGCGGCTGGTCCCTAGGGGGTGCGCGGTTGGGTGGAGGTGGGGCGCCATTCGCCGTCGAGCCTGGTGGGGGCCGGGCGCTTCCTCCTGGTGGCACGTTTTCGCAGATCGCGCGCTCGGTCGCGCGGGCCGGGTCGTTTTCATCGTCGAAGTTCAGGGCGCGCCCCTGGACGGTGGGGTTCAGGCGCGACCTGATTCGTTGCTGGTGGTAGCGCGACAGCTCCTGCGCCGTCACCTTCTCGAGGCGAAATTTTTCGCGCTCCGCTTGCTCCTTGCGGACTGCTTCCGCCAGCTTCAGGCGGAGTTCCTCGACCTCCGTTGCCGTTGCGTTGGGGGGGATCAGGGTAGAGAAGGGGTCCTCCGGTGGGTCGGCGCCAGTCGCCATGTAGGTCGCGGCGTGGCAACCGGTCCCGTCGCGGAGATCGGCAGAGTTTTCCGACCCGGAATCAAAGTCGAAGATCCCAAGGATGGAGGGATCCTCGAAGTCTCCAACGTTGGAGACCTGGGTGATGGAGCCTGCGGGCGAAGCCGCGATGATGGATCCGGCGAGTGACGCCGGGGTCGCCGAGTCGGCGTCGTCGTTGAGGGCCGCGTCTTCCGCGGCCGCGGTGGTTTCAGCCACATTACTGTGGGCTGAGTCGTACCCGGAGGCGAGGCGGTGGATCGTGCGGACCTGACTCTCGAAGAGTCGATCGCGTGGCGGCGACTCGCGGATGCGAGCCGAGTCCTCCGAGACGATGACGTCGGTGAGACCGACGAAGAGACTGATCGTGCCTACCGGCAGGATCATGCTGTGCGTGACGGGTCGCGCAGCCGGGACGTAGCTGCTCGGCAAGATTTGGAGCATCTCGCCGATCGCTATCATGCGGCCGGTCGCGATCGACTCGTTGATGGGCAGATTAGATCTCGCCGCAGAACACCGGCCAGACCGGCCAGGCCCCACGGTACCTGTATTTGCTTGGACACACATAAGCATGGATTTTGTGGAAGGACTGCCACTCTCTGAACAAAAAGATCTCATTCTGGTAGTAGTGGATAGATTCACCAAATATGCACATTTTTTGGCCCTCAAGCACCCTATCACTGTCAAGAATGTTGCCAAGGTTTTTGTGGATAACATCTTCAAGCTTCACAGCCTACCTACTGTGATTGTGACGGATAGGGACAGGATATTCACTAGTCACCTATGGCAAGACCTTTTCAAAGCGCTCGGAGTACAATTGCACTTAAGTACTGCATATCATCCTTAATCTGATGGGCAGACAGAGAGAGTGAACTGAGTGTTTGGAGAATTATTTGCGTTGCATGGCTTTTGCTCAACCCAAAAAGTGGCATTCTTGGCTGTCTATGGCAAAATGGTGGTACAACACAAGCTTTCATACTGCATTAAAAATGACCCCATTTTAGGCCTTATATGGTTTTCCTCCTCCACAAGTGGGTGAAATGTTTCTAGTGGAGGATAATGCAGAGGATGCTACCACAATGTTGCACAGAAGGCAGCAAGCTAATTAAGTAATTAGAGATAACCTGTTGCAAGCTCAAGAACGAATGAAACACTTTGCTGACAAGGGAAGGTCAGAGAGAACACTACAGGTGGGAGACATGGTGTACTTGAAAGTACAACCTTACAGACACACATCATTGAGCATTCATAGGTGCATCAAATTACACTCCAAGTTCTATGGACCGTTTCGCATCCTGGAAACAGTAGGACAAACGGCCTATAAACTATTGCTACCTGATGGATGTAAGTTGCATCTACATTCCATGTCAGCCAGTTGAAGAAACACCATGGACCTCTGGCTGTACCTGAACCAACCCTTCCTCTCATTGATGACAAAGGGAACATCCAAACTGGACCGGCTGCTGTACTGGACAGAAAATTAGTCCCACGCAAGCAGGGTGACATCAGTATTCCGGTGGTAAAATGGTTGATTGAGTGGATTAACTTGCCAGTCGAAGCGACTACTTGGGAAGATGCTTCCTTCATTCAGAAGATCTTCCCTGACTTTCAGCCTTGAGGACAAGTCTGATGTTTGTCTGGGGGAATTGTCAGGCTCGGCCTCTAACTGACGAACCGGTAGCCTACCGTACGATGGAAGATCAACGGCGCACCATCACGCGACCTCTTTGAGCCTGATGTCCGACAATTATCTTGGATCCCTTTTACCTTTATCTGTATTGTAAGGCTATAAAGCCACAGATTCTAGCTCTTAGAGCTTATCTTGATTTGTATTGGGTACAAACCCTAAGCCGCCTCTGATAGAGGTTGGTCCCTCGTTGTAATAGCCACTCGAATCCTCGATAATTCGGCCCTCTGAAAGTGGCTTGGTTCGGATCCTGCTATGTGTTCGTCTGAATTCTGTAGTTCTTGTCTGAATCAACAGTATAATCCTATCAATGGACCGTCTTGTTGTCCTGCATCACTCAGATCCATGCGCCGGGATTCCACCGTGGTGTTTGCTAACTTGCAGTAGCGGCATCGAGAACTATTGGGGCGGCAGCATTACATGACTTCTTATTTATGGTTCTTTTCGAGTACCTGGTCTTAATCGTCCAGCGTGTAAACTCAAGCTCTGAATTTCATTGGTCGTACGTACAATGAAATTTCTATTGTTGGTGGGAAGGTCTTGGATGCAATGGCCTTGTTAAAGGCAGACCTCATACTTGCTATGGTGAAAACCTTAGATCTTTTTATTCGACAACTGTTGTGGGAATGACCACGGCAGATGCTGCAATCGGCAGCGAGTAGTAGAACATGGGGCAAGGACGGCCAGCCATCTGCGGTGCGAGATGAGGGCGGAGACACAGGGTTTTACCCAGGTTCGGCCCCCCGGAGGGTAAAGACCTACTCCTGCTAGATTGTATTACGATGAGAGTACAATGGGACGAGCTCGGCCGCTAGGCAGCGAGTCGCTTGGGTGGATGATGGAACGTATCCTCTACACGCCCTCTAGGGAGGTTTATATAGACTCATCCCCTAGGGTTTATAGATCTCAACCGAATCAGTTAAGGTTTCGGCAACCGTTTAGCCTAATCCGACTGGGCCTATCTACTCTCCTGGGCCTTCAGCTTCCAGTCGCTTGAATCTACGCCAGGTCTTGATCCAGTCGCCGTCCTGCAGGCCCACTCGCCAGTCCCTGGGCCAGTCGGGAACGCCCTGCTGGGTATACCCCGGTAGGCATATCCCATCAACAACGATGGTGCCTGTACACCGGACTTGGACTTTGGAGTTCCTATTTTATACTCTGGGTGTTGTCTTTGGTGGTGGTTTCTGTGCTGATGGGAGTGGTTGAACACCAAGGGTGTCTTTTTTTATCAGTTTTCCTTTTTAGTTGTGTTCATTCTTTAATGTATTACAGAGGATAGAAGTAATTGCTATTTTTACGACCTTAATATATCCTATTAGTACCTATTTTGGGCTAGTAGAAGCCGGAACAAGGTGAACCGTAGGTGGCCCCATTTTTTTGTTAGCCAGAATTTTCGTGAAATTAAGATGGAAGCTAGCCGGTGAGTGATAGCCGGAAGGAAGATTCTGTGAAGAGCGAGCCCAGATGGAAGGCCGCTCAAAGTATGGTGGAAACCGACTTAGCAAAAACTATCTAAAAGCCATGTCAAAAAAGTCGAAACCACCTTATGTATAGAATACCATGACGTAGAAGGAAAATAAGCTCGAAGACAACAGGGACTATGCCAACACAAAAGGAAAGATGACCCTACGAGGGTCGACTCGGGCTATTGGAGTCCACATCCAATATGAAGCTGGCGATAGTTTTACCTATACATGCATGCAAAGACCAGCCACCCCATATATATGCGAGCGGTGACAACCGATTGAACTAAGAAGCGCACAATCCATAAAATCAATATAATCTACCATTAACCTCAAACCTTTGTTCCTTCTCCCATTTCTTCAGCGACTCAACATTTCAAAAGGATTGATAACCAAGTTAGGACGATTCAGTCGACTAGCTCAGCCAACCATATGTGGCCCTCCCAAGAAATTGAGGCTTCTGGTTCCACAAGCACCAGCTTACTATCTTGTGTATCGCTGCAAGTCCGCCCTCCTGCGGACGCATTAAGGTGTATAACCCTTGCTCCTATAGGTAACCCAAGAAAAGATCTTATACGCTTACTAGGTCAAACATATTGGTGACTCCCAAATCCGTGCTACAAGTGTGTTGTCCCGTTTAAAGCACACCATACTTTTTGACGACTCCGCTGGGAACAATCATATTGGGTAGCAAGACAAAGCCAGCCTCTTGTTCAGCCTGAGTCGATTTAGGGGTGAAAGGATTGTACAATGTACATGCTCACGGAACGGTGGAAATCTCCCGGTGATCAAGATCACCTCCGGAATTGCCTGCCCTAAGAAAACCCCAGGTACCCATAAAAAAGGCGCTTTTACTAACAAGCTCGTGTCAAGGCGATACAAGCAACTAGTTCACACACGTGGGCTATTAATTAGAGTGTTGTAAGCTCATAAGAGAGATTAGAAGAAAAAATAGAGAAGAAGATAAACGCAAATTCGAGAGTCACTCTTCATCATAAAAAGTTTCTATGACTGTGCAGAGCAAATCCGTAGAGTATTCCGAAACCCATGTGGAATAAAAAATATGTTTCGCCTCACATTTCCCGAAACCCATGTGGAATAAGTATGGAAATGAGATTACTAGAATTACGCCCAGCCCAGGTGGAAGTAGCCTTCCTCAGAAGTCAAAACCCCTCCGGCGCTTATGAGATTGATTCCGATCGAGGAGATCACCACGAGTAAACATAACAGGGAGTAAATCATGGCTATAAAGTATCCGCAGTAATTGATCTATTTTATCGCCAGATCAATTTCGTGCGGATATTGTGCTGTGCCACATTTATGTGAAAAGATTTTGATACTACGTGGGAAATAAAAGGAATGGAATGGAAAGAATCCCGGATTGTGCTACAAAAGGCATCAGCAGCAGCAGCAGCAGGTCCAATCTCCTCTACGCCGCCGCAGCGCCCTCTCTGACCCCATCGTCGCACGTCTTCGTCGTAAGTAGATTAGTATCGTTTCTTGGACAGGGAATTCATGGGCGTGCACCTGCTGAGGAGGCAGCACTCCTCCGCGGCGGCGATGCCGCCCAAGGGATGCATGGCGGTGCGCGTGGTGGGGCGGCCGGCGGGCGGCGGCGGCGCGGAGGAGCAGGAAGAGGAGGACGAAAGGTTCGTTGTGCCGGTGGCGTACCTGAAGCACCCGCTCTTCCTGGGCCTGCTCAAGGAGGCCGAGGAGGAGTACGGGTTCCGGCAGCAGGGCGTCATCACCATCCCCTGCGGCGTCGACAACTTCCGCCGCGTCCAGGGCATCATCGACCACCGCCACAAGCACCACCATGCCGGGACCTCTTCCTCTGTCCTCGCCGCCTGCTTCAGGGCGTGAGATCTTCTTGCTGGACCCTGATCTGCAGTTGGCTTTTCGTCTCTTCTTATTGTTTCAGGTCCTCGTTAGGGTTTAGATCTCTGGTAAGAAATGATCGAAGGATCATGCATGGATATGGTTCAGTACTAAGTACGTTGCAAGAATATAATTGATTGGATCGTTTTAGGATTTCGTTCTACTACGTTGTGTTCACGATGATATAATGATGAAAAAACAGAGACATCTCAGTGGTTAGGTTAAGCAGATCGATGCTCTCTTCCTCCTCCTTTTGCTGAATTACAACGTTCCTTCCCTTGTGAATTTTTTTTTCAAAATGTGGGCTCTCTATTCTTTCTTGTCGGTTTCTTACCTTTTGTTGCCCCTTTCTATTCCGCCACCGGGTATGATCAGATCTTGAGTGGGTTTGCTGATTCGTAGTTCTCCTTGGCAGTCGTCGCCAAGCGTCAACCGCACAGGTTAGCGCCGGCTTTGATGCCGTCTTCCGCCGGGAGGAAGCTATGGACGCGGTCGCCATGGGTGTGTCCTCCAGTGCCACGCGGTGCTGCGCCGTCGAGACGGCCTCGTCATGGTTGGGTTGAAGATCTAGCGTCCAACCGACCTCACCCTACATGTTGCTCCATGGTTGGGCAGCGTGGGTGGCAAGTTCTGTGCTAGATGGTGCATGTTCTAGGGTGTGCGATGCGCTCATCGTGAGCTGGCCGGGCACATGAACAACAATTCGCCTACTGGCTTGTGTGCGTACTTGATCCACAAGAACCAGATCATCACCTGTGGTAGACAGAGTGTTGAGGTCATTCTCCTATTCTGCTTTCGCCACAGTCTTCGATGGTGGAATTAATGCCGATGGCAACCCCAATTCACCTTGATTTTGTCGTGGCACCTTTTTTGCTGTGATTTCCAAGGTGTTGATCGGGGAATCTTGGTGCTCGCGTAGAAGAAGATTCGATAAGCTATGAAGGTTCCATCTCGCATGCTTAGGTCGAGTCGAGAGCTGGTGAAGTTTAATGGGAGTAGTCGCAGTGGATTGGGAGAAGGATGTGTGTCGAATGATTGGCGTCGTGCCTGTCAATGACGGTTTGTTGCAGACATTATTTGAAGACTGGACCTTAACCTTATCAAGGGCAAAAATCTAGGTTTTCATCATATTGGTTAGACCAGACAAGCATGGTATTTGTATAGTATTTACTACTACTCTTGTACCAATAAACTAAGTGTATGCCACCCATAGGTACATATTATTAAATTATTATTATGTTGCAAGGTTTATATTATTATTAAATCACCTCTGTGGTAGACAGAGTCTTGGGGTGATTCTCGTATTCTGTTTTTGCCATGGTCTTCGATGGTGAAATGCCGATGGCAACCCCAATTCACCTTGATTTCGTTGTGGCACCTTATTTGCTGTGATTTCCATGGTGTTGATTGGGAAATCTTGGCGCTCGTGTAGATGAAGATCGGATAAGCTATGAAGGTTCCATCTCTCATGCTTAGGCCGAGTCGAGAGCTGGTGAAGTTTCATGGGAGTACTCGCAGCGGATTGGGAGAAGGATGACTGTCGAATGATCGGCGATTTGCAGCGGTGTTCTTAGCAAGTGCGTGCGCGACACTGTTTTTGTTTGTGGTAGTCTTAGTTTTCCGGGGTGAAAACCTCAGGCTCACCTTCGGTGGTCGTGCGTGGCAATGACGGCTTCCTAATAATTTTCTCGTTGAAAGCATTGTTTGAAGACTGGACCTTATCAAGGGTAAAAATTCTAGGTTTTCGTCATGTTGGTTAGACCAGACAAGCACGGTATTTGTATAGTATTTACTACTACTCTACTAATAAACTAAGTGTATGCCACCCATAGGTACATGACCATCTGTTATTAAATTATTATCATGTTGGAAGGTTTATATTATCACTTCGGGAATATTGGCACATGTGAAAGCCTGCAAATGTTCAGAAAAAAAACACTACTCTCTTCGTCCGCAAATAAGTGTATTTCTAGAGTTGTCTTAAGTCAAAGATAATAAAATTTGACTAACTTTATAGAAAAACGTAGCAATAGTTATGACATTAAATTAGAACTAGTAGATATGTTTTTAAATTTACTTTCATAATATATCAATTTGATATAATATATGTTGCCATATTTATCTATAAAGTTGGTCAAATTTAATTAAGTTTGACTCGGACAAATGCTAGAAGTACATTTATTTGCTGACGGGGAGTACTAAACAAAGAATTACTATTCTTAATATCATATTCGCTCTGTGCGGTTCTCGGGATATATTTTGTCTGAAATTTCGATTTAAAAAAAAGATGAAAATCATTGCGACACTTGGCCAAGCCACATTTCACGAGGAATGACAAAGGACACGACTATGCGAGTGATGGGCTCCGAGAAGACCAGCCTTTATCTAATGATTTTGGCAACTTGTTCGCTCGGTGCTAATTTTGGCGTCGATCCACGTGCGACAAGAGCCCAAATAGCACTGATCCAGCATGCATGCGTACTTTCTACATATCTTTTGTTTTCCCATTAGTTTGGAAGCAAAATACACATCATATTTGCTGGTTTCAAAATTTGGCAGTTACATTTTTCTTTTTGTAAAATTTCACCAATTTATTAAAAATCATCAACATCAATACAAAGAGATTCAAAAGTAATAAAAATTACAAATAGGTCACTAGACCACCTAGTGACGACTATAAACACTAGCACGAGTTGAAGTCGCGTCGTCATTTTTCTCGCCCCTCCATCATCGGTGTCGGACAATACTTGTTGTAGTTGAAAGACGATAGGTCGTCGTGCGAAGGCCACAAAGCACCAACGCACCAGAGCTGCAACCATCGCTAATAATGACAATTGTAAATTGGAAGAGACTAACCTGAAAAGAAATCAATGAACATGAAAATCTAATCCTAGGAAATCACCGGACAAATGACTTCAAGCACCCTCCGTCCGTGCTAGATACACCACCGGAGTGAGAATAGAGCCGTGGGATCTTAATCTAACTTTAGAACGTAGTCTTCAAACCTCCTGCCGTCGAGAGACCGTGCTCCGCCAGACCGCCACACCTTCAAGGCCCCAGGGCCACCAAAAGCGGAGTGGACCGGTGACATCGCCAACAACAGGGACGGAACCCTAGATGGGTTTTAGTTATCTCCCGGTTGCCTCTTTCCCTAGCGGATACGAACCGGTTCAACACGAGTTTGTTACGGTTCACGTGCATAGATTCTAAACTTTTAATCTGACTAGCACAAAAGCTACATAATAATGCATGCACAGTGCTCGTGCATTTTGTCGTAGAGGTTTTTTGTTGCACAATATAATTATCGAGCGGTTAACATATAGAAGTACATGGTAGATAATATGGAAGTGATACCGATAATCTAATTTATTAGCGAGAGAAGTTGGTCGCATTTTATGTCACAGTAACTAGGACGGTGGCATGCCTTCGACTCGTGCTAGTGTCCGTGGTCGTCGCTAAGTGGATCAGTAATCTATTTGTAAATATTATTATTTTTAAAAGTTTTTAATGATTATTAATATATCGATGAAATTTTGCAAAAAAACAATTATGAGAAATGCCCATCATCATAAGCGTCAAGTTCACTGAGGCCGCAGCAACTGTCAGATGGGCATCTGGGAACAGGGCGCGTGGCAGGCCTAGGCCTAGAACCATGCAGTCAAGGAAAAGAGGGGACTGGTAAGGAGAATGGAGGATGCTAGTGGACCGGATGACAAAATGTATACTTCTTTCATCTTAAAATAGGTGTCACATATTTACCAAAAATTGGATGAATCTAAATAATATTTATTACATAAATACATCCAAAATTTGATAAATTTCTGATATCTATTTTGAGATGGAGGAAGTAAAAGATAGGAATAAAGGGAGAGGTGGAATTTGGGGGGGGGGGGGGGGGGGGGCTCCTTTTAGAGAAAATCCAAAAGGCAAAGATAGATGGGGTATTTCTCCAAAAATAAAAATAATACATCAAGGTTTACTTTAATTTAAATTCTACTAAATACAGGAAAATTGTTGCGCCAAAATTTGTTGCCATCGGGTACGAATGCAATGGCAAACCTTGCAATTCCTATTCATCACTCGCAGAGATGTCTATCTGGGACATCACACAGATCTGATCTGATCGTGATATTTTTGAAAGCCCAAAGTTGATTGTCCATTGGTGGAATACCCACTATAAGGATTCGATCTATTTTTGATTTACTCAGAAGGGAGTTATCTGTAAACTACACAAAGTCGGTCAAGAAAAAGACTACATGCCCAGGTCAAACACATCGTACTGCACCATTTGAGGCCTGAGTGTGAATTATTATTTTCTTCCAAGTCCAAATTAGGTATTTTACCAATGAGCAATCAACTTTGGGTACATTACCAAAAGGATGGCGAACTTTTAGGTAAATAACCAATTTTCCATTTTTGAAATGGACCGGCCCACATACAGTCTTGTGTATACGGGTTTTAGCAACCTTCTAGAGGCTTCCAGCCTTGATTTTTTTTTGTGTGTTTTTTCACCTGGTTTTTGGCTGCTGTTTACTTTGTATTTTGGTATGTTTTTGAAAAAGTTCAGATTTGAACTTTTTGCTCAGTTTTGAAGATTGTTAGATCAAACATTTGTTTAGGTTTCGATTTTTTTTCAAATTTGAAATTTGCTCAGATTTCGGATTTTGTTCAAATTTCGAATTTGCTAAGTTTTTGAATGTATTCAAATGTAAAGTATGTTCAGATTTCAAATTTGGAAATTTAAAAAAAAAAAAAAAAACATGGTCGCTGGTCTCCTGGAGACAAGCAATGGGCCAGGCGCGCCGAGCGGATTAGCGAGGAACCGTTATTTTTTTCCTTTATTCTTAGCGCATGACAATTGACAAGTAGTACATGTACATATACACTTGAGACACATCTAGATTTTCTATACACTTCAGACGCAAAGTTCATCCATGCCAATCTCAGGTACGGCTCAAAATATATCTACAGGCAAAAATACATTACTACACGGAAGCAGGCAGTCAATCACAGACTTTGCAACTCCATTTGCTCACTTACGAAACAGAAATGGCCAACTCTGCATCTCCTTTGGTCCTACCCCTATCGATGAAAAAATGTCAGTGTCCGCATCAAAGTTCCATATAGGTAGTAATACAAATCCACCATGTATTACATACTACTGGAGATTGCATCAAATCAGATCGCAGCGACAGCGAGTAAGATTTCGATTCATGTGCCAACTACTGGAGCTATAAGAAATGCCTTTCCAGACTGTTGTGGCGACACGTACCTTCAGTTATCACTCTCATGAGTCTGGAAGTGTGATCAGCCGAGTTTTCGGGTCATATATCATCACGGTTTTGCAACTGCAAAGACATAAAACACCACAAATACTTTCTTTTAGAAGCATTATAAGTACTTAGTAGAAACTTGTGTCAGTAGACAAGGACTCGAATCTTGATAAGATTAACCATGATACTTAAAGGGGCATACTTTGCACACTTGACAGTGTTTGTTGCACCTCCGCTGGTGATTGACAGTATCGTCCCAAAGAAGGAAAGGTTTTCAGTACCGCAGTTTGGACACGGCCCCTAGATGACAAGAAAAGTTCATCAGTTTACTCATGGCCTAAATATATACATTAAATCATGACAAATGGGGTAAATAAAACTAACTAAAATACCTTCACGATTAAAACGTCATTTATGATGGCCTTTGTTACCAACTGCGCCGTGACCAATATCAGTGGCAAAGCAGCAAACCATGTGAAAATGAAGCCAAAAGGCTCTGGGAACTGCATGGTTCAGAAAGAACGCAAAGTCAATTAAAAAAATAATTGAAGAGTAGATTAATTATTATGATGGTCCCAAAGTATGGGTCAATATCTGGTCACAGGTGAGGTGGGAGCAATAGTGGATATTGAATAAGTTATTTACAAATTAGCAAATACTAACCTGGAATACATTGACCTCAAAGCCAGTCAGCTCATCAATGAAAAAGAACCTAAATGCAAAGAAAACATTAATTTTAGATACCATAAAAGGTAGTTCTGCTTGAAATAACAAAACAAAGCTTTGTTGCAATGAGTTTAAATCAGACTTGAATAGTATACAGGCAGTAATCCTTAGGTACTACTATATCCAAGAATGATAATGAACTCACACTCCTAGAGCAACAACAGTTGCTGGAGCATTTAGCAGGAACATCTTCAAGTAGTCGACGGTCAGGTCGCTGTAAACCTGTTCCATGTTACATACATATATGGTCAGAGTACTGCCAAAAAAAATCGAACAGGCACATAATTTACAAAATACGAATTACGGAAACAGTTAAAATGGCAGCACCATTTTCGCTGGGCTTCAGAGAGCTTGTCACATGGAAGGTGTGTCGTTCATTAATTTGTCAGGAGAGGTTGTCAGCAATAGTGCAATACGCATGCATTTAACTTTGTGGTAGCAGCACTAAAAATGCCTTTTAGTATTTGCACCGAGAGCAAAGAGTTTTCATTTACTAGTCAGAGTTCGTCGACAGTGAATAGATAGATATCATGATGAATGCACAAAAAGAAACGGGAAATTGGACATTTCAGTGGGCTGCAGTCCTAGACAAACCGAAATGACTCGACTTTCAATAGATGCAAACAATGGAGTAGCATTGTTCTACAATGACTTACCTTTCGACTCCGTAGACTACACCTGGGACCCTCTGTCACGATGTCGCTTCCGTCTTGCTGACAGCAAGAAGAGAAAACTGAATTACGACGACGTCAACAGAAATGTAAATATTACTACTTGGATAAGAGTATCCTAATGAGCAGAGTGTGTGCAAGACTGTCGGTTTGAACATTTTAACAGAAATTGTTTCTCATCATGTTCTGGTCCATTCAGATACCAGAATAGCATGGAAGAGAAGACATGATGGGGCTTGAAAAAGAACCTTTAGCCTGAGCTTGAGCTCGTCGAACTCGGTATCGGACATGATGGGGTTTCCGGCGATGTATGCCATGGAGGCTTCCAACAGCCTCTGCTCATCGGCACCTGAAAGCATACGTCGACAAAAGAGAGGATTCTGAATTAGCTTGGTGGGGTGATTTATCTCGTCAGGCAGGTAGCACGCGCACTTACTTAGCATGACGACGCTGCTCCCTTCCCACATGAGCTCCTCCTTGAGGTTGTCGAACTCCTCGTTGGACATGATGGCCTTCTGGTCGTAGTAGAATGACTGGAGACATATTTGGGACAGAGTAAGGTGTAAGATCAGAGTGGTCAGACAGTGTTCACCTATGGTGTGTCTGAAGTGGTAAAGGAGAAGATGGAACACGAACCTGCAAGGCTCTTAGGAACTCCTGCTCCATCTCCCCGATGGTCTTCTTTTGCTTCTTGTCGATGCTGCAGTACTGGAGCACGTTGCCGTCCACCACCTCGCCGTCCGCATCCTGCTGCTGCTGGACCTGGCCTGCACGCTCCGAGGCAATTGAAAGGATCAGCAGAAGGGAGCAGTAGCTAGACATCGCGCCACACGGTGTGGGATTCGATCGAGCAGGTGGCTTGCGAGAGAGGAGACCTTGCTGGTCGGTGGCGCGGGGCCGGAGGAGGAGTAGCGCGTGGCGGCGCTTGTGCGTGGTGCAGAGGGTGAGCGCCGGCAGAGACCGCGGGGCACGGGGGGCGCGGGAGGAGGAGGAGGCCGGCCTGGAAGAGAGGGACAGCAGGCGGGACGCCGGCGAGAGCGCGACCTCGGAGGCCATATCGCCGGACCGGTGGGCTGGGGTGCAAGTGGTGGCGAGTCAGAGAGGGGGAGAAGTTGTGGCGGGAGGAGAGATATGGCGGGGGGGTCTGTGCCGTGCTGTGTGGCGTCGGGTGGAGGGAGATCCCGCGCGCCACTGCCTTCCTCTTGATGTTCCCGTGGTTTATCTAAACCGTGGACCCAGCTGTCCAGTGGCCTCTTCCTCGTAACTGCGTACAATCTAAGAGCATCTCCGTTCGCCTACCCAGGAGGCCGATCCGTCATTTTGGTCCGGACGCCGAAAACCGGTCCAGACGTATACCCAAGGATTTTCGCTTGGGTACGCCCAACGATTTCCATATCTCCTCGACACGACTCTGATTTTTACATACTGCCTCTGACCAAATTAATTGGCTTGGATTTATCTAGATTCGGATATATCTAGTACTAAAATATGTCTAGATACATTCTATTCTAGGCAAGTTCAAGTCAATTAATTTGGGTCGGAGAAAGTATCTCTTTTCGAAATTCCACCGATCTATTAATAATCATCAACAGAAGTACAAAAAGCCCTAAAAGTAATAGAAATTACAAATAGTTCACTGGACACCTAGTGACGACTACAGTCATTAGCACGAGCCGAAGGCGTGCTGCCGTCCTCGCCCCTCCATCATCGGAGCCTAGCAAAGCTTATCGCAGTTGAGCTTATTGTAGTAGACAGACGGAAAGTCGTCGTGCTAAAACCCCATAGGACCAGCGCACCAGAGCAGCAACCATCACCGAAAATGACAACCATAGACCGGAAGAGACTAACCTCAGACCACACTAACGAATACAAAAAAGATTGGACCCCAAAAGATCCGCCGGACACATGACTCCATGCGCCCTCCGTCAGCGCTAGATGCACCACCGGAGCGGGAATAGGACGGGAAGGACCTTATTCTGACTTCAGGACGTAGCCGTCGCCTCAACATCCTGAAAAAGACACTGAAAAAATGCTAAACAAAAAAGAAAACCCTCCTGGCGGCGAGAGGCCGTGGTCCGCCACACCTCCAAGGCCCGAAGACCACCGGAGACAGAACGAACCGATGGCGTCCCCGGCGAGGGGATGTAGCCTTAAATGGGTTTAGCTGGTGGCTTCGCGATCGCCTGGTGGTGCCTCTGGTACATAACAGTTCGTAGGAGTGTCTCCACTAATACAAAAACACAATTTTGAGGTGGATCCACATATAACGGTGCGGAATTCCCTAATGATGTAGTATCATCATTAACGAATTAGGGATTTCCTTAGTTCTTCTGAATGGGTTCCACACAAGATTTTTAAATGTAAAAGAGGAGTAAGGCAAGAAGACCCTAAGGTTGTGTGCATCATTTTGATGCAGAGCCTCAAGTCGCCTCTTTTCAAAAAGGAGAGACCCTCTATTTCTCCTTTGGTGTCTTAGCTGCTGACCTACTTCCACTAATGGAAAACATGTCTTCGGTTCGATCTGAATAAAGCTAGTAGTCCCGGCCCGTCACGAACCGCGACTAGTGCTAGCACTAGTCCCGGGCCGTGAGGCCACCAACGGCTAGAAATGGCCATAGACACTAGTCCCGGGCCGGACCAGAGCTCTAGTCCCGGTCCGTAATACGGCCCGGGACTAATAAGCTGGAGCAGACCAACAGCTCTTTTCGGGGACTATTAGTCCCGGGTCGTATCACGGCCCGGGACTAGTTGTCCATTAGTATATATACAGCTTCCTGTCCACCTGCCCTAAAGCATATGATGGCCATTTTTCTCAAAGAAGCAAGAGAGTTCATGCCATTTTTTTCTCAAGATTTGTCAAGATTTAGTTTGCAACACCTAAATTCAAAGCTTTAAAAGGTTAGAACTTCATTCTTTCATCTCTTATTGTTACTTTAGCTCTATAATGCTCTAGAAGTATAGAGATATGGATCAAATGCATGCATGCTCTAGAAGTAGCTAGAAGGATTTTGATATATATGTGTAACAAATTTTGATTAGGCACATAGTTACTGAAAATTGAAATGTATAATTTTAGAGTTTCAGAGCTTAGAATGGAATGAGGTTTTCACTGATAGAACAATAATAAAAAACTCCACATTTATCATGTTGATTGTTTTCTCCAATTCACAAATTGGTGCATGTAAATTTTTCAAAATTCAAAATTAATGCTCTAGAAGCTCTCAATATAACTTGTAATAATTTTATCATGTTGTGTAATGGTTTTTGATATACTTTTACTATAATGCAGATGGTCCGGGAATGGATGCACGGTACTGACCGACGCTCTGGCGAGTTTATTAATGGCGTGCATGAATTCAACCGTGTTGCTGATGCAAACAAGCACAATGGTTTTGTATTCTGTCCATGTAATGGATGTAGGAATCAGAAGGATTACTCTGACTCAAAAACCCTTCACAGCCACCTGTTGAAGTCTGGCTTCATGCCCAGTTATAATTGTTGTACCAAGCACGGAGAGAGAGGGGTTATAATGGACGACAATGAAGAAGAGGAGGAGGATGACAACTATCATGGTTTCCCTAAGTATGGAGATACTTCCATGGGGGATGCTGAAGGGGAGGATGAAGAAGAGACACATGATGAACCCGCTGATGATCTTGGTCGGACCATTGCCGATGCACGAAGAGATTGTGAAACTGAAAAGGATAGGGAGAAGTTCAATCACATGCTAAAGGATCACAAAAAGTTGTTGTACCCAAATTGCGAAAATGGTCTGAAAAAGCTGGGCAGCACACTGGAATTGCTGCGATAGAAGGCTGAGTGTGCTATATCTGACTCCTCATTTGAAAAGTTGCTGAAAATGATGAAGAATATGCTTCCAAAAGATAGCGTATTGCCCGCCAGTACGTACGAAGCAAAGAAGGTTGTCTGCCCTCTAGGTTTAGAGGTTCATAAGATACATGCATGCCCTAATGACTGCATCCTCTACCGCGGTGAGAAGTATGAGAATTTAGATGCATGCCCGGTATGCACTTCACTTCGGTATAAGATTAGACGAGATGACCCTGGTGACGTTGAGGGCGAGCCCCCCCGGAAGAGGGTTCCTGCGAAGATGATGTGGTATGCTCCTATAATACCACGGTTGAAACGCTTGTTCAGAAACAAAGAGCAAGCCAAGTTGTTGCGATGGCATAAAGAGGAACGTAAGTCAGATGGGATGTTGAGACACCCCGCTGATGGGTCGCAATAGAGAAAAATCGATAGAAAGTACCCGGACTTTGCAGATGACGCAAGGAGTTTAAGGTTTGGTCTAAGTACAGATGGCATGAATCCCTTTGGGGAGCAGAGCTCCAGTCACAACACCTGGCCCATAACTATACGTTAAAGAATCACCCCAAGGACATGGAGAAAGACCTGTGCAGGTTCTTAACCGAGAATAATTTTGTTAAGAAAATACTATTTCCTTACAACTTCAAGTGAGGGTTTATATCTTGTACATATTTTATTTTTGCTTACTTAATGAGCTATATATGTATGTATGCTTATGTAAACGTCCGCAGATTCCACTTGATCTTGCTAAACATTCAAGTTGACAGCTCCCTAGTTGAACTCCACGACTCATTAAGTTGGGACCAAGAGCAGTGGAGCGACATGAAAGCAATGCTCCATAAGTAATTTCAATCATTATCGCATTATATCGTCCTCTTTCATTCATTTCCTGATATCAAGTAACTAATAACTCCTTTGTTCATTTTCTTTGCCGAGCAGGTGTTAGACACGGTTCAGACAGAAAATACCAGGTTCATTCAAAGAGGAGCTAACTTATAAAATGGCGAAGAGTTTACAACAGCCACCGGGAACTCATTTATGTGGATACTACGTCTGCGAGTACATCCGCGAGTTGACCAGTGAGCGGAAAGTTGACTCACATTATATTTATGATTCGCGGGAGAAACTAGAGCAATACCAGCGCATAAGAGCAATTCAAGAGGAGCTGGCGGGATTTATGATGAAGGAAGTCCTTGATATACATGGAGAGCATTATGCGGATGACGTGGAACTCGATTTGCCTTAGTCATCTCCATGCAGCTCATATGATATATATATATATATTCATCAATGACCATGTAATTTCAAAATATTTCTTCCTTTTGATATGATTGATTATATGTATGCTTGCAAGTGATCGATTAATTATATAAATGCATCGACGTGTAGTGTGTATGTAGTAGCGTATAATATGTATACTGAAATATATGTTTGAATTATAGTGAAACACAAAACGAAAAAGGAACGAAATGGCAAAAAAAAAATACACAATCTCTGTCGCGGCAGGAAACCTTCTAGTCCCGGGTGGTGTTACGGCCCGGGACTAGAGGGTTTCCGCCCCCCGCGGCGCTGAAACAACCACGTGGCTGTTATCAGTCGCGGGCCGTAGCGAGCCGGGACTAGAGGGGGGGCTCTAGTCCCGTTTTCGCAGTCCCGGGCCCAAAACCAAGACTAGAGCCAGTTGCGGCCCGGGACTGGAGGCCCTTTTTCTACCAGTGTTCAGTCCATTTTAAATGATGCAATGCAACTAGGGTTACAAACAGTTTCAGTTCCATTTGGATGCACTCATGAGTTTCCAGTTATTCAGTATGCTCTAGATGAATTTCCTATCTACGCCAGGTTGAAAGTGATTTTTCAGAAATCCAACATCTACCCTATCAACATCCTAGAACAGGTGGAGGGAGATCCCGCGCGCCACTGCTTTCCTCTTGATGTTCCCGTGGTTTATCTTGTCTTGTTTTAAACTTCGCGTGGACCTAGCCGCGTCTAGTGTACTAGTATAGTTGTCAGTGCACTACTCCCTCCGTTTTAAAATATAAGATGTTTCAGCTTCATGAAATAAATCTCTGATTTTTACATATTTTTACATATCTATGTCTCCACTAATACAACAGGCACGATTTTGAGGTGGATCCATGTGCGAAATTCCCTAATGATGTAGTATCATCGTTAGCGGATCAGGTATTTCCTTAGTTCTTTTGAATGGGTTCCACACAAGAATTTTAAATGCAAAAGCGTAGCAAGGCAAGGACACCTTGAGGTTGTACTGCTTCATTTTGATGCAGAGGCGTAGCCTATCTAGTGGCTTGCGCTGGGATCGACTTCTCAAAATAGCCTTTCGCCCCGTTTTATAAATAAAGCAACATCCACATACAAAGTTCAGACGACATCCAAGAAGGCCGAAGCTAAACCGAAAAAGAGAAGGTACGACCGACAGCTGGAACCACAGCACAAGCACGCCCAATAAAATACTAAAAACCACAACGGAGCGACAAAGTGGACACTCAGGCCACCGCCGGGGAGGGCGTAGCAGAAGCCGAGAGGGGGAGTGCTGCCGTCCTCAAGGCCCGAAGAGTGTCATCGAAAGTCGTCCGGTCACGCTGCCGCACCAGGGGAGACCACTGCTGAAGGAAGGCAAGAAAGGAAAAAAAGGATCAGATACGTGGGAGTGGAAGACCTTCTCAATCACCATCTTGTTACGCACGTTCCAGAGCGTCCACGAGATGGCCGCAAACACTAGCCAGAAGAGGCGGCGCCCCCCTCCGACTCTGTTTGCCTGGGTCTACAGGAACTCCCCGAGCTCCTGCGCCTGCCAGGCAGGCCCCAGCGCCTCTCGTACAAAGCTCCAAAGAGCACGAGCTGCCGAACAAGAAAACATAATATGGGCACAAGACTCCGGAGTCTCGCATAGGGGACACAAGCCGTCGCCCGGGCCGTTACGCTTGGCCACCTCTATCCCCGAAGGGAGACGATCACGAAGGAGTTGCCACATGAAGATGTGAATACTAAGCGGCAGGGGGGCCTTCCACAGGGGAGACGTCCAGCTCAGCTCCGAGCCCTGTAATAAGGCGATAGGCCGAGCTCACCGAGAACTCCCCCAAGGGATGGAGCTGCCACCAAATATGGGATCCCAGATAAGGACACCGGGAGAGAGCCAAGTAGCTGCTGGAAGGCCTCGGCTTCTGCTTCGCTAAGGTAGCGCCAGAACAAGATGTTCCATCGGCCCTCGCAAAACGCCTCAGCAACGAGGGCAGATGGCGCGGAGGATATGGCGAAGAGACCGGAAAATTGCACCCCCAACAGGATTGGGAGAAACCACGGGTCAAGCCAAAACCGCACCCCTCGCCCACAGCCCGCCACAAAGGATAAGCCCAAACCAATGAAGTGCTTAATCTCCTGGATGGCTCTCCAGAATTGAGAGCCCTCCCATCTCTCGCAAGCCAATAAGGGGCGGCCCCGGAGATATTTGGCCTTGATCAGCTGAAGCCAGAGACTCCCGTCATCCCTGAGGATGCGCCAAACCCACTTGAGCATCAGCGCCACATTAAAGCGGCGAGAGTCGAGGATCCCTATGCCCCCAAGGCTCTTGGGGGCGCACACGTCCGCCCATTTGACCATATGATATTTCTGATGGCCGTCCTGAGCCGCCCAAAAGAACCTAGACAACTCCTTCGCGAAGTCGGCATGGGTCCCTTCCGGCAGAAGGTACGGGCCCATCTGGTACATGGGCAAACTCGAGAGACAAGAGTTAATCAGAACCGACTTGCTCCCCTTGGATGTAAGGCGTGCTCTCCAAGGCTCCTCTCTCGAGCGTACCCTCGAGACCAGGGGCGCCAAGTCTTTGATCAAAATCCTAGTCTCCCAGGTGGGCATCCCCAGGTAGGTAATGGGGAAGTCAGCCAGCTTACAGTTCAGGTTATCCGCTATACACTGACGATCCTCCTCGGAGAACCCAAGGATCATAACCTCGCTCTTGTCGAAGTTGATCATTAGACCAGACAAGGATTCGAAGCAGAGGAGCGGAAACTTCAAGTTAACAATGTCGAGGTCCGAGCCCTGCACCATGATCAAGGTGTCGTCCGCATATTGGAGGTGGGAGATCCCACCTCCGGGGATCAGGTGGCCCACCACCCCCGAGATGTGGCCAGCAGCCTTGGCTCTGTCCAAAATCTCCGCCAGGGCGTCCACCGCGGTGTTAAACAGGAGGGGCGAAATTGGGTCCCCTTGTCTAACCCCATAGGATGGACTAAAGTATGGGCCAATCTCCCCATTGATGTTCATCGCCGTCTGACCACTCATCACGAACTGCATGATCCAGCAGATCATACGGTCATCGAACCCCCTCCTCTCCAGCACTAGTCTCAAAAATGCCCAGTCCAAGCGATCATAAGCCTTCTAGAAGTCTAGTTTGAGGAACACCCCTTTCTGACGTTGCGCCTTGACTTCATGTACAATTTCATGAAAGGTCGGGACATCGTCGTGAATGAGGCGTCCCTTCTGGAAGGTGAACTGGAGGGGGTGGGTAAGCCGCTCCAGGACCGGCGCGAGGCGCAGGGCATAGACCTTGGCGAACAACCGTTCGACAACATTAATCACAGTGATCGGGCGGAATTGGCGGATATCCGTGGCCCCCACTACTTTGGGGATCAGGGTAATAACACCAAGGTTCAAGCGGGACATCACCAGTGTCCCTGTATAGAACTCCTGGAACATCCGGAGGATCACCGGCTGAAGCTGGGCCCAGAAAATCTGGAAGAAGCTCACGGGCAGACCGTCGGGGCCCGGAGCCGAACCGGACCTCATGGACTTCAGGGCAGCTGATACCTCCTCCAGGAGAAAAGGGAGGGTGAGCTCCGCATTCTCTGCTTGGGAGACTAGCGCCTCACCAGCCCAGAAGTCCGGAGCAAGCGAGATGCCCGAAGGGGGCGACGCCGAGAAGAGGTCCCGAAAGAAGGAATAAATATGGGCGGAGAGGGCCTGTGGAGATTCCAACAGTTCCTCACCCGCCCAGAGGCAGGGATCGAGCACTTCCTCCCGCTGTCATTGGCAATGGCATGGAAGTAGGCCGTGTTCGACTCCCCCTGGATAGTCCAGTTCTGACGACTCCGCTGACGCCAGAACGCCTCCTCTCCCTTGTAGATCTCCATAATGGAGGTCTCAAGGGAGTACCTATGTGACCACGCCTCGGCCGAGAGGCTGTGCTGGTCGGCCTCAAGGTCCAGGGTCTGGATTTCCCCCAGAATGGCCTCCTTCTGGATCTGGAGGTTCGCCCCCAAGTTAGCGCCCCAACCCCTCATGAACTGCCGAGATAATTTGGCACAGTGATGCCAAATATCCACTGCACAGTACACCCGAGGGGGTGATGCGGCCGCTGATAGCCACCTCTCCCGAACGGCCTCCACAAATCCTCATTTCTGTAGCCAGAAGGATTCAAAGTGGAATCTTTTCAATCGAGGTGGGTGACCCCCTCCTGAGGAGAGGGGTGTGGTCAGACCCAATCCTAGTGACCGCCTTCAGCGAGCAGAGGAGGAAGGCGACCTCCCATTCCATGGAGACAAAGACACGGTGGAGGACACTGCGGATAGTGTGAAGTTGCTTATTTGTCCATGTATATCTAGCGCCCACTCGCACAATCTCGCTGAAGTCCAGATCAGCAATGCAGTCGTTAAACATACGCATCCTAGGGAGGTTCACATTTGCCGAGCTCTTGTCTTCAACAAACCGGATTAGGTTGAAATCACCAGCGATAACCACAGGGATCTCAGTCCGATCCACTTTTGACTTGAGCTCCAGCAAGAAATCAGTAGACCTCCTATGGGGCCATAGACAATAATCACCTCCCATCGGAAGCGAGACTGTCTATGCGTGAGGGCCATGCTCACAAAGAACTCCCATGGTCCATATCATCTATCTCAAAGGTATCCTCCTTCACCCCCAGGAGGACCCCCCCAGTGACCAGATGCAGGAAGCCAGGACCAAGAGAACTTGACGTGGCTAAGGGCCTCCAATTCGACGATGGTGAAGTCTTGGCGAATCGTCTCCTGAAGGCCGATAATATCCGACACTTCCAGGCGGATGAAATCCTTGATCTGGCTGTACCGGCCGTCTTGCCCGAACCCCCGGATGTTCCAAATGAACATCCGGATGGCCCGGAGGATGTCCATCAGGACCCCTCAGGCCGGAGTGGTCCCCTTAGTAGGGACCGAGCGAGCACGAGGAGGAGGGGGCCTAACACAGCTGCCTTGGGAGGTCTCCCATGTGGCCTACCCGAGGGGGTCGGCTTATGGGTGATCTCCCGCTCATCAGGTGCGGGTGGGGGGTCCCTGCTGGGGTCAGGCACAACGTGCCTATCGACAAGGATCCGAGAGTGCTCCCGCTCCCGGGTGTCGCGCGCCCGGGCAACAGCGATCGCTCCCGCATACCCTCCCCCCCCCCCCCCCCCCGCGCCTTAATGACGGCCATCTGCTCGAGTTGCAACCCCTTCTCGCCACGGAACACAATCCCACAGTCATCAGCTACTGCGCCCAGGTGAGCCAGCGAAACCTCTGAAAGAACACAAAACAGGGAACCAGGCAAACCCGACGGGCCGGGGTCAGGAGCTGCAACAAAAGGGTCAGAGGGGGTACCTGAAAACTCATCACGAGCAGCCACCCGGTGGGAGGCCCGCTCCACCACCGTCGGCTCGGGTCCGGACAGGCCTGTCCGGGAGTCATCAAGACGAACACTATGGCGGGAGGGCGGCGGGGGGGGGGGGGGGTGGCCTGGGGGCCCTGGCCCAGCGCATCTTGGAAGCTGCAGCAGGGGTGGAGGGGTCTCCGGCGATGGGTACCAACCCCAGCGGGTCTGGAGTGTCCGGTGCGAGGGAGCAGCACACCACTCCGGGGGACCGCGGGGACTGGTTGTCACACACCTCCAACCCAACACTCCCCGAGGTCACTGGCTCCGGGGACAGAGAGGCTGCCGGAGGGTCGGGACGAAGAGACGGACCCAGGAACAGGTTGGAGCCATACTGTGTGATGTCGAGGCCGAGGGATACGGGAGGGTCAGGACGGTAGCAGCGGGGGAGGTCCACAGGGGCCAGCTTGGCCGGAGCGCTCAGAGAAAGCGGGCGCCTCCCTAGGAAGAAGGGCCCACTTCCGGAAAGCCCAGCCGCCGTGGGGGGGCCGAGGTGCCCCCAGCGGCCCCCTGCGGGGGAACCAGCGGCGGTGGCGACGCGTTGGTGGTGATTGGCGACTCAGGGTCTGACCCCGAGTCACTGCCGTCCAAGTGCTCCTCCCCTGAGCCCCCTCCGCTCGCCCCTGCATCGTCACCGGTAGGGGGTGGTGGGGAAGGCGGGGAGGTGGCTCCAGGGGCCACCACCTCCTCGTCGAGCTCAACCAGGAGGTCTCGGCCCACTCGGTCGAAGAAGAACCGGGGCAGGGAGACCGGGAACACCGAGGTGTCCGGGCAGAGCAGGCGCAGCCTGATCCCCCGTGACCCGTCAGCGAGCCCACATCAACCTCCGTCAGCCTGCCCATCGCCTGGGACATGAGGGCCACCACCTCCGGAGTCCGAGCCTCGAACGGGACCTCGTGTAGGCGAACCCAGACCTCCGAGAGGGTGGCCACTATATCCTGAGCCGCGGAGGATGGCTGAATGGCAACCTTCAGCTGGTGGATCGGCAGCGTGAAGGAGGAGCCGAGGGCACACATGCGAAGGATCGCCACCGACAGGAAGGAGACCACGAACTCAGAGTCTGAGACGCGGCGGACCGGCCACTCATGGCCAGGCAGGACAGCGCTGAGCTCCTCCTGAAGCAGACTCTCCGTCACCGCCACCGAGAGAGGAGGCTCCTGGTCCAGGAGGATCGACACCCTCGCCAGGGTCTCAGGAACCGTCATCGGAACTCCTCCTAGGTCGATGCAGTAGCATCCGCCGTCGATGTCGTGGCCATAGTACCCCAGAGGATCCCTCTGACGCAGGATGGCGGCCGCCGACAAGAGACCGCCCCCCCCCTAGCAGACGAGGCACTGGGGACGGGAGATCGGTCGCCGCCAGAACCGAGGCAGCCGCCAAAGACGGGCCCTTCTTCTTCTTACTCTTCTTCTTCTTGGGGGTTGCCGCCTCGCCAACCTTGGCCTCGATCTGTGTCGGCTCAACCATCGTGGGCAGGACCGGCGGGGGGCCTCACGCCACGGCCCAACATCAGCGTGATCAGCGCCCTGCCGAGGAGCCGCAGCCCCGTCGTGTGCGTGCAACGCAGCTGCGCGCAGACGGTCCTCCCGCTCGCGGTCCGCAGCAGAAGGTCTCGGGGACGACCGCCAGGGCTCCTCCAAGCGGCGCCTGGCTCGTGGGGGGAGCGGGACGTCCTACGGGCGGTGGGGGAGTGCTAGGGGAGGCGACCGGCGAGCTAGGAACCTAGAGCTCCCGTGCTGCCCTCGCATGGGAGGGGGCCGACGCAAGCGGTCTGGGGAGTGGAGCCGGCGCGAGGGAGAGGAGGTGCGGCGCCGCCGACGGACTCCTGGGGCGCGGCGCCATCAGGGCGACGAGGTAGGAGCGCCGGGGGGCAGCGTCAGAGGGTGGTGGCGGAGCAGAGGAGGTGTCGGGGAGAGGGACGCTGGGGGCGACGCGATAGGGTTCCTGACCGACAGCGGAAGGTGTCGCTACCTGGGCCGCCGTGGGTCGTCCTAGGGCCACGTCCGCGTGGAGACCTGCAGTCAGCTCATGGGACCCCTGCGAAGATCGGGCCAGAACACTAGCAGGGCACAGCCCACCAGTGGACTGGCCAGCCCGCCTAGCGGGAGCCCGCCTCAGGCCCCTCCCCAATCCACCGAATCCCTGCTGGGGCGCCGCGAGGCAGCCCTGGCCAGGGGAAGGAAGTCGCCCAAGGACGGGAGGGTGAGGGGAGATGGGCACCTTGGCAAGGGCACACCTCGCTTGCTGTCTGATAGGTCCTCGACCGCGCACACCCCGAGCATCGGCGCCGGCAGGTCCTCCGCCGCTCCGGCAACCATGTCCTCTTCCTCCACATCCCCCCAAGCCATCCCGTGCAGGTCTGCGAGCTCCACCACCCGCTCTGGCGGGAGGGGCCTGGAGGGTGGGGGAGGCGACCTTCGGCTCGGCCGAGGCGATGGCGAGGCCAGCAAGTGCGAGACGCGGCTGCCCACGTTAACCGCGTGCGCCGGGAACAAGTATCGTGCTGATTTTATTGTGCTTGGTTGTGTAGGGGTTCGTAGCATGGAAAACAAAAAAATTCTACCGCATGAACACACAATCAAGATCTAATCTATGATCAAGCCAAGATCTATCTACTAGATCGGTGCAACAAGTTGATAGAGTACTAACCCTCGAAGATCCAAAGCGGTTCACGAGAGCAGATTCTCGTGGGTGGTGTAGCCGTTCACTTGCCGATCTCAAGATCGTGTATACGATCCTTCCGACGCCGCGTTCCGGCAGTGCTCCCGCATTCGGTCACACGTACGATACTCGATGAAGACCTTCCTCTCCCTTGTTCCAGCAGGCAGCGGAGGTTGTAGCTCTCTCCTCGCGATTCCGGCAGCACGACGGCGTGGTGTCGGAAGTAGAGGGGAGATCCCGCAGGGCTTCGCCTAAGCCGGAGCGAGTATGGTGGAGTAGAGGTAGCCTCGACGATCTAGGGTTTATAGGGCCAAGGTTTAGAGGTAGCTAGCAACTAGAGTTTAGCTAGTCGGTAGCGGTTTTAGAGGAGATGTAGATTGGTCGCAACTAGAGAGGGGGGCGACGACCAACCTAGTGTTTCTTGGGCGCCTAGGGCAAGGGAGGGTACCTTGGGGTGCACCCCTACCCTCCTTATATAGGTGTGGGGGCATCCAAGGGTGTTCCCAACCCAGGTGGAAACCCTCCCTAACTCAGAAACCCTCCCTAACTCGGAAACCATGTTGGGATTTGACTTTTTCAAACTGCCTTTTTGACTTTCAAATTAGAGTTTGATTTCTCTCTTCCAAGTGGCCAGACAAGTGACCTAGGACATGATGCAACCATTACACTTTGTCATGACACATCCATGTACCCTTCCCCTTCCGGATCGGTGAACCTTCTAGACCCTTCTAGAACATTCCGGTGAAAACACTCGAATCATTCCCGAACTCCGAAATTGGACTTTCCTTATATGAATCTTATTCTCCGGACCATTCCAGATCTTCTCATGATATCCCGAATCCCATCCGAGACTCCGAACAACATTCGGTCTCTTTACTCACATTCCATATCTACTAACAACATCGAATCCTTAAGTGTGTCTCCCTACGGTTCGTGAATTATGCAGACATGATCGAGACTCTTCTCCGATCAATAACCAATAGAGGAATATGGAAATTCATATGGCTACCACATATTTCTACGATTACTTCGTGATCGAATGAACCATTTACATACGATATCAATTTCCCTTTATCTCGCAATAGTTTACTTATCCGAGGTCTGATCGTCGGTATCTCTGCATACCTAGTTCAACCTCGTTACTGATAAGTACTCTTTTCTCGTTCCCGTGATATGTGATCCCTTGTGAGCCAGTCACATGCTTGCAAGCTAATTGGATGAAATTCCACCGAGAGGGCCCAGAGTATATATATCTATCATATGGATGGACAAATCCCAATCTTGATCCATGTGCCTCAACACATACTTTCCGAACACTCAATGCCACCTTTATATCCACCCAGTTACGATGTGGTGTTTGATGTCATCAAATCATCCTTCCGGTGATGGTGATTAGCATGATCTCATGGTCAAAGGAATTAGGTTACTATGTATCAGAAAGCTTATAGCAAGTGAACTATATTAAATGACTTGATCTTTATGCTACGCTTAACTATAGGAGTATGTCCATCACATCATTCTCCTAATGATATGACCCTGTTGTTAATAACATCTCTATGTTCATGATCAGGAAACCATGATCATATATTAACCAACAAGATAGTTTAACAAGAGGCTTTACTAGGGACTCTTTTATGTTTACAAATCACACAAGTATTAATGTTTCCGGTTAATACAATTATAGCATGGTATGTAAACATTTATCATAAGCATGAAGATATGATAATAACCACTTTATTATTCCCTCTTGGGCATATCTCCAACAGTCTCCCACTTGCACTAGAGTCAATAATCTAGTTTCAAACCTTTGTGCATTCAACACCTATAGCTTTCCGGTGTTGTATTTACACGATTGCTAGTGGTCAACTGATCTCCAGATCCGACACTTTCAGGTCCGTGTGTAATTGCATGTCTTTGTGTCTCTACGCATCACTCATTATCTAATGAGATGGCTTTGTATAAATTTGGTCCTTTGGTGAGACCTTTAGTTCCTTGGGGTTAAAACATGTTGATAATATTGTCGTACAATATATCGTCATAGTACTATCCCGCTGTGAACCACACCTAGTTTGATAACAAACTACTTGACACAAATGCCCTCTTTTGTTGCTATTATAGCAGTCATATACTTAGCCTTTTGTTGTAGTATCTGTCACAATGTCTTAAATTTAGAACTCATCCAAATCCATTATGGAACTTACTTTTCATCATATTGTGCCACCCTTAGTTTAGATAGAGATAAACTTAATTTGTACTTTGTGACAAAACTAGTATCAATGTAATACTTTTACAGTGAACTAACCATATATTTGTCACTTCTACAAAATAATATATTCTTAGTTCTTCTAAAAGATCATAAGAATATCTTTACTATCGTCCAATAATCATCTTATGAATCATTCTGGTATACGCTCATAACATTTAGAGCATAGGACATATCTGGATTTGTACACATCACAGCATGATTGATAAAGTACTCTTTGTGATTTTATATATCAAGTGTCAAAAATACTTGAAAATCTTTATTCAATCCTTCATGTGCAACAAGAACCTTTCTTGTAGTTTCTATATTGAACTCATTCAATATCTCATCTATGTACTTCTGGCACAACCATATTAGCGTCTCAATTTATCCATATAGACATTGATGCCAAATATTCGGGTTCTGCCTAAGCCATTCATCAAGATGAAATTCTTAACCCGTGTCAATAAAAATATACATTATTTGCAATCAACAATATGTCTTCCACATAATGTATTAGAAACATGTCTTAGCGCCCCACTTAATTTCTTGCAAATGCAATCATCTTCATCGTCTCCGATGATATTAAACTCTTTTAACAGTTTCATCATAGTGAATATTCCAACTCCACAATGCTTACTTCAACCATTGAAGTTTGCATATGCTTTTAGCATACTTTGAATTAACAAAACCCTTTGGACCGTGTCATGCACACGTCCTAGGTAACCATTCTATTAGAAGAACTTGTTTTGTTTATTCAACTACCACATAACAAAATTATATGTACTGGTTGCTACATTAATCCGTCTAGACTAAATATCGCTTAATGAAAGATCAGATCTTGTCATAGTCAAATCTTTGAACATTGTTGTGAACTCTTTCCCGACATGTCGATAATTTCATAGATGTGAAACATCCATGTCTATTTATTTATAGATCCAAATACGACTGTAAGGTCTTGCACCTTTTCAGAGGGTCTTTGAAGTTCAAAGCTTGATCTCTTGTATATGGGACTATCACGGATTTTATGGCTTCAAACCATTTGACGGAGTCAGGGGCCATCATTGCTTATTTCCATGTAGTCGGATCATTATTATCAAATAATGATTTAATTCTCAAATCTTGGTATTTGATTGGTTACCCGACCTACTTGTTTCAATAGGATCTTAGACCTCCGTGACCACAACCTTTGAGGCACGTGAGCCATGAGCATTGTTGCTGCCTCTGGAACACTTTTCAGTGCTGCACAACTTTGCACATATAGCTAAGGTTCTTTTAACCTTATCAAAGTTCTATTATCCTCCCACTTAACTTTTCACGGAAAATTCCTTTCTCAAAGAAACTTGACGTTCTAAGCGACAAACATTTGCGTCTTTGGTGTTATGGAGGAATACTCAACGATTATTCAAAATAACATACAAAGATATGTTCATCCAATTTTGGTTGCAAAGATCTTTCTTATGCATAGCATACCAATGTTTAAGAAAGGACAACTTGGGTTTTATCACAAACCATAACTTTATATGGTGTCATTTCAACGGATTATGATGGAGCTCTTTTCAGTGGAAAAATGATAGTCTCTAAAGCTTTAATCTTTAAAATATAATGGCAGTTTTATCAATTACACCTTTGATCTTACCATGTCAAACAAGGTTTCATTGCATATCTCGATTATTCCATACTCATATGGTGTTTTGGGAAACGCAAATCCATGGAACGATTCCTCAAATCTTAGGTGTTATGCTTATCTATATAACTCAAATATCTTCCTTTATGATCCTATGATAAAAAATTATTTTCTTATTACATTGATTTTGCACTTCATCTTGATAGTCTTTAAAGTTTTCAAATGTTTCACACTTCATCCTTATTAAGTAAATATTCATATATTCACTCAAATTTTCGGAGAAATCATATGAAGTTGAAATCTATCGCTCTTGACTACACATAATGGACTTCATACAACAACATGTACAAGTTCCAATAAGCTAGTCATCCTTATGTCTAGGAAAATTTCACAAGCGTCATTTGATCAAAAATCAAAAGACTCCAAAATTCCATCCACATGGAGTTTCTTCATGTTTTCTTTCCAATATAATTTAAACAACGATGTCACTTCCTAAGTGATCTTTCTTATCAATTGTCTTTCGACAATTTTAGCAATATTTTTATGGATGTGATTTATCTAATGAGATTTGTAAATCATCCATCTTTTATAGATTACGACAATTATTTGAACAACCCTTTTGTTCTCATAATACCTGATAAAACAAATCTTGAAGGCAAGCTTTGATGTTAACGAGCAACACAACAACCCTTTATTTGTTCTCGATGAACATCATCACATATTCTTTTGCTAGTTACTTAGGCCATTGTAGTTCATGAATTGTGTTTTTTCGTATGACGATTCACACCAACAAATTCAGTATCCAATACTTAAGAACCACATTGTTTAATAACCAAAAAATATAGCCATAACATGTATATCCTCGATATACCTAAGCTAAACAATTCTAGTCTTTTCTTTTCTGCCATATATTTCTGAGATTCTCTTTCAGTATTTCTTTTTCTGTTCGAAAGAATCTATCAACATCAATAGTGGAGCTATACACATGACACATAGTCCAAAGCATGTATAGTTAAATACCAATGTCTTTGGACTTGTACTTTGAAGTAGATCACCATCATCAAATACTTGGTGTTCTTTCAAATTCCATTCTTTAGTAATATTTTAGTGTAGTAAACATTTTATCAAATATTCACCCTTATCATGGAACTATTCATGATCAAGCTACTTTTAGCTTATAACGGTGAATCGCGAGTATAATGTTGCTCTCTAAAACCTTTTGGAGGATTACGACGACAAGCGTCTCCAACCTTTTTCAAATTCTCATCAAATATGAGAACATAAACTTTGCCATATTATACTCTCTCATGTTGCAACCAAAACATCATTTCAGATATCACAATATCTTCCACACATCATGGTTTCTGAAACAACTCTTTCAGATCCTAGATAACCTTGATATTAAAACAATCTTTTGAATATCAAGAATCATGGAGACAAACATGATACTTATATACTAACACTGGAATTGTCACTCTTGATTTAATACCAATTATTAAACTTCACGGAGTAACCAGAACTTACTGAAAGTTTGCAATAGGACTTTTAAACTTTAGATTAACACTTCAAAACAATACGATACCAGTTCATAAAGTAACTATCCAGAATTCTATAGTTCTATTATCTCAATTATAACTAAGCGCAAGGTGGTAAACGGATGCCAATGACTACAACAACTATGCAAATTTACTTTGATTTAATTTATGATAAATAGTGTTCAACTTTTAATCATATTGCTATTGAACTCACACTCAAAACAATATCCCTCACATTGTTTTAGTGATCACACGAACCAAATTCACTACACCAAGTCCGATCATCACGTGACATGATATAGTTTCAAAGGCGAACAATCATCATGTTCATCATATCATCTATATGACTCATGCTTTACCTTTCGGTATTCCGTGTTTCGAGACCATGTCTGTACATGCTAGGCTCATCAAGATCAAACCTTAGCTTCCGCATGAGCAAATCTGGCTTGCTCCCATTGTATACACTCGCAGAATCTAACACACCCGATCATCACGTGGTGCTTCGAAACAACGAGCTTTGGCAACGGTGCCTACTAAGGACGAACACTCTATAACTTGATATTTTTTGAGAGGGATCATCTTATAATGCTATCGTCGCGAACTAAGCAATACAAGATGTATAAAAGGATTAACATCACATGCAATTCAAAATATGTGATATGATATGGCCTTTCCTCTTGTGCTTCCGATCTCTATCTTCAAGCACGAACATGATCTCCATCATCACCGGCGTGGCGTCAAGGTCAATGGCGCCGCTCCATGGTTGTCGTCCACTAGCATCAACTATTACAACTACTTTGAATAATAGACACGTAGGTCTAGACGAAATTAAAAGACAACCATATGGCTCCTTCTGGTTGCCGACTTACAATAAGGAACATTGCATATATCATATATAATCACAATCATGGCCATATCACATCACAGCACACCCCTGCAAAACAAAGTTAGACGCCTCTAATTTTCTTTGCATGTTTTACGTGGTTTGGGGCTTTCAATAAGTGTCGTTTTAACTTACGAACAAGAACCACAACGTTGATGCTTGAACTATCAAGTGCCCGTTGTAAATTGAATCTTTACTATGATGGGAGAGACAGACACCCGCAAAGCCACTTATGCAATACAAGTTGCATGTCGAGCGTGGAGCAAGTCTGATGAACTATGTCATGTAAGGTTAGCTCGGGTCGCTTCATCCCACCATACCGCAAGATGCAAACTACACAAGAAGCAATTGATAATAAAAGCACCATCGCCCACAGTGACCATTGTGTTCTACTCGTGCAACAGATCTACATATAGACATGGCTCTGATATCACTGTACGGGTTCGTAGCATGGAAAAAAATTCTACCGCATGAACACACAATCAAGATCTAATCTATGATCAAGCCAGGATCTATCTACTAGATCGGTGCAACAAGTTGATAGAGTACTAACCCTCGAAGATCCAAAGCGGTTAACGAGAGCAAATTCTCGTGGGTGATGTAGTCGTTCACTTGCCAATCTCAAGATCGCATAGACGATCCATCCGGTGCCGCGTTCCGGCAGCGCTTCCGCAGTCGGTCACACGTACGGTACTCGATGAAGACCTTCCTCTCCCTTGTTCCAGCAGGCAGCGGAGGTTGTAGCTCTCTCCTCGCGATTCCGGCAGCACGACGGCGTGGTGTCGGAAGTAGAGGGGAGATCCCGCAGGGCTTCGCCTAAGCCGGAGAGAGTATGGTGGAGTAGAGGGAGCCCCGACAATCTAGGGTTTAGAGGGCCAAGGTTTAGAGGTTGCTAGCAACTAGAGTTTAGCTAGTCGGTAGTTGTTTTAGAGGAGATTTAGATTGGTCGCAACTAGAGAGGGAGGTGGTGGCCAACCTAGGGTTTCTTGGGCGCCTAGGGCAAGGGGGGTACCTTGGGGTGCGCCCCTACCCCTCCTTATATAGGTGTGGGGGCGTCCAAGGGTGTTCCCAACCCAGGTGGAAACCCTCCCTAACTCAGAAACCCTCCCTAACTCGGAAACCATGTTGGGATTTGACTTTTTCAAACTGCCTTTTTGACTTTCAAATTAGAGTTTGATTTCTCTCTTCCAAGTGTCCATCCAAGTGACCTAGGACATGATGAAACCATTACACTTTGTCATGACACATCCATGTACCCTTCCCCTTCCGGATCGGTGAACCTTCTAGACCCTTCTAGAACATTCCGGTGAAAACACTCGAATCATTCCCGAACTCCGAAATTGGACTTTCCTTATATGAATCTTATTCTCCGAACCATTCCGGATCGCCTCGTGATATCCCGGATCCCATCCGAGACTCCGAACAACATTAGGTCTCTTTACTCACATTCCATATCTACTAACAACATTGAATCCTTAAGTGTGTCTCCCTACGGTTCGTGAATTATGAAGACATGATCAAGACTCTTCTCCGATCAATAACCAATAGAGGAATATGGAAATTCATATGGCTCCCACATATTTCTATGATTACTTCGTGATCTAATGAACCATTTACATACGATACCAATTTCCCTTTGTCTTGCGATAGTTTACTTATTCGAGGTCTAATCGTCGGTATCCCTGCATACCTAGTTCAACCTTGTTACTGATAAGTACTCTTTTCTCATTCCCATGATATGTGATCCCTTGTGAGCCATTCACATGCTTGCAAGCTAATTGGATGACGTTCCACCAAGAGGGCCCAGAGTATATATTATCCATCATATGGATGGACAAATCCCAATCTTGATCCATGTGCCTCAACACATACTTTCCGAACACTCAATGCCACATTTATAGGCACCCAGTTACGGTGTGGTGTTTGATGTCATCAAAGCATCCTTCCGGTGATGGTGATTAGCATGATCTCATGGTCGAAGGAATTAGGTTACTATGTATCAGAAAGCTTATAGCAAGTGAACTATATTAAATGACTTGATCTTTATGCTATGCTTAACTATAGGAGTATGTCCATCACATCATTCTCCTAATGATATGACCCTATTGTTAATAACATCTCTATGTTCATGATCAGGAAACCATGATCATATATTAACCAACAAGCTAGTTTAACAAGAGGCTTTACTAGGGACTCTTTTATGTTTACAAATCATACAAGTATTAATGTTTCCGGTCAATACAATTATAGCATGGTATGTAAACATTTATCATAAGCATGAAGATATGATAATAACCACTTTATTATTGCCTCTTGGGCATATCTCCAACTGGTTGCTCCCAAGATGCATTTTATCCTGTTATATTTGGTAGACCTTTCTTACATATTGTTGATGCTGAAATTAATTTCCTAAAAGAGAAAGTATTTATTAAATTTGCTCGTGAAAGACTTGAGTTTAATTTTTCAAAGTTTACGGATAAACATTTAGAAAAGGAAAAACTATCTAAAGATACAGTGGAGACTCTTGCTTCAGTGGCAGTCCCTTCATCGGACGTGATGGAATGATATGTGTTGAATCAAGAGGAGACATTTGATGATAAATAGAAATAAGCTCTAGAAAAAATACTATATCAACAACCACAATAGCTGCAATTACAGGATGCACCGAGAATATAGAGGATCATATCTCCCATGCCGACAGCGCCAGATCGAGGCCCAGCAACCCTCCTCGTATCACAACTCCACCCAAGAGAGAAGAAGAGGAGAGCATGGATGTACCTCCATTTGGCCACCACCGGTGACCAACATGAGTCCTTAGCCACCGCGCCGTGAATGCAAGCCTACCATCGAACTCCTTGAACCCGCCATGAGATGGAGGAGGTAGACCAAGAGGGGAATCGCAGCACCCAAGACTCGGGACGCGGACCTTATTTAGAGAGTTTGCCAGAGACCACAATGTCGCCGCTTTTGGCTTCCACCATGGGAGCACCACCGCAAAGGGGAAATCACCGGCACCTCTAGGTTGGCCTACAGAACCCAGCAGTAGACTTCAAGAAGTGGCCTTATTATCGGAGATGCTCAGAATCCCTACCACCAACCACACCACCTCCTGCCACTGGAGGAGCACCACCGTGACGAGAAATACCGAGACGCCTTGGATCTGGCCAGAGACCTACTCCTAGACACCATCAAGGATAAACAATGGGATCAACCCAAAACAACAAACTACTAATAATAGGTATATAAAAGCCAACCACCTAGTCCATCTCCTTTCCGGCTGCCATGGCTAACGAAGAGAAAGAAGGAGAGGGGCGGCAGCTGGGAACAGAGGTCGACTCTCAAGGGGAGAGGAGGAGAGGCGTGTGGTGGTGTGGCGTCTTCAAGAAATCAAAGGGATCTCCTCCCAATACATGGAGAAGAGGCTGGATTTTTAGTGGAGCTAGTAGATCATGAGGAGGGGAATTGATTTTAGTTGGATGGAGAAGCTGGAGCGGCCGGAGTGGCTGGTGCGGCGACCGACGCTCGCGGAGATGCTCGGGGCGAGCCGTGAGGATAGGGTAGGCGAGCCTGTTTGTGTTAAGCTATGATGGGGCCTCCTTCTAAAATATTGGGAAAAATTATAAATGTGTTGATCTACCTTGGGTTCCTTTAGAACAATATTACAATGTAACACTTCCTCCTACCAAACTTATGGAAGTTGGTAATTTGTAATTGTTACCGTCATAGGCGCACAATGAGTCTTTTTCCGAAATGGGGATGACCCTGGACTCTGCATCGATTGATACATGTAGCGTTTTATTACTATATTAAAATTCAGTATTACAAAAGATTACATCATTAGTCACATGGGGTTGAGATATGAATCAACCATCTAAAAATAAAAGACAACTTGGAGTGGATCTGCATCAACATTCACAATCGATATACCGAGAACAAACAATTACAACATGATGACGACATCGAGATTTGTTAACATAGTTTGGCGAACTCGTGTATTCTACAGGGCATAACTATGGGCACTCCTTCCCTTTGATACCTCATCACATGGCCACCCTAGAGCTGACATATGTTGTTGTCTCCCCTACATGCATGATGATATCAAGTCGTCATAGGTTATATTGCATCCCCCCCACACACACATATTATATAGGAGGCCTAGGCTACAAGAGTCAGATTCTGGTACTACTCGTATCCTACCCATAATACCACACAAATCTAAACATAACCAACTCGTACACTAATATTCGACACATATGCAACAAACTCCACCTTTGCGAATATACTCCACACCACCTTGAATTCGTCCAAGTATAAAACTTGCATGTACTCTAGTCTTAGTTGTCTTCCACCTTGAAAATTATGTTGAATAATAGCAAGAAAGTAAAAGTACTATAAATCACATTGTATTCTAAGCTATTATGTATGTTATGACTTATGAATGCTATTTCATGTCATTATTAGCATCATGCCTGCTGATCTATATTTAACCACCAAAATAGAGAAAATGTAATGCCAATTAGCGAGAGGAAGGGTGTGGGAGGTGCATGAGGACAAATAAATTTCTTGACTTGCACACTAGAATTTTCTACTAGTTACATTTAACTGAGACAATTATACTTTACGTACATCTATTAAGATATTTGTTAAACTCGTATATTCTAATACCATCTGTAATGCTAATAAGTGGTACATACTATTATTCAAGTGAAAGTGATGTGATTATTATTTATATTATTTTATTAGATTTAGATTAAATTGAGTTCAACTAAATGTTCCAAATCTAAAATTTGAAGAAATCTTATTTGAAAGCAGAGTTCTTATCTAGGAATACTGCATTCTAGATTAATAAGTTTTAATTGTCTATAAGTTCTTGTATATGAACACACCTATGTGGTGGGTATTGTAACATTGTAAATGATGTCACATAAAAATATTTGATAAACATTGCACCAATACAAATTGATTGAAATTTGGCATACATGATAAGTTGTAGGCAAGTAAAAATATTTGGTATAAATTCCTCCAAACATGGATAAGGTTCTTTGGAGCTGGAATTGTTTGAACCTATATCTAATGATACCCAAACATTCTCTACAAAAAACAAATAAAAATGGTTTTGCCTGTCATCCGTGGAGCACCATTTGAGCTCTACATCACTACGACACCACAAAAATACAAACAGGTTTCTATAAAACTTTCTCTTTTAGTAAGGATCTTTGTTATTTTCAGTGTTGTTAGGAATTTATGTGGTTTGTGTTTGGTCAGTGTAACTTTTTTTTTTGTAATTTTATAGGTTCTCCTAGCTCGCAGGACGATATATCGATGAATTGCATTGAGGATTGTTATTTTTAGTGTTTTCGTACTTCTTGACCATCATATCGTGCACTTGTGTGCGAGTTTGTGAAAACATGTTTTCTAGTACCGCAACTTTATTAGGATAGAAGGCATCATCACTTACATTAGGCTCGTCATTAATGATCAGTGATGGCTTGTACTACCTCACCGTGTCGGTGTTTCTTGAAGGTGGCCAAGTAGGCTTCCCGATCCTCACCTTCTAGCTTCTCCTATAGAAACCTACAATCTTCCCGTACTTTTCTAAAATATACTCGAAAGCTTGGCATTTTCTTTAGTGAGGTTATCAAAAATTAGCCTTAAGATGTTCTCAGTAGTAACCTCAGAGGGTCTTGCGATGTTTGAACCGGTCATGGTGACTCCATTTAAGACATTTTTCCCTTGTAGAGGCGCCAAAATGTTTGTTGCGCTGAAACGGGTTCCGTCTTACACTCGGACACGTTAATGTGTACCTCTAGCACAGAGGGAGATGCACCACAACTCACACCATAGGATGCCTGCTAAAAGTGCGATACACAAGACAGTCTAGTCGGCGCTTTTGACAATCAAAGCCCTGGTTCCTCATGACGGACCCTATAGAAGGTTCAGGCAACTATGGGCTAAACAAAGTCAAGCTTGGTCACTCTTAGCTTGGTTTGTAGATTCAATGGACAATCTACATGCAAAGTTTCCGAAGAAACGGAGAGGAGGGAAGGGTTGTTAGATCTGAGGAGTATTCAATGCAAATTTGTATGAGAACAAATTCATCGGAATAGTTCTGGATCAACAAAAGAAGTTTCGAAGAGAAAACCAAAAGTCGTTCCAATATATGAAATAGTTTCAGGGGCAAATAGACCAGAAGTGCAACCCATATGAGGGGTGGTGCATGGGCCACCAAAGCCCATCATGGGATTGAACATGGCTTGCCTAAGGGCTTCACCAAACATTTGTAATTTGCTTGGAGCTATATTAGGAAAGTCTGTATTATATCTTCTACTTAAGTTGTGGGAATATCTTCATTAATTAAGGATATATGATATGTTGCAAAGAGGGGAGGATCTCCATTTAATATGGTGATGCACTTTCCATATAGGGGAGGCGCCACCTCTATCCCAACCCTAGCCACCGGTCACCTAAGGGGAAACCCTAGGGCGCCCCACCCTCCCCTCTCCTCCTATACTACATAAAGGAGGGATAGGGTAGCCTCTCCATGCACTCATTCTCATGTGTTGGCTTCTCCTCTCCCTCCCATACACGCTATAAGGCAGCTTGGATATCTACTGCATTGCCAAGCTCTGGACGGTGGAGCTCTGCTGGATCGGCAACACAACACACGTGGATACCTTCAGAGGTATCATTGCTTTGATCCTCCATTGAGATATACACCAACTCCTTCATCAACAAACGAATCTCTGTTGCATGGTTGGTGAGTTTTAGATCCATTCCATCCTGTGATTCTTCATAATTCTATCTTGATGTGTCCGAGAAGCCGAAAAATTTGTTTTCCCTATGCGAATCCCAATATTATATGTGGAGAAACAGAGAGAGAGAGAGAGAGAGAGAGAGAGAGAGAGAGAGAGAGGGAGGGAGAGATAGAGAGTTGCAACCAACATGTGGGAAATCTCACAACTGTGCCACGCATGGACGAAGGTAGAAAATCTGTCGATGGGGTCATGTCTAAAACCTATATTTGATTGGGATCATATTCTATAAATTGTCATTAGCTAGTGCTAATCAATGAAGTTTTTTGTGTTTTTCAATAGGATCAGCTGACACTAGCGCCACTAAGGCAGGTCCGTCCCTATGTGTAGGGGGCGACCTCACGCAAATGTAGGTGGGAGGTGTGCATGACTTTGGAGAGAGCCCAACCCTGACGGCATCCATTCATATAAGGAAGGAAGAGAGGGCTGCAGCACCCCCTTACATGGCCCCCTCCCCCCCCCCCACCCCACCCCCACCCCCACCCCAGGAAGTGGGTTGCAGCCCTAGGGCCATGTAGCCAACCTTAGATGGGCCTTTACGGGCCCATATGGCCAGCTCCATCACGACTGCACGTCTGTGATGCTTTTGATTAAGGCCTGGGGTTCCTAGGGTACTCTCCAATGCTTTTCAATAAAGTTGGGACTTGAAAATGTATTCCTACAAGATCCCAGAACAATTCTAACTCTTCTCCGTAACCCTTCGATAGCATCGGAACTATTGTGAATACATATTCTATCAACTACATGTCAAAAATCTCACAACAAATTGAATTACTTTTAAGTTTGTGACCTTTGGTGGTGCACGGATATTGCCTGAGGAACACTTTCCAATCAATAACCAACAACCGGACACAAAACATTCATGAAAGCTTCCATTCATACACGAATAATTATCGAACAAACCTTGTGTTAATTAATCAATTGCTAATCTTCTCGAGGCAAGACTTTGGTATCCTCGTTATTCAACAGTTTAATCATTATACCTGTTATCCCCGTTCGAGATCCATCCTCTTTTCTCGTTGTGCATATGAAAATGATCAATCGGTCCGTAGATTTTTTTTTGAGAATTCACCACCCCTTTATTCAAACAAAGTTCTGCTTCTTACAAACTCCATCGGGTGGATCCTGACACCACACATATCTGCCTACATCTAGATAAATTGAGCTCCTGGCTAAAGAGTGGGCATCAACGTTGGAGCCTCTTCCTTCATGGGAAAATTGCACAAGCTGAAACTTATCAATACTAGCCTTGATTTCCCGAACAATGTGTCCATAAGGCCGCATGCCCTCGCCTCCTATGCTGCTGATCACGTTACTGCAATCTGAGGCAAGTCAGAACCTTTGCAGGAGAAGATCTGCTGCCAATGCCATGCCTTCCCTGCAGGCCATCACCTCCATAATCTCAGAATCAATCGGCACTACAGGAATGGAAAGCTACGCCGACGGCCAAACGTTGGGGCCGTCGGCATAGCCATCGTTTAGGCCAGCCCCGCCAAGCAGCCGTCGGCGTAGAATTTTCCTCGGCATATCCTATGCTACACCGAGGGCATACGCCGACGGCTGCCCTCGGCGTAGCTATTTTTTATTTTATCTCATTAAACTTTGAAACATTATAACTAAATCATTCTAATTCGGAAAAATACAAATAATATATCAAAATTTGCAGAAAAATAAGACCTATCTATCTACACTAAAATATTACACATTTGTAAATAAAAATTAAGTAAAACATAAAACATTATATATTGTTTAAAACGGGCATAAAAAATTCAAAAATGATCGAAATAATGCGAAACCTTCGCGTGGTGTTATATTATGTGACATAGTTAGAAGGAAAAATATCAAACTTGGTATATTGATTATGTCTCAAAGAAACCTTCACAAAATGACCTATCTCATTCGAGGTTTCTTGGCTTTCGGGTCAAATGACCAATGTTATGGCTAGAATCAAGGCATAGTTTGTGATAATGTGCCTATATTGTGCATACATGTGCATCATATGATGGCAAACAATGTTGCAGGAGGAAGCTTTCCTTTTTGTCGCACCAAAAAGTCATTTTCCATTTTCCGAGCATAAAAACGGATGGTTTTGCGAAGCAACCACCAAATGGCTAATTCAAAATACTACCACCACATTTTACAAAAATAATAGACCACCTTATATGGACAATGTCCCAACAGGGGGATCCGAAACCTTTCCGTCCATCTTTGGTGAAAAATACAAATTCCTGCCGAATCGGTAGGAAGTGGGTCAGATATGAACTACAGGTACATGATCCGATGCTCATGTTTTAAAAAAAATCATTTTTAGGTTCACAATATGCTATTTTATCAAAGATCCAATGCAAGTTTAGTTAGGCTCGGACCCGAGCTAAGAATCTTCATGCCCGCCGTTTGACAAAGTTTGACGATAGTTTAAAACGGGCATAAAAAATTCGAAAACAATCGAAACAATGCGGAACTTTCGCATGGTGTCATATTATGTGACATAGTTATAAGTAAAAATATCAAACTTGATATATTGATTATGTCTCAAAAAAACTTCACAAAATGACCTATCTCATTTGAGGTTTCTTGGCTTTCGGGTCAAATGACCAATGTTATGGCTAGAATCAAGGCATAGTTTGTGATAATGTGCCTATATTGTGTATACATGTGCATCATAGGATGGCAAACAATGTTGCAGGAGGAAGCTTTCCTTTTTGTCGCGCCAAAAAGCCATTTTCCATTTTCCAAGCATAAAAACGCACGGTTTTGTGAAGCAACCACCAAATGGTTAATTCAAAATACTACCACCACATTTTACAAAAATACTAGACCACCTTATATGGACAATGTACTAACAGGGGGATCCGAAACCTTTCCGTCCACCTTTGGTGAAAAATACAAATTTCTGCCGAATCAGTAGGAAGTGGGTCAGATATGAACTACAGGTACATGATCTGATGCTCATGTTTTTTTACAAAAATCATTTTTAGGTTCACAATATGCTATTTTATTAAAGATCCAATGCAAGTTTAGCGAGGCTCGGCCCCGAACTAAGAATCTTCATGCCCGTCGTTCGACAAAGTTTGACGATAGTTTAAAACGGGTATAAAAAATTCAAAAACGATCGAAACAATGCGAAACCTTCGCGTGGTGTCATATTATGTGACATAGTTATAAGTAAAAATATCAAACTTGATATATTGATTATGTCTCAAAAAAACCTTCACAAAATGACCAATCTCATTCGAGGTTTCTTGGCTTTCGGGTCAAATGACTAATGTGATGGCTAGAATCAAGGAATAGTTTGTGATAATATGCCCATATTGTGCATACACATGCATCATGGGATGGCGAACAATGTTGCAGGAGGAAATTTTCCTTTTCCTCGCACCAAAAAGCCATTTCCCATTTTCCGAGCACAAAAAACGGACGGTTTTGTGAAGCAACCACCAAATGCCTAATTCAAAATGCTACCACCATATTTTACAAAAATACTATACCACCTTATATGGACAATGTCTCAACAGGGGGATCTAAAACCTTTCCGTCCACCTCTGGTGAAAAAGACAAATTCCTGCCGAATCGGCAAGAAGTGGGTCAGGTATGAACTACAGGTACATGATCCGATGCTCATGTGTTTTTTACAAAAATCATTTTTAGGTTCACAATATGCTATTTTATCAAAGATACAATGCAAGTTTTTCTTTTCATCGCACCAAAAAGCCATTTTTCATTATCCGAGCGCAAAAAGGGAATTTTCTAAAGCAACCACCAAATAGATAATTCAAAAACAAAGGGTTTGTGATTAGTTGATATAGATATCATATTTGGATTCCTCTCATTTTTCTGATCAATTTAGACATATTATTTGTTAAATTCCGATTTACAGATTTAAAGATATTAATTATTCCATATTAAATGGAAAAATACAAAAAAGTAAAATTATTATATTTTTATTTGAATTCAATAATATTTTTACTTATTCATTAATGTTTACTTAAATAATTGTTTGTAATTTCAAAAAATACAAACATGTGACATGTTGATATAAGAGTTAATAGGATTGATATCATAGTATTGACAATAAAGTATGAATTACTTTGCGGAAACAGATTCTGAAGGAACGAGAAAGTTAAGCGTGCTGGAGCTGGAGTAGTATTAGGATGGGTGATCGGTCGGGAATTTTGACAAAGACTGCAATTTAATTAAATATTAAGTGTAATTAGTGTTAAAAATGTTCAAAGTGAGAGATTAACGATTGAAACAATTCAAAGATTCAAAAATTGAGAAAAAATAATAATAAAAAAAATTTATTTTTTTGCAACCTGTCGACAAGCTATTCCGACACCGAGGACATTTTGATACGCCTAGGGCAGCCGTCGGCGTACCATACGCCGAGGGCATTTTAGCCTACGCCGACGACGGCTTTTTGCCCTCGGCGTAGCGTTGCCAAACAGGCAAGTTTCCTATAATTCTGGTGTTTTTTTACTAATAGTAGTAAATAATTGGAATGACTTTAGGAACAATAGAATTAATTATATGTTGAAAATAACCAGCTTTACATGTTAGTTGACTTTTTGTGGGAAGCAAACATATTGCATTCCCTGAATATTTTGTACTCCCTTCATCCCAAGATGTCTCATATTTGTCAAAATTTGCATAAATATAGACACAATACTCCCTCCATTCCGAATTATAGGGCTAATACGTATTTTAAGAAAATAGTTTAATCGCAAATTTAGTCAACAATATATGATTGTCACAAAAATTATACCATTGGAAGCGTATTTTAAATACGAATCTGATGGTATAACTTTTGTTAAATATAGTTTGTATTTTGTTGACCAAATTTGTTGTCAAACTATTTTTTCGAAATACGTATTTATCTTATAAACCGGAATGGAGGTAGTATATAAATTCATCCAAATTTTAAAAAATATAAGACATCTATTTTAGGACCGAAGGGAGTACTACCTTGATATAAAAAGACATGCGCCTAATAATTATTATCTTTACATGCATAAATTGGGGAGAATTAATTGGTGCATTAGCTAGGGGGCGGACTATGGGGGAGAACATCTGAGAGTTGATCCCCACGGACTGTCGGGACCCTGCCACTGACTTGACCAAGTCGTCAACAATCAACGGCTGGGATTTCCTCTTACCGCTTCGCGCAAGACGTACAACCTCAGCCGTCGATGCCCTTAATGTAGTTTAATTACCGTTGTAAGCTAGCAGCTGTCGCTGTCTCTCTTTTCTTACTTTTACCCTGGAACATGGCTTTATAAGCAGGAGTAGTTGGACTGGAAGATCCATCGATTATAATCGGGATGAATCCTAGCCGCCTCTGTTCGAGGGTCTGGTCTATCTATGAATAAACCCTAGCTGAATTCCCTGTCTTCCTCTGAAATTCCACTTTTAATTCAGCAAGTTCACCTCCTTATAGTTAGGACCCTGTCAATGGTATCAGAGACAAGCGATTCCTCGACGGCGTGTTGGATTTAGACCGTGGTGTGGTTCCCCTCACTTCCGATCTAGATCCCGGCGGCGGCGTAGAGTTGTTGGCGGTGGAGGCATAGCTCGGTCGCGGATCTTGGGAAACGGGGCTGGTTTCTAGAGAACACCTCTTTAGAGTAAAATCCCACCACCCTTCCGGATCCGTGCGATTTCAGGCGGCGGGCGGCGCAGGCGACGGTGACAACGGCGACGGCAGGATCAATTGAGTGGAGTCGGGTTACCGTGGACGGTGTAAAACTCCTCCTCTCCTCAAGCGATCACTTCCATAGTGAGTTCTGTCGACTCCTTATCGGCAGGTAAAATCCTATCTGTGCAGAAGTGTTCAGCAAGCCATCCACCCTACCTCCTACCAGATTTTGTGATCATGCTATACCTTTAACTGAGGATGCAGATCATATCGAATGCCACACCACCGGAAGGATGCCTTGGAAGAATTGATCAAACAGTTAATTGCTGAAGGCATTATTCAACCCAGCTCTAGCCCCTACTCATCTCCTGCAATCCTGGTTAGGAAAAAAGATGGCACATGGAGACTTTGCATTGATTACAGGAAACTTAATGCCATGATAGTCAAAAACAAATACCCAATTCCAGTTATTGAAGATTTGTTGGATGAACTCTTCGGAGCCAAAAAAAATTCCAATATTGATCTTATAAGTGGATACCACCAGATCAGAATGAAACCTGATGACATTGCAAAAACAGCATTCTCCACTCACCTTGGGCACTATGAATAGATTGTCATGCCATTTGGTCTTACAAATGCCCCTGCAACTTTCCAATCTCTCATGAACTCTATTCTGGCACCCTGTTTGAGGAAATATGCAGTGGTTTTCTTTGATGACATATTAGTGTACAGTCCTGATATTGAATCACACTGTCAACATTTGGCTCAAATATTTTCTCTCCTCAGGCAGGAGAACCTATTTGCTAACTTACCAAAATGCAAATTTGGGCAAACACAGATTGAGTATCTAGGACATATTATCAAGGGAGAAGGAGTAGCCACTGATCCTGTGAAGATATCAGCTATTTCCAACTGGCCAGCACCCAGCAACATCACCCAGCTTAGAAGTTTTCTGGGCATGACAGGCTATTATAGAAGGTTCATTAAGCATTATGACATTATATGCAGGCCCCTATTTGATGCACTCAAGAAAGATGCATTCATCTGGGAAGAAGCACAACAACAAGCCTTTCTATCCCTCAAGTCAGCACTAACACAAGCCCCTGTTTTAGCTATGCCCAACTTTGATGAACCTTTTATCTTAGAGGCAGGTGCAAGTGGGTATGGACTGGGAGTAGTACTAATGCAAGCTGGAAACCAATCTCCTTCATGAGCATGACAATTGGGCCTAAAGGAGTTGCTCTATCAACGTATGACAAAGAAGCTCTCGCAATCTTGGAAGCTATAAAGAAATGGAAACATTATTTCAGTGCATCTTCCTTGGTGATAAGAACTGATCAAGAGAGCCTTAAATATATTTAGGAACAAAAGCTCACTGAGGGAATTCAACATAAGCTTTTGGTGAAATTGCTTGGTTACAATTTCACGATTGAATACAAGAAGGGCAGAGACAATAAAGTGGCGGACGCCCTTTCTAGGGTAAAATACTACATCCACTCCTTATCTAGTGCTGATGTGCCAACATGGATTTCTGAAGTCATAGCTAGCTACAATAAAGATGACAAGGGCAAGAAAATGCTAGCTGAATTAGCACTTGATGCTACCTCCCACACCAACTATAAAATGAAGAATGGCATCCTCAGATACAAACAGAAAATTGTGGTAGGGTCCACTACAAACATCAGGAATGATTTGATCACTTCTTTTCACAAATCAGAGTTGGGGGGACACTCAGGTGAGAGAGCCACTTACCAAAGACTAAAACTTTTGTTCCACTGGGAAGGCCTCAAGCAACAGGTTATTGACTTTGTCAAAGCTTGCCCTGTATGCCAAAAAAAACAAAGCTAAGCACACTCCCTACCCTGGCCTGCTACAGTCACTACCAGTTCCTGATTTTGCCTTCACTCACATCAGCATGGATTTTGTAGAAGGATTGCTTGTCTCAAAAAATAAGGATATGATTTTGGTGGTGGTGGACAGATTTACTAAGTATGCACACTTCATCTCCTTTAAGCATCCTATTACAGTCAAGATTGTGGCCAAGGTGTTTAATGACAATGTGTTCAAATTACATGGCCTGCCTACTGTCATTGTCACTCATAGAGACAGATTTTTCACCTCCAACCTCTGGCAACAACTGTTCAAATCCATGGGCGTCAAGCTACACTTCAGCACTTCTTACCACCCCAAACAGATGGGCAAACAGAGAGGGTAAACTAGTGTTTAGAGAACTACCTACGGTGCATGGCTTTTGAACAGCCCAAGAAATGGCACTCTTGGCTCTCTTTAGCTGAGTGGTGGTACAACACCACATTCCACACCTCCCTGAAAATGACCCCATTCTAGGCACTGTATGGATTCAAACCACCTCTCATTGCTGAATCGGCCCTACCAGACACAATTACTGTCAACACTGAAAATCTGCTCCAAGACAGACAACTAGCAACACAAGTCATCAGAGATAACCTCATCAAGGCTCAGGAACGAATGAAACACTTTGCTGATAAGAAGAGGAAGGAGAGATCACTGGAGATTGGTGACATGGTCTACTTAAAAATCCAGCCATATCGCCACACCTCACTCAGTCTACATAGACATTTGAAGCTCCATTCAAAATACTATGGACCATTTCGTGTTCTAGCTAAAGTGGGCGCCACATCATATCAATTTCTACTTCCTGAAGGCTGCCGGTTACACCCGACATTTCATGTCAGCCAGCTCAAGAGACACATTGGCCCAGCGGTGGTTCCAACACCGTTTCTTCCCTTAGTGGATGTTGATGGAGTAATCAGGATTGAACCTGAGGCTGTTCTCGAAAGGAAACTCATCCCTCGTGTGCAAGGTGACATCAGTATCCCAGTTGTCCAATGGCTTGTCAAATGGCTCAACCAACCCTTAGAAGCAGCAAGCTGGGAAGATGCATCCTTCATCCAGAAGGTTTTTCCAAATCTCCATCCTTGAGGACAAGTCTGTTGTCAAGACGAGGGAATTGTCAGGACCCTGCCATTGACTTGATCAAGTCGTCAACAATCAACGGCTGGGATCTCCTCTTACCGCTTCGCGCAAGACGTACAACCTCAGCCGTCGATGCCCTTAATGTAGTTTAATTACCGTTGTAAGCTAGCGTATGTCGCTCAGGGTGTAGGTGGGACTGCCCGCGGGAGGCCCGCATACGCCCGCATAGTCCCACACAATTTAACTGGGTGTCCCACAGTAGCCCGCGAAACTTATGCGGGTGTCCATTATTCCACATATGTCCACATATACCCGCAAATACGTTAGTGTAATTGTTGTTTGTATAATATTTATAAAAATATTTTAGTACATAATACGATCAACATTTAGCACTTCAATGTATTAATTATTTTTTCCACTTTTTGAATGACTCGCCATTTTTTCTACTAGACATAATATTTGCTCGATTGAGAAATTCCTACTCCTTCCGATCCAAATTAATGTTCTCATATTTGCCTAGATTCGGATGTATCTAGCACTAAATATAACTAAATATATTCGAATCTAGACAAATGTAAAAAATATTAATTTGGATCGAAGTAACTTATTTGATGTTTGCGCTCGATTGTGGGCTTTCCACGGAAACCCACTATTTTTTCTTGTTTACCCACGGGTGTCCCACGTAGCCTTTTATGTAGGCTTGGGTCAGGTGCGGAGCTACAGTAAAAAACTGGGGTCAATTGACCCCATTGACTTTGGCCCAGACCCTTGTACATATAGCCCAGGTACAATAAAATGACCCCCGTAAAAACTGCTTTTGACCCCGCTAACTACACTATATTCAGGTGTCCAGGCCAAATACACACACGTCCAGCTTTGACAGCCCATAGTTTGCTGAATGCCCTGAATCGGTCGATCGCCTAGCTCGGTCGCTGGTTATCGCCTCGTATTCCCTTTTTTACGAACAGGCGGTTGTTCTGTGGTGTGGCACTATGAGTCTACGACCAGTTCTCATCTCCTCCGATGGATCGCAGCCTCGCCGGCCTCGAGTCACCACCCCTCTCATCCTCCGAAAAAACAACAATTTCCTCTACAAGATCCGTAAGTGCCACTAACTGAAAGTCTGAAACTTGGTCCAAAGCATTCTCGTTCTCAATTCTTTAATTATCTTAGGGTTCCTCATGTGACGACTGTTGATCTTTTAATTTCTTGAAGGTCTGGGCAAGTATTAATAATCAGTGAGACACTATGGTAGATTAGAGAAAATAAATTAGGTCTCAAATTCCCTGAGCAATCCAGCGGTAATGTCAGGTAACCAAACGAGGACATTGTACAGTAACTTCCATCTACTCCCTTCGATCCAAATTAATTGATTAGATTTGTCTAAATTCGACTGTATCTAGATATATTTAGTATTAGATTCATCTATATCTTAACAAATTTGAGTCAACTAATTTAGATCGGAAGAAGTATATAATTCATACGTACTTTTGTACTTTTGTAACAGACTCTTGCTAATTTAGTAATAGCCTCTTGCTAACCCCGTACCAGTTCTACAGTATCAATGTAATTTATACATACTTTTGTATTAGACTCTTGCTAAATTGAACCGTGGTATAACTCATACGTATTTTTGTAATGGCATTTTGCACTCTCCTGATTATAATGGCCTCTTGCTAATTTTACAGGTAGTAGAAAATTTATGGAGAGTTTTTTGAATTTGAAAAGAAAATCGCCAACCCACACGACCAATGATCCTGATCATGAAGGTTCATTCAACACTAGTCGTATCATACGTCATTTTCCTTTGCCAGTCCCTCCAACTCCAAGAGAGGTAACAGTTAATCTGAACGAGCTTCCATATGATCCGGCAGATAGGAAGAGGATAACAGAATATATAGGACCAAAGCTACAAGATGAGATAAGAAGGAAATATTTGGTTAGAGGTCCGTTTAGGCCATAACTTGGTTTTAAGTATCCACAGAGAAGCATAGGAGATCTCCAACGCCGGTTTAGTACTAAGTGGTATAGAAAATATGATTGGATAGAGTAAAGTGTGAAGAAGAATGCTGCATTTTGCTTATATTGCTACTTGTTCAGAATTGTATTGAAGGCCAAGGGGGGAATGATACATTTGTAGTCGAGGGTTTTAATTATTGGAACAAGGGTGAGCGACTAAAAGTCCATGTGGGTGGATCTCCTAATAGTTTTCATACCACGGCAGTCAAAAGATGTAATGATTTGCTAAAACATGGCCAGTCTGTTGTTGTTGCTCTAGACAAACAAAGTAAAGTCACTCAAGAGGAGTATATGATTCGGCTAAATAATTCCATAACTGCTGCCCGATACTTACTGCATCAAGGTTTAGCATTCCGTGGCCACGATGAGTCTAAAGAGTCTAAGAATAGAGGAAATTTTCGAGAGTTGGCACACACTTTGGCGGAGCAAAATGAGGACACAAGGAGGATCGTGTTGATCGACACTCCTAAAAATATTAAAATGGTTGCTCCAGAAATTCAAAGGGACATTGTTGAATATTATGCCGAGGTAATAATTTATTGCTTTCGTCATTTACTTTCCTTTCTTATTTACATGTTATAAATGTCGTGAGTTCTTATGGTTATAAAAATATTTTGTGTGTGCAGATCATAGTTAAATCTATTATTGATGAAATTGGAGGTGGTGTGTTTTGTTTGTTGGTTGATGAGTCTGCTGATGTTTCTGACAAAGAACAGATGGCGGTAGTTCTGCGGTATGTCGACAAGTTTGGAGCAATCAAAGAGAGACTTATTGGTGTTTTTCATGTGAATGAGACGTCTGCTTTATTCCTCAAATCTAATATTGATTACTTGTTTGGTAAGTATGGATTGAACATGAAACAAGTTCGAGGCCAAGGTTACGACGGTGCGAGCAACATGAGAGGTGAGTTCAATGGCTTGAGAGCTTTGATCATGAGGGAAAATAGCTCAGCATATTATGTCCACTGCTTCGCTCATCAGCTTCAGTTAGTCATTGTGGCAGTAGCTAAAAAGAATGATGATGTTAGCGACTTTTTTGACATGGTAGCTCTTCCGATGAATGTGGCCGGAGCTTCTTGTAAGCAAAAATACATGATAAGAGAGATCCAACAGGAGAGAGTGAAGAAAGCCATTGGATGTGGACAACTTAGCACTGGTACAGGATTAAATCAAGAGCAATCTCTTCAAAGAGCCGGAGACACTCGTTGGGGATCTCACTATAAAACTCTTCTAAGCATAAATAACTTGTTTCCAGATGTTATTGATGTGCTCAAATATGTTGAGAAAGATGGACCAAGTGATGCAAAGAAACACCAAGCTCGTGGTCTCTTGGATTATGTCTTCATCTACACTTGATGTTGCTTATCTTAGGACATGCGAATGCTTTATCTCTATCTTTGCAGAGGAAAGATAAGGACATCTTGGAGGCTATGCAAGAGGTGAAGTTAACAAAGAAAAAATTCAGCAAATTAGAGACGATGGTTGGGACTCTTTATTGCAAAAAACTTACTCGTTTTGTGTGGAATATGGTATTCCGAAGTTGGATATGGAAGAACAATATATAGACCGGCATAAACCAAGGAAGAAGATCAACCGCACTAACTATGAGCACTACAAGTTTGATTGCTTGAACCCTGTTATTGACTTGCAACTTGGAGAGTTTAGTGACCGTTTTACTGAGGTAAACTCAACTCTCCTTACCCAGATGGCTGCATTTAGTCCCAATGATTCCTTTGATGCTTTCAAAATTGAGACCTTAGTGGAATTGGCTAAGTCATATCCAGATGATTTTGATTCCATCCAATTGAAAGATCTTGCCCATGAGCTTTCATTCTACACTGATAATGTGCGAGCAGATGAAAGATTTGTCGGTCTGAAAACTATCTCTGAACTTGCTAAGCTGATGGTTAGTACAAACAAGCATTTGGCATTTCCTTTGGTATATCAACTACTCACGCTTGTGCTAGTTCTTCCTGTTGCCACTTTATCTGTTGAGAGGTGTTTTTCAGCAATTAATAAAAATAGTGAAGACGGTGCTACGTAATCGCATTGGTGATGATTTTATGAATCACTGCATCATTTGCTTTTTGGAGCAAAGACTTCTATATTCAACTCCACGTAATGTTGTGATAGACCGCTTTCTAAAGATGAAAGACCGTAAAGGTCAAAAGAAATAGAGGTAATTGCTTTTGTAGATAATTGCTTTTGTAATCCGACTTTATTTTGATATGATATATCAATAATTATTGTTTTTATTTATATAAGTTTGCTACAATATACACTATAGAATTTTTAATTAATATACTAGCATTGAATCTAGCCATGCTGAGCTGAGTTATGCAAATATATATTAGTGGTACGTTTTATGGGCATGTATTTTTTCTATTTGTTTGTGTTGACCCAGCGACCTTTTTTCCTGGCTTCGCCCCTGGCTTGGGTAGTGGGCTCCGCGGGCAGCCCACTCCCACCTGCACCCTGAGCTGTCGCTGTCTCTCTTTTCTTACTTTTACCCTAGAACATGGCTTTATAAGCAGGAGTAGTTGGACTACTGGAAGATCCATCGATTGTAATCGGGATGAACCCTAGCCGCCTCTGTTCGAGGGTCTGGCCTATCTCTGAATAAACCCTAGCTGAATTCCCTATCTTCCTCTGAAATTCCACTTTTAATTCAGCAAGTTCACCTCCTTATAGTTAGGACCCTGTCACGGACGTCCTGCTGGAGGTCCTGGTGCGTCTCCCCCCCAGCTCCCGGCGGCGATCCCGCCTGGTCTGCCGGCTCTGGCGCGACACCATGTCACCATCTGGTCGACAAGCAGACGAGGGAGATGCAGAGCCGCCCCAAGACGCTGGTTGCCACCCATGAATCCCTGCACCTGATCGAGGACGACGGCACCGCCGTACGGCTGTGGTCCGGCGACACCTACCGTAGCCGGGCCCTCCTCATGGGCAGCTGCAACGGCCTCGTCTGCTTCTGCGACAGCACCAGAGCCAGGCCCGCCGGCGCCATCACCCTCGCCAACCCGGCCACGGGGGCGACGCTGGCCGTACCGCCGCCGCCCCTACCGGCGGAAATGGCGGTCTCCTCCCCCATGTAACTGGCAGCTGACGTACTGCTTCGCGTACCACCCGACGACGGGGCGGTGCAAGGTGGCGCACCTCCCGTGCGAGTGTGACTCGAGCCGCCTGTGGGTGTTCACGCTCGCGCGAGGTTCGACCCCGAACCCGGGATCGCCAGCGCCGACGGCGTCATGTACTGGGCCGTGCAGGAGCAGGTGCAGGCGGGCACGCAGCTGATCATGTTGCTGGACCTTGACGACGAGCGCGTGACGTCCATGAGGCCAGTGCCGCCATGCGACCCTCCCGAGTGGTGGAACCTGGCCGAGGTGCGCGGGAGGCTGGGCACCATGGTCTCGAAGCTGGGCGAGGCGGAGGTGTGGGTCATGGACATGGAGGGCGCTAATTAACAGTTGGAGCCGCTGGTACGTGGTGCGCATCCAAGATGATCGTCGTCGTCTCTGTATCTCTCATGGCCGCTGCTGATCTCTCACGACGGCCAGCACGTCCTGACGGTGAAACGGTCGCGGGGCACCTTCTTCTCCGGCTATGTCTTGTACAAGCACAAGCTTAGCGACAAGGCGCGGGGCGGCGCCGTGGCGGAGATCCACGACAGGATCCCCGGGACGGTGGTCGTCAACATCGGAACAAAGTATGACCCATGCCGGACCTTCGCGTACGTCCAGACCACGGAGCCGCTGAGTGGCTACAGGCATTGGTGACCGACAACTTCAAAAGTATACCTGATACTGTCAAGAAGTGGTAAACCTTCACACTGGTGCCATTAATCTCAGTGGTAAACCTTGTGCAATCTCAGTTTCAGGACAAATAATTTCTCTTTCTTTCTTGTGAGAAAATTTAGTTCAGTTAGTTGAGGCAGCAAGGTCGAGTGGTACGTGTTGGCTTGTCCCATATTGGGCCGTCAATGCACGTGGTAACCAATTGATCATAACCAGCTTGGCAAAAAGATCGAGAGATTAGCTTATGCTGGTCAGCAATGCATCATAACCAGCTTCTTTTCACAGTTGGATCATAACCAACTTTTTTTCTAGCTAGTTGGATCATAACCACCTTAGTTGCATATATAGGTGAGTACAGACAAAGGACTACTACTTTGAGAAACCCGTATCACGACCCATTGCTGCACAAGCAGCATCCCAAGCAAACTCAAAAGACTGTTGTTGAGTAGCTAACTTTACAACACACTGTAACTAGTCCGATTTATTTACGCAAAATCCATGTACTTATAAGGCAAAGCTCCTATGATATATCTCTTGGAAAGAATCTGTATGTATAGACCTGACATAGTAATGAACCTTCTATCAGCAATTCAGCATCACATTGCCTGTATCAGTATGTTGGTATGGTATTATGTGCAAAGAGCCCATTGGTTTTCCTCTTCTTCTTCTTCACCTCCTCTCTTTCATATGTCAGAATGTACAGTTGTGCATGTGTATGGCTCAGTAGCTTCGAAACAAAACGAAGCAACAGGCTAGCACAATTTGCAGCCACCATGCCGTGGGGGTTCGAGAATGTGCATGCCCTACCACCCCACAAACAAAAGGATACATGAATAGGATGCCATGAAGCAATTCATACCAGGTTAGTCACTCTTACTTTGACTAAGTTGCCATTAATATAGATACTACCACAATTACGAACTGGTTTGGCGTGCCCATGTCAAGATTATACTCCTATAAGATATGATTTCAGTCTCCCATGAAAAAAGCAAAATGGTTAGCTTCGTGAGATGTCCTCTCTGTGTGGATACACTAAGCATTTTTTTCTTGCGAGATCAAGGTGAGAGAATTAGTACTCCTATCATAATTGGGTTTAAATTTGTCATCAGTGCAACAAGGACATTGAAAAGTACTTGAGCATGTTCTCTGCCTTTTTCATTGTCATCACAGTAGAGAAAAATAACCCCTAAAATATGCATTGGCATTGCCACATCTCAGCATTGCACAGCTATTGCCTACTGGGGACTATGCCTACTCTAGTTCTTGATTTCACATCCAGTTGCTCACAATATCCAAAACTCTTAATGAAACGTAAGCTAGATAAACACAAATAAATGGCGATGACATGTTTCTTTTAAGAAATGTGAATGGGGATTCTTAACTACGTTAGATAAGAATTCTCAGAAAGAAGTAGACCCTTCCCTGGAGCCTGAACTTTATTTTACTGTCACTGATATCTGTGGTATTTTAAGTGGCTTCATATACGTACTTGGCGCCATTTAAACAGGCCTTTCCAGTTCCAGCAGCTAATAGCAGGATGCCATTTGTGCATACTGAAGTTATTGATGCCTTATCTCATATTTAGTTCCTTGTGACATAGTATATGATTTTCCTTTGCACTCCTCCAGGTTTTCTACAATGCACAATCACTAGCATGCAGTCATTCTCAAACACACTAGGCAAAAAGGCAGAACAACTTCCATCATGAAACCGTGAGACCGTAGTGGTTCTCCAAAGCATTGATCGTGAAGAACTTGTATTGGAACTAAATTGGCATGCTTGTACCAATACAATTCAAGAATTTCAAGAAAATGCTGCTCAATTAAGAGTTCATAGTGGGATCTAAACCAATCGTGGGGAACAAATAAAAAATACTAGATCTCTTAATTACTACTAGTGTGTGGATGTACCATAAGTCAAATAGGACTGAGCCAGCATATGTCCCAGCTGGACCTGCGCCTGGGTGTTTAGATGCAGATGGCCGTCCTGGAACGGCAACCCCATTGCATCGACGAACCTCACATTCCGAAGCTTTAGTGATTTTTGGGCTTCCCTTACGACTTCTGTGTACTGCCCGAGCCCTGACGCTAGCCCAACCTGAAACATCGAAAGACCAATAGCAAGAAGTTAGTACTGATTTACTTGTGTGTAACTAGCGTTTTCGGCATGGTTATGATTGATTTCTAGAGTTGAGGCAACACAAAAAAATTCCAGATTTAGATGCTTCCATATGTATTAACCTTGCTGCTCTCCAGAATACAAGTTCTGTCGACATACAAGGTTGTGTTTCTTTGTATGGGTGGCAGCAATGAAATCTGTGTACAAGATCTTGGAATGGCACGTTCCTTCTTTCTATATGCATCTGGGGTATTTATAGGAGCAGTTGCAAGGTGCAGGTCATAACCGAAACGCTCCTTAACTATATTTGACCGATTCTTTGACAAAAAATGTCCAGTACCCACGGCACATCGCTAGAGTAAGCTAGGACCAGGTACTCTAGTCTCTACAATTAATTACTGGAGTCGAGGCAAACACAACATACATTAGTCTTCCTGCTCTGCATACTACAATTATTCTACTGTGTACATGTAATGTTGTGATTATTTGGATGGATGGCAGCAATCAAATCTTGCATAGATCTTGACATACCACATTCTTTCTATATGCATCAGATGCAATTGAAGTACCATTCGGAAGGTGCAATTTTGACTGAAACAGTCCTTAACTATATTCGGTCAGATCTTTTGACAAAAATGTTCAGTATCCATGGCAGATTACTCGAGTTCGCTAGGATCAGGTGCACCCAAACACTAGTAGCACCTACTCTGCTTTGAATCGCCCACTAGAAAGGAAAAGGAATAGTGTTCTTTGCTTCACAGGGAAAAAGAGAAATCTTCCACCACACCAACCATGCCCAACTGACAAGCAAAGCCACTACACACTATGTCCCTCCACTAACAATGGAAAAATTATTCTCCAAATCAAGCAGATCTAACAATGTAGGTAACCGCTGCGATCTTGCAGGCCACCAACCAAACCAGACAATGGAATGACAGTAAAGTGAGCGGGGAATTAAGAAAAGGATTTCGGAAATCAATGGAGCTCGGGCGGACCTGGATGAGGAGGAGGTGTGGCATGGCGAGGTCGGCCCTGAGGTCTCTGACGAGCATCCCCATCCGGCGGCCGTACTCGTTCGCGTCCGCCCACCGGACGGTGTCGCTCTCCCCCTGGTACCACAGCACGGCCCCGACCCGGCCGCCGGTCTCCACGGCCACCTTGGCCCTCCGCACCATGTCCGTGTACAGCTCCGACCCCTTGGCCCACTCCGCCATCCTTGTCCCGCCGACGGCGCAGGGCACGAGGCCGATGGCGGCGGCGCCCGAGGCGCCGTTGGAGCGGAGGAGGGCGTTGGCGAAGGCCATCCCGGGGCCGACCCCGCAGGTGCGGTTGCCGTCGATGCCCTGGTGGAGCGGCTCGTGCGCCTGCTCCCACCGGAGGGACGGGGAAAGGCGGAGGACGGAAGGGGACGGGGAGCAGTCCGGGGACGGGACGATGCCGTCCCAGCGCGTGCCGGTCACCCCGCCCCGGCCGGCCATGTTGGACTGGCCGGCCAAGATGAAGATGAGCTTGTTGGACGGCGGCACGTCGGCGGCCGCGTGGTGTACTGCGGCGGAGGCGACGAGGAAGAGGAGGAGAGGAAGCATCTCTGGCTTGCGGTGGCAACGTTCGGGTGAAGCAAAGGAAGGATTTTTGAATCGCGTTGGCCGGGGAGCCGACGAGGAAGAAGAAGAAGAAGAAGAAAGGGACCAGACAGAGTCTCCAGTGCGGTGGGTGGACCGGAGTCAACCATTTTCAGCGACATGACTGCTAGTATTTTCAACTCATGCGTGTGGCCGGTTGATCGAGTTCTAGGATTCATATCCGACGGACGACGTCCATATCCAGCACGTACACGCTAGCTGGTCACTCTCTCAAAAATTGTGTAACATGCATGAGAAACCGGTGATCACATGTTCTATTTTATTCGGTATATATAAGATCAACAATGTTTGCTCAACGAATACAAATAGTCCAACGAGAAACGCGTCCACACATGCATATTCAGATGATCACACACGCACATTCACATTCACCAAAAACATCCAATACGATACATCTACTAAAGCACAACATCAATATGTTCATGATATACCGCCAAAATGCAATTATATGGGTCCTTTACATACCGCCAATATGAAAAATATGCTAGTGTCCTGCAGCAATTTTTTATTAATCGTACCGGGTAAGGATTTCTTCGTAAAAAATCCGCGTGTCAATGTGCAATGTCAAATTTGCAGTGCCAATTTTGTGTGCATGTTTACGAGTTTTTAAAATTGAATGTATACTTGAACTATTGTTTTCAACACTAATTTGAATGCATTTCTATTTTTCATCAATTGACGTCATCAAATGTTTTAAATAGAAATCAAGTAAATTTTGCAAGGACAAGAACAAACTATTATTACTTGACGTGATTGTGTTACTCACGAGGTACATCATGACCTCCACGTAATCCCTACTAATGTATTCCTCTTTTACACGCAGACAAGATAACTATAAAACACATTGTATTCTAAGCTATTGTGTATGTTAAGAATGTTATTTTGTGTCATCATAGACTGAGCATCATACCCATCGATTTATTATATATGAACCTTCAAGGGTAGGGAAATAATGCCAACGAGCGAGAGAAAGGGGAGGAGACCTATGAGAGATAAATAAGTTTCTTGACTAAGGATGGGACTTGGTTCCTGTTTATAACCTAAAAAAGAGACCAAAGGGCCTTTGGTTCAGTCCCTAAAATGCAAAGAGTTATTTAGGTTCGATCAATTTATACCTACGGCCTGGAGCATTCACCTCCACACCCGTCCGCCTTTCCGCCACGGCCGCTGCATCCATCCGCTCAGCCAGTCACAACCGGCCGCCCGCCCACCCCGAGCTCTCTGCAGTCGACTGCATCCAGCCCGCCTACTGGCCCGGAGCTCCGTGTCTCGTCCTCCTGTTTGGCCTGGTCGTCCTGCACACCAACAAGCTATACCTGTTGCTAGAGAACTAGAACCTCAAGTCGCTTTTGGACGGAATCCATTGACGGGTGTTGGAGCTGGAGATGTGTAGTGAGGTGAAAATGCAAATGACTAAGATGAAGTCTCGAAGGAGAGAAGGCGCCGCCGCGAACTGATTCCCCAAGATGTGTTCTTGAACCATCCATTTCACTTTGTCACAACAACACTGCATAGCACTGCATGTACTCCCTCCGTCCGCAAATAAGTGGACGTTTAGAAATTTTAAAACAAATTATTATAGGATAAAGTAGTAAGTGCAGGGAATGTGTTAGCGATATTCTCTCTCATCTTTAATTCTCCCACCTCCAATGAGGTAAGTGATGTATAAAATGAAAAGATCATTTGCTAAATGTGTATTAGACTTGATTTATGTGAAGCAATGTTTCTTGCTTTAAATTATATTGGGAAGGTAGAAGTACACTCTTGTGTGCATAAAATTTGAACTTAAACGTACACTTATTTGTGGACAGAGGGAGTATATAGGACTAGATGTAGCGGTTTCTCGCATCTTCCTATTTCTATTAATATTTATGTTGCTTCACTTTTGCGAAGTATTCTCCTCTGTATCAGTTCTTGGTGATTAACGTGATCTGAGTGGAGATTACCTGTCTAATCTGTTCCTGCATCTTGTGAATAGATTACTACCTATTTCAGCTTCAGTTTTATAGCGTACTGACCATGTCTTGCAACCTGAATAAACAAATCCTTTTGGCATTGGCGGGGATTTTTTAGCTAGTACATTAATGTTCTTAAACTTGTTAGACGATTTTATTATTGATCCATATATATTTTGTGTCATACGACTGTAAAATTATGAATATACTTCTGAATTGTTGATTTTTTTAGTGAAGGCCATGCCAATTATTTATTTGCACCTAGCAGGCCGAGCTACTAATTTTAGATGTGGTTTGAACCTAAGTAACCAATGGTTAACCATTTCTAACCTAGTAACCTAATGGTTAACCCATTTTACCTTTTACATAAAATAGTCAAATAGGTTAGAGTCCGAAAAGTAAACGGTTAACCAAATCCCATCGTTTATTCTTGACTCACTCAAGAGTTTTCTACTAGTTACAGTTAAGAGACATTTATGCTTTACATACATCTAGTAAGATATTTGTTAGACTTGTATAACTAATACCCAGGTAATGCTAATAAGGATACACACTACGTGAATATGATTTAATTATTATTTATATAATTTTCTTAAGATTTAGATTAAACCTAGTACAACAAAATGCTCCAACTCTAAAATTTGAGGAAAATCTGATTTTGAAAGGGAGTTTTTCTCGAGGAATAATGCATTGTAGATACATAAGTTTGAATTATCTAGAAATTCTTATATATTAACACAACTATGTGGTGAGTATTTTAAAACATGGTAAAAGAATTCACTTAAGATTATTTGATAATCGGTGAACAAGTAAAAAATGATTGATATTTGGCGACATGATAAGTTGTTGGCAAGTAAAAATATTTGGTATAAAAGTGTGAATCAACCCTAGAATGGCGCCATGCCCTCCTCTTGCCGTCCTCCTCCACCGTTGTCAGGTGAAGCCCGCGTGGTGCAGGTGGCGACAAGATCTCCCTTACCCCCACACACGTTCTTCCTTACGAGGTGGACGCGCTAGCGGCAGTGTGACTTGACGATGTCGGCTTTGTTAGGCAGCATAGCAACGTCCACTGGTCGGCGCGGTGATGCTCCAAGCGACGATGCGATAGTCCTTTATAGGTGTGTGCAGGAAAAGTGAGAGTCCCTCGCAAGGAGGATCGAGCCAGGCATGACTGTGGTGTATTAGTATGAGTAGCGACGAGGTGGCTTGTCCTACGAGGTGATGTGTCGGATGTTGGGAGCATCAGTGCTCTCTAAGCATTCATGTATGTCTGCTCCACATTTGGGGTAGAAGGGCCAAGATCTGGTGGTATCTACCGTTGTTGTGTAGGGACATGAATGCCAGGACAACATCCTCGGGTGAAGAGGCTACGTGTCTCGCTCCACGGCGTGCAACATTGTGTTTGGAGGCTGGGCGACGTCTAGTGACTACACTCTAGGGCGTTGTCGTGGAAACTGAAGTATCTATTGGTTGTAGTTTTAAGTATGTTGGATCTTTGCATGAAGCCTCTTCGGCTCCAACATGGGATAACCTATCTTTTGCACAAGACATCGTTCTTCTTGTTATCGTTTCTCGTTGTCCGCTAGAGGGCACGTAGAGAGAGAGAGAGGAAGTGACCCTCTCCAGCAACAACTTGACGTGTTCGGCACAACGATGTCTGATGGTCTTCTCATTAGGAACGGCGCCGTTCCTTTTGGTAGTTTAGGTTGCTTAGTGTTAGAGTGTGGCTACTCCATTTTTCTTGCTCGACTTCTTGTCGCATGTAAAATGGTTTCCAATTCACCTTGTACAGGTTATATGTTTTATTTATAAACTGGGAAAAAAACTGTTTCCAGAGATATCTCTATGACATCTCGGAACTTACAACATTAATTGGCTGATATGTTTTTTTCACAAGTTTGTGTCCATGTTCAAAATAAAATAAAAAGGAAAAACGAATGCAAGACAAAGAGGAGGTCGTTTTCGGATACTTGTCTGATTCGAACCGACCCAGCCTTGTCTAGAAGAACAACGAATGTGAGACAAAGAGTCGGTCCGTTTCGGATTCGTGTTGGATTCGAACCGACCCAACCCAACCCTAGATAAAGGAAGAGAAGCAGAGAAGGTGAGACAGAGATCGAGAGATCAATTAACACAGACTGAAAAATTAAGAAGACATGCCGCTGGCGATGATGGTCTTCCTGGATACGGTCACCCGCGCAGCTCCAATTGGATTCAGCTGGACCAACGAGACCACGGCGGACGACGCCACCAAAGAAGGCGAGGCCATCCAGGTCAGCTTCTTCTTTGCTGACCTGCCCCACTTCTCTTACTATGCGCCTGATGCCCCAACTGTTACAATTGCGACAAGTAAATAACGAAGAACGAAAACAAAATCGCAGCAAGGGGACACAGATTTAACGTGAAAAAACCTCTCCAACAAAGAGATAAAAAAACCACGGGCGTCAGCCAGCGAAACTTCACTATATCGAGGAGTGTTTACAAACGCCGGGGATTTCACAGATGCAACTCATCCCAACCGGCGGCTTACAAGGGGTTTATATATCGGTGGAAACCTTGGTCTTCGACGATCCGTACCGTACTCGGCCCAAGCCTCCGGCGACGGGCCTCGCTCCACTCGTCAGAAGTTGGCATATACTTTGTAGAATTTGGATCAACATATAACAAACTCCACCTTGAGACAAATTCCTCCTTGTAGCATCAACAACAACCATCTCCCTGAACAAACAAAGCAAATACTTTCGGCGCCAATAGCCACTTGGGCTAATCAGTTAAACCAACTAAGTTCGAGCAAAGCTCAAACTTAGCAACATGAACAGGTTTAGTCATTATATCAGCATTATTATCATGAGTGCTGATCTTGCATACCTTTAATTTACCTTGAGCAACAATGTCTCTAATAAAATGGTACTTGACGTCAATGTGCTTAGTTCTCTCATGGAACATCTGATCTTTGTAAGGTATATGGCACTTTGACTGTCACAAAACAAAGTAATGCAAGAATCATCTCCACAAAGCTCAGCAAACAAATCTTTCAACCAAACAGATTCTTTGCAAGCTTCAGCAATAGCCATGTATTCAGCTTCAGTAGTAGATTATGCAACAACAGCCTGCAATGTAGCCTTCCAGCTAACAGCACAACCACCAACATTAAACACATAACATGTGAGGGATCTTCTCTTATCCAAATCGGCAGCAAAATCTGAATTCACATAGCCAACAAGTCCCTCACCGGTCCTGCCAAACTTCAAACAAGCATTGGAAGTGCCAAGAAGGTACTTGAAAACCCACTGAATAGCCTTCCAATGTTTTTTACCAGGATTAGCCATGTATCTACTTATCAAACTCATAGAATATGATAAATCAGGACGAGAACAATCCATGGCATACATCAAAGAACCAACATCACTAGAATATGGCACCTTTGACATGTACTCAAACTCTTCATCAGTAGTAGGACATTGAGAAACTGACAATTTAAAATGAGGATCAATAGGAGTACTAACTAACTTGGCACCATCCATATTAAAACAATGAAGAACTTTCTTAATGTAACTTTGCTGACTAAGAAATAACAAACCAGATTTTCTATCTCGGGTAATCTCCATACCTAAGATCTTCTTAGCAGCACCAAGATCCTTCATCTCAAATTCACTACTTAGGTGTGCCTTCAAAGTAGTGATTTCTTTCATGCCCTTGGCAGCAATTAACATATCATCAATATATAGCAGCAAGTATATAGGTGACCCATCAACAAACTTGATATAAAGACAACTATCATATTTAGACCTCTCAAAACCATGTGAGATCATAAATGAATGTAACCTTTTATACCACTGTCTTGGAGATTGCTTTAAGCCATAAAGAGACTTCTTTAATTTGCACACAAAATCCTCTTTACCAGGCACTATGAATCCTTCTGGTTGGTCCATGTATATTTCCTCATCAAGCTCTCCATGCAGAAAAGCAGTCTTAACATCTAACTGCTCAAGCTCAAGATCACACATAGCCACAATACTAAAGAAAGTGTGAATGGAACTATGCTTTACAACTGGGGAGGACACATCATTGTAATCAATACCTGGAATCTGGATGAACCCTTTTGCTACTAACCTTGCCTTGTACCTTGAAGGCTCTTTGGGAGACAAACCTTCATTTTTCTTGAAGATCCACTTGCAGCGGACCGCCTTCTTTTGTTTGGGCAAGGGCACAACATCCCATGTGCCATTTTTCTCAAGCGACTGCATATCTTCTTGTATAGCAGAAATCCACTTCTCGCGATCAACGAATGCAATGGCTTCATTGTATGTAGCAGGTTCAGAATCGTTCTCCACCTGTTTAGCACAACTCAAAGCATAATGAACAAGATTAGACTCTTCAATTAAACAAGGACGAGGACCACAGTTACGCCTCGGTCTATCAGCGGCAATGGACTCATGTGGCTGCTGCAAAACAGTAGGTGAGTGCTGAACAACAATATCATCAATGTTTTCCTCATGTGTATCTTCAATGATAGCATCATTATCAACAGTTTTCTGCAGGTTCTCCACCTGCACACTAACTCCCTCCTCTCCAACAGCAACATGAGAGGTATCTGATGGCAAGCTATCATGATACATAACGGACTCATTGAAAACAACATTTCTACTTAGCAAAATCTTTTTAGTTTCAGGATTCCATAGTTTATATGCCTTAACTCCTGAGCCATAACCAAGGAATATGCACTTAACAGCCCTAGGCTCTAACTTTCCATTATCAACGTGAGCATATGCAGTGGAGCCAAAAACTCTCAACTGTGAATAATCAGCAGGCGAACCTGACCATACCTCAATGGGAGTTTTCTTCTCAAGTGGAATAGAAGGTGACCTGTTGATGAGGTAACACGCTATGTTGGCTGCTTCAGCCCAGAAACGCCTATGCATACCTGCATTAGACAACATACAACGAGCTCTCGAGATGATGGTCATGTTCATATGCTCAGCCACGCAATTCTGCTGAGGAGTATATGGGATGGTGTGATGCCTGATCATGCCATCGTTACTGCAAAACTCCTCAAACTCATTAGAACATAATTCCATACCCTTGTCAGTACGTAGTACCTTTACCTTCTTCTCAGTTTGCCGCACCATTGAGTTCGGTATAACCATGCCAGGGCGGGCAGACAAAGCGTGCAGTGCCAACTTGCTACTAGGTCAGGGAGCTAGCTGACCGATACGGATTCTCTATCGATTGACGGAGCTCTCTCTCGAATTTGCGTAGTTGATGTCCGAAATCACTAATATACTGATCCCTTAACTTCTTCTCTTGGAACCTCTATCTTATAGAGGGAAAGTACGTTACGTTTGCTCGTGCATTCCTAGATACTTTTCGTTCAGCGACTCATTATGGACATTTAGAATTCCCATGATTTCCTCACGTACATTATTCTGGCAGCCCTTAGCAAAAAGAATTGAGGACTTGTCCAGAATTACCCGCTGTCCCGAGGCACGGCAGTAAACTTGCAACACATCCTTTACCTCCTGAGCACTCTCCCTATTCGCCCTAAAAAATAGCGGGCTGTCATATGCAAAGAGAAGGTGGTTCACCGACGGAGGTGCCAGCATACCCCAGGTTGGGATGGGTAGGCCCACCACTTCACTTTCACTTAGGCCCGGGCCAAGTCAGTGGGGGGACCCTGTAGGGCTCCTTCCCCCCCAAAACAAACTGTACGTGGGAGTTTCCCTTCATACGGCTCGAATCATTCTCAGATGCCCCGAGAGGCATCTTTCCTTATGATCTGGTGGTTCACACGCGCGCAAACGAGCACCGGCCGCAACAGCAAAGAACTATGACCAATAGAGTCAGACACAGAGCGTCATACTTCTTTATCTTTCTTTTATACAAAAGCATTCCCAGTTTGTTGTCATAGCCATTGCAAACCATAATAAGCGAATTTCAAAAGTAGAACGAGAACTTCTTAGAGAGATCATTCTAGACGTGTATTACAGGCCAATCCTACTCCACTAGTACCAATAGGCGGCATAGGGGAAAAAGTACAACACCTAGGAATAGGAATCAACAACACAAAAACTAGGTTCGAAATTACCCAGCAAGAAAATGTATGCGCGTGGGCGCAACAGATTTGGCTCCCGTGCGCTCATCCCTTGCTTGTTCTTTCGGACTAGCACTCTTTCCCTCTCTTTGAAGTAGATTTCTCATCTCCACGAGTCAAACGAAATAAGGCGAAAGGCCCACTACTTCTTCATTCATGGCTTATTGATTTGATTGATCCCCATTTCGTATTCATTCGACTTGAGGTGAGGTTGGAACAAGAGTTTTCATAAAAAGAATGGTTCTTTTATGCCATTATGAACGTGAAAGCCTCTTGTGGATTCCTCCAACTCTATGAATGAAGGGGGGAGTATAAGGAAGGCTGATTTTCTTTCTATATGAAGATGAAAAAAGGATCAGGGTCAAACATTTCTTACTTTTGTTGAGTATGACTGAACGAGGAAGAGCTCCTTATGTGGTATCACTTTACCACCATCTGAAATGCGCGAAACTCCGATTTTCAACCATAACTTTCCACTTCTTAAAAGCATCAAAAACATCAGATTTATGCTTCAGAAAATAAGGCCACACTTTTCTTGAGTAGTCATCAATAATAGTAAGCATGTAATTAGCATCACCAATAGAAGTCTTACGGGACGGACCCCATACATCAGAATGCACATAATCTAATATGCCTTTGGTGGTATGAACGAAAGCATTGAATTTAACTCTTTTATGCTTACCAAAAATGCAGTGCTCACAGAACTCAAACTTATTCAAGTTGCAACCATCAATCAGCTCTCTCTTTACCAACTCTGGCATGCCTTGTTCGCTCATATTCCCAAGACGCATATGCCACATATGTGTTTTACCACAATCATCAGAATCATTAGAAGTAACAGCAGCAGCAATACCAGACAAAATGCTACCTCTAAGAACATATAATTTAGCAGAATTCATATCATCTATCATGTGAATAAGAGAACCTTTTGATACCTTCAGAACTCTATTCCCTCTGGCATACTTGTATCCTTAACGTCCATGGTACTCAGGGAGATCAAATTTCTGGCTATGCTTGGTATGTGCTTCACCTCACTCAATGTGCGTGTCACGCCATCATATGTCCTGATCTTAACAGATCCAACACCAATAATATGACATGGGTTGTCATTCCCCACATGCACAAAATCTTCAGTCTGCACAGACTCATATGAACTGAACTAATTTTTATTACAACAAATATGAAACGAACATGCAGTATCAAGTATCCATTCATCATCACGAGAAGCACAAGCAGCAAAAACAGGTAAGCATTCACCATTAGAACTATCAGAAACAACAGCAGCCTTACCAGTACCGTCAGACTTATCTTTCGATTGGTAAGTTCCGTTCCTTTTCTCCTTATTCTGCAACTTTCAACAATCATTAATAACGTGATTAGATTTCTTACAATACCTGCAGAATTTATCCTTTTCCTTGGACTTTGAACGACCTCTGCCATCCTTGCTCTTATCTCTTTTGCCATAGTTGTTGTTCCTCTGCTCGGTTCTACCACGAACCTGCAGAGCCTCGGCCTTGGATGACGTCTCATCTGACCCTACCATAGTTTTCATCTTTTCCCTCTATTTGAGGGCGTCATGTACTTCAGCAAGGGTTAGTTCATCACGGCTCAACAATATTGTATCACGAAAATGTGTATAGGAACTAGGCAACGAGCATGAGAGTAGAAGAGCTAAATCTCCATCATCATATTTTACCTCCATAGACTGCAAGTCTGAAACAATCTCTTTAAAAAGAGATATATGATTCATTACCGATCCACCTTCTTGCAGCCTATGCGAGAACAACTTCATCTTCACGTTCATCTTACTGGTTAGATCCTTTGACACACATATCGTTTCCAGCTTTTCCTGCAAAATATTATTGGACATATGAAGTTGAATCAAAGACAAAGCCTTACGGTCCTTTCGCTTCTCTTCGGCGGACTAGGTCTTAGCATCCTTTGCACCGAATCCATCCAGCGCTTCATCCAGCTCAGAAGTTTGGACGAGGATCGTCTGCATCTTCACCTGCCACAAGGAGAATCTTGTGGTGTAGCCCAGCTGTGTTAGGTCGAACTTCAATGACGACATGTCGCAAACCCTAGATTAGAACCTGGAGCTCTGATACCACTTGTTACAATTGCGACAAGTAAATAACGAAGAACGAAAACAAAATCACAGCAAGGGGACACAGATTTAACATGAAAAAACCTCTCCAACAAAGAGAGGAAAAAACCACGGGCGCCAGTCAGCGAAACTTCACTATATCGAGGAGTATTTACAAATGCCGAGGATTTCACAGATACAACTCATCCCAACCGGCGGCTTACATGGGGTTTATATATCGGTGGAAACCTAGGTCTTCGACGATCCGTACCGTACTCGGCCCAAGCCTCCGGCGATGGACCTCGCTACACTCGTCAGAAGTTGGCATATACTTTGTAGAATTTGGATCAACATATAACACCAACCTCGACGGCGACCCCTTCCCCACCGCCCCGACCATCGTCTTCTCCGCCGGCCACCTCGCCATCCTCCGCGTCAATCTCGCCCCTTGCCACCGCACACCAGAGTACTTATTGTACACAACCGGCGCGCCGGGCCGCCGGCCGGACCTACAGATGATCCCGGACATCCATGGAGAGAACATCTCTCCAGACTATGTTGCCGTCTCGCCCCGGGGCGACGACTCCTTCGTCCTCGCTGTCGTCGTGCCGTTGTCGTGGTGGCGCTACGAGCTCCACGTGTTCGTGCCCGAGCGGCGCGCCTGGACCAGACACCCGTTGGCGTATTGGCAGGAGATCTTTGGAAGAGGAACCACCGCCGAGAAGTACATGCAGACGAGCCACCCGACGCTGCAGGCTAACCTCGGCGGCGAGCTGCATGCATGGGTGAGTTAGTTAGTTTGTTAGTGGAGAAGGTCGCGTGAGTGGCGCAAGACCAGACCAGGACAGTTACTGCAGTTAGTGGCCTTCCGATTAGTGCGTGCGTGCATAGTGGCCAGAGTTTGGTGCTCGGCAGTGTGTGTGTGGCTGCCTATATAAGGTCATGTTTATTAGCTGTGTAGGAGTGAGCTAGGAGAAAACAATGTAGTCTCTGGTGGCCATGGTAGTTGCCGGGCTGTCGCCACCGTTGCGAGTCCTTGTACCTATGTGCGTGAGTCTAGTGAATAAAGCCAAGATACAGGCGTTTGGGCGCTGCGGTGTTCGTCACCGGTAAATCTACCTCATCTCCATTGTTGTTGCTGTGTGTGTCCAGAGGTAGGGGTGGAATCGAGCCGAGCCGAGCCGAGCCGACTCGAGGATCGGCTCGATCAGGCTAGTTAAAACTCGAGCCTGGCTCGGCTCGGTGCTATAAATTGTATGCAAAACAGGCTCGTGGCTCGGCTCGTTGGGCTCGAGGCTCGGCTCATACGGCTCGCGAGCCGGTCGCCAGAGCCCCAACAGCCAACACCTCCGTGTTCCTATCGATCCCCTTCTGTTCTAATTACTAGTCATGTTCTCTCTCCTCGATAGGGCCGCCGGCCGCCACCAGCTTTCGTCACCGACGCCGGCTACCACCACCGAAGCTGGCCGCCACCAATCCGCTCCCACCTGCTCTTTCCAGTCCACTAAGATTTGTATGGCTATGATTAGCGCCGGGCTGCTGGCCCTCCGCCGTCCGTGTGCAGCAGGCAGCTGGGTGTTCGCATTCTTCTCTTCGTCTCTTCCCCACAGCTGCCCCGCGTCCGCATGGTCTGCTCTGCTCCGCTCTGCTAGGTTCGAACGAAGTGTACTACTGAATCGCATCTTAATTTTCCGGTTGGCCTGTAGTAGTAGAGCTCTCGTACCCAGGTTAAGAACTAGTCACGTTTTGTTTGGGAAAAAATCGCGATGGTGAAGGTAATCCAAACACGTTGCTAGCAATTGATCCAATTATTTTATTTGGATAAATTTTTCTTTTACGATTCTACTACTCCTAAGAAAATATACTCATTTGTGTTAGACTAGACAATGTTGAGTCGGTTTTGATCTGTTAAGAGTTTGTTTTAGAGTCGGTTTAAGTAATCTTGGCCGACAAGTTTTGTAACCCCATATATACTTTGTACCCCTCAAGCAATATTATTATGCAAGTCAATCAAATTTATATGGTATCAGACAATTAGATCCTAGGGCATGGCGCCGCCACCGACGCTGCCCCCTCCTCCCCCTCCCGACTACTTCACCAAAAAGGCCACCGCCGCCGCTGCTTCCCTGGGTGACGCCGGCCAAACCTCCAACACCTCCCTTGCTCTACCCTCTCCTACCCTCCCAACTATCCACTATGCCGATACAATCTCAGATGTTAGCCCCTTTATTCCAATCACTTTAGATCTACCAAAGCATAACTACTACCATTGGCGGCATCTCTTCGAGGTTCATCTCGGTCGGTGCAATCTTCTCGACCACGTCGCCGACCATGCCGTTCCCCGGACTACCGATCCTCGCTGGGCCAAGGACGACCTCGCCATCATCCAATGGATCTACCAGCGGGTGTCCACTGAGATCTTCAATCTCGTGTTTCGCGACGCCACCAGCGCAGCCGCCCTCTGGGCGGCCCTCCGACAGCTCTTCCAAGACAACGTCGACGCCCGCGTCAACACCCTCCACACGGAGCTCCGCAACACCGTCCAAGGTGACCATGCCCTCGTAAATAAAGAGGCGCGCCATCAAGCTTTCGCCGCGATCCAGCGACCTCCTGCTGCTCCTGCGCCGCCTCCTCCGTCACCGGTGCAGCCACCTCTAGGGTGGCGCCCTAGTCCGAACTACAGGGGCAAAAACCCTACCTTCCGGCCGCCTCGACCACCCACGGCTCCTCCCAGCGGCCCGACGCCTCCAGCCCCAGCACCTCCTGCGTCTCCTAGCTAGCGCCCGATGCACGACCCGTGGACAGGGCTTGTCCAGGCCTGGCCCATGCCCTGGATCGCGCCCTCTCAGATTGGTGCTCCCCCGGCGTACTCCGGCGCCTGGACGCCGGGCATGCGCCCACACGCCGGCTCTCCGGGCCTCCTCGGCACTCGCCCTCCGCACCAAGCCTATAAGACACTTGAAGTTACAGATTTAGAAGGAATTATTTTTGGAGTATTACAAAAACCTATGGGTCACACTTGACGTTACATATTTTGAAGGAAATTTTCTTTAACTTCATATATTTATAGAACTTAGAGTTCACATGTGTTGAACTTCATGTTAAGAGTTGCCTTTAGATTGGGTAGAGCTCATGTTCTATTTGTTGAAGTAAGTGTATATGTTTGTGATAAATGGCACTCACTGTTGAACTAAGCGCATGTACTTGTTTTGTGAACATGTGATGGATGCCGACGAGACTTGTTTGACCATGTAATGGATTTATTCGTTCTCAATTATTGTTTATAACTCTGAATTTGCACACTTTTATCAAAATTCATGTTGAATCTACTAATTTTACCGAGCCTTCGAGCCGGCTTGCGAGCTTCATCGAGCTGGCTTGTCGAGCCTCGAGCCTGAATAACTAGGTTTAGGCTTGACTTGTCCAACCTTCGAGCCAAATCAAGGCCGAGCCAAACCTCGAGCCTCGAGCTCTGTGTCCACCCCTATCCAGAGGTAGAAGAACTGCGTTGCGAGATGCAACGCCAACATTGTCTACCTCCGGGCTATGCTCGTCAAGGGCAAGGGAGACTGGAACGACTATCTCGTCGGCATGGACATGCGTCGCAAGTCCGTGGCAGGCATCACGCTGGTTTCCGACAAAGGGTCGCCGGCTCGCGCTCCTCTACCTATGTTCTATCTTCGCTGTCCAAATGTCTCTGAAATACTTCTCCACTTGTAGAAACAACAGGATGCGCCATGATGTAGTCTACACGTGCAGATGATCGTCGTGTGATGGTTGTCATGTAGACTGCATGGCCATATCAATTACCAAAGGTCAGCAATTAGTTGTCAATATCACCGTTTAAAAAGTTTGCCATGCCCAAAATCCGACGAATTTGATGTCATTCATTTGAGCTCATCGGAGGAGAAAATCTGAAGGACGAGAACCGGCTGCATTAACCTGGCTTTGATAAATGTTTTCAGGAGCCAATGCACGAAAACTAGATTCTCCAGCACATATGGCGCCCACCCCATATTTGGTCCGTCAATACCAGTGCCAAAATTTTAGGAAAAATATGCAAATCTAAAAAACTTTGTAAACACAGCTGCAGAACCTTAATAATAAATCTGAAGAACTAGTGGGAATGGTGTACGGGCTTTTTCAAAAAAAGGAGTCGCCAATCTTGAAGCATGGGGACGGTCTAGATATGCATGGGCTGGGTGCCAATCCGGTTTAGCCAACCCGTGGGTATCTATTTGCTACTATCTAGCATTTTTAAAACTAAGTGCGACGCTTTTTGTTTAGGATTTCCTTGATGTTATTATCGGATTTTTGACGGCTTGCTAAAAGCTCCTAAAATTAGAAAACTATCAGAATTGAGCATTCTCGCGCATCTCTCAAGGTCGTGGTAGGCATCACACAGGTTTCTGACAAAGAGTTGCCATCTCGCGCGCCGACCTATGTTTCTTTGTCCAAATGCGTCTGAAATACTTGGTAGAAATCATTTAGTAGTTTGCTTATATTTATTATTGTTAGTATAATCATGCTTTATCAGTTATTTATTCGGTTAAATCATTTTGTTCATATTTTCAACATACACAATATAATACGAGTACCTATTGAGACTACAATTTTTTCACTAGACTAAACAACATCATCTCCATCATCATAATACCGTCCTAGACAACACAAAACAACTATCATCGATACCCATTTAAGCTACATTGTGCACGTGGATCGAAGATTCTCCGCACCTAGTCAGCAACCATGGACGAGGTGAGCCACCCCAAGAAACAACAACATGATAATTTTCACGCTCGGCGGCTTTATAAAATCCAACTCGTGTTAATATAGTACAATGTTTTTTGAGCAGGAATATAGTACAATGTTTGCATGTTTGGTCTTCTACATTCATCTTTCTCTTCATCAATTATTGTGCCACATTAGATTTTTGCGTATATGCACGAGTCTAGCTATGATACTTCACTATGGCTAGTCTTAAGTGAAATTTTTCTATTTTTTCGATAAGGAAAATATTGTACTTAAAGAGTTTTAAGCATTACACCAGGCCTATGCATAACTATGAAGCACACAACCAACACAAGTCCAAAGTCACATCATAATAGAAAAGGCGAATTACATATCAGAATGACAAATTACAAAATGCCTAAGGTGGTGGAGGGCCGATTCGAAGATTATGTTGTCATCCATGTCTGGTAAAAAAGTCCCTCGATGTGTTCTCTAGTCGTGTGCATACCTTCGTAAATAGGTAGCAAAATGCCACACGATATAGAGACGACCATATAAACAAATTGTACATGTACATGATAGATAACGAGGAAAAGAGAAGAATTTTCTACGTAGTCATGGCGACCAAATAATGGCAATCGCTCGCACCCTAAGAGAATTCTACACTTATCACATATACCATGTAGCCAATTCCTAAAAATATTGGCAACACTACGTGGTAGATACAAGCCTAAAACTGTTTGGATGTCTGATCATATAGAGCGAGAAAAATTGAAAAAGAAAAACTTAATTGTCTCATCATGATGACAAAAAACACATGTCAATATTCCAACTAAAAAAGAAAAATAATCGTTATTGTCCAGACAATCTCGTGAAATTCATACCTTTTTATTGGTTATGGGAACGTTCTACAAATGATGGTTGCATGGCTAAACCAATTAAAAAATTGATTGAATTCTAAAAACTATTATGAACCATCAAGGATAGACATAGATTAATCAACAAAAAGGGAGAAAAGTGTAATGCTAGCGAGAGACGTGGAGTAAATATGCGGACAAATTACTTAGGCGCACATTAGAATTTTGTACTTGTTACAACTAAGGCAGACAATTATAACCTACATACACCTTTTTTTTACTAAAGACATGTACTATTACTCATAAATATCAGGAATTACAAAGAGGTTGGAGGGTTTTAGCTAGACCCACTATTTTGGTTACACCATTATTTGTGTAATTGGTGTTCTCTTGATTTAATATAAGCAAAATATAATATCAAAAGAAACCATTATTAATATTTTTGATAGGTTGTGTGCTATAAAGATCTCTAGCATGATATATAAATATTAAACAAGAACAATACACATACACACAAATATATATCTATAACTGTGTAATCTATGCAATTGCAAAATGATAATTCAATAAAAGCTTTTGTTCGAACATTCATTTTAATTTTATCAGTACATCATAATTTTTCAATTGTATATAATAGAATAATATAGAAAAAACTACTATAATTAATATTTAGCAACATTATTATATGGTTAACTATGCAAACTGATGTTAAATTACACGTCAATGTGGTTTGGTAAAAATTAAGTTAGTTGTAAGTACACAAGTTTAGTATAAATTGTTGGCCCAGACCTCGCAATACTTTTGCCGGGACCTAACACTGTCGATTATTTTCTACCGTTGACAACAAAGACCTTCCTTCCGATGCGACACGAGTACTTCCTGCCCCTTGTATGTTCAACAAACGGAGCTCATGCTAGCCGATCAATGCTTTTGATTAGCTAGTACTAATTCACGTATACGCATGTGAAAAAGAATTGATGGCCAAAGGACCGTGCCATGGACGCGGCTATTCTAAAGCATATTGTATATATATATATATATAGTGTCACTATTTGCATCGTATCAAAATTAGACATTCCTTAGATTAGCCACCCGCCTAGGGAGTTTATAAAATAAAATATATGACTAAGTCCATCTTCTATACTGAGATATATCATGAGACCTGTAATATGATTCGTGATCTCGCAACGAATCTCTTGACCTAAAAAAAAGTTTCATGTCATCAGTTCACCAACTTTCTTGACCTTCTGGCACTTGTATCTACCTTAAAATCCCGCAACAGATATTTTTATTGCCAAGTCTGTATTGTTGTATCAGTGGTGTTGTACGAGTTACATGACGAGTCACGACCAGTGTTCTGGTTTGTTTTGACGGTGCCACCGGCACCCGGGACCTAGTGCTCAACTGGCATATCCGAAGAACCATATATCTTTATCTTTAGTTTTTATGTTAGTTGTACGAAGTAACGTTTCTATGTTTACAATGTTTACAGGACCCAGTTATGCTTATTTTTGTAAGACCATGCTTTGCTTACTTGTGCAAAAACAAGTTAAGGGTCTATCTGTGTAAGACTAAGTTAGGCCTATCTGTTTAATATTAAGCAAAGACTATAGCTTGGTCACTAATGTGACCATCTTTTCTTTTCATGCGCCTAACAGCAAAATTATAGCATAGAACAGACAAAGACTAATGCGTATACTAGACATTTTGCTCAAAACATGACAACAACCACTTCAAGTTAATCGCAGTTTCAAGATTACTATCCAAGAAAAACAATGCGTCGTCAGCATAAGAAATGGAAGCTAGCCATAAGATTAAGTTATACTGGTGGAAGTCCCGGGCCGCAACTGGCTCTAGTCCCGGTTTTGGGCCCGGGACTGCGAAAACGGGACTAGAGCCACCCCTCTAGTCCCGGCTCGCTACGGCCCGCGACTGATAACAGCCACGTGGTTGTTTCAGCGCCGCGGGGGGTGGAAACCCTCTAGTCCCGGGACGTAACACCACCCGGGAGTATAAGGCTTCCTGCCGCGGTAGAGAATTGTGTGTTTCTCTGCCGCGGCAGAGATTGTGTATTTCTTTGTTTTTGCCATTTCATTTCTTTTTCGTTTTGTGTTTCACTATAATTTCAAACATATATTTAAGTACACATATTCTACGCTACTACATACACAGTACACGTTGATGCATCTATATAATTAATCGATCCCTTGCAAGCATACATTGATGATATATATATCAAAAGGAAGAAATGTTTTGAAATTACATGGTCATTGATGAATATATATATCATATCAACTACATGGAGATCATTAAGGCAAATCGAGTTCCACGTCATCCGCATAATGCTCTTCATGTACATCAAGGACTTTCTTCATCATAAATCCCGCCATTTCCTCTTGAATTGCTCTTATGCGCTGGTCTCGCTCTAGTTTCTCCCGCAAACCATAAAATATAATGTGAGTCAACTTTCCGCTCACTGGTCAACTCGCGGATGTACTCGCAGACATGGTATCCACATAAATGAGTTCCCGGTGGCTGCTGTAAACTCTTCACCATTTTATAAGTTAGCTCCTCTTTGAATGGACCTGGTAGTTTCTGTCTGAACCGTGTCCAACACCTGCTCGGCAAAGAAAATGAACAAAGGAGTTATTAGTTACTTGATATCAGGAAATGAATGAAAGAGGCCGATATAACACGATAATGATTGAAATTACTTATGGAGCATTGCTTTCATGTCGCTCCACTGCTCTTGGTCCCAACTTATTGAGTCGTGGACTTCAACTAGGGACTTGTCAACTTGAATGTTTAGCAAGATCCAGTGGAATCTGCGGACGTTTACATAATTATACATGCATAGCTCATCGAGTAAGCAAAAATAAAATGTGTACAAGATAGAAACACTCACTTGAAGTTGTAAGAAAATAGTATTTCCTTAACAAAATTATTCTCGGTTAAGAACCTGCACAGGTCTTTCTCCACGTCCTTGGGGTGATTCTTTAACGTATATTCATTAACGATATATGGGTCAATGAACCTAATGTCATATCTTCTAGCTCTTTTGCATTCAAGCATATTCATTCTGCAGAATATAATATCGATCATACAAAAGGATATATAGTTAGGATAATATAATAAATGCAATGAACAAGCTGAGCAACAAACTTAATTATAGAAATAAATCACTTATAGACAGTAGCAACCAATGATAGATTTGTCGAGGGCGTGCTGGTTGTATAACTGAAACAGTTCGGTCATTTGAACCTGTATCGAGTATGGTTTGAAGTGATGCTCCTTTCTAACGTCCACCGGAAACCAATCTTTCTGATGCTTTTTCTGCTTGCGACATGTACCATTCGTGCAGATTTCGCATATGTGTGGATAGACACGCGAGCTCCTCATTACTGACTAGAGGGTCCCCTTGGACATACTTCCGTACTATCTGACCCACTGGCGTATCTTCATAGCCTAAATATTGACCAAGAGACATATTTGCTTCGGTAGCAAGTGCTTTGGCCTGCGATACAGTGATGCCCATTAGTGCAGCATTAGTACGGGCTCTGGGGTCCATTATTTGCATGTCCATATCCATTTCAGCTCTGAAGGCCTTGTCGAGGTCTGGAATGACTTTGAGCGGGGCAACCGATTGATTCTTCCGTGCTCCGAGCTGGGAAACTTGCTTCCTGCTTTTTGCAGTTGTGCTTTTTTTATTCTGTGCTTGCTTAATAATCTCCCGGTCATAGTCTGATTCCAGATTCATCGATATCTGGGATGGTTGCTCAAGAAAGGACTTAGCCCACTTTTTGGTTTTTTCATCATATACCGGCTTTGTCTCAGGCTTTTTGGGTGTAAAATGCGCCTTAACTTGGGAAGCCACATCCGCGTTAGTTTCCTCATCAGTCTGGTCATAAGGTCTCTTTGGAAGAGCCGGCGGGATGTCGACTATCTTCGTTGTTTGACCTTTCTTCGATGTGAGGTGCGAGGGAGTGTCGAACTTCCGTTTCTTCGACGAGGTAGTAGTATTGCACGGAGTCGGAGGCGGAGATCGAATATTGCGCGAAGGTGGAGATCGAGTTGATGTACTCGTGCTGCGGCGATCGTCAGCGGGGCGGGGTGGACTTGGAGGTTGACGATAATCGGGTTGGGGTGGACTTGGAGGTTGACGATATTCGATGCAGGGTGGACTTGGATTCCTCGGAGTCGGTGGCCTTGGCCCCGAGCCTGGAAACTTGATGTACTTCTTCTTCCATAAAATGATGTTGCGCTTGACATCTCCTAGTTTCGTAAGGCCTTCAGGCGTAGCGATTTCAATCTCTAGGTCCGCAAAATCCTCCACTATGTCATCCATCGTGACACGAGCATAGCCTGGTGGAATCGGAACTGAATGGTGGAGTGCTCCAGGTAGACAAGGTAAAGCAGTGCCGATCGCTACCTTGAAGGATAGGTTGTTCATTGGCTGATGTAGCTCACATTGTGCCATCTCTCTGACATCATCCACGGGGTAGCGAGGAGCCGGTGCATCATCCAGCAGTGCTTGATCATCAGCCCGGACCTCCGTGGAAGCCACGCTGCTTCTCCGCTAGCTAAGATCCAATGCAGGATCATCAGCCTGCGGGTGAGTTGACGATGGCGGCCTTTGTCTAATTTCTTGCATGAGGTTCTTCAGATCAGCTAGGTCCTGCTCTACCCTGGAGATCCGGTCTGCCTCCCGGTCCTTCTTTCTCTGACGGCTTCTATAACTGGCATCGTACTGAGGAAACCCTTTCTTCCACGAGACACCGGCTCCTTTGCCTCGTGTTCGTCCTTCCTTTTCAGGATTCCCTAGGGCGCGTGTCAGCTCGTCGTTCTCTCTCTCGGGACGAACAAGCCCAATTGAGCATCGTTCATTGCTTGAACAAGGTCTTGGGAGGGTTTTAGAATTTTTTCATGAAATAATGTCTTCCCTGTTTCTGGGTCCAACGATCCCCCGTGCCTGTACCACCAATGCTTTGACCTCTCGGTCCATCCCATCTGTACCAGGAGTGACGCCTATAGCCCTCATTTTCTTCTCCATAGTTTCCCACTTAGGGACGGCACTCTTGTAGCCACATGTCCCCATTTTATGATGGTATTTCTTTTGGGCAGCATTTAACGCATTCTTTGCCGACTTTGCCTTTGCTTTATCAGATTGCTTGTACTGTACAAAATCGGGCCACTATTCTCTCAACTTCTCGTTTACTCCTTTGAAGTCTGGAGTTCTCTTTTTCGCGACATATTTCGCGTATAAACTTTTCTTGTTGTTCCGGTACAGTTCAGCCATCTTGCTCAGAGCCCACTCCTTGACTTTCGCTCTATTTTCAAGCCCACCCGGCCTTGGGGTAATACCATCTACCTCAAATTCTTCATACTCTGGAGGTAGTATGAAATGCGTTATGAGCTTCTGCCAAAGGTCATCTTTGGCATCATCGGTGACATAGCTGTTGGATTCTTCACCGGGTTTCTTTGACTGATTCCATTCTTGGATGGTGATAGGCAGGTTGTCCCTAACAAGCACGCCGCATTGATTTATAAACATCCTCCCGTGCTTCTCTGGCGCAATCGGTTCACCATCATCATCCATTTCTTCGATGGTGAACCTCTGATTACCATCCAACTTTTTGTTCGGCCCTCGTTTCATTCGAGTTGTCGATTGCTTCAATCCGGTGGGCTAAAAGAAGAAGAGAGAGTGATTAATATATATCTAGATCAGTTAATGAATAGAGGTAACACGAGGCTTTATATATATATATATGTACCTCGCCGGATCCTGTTGAGGGGCCATCATTATTGTTGTTATTTGTTTGCCCTTCGTCCATCCGGTCCTCCCCTTGGTACATTAGGTTTTCCTCTAGTCCATCCCCGGATGGATTCAGATATGAGGATATCTCTTCCTCGAGCAAAATATCTTCACCGGTAGTAATATTAAGAGGAATTTCACCTCTTATCATGCCCTGAAGAAAACCTTCACCAATGCGACCAAGATCTTCGGATGGATCCATGACTTAATTATCTATAACAGAAAGAGAGTTAAACAGGTTAGAAAAAACAATAACCCTAATAACTAAAACAAAAAAAACAATAACACAAATTAATAACCCTAATATTATTTGCGGTAAAACAATAATCCTAATAACTAATACAAAAAAACAATAACCCTAATTAATAACCCTAATATTATTTGTGATAAAACAATAATCATAATAACTAAAACAAAAAACAATAAACCTAATTAATAACCCTAATATTATTTTTGATAAAACAATAATCCTAATAACTAAAACAAAAAAAAACAATAACCCTAATATTATTTGTGGTAAAACAATAATCCTAATTATAATAATCCTAATATTAATTGTGGTAAAACAATATAATCCTAGCTAATAACTAAAACAAAAAATTAACCCTAGATAATTATAATTAAAAGAATAAACCTAGCTAATTATAATTAAAATAACCCTAGCTAACAATATAATCCTAATCCTAATAACTAAAACAATAACCCTAATATTATTTGTGGTAAAACAATGATCCTAATTATAATAATCCTAATATTAATTGTGGTAAAACAATATAATCCTAGCTAATAACTAAAACAAAAAATAACCCTAGCTAATTATAATTAAAAAAATAACCCTAGCTAATTATAATTAAAAAAATAACCCTAGCTAATTATAATTAAAATAACTCTAGCTAACAATATAATCCTAATCCTAATAACCAAAACAATAATTCTAATTAATAACCCTAGCTAGCTAATAATTACAAAAAAACACCCGCCCGGACCCCTCCCTCGAGCACCGATCGACGCCGGCGGCAGCACGTGACGGCAATGGCAGGGCGGCGCACGGCGGCACAACGAGGCAGCGCCCGACGAGGCCGTGAGGCGCGCGGCGGCACGAGACAACGCGGAGAGCACGACGCCGGAGCGACTACGCGGCGAGGCGGCGCGTAGTAGCACGAAACGGCGGAGAGCACATCGAAGCGGCGGCACGACGGAGCGGCGACGGAATCGGACATCACCTCCCCTGTGTGTGCTTCGTCTTTGTCTGTGCGTGCTTTGTCTTCGTCGAGAAATGCTAAGTGTTGGGGCAGCACCTCCCCTGGCGCGCAGAATATAAAGGGACAGACCTTTAGTCCCAAGCTAAGCCATGGCCCGGGACTAGAGGGTCACTAGTCCCGGGCCGTGGCTTAACCCGGGACTAAAGGGGGCCATGGCTTAACCCGCGACTAAAGACCTCCCCCCTTTAGTCCCGGGTTAAGCCACGGTCCGGGACTAGTGTGTTTTTTCGGTGCTTCATTTTCGCGTGCGCAAGCACCCTCTAGTCCCGGGTCGAGCCACGACCCGCGACTAGTTTGTTTTTTGTAAATTTTCTTTTTTTAGTTCAAATCAAATATGAAACTTTGGAAAATCATATCTTTTATTGTAAAAATCTAAATAAAACAAATAATATGTCTATTATTATCAGAAAAATATAATGAATCTTAATATAATATCTATATATCTGTTTGCATCATTTATAAATTATTTTATTTGTAAATTTTATTTTTTTAATTCAAATCAAATATGAAACTTTTGAAAATCATATCTTTTATTGTAAAAATCCAAATAAAACAAATAATATGTTTATTATTATCAGAAAAATATAAAGCATCTTAATATAATATCCATATATCTGTTTGCGTCATTTATAAATTATTTCATTTGTAAATTTTCTTTTTTTAATTCAAATCATATATGAAACTTTGGAAAATCATATCTTTTATTGTAAAAATACAAATAAAACAAATAATATGTCTATTATTATCAGAAACTTATAAAGAATCTTAATATAATATCCATATATCTGTTTGCATCATTTATAAATTATTTCATTTGTAAATTTTCTTTTTTTAATTCAAATCAAATATAAAACTTTGGAAAATCATATCTTTTATTGTAAAAATCCAAATAAAACAAATAATATGTCTATTATTATCAAAAAAATATAAACAATCTTAATATAATATCCATATATCTGTTTGCATCATTTATAAATTATTTCATTTGTAAATTTTTTTTAATTCAAATCAAATATAAAACTTTGGAAAATCATATATTTTATTGTAAAAATCCAAATAAAACAAATAATATGTCTATTATTATCATAAAAATATAAAGAATCTTAATATAATATCCATATAGTCTCGGTTGTAGTCACTAACCGGGACTAAAGATATTTCCCGCCATTTCCCACCGCTTCCCGCCAAGTTTTCCTGCCCTTTCCTTTTTACGAGAGCTTTTAGTCCCGGTTGTAGTCACTAACCGGGACTAAAGATATTTATCGCCATTTACCAAAGCTTCCCGCCAAGTTTTCCCGCCCTTTCTGTTGGAGATATGCCGTAGAGGTAATAATAAAAGTGGTTATTATTATATCTTTGTGTTTATGATAAATGTTTACATTCATGATATAACAGTATTAACCGGAAACATTAATACTTGTGTGCTTTGTAAACTAAATTAGAGTCCCTAGTAAAGCCTCTTTAATAATACTAGCTTGTTGGTTGATAGATGATCGTGGTTTCTCGATCATGAACATTGAGATGTTATTAACAACGAGATCATATCATTAGGAGAATGGTGTGATGGACATACTCCTATAGATAAGCGTAGCATAAAGATCAAGTCATTTCAATAGTTCATTTTCTATAAGCTTTCTGATACATAGTAACCTAATTCCTTCGACCACGAGATCATGCTAATCACCATCACCGGAAGGATGCTTTAATGACACCAAACACCACACCGTAACTGGGTGGCTATAAAGGTGGCATTGAGTGTTCGGAAAGTATGGGTTGAGGCACATGGATCAAGAGTGGGATTTGTCCATCCATATGACGGATAGATATACTCTGGGCCCTCTCGGTGGAATGTCATCCAATTAGCTTGCAAGCATGTGACTGGCTCACAAGGGATCACATATCACGGGAAGTAGAAAAGAGTACTTATCGGTAACGAGGTTGAACTAGGTATGCAAAGATACCGACGATCATAACCTCGGATAAGTAAAGTATCATGAGACAAAGGGAAATTGGTATCGTATGTAAGTGGTTCATTCGATCGCAAAGTAATCGTAGAAATATGTGGGAGCCATATGAATTTCTAGATTCCTCTATTGGTTATTGATTGGAGAAGTGTCTCGGTCATGTCCGCATAAATCACGAACCGTAGGGAGACACACTTAAGGATTCGATGTTGTTTAATAGATATAGAATGTTAGTAGGGATACCGAATGTTGTTCGGAGTCTCAGATGGGATCCGGGATATCACGAGGAGATCCGGAATGGTCCGGAGAATAAGATTCATATAAGGAAAGTCCAATTCTGGAGTTCGGGAAACATTCCGATGTTTTCATCAGAGGGGTTCTAGAAGGTTCACCGGTCCGGAAGGGGAATGGTCCATGAATGTGTCATGGGTAAGTGGAATGATTGGATCATATCCTAGGTCACTTGGTGTGGTCATTTGTGAGAGAGAATTAAAGCTCTAAATTGAAAGTGAAACGGGAGGTTTGAAAAGTCAAACGGGAGGTTTGAAAAGTCAAACTGGAACAATGGTTTCCTAGTGGAAGAAGGAAAGTGTCCTTCCAACTTGGGTTTGGAAGTGGATTCAAACTCACCCCTCCCAAGGCTGCCCCCCTCTCATAAATAGAGGGGGGGCTGCCCCAAGACACCAAGCCCTAGCCCCTCTACACCCGCACCGCCGCCGGCAACCGCCGCCCTAGTCGCCGCCGACACCTCCTCCTCCCGGTCTTCTAAATCCTAGATCATCGGGAAACCCTAGAACCACATAACTCGCACCGGCTTAGGTGAGGCCCTGCGGGATCTTCCCTCTACTTCTGACACCACGCCGTCGTGCTGCCGGAATCACGGGGGGAGAACTACAACCTCCGCTGTCTGCTGGAACAAGGGAGAGGAAGGTCTTCATCGAGTACCGAACGTATGACCAACTGCGGAAGCGCTGCCGGAACGCAGCGCCGGAAGGATCGTCTACGCGATCTTGAGATCGGCAAGTGTACGACTACATCACCCACGATAATATGCTCTCGTTAACCGATTTGGAATCTTCAAGGATGAGTGCTTCTATCGACTCGTTGCTACAATCTAGTAGATAGATCTTGGCTTGTTTGTATGCGTGCGGTAGAACTTTTTTGTTTTCCATGCTACGAACCCCTACAGTGGTATTAGAGCCGTGTCTATATGTAGATCTGTTGCACGAGTAGAACACAATGGTCATTGTGGGCGGTGGTGCTTTTATTATCAATTGCTTTTTGTGTACTTTGCATCTCGTTGTATGATGGGATGAAGCGGCCCGGGCTAACCTTACATGACATCGTTCATGAGACTTGCTCCACGCTTAACATGCAACTTGTATTGCATAAGTGGCTTTGCGGGTGCCTGTCTCTCCCATCATAGTATAGATTCAATTTACAACGGGCACTTGATAGTTCAAACATCAATGTTGTGGTTCTTGTTCGTAAATTAGAACGACACTTACTGGAATCCCCAAAACCACGTAAAACAAGCAAAGAAAATTAGAGGCGTCTAACTTTGTTTTGCAGGGGTGTGCTGTGATGTGATATGGCCATGATTGTGATTATATATGATGTATGCAATGTTCCTTATTGTAAGTTGGCAACCGGCAGAAGCCATATGGTTGTATTTTAAATTCCATTAAGACCTGCGTGTCTATTCAAAGTAGTTGTAATAGCTGATGCTCGTGGACGACAATCATGAAGCGGCTCCATTGACCTTGACGCCATACCGGTGATGATGGAGATCATGTTCGTGCTTGAAGATGGAGATCGGAAGCACAAGAAGAAAGGCCATATCATATCACATATTATGAATTGCATGTGATGTTAATCCTTTTATGCATCTTGTATTGCTTAGTTCGCGATGGTAGCATTATAAGATGATCCCTCAAGCACAAAATTTCAAGTTTTAAAGTGTTCATCCTTTGTAAGCACCGTAGCTAAAGCTCGTTGTTTCGAAGCACCACGTGATGATCGGGTGTGTTAGATTCTGCGAGTGTATACAACGTGAGCAAGCCAGATTTGCTCATGCAGAAGCTAAGGTTTGATCTTGACGAACCTAGCATGTACAGACATGGTCTCGGAACACGGATCACCGAAAGGTAAAGCATGAGTCATATAGCAGATATTATGAACATGTTGATTGTTCGCCATTGAAGCTACATCAACTCTCGTGATGATCGATTTTGATATGGTGGATTTGGTTCGTGTGATCACTAAAACAATATGAGGGATATTGTTTTGAGTGGGAGTTCACCTAGATTAATTTAACTATTAATTAGAATTCAATTTGTCATAAACTTAGTCTAAACTATTGCAAATATGTTGTAGATCAATGGCGGCCCCTACCATCAATTTTAATGCGTTCCTAGAGAAAGAAAAGTTGAAAAACAATGGAAGCAACTTCACGGATTGGTTCCGCAATTTGAGGATTGTCCTCAATGCTGGTAATTTGACCTATGTGCTGGATGCACCGCTGGGTGACCCGCCTGCAGCTGATGTTACCGATGAGGTAAAGAATGTTTTCCTCGCTCGGAAGAATCAGTAGTCTACAGTTTAGTGTGCTATCTTGTATGGTTTGGAATCAGAGCTTCAGAAAAGGTTTGAGAACCATGACCCACATGATATTGTCCATGAACTCAAAATGATATTTGAGGCTCACGCGGTAGTTGAAAGTTATGAGGCTTCTGAAAAGTTCTTTAACTGCAAGATGGAAGAGGGCAGCTCCTTCAGTGAGCACGTGCTTAAGATGTCTGGGCACGCAAGCAAGCTTCAAAGCTTAGGTATAGTGATTCCTAATGCTTTGGAGATTCATCGTGTCCTCCAATCACTACCACCAAGTTACAAGAACTTTGTGATGAACTACAATATGCAAAACATGGACAAGTCGTTGCCCGAACTCTTATCCATGTTGAAGTCTGCAGAAGCGGAGATCAAGAAAGAGCACCAAGTCTTGTTGGTCAATAAGACCACCAAATTCAAGAAGCAAGGCAAGTCTAAGAAAAAGGGAAACTTCAAGAAGGACGGTAAGAAAGTTACCGCACCGGCGAAGAAGACCAAGGCTGGGCCTAAGCCTGATTATGAGTGCTTTTACTGCAAGGGAGAGGGTCACTGGAAGCGGAATTTCCCTAAGTACTTGGCGGATTTTAAGAACGGCAACATCAAGAAGAAAGGTATATTCGATATACATGTTATTGATGTGTATCTCACTAGTACTCGTAGTAGTGCCTGGGTATTTGATACTGGTTCGGTTGCTCATATTTGTAACTCGAAACAGGTGTTGCAGAATAAACGGAAGCTAGCGAAGAACGAGGTGACGATGCGCGTTGGAAATGGATCAAAGGTTGATGTGATCGCGGTCGGCACACTACCTCTTCATCTACCATCGGGATTAGTTTTATACTTAAATAATTTTTATTTGGTGCCTGCGTTGAGCATGAACATTATATCAGGATCATGTTTATTGCAAGACGGTTACTTGTTTAAGTCCGAGAATAATGGTTGTTCGATTTATATGAGTAATATGTTTTATGCACATGCACCTTTGATAGATGGTCTATTCTTATTGAATCTCGATTGTAGTAATACACACATTAATAACATTGAAGCTAAACGTTTGAAATTTAGTGATAACTCGACCTATATGTGGCACTGTCGTCTTGGTCATATTGGAGTGAAGCGTATGCAGAAACTCCATTACGATGGACTTCTTGAATCACTTGATTTTGAATCACTTGAAAGATGTGAAGCATGTCTGATGGGTAAAATGACTAAGACTCCATTTTCTGGTATGATGGAGCGAGCTACGGACTTATTGGAAATCATACATATCGATGTGTGTGGTCCAATGAGTGTAGCATCGCGCGGTGGTTATCGCTATTCTCTTACCTTCACGGATGACTTGAGTAGATATGGGTATATCTATTTCATGAAACATAAGTCCGAAACTTTCGAGAAGTTAAAGAATTTCAAAGTGAGGTAGAGAATCAACGTAACAAGAAGATTAAATTTCTACGATCTGATCGTGGAGGTGAATATCTAAGTTACGAGTTTGGCGAGCATTTGAAGAAATGCGGAATACTTTCACAATTGACACCGCCGAGAACACCACAACGTAATGGTGTGTCCGAACGTCGTAATCTAAATCTCTTAGATATGGTTCGTTCTATGATGTCACTTACAGATTTACCGCTATCATTTTGGGGTTATGCATTAGAAACAACCGCATTCACTTTAAATAGGGCACCATCTAAATCCGTTGAAACGACACCGTATGAATTATGGTTTGGGAAGAAACCTAAATTGTCGTTCCTTAAAGTTTGGGGTTGCGAAGCTTATGTAAAGAAGTTGCAGCCCGACAAGCTTGAACCCAAAGCGGAAAAATGCATCTTCATAGGATACTCGAAGGAAACTATTGGGTATACCTTCTATCATAGATCCGAGGGCAAAATCTTTGTTGCCAAGAATGGATCCTTTCTAGAGAAGGAGTTTCTCTCGAAAGAAGTGACTGGAAGGAAAGTAGAACTCGACGAGGTTGTTGAACCTTCTCTCAAACTTGCGAGTATCCCAGCACCGGAAGTAGTTCCTGTGGCGTCTACACCAATAAGAGAGGAAGCTAATGATGTTGATCATGAAACTTCGGTTGAAGTTACTACAGAGCCTCGCAGGTCAACGGGAACTCGTACCACTCCTGATTGGTATGATCCCGTTATGAGTGTCATGTTGGTGGAAAACACCGATGACCCTATGACATATGAGGAAGCGATGATGAGCCCAGATTCCAATAAATGGCAAGAAGCCATGAAATCCGAGATTGGATCCATGCACGAAAACCAAGTATGGACTTTGGTGGACTTACCAGATGGCCGGAAGGCTGTCGAGAACAAATGGATTTTCAAGAAGAAAACAGATGTTGATGGTAATGTAACTGTCTATAAAGCTCGACTTGTCGCAAAAGGGCTTCGACAAATTCAAGGAGTTGACTACGATGAGACATTCTCACCGGTAGCAAAGCTAAAGTCTGCCAGGATTATGTTAGCAATCGCTGCATATTATGATGATGAGATATGGCAGATGGATGTCAAAACGGCGTTCCTCAATGGGGACATTGATGAAGAGTTTTATATGGTACAACCCAAAGGTTTTGTCGATCCTAAAGATGCTAACAAGGTATGCAAACTTCAACGGTCCATTTATGGATTGAAGCAAGCATCCCGGAGTTGAAATCAACGTTTTGATAAGGTGATCAAAAGCTTTGGTTTTATACAAACTTATGGAGAAGCTTGTATTTACAAGAAAGTGAGTGGGAGTTCTGTAGCATTCTTAATACTATATGTAGATGACATATTGTTGATTGGGAATGATGTAGACCTTCTTAATAGTGTTAAGGATTATTTGAATAATAGTTTTTCAATGAAAGATCTATAGAGATAGATCGAGACACCTAATATCATTGTCACAGAGTACATATTTGGACAAAGTTCTAAAGAGGTTTGGAATGGAAGATAGCAAGAAAAGGTTCTTGCCCATGTTGCCCAATATGACCTTGAGTAAAACTCAAAGTCCTGCAACGGCATAAGATAGAGAAAGGATGAGTAAGACTCCCTATGCCTCAGCCATAGGATCTCTTATGTAGGCCATGCTATGTACTAGACCCGACATTGCATATGCTGTTAGTTTGACTAGCAGATATCAAAGTGATCCAGGAGTGGATCATTGGACAGCGGTCAAAAACATCCTTAAGTACTTGAGAAGAACTAAGGATATGGTTCTTTCTTATGGAGGTGATGAACAACTTGTTGTCAATGGTTACACCGATGCTAGTTGGAACACCGATCCGGATGATTCTAAATCACAATCTGGATACATATTTACTTTGAATGGTGCAACAGTTAGCTGGAGGAGTGCAAAGCAAAGCGTTGTGGTGAGATCTTCAACTGAATCAGAATACATAGCTGCTTCGGAGGCTTCACAAGAGGCGATATGGATGAAGGAGTTCATTACAGAGCTCGGTGTGGTTCCAAGTGCGTTAGACCCAATGTCTATCTATTGTGATAACATGGGCTCCATAGCCCATGCGCAAGAACCAAGGTCACACAAGAAGCTAAAGCATATCAAGCTACGTTTTCACGCTATTCGAGAGCATGTCCAAGATGGTGAAATAAAGATTTGCAAAGTACAAACAGATCTGAATGTGGCGAATCCGTTGACTAAACCTCTCCCGAGGGAAAACATGACCAGCACCAAACCGCCATGGGTGTTCGGTATATTACCATGTAATCTAGATTAGTTGACTCTAGTGCAAGTGGGAGACTGTTGGAGATATGCCCTAGAGGCAATAATAAAAGTGGTTATTATTATATCTTTGTGTTTATGATAAATGTTTACATTCATGCTATAACAGTATTAACCGGAAACATTAATACTTGTGCGATTTGTAAACTAAATTAGAGTCCCTAGTAAAGCCTCTTTAATAATACTAGCTTGTTGGTTGATAGATGATCGTGGTTTCTCGATCATGAACATTGAGATGTTATTAACAACGAGATCATATCATTAGGAGAATGGTGTGATGGACATACTCCTATAGATAAGCGTAGCATAAAGATCAAGTCATTTCAATAGTTCTTTTTCTATAAGCTTTTTGATACATAATAACCTAATTCCTTTGACCACGAGATCATGCTAATCACCATCACAGGAAGGATGCTTTGATGACACCAAACACCACACCGTAACTGGGTGGCTATAAAGGTGGCATTGAGTGTTCGGAAAGTATGGGTTGAGGCACATGGATCAAGAGTGGGATTTGTCCATCCATATGACGGATAGATATACTCTGGGCCCTCTCGGTGAAATGTCATCCAATTAGCTTGCAAGCATGTGACTGTCTCACAAGGGATCACATATCACGAGAACGGGAAAAGAGTACTTATCGGTAACGAGGTTGAACTAGGTATGCAGAGATACCGACGATCAAAACCTCGGATAAGTAAACTATCGTGAGACAAAGGGAAATTGGTATCGTATGTAAGTGGTTCATTCGATTGCAAAGTAATCATAGAAATATGTGGGAGCCATATGAATTTCCAGATTCCTCTATTGTTTATTGATTGGAGAAGTGTCTCGGTCATGTCCGCATAATTCACGAACCGTAGGGAGACACACTTAAGAATTCGATGTTGTTTAGTAGATATGGAATATCAGTAGGGATACCGAATGTTGTTCGGAGTCTCAGATGGGATCCGGGATATCACGAGGAGATCCGGAATGGTCCGGAGAATAAGATTCATATAAAGAAAGTCCAATTCTGGAGTTCGGGAAACATTCCGATGTTTTCATCATAGAGGTTCTAGAAGGTTCACCGGTCCGGAAGGGGAATGGTCCATGAATGTGTCATGGGTAAGTGGAATGATTGGATCATATCCTAGGTCACTTGTTGTGGTCATTTGTGAGAGAGAATTAAAGCTCTAAATTGAAAGTCAAACGGGAGGTTTGAAAAGTCAAACTGGAACAATGGTTTCCTAGTGGAAGAAGGAAAGTGTCCTTCCAACTTGGGTTTGGAAGTGGATTCAAACTCACCCCTCCAAAGGCTGCCCCCTCTCATAAATAGAGGGGGATGGCGGCCCCAAGACACCAAGCCCTATCCCCTCTACACCCGCGCCGCCGCCAAGCAGCCGCCGCGCCGCCACCGCCGCCTCGCGCCGCCGCCGGTTTGTTGCCGCCGCCCTAGTCTCCGTTGACACCTCCTCCTCCTCCCGATCCTCTAAACCCTAGATCACCGGGAAACCCTAGAACCACCATAACTCGCACCGGCTTAGGAGAAGCCCTGCAGGATCTTCCCTCTACTTCCGACACCACGCCATCGTGCTGCCGAAATCACGAGGGGAGAACTACAACCTCTGATGCCTGCTAGAACAAGGGAGAGGAAGGTCTTCATCGAGTACCGAACGTGTGATCGACTGCGGAAGCGCTGCAGGAATGCAGCGCCGAAAGGATCGTCTACGCGATCTTGAGATCGGCAAGTGTACGACTACATCACCCACGGGAATCTGCTCTCATTAACCGCTTTGGAATCTTCAAGGGTGAGTGCTTCTATCGACTCATTTCTACAATCTAGTAGATAGATCTTGGCTTGTTTGTGTGCATGCGGTAGAATTTTTTTGTTTTCCATGATACGAACCCCTACACTTTCCCTCTATATCTAGGGCGATCGCGCCATGGCTATCCACACATCCACACCTTCCTCTCTTAGAACAATGGACAACGCCTACTGGGCCATTCTGACCCTCGAGGAGACTGAGGCGCTGTGCGCCTCCAGCTACCCTTGTCCGTCGGGCTACCGGCCGCCCGCCGGCTGGATGCTAAGCGCTGGAGGGGTTCCTGTCCCTCCTGTCCCTCAAGTTTCCGCACGCCAGGCGGCCATCACGAACCAGTTCTACCACGAGCTCACGCCGAAGCAGCGGATGGATCCCCAGTGGGATCCCGACAACTACGACACCTGGAATGCCTTCTTCGCTAATAGGCGGGAAACGGAGCTCGCCAGGTACGAGGGTGATGGCCCGCCCCCGGTGAACCACAATGAAGACGGCCGCCGTCTGTGGTGGGCGAACCGTACTATCATCGGAGTGATGCGCTACATCGCCGGGGGAGACCATCCTCGCCTGTGGTGCCCACAAGTCCACCCGCCACAGAGCCACAAGAAGGCCCCTCCCCCGCCCGATGGTAGCGGCATCGTCTTCTAGGAGACCCCTCCCCCGCCCGCCGTGAATCCGAGGCCGTAGTGGCAGGTTCCCCTGGTATATGCCATGGCTGGGCTGAGGATCCCCGGAGTGGCAGGTGACGATGACGATGATGATGATGATGACGATGACGAAGAAGACCCTGAAGCTGCGTACTATAGGACTAGGCATGATTATGACTAAAGGGGCGGCTTTAGTCCTGAGTGTTAGCTAGTCCCGGTTTGTCCCGGTTTTAAATATTAATAAATGTCTTGAGTGTTACCTAGTTCCGGGACTAAATATGAAGATGTTGTTGTATTTAGAGGAAAATGCCTATAAATAGAGCAGCCTATAAATAGAGGAAAGGGCGGGAAGGCTGGATCGAGCAGCCTATAAATAGAGGAAAATGCCTATAAAGAGAGGGTTCATCTTTAGTCTCGGTTGGAGAAACAAACCGTGACTGAAGGGATTGCGGCAGACTGGGCCAGGAAGCACTAATAATAGGGGTGAGTGTCGACATTATGTCGTGCGGCTTGTACCTTGTCCCGAATGGTGTCACCAATCGGGACTAAAGATGAACCTTTAGTCCCTATCGGAGACACCAACCGGGACAAAACATGACTCAGCACTAATAATAGGGGGTGAGTGTCGACACTATGCTGAGCTGCTTGTACTATAAGTAGGCATCCTTGTGAGTCCAGTCCTCCAGCCAGTTTGAGACATCTCCAAGATGGTTTTTGAGAGAAGGGACACCACTACGACCAGTTTCAAGGAGATGCCGCCGGAGCCCAGTCCTCCGGCATCTCCAAGAAACTAGTCATAGAGGCACTCCCTAATATGTGAAATTAGTTAGCTCCCAGTCGTATTAACCTAGTTAGAGAAGTTACAAGCTGCAAGATGGTTTTCGAGAGCAGGGACACCACTACGGCCAGCTTTAGGGAGATGCCGCCGGAGCCCAGTCCTCCGGCATCTCCAAGAAACTGGTCATAGAGGCACTCCCTAATATGTGACCTCACGCGTTTGGAGATCAGATCTTAATGGTAAGTACGAATCGGGACTAAAGGCCCCCCTTTAGTCTCGGTCCAGCCACAAAACAGGACTAACACACTCAAGATGGTTTGCAGACAACACTATAAAAATGGACACATGGAGCATCTTCACTCATAAAATGTTAGAATTATTACACATCATTTCTTCACGTGTGTTCCTTTCTGATCCCGCCGTATCCATGGAGCATCTTCATTCATTAACATGATGCTTGGGTCATCCTTCACTGCGAAGGGCGGAATTTCATGAAACTTATCACAATCTTCTGACATGTCTGTCTTGTCCTCCACTCCCATGATGTTTCTTTTTCCTGAAATAACTATGTGGCGCTTTGGCTCATCGTCTGATGTATTCTTTTTCTTATTTTTTTCTTTTTCTAGGTTTGGTAGACATGTCCTTCACATAGAAAACCTGAGCCACATCATTGGCTAGGAAAAATGGTTCGTTTAAGTACCCAAGATTGTTGAGATCCAACAATGTCATTCCGTATTTCTTGTCTACCTCAACCCCTCCTCCTGTCAGCTTGACCCATTTGCACCGAAACAAGGGGACCTTAAAAGTAGGTCCATAGTAAAGTTCCCATATCTCCTCTATGTAACCATAATATGTGGTCTTTGACCCATTGTTGTTTGTTGCATCAAATCGGACACCACTGTTTTATTTGGTGCTCTTTTTATCTTGGGAGATCGTGTAAAATGTATACCCATTTATCTCGTACCCTTGTAAAGTCGATATAGTCGAAGATAGTGACCTAGACAACAAGTATAGCTGACCTCCAAGAGTGTTGTTTTTGATGAGATGTTGCAACCAACCGCCGAAACTCTTCATGTGTTCATCTCTAATCCAAGAGTCATGCTTTCCAGGGTTGTTGGAGCGTAAGATTTTCTTGTGTTCCTCAATATATGGGGCTGCCAAGATAGAATTCTATAGAACGGTGTAATGTGCTTCGGTGTAAGAATGTCCGTCCCTACATATTATTGATTTCCTTCCTAGAGTACCCTTTCCACTCAGTCTCCCCTCATACCGCGATTGAGGAAGACCAATCGGCCTAAGGTCAGGAACGAAGTCAACACAAAATTCAATGACCTCCTCTGTTCCATAGCCCTTGGAGATGCTTCCTTCTGGTCTAGCACGGTTACGAAAATATTTATTTAAGATTCCCATGAACCTCTCAAAGGAAAACATATTGTGTAGAAATACAGGACCGAGAATGGAAATCTCTTCGACTAGGTGAACCAACAGGTGCGTCATAATATTGAAGAAGGATGGTGGGAACACCAACTCAAAACTAACAAGACAATGGACCACATCATTCTGTAACCGTGGTAGATCTTCAAGATTCATTATCTTCTGAGAGATTGCATTGAGAAATGCACATAGCTTCACAATGGGTACTCGAACATTATCTGGTAGAAGCCCCCTCAATGCAATCGGAAGCATTTGCGTCATAATCACGTGGCAGTCATGAGACTTTAGGTTTTGGAACTTTTTTTTACCATATTTATTATTCCCTTTATATTCGGCGAGAAGCCAGACGGGACCTTAATACTGCTTAGGCATTCAAAAAATATTTCCTTCTCTTGTTTGGTAAGAGCGTAGCTGGCATGACCTTGAAACCATTCTGGATGCATGCCATCTGGGTCTTTCATACGTTGATGGTCCTTTCGTGCTTTCGGTGTATCTTTTGTCTTCTCATACACGTCCAAGAAGCCTAGCAGGTTTACGCAAAGATTCTTCGTCACATGCATCACATCGATTGCAGAGCGGACCTCTAAGAATTTCCAATATGGTAGCTCCCAAAATATAGATTTCTTCTTCCACATGGGTGTGTGTCCTTCAGCGTCCTTCGGAACAGATTTTCCGCCAGGACCCTTTCCAAAGGTTACTATTTGATCCAAATCTTTGACCATATCAAATATATCAGCACCAGTACGCTCCTTAGGCTTCATCTGGTGACATGCCAGACCGTTGAAATGCTTGCCTTTCTTTCTTAAGGGATGCTTGGCCAAAAGAAATCGACGATGCTCATTGTACACATTCTTCTTACAATGTTCCAAATATATACTTTCAATCTCATCTAAACAGTGTGTGCATGCATTGTATCCCTTGTTGCACTGTCCTGAAAGGTTACTAAGAGCAGGCCAATCATTGATTGTTACGAAAAGCAATGCTCGGAGGTTAAATTCTTCCTGCTTGTGCTCATCCCACATGAGTATGTCGGATTCGTGCGACAACTGTAAATGTTCTTAAACTAATGGCCTTAGTTACACATCAATGTCGTTTTCGGGTTGCTTCGGACCTTGGATCAACCATAACATCATAATGAACTTTCGCTTCATGCACAACCAAGGAGGAAGGTTATAGATGCATAGAGTCACGGGCCAGGTGCTGTGACTGGAGCTCTGCTCCCCAAAGGGATTCATGCCATCTGTACTTAGACCAAACCTTAAACTCCTTGTGTCATCTGCAAAGTTCGGATACTTTCTATCGATTTTTGTCCATTGCTTCCCATCAGCGGGGTGTCTCAACATCTCGTCTGACTTGCGTTCCTCTTTATGCCATCGCAATAACTTGGCGTGCTCTTTGTTTCTGAATAAGCGTTTCAACCGTGGTATTATAGGAGCATACCACATCACCTTGGCAGGAACCCTCTTCCTGGGGGGGGGGGGGGGCTCGCCCTCAATTTCACCAGGGTCATCTCGTTTAATCTTATACCAAAGTGAACTGCATACCGGACATGCATCCAAATTCTCGCACTCCTCACCGCGGTAGAGGATGCAGTCATTATGCATGTATCTTCTGAACCTCTAAACCTAGAGGGAAGACAACATTCTTTTCTTCGTACGTACTGACGGGCAATACGTTATCTTTTGGAAGGATATTCTTCATCATTTTCAGCAACTTTTCAAATGAGGAGTCAAGTATAGCACACTCATCCTTCCATCGCAGCAATTCCAGTGTGCTGCCTAGCTTTTTCAGACCATTTTCGCAATTTAGGTACAACAACTTTTTATGATCCTCTAACATGTGATTGAACTTCTCCCTATCCTTTTTAGTTTCACAATCTCTTTGTGCATCGGCAATGGTCCGGCCAAGATCATCAGCGGGTTCATCATGTGTCTCTTCTTCATCCTCCCCTTCAGCATCCCCCATGGAAGTATCTCCGTACTCAGGGAAACCATGATAGTTGTCATCCTCCTCTTCTTCATTGTCTTCCATTATAACTCCTCTCTCTCCGTGCTTGGTCCAACAATTATAACTGGGCATGAAGCCGGACTTCAACAAGTGGCTGTGAAGGGTTTTTGAGTCAGAGTAATCCTTCTGATTCCTACATCCACTACATGGACAGAATACAAAACTATTGCGCTTGTTTGCATCAGCAACACGGATAAATTCATGCACGCCATTAATGAACTCGCCAGAGCGTCGGTCAGTACCGTACATCCATTTCCGGACCATCTGCATTATAGTAAAAGTATATCAAAAACCATTACACAACATGATAAAATTATTACAAGTTATATTGAGAGCTTCTAGAGCATTAATTTTGAATTTTGAAAAATTTACATGCACCAATTTGTGAATTGGAGAAAACAATCAACATGATAAATGTGGAGTTTTTTATTATTGTTCTATCAGTGAAAACCTCATTCCATTCTAAGCTCTAAAACTCTAAAATTACACATTTCAATTTTCAGTAACTATGTGCCTAATCAAAATTTGTTACACATATATATATCAAAATCCTTCTACTTTTAGAGCATGCATGCATTGATCCATATCTCTCTATATATACTTCTAGAGCATTATAGAGCTAAAGTAGCAATAAGAGATGAAAGAATGAAGTTCTAACCTTTTAAAGCTTTGGATTTTGGGGTTGCAAACTAAATCTTGACAAATCTTGAGAAAAAAATGGCATGAACTCGCTTGCTTTTTGAGAAAAATGGTCACCATATGCTTTAGGACAGCAGGACAGGAAGCAGAATATATAATGGTGCACAACTAGTCCCGAGCCGTGATACGATCCGGGACTAATAGTCCACGAAAAGACCAGCTGGCCTGCTCCAGGTTATTAGTCCCGATCCGTATGACTAGAGATCTGGTCCGGCTCCGGACTAGTGTCTACGGCCGTTTCTAGCGTTAGAGGCCTCACGGCTCGAGACTAGTGCTAGCACTAGTCACGGACTGTGACAAGCCGGGACCGCTGGACGTTGCTCACATCGAATTGAAGACCCTTTTTCGTTAGAAGCTAATTGTAAAACATGTATAGCACTAGTCCATGACCACGAGCAAGCCCATTGATGGTCCTTTGAACATTGTCGGTATGGACCGTACGGTACACCAGAGAGAGCAGCAATTGGCCAGAGGATAGCAGGCATTATTGGCAGAGGTGGTGGGTGCGGCATTTTGTATTGTACATCTCACGTTGTTCCGTCCTGCGGAAAATTGGTAACCGTTTGTTTGGCTACAAGTGGAGAAGCGTACGCTCAACTCCACCCCACCGAGCCGGCATCCTTCGTTCCCATTATTTGGTCTCTTCTTGCTCCGACCAAATCCCCACTGTCGCGCTTACCGGCAAACCTTTCCGCGCGCATCATGCCATGTTTTGTTTCGAGCCAAGCGCGCGCGTGACAGACACACATGCCATACAGACAAGAAAACAAATCAAAAAAGATAGTAGCACGCCATGGCCTGTAATTTCATAAGAGATTCACTATAAGTTTATCGAGACTCAGCCCGAGCTAAGAATATTCGTGCCCGTTGTTCGACAAAGTTTAACGATAGTTTAAAACGGGCATAAGAATTCAAAAGCGACCCAAACAATGCAAAACCTTCACGCAATGTCATATTATGTGACATAGTTAGAAGGAAAAATATCAAACTTAGTATATTGATTATGTCTTAAAAAACCTTCACAAAATGACCTATCTCATTCGAGATTTCCTAGTTTTCGGGTCAAAAGACTAATTTTATGGCTAGAATTAAGACATAGTTTGTGATAATGTGTACATATTCTGCATACATGTGCATCATAGGATGACGAACAATGTTGTAGGAGGAAGTTTTTTTTTTCGTCGCACCAAAAAGTTATTTTCCATTTTCCGAATACAAAAAATGGGCGGTTTTGTGAAGCAACAACCAAATGCCTAATTCAAAATGCTACCGCCACATTTTTCCAAAATACTATACCACCTTATATGGTCAATGTCCTAACAAGGGATCTCAAACATTTAGGTCTATTCCTGTGAAAAGGACAAATTTCTGTCGAATCGGCAGGAAGTGGGTCAGATATGAACTATAGATACATGATCTGCTGCTCATGATTTTTTATAAAAATCATTTTTAGGTTCACAATATGTTATTTAATCAGAGATCCACTTCAAGTTTATCGAGGCTCATCCCCGAGCTAAGAATCTTCATGCCCGTCGTTCGACAAAGTTTAATGATAGTTTAAAACGGGCATAAAAATTAAAAAAAGAACCAAACAATACGAAACCTTTGCGAGGTGTCATATTATGTGACATAGTTAGAAGGGAAAATCTCAAACTTGGTATATATATTATGTCTCAAGAAAACCTTCACAAAATGACCTATCTCATTCGATGTTTCCTGACTTTCGGGTCAAATGACCAATGATATGGCTAGAATCAAGGCATAGTTTGTGATAATGTGTCCATATTGTACATATATGAGCATCATGGGATGGCGAACAATGTTGCAGGGGGAAGTTTTTTTTCGTCGCACCAAAAAGTTATTTTCCATTTTCCGAGTGCAAAAAATGGGCGGTTTTGTGAAGCAACCACCAAATGCCTAATTCAAAATGCTACCACTATATTTTTCTAAAATATTATAACATATTACATGTACAATGTCCTAACAGGGGATCTCAAAACTTTCCGTCTATTCGTGATGAAAAAGACAAATTTCTACCGAATCAGTAGGAAATGTGTCAGATATAAACTATAGGTACATGATCTGATGCTCATGATTTTTAGGTTCATAATATGATATTTTATCATATATCCACTTCAATTTTATCGAGGCTCAGCCCCGAGCTAAGAATCTTCATGTCCGTCGCTCGACAAAGTTTGACGATAGTTTAAAACGGGCATAAGAAATTCAAAAACGATCCAAACAATGTGAAACCTTCGCTTGGTGTCATATTATGTGACATAGTTAGAAGAAAAAATATCAAACTTAGTATATTTATTATTTCTCAAGAAAACCTTCATAAAATGAAATATCTCATTCGAGGTTGCCAAAAAGCTATTTTCCATTTAAAATGGGCAAATAAAATTATGGCTAGAATCACGACATAGTCTGTGATAAGTTGATATTGATACATATTTAGATTTCTCTCATTTTTCTGATCAATTTAGACATATTATTTGTCGAATTCCGATTTACAGATTTAAAGATATTAATTATTCCATATTAAATAGAAAAATACAAAAAAATAAAATCATTATATTTTTAGTTGAATTCATTAATATTTTTACTTATTCATTATTGTTTACTTAAATAATTGTTTGTAATTTCAAAAAATACAAACATGTGACATGATGATATAAAAGTTAATAAGATTGATATCATAGTATTGACAACAATGTATTAACTGTTTTGCGGAAACAGATTCTGAAGGAACGAGGAAGTTAAGTGTGCTTGAGCTGAAGTAGCGAGGATGGGTGACCGACTAGGAAGTTTGACCAAGACTGTAATTTAATCAAAGATTAAGTGTAATTAGTGTTAAAAATGTTTAAGTAAGAGATTAACGATTCAAACAATTTAAATTTTAAAAAAATTGAGAAAAAATTAAAAACAATTATTTAAAAAAAATATTTTTGCAACCGGTCGGTAGGTTATGTCGACGGTCGCTACGCCAAGGACAGCCGTCGGCGTAGCATACGCCGATGGCATTTCGACTACGCCGACGGCATTTCGATACGCTGACGGTCTCCATGTGCTCCGCCGAGAAAAATCTTTGCCGAGGAGACTATGTCAAGGACAGCCGTCGGTGTAGCATAAGCCGAAGGGTTTTTCGGCGTATCACGCACGTCCTGTAGTGAATCCGATGAATTTGATGACATTCATTTGATCTCATCGGAGGATAAAATCTGAAGGACGAGTACCCTGCTGCATTAACCTAGCTATTGTAATAAATGTTTTCAGGAGCCAAACCACGAAAACTAGATTCTCCAGCACATATGGCGCCCATCCCATATTTGGTCCGTCAATCCCTGTGCCAAAAAAATTGGACAGCTGCGAAACCTTAGGAATAAATCTGAAGAACTCATGGGAATGGTGTGCGGTCTTTTTCACAAAAAGGAGTCGCCAATCATCATAACGGCTTGCTAAAAGCTAAAAAAAGTGCATATAACAGCTTGCTAAAACCTCAAAAAAAAAGAAAATCATCATAATTGAGCATTCTCGCGCATGTCACATCACACTGCTTGCTGACAAAGGGTTACCATCTCGCGCGTGCGACCTACTCCCTCTACTCCCTCCGTTAGAAGGATCAAGGCTTATATTTTTTTTGAAAAGTCAAGCTATGAAAAGTTTGACCAAACTTTTAGAAAAAATTATCAATAACTATGATATTATAAAGATACCATGTGAATATATGTTTCATAATGTATCAAATGGTCTGTATTTCATACTGTAAATATTAATATATTTTTTTACAAACTTTGTCAAATTTACATAGTTTGACTTTTCAAAAAAAAAGCCTTAAGCCTTGAGATGGAGGTAGTATATTCTATCTGTGTTGTCCAAATGTGTCTGGAATACTTGGTTGAAATCATTTAGCAGTTTTCTTAAATTTCATTAATTATTGTTCATGTAATCATGCTTTATCAATTATTTATTCAGTTAAATCATTTAATAGTTTGTTTATAATTTCAACACACACAATATCATATGTACCTATTGAGACTACAATTTTTCCCTAGACAAAACAACATCATCTTCATCATCATAATACCGTCCTGGACAGCACAAAACAACTATCATCAATACCATTTAAACTACATTGTGCAGGTGGATCGAAGATTTTCCACACCAAGTCAGCAACCATGAACAAGATGGGCCATCCCAAGAAACAACAGGATAATTTTCACCCTCGACAGCTTGACTTCGATAACTCATGTTAATTTAGTACAATGTTTGCATGTTTGATCTTCTACATTCATCTCTTTCTTTATTAATTGTTGTGTCATACAGTATTATATTTTTGCATATATGCATGATTCTAGTTATGATACTTCACTATGGCTAGTCTTAAGTGGCAAATTTTTCATTTTTTGGATAAAGAACGCTTTATTAATTAAAGAGTTTTAAGCACTAGACCCAGCCTCTGCATAACTATGATACACACAGCCGACACAAGTCCAAAGTCACATAATAACAGTAGGAAAAGGAAAATTACATATCATAATAAGAAAATGTAAAATGCTTAAGGTGGTGGAGGACCGATACAGAGATTATGCTGACATCCATCTTGGGTAAAAAAGTGCCTTAATGTGTCATCTACTCGTATACACACTCTTTAAATAGGTAGTGAAACTCCACACTCTGTAGCAAGAGAAGATTTTTTATTTATCATTTCTACATATCCATATCGACTAAATAATGTCAATCTCTCGCAACCTAAGAGAATTTTGTACTTATAAAGTATATCATGTAGTCAATTCCTAAAACTATTTACAACACTACATAGTGATACAAGTCTGAAGCTGATTGGATGAATGATCATATAGAGCGAGCAAAATTGCATTAGAAAAACTTAATTGTCTCATCATGATGAAAACACACGTTAATATTCTAGCTAAAAAAAGAAAAATAATCGTTATTTTCCAAATAATCTCGCGAAATTCATAACTTCTTATTGGTTACTATAGGAACGTTCTACAAAGGATGGTTGTATGGCTAAACCAAGTAAACAAAAATCGATTGAGTTCTAAACTATATTATGAACCATCGAGGATAGACATAGATTAATTGACAAAAAGGAGAAAAGTGTAATGCTAGCGAGAGCAAGGGAGGAAATGAGAACATTTTTTTTGGAAATGTGTGATATACTACCTCCGTTTAGAAATATAAAACGTTTTAACTTTGTGAATCGAATGTATCTAGACACCTTTTAGTGTATAGGTTCGTAGAGGTTTGGAGTGAACCTATACACTAAAAGTTATCTAGATACATTCATTTTGCAAAGCTAAAATATCTTATATTTCTGAACAGAGGGAGTATTACTTAACGTAAGCATTACACCCGGCCTCTGCATAACCAGGATGCACACATCCCACACGAGTCCCGAAAAAATAAAAGGAGAAAATACTAATTGTAGGCGAATTACATGTAGATCATCATGGAAACAATAAAACGCCTACAACAATATTAATGAGGCCCAATGCGCAGATCACGATGCACCCATGTCAAAAAAAAAAAAATACCTCGCCGTATCCTCTAAGTGTGTATATACTTCCATAAATAGGTTTCGATAATCCACCTACTGAAGAAGCGACCTTAAACGGAGCGTAGTTGTGCATCGGTAGATAACCTGCATAAGAGAAGACATTTTTTGATTAAAAACCTTGTTATTTCCACATGGCAAAGCGACCAGATAACGGCAAACGCTCTCACCCTAAGAAGAGTTTTGTACTTGACATCTATCTCATATAGCCAGTTGCCAAATACATTTGCAACACTACAAGGGAGAATTAGTCCAGAAGCTACGTGGATGATTGATCATATAGATCTAGCGAATTTGGACCGGAAGAAGAGATGTTTAATTGTCTCATCACGATGAAAAAACACATTGTTTACTTCCTTGCCAATTCCTTATAACAAGGTTGTCCTTTGTGAGAATGAAACCTCGACGAAGATACCATGCGAATATTTTCGTCTTTGGTGGTATCGTCATCTTTCAAATTTTATTATTATTATTAACTGGTACAGAAGACATGATCAAAGCTCTATACATGGACTCTACAAAGAACTTTCCATTCGCAGAGAACAAATTACTTAGGGCATACATTGGATTTTTCTACTTGTTAGAGCTAAGGGAGACAATTATAATCTACACACACCTATTAGGATATTTGTTAGGCGCGTATATTATAACGCATCTGTCATGCTAATAAGGGGCACACGTTACATTGTAATTGAATGTGATTTCATTATTATTTTCTACTATCTGCTAGATTTAGACTACATTCGGTTGATGTCAATGTTCCAATATAATGTTTTTTAGAAATTATTTAAAACGGGAGGTCTTCTCGAAGAATATTGTGTTGTAACAACACAAGTTTGGATATATATAAAAAATCATTTTACCAAAACAACTATGCGCTCAACATTGTTAAAAATTGTAAAAGAATTCATTTTAAGATAAATTAATTTTTTTGCATGAATTAAAAATATTAAGTTTCAGCGACATGATAATTTGTAACAAGTAAAAAAATTTAGTATAAATAATGGTAATTTTAAGTGTGATTTTTATCTATTCAGTTTTCTCTTAAAATTTAAGCAGAGAAGTTTCTGCATGGGTTAAACCATAGATAGGTCTATTTGTATTGGAATATAGATAATAGAGAAGGGAACATCTAACTTTTAGTTGGATAGGATATTTTTTATAGAAACTCAACTGTGTATTCATTGATGGCATTATATTAGCATTGATGTTTGTGTTGAGGACTAACATGTTCAAATCAGGCGTATGATCTAACTAACAATGAACTTATACACTTATAAATAATTATTGTATATGCATTTATAGATGTAAATATATGTTCAATGGTTGTTACTTATCAAGTTGTACTTACAATGATCTTCTGGTGTTTCAGTTATTAAGTGCAATGAAGATATAATTCATGAGATCTGATTAGATACTCTTACAAAGGTCTAACAGGTATCTATTTTCGTAAGGTTATGAAGAATTGGATGAGGTGCAGTCTATTTATGTACAATTGTATAGATCCATCTTAGGTAAATATATGTAGATATACCAAACACTATCTACATATGTGCACCTAATGGACATGACTCATTTATGTACATTTATATAGGGCATGATAAGTTTAGGTATGATTATGTGGATCTAGCGTCATGATATACTAATAAAGTGATGTCCACCAGATTGATAAATGAATATTTTTTTTAGTCAGCGGATTTTATATAGTCAGGGACTTCTAATTTGAGCAATGGTTTGAACAAAATATGGACAATTACAATACGAAATCAATGCTAATAGATTAACCATAAAATAAACTATTATAGTATATTTATTTTATATCGTAGATGTTGATATTTTTTCCAGTATGTTTGGTGAACCTTAGTAAGGTTTGACTTTTGAGAAACCTTATAAGACGTATTCATTCGAGTGGAGGTATTATACATTTAAGTCGTGTTGGGCCAGTGTAAAGTAAAAATGATGATTAATGGCTAAAAATATAGGTTGATGAAAAGTATCTATAAGCTTAGTGATACCTTTATATTTGAAGATTAACACAACCATGTTGTCTCATCTCTTATCTAATATTGACGGTAAGTTGTGATAGCAACACACTTGGGTGGATCTATTAGTCTAACCTTATATCATTGGTTTTCTAATATGTGTTGAATAAAGAAACGTTGATGTGCCCGTATGCCATTTGGGGAAATTGTTCTCTCTATGTGAAACTCCCTTGAATTTTATATTGTGTGATTATATTGTCATTAAACTGAATGATTATAATATAAGGGTCCGCCTAAGGTTTAGTTGATTCAGAAACCCCTTATTTTTCACTCGACTTTACATATTTATTCATACCGATCTAGGAGTATAATATTTAGCGTGACTACAATAATTTATTCATATAGTGCAAAACGATATAAATGATCAGTCTATGGTTGTCGGTTGAGGAAACTTTAGTTCTAAGTCAATTTTACAAATTTGTTTACACACCTATAAATATGACATTGTGATGTAATATTTGTTTGTACATCTGAAATATGTTCACATTCGTGTAATAATATTCACCTAGTTCAAATATAATATATAAATTGTTTTCATGGTTGAAAACAGGTGGAATCCCACCGGGTTCTCAACGTGGGATCGACACTTCTGAGTGTCAACTGAGATGTAAGAAACTCTAAGAATCACTAGTGCAGACTCCCCCCTCTAACACCGGTTGGGAGGGCCCTCTAACAGCGGTTGTGGAACCGCTGTTGAGGGTTCGGTGTTAGAGGGGGGCCCCCTTTAACACCGGTTCTTATACGAACCGGTGTTAAAGGGTGGCGCACGTGGGGCTGGCGCAGGGCTCAGCCCCCCCCCCCCCCTTTAACACCGGTTCGTAACACGAACCGGTGTTAAAGGTTCCCTGCCGCGGCAGGAAAAAGAGATAAATCTCTGCCGCGGCAGGAAAACGGCCTAAATCTCTGCCGCGGCAGAGTTCTGCCTCTGCCCCGTTCTAGGCGTATTTCTGCGGGAGGAGGGGAGGGGGAATCGATCGGGAGCGGTATACACATACATCGTCATCGGTACATACGAGTACATGAATAATTAAGCAACTATTATTATACACAAACATCGTCATCGTCACATACATCGTCATCGTTCATTTTGGTGGATATCTAAAGAGTTCTCCGCCAGGCGTGACGACCTCATCAAGTATGAACCCCGCCAATTCCTCTTGAATGGCTCGTATGCGGTCAAATGGTAGGAGTTGGTCCCGCATCCGTTCGATCTGAATATATATGAAGAATAGGGTCAATATATATATAAGAATAAAACTCAACACAATTGATGGTAATAAAATAATGTTGTGGACTTTGTTTACTTACTCTAAGTTGTTCTAGTGCGGCTTGGCTCGTCGCACATATCGTGTTGCGAATGGACTCGCAAACATAGTATCCACATAAGTTATTGCCGGGTCCCTGATGCGCGCACTTTACGAGAATAGAGAGTTCAATCAAAATAATAATCAATAAAGCATGATATAATGGAATTGGAAGCAGAATCAAAGAGATACGCAGACCTAGCTAGCTAGTATTACTTACATTTTGGTCTACAAATTTTAGTTCTTCTGACCATTCACCCACGACCCTGCCCGTGAACCTTTTCCAAACCCTGTCCGGCAAAGAAAATGGATAAAGGAGTAATTAATTACTTGTTGTCACGAAAGTTGCCGATCTAGTGCGATAATATGATTGAAATTACCTTTGGAGCATCTCTCTAAAGTCTGCCCATAGCTCTTTTTCTTTTCGTAACGAGTCCATGACAAGGACTTTTCCTGAGTCGGGTTGAATGACTAGCAGAATAAAGTGGAACCTACGCACGCATAACTCATCATCAGTTACACTTAACATCGAGTAAGCCAAAACAGAATGTGTACAAGAGAGAGGGTAACAGTACTCACGAGAAGTTGTAAGGCAATAGTATTTCCCTTTTGGTTTGTTGTCTCAGTAAAGACCTTAGCAAGTAATCTTCTGTTTGCCCGGGTTTGGTTCTTACCACTTCTTCATGAACTCTATTTGGGCCAATGAACCCAATGTCAAAAGGGCCTCCTTTCATGCATTCCATAACCTTTTTCCTGCATAATAGTATATACATATATGGTAAGCATATATATATACATGCAATTAATGTAGTGAATGAGATGAGATATAAATTACAGAAATAGTACTTACACACAATAAAGGCCGATGGCAGCTTTGTCGAGTTCCTTCTGATTGAATAGAAAATGCAAGTCTTGAATGTTGAAGCTGGTCTCGTCGTCTCCGCACAAGAAAATCTCATCTCTTATATGCGTCGTGATCCATTCTTCCTTTCTCGTCTTGCAGAAATCAAGGTACCACTTGTGCAATCTTCGCATCTTTGTTGGTAGATTCTTGAGCTCCTCTTTCTTGACGAGATTCTTCCCATACTTCCATGGCTGTATGGGGTTGGCATCGCATTTGGGCAAGTTGTCTCCCATGATGTTCAAGTATGCAATGTAAGTCATCCCCATCTCATTGGCCTTTCTTTGTAGCTCTGCCTCGTAATCATTTACGGGAGGAGCGTCCCGTGTGTCGAACACTTGGAGCGGGGCGCATGATTGGTTTTCCTGCTCTCTGAGCATGGGAACTGTTTTCTGGGGTGCCGCACGACTGCTACTTTCAGTCTCCCTACGGCGCCTTGCATCCGCCTTCAAAATCTGGCGCTAGTAGTCCGGCACAAGTGGGGTTTCAGGTTTCAAAAGATTTTTGTAAAACTTATCCACCACCGCCGGATCTATTTTCTCCTTTCGCTCGGCCCGTCTAGGTGCAAAGAATTTCTTGACCTCTTCTTCCGAGATCCTATTGGTCTCCTCGTCACTGCGATTCCATGGTAAAACCGGCAATGGCTTGGCGGAAGGCTGCGGGACGTAGTTTTTTGAACTCTTTGGCGTACGGTTTCCTATGGATTTCTTTGTGGCAGTGCTACTGATGCTCTTCGTGGCAGTGCTCTTCCGCTTACGCTGAGGAGATGGCTGAAGCGCCGGAGATGGCTGACGGGCAGGGGATGGCTGGCGCGCCGGAGATGGCTGCCGCGCAGGAGATGGCTGAAGCGCCGGAGATGGCTGCCGCGCAGGAGATGGCTGAAGCGGCTCAGACTGCTGACGCTACGGAGACGGCGGGGGTGCTAGTGGCCTCCAATTTGGAAGCACGATGTGTTCCTTCTTCCAAAGAATGGTTGTTTTCACTGCAAATTTGAGTTGAGTTTCCCCTTCACCTGTAGCATGGTCAAGCTGTGCTTCCTCATATTCCTTCACAACCTCATCCACCCCGACAATAGCATAGCCATCTGGAATCGGTCGGCAGTGGTAAGTTCCACCAGCTACAGGAGGTAAGGCATAGCCGACAGCCACCTTAATGGATAAGCCCATTAATCTCACATGCAGCTCAGCGTGTTCGCTCTCCGTGATCTCATCCACGGGGTATCGAGGACCTGCCATTTCAAGCGTGGGCTGCACGTTCTCCGTGGGAGCCACGCTGCTTTTCCGCGCAGAGTCTGGGCCGCCGGCAGCTTCCAATGCAAGATCTTCGTGCCGCTAAGATGGGACAGTAGCTTGATGGCTCTGTTGTGCATTCACTTGCGCCTGCAGCGCCACAAGTGCATGTTCTATCTGTGTCATCCGCTCTGTACGCTCTTTTTCTTTTCTACCGCGCCATCTGTAAGAGTCGCTCCACTCGGCAAACCCATCCTTCCACGTTATACCCCCTGTGCCTCGTGCATGTCCAGGGTGTTCTTTTTTACCGATGGCGCGTGTGAGCTGGTCATTCTCTCTGTCGGGATGGAAGGTCCTGGCGGCTATTTCCTCGTATGCCGTGATGAGTTCAGTGACGGGTTTGACAAGGAGGGTTGGGAAGATACACAAACCTGTTTCTGGGTCCAACCATGCCCCGATTCCGTAGAACCAAGTCTTTGCATGTAGGTCCCACCCATCTGTCTGGGGTGTGATCCCTCTAGCGCGCAGGGCCTTCTCAACTTCCTCCCACTTAGGCCTCTGAGATATGTAGCCACCTGACCCCGTCCTCTGGTGATATTCCTTCTTCTGGGCATTAAGCGTATTGGTTTCTGACCTCTTTTTAGCTATAGCACCTTTTTATATGTCACAAATTCGGGCCAGTGAGGTCTTATCTTCGCATAATATGCGTCTTCGAAATTTGGAGTCTCGCCAACTTTGACAAATTTGTTCAATTTTGTCTTCCAGTTGCGGAAAGCGTCAGCCATCTTCTTTAGAGTCCACCCTTTGACCTTTTCCTTTATAACCGGGTTGTTTTCATCCTCCTCTGGCGGAAGGGTGAAATTTACCAACAACGAATTCCAAAGCATTTCTTTGGATCTTTCATCGACAAAGGTACCATCGCCCTTCTTTGGCTTATTCCAATATTCAATTATGATTGGGATTTGGTCCCTAACAAGAACTCCAGCCTGACGTACAAATTTGTCCGCGGCCTTCTTGGACTCCATCGGCCTGCCATCAACAAGGACTGCTTCAATCGTGAACTTTGCACGATCTTTCAACCGATGGCTCGTGCCTCGCTTGCTCTTTTTCGTAGAAGAAGATGGTTGCTGGTTGGTCGATCCAGAGGGCTAAAAGAAGAAAGAAGCGTTAATTAATACATGTAGAAGAAGATTGTTGGTGGAAGTCAGCAGAGGCTTAATCAATGCATATACCTCGCCGGACTTTGTAATCACTAAATTGCGTTCACCGGAGTCTTCATCTTCTCCATGACTACTTGAGCTGTCATCATGTCCCTCCAAGTTAATGTTCTCCATTATTTCTTCTTCTTCAAGGTTTCTACTAAGTGGATCCGTAGTTTCTAAAACAATAATATTATCTAGAGTAAGAGAGTAAACATTCAAGTGGACTTGGATTCATACACAAATATACATATTATTCATACAAAAATACACAAATAAATACACAAATGAAATTAAAACCCTAAGGATGCTTGATCATCTTAAACGAGTTCTGAGGGGTCCAAACCCTAATTCGGAGAAATCCCGGATGCATATGAGAGGGGCTAGCTACAGTGGCTGACCGGAGGCTGGCGGCGTTGGAGAGCGACCTAGGGCGCGCGAGGTAGCGTGATGCGGCCTACCTAAAACGGGTGTTGTTCGAAAGAGGAGGCCGAGGCAAACATTATAGCGACGACAAACAACTTGGCAGAACAGATACAATGTGGAGGGGATATCCCTTTTATAAAGCAGATCAAAATAAGCAAGAAAAACCGCGGAGAACCTAAACTTGCCACCGAAGTCAATGAGCCAAGATCAGGATGAGTCAGAGCTCCACAACGACACCCCCAAGAGGGTAACGACCAACGAGACCTATGGTAAAGGGTTTTCACACGGAGCCCTGTGACGAAGAAGGTAGCAGCATCGGCGGCCCCAGAGACCTGTGGTAAAGGGTTTTCTCCGTCTTCTGCCTCGCCCGTTGTCCCCAAGATAGGCCCCAGACCGAGGGGAGAAGCCACGACGCTCGCCAAAGAGCTGCCCGCGCAGTCCACCTTCTAAGGCCGCCACCGACATCCGCGAACTCTAGCCACTACTCCGACGACCAACGACACATCGCATCGCCGAAGAGAGGGACGTCGTGCCGTCGTTGCCAGCGGACACACCTACAACCCGAGAAGGACCATGCATACACCCCGACATCGCTGGCATAACGCGCGAGCTCGCACCCATGGCCACCACCGGAGCTCACACCCACCTAGGCCGCCCCCGCAGCCGAGAGGGGAGGCCGTCCCCGTACCGCGCCTGGGCCCTGGGCCTCCCCGACGAATCCGCCTCCCGCAGAGGCGTGGACGGAGTGGCGCCACCGCGCGAGCTCCACTGAAAACTGCCGGCCGGCGGCGCCACCGCGCGAGCTCCACACCGCCGCCAAAGGGAGGAAACAGAAGGGAGGAAACAGAGGGGACCAGGCGGTCCGCTAGCTCACCACGGCGTCGGGGTTCTTGTAGGCGCCGACGTCGTTGTCGGCTTCGGTGGCGCGCGCGCGGTGGCGGTGGCGGTGTTGGCGCGCGCGAGGGCGACAGCGGCTCCGATCGAGTTGGCGGTGGCGGCCGACACGAGGGCGGCGATGACGAGGGCGAGGGCGGCGACGGCGAGGGCTAGACGGCGCCGGCGGCTGCTCTCTTCTCTGCGCGGCGGCGGGTTCGATCTGGCTCTGGGGGGAAGAAAGGAAGGGGAAGGCGTGCATTTAATACCCCCCCCCCCCTTTAACACCGGTTCGGGGCTGGAACCGGTGTTAAAGGGGGGGCGAATTCGTTTCGCGCGTGCATTTAATACCCCCCCTTTAACACCGGTTCCAGCCACGAACCGGTGTTAAAGAGGGGGTGCGCGCGCGAAACGAAATAAATGCGCCCCCCCCCTTTAACACCGGTTCGTGTCTGAAACCGGTGTTAAAGGGGGGCATTTATTTCATGCATTAAAGGGGCATTTTTAATTCAAAAAATAGGATATGAATTTAGAAAATTCATATCTTTTTCATTTCAACTCAGAAAAATATGAATAATATATCATAATTTTCAGAAAAATAATATCTATCCATTCATGTAAAAACATTTTATATTTACTTTAGATGAAAATTTTCAAAATGATTAAAACACTTACATATAAATTTTGATTATTCAATTCAAACAAAAATAAATTGTCAAATCCTAAAACTTTGAACATAAGAAATATTAAGCATCTAAAAAGGAATCTAACCCTATTTTATTAGAGCAAATCATATTTTAATGCTGCGTCTTTTGTATTAACATTTTTGAATTGATTGGATATTTAAATGCCGCATCTTTTGTATACACTTGAATCTGACCAAGTCTCGCTCAACTTGCATTGGTTTTTTAATAAAATAGCATATTGTGAACCTAAAAAATGATTTTTGTAAAAAATCATGAGCATCGTATCATGTACCTGTAGTTCATATCTGACCCACTTCCTACCGATTCGGCAGGAATTTGTCTTTTTCACCAGAGGTGGACGGAAAGGTTTCAGATCCCCCTGTTGGTACATTGTCCATATAAGGTGGTCTTGTATTTTTGTAAAATGTGTTGGTGGTCTAGATAGAACTGGAATTAAAATACAGAATGCAACTAATAGTAAGTTACATAAAGCACGACTGAAAATTAAGATACATAAAAGAACTGAAAATTAAGATACATGGCCAGATTAAGTAACAATCGGCCGAACTTGTTTTGGAATGTTGGAGTGATTCAGTCATGCTCCTGCCTACACCTGTAATACTCGCCACTGTAGTCGTCGTACTTGCCGCCGCCGTCATCGCTGTTGTCGTCGGGGTCGCCGTAATTGAACCTTGAAGGCTAAGTACGCGTGGGCTGGACTTGAGGGTAGCGCAGACGGGGGTTAGAGTCAGCGGCAGTGTCATAGGCCATGACGCTCTGGAGAGTCCGACCGCGCCACCATAGCCGACGGCCGGCCTCGTTGAAGTTAGGAGGAGGTGGGCCGTCCTCCTCGTTCCTGACGAGCGCCCTCTCACGCCGATCCATGAAGAAGGCTTCCCAAGTAGGGAAATAGTCGGGATGCCATCTGGGATTCCTCCACTGCTCCGGCGTGAGCTCGAAGTAGTAGTGGTTCGTGATGGCCATCTGGCGCGCCACACCTAGAGGGACAGGAGGAACCGGCACGTCTCCGGCGCTCAGCATCCAGTCGACGGGGACACAGTAGCCCGGCGGGCAGGGGTAGTTCGAGGCGCAAAGCGCCTCCGCCTCCCTGGGGGTTAGTGCTACGGTGGAAGCCATGGGAAAGAGTGATGAGGTTGCAGATATGAGTCTAGAGATGTGCAATTACAATGGAGGCCAACCCTACATATATATATATATATATATATATATAGTGAACTGGCGGGAAGAACTGGAGGGAAGAACTGGCGGGAAAAAATGGCAGGAAGAAACATGGCGGGAAAAAATGGCAGGAAGAAACATGGCGGGAAAAAATGGCGGGAAAAAATGCTGGGAAGAAAAATGGCGGGAAAAAAATATGGAGGGAAGAAATAAAAGGAAGAAAAATGGCTCATTTAATACATATACTGTTAACAGAAGAAATATGACATTGTTCTAAAAATGGGACGGTTGGAGGGATTTCAGGCTGGGCCAGGCAGCACTAATGATAGGGGTGAGTGTCGACATTATGTCGTGCGGCGTGTACCTTGTCCCGGATGGTGTCACCAACCGGGACTAAAAATGAACCTTTAGTCCCGGTTGGAGACACTCCAACCGGGACTAAAGGTTCATTTTTAGTCCCGGTTGGTGACACCATCCGGGACAAAACACGAGTCAGCACTAATAATAGGGGTGAGTGTCGACATTATTTCGTAAGTGTCAACACTATGCCGAGCTGCTTGTACTATAAATAGGCATCCTTGTGAGTCCAGTCCTCCAGCCAGTTTGAGGCATCTCCAAGATGGTTTTCGAGAGGAGGGACACCACTACGGCCAGTTTCAGGGAGATGCCGACGGAGCCCACTCCTCCGGCATCTCCGAGAAACTGGTCATAGAGGCACTCCCTAATATGTGAAATTAGTTAGCTCCCAGGTGTATTGATCTAGTTAGAGAAGTTACAAGCTGCAAGATGGTTTTCGAGAGCAGGGACACCACTACGGCCAGTTTTAGGGAGATGCCGACGGAGCCCAGTCCTCCGGCATCTCCAAGAAACTGGTCATAGAGGCACTCCCTAATATGTGACCGCGCGCGTTTGGAGATCAGATCTTAATGGTAAGTACGAATCGGGACAACTTCTTCTCATAGTCCCGGTCCATCCACAAAACAAGACTAACACTCAAGACATTTATTAATATTAAAAACATGAACTAGAGTTACATAATATGAGCATGAACTTCTTGGCATATGTCCTTCCTTATGATCGCTTCAGACGTAACCATGGAGCATCTTCTTTACTTAACGGAATTCTTGGGTCAGTTTTCACTGTGAAGGCGGAATTTCATCAAACTTATTATAATCTTCTGACATGTCTGTCTTGTCCTCGATTCCCACAATGTTTCTTTTCCCTAAAAGAACTATGTGACGCTTTGGCTCATCATATGATGTATTCGTTTGCATATTTTTTTCTTTTTTTTGGTCTGGAGGACATGTCCTTCACATAGAAAACCTGAGCCACATCATTGGCTAGGACGAATGGTTCGTCTAAGTTCTTGTCTACCTTCATAAGATTGTTGAGATCCACCGTTGTCATTCCGTAATTCTTGTCTATCTCAACCCCTCCTCCTGTTAGCTTGACCCATTTGCATCGAAACAAGGGGACCTTAAAATTAGGTCCATAGTCAAGTTCCCATATCTCCTCTATGAACCCATAATACGTGGTCTTCTGCCCATTGTCTTCTGCTGCATCGAAGCGGACACCACTATTTTGGTTGGTGCTCTTTTTATCTTGACCTATCGTGTAAAATGTATTCCCATTTATCTCGTACCCTTGGAAAGTACATACGGTCGAAGATGGTGTCCTGGCCAACAAGTACAGCTGATCCCCAACAGTGGTGTTATTCTTGAGAAGTCTTTGCATCCAGCCGCCAAAACTCGCCATGTGTTCACTTATAATCCATTCATCAGACTGCCCCGGGTGTTTGAGGCGTATTAAATTCTTGTGTTCATTGATATACGGGGCAACCAAGATAGATCTTTGTAAAACCGTGTAGTGTGCTTGATTGAGAGAATGCCCGTCCCTACATATCATTGCTTTACATCCTAGGGTGCCTTTTCCACGCAGTCTCCCCTCATGTCGTGATTCTGGAACACCAATCGCCTTAAGGTCAGGAATAAAATCAACACAGAACTCAATGACCTCCTCTGTTACATAGCCCTTGGAGATGCTTCCTTCTGGCCTAGCACGATTATGAACATATTTCTTTAAGACTCCCATGTACCTCTCAAAGGGGAACATATTGTGTAGAAATACAGGACCGAGAATGGCAATCTCTTCTACTAGGTGAACCAGGAGATGCGTCATAATATTGAAGAAGGATGGTGGGAACACCAACTCAAAGCTGACAAGACATTGGGCCACATCTGTCTGTAACCCTGCTAGGCTTTCTGGATCGATTACCTTCTGAGATATTGCATTGAGGAATGCACATAGCTTCACAATGGGTACTCGAACATTTTCAGGTAGAAGCCCCCTCAATGCAATCGGAAGCAATTATGTCATAATCACGTGGCAGTCATGAGACTTCAGGTTTTGGAATTTTTTCTCTGCCATATTTATTATTCCCTTTATATTCGACGAGAAGCCAGACGGGACCTTGATACTTCTTAGACATTCAAAAAAGATTTCCTTCTCTGCTTTGGTAAGAGCGTAGCTGGCAGGAGTTAAGTGGCATCGTTTACCCTTCTCGTTATCAGGATGCATAGGCTCTTCAGGGGCTTTTAGACGTTGCTGGTCCTGCCGTGCTTCCGGTGTATCTTTTGTCTTCCCATACACTCCTAGAAAGCCTAGCAGGTTCACGCAAACATTCTTCGTCACGTGCATCACGTCGATTGAAGAGCGGACCTCTAAGACTTTCCAATAGGGTAGGTCCCAAAATATAGATTGCTTCTTCCACATGGGCGCGTGTCCGGCATCGTCATTCGGAACAGATAGACTGCCAGGATCTTTTCCAAAGATTACTTTTAGGTCCTTGACCATACCAAATACCTCCTCACCGGTACGGAGGACAGGCTTCCTCCGGGGTTCTGCCAGACGTTTGAAATGCTTGCCTTTCTTTCTTACTGGATGCAGGTTCGGAAGAAATCGGCGATACCCTAGGTACACAACCTTCTCCATTTATCCAAATATACACTTTTAGTCTCATCTAAACAGTGTGTGCATGCATTGTATCCCTTGTTTGTCTGCCCTGAAATGTTACTAAGAGCAGGCCAATCATTGATGGTTACGAAAAGCAATGCTCGTAGGTCAAATGGCTCCCCTTTGTACTCATCCCACATATGTACACCTGGTTTGGCCCACAGCTGTAAAAGTTCTTCAACTAATGGCCTTAGGTACACATCAATGTCGTTGTCGGGTTGTCTCGGGCCTTGGATGAGCACTGGCATCATAATGAACTTCCTCTTCATACACAACCAAGGAGGAAGGTTATAGATACATAGAGTCACAGGCCAGGTGCTGTGACTGCAGCTCTGCTCACCAAAAGGATTCATGCCGTCTGTACTTAGACCAAACCTTAAGTTCCTTGCGTCACGTGCGAAGTCCGGGTACTCTCGCTCGACTTTTCTCCACTGTGACCCATCAGCGGGGTGTCTCAACATCGCGTCTTTCTTACGGTCTTCCATGTGCCATCGCAACAACTTGGCATGCTCTTTATTTCTGAAGAGACGTTTTAACTGTGGTATTATAGGATCATACCACATAACCTTGGCGGGAACCTTCTTCCTAGGGGCCTCGTCCTCAACATCGCCAGGATCGTCTCGTCTGATCTTATACCGCAGTGCAGTGCATACCGGGCATGCATCCAAATTCTCGTACTTCTCACCGCGGTAGAGGATGCAGTCATTAATGCAGGCATGTATCTTCTGCACGTCTAATCCTAGAGGGCAGACAACCTTCTTTGCTTGGTATGTACTGTCGGGCAACTCATTATTTCTTGGAAGAAGATTCTTCATTTTTACCAACAACTTTGAAAATGCGCTATCAGTCACACCGTTCTCTGCCTTCCATTGCAGCAAATCCAGTGTGGTACCTAGCTTTTTGTGGCCATCTTCGCAAGTTGGATACAACAATGTTTTGTGATCCTTTAACATCTGCTCCAGCTTCTCCTTATCCTTTTCAGTTTCACATTCTTCCTTTGCATCAGTAATGGTCCGACCAAGATCGTCATCAGCGGGCCCATCTGCTGCCTCTTGATCTTCATTATCTACCCCCGTTGCAGTATCATCATATTCAGGATACATATTATGATAGTTGTCATCATCCTCTTCTTCTTCGTTGTCTTCCATCACATCCCCTTTTTCTCCGTGCTTGGTCCAACAATTATAGCTGGGCATAAAACCGGATCGAAGCAGGTGGGCGTGAATGGTTCTGGTATTTGAGTAGTCTTTCTTGTTCTGACAGTGAACACACGGACAACACATAAAACCATTGTGACCACGGTTTGCATTAGCCACAACGATGAAATTATGGAGGCCCGTAATATACTCGAAAGTGCGGCGGTCACCGTACATCTATTGCCGGTTCATCTGCATTAATATGTAGTATATATCAAAAATTAATAGGGAGATGACTATTTATATATATAGTACATCAATGACACATGAAAGGATAGTTGCCGACCTCGACCGAGAAGGAAAGAGCAACGAGAAAACTTATTTTGAGCTCTCGGGCATTTCACCGAACACCTCTTGTGCATATGAAAAAAACACAAACTAGCACTCTTCACACCCTCTTGCTAGGCTCCAAAATGAGATAGTGAAAAAATGGAAGAGTGGGGTGTGGGCTGCGGTGTCTTATATAGCCCCCCCCCCCCCCCTTTAACACCGGTTCGTGCTGCGCGGGCCACTGTTGCAGGGTCCTGGCACGACCGGTGTTAAAGGGGGGCTCCTTTTTTGCCGCACGGGCCACGCTGGTACGCCCCCCCCCCCCCTTTAACACCGGTTACGAACCGGTGTTAAAGTCCTTTTTCAGGATCAACGAAAAGACTCGTTTTCACTAGTGAATGGCAAAACAATAATTTTAACATACATATATGCTTCTTATTTCTGTGTCAATATATAGATATCTATAGTAATGGTCTAATATACTTTGCTGTTCTACACGATGCCCACTCGATTATTAGGTTCCACAATGTGATAGTACATTGGAAATTTTGGTTTGAATTTTTTTTCCTTGGCGCCTCTCGGATGACTCGTGGATGCTGATCCATTAACCGTGAAAAATATTTTTCCTTGGCGCCTCTCGGATGACTCGTGGATGCTGCTAAATAATTAGCTTTTGATGACAGTGCATGCATGCAATCAGCTAACCGAGGGTTATCTTGCTTTTTAAGTTGTGAACTACAGTATCAGGCTATTTCAAGATGGTCTTCTCCGTCTTCTATACTTGTCCGAACATATGCCTAACTATTGGGTTTATCTCTAGTACATGATTGAACATTTTCCAACAGTTGCTGAGGGCGAGTGAGAAAACATTAAAGAAAATATAATTTTATCTATATCTATACTACTTATAAAGACACCAAGAAGAACTTTGCTACAGACACCCGAGCATATCTAGACGGACGCCTTACAACGAACATCGTACATCCAAAACTCCATCCAACGGTTTACAATAGCCTAATCATTCGCTTGGGTGCACGTAGCGATTGCTTTTGATGGAAACGTGCTCTGCTGCACACGGAAACCCAACCTCGCGTACCCCTCGCTTAAAAATAAAAATATCAAAATATCAGAGAATAAGGAAACCTACGATCTGCTATCCCTAAACCCACGCCTCTTTGGTCGCCAAGGCCTCCGCCTTCGTCGTCTTCCAGGATGACGCCCTTGACGCCATTGCCGCCTTCCTAGAAGTCTCCATCGCCGCCTTCCTCGCTACTGCCATCGACACCCTACTGGACAGCGACATTGCCGCCACCGCCTTCCTCACCGCTGTCATCGACGCCCTCCCTGGACAACGTCATTGCCGCCACTGCCTTCGCCGCTTTACTGGACACCAGCACCTTCGCCTGCTGCATCGCACCGTCGGGTGTTCGGGCACCCCTCCATCGCCTCCTCCGGCTTCACCATCCTTTAAACGGTGACAAGACAATCTTTCAGAAATAAACCATTGCTTGCATGATTATCAAAAGATTACTAGGTAATGAAGATGCGACACCAACATAAGTAGCACAAATGGGTTGAATGAATTTCGTAGCACTGATAATTGATTGTAAAAATAAATCACCTATTATGCATTCTTAAAAAGTGATGTACGTTCTGCTAAATTGATATGTTAAGTACACCCTTTTTATTCAAACCGTCCCATGTCAAGACGAACCAGATCCATATTATTAAGCTTATTTTGATCTAAATTAACTTGCACATTATAAATATGTTGTATCCTGACATGCTACATATTTACCATTACCATGGCCATAGTCACAGTCACGGAGCTTTTTAAATGAGCAACCACATATATTACTTTGTTAATAAACACCACATATATCACACATCTTTTCAAATGAACAACCCAAGCAAATAGATTCTAAAACTGACCTCTGGCATGTAATCCAAAATAAGATGTAGATCAAGCATAGTACTTGAAGACAAAGAATGAAACAGTTATCTCCTATAAATATTATAGGACTTTGTTTCATTCTTACCTTCAGTATATTTTACAAGCTGCACTCCTATGGCTACCTCCCAGTCCCTGAAGTGATCTGGCAGAGCTAAAAGTAGTACAGTAGTATACATATTGCTTGGCAACAAAAGAGAAGTACCAAAAGCATTGTAATGTTTAAAATATTGTAACTGTTCATTATGGTGGCATTCCACACCAACATAGCTAGCTGGGAGTACTATTTTGGGTGCCATTATGATAGTGTTTCTAAATACTGACAGATACATACAGTTCACTGAGCAATCCAAGATTATCGGCTATACAACAGCTGGACTAAGTACTGTATCTCATCCATCATTACAAATTTTATGATTCAGAGTTAGTCATTCCTACAGTTACAATTACCAAGTATGGATATCTACACAATATATATATGCAGTTCAATAATGATATTCCTGTTAGAAAAGAAACTTCTACTGTCCTTATCTTGCCAAGTGAATTCATAACCTTGTATCTTGTCAAAAATAAGTGGGAAAAATGATCAGTGTGCTTAAATATAATATGGCAGGAACAAAATCACTTTAATTGCTATGTGCATGTTTGTCTCTTCCTTATTTGAGTCTAGAAGCTCAATTGCTAGGGCATTACAGATCATTGCATGAGCAACAAGTATGAATGCACAAACATCATTGTATAAACCTGAATTTCTGATATTTAAACGAAACAACCAGTAGCTATTAATAAAGCCTCAAACTAATATTTAGTAGGTTTATCATCACTCCTTTTTATCACAATGGAAGAGCCCATATCTACCTACTTTGCATAGCCAATCAACAAAAAAGGTGGATCAGTATTAATTAGTCAGACAGCTGACCAGACAGTGTTGATGGCCCTTAATGTAGTTATACAAGTTATTCTACTTTGAACACAAGAAGACACAACTTGAAAGACCATATATACGATGGGGTGTTCAAAAAAAATTAATTTCCATATTGTACATAAGCATTTGCAGAAGAATATAGTTTGAATTGCTAACATTACCTGAAGTGTTTTGACCAACTTGCCCTGAGTAGTTTCCTATACTTTGAATTAAAAATGTTCAGAACTGCAGTAAAAGACATTATCTTCAGAATTGTATATGTAAACTATGAACTGAAGTGGAGAAATTCACTAAGCATATTAGAAAATGCAATTCTGGGCGGCACTAGGACTTATGGTCAAGGACGTAAGTGATTCAGAATGGACTATCAAATAATGCCGTTAGATCTAGGCTATTGCTGTGTCAGTCTATAAGAATTTAAGAATGGGCAAAAAAATAACAAGGAGCTAATGAGCAACAACCAGAACCTTCAGCTTGATCAGAGTCTGCCAATAAGGCAATAACAACATATTTGCTTACTACTACATAATACATTAGGCCAAATACCAGGTAAATATAGGGAATTGTATGACTGCTAACACAATAATTTGGGAGAGGGGGTGCATCTTAATTGTTCTTGTTGATGGACAATTCTCCAAAGAAAAAAAGCAAGTATTACCATACAGCCAAGCTTACACTTCATCTTCCACACATCATATATCTTAAAGTCTAATAGTGATTTACTACGCAATATTACATGTATGCATTAGTTCACATGTACAGTGCAACCATATAATTATCAAAGACACTTTTAACTGTAGCAATGGTAACATATGGATCTACAAACTTATATACTTCTATAGAAAAAAAAACTACTGCTATTTAAACCCTCTGTATTTTATTTGCTTCTATAAACATGAGTTTAAAGGCCTCGAAAGAACATACCTTATGCTATTTATAAATATCATATCATGTACAAGAGACTAATCACTAAAATCAGCATATGTCTATTTACCACCAGAGTTAGTACTCCAAAAAAAACATAGCTTCATACTAATATCATACTTCCATTGATTCATGCCTTACAAAAAAGGAAGTTTGAAAATTAATTCCTTATCGGTACTACACTACTCTCTCCCTTTGGTGCTTCAAAAGTTCAGACAAAATTCATTGGTTCTTTAGAAACCAAGAATCTGAAATAACAACAAAATAGGATCTTTGAGTTCTACATCAGCTGCAACCACCTACTCTATGGGTGATAATTTACTAAATCAAATTATAGTGTGCTGCCTTTACCTTATTTCACATGCCCATCACCGAATCATGGCTATCTATGAGTAGCATATAGTGTAGCACCTTTCTTTAGTAACAAAATTATGCAATACTATAGACTTGCAAAGGAAAAGAAACGGTGCAAGGACTCCAATTTATTTATATCAAACAAGGAAAAACATGAATATGGTCATGAACCGAGGATTGCATATGTTCTTTGTATCTAGCAATCGTGAATAATGTTAGCAAATAAACCGTGACGTGTGTGCGATGACATGTGTGTGTGGGTGTGCCAGTGGCGCGTGAGTATGTGCTCGCGTTCATGTCCACTGGTCGGGTCGGGGCTGAGCGGAAGGGATGGCCGAGTCCGAAGTCGTTAGCGCTAGAATAGGAGGAGCATGACTTGGATAATATTAGCTCTAGGACCGAGTCTTTAGAGGAGTTTGTGGCTCAAAGATGGCCGGATCGCCAAGAGAGAGGAGAGAGCGCATGCGTGTGCGTAGAGATCAACATGCGTGAGCGCTGCCAGAGGCTATATAATGCCATGTAATCCATGTGTTCTAAAGAGCTGCGTGTGTTAGTACTAGGCCACTCTCGGTGGATGCACTGTAAGGTTAGATCTAGGGGATCTGAGAGAGAGAGAGAGGAGTACTACCAGCGCCTGTGCTCGACGAGCATGAACCGGAGGGGATGCCGTAGCTAGCTCCGGTGTCAGTAGCCATGGAAAAAGGGAGTGGGGCGAGCGTGCGGTGAGGGTGGCGACGGTGGAGCTTCCCGTCGGCGCAACGCTAGCCTAGATCGGATTGGCTTGTAGGTGGGGTGGCTAGGGCACAGCTAACCTCGTGAGGCGTGCTGCCGGCCCCCACCTCCTTAATATAGCGTTGGTCGACAGGGGACCACCAACCAGATGCGGTTGGGCGCCCCCGATCAGGGCACGGATAGGGTTCCCGTCGAGTCGTTGGAGTCGACCGGGGTGGAGATCAACCTAACATTCTCCCCCTTGATCACAACTTTAACTTTTAAATTTATACTGTATACGTTACTAGTTTCATCACGGATCGGTACATAGAGCATGTTTCATCGTCTCAGCTCAATTGCCAATAGAATCATATAGCCACTACATATTTTTCTATTTTGAAACAAATTCTGTTACTTTTGGGCCTTGGTAGTCCAGGAATCATAGGCTTTCCATTAAACCCATGCTGGCTATGTGTTCCTTGAACACATTGGGTGGTAAGCCTTTCGTTAGCGGATCCTCAAGCATATCCTTTGTCCTTATATGCTTGAGACTTATAGTTTGATCCTGGACTTTGTCCTTCACAATATAATACTTTATATCTATTGACTTTGTAGCATTACTCGACTTGTTGTTGTGAGCATAGAATACTGTGGGCTCGTTGTCACAGTACATCTTTAGTGGCCTGCTTATGCAGTCTACTACTTTCAAGTCGGGTAGAAATTTCTTTAACCATAACGCCTGTCCCATGGCCTCATAACATGCTATAAATTCTGCATACATCGTAGATGATGCAACTATTGACTGTTTGGCACTTCTCCACGAAATAGCACCTCCTTCGAGAATAAAGACATATCCTGTCGTGGACTTTCTGTCATCTTTATCTCCCGCAAAATCTGCATCTGAATACCCTCTTATTTCTAGGGAATCAGATCTTTTATATGTTAGCATGAGGCCTCTTGTGCCTTGCACATAACGCGAAGCTTTCTTTACCATCTTCCAGTGCTTTATGCATGGATTCTCTTGATATATACCGAGTACCCCGGTGATAAAAGCTAAGTCAGGGCGAGTGCACACTTGTGCATACTGTAAGCTTCCAACGGCCGAAGCCTATGGTACTGACTTCATTTGATCGATCTCATATTGGTTCTTTGGACATTGGAATTTCCCAAAACTATCGCCCTTTACTATGGGAGCAGGTGTTGCATTACTCGCATGCATATTGTATTTCTTTAGAATCTTTTCACAATATGCTTTCTGCGACAGTCCTAACACTCCATTATTTTTATCTCGGTGAATTTCTTTGCCCAGAACATAAGAAGCTTCACCAAGATCCTTCATGTCAAAATTTGAAGACAAGAACTTCTTTGTTTCTAGTAGTAGACTGACATCACTGCTAGCAAGCAAGATATCATCCACATACAGAATCAGGAAAATATATTTCCCACTTTTAAACTTTGCATAAATGCAGTTGTCCTCAACATTCTCTTTAAAACCAAATCTCTTGATTATATCATTGAACTTTAAATACCATGCCTAGAGGCTTTCTTTAACCCATAAATGGATTTCTTTAGGCGGCATCCCATATGTTCCTTCCCCTCCATGAAAAAACCCTTGGGTTGTTTCATGTATACATTTTCTTCTAAATCTCCATTTAGAAATGCCGTCTTTACATCCATTTGATGCAACTCTAAATCAAAATGTGCAACTAGTGCCATTATGATTCTGAAGGAATCCTTACATGAGACCGGAGAAAAAGTCTCATTGTAATCTACTCCTTCTCTTTGCGTAAAGTCTTTTGCCACAAGTCTTGCTTTATACTTCTCTACATTCCCATTGGAGTCATACTTTGTTTTGTAGACCCATTTGCATCCTACTGTTTTGGCTCCTTTAGGAATTTCCTCCAAGTCCCAAACATTGTTGGAACTCATCGATTTCATTTCATCTTCCATTACCTCCACCCACTTGGCTGAGTGAGGGATTCTCATGGCTTCTTCATATGAGGTAGGATCGCCCTCCATATGAACTGTTTCTGTGTTATAAACTTTGTAAATTTCTTTAGAAATGGCTGGTCTTCGTTCTCTTTTAGACCTTCTGAGTTCATCAGACTCTTGCTCATTTCGTGCCTCAGGTTCTGGCACATTTGATGAGTGTGGCTATTCCGGCTCCCTTTCGTGCTCAAAAGTGGGTTCAGGCGGCTCATGACGGACAGGTTCCAAACCTTCTCCCATTACTGTCACATGTGGAGTCACAACAGGTGCCGGCACCACAACCTCAGGGGTTGTAGATGGTGGCACAACAGGTAGCGAGAAAATGGCTCCTGAGTCATCGAATTAGGTGCATGCACCCTCTTCTCCTCAAGATCAATTTTCTGAGCTACCGTGCTCCCCCTCATCAATTCGTCCTCCAAGAAGACTGCATGTCTTGTTTCTACAAACTTTGTGTATCTGTCAGGACAGTAGAAACGATAACCTTTTGATCTATCTGGATAGCCAATGAAGTGGCAAGCCACTGTTTTGGGGTCTAACTTTGCAATGTTTGGATTGCTTTGCCTCGGCTGGACTCCCCCAGACCCTCAAGTGGCGCAGAGAGCGGACTCTGCCTGTCCACAATTCGTACGGTGTTTTGGGCACCGACTTACTTGGTACTCTGTTGAGAATGTGAATGGCGGTTTTAAGCGCATCCATCCAATCCCAATGGGAGGGTGGAATAGATCATCATGCTGCGCACCATATCCATGAGGGTACGGTTACGCCTTTCAGCTACTCCATTTTGCTGAGGTTCGCCCGGTATAGAATACTGGACACTATTCCATTTTCCTATAGGAACCTTGCAAAAGGTCCAGGTACTTGACCATATGGAGTATGCCGGTCGTACTACCCCCCACGGTCAGACCGGACTATTTTAATTCTTTTATCATGCTGATTTTCTATTTCAGCTTTGAATATTTTAAATTTATCCAATGCTTTAGATCTTTCTTTAATTGGATAAATGTAACCATATCGAGAGTAATCATCTGTGAATGTTATGAAAGAATCATAACCATCCACACTTTTCACGGGAAATGGTCCACAAATATCAGTGTGGGTGATTTCTAGTGTCGTTGTACTTCGGTTTGCATCCTTTTTGATTTGCTTTACATATTTTCCTTTGATGCAATCTATGCATTGTTCGATATCTGAGAACTCTAACGGAGGAAGAATGTCATTTTTAACGAGGATTTCTGTTCTTCCCCTTGAAATATGGCCTAATCTACAGTGCCATAACTTCGATGAGTCATGAGTTCGCTTTCTTTTCTTTTGTTATTTGTTCAAAAAGAGAACTTGTTCGCTCACATTACAGACAGAAAACACTTTCTCATGCAAGGATAATAAATAAAGCTTATTGTGTAGTGAAGCAACACCCACACAAGCATCTTTAAACCAAATGGCACACTTGCCATGTCCAAAATAACACTCATACATGTCTTTATCCAGGCACGACACACTTATTAAGTTTCTATGGACGGAAGGAACAAATAAAACATCTTTAAGCAAAATATTAAAACCATCAGCTAGCTCCAAAGGAATGTCGCCAACAGTCTCGACTTCTGCTTGAACCCCATTCGCGACCTCAATGCATCTTTCTCTTCTTTGCAAAGTCCTTGTCGAATGGAATCCCTGTAAAGAGTTGGCAACATGAACAGTTGCACCAGAGTCAATCCACCAAGTAGATTTAGAAAACTTTTCATATAAGGATTCATTTACAAAATATACCGTGTCTTTACCGTTCTTTGCCATTATGGACTTGAGCTATATTGGGCAATCTTTCTTGAAGTGACCAGGCTTCTTGCAATGGTGACACTGGTCCTTGTCCCAGGGAGACTCTGCTGATGATGATGCTGTAGGGGGCCTTTGCCATGTGACTTGGAAGGAGAACCACCATGGTTGCTGTTGGTGAAGGTCCTCTTCCTGTTGTCCTTCACGTAGTTCACATAACCACCGTGAATGGACTTAAGCCTTTCTTCCTCTTGAGAACACATCCCAATAGTCTTTTCAATGTCCCATTTTTCAGAGGACATGTTGTAGTTAATGACGAAATTCTCGAACTGTTGGGGAAGAGAGTCCATGACAAGATGCACCAGTAGAGAAGGCTTGAGCTCGAGGTCAGCATCCATGGGCTTTAACTTAGCCGCCATGTTGCTCATCCTCAAGATGTGCTCTCTTATGCCATGTTGCCCTCCAGTATACTTTTCTGTTACTAGCTGTTTGAGCAGCGGGGTGACGTACATCTTCTGGCTCTTTATCTTTGCTAGGTACTCACCAACAAAGGCACACTCTTCGATTGAGCCTACTATTGCGTTCTCAATCGTATTCTTGACAAAGGCCAAGCACTTTTTATTTGCATTGACCCACTTTTGGTTATCTATCGAGTATGCCAGCTCTAATGGAGCATGGTCTCTCTTTCTCTTTTCCCAAGCAGCATTGTCGTCAGCATCATCTCTCACTGGGTCCTTAGGCTTGACTGGTTGTTTGGTTTCAACAACCCAGTCCACCTCGGCGCAGACAAAGGCCAGGTCTACCTTTTTCCTACACTCAGTATATTATCCCCTCTGAGCATTGGAATGTCATTTAGGAAACTCATGAGTTTGATGCCTCCTGAAAACCATAAAAGATGTGAGACAACAAAAAACAACTATATACATTAATCCAACGTTGGTATAAATTAAGCATGCAATTGTTTGTGCCATTAAAATTATATCACCGTTGGGTAAAGATAAAATTAAATGCACCTTTAACACATAATAAATGGATCATGATCATGTTATTAATAACGTTGGTCATTTAATAACATGGAGCATAATCAACTTTAAATCACTTTATCACATATTTTTAAAACATAATTTAATAAGCACTTTATTGCATTCAAGCAATCAACTATTTGCAGCGGAAACAATATTACAATATTCATAAACTTTAAAACTTTATAGAAAAAATATGCCACTTTTATATTCTCTAATCAAAAAATTCACTGGAATAAATCGAATAGAGAAAACTGTATTAAAAATGCTCAAAATGGAGCATAAAACAATCAAAAACTGCTTCTGTAAAAAATAAAACAGAAAACACTTTTAAAACAGGACTGTCTGGCTGCGGCCCAGCAGCGACAGCCCAGCTGGTCGCGCACTGGCTGCCTTACTGCCGCTCACTCCCTTGCTCGCTTGCCTGGCGCCCCGCAGGCCATAGAGGCCCATCGGCCCGTCCGCGCGCTGCTGCTATCTGTCGCGCGTGCGCTTGCAGGAACGCCGCCAGCAGCCCGCCAGCACCCCACGGCCTGGCCTAGCACCGCAGCCCGTGCTCGCCCGCAGCCAGCCAGTGTCGCGCCATCCTAGCCGTCCAATGCAGCTGACCTAAATCCAACGGCTCCCCGCACGCCTCGCGGGGACAAAACCCTCCTCCGCCGCAGCCCCCCTAACCCTAGCCCCCGTTCCCTCCTGTCCACCCCGCGACGCCCTCCTGCTCCTCTCTCTCATTCGTAGCAGCGGTGAGCCCCTCCCTCCCATGCCCGATCTCCCCTTCTCCCCTTTCTGTTTCCTCTATCCCACCACCCCACATGAAACATGGCGAGGCAGAGAGAGGATGGGCAGCGGCCGGCGCTCCCTTGGCTCCTTGCCGACGAGCGCATCCACCGGTGGGTAGGTGCCCCGCCGTCAAGTGGCCAAGTGGAAGTACCCTTTGCCGGCGACGGCCGGCTCCCTCTTTTTCTTTGAATCTAGGGTTAGGGTTTCTTTTTCGTTTTGGGGATTTTCTTTGATCGGGATCTGGGGAGAATCTGGGGTGTTCTAGGGTTAGGGATTTGGGGATTTGGGGATTTGGGGTTTGCTTTTCTTTCTCTCTGTGGGGATTTTGCATGCGGGATATGGGAGAAACTAGGGTTAGGATTGAATCTTTGGGGATTTTCTTTGCCCCCGAAAGGGTGTGTTCTTCTTCTGACGCCTCGGCATGCCGATGCGCATCGAGATAGAGAGGAACGGCGTGGCCGGAGGGGCAAGGCGCACTTTAGGGGTTGGATCTAGGGTTTTTCTTTTGCCTTTTCTGTTTCTACCGAAAGATCTAGAGCTAGAGATTGCTCTGATACCATTGTTAGTACTAGGCCACTCTCGGTAGATGCACTATAAGGTTAGATCTAGGGGATCTGAGAGAGAGAGAGGAGTACTACCTACGCCTGTGCTCGACGAGCATGAACCGGAGGGGATGCGGGAGCTAGCTCCGGTGTCAGTAGCTGTAACATCCCAGCATTTAGGAACTAACGAAGGGTAGATTTGGGAATTTGGAATGTTGCATGCATTCATCTGTGAAAATGTGGGAAAAAATTTCGCCAAATAAAAACCTAAAGTGATCAAGGTTTCTTTCATACTTTGAGATTAGGTTTAGTCTTAAAGGATGATTTCTATAGACTTTGATATGATCTTTGAGGAATTATGTGTTTTGGAAAATGAATTTGAATTTTTAACTTAAGTGTTTGAATTATAATTCAAATGAATAAGGAATAAGGTTTGAATCTTGATTAAATTAAGAGTTAATTATTATAACTCAAATTTTATCTAAAGAAAACAATTAAGAAATATGAAAACTTATTCCATATTTTCATTTAATAAATAAGTTACAAAAATGTAACTTATTAAAATTATCCCCCACTTCATAATAGAAAATAAATAAAGAACAAGAATATTATTTATTGATAATAATATAATCTTTATTACAAAAGAATAAAATGAAGATTACAAAATAATAAAATGAAAATTACAAAAGAATAAAGAAGATTACATTCATTATACTAGAAATAAAAACTAAACTAAAATCTTCATCTTCAAATCTGTACCTGCAAAACAAAAATAAAAAATTATAGAAAGTTAGGGTTAGTAATGTTTTACTCCTAGACTTGTCAGTGAAATGCACTGATCAAGATTCATCATTGAGTAATTCTATTAAAAGGGGGCAAGTTTCACCAAATTGAAAGAATGTATCTTTCATATTTTTTAGCCAAAAGTCAAATGACAGCAAAGAGGGGCAAGTTTCACCAGCCAGGTAAAAGTAACCAGATAATAGTCAATTTCAAAATTCTGAACATATCCACAAGTACACACCAAGCACACAGGCAGGACACACACCTATATGCATGTGGTGTGCTATCAGCTCCACAGCCCAGCTCAAACACACAAAACCATCAGCACAACCGTGGAGAGGCACTAGTGCATCTCTCCACTCCACACACACAAGAACACCCGACTTAGATAGAAGCTAAACCAAGCACAACAGCGAGTAACCAAACCAACCAAAGCCAAGATCTCATCACCAGGATGGTGACATAAGGAGGGGGAAGGATCAGGTGGACAGCAAGACCAAGTCCAGGAGCTAGGAGGAGGAGCCTAGCTCAAGATCAAGCACAGGGGCTCAGCAAAACAAAAACCACATCAGAGGTGAAGGACAGGATCTAATCAGCAAGATCAACATCATCACCCAACCCCATAATCATCAGTTTTTGTGGTGACTATCATAAAACCCTCACATGATCTAATCATATTATCTAGACAGAAGCATGTGTTATTTTATGAAAAAACTCTCAGAAAACACTCAGATGGGGTGAATCCATCATTGAGAATTTAAACTCTAGAAGCAAACAACAAAGTACAAGGATCCAACCAGAGCTCAGAACCACATCATTGATTTGGTTGTTAAGCTATATATTTCAATTCAAGCACAAATATAGCTAAGATCTAATTTCTAGGCACAACCCTAAGATAAGGGTAGCACCTTAGAAGCTAATCTTTTGGATCCATATAATGATCAAGACTACTATCAATTTTCCAAGCTTTGATTCAAGAAACAATAGCTGGTACCACTACCAGGACTATCTATATGAATCAATTAGATAAGGCCTAAACCCCTAAGCCTCAGACCAACATCATTGGTCTTAGGGATTTCAGAGAAGAACATTTCTATTTACCTGATACAGCCAAGCTTGTCTAAAGCTTAAACCAACCCAATCAATGGAGTAAATTAATCTTGTGTGCCATACAATGATGGTGTCACAAGAACAATTCTACATGAATCAGGATAAACAGACAATCATCACAGAGTCAACAAATCAATCTACTAAGCACTTTCCTGTCAATACAGAAAACATAATTAGGACATTCCTATGTTTATCTTCACTATTTGAGATCATTATGATCTCAAACCACACATTATTTCTCAAGCCAACATCACTAAGACAGTGATTTCACCACACCATATCCATTATCATAAACCAAGAAATGATAGTGGAAAGTTATTAAACCCACTGACTTTGCCAAGCATTGGTTTTAAAGCAACTATACCATCTGAATCCTATGCAATCCAAGCATAAAAGCATCTAATAAGCCATCAAAACCATTATAGTTCATCTTAAGCAACAAGCCTCAGACCAATAACCATTTAGCATGCTTAAAGATCATCCACACATGATCTAATTCATTCAGTATATGAACAGCCACAGGATAAGAACCCTAAATGAAATAAATCATCTTAATCAGGACAAGACAGTAACCAGAGAGGTCACTGCCAACATCCAGCATGGGATGAGCGAACACAGAGAGCACAAAGGGAGAGGAAAAGAACTCACCAAAGGTCCTCGCTAGAGACTAGAAGAGGAAGTAGAGGGGCTGACGACCATGGCGGCACGGGGAGCACCCCAGAGGGGGCGTCGCAACCCATACGACACCACGGAGGCGACCATGACCACGTCCAGAGGCGAGGTGAATCACCACGACGCACAACGACAACATCAGCACCAAGATCCACGCCAACCCCCAAACCCTAGGGTTCGGGACAACATCGATCCGTCGCAGGAGAGCCCCATACTCAAATCCAGTTGGATAGAAAGGATGGGCGTAGTCGACAACCTCCTACTGCACCACGGCGGCGACCAGAACAGCCCATGATGGCGGGAATCGCCGGCGACGATATCACCAACCACGGGGTCGGGGGCAGAGGAGGAGGGGAGTGAGCTCGAGGGAGAGAGGCAACAGGGAAGTGGGCTGAGTTGGGACAGACCCTTCGGGGTGGCTATTTTGATTATGACTAATGGGCCACCAGGGCCCTTTAAGATTAAACCAGCCCAAAAACCTTTAAGGCCTGTTTAATAAATAGGAAAAGACCAAAATACCCCTGAATTTAATTAAATTCTAGAAAATAAAATAAAAGTCCAAAAAATTATAAATAAAATATTTTTGGATTCACAATAATCCACACTATCCAAATAAATTAAAATATAAAATTTTAGACATTTAAATCTTATTAGGAATTTTGTAATTTACATATTCCTTATGGAATTTTACAAAATTATTGAAAGATGATAAAAATAAATAAAAATCACTTTCATTATATATTAATATTGTAGTATTCTTGAAAAGTACTAAATAAATATTTAATAACAATTTTTGATATTTAAGTGATAATTCCTAAAAGAATTATTAAAACAATAAAAGTCAAATAAAAGTAAAATAAAATAAAATAATTCAATATATATTATAAATATTAAAAAGTAATATTTATAAATCCTTTTTATTAAAAATACATTTTATAATAATGGGGAGATTGCATATCAAGTTAAATGATGCATTGCATTACTTGCATAATCATTTTTGCTTCTTTAAATATTGTCCTTACCGGGCAATAATGATGTTTTTGTAGACATAGAAGCTCAAGGTCCAGTGCAAGCATCAGACTTCACTACCTTGCCATCACAAGGCAAGTTAATCACTTGCTCATGTCCTTTGAAGAGTCTTTATCAAAGTATTTACAAATTGTGTGTTATCATTTATGCTATAAAAGAAAGAAAATATTATTTTCACAAATAAAGAAATCATAGATATCATCCTAAGTGATGATTAAATGGAGCAATAGAACTTAGGGTTCTATTTTCAATGATGATAAGCAATTAGGGACTTAATAACCCCTGACATCAGTGATTCTAGCGCCGTATATTACGCGTTAGCCATGAGATTTGGAATGGGACAGAGAAGTCAGCTGTATCTTCTTCCTCTCGCATGAAGCCGGATGTGCTGGTCGTGGCTGTTATCCTCGTAGCGTGCATATTAATTGGTAATTCGTAGAGGATATGCAGCATATGGGTGGAAACCCACATCGTCCCACGATAGTTCTGGCATCTAACGGTTTGTACAAACCATTGCCGTAATTCATTATGTGGGCATGGTGTACACCAAGGAGGCACGCGAGGTCGCGAAGGGGGCAGTGATTGGCTTGGACCAACTACTGGGCCCCACATCATGGAATTATGGACGGGAAAGTACGCCCGGTTGTGCAACAAGGAGTTGATCTCTCATGGGTAAAGTAACGCAAGAGTGTAAGAATTGTAACTTGTTACTCCCTGTTCCGGGAAGGAGCTACGAACGCGGCAGGAAAGGAACTCCATAAAAGTTCTGGTCAACCTGTGAAGGCTGATGGTCATAGATTTTTATAATAAAATCAATATTTGAAGAAAGATTTACAAAAATTGCATAGTACCAAGGATTTATAATCCGAGGTGGTAGTTAGAGCATCAAACTTCCCACCTTGCATATAATGAACTTCTTGGGTAACGCTGTTACTCATCCTTTCCTTTGATCCCTTGCTTAGACTCCGAGGATCCCGAAGACGTGCCCATGTACGCAGCCGAATGTCAAGAAGATGTGTTCTATGAGGAACCTGATCTGTCCGGAGGTGTAGAAGGAGTGGATTATGAAATCCGGTACGGTGTCGATGATAACGAGTCCAACTAAGTATCCCTAGTTAGTAGTAAGCAACATGAACTCTATAGAATAAGCTGTTGAGCTCAACTCCTAGTCGGAGATGTTACTTTTAAAATTCCGCTGAAACACTTTATATTTTGGTTTGTAAGTTGAATATCTTGGAAGTCTTGAACTTCCGGTATTGTAATAATAATAAAGTGTGTATATTTGTAATATGGACCCGCAATGTTTCTGTTGTACCACTCTGAGGGATGTGATATTTACAGAACGATGTTCTGTGGATGTCATGTCAATGACTATAGTGTACTACACATGCAGTGCTATGCTGGGTCACCGCAGTTGGTATCAGAGCAAATTGCTTTGACATTAGGTTGGAAACCTAGTAAAGGGTATTACCTGTAGGAAAGTTTAGCAACGATAAAGAATTCTCTAAAACTAGTATAATGGGTATTCAAATGAGAATATTTAGTTATATATTTTAGTGCGATAATTCTTTGTTATGATGCAATATATTATTTGGTTACTAATCAAAACTATTTTTCTGATATACAGAGTTATGGCACCAAAGTTTTCAAAACAGACTTTGTTAAGGAAAGAGGAGACTCTAGATGATTATCAAGGATCATTCACAGACCAACTTCGTCAACTTTTAAAGCTCTTTAGTTGTCCAACTAGAATTCCAGTGAACACTATCACTTACCTTGATGGACGGATGTTATCCAATTATCGTGTGAGTATCCAACTTCCAGAGGAGCTTGGATTATATCATGATCTGCCGCTTGGTATCCGGTGCCTTCTCAGGCTCTACAGCTACCAAAATCGAGGACGAGCGGCCAGGAACAAAACGGGCGTGCCGCGCCAGCGCGAGCTAATTGGTGGAAGCGACAGTGAGTGGGAATTCTTAGAGCATCTCCACTCGTTGGGCGAACCCAGGCCGAAATCCGGATCTTTCTTTGGTCGGATGGAGCTTGATTTCGGTCTGGGTACGTCCAGTTTTCCACTCGCGTATCCAGGCAAGTTCTCGCGTTTGGCTAAAATTTAACAATTTTTGACAAACTTTGGGCGAACTTTGGGCGAATATAAGCGGTTTTGGGCGAATATGGTCGGTACGGACGAAATTTGGGCGAATATGATCGATACGGACGAACTTTGGGCGAATATAAGCGGTTTTGGGCGAATATGGGCGATACAGACGGACTTTGAGCAAATATGCCTGAATTTTGGGCGAACTTTGAGCGAATCTGGTCTATATGGGCGAAATTTGGGCGAATATGGTCGATATGGACCAACTTTGGGTGAATATGCCCGAATTTTGGGTGAACTTTGGGTGAATCTGGTCTATGTAGACGACTTTGGGCGAAATTTGGGCGATACTGACGAACTTTGGGCGAATATGTCCGAATTTTGGGCGAACTTTGGGCGAATATGCCCGAATTTTGGGCGAATATGGTCTATATGGACGAACTTTGGACGAATATGGTCTATATGGGTGAACTTTGGGCGAATATGGACGAACTTTGGGCGAATATGGGCGAACTTTGGATGAATAAGAGCGAATATATGCTGACTAGGCGGGTCCACTCGCCGAATTCGCTTCGTCCGACGTTCCCAGGACGTACCCAGGATCCTGGGTTCGGCCTGGGTAGGCCGGACCAAAACACGCCGAAATCCGGACGAAAACAGGTCCTTGGGTACGCGACTGGGCCAATTTTCGGCGTCCGGACCGAAATTCGGCGTCCGGATCAGCCTCCTGGGTAGGCGAGTGGAGATGCTCTTAGAGGCCAGCGGTGGGGAGGGGCATCCGACGGTATCAGCGGCGGGGAAGCAGGGGCGCAAGCTGCCGATAACCGACGGTGGGGATAAATGAGATTGACGAGCAAGAGATAGAGTGAGGAGTTCACCAACGGCAGGGAGGAAGGCGTGAGTGGCGGAGTGGAGGCCTACGCAGAGCCATCAAACGCCGGTAGCGGTGGCCGTGGCCGCAGACCCGATGAAGACGATGTCCGCCCTTAACCTCCGATTGCACCTCCTGCTGGGTAACCTGGCGTCCTGGCCTTCCGAGAGTGCTGCCTGGCTCTCCGGTCGCCGGAAGGAAGCGGAAGGGGGAGGCGGTCATCGAGACCAGCGGCGGGGAGGCAGGGGAGTGGGGGCCAGTCGCCGGCGGGTGGGGGAGAAGTGAGTGGAGAGGCATGAGTGAGGTTTTTTTGTTTGACATGGATAAGAATGAGGCTATGCGTGGTCCGGGGATCATGAAGCGGCCGCTGAGTAGGAGTGTGACGGTTGGCACATCCCATCTGAGCATGTACCACAATGTGGGGACTTGGTTGCACACGAGCTCTTCACATTTCTGGCTGTGATGTGTACTAATATCATCTGATTTCTTCCGTAGGTAATACTTGAACTGGAATAAAGAGAAATTAGTCATGGGTTAATGTCATCCATTTTCTTAGGATTGCCTGTATTTCGTGTGCGCATATATTTCATTTTCGGCATGAGTTAATATCATAGCATAGTCTATCACAAAGTCTGTACTTATGCCTATGGGTTAATATTTGGATTTTGGCAAGGCTCGCGTGGGCACAATTTAAACAGACAATGAACTTTATTTTGGTTATCTTTCCTTTTTCCTATTGTAGGAGCTTCAGAAAAAATATTACATGACTTTCAAAAAGAAAAATGTTTGGGATCATTTGATGATTCTGAATGTCCTTTTTATCGAAAAATAATTGTCTGTCGGCCTTGAGGCGTGTTTGTGTTAAAAAAAACATTATGGTCATTGCGCGTCCACTCCGACCTTGTCCCCATTATCGTGCTTACCGGCAAAACTTTTTTTTTGAGCGTTAGGGCATCTTCCCCGGGTTAATCCAACCCATTTAAGCACGTCCGCGCGGAGGCATAGAACATGCGTGACGCTCGAGTGACACGATTTATCATGCGTCTGATTTAATCCATCCGTGCATCAAATCTAAACGGTTTCTTCGGCTCGGATGTCAGCCATTTACTCGGGACTTATATGTAAGTGAAATATTAGTATTTAAAAATAGTTTTTTATTAGATTAGCTCTGTCAGTTTAAAAAAGACACGTTTAAACAAAAATAAACGAGGACTGCTACTGTACTACTGTTGTAGGAGGATGTCGCTACGGCTACTCATCATCGTTGTCGCTGCCGCCGGTCTCGTCGATCTCCGCCCTAGCAGACAAGATGGCCCACTGCTGGAGGCAGGGGCGAAGGCAGAAAAAAAGGTCGCTGGGGTCAACACAAACTAATAAAAAAATGCATGCCCATAAAATGTACCAGTCATACTTTCTATACCACTTAGTACTAAACTGGCGTTGGAGATATCCTATGCTTCTTTGTGGATACTTAAAATCAAGTTGTGGCCTAAACAGATCTCTAACCAAATATTTGTCTTGGCTCATCCTGTAGCTTCGGTCCTATATATTCTATTATCCTCTTTCTATCTGTCGGGTCATAAGGAAGCTCATTCAGATTAATTGTTACCTCTCTTGGAGTTTGAGGGATCGGCAAAGGGCAAGAACGTATGCTACGACTAGTGTTGGATGAACCTTCATGATCAGGATCATTGATCGATTTGTGATGGCGATTTTGTTTTTAAATTCAAGAACTCTCCATAAATTTTTTACTACGTAGTACCTCATATTTAGCAAAACTCTATTATAACCAGAAGAGTGCAGAAAGCCATTACAAATATACATACGAATTATACCGTAGCTCAATTTTAGCAAGATCTATTACAAAAGTGCGTATGGATTATAAAGTATGTATGAATTACATTGATACTGTATAACTGATACGGGATTAGCAAGAGGCTTTGGATCAAGTTAATTCGAGAATTGGGAATGCGAATTCTTTTGGATCAAGTTTCAGTTAGTGGAAGTTACGGATCTTGCAGATGAATTTGTTGTTTTTCTCGGAGGAAAGTGGTGAGTTAAGGCAGTGCCGGAGGTTGCGATCCACCGGAGGGGATGGGAACTGCCGCAGTGCCGCACCATGGACGAACAGTCTATTTGTTAAATCTGAGCGAGCTTAAAATCCGAGCGATATGCTCCTTGACTATCAACCGATTCAGCAAACTATGGGCTGCCAAAGCTGGGTCTGCGTGTATTGGGCCTGGACACGTGAATGTAGTGTAATTAGCAGGGTCAAAATCAGTTTTTACTGGAGTCATTTTGTTGTATTGGGCTATACAAACAAGAGTCTGTGCCAAAGTCGATGGGGTCAATTGACCCTAAGTTTACACCGTAGCTCCGCCCCTGGCTGGAGGCATTTGCGGTGACGATCACACGCCTGGCCGCGAACCATCGCCTTACCCGCCGTCTTCCTGCGGTCCTCCGCCACCCGGTTTGCCAGGGCCTTCTCTATCTCGGCGGCCCAGTGGTCCCTCGCCTCCTGGTCGGCGAGCTCCTTCGCCGCCGTCCCTGCCAAGCCTCCGCCCGACGCGCTGCTTCTTCCTCAGTCGGAATCACCCCCGCCGGAGCCGGAGCCCCGTTGGGGCCGAAGCCCAGCGTCTGCACGATCTAAAGGGGGACGGCGATCGCCTCCTCCTCCCCTCCTCCCCGCCGTCCTCCTCCACCTTCGTATCGTCGCCGTCGACGAGAGCCCATGTGGCCACCACCTCAGCGGCCGTAGCCACGCGCTCCTCCTCCGCCACTGTGTCGGCGGCGTGCTCGCGCTGCGTCGCTTCCACCTCACATGCGTGTTTTGGCGGCATGGCGAAGCTCACGGACGGCGACCTTGGCGGCCTCCTTGGCCACCTCCTCTAGCGTGGTCGTGGCTGTGTGGTAGCAGATCTCGCAGAGGGCCGGCCTCCAAGGCCACCGCCTCCTTGGCGGCGACGTGGTGTATCTTGCGCATCGCCCATTGGGTGGCCACCCTCGAGGCCGCCTCCACCACCCGCTTGAGCGCCTCCTCGGCCACACAACCCTTCCTCCTCGAAGGCCAACACATGCGCCTTGTTTTGTTTCAAATTCAGACAGGCCATCATGCCATGTTTTGTTTCGAGCCAAGCGCGCGTGACAGACACACATGCCATACAGACAGACAAGAAAACAAAACAAAAAACATAGGAGCACGCCATGGAGTGCGATTGGCTGTACACCACTCTGCGTGCGTGCATCACATATCAATCATATCCGATGCGATCGAGGTGAGGCCAGGCCACTCCTAGCTGCCTACTACCCAGTACCCAGTGACAGTGACCAGGCCAATCCGGGGCACAGTTCATCCAGCCGGACACTGTCCTCCCCTCCCCTCCCCGAGAAGGCAGATGGAACCAGCTGCGCCCGCAACAATGCTGCTGCTCCTCGCCTTCTTCCTCGCGGGGCCAATCACGGCGCTCGCCGGCGCCGAGAGGACGCCGACGCTGGTGTTCATCCTGGCGGGGCAGTCCAACATGGGCGGCCGGGGCGGCGCCACGGTGGGCGGCAAGTGGGACGGGTACGTGCCACCCGAGTGCGCCCCCTCGCCACGCACGCTCCGCCTCTCCCCTGCCCTCCAGTGGGAGGAGGCCCGCGAGCCGCTCCACGCCGGCGTCGACGTCGGCAACGTGCTGGGCGTTGGGCCCGGCATGCCCTTCGCGCACACCATCCTCCGGTCCAACCGATTACCCAAAGGCAGTGAGGTCGGGCTGGTGCCGTGCGCGCAGGGCGGCACCCCCATCGCCAACTGGACCCGCGGCACGGACCTGTACGACCGCATGCTCACCCGCGCCAGGGCCGCCGGGACCGGAAAGATCGTCGCCATGCTCTGGTTCCAGGGCGAGACGGACACCATCAAGAAGGAGGACGCGCTGGCGTACGCCGGGCGCATGGAGGCCATGGTCCGGGACGTCCGCCAGGACCTCGCCATGCCCGACCTCCTCGTCATCCAGGTCCGAGATGCTGCTTTACTCTGCTCCATGCTTTACTCTGCTCAAACTCTGAACCAGCATCCTGAACTCTGCTCAATGCTGGCTCCTCTAGGAAATATTGTAACATCCTGAAATCTGTAAAAATGCAATCTTCTCAGGTTGGGATCGCGACGGGGCAGGGCAAGTTCGTGGATCTGGTGAGGAAGGCGCAGCTGGAGGTGAAGCTGCCCAACCTCAAGTACGTGGACGCCAAGGGGCTCCCCATCGCCAACGACTTCACACACCTCACCACCCAAGCCCAGGTCCGCCTCGGCAAAATGCTCGCCGACGCATACCTCGCCACGCTCCTCCACTGATTCATTCCAAGAGCATGTCTGATTACTGAGTAGTAGTTTGGTACACCGAAACACTAGTGCTCAATCATAAGCACATCTGCACTTCATTGATTGATCCCATGGAAGAGTTTGGTGATTACTTCTCTCGACGACAGAGCAGACTGAGTTCGCTAATGATCGAATCAATCTGATTCGTCTCCTCTAGTTCCTCTCTGGTACTAGTATGCTGCCCAAGTGTAGACTGTTTGGGATCTATGGTAATTGGTAACCTTGTATTCTGTCCTGGCTTACAAAAGGTAATGCCGGGCTATATATATATTCATAATCGGATAATAATGAGATGAACTCTGAATGCTCTGCCTTGGTTACTGGATCTTCAGAACGGGTGAGTTATGTCGTTCCTCTCACCTTGCTCGGACAATGTAAAAAAAGCTGGGCTACGATCCTCTGCTCCAAAATGAGATGCGGTTCGGTGCAAGCTAGTACGAGTCGCTATGCTTCAAGTGCAGCGCAGGCACAGTAGAAGAGGTGACTGATAGACTGCAGCCAAGATGCATCGCACAACCAAGTGTAGAATTGCAACTGCAGCTGCAAGTGTCATGCATACTAGGGACCTGTCATGGCATGCGCCGGTTACTTATTTTCACAGCACGCACGCAGTGATCTCCTCCTCACGTGCTCTGTTTTCTGTCATTGTTGGGCCTGACAGTGACATTGCATCACTCACTCCACATACTACTCAAATTCAGAATCCATTCATCAAGTGGCTGTAATCACTCGACCCCAAGTCCAAGTTGCGCGTGTGGTAGAAAAGTGCATTATAAATTGATGGGTTGCAATTACTGCACCAATGCACAATCTTTTATGAACACCCAAATCGTCGTCATCCTTGCTGTGCTGCTGATCAATTATGAACATATAGAGAAAAGAGAATGAACCACTAACATAAACAAGATGGTGAGATCCATGGAGGAGGGAGTCATGAGGACAAATAACTTTGCTGACACAAACTAGAATTTTCTATCAGTTACAAATAAGAAAGACAATTGTACTCTACATACATCTATTATGATATTTTATAGGCTCATATATTATAACAAAACTTCATGCTAATATGAGGTATACATTATTATGCAAATGCATTTGATTTCATTATTATTTCTATTATATTTGGTTACATTTAGACTAAATTCAGTTTAACTACATTTTACAATCTAAAATTTAGAAACCATTGTAAAATTAGAGTGCTTCCTCCAGGAATATTGCATTGCAGCATAGAAGTTTGAATTATATATAAATTTCTATATTATCAACACAACTATGTGATCGGTATTATAAAATACCGTATAATAACTCATAATTATTTGAGAAATGTTGCAAAATAAAATGATGTAATTGGGTGAGATGATAAATTGTACCTTGTAAAACAAATTAGTATAAGTAGTGGTTCTTTTTGGGTTAATTGGTTTTATGCCACTCTTAAATCCACCGGTTGCACATATGCCATTATAAAAACATAACTTGTAAAAATAGCACTCTAACTTTGCAATACCTCCACATATGCCATTGTGTACAAATACGAGAACGTATACACAGAGCGATTGGGTCTATACAGGGATCGATTGGGTCAATTTCATGTCTAGTTAACTCATTAGCTATCTTCACGACTCAAATCCCTAGCAATTTACATCGAGGCGGCGGCGGTTGAAAGCGTGGACACGGGCAGGCGTGCAAGGGCGACATAGCTGGAGGCCCGATCGAGGCGCCGGTGGTGCGCTGAGCCGCTGGTTGACGTGGAGCCTCTGCACTGTGTATACGTTCTCGTATTTGTATATAATGACATATGTGAAGGTATTGCAAAGTTGGAGTGGAATTTTCTCACGTTATGTTTTTTAATGGTATATGTGCAAGCGGTGGAATTGAGATTGGCATAAAACCAATTCTCCCTTCTTTTTTACAATATTTTTATGTATAGAGTTGCATCTTAAAGTTGAAGTAGAGAAATAGTGTGATGCATCGAAATGCAGATTTATGGATTTGAATCCACCTGTCACACCATTGATTCCTTTCTGAAGGCCTCCGGAATTTTATGGATTTGAATCCATATAGGCATAAAATTAAGCTTGACAAACTCAGGATCCGCAAAGCCATCATAAGGCACAATTGTCACTCCCTAAACAGCCAGGGGCCTCACTCCATCACCTTCTCTCAATCTCCAAGATAGACAGAAACTTTGTATGACAAATCGATTGGTACCCACCGGGTGGATTGAGATTTCCCGTGTCGTGTTCCAGGCCGCCCGCATCTTCCGAAAAAATGCATCATGGCTAAATCTCTTGCAGCAGTTCACACGAGCCACCGCCGGCCAACGAGTATTCTCAACTATATATTCACTTCCTCCTCATCAATTATAAAATCATCAAACTCATCCTCGCCTATCTCTAGGCGGTCAAACATTGAATCTATACCTCCCCCACGCGGGCACTCAAAACTCTCTGCCGCCGCATCGGAGTTGCATCTTAAAGTTGAAGCAGAGGAATAGTGTCATGCATCGAAACACATATTTATCTATGTATCGGCGGCGGTCTCGAAGCTTAGCGGCGCGCAGGGTAGTACGCAATGATGTCGATCCGAAAACACTAGGAATGCCACATCCAAAAAAAATCCAAATTATGAAATATGAAAAAACAATTTAGAGAAACTCACTGAAGCATTGAATGTGAGGAACTCACGGAACAACCATGCATGCAATAGCCATGCAATACATCTACCCGGTCAAAAGAGATCATACATGCAAGATAAAAATTAGTCAAAGTGGCCGTAGAACAACACTACCCAAACGCGATGCAGTTTTTGGCAAAACTGAGAAATACTATAATATGAAGAAACTGTAGTATTCCTCCCCGTGCACTGAAATATTTCAGTTTAGTAATACTTTAATTTAAGAAAAACTTTGTTGCCAAACTAGGCCTAGGAATGTCCTGTCCTAAACTTTTCCAAATTTTGAAATATGAAAAAAAATTAGGTAAATTAAAGAATTAAATTTTTGAAAATTCAGAGTGAACAAAAAAATTTTGAGCATTTAATGAAACTTATTCAAAACCCAAGTCAAATAAAATGATTTTTGAATATGAAGTGGTGTTCAATTTTTCGAAATTTCCAAATCGTGATGCATGCATGAGCACCTTGGATGCGTTTAAATCCCCGGAAATTAAAGAATGAGTCCCAAAAATCCAATAAGAAAATATTCCAACAAGTCAAATTGAGTCCATGACTAGATTCAATATTTAAAATGATAAAAAGGTATTCTCAAATGATACATCATCGCCAATTGGATCCAGGCCATGGTCCGGGACGTCCGACAGCACCTCGCCATGCCATGCCCAACCTCCTCCTCGGCATTGCATCCAGGTCTGGCCGTGATGATGCTCACTCTGCTTTGCATTACTCTGCTCAAACTCTGAACCAGCATCGATCATTCAGGTCCGCCTCATCGGCGCCATGCTCGCCACGCTCCACTGGTTCATTCCCAGAGCATTTCATTGGTCCCATGGATAGAAGAGTTTGGTGATTAGTTCTCGACGACAACAGACGTTTTGAGTTCGCTACCGCTAATGATCGAATCAATCTGCTTCGTCTCTCTCTCTCTAGTAGTACTAGTATGCTGGCCAAGCCTAAACTCTTTGGGCCGGGTCTATGACTATGATTGGTAACCCCTTGTAAGTATTCTCTTCACATGAGTGCTCTGACATGGTCGATGGATCTTCACAAATCACAACGGGTGGGTTATGTTATTCCTCTCGACCTACTCGGATCGATCTGTCGCATACTAGGGACCTGTCTGTCATGGCACTCATCTCCTCCTCCTCCTACTCACGTGCTCTGTTTTCACTCATTGTTCGGCCTCACTGCATCGCTCACTCAGACACACTACTCAAATTCAGAATCCATTCACCAAGTGGCTGTAATCACTGGACCCCAAGTCGCCCGTGGGGGTGGAAAAGGTGCATTATAAATTGATTGCAATCAGTTGATCAATACACAATCTTTTTTTTTATTTTTTTTGGAGGATGTGGGGGCAGTGTCTTTGAAATTCCAGGCCATGCATCCGACCCGAGTCGTAGCTACTAGTCATCCTCGTTGTGCTACTCATCAGTTATGAACATATGGAGAAAGAAGAATGAACCACTAACATAAAATAAAGAAGATGGTGAGACAAACAACTTTGTTGACACACACACTAGAGTTTTCTACCGGTTACAAGTAAGAAATACAATTGTACTCTACATGCATCTAATATGATATTTGATACGCTCATATACTATAACACAATTTCATGCTAATATGTGGTATACATTATTATGTAAACACGTATGATTTCATTATTATTTCTATTATTTGGTCACATTTAGATTAAATTCAGTTTAACTACATTTGACAATCTAAAATTTAGAAAATTGTTATAAAATGAGAGTTTTTCTCCAGGAATATTGCATGGCAGTATAGAACGTTTGAATTATATATAAATTTGCATATTATCAACACCACTATGTGATCGGTATTGTAAAATACCGCATAATAACTCATTTAATTATTCGAGAAATGTTGCAAGATAAAGTGATGAAATTGGATGAGATGATAAATTGTACCATCTAATTTTTTTTAGTATAAATAGTGTTTATTTTTATTAATGTTTGATGTATAGTGTTGCATCATCAAGTTGAAGTCGAGAAATAATTTTATGCATCGAAGTACAGATTTGTTCTGTGTCGTCAGCGGCCTAAAACCGTAACGGCACGCGGAGTAGCAGATGGTGATGTCGATCCAAAGGGGAATGTTGGTTAACATTGAATGTAATAGGATTTGGTCAAATTTCAACTTTATCGCGCGAGTTTGGTGGAAACTTGCTAAGGTATTTAAAATAGTGCAATATTGTAAATGCACTTCACAACTAAACATATTACACAAAATATGGTTTAGTATTTATGCATTTTGACCCATGATAATCAAAATAAATGGCCAATATTCGGGTGAGTGAGAAGCAACGACGGGTTGCCGATGAGAGGTATAAGTGCGATACGAGTAGAAGTCGGGAAAGCCTTTGTAGATAGGATGACAAATGACACAACTGTTAGGCGAAGTCAGTGCGTTCCGAAATGACTCCAACTTTTATTCATGGCCCATTTGTAAAACCTTCCAGCTCACTGGTTCACTTGGTCAGCAAGTGAGAGGGATCCAGTGGCCATGGCCATCATCACTCACTCAGACACACTACTCAACTTTAGATCACATTCATCAAGTACAACGATGACGCGTGGGAGGAAACAAGTCCTTAAATAAATTGTCGTTGTATAATAAGGGAAACAAAACTCTTTTTATTTCATTATTCTTTCTTTAAGCCCCAAATACGCCATATATTTTGTGCAAACTTTTGGTGCAAACTCAAGATGTGTATACATGTATAGTCGTATTTTTTCCTTCAGATTTTTGTAGAAAAAATGTTCGATTTCCTTCATATTTTTTCCTGTAGTATGAAAAACTTCGATTTTTCTACCCACAAAACCCTATGCAAACCGCTGCGAAAACTGGTTCCCGAACCATATGCATGCCACAATTCCAAATCCTAGACACCATCAACTATCAACAAAACTAACAAAAGTTCCCTTTTGCAACGATTCAACAAGGACAAATATCAGCGGATGCTTAAGTTCTTCTACCCCAAACCCTTACACAAAACCCCGTCGAAACACTTACCTAAAAAATTCCAAACTTCCTAACCCTAGACAATGATAATCTTCAACAAAACCTAACAAATGTTCCCTTATGTGATGACTGAAGCACAAAATTAAGCAAAAAGCTTGAGACCGAGAGGAGATGTGGGGCTTTACGCTAGTACGATGGTGGATCGCCTTCTGGCTGACAAGAAGGAGACATCGCCACCTCCTCCTACCAGGGCTGCTTCCTATCCCTCTCCCTCACCTCAGAATGTTTGGGACATGAACAAACAAAGAAGGAAGTAGTGGGGGCGGGGTCGATGAGAGAAATAAAAGATCTTCATGTGGCTTTCTATAAAAAAAATCTCATCGATAGGAGTATTGCTGCTACTAGACGAGTCCCACATAGCCATGCCACCCAATAGGTAGTTGGAGCGTTAGCGTGGTGATCGTATATGGGACATGCACCGTAAGACCAGCCACACCGGTGGTGCGACGCATGAAAAAAAGCGAATCGATCCTGTTTTGCTACACTGTGTTGAATCGGTTCGTATTATAGCGTGGGGCCCAGTTACTGTAAGAAAACATTTTTTTCTACCCTTTATTCTTTCCATCTAGACGTGGCTCTCTTTTGGCTCTCTTTCTTTATTGCATGTGTCTGCTTGTGTCAGGATAGAAGCGGACCAAGTTTAGGAATCGTTTTTTTCTTAGAACCGCTTGAATGAATGTTCTGCAGTGTATTGAATCGACTCATAGCACAGTTTGAACCGCTTTTTGCCTACGCTGTGGCTGGTCTAAATCGTAAATCAACATCCTCGAAATACAATGATGTTATTGGATTATATGAACAAGTTTAATGGTGGTGATGCTATAATAATGTTCCTCGGAAAAAATTCCGTGTCTATAATAAGGACAGCACTCGGTGTCCCCCCGGAAGATGAGAAATAATGATCGTCCTTCCTTTCCCTGCTGATACGTGTCTCTCCCCCCCCCCCCCCCCCCCCCAAATTCCCGCTTTTACTGCAAACGTCTATTTTTTACTACAAATGTTTCCGCTTTTACTTAAAAAAAGGTTCGTTTTAGAAAATAGACCGGCTCGCCGGAGACCTCGCCAAAGACCCTGCAGCAAAAAAATATGCTAATGTAGCAAAACTGACTTTGCCGGAGACATTGTCGGAAAAAACTCGCGGATGACTCTCGCCGAAGACCTTGTAGCAAAAGGTTAACACTTTTATAGCAAAACCACAAGACGGTTGTAGCAACAAAGTTTTTCTAATATAGCAAAAAATCTACATCGCCAGAGACTTTTCTAGACACCTCGTCAGAGACCTCACAGGGGATGTCATAGCAAACATTTTGTGCTATCATAGCAAAATCGGAGAACAAATGTAGCAAAAAAAAGTTATAATAGTGTAGAAAAAAAACAAAACCTCGCCAGAGACATAACCGACAAAACTTGTTAGAATTCAATCAAAAAATTGTACAGAAATATTGTAGCATTCCAAATACCCCAAAGTAGCAAATATAGTATGCGTATGTAGCAAAAAAATAAAATAAGTATGTAGCAAATCCCCACCATAGAAGGGGTTGAGCTGTAAAAGGCCTACATGGACTGCTACCATGGAGAATAGCAAGGGAGTGGATCTCGGCGCGGGGCGGAGGAGGTGCCATGGCGGCAGCACCTGCTCGCGGCCTCACCACCACTGGCGCATGCGGACATGGGGCCAACACCGGAGATGGGGACACAAGGGGTGGTGGTGAGGGGAGGGTCCAGGAGATCTTCATCGGTAGCGGCGACGCATGGAACGGGCAGCGGCACGGGGAATCTATGGCGGGAAGCAGGGCAACGGCCGCGGCGGCGCGCTGGCAGCGGCTGGTGGGACGTGCATGCGCGTCCGTGGGCTGCGAAGGAAGAAAACGAATTCAAGAAAGAGATAAGACGATCGGGGACGAGGTTTAATCTCGTCAATGCCCATTGTTATGGACTTGGGTTTTGAAGAAGATGGGGATGCTGGAGATCGCGGAACGGTTAGCAAACAAGCAACACGGGACACGAGGTTTACCTAGGTTCAGGCCCCCGGAGGGAAAACCCTACTCCTGCTTGTCTGCTCTTGATTACAGCGGAACCGGTGATTACAGGGTGCGTAGATGCAATCTGGCGTGGAGGTGTGTAGGCGAAAGTATGAGTCGAGAGATCTAGGTCGTGCCCTCCTAGCCTTTATATAGACTTAGGCAGGTCCCAGGCACAGATCTAGTCGGTTACAGGTTTTAGGGTTTACCCCTTTGAATTTCCTATCTACTCTAGTCTTGCTCTACAAGGATCCGAAGGCGTCATGGGCCTTGGCCACCCGAAAATCTTCATGGGCCGGCGTATATTTGCCGTGGGTCTTCCTTGGGCTGGACCAGGTATGCTGAGATCATGTACCCATGGGGTATAACCATGTCAGTAGCCCCCGAGTGATCAGTCGAATCGTAGATTCGGCTGAGGACTCTTCAATCCTTTGGGTGCAACTCTGTCTTTCAAGAGTAAGTGTGTAGGGATTGTTGATGCATGTGCCTGACTCACCCAACGGATCAGGGTCAGTTAACTGTCTTAGGACGAAACAACACGATCTTCTTCAGGTTCGAGTCCCTCGACTCGAACCCGGAACACATGCTGGCGTAATTCGACTCAGGCCGCGGAGGACTTACAGGAGTGGAATTCCAGTGAATTTAATTGATGTACCCAACGCGTCCATCGGGATTTTGCACGGATTTATACTAGCAGAGCACAGTCATGTGCGTTACCAGGCCATCAGATGTTATCTGTAGGTCTTATCTTTACGTCGCAGACACAACATCCGAATTTCTATCACCGCGGAGGTGTTTCGGGTGGCCAAGGAGAATGATGCTCACTTAGCGTTTAATTGGGGCAAAGTTGCCGAAAAAATGTTGCATGCTGATTCGAAGGATCGCAGTCGACATAGGGTGCACGACCAGCGCTTCCTATGGGAGTAACCCCCGAGTGTTTGTTCGAGTCGTAGACTCGAGCAGAGACTTTAATTCAGCCGTTGTTTGGCTTCAGGTCCGTAGGACACAAATTTTTCGGATGCTTGAATCCGTCCTCCCTATGGGAGTAGGCCCCGAGTCCGTAGTGGAGTCGCAGACTCGACGTAGGACTCGAAGAAACAGCTCAGTGTTGTAATGTGATGTTTATTTTTCGGGTGCGCGGCCAGCGCTCCTGATAGGAGTAGCCCCCGAGTAATTAGTCGAATCGTAGATTCGAGTGAGTACTCTTAGCTTTGAAGCCGAAGAAATTGTGACCGTTGCTAGTATGGATTTTGATGACGTCAGTGCTGACGATCGATGACCTCAAGCGTCTGATGCGCCAGAGATGACTTGACTGGACGAACATGGGTCCTACTTTCTGACATTGAATTGACCGGTCACGCGCGGCGTGGAGATAATTACGGCGTCGCCTCGATTTCCGCGCGTAGTGGACAGCGTGTTAGCGATAGTTCGTTGCGATGCTGACACGTGTATGGCCAGATCCTGCCGTTGGCGCTAGGTCTTCTTGATGGACGGTTGTCGTGCATCGTCTTCGTCTTTATAATCATTGGGGGAAAACATTAGTTTGTTTTCACCGCAGCTATTCTCGTTTCACTGCTCCCTTGTTCTTCTGGGAGTTCTTGCTGCGCGCTGGAATATCCTCGGACATTTCCTTCTTCCATCCTACGTTCTTGCCGTCGGCGCCGCCGTACCGCAATGGGGAAGTCGAAGAAGTCTTCTTCTGCGGTTGGTACCAGCGCTGCTGGAGGGAAGAAGAGTACCGTCGCTACCCGTGTCACCGACGGTGGCTGGCGGCGATCGGAGACGCGGGAGAGTGATCTCCGCAAGCTTCGTGAGCGGGGCTTGATCCCGCAGTATAGGGAGGCCGTCCAACTCCCAGGCAACGAGGTAATTCCCCGTCCCCCCGTTGGGTTTCGGGTTATGTTTGTTGCCTTTGTTCTTCGGGGCTTCTCCTTCCCAGTCCATGACTTCCTTCGTGGACTGCTTTTTCTTTATGGCATCCAGCTGCACCATCTTTCCCCCAATTCTCTTCTGCACATTGTTTGTTTCATCACTTTCTGCGAGTGATGGCTCGGTATCGAGCCGCACTTTGGCCTCTTCCGGAAACTCTATTCCGTGAAGAGGCAATCTGGTTCGGATGGTGTTTATCCCATTGGGGGTTGCATCATCTCCCTCAAACCCAATCTGCTTTTCTTTTCTTTTTCCATGTCTGAATCTGTCCAGTACTGGCGGAGGCGATGGTTTTATATTCGCGACTCCACAGTGGCTGGGCAGGATTTTGGTCTTGTTCCTTTTGACCCCTCCCAAAAGATCGAGCCGAAGAGGTCCTGGAAAAACCAGATCTTGGATGGCGAGGTAGTGGAGATAGAGTCTCTCTATCGTCGTGTGGGGGATCTCCAGCTGATTCCTGATAAGGAGGTGAACGGTGTGGATATCATCCGCACCTTCCTGAAACGTAGGGTGCAACCGCTCGAGGCTAGGGCGCACCCGATGTTTCTTTACGCTGGGCGTCATGACCCGACAAGGGTTTCGGCTGAAGAATTCTCCAGGGGGGATCTCGACGGTGTCCTCCGCCCGCTGCTGAAGTTCAAGGCTGGAGAGGATATCCCGGGGAAGTCGCTGACTTCTCCGTTCTCTGCTTCGCGCCCTGTTCCACAGGTGTAGATCCGGGTCGTGCGCGTAGCGCTATTTTTGACTGCATTGTTTTTGTATTTGTTTGCTAACAAAATTTTCTTCTTCTGTGCAGGAGTTCAAGGTGTCGGGCATGTCGCCACCGCTTCCCGAATTGTTTCTGGCTGCGCCGGACAATGAGATAGTGGATTCCATGTCCGAGCTGCCATCGGCAAGATCTCCGGCTAAAGAGGCCAACGAGTCGAGCGAGGACCATACTCGCCAGCGAACACGGAGCTCCAGCGAGTCTTCGGATGCCTCGACTCCTCCGACTCCTAGGAACCCACTGTGCCTTGATCGTCATAGTGATGGGCATGGGGGCTCTTCCTCTCCAATTCCTGTCGTTCCTGTGCGGGTTGTGGTGCCGCACCCGCCGGTGAAGCGGAAGAAGGAAGAGAAGAAAGAGGAGAAGGTCCGGAGGACCCCTCCCGTCTTCGACTTGAGCGAGCTTGACTCGTAAGTTTCTTTAGTCCTGTATTGTCTATTTCGCTTATTTCCTTTGTACTTGTGCTAATTTGTCTTTGTGCAGCCACTCTTCCAACGATTCTTCCAGTGATGGTGCTCGAGAGATGATGGGGGAGTCGAAAGTCGTGCTTCCTCCTCCTCAGACGGTAGCCACCTCTGAAGGCGTTGTTCCAGATCCTTCTCCGCGGGAGGTTCGGGTGGTTGCGCCTCAGAAGGCTGCAAGCGTACCTTCGGAGTCGCCGTCGAATCATGTAAGTCACTCTGCTTCATGCCACGGGGGGAGCCCCCGAGCCTTTGTTGGATGATCCTGTGATTATCTCTTTTGTTCTTATCTCGAGGGGAGCCCCCGGGCATCTGTAGAGTAGTTTGCTTTGTCGTTTTTCTTTCGAGTCTCGAGGGGAGCCCCCGAGCACTTTCGTATGTGTAACTTGCTTCTCCACGTTCTTTTGGGCGCAGCCCCCGAGCCCTTCTTTTGACTAGTAGTTCTTCTTCCTGCAGCCTTTTGTACAAGACGCCAATCGACTGGTGCAGAAGCATCTGGCGCTGGAGGCCAGCCTCAAACAGCTGCAAGGTACTTTTTAGGCTTTGGTCTTTGTTTCTTCTTGTATTCCTGTCCTGTTATCGGACGCTTGTATTGCTTTATTGCAGAGGATCACAACACCTTTCTTCGTGAGATTGATGCTCTCAAAAAGAGCCTCGGCCAGGCGGAGAAGAAGGTTGAGGTCGCCGTTGGTGCCAGGGAGCGCCTCGAGCTGGAGTTGGCTCATGCGGCCGAGGCGAAGGAGCGCCTGCAGCAGGAGGCTACGGACCGCGAGGAGCAGCTCGCCACTGCCGTGGCTGCGCGTGAAAAAGAGGTGGCTGGCAAGCTTATGGCGGCTGCCAAGGCTGTTTCGGGTGAGTATCTTCACCTTCGTCTTTTTTGGTTTTCTTGGCTTTCTTTTGTGGTGCTTTCGTTCATTCCTCGTCTTTGTTGTCTCAGATGCCGCAGGCATCGAGTTTGATCGCGGTGCTCTGGAGCACGGGAGTGCTCTGGATGATGCTACTGCGGCAGTCGAAGATCGCTGCAGCACCGTTGTCAACTCGCTTGCCAAGGCCAGGGAGGTCCTTGGGCGCTTCTACAAGGAGCTTGTCCCCAAGGGCGCGGCCCTTGATGATGTTGATGCTCTGGCGGAGGCACTGTCAGCCGAAGCACCTACGGCGTACAAGCGCAAGCAGAAGGGCATCGGCGCATCCGTCGGGCTGGCGATGGCCTTGGCGGCTGGAGCGGAGCTGGACCTTCCCCAGGTCACTTCCCGGATGTCGACGACTGCTGATGGGTCCGAGGTAGCCTTCGCTACCTATGCTGCTCGCTGTAAGCGTTATGGGCCGAAGCTGATTGATCTGCTGTCCGAGTACGCGCTACGGCAGCAGGGGGAAGCCAAGGCGAGGCAATCCGGCTCCGAGGCGACTCAGGGTGCCGCGTCGTAGGCGCTGTAGCTGTAGGATAGTTGTAGCTTCTTTTGTTGTAAATATTTAGATGAACAATCTTTGTGCCACGTAGTGGCTTTTGCTGCACTTAATGAATTTGCTGAGTTCTGTGCTCCTTTATCTGCGTGTTCATGTCCTTGCCTTTCTGTTGATCTAGGGCCCTTCGGGTGGTGATCCCGTTGACACCTCGCCTGCAACTCGGCTGCGGCCATCTTTGGATGATTCATCGCAGCTTGCGTTTCTTCGAGACCGTGTTCGTAGTCTCGAGAAAGAGTTGCTTGGGGTGCGTGGCCATGCCGACGTTTGGAAGTCCAAGGCAGATCGAGGTGCTGCCAGAGAGGAGTACTTGATGGCGGAATTGCTTCGATTATCTGAGCAGCTTCAGTGTAAGTTTTTCGAGCAGCTGCTCATTTCTTCGGATGCGCCTGTTGGCATTGCATCTTACTTTTGTGCAAGTATTGCAGGTGCTAACCTTGCTCCAAGGGAGGAGAAGGAGCGTGTTGCTATTCGGGTCAATTGCTTGACTCAACAGGACATGGAAACCGGCGGGTTCTTCTGGATGGATCGTGACCGTGCCATGGTTCTGGCGACGGTGCAAGATCGCGTTCACCAAGTATCGCGGGTGCTTCGTCAAGTGCAGACTTCACTCGCGTCGGTTAATGTGGTATAGTACTCGCAAATTAATGTATCCATAAGAGAGAAATAACCTTCTTGCCATTGGCAAAAACTGTTAATGTGGTATAGTACTATTCACATCAACATATGTGTGAGGATTATGTGGTAGAGTGAGGTTTGAGTATGTAAAGTTCATGCTTAATGAATAATGCCATGGGCTCCCACAAGTATTGTACTCCCTCCGTTTTAAAATATAAGATGTTTTAACTTTATGAAGTAAATGTATTTAGACTACTTATTATAAGTCTAGATATATTTTTCTTCAAAGTGGTGTATGTTTAATGAACTCATACTGGATTATTAGAGACTAGTCAGTAAAAAAGAAGTTAGGTTATGTTTGTGGTAGCTTAAAACCCCAAATCTTTGTAATTATAGGTGTTCTTTGCTTGTTCCCCAGAGTCAAGACTTGAGACACAGTTTCTTCAGAACGGAAACGATGCACAGCCGCAGGGTTCAGACTTCAGTCGCACTAATTTTGCCACCTCTCTTTTCTCACCTCTGTATCCAATCTTTGGTTTTGATCACTATGATCAAGCTCTGTTCTAGGCAGCGGCGATTGTCATCCAAGGAGCTACAAAAGATATACGTAATCATGCCATATATTCATTGATATAGTTTAGAGTAATAAAGTAGTATATCTTTTTAAAGTTTTTAGAGGTAGTTGTTTACCAATCAATTAAATATTAGTAATTTTTTTTTTTGCATTGCTCCACAATCCGGTGAGCCATAGTAGTGAACTTAGAAGGGGAAAATAGAAGGACAATGCAGAACTGCATTGCTCTTTAATCAACAAAGGCGAAAAGCTCTGGCAAGCCAAGGGCCGAGTGGAGATTTGGTGGACATGGACACAAGTGCTCCCTTAGTTTTAAAAAATAAATAAATAATGGTACTTCTAAGTTTTAAAAATAAAATAAAATAAACACGGAGATGCATGTACATGGTCCATTTATTTGTGCCCACTTTCAGTAAAAAAGTCGTTTTATTTTTGGCTAGGAAAAAAACAAACTTTTAATAGTAAATAAGACTAGAAATACGTATGTTTTGTCAAAAAAAAATCTTTTTTGTACCCCAAAATATAATATATTTTTTAAAAAAATTCTGTAATACATTCTAGATGTATGTATTATAGTTATATATTTATTTTCAGAATTTTCGAGACCTAAAAATAGAAGTTTCAAAAATAATTAAAAACAGAAGCACTAGTGCCCATGTGCCAAAGACAAGACAGTTTCCGCAAGCCAAGGCGCTTTATGCAAGTTTATCAATCAGTATGTTTAGTTAGCTCATTCCCATTATGCAACAATTCTTCTAATATATGCACAAAAAATAGATCGATAAAATAAAAGTTGTCACTATATTGGCATGAAAAAAATCTTATAATAAGAAATATTCAATTTCTTCTAATATATGCATACAGAAAGTAATAGTCGTTGGTCAAAGATGCATACTGGAGGTCCTATCAGTATTTCAAACATCATCTATTCACAGATGGAGGGATGAGCACGTCGTTCTGTGCTCATTACTTCCATCAATGTCTTTCATGGAAAAGAAGAAGAAAATTCATGAATATGGACAGTATACAGTCTATAGAGCAGTAATCACATTATGGCAGGTCGGTTTCACATAAATTTCCATTCCCAATAATAATATGATGCCTAGAGTCTTTTCTTTGTTTTCATGAGACATGTGTTAATTCCTCTGACTGTGTAATCTGATCTGTTTGTAACATCAGGACCAGAGTTCATGGCACTTCATCACTCAACTTTCCTGGACCTGGAAAGACTTTTTTAATTCAGATTTTAACCATCAAGTGGTTGTAGTGGAGAGTGCGACTGAAGATTGTGCACATCGCAATCATTGAACCACAAATGATGTATGCTTGATGAGTTTATTCTACATGATTAGAGCCTAATCGACTATACTACTAAAAAGCAGGAATTCTCCATCCCGAACCACAAACGCAAATCAAACCTGGATATGCTTTCAATTGCTGCATTATAGTGGAAGCAGTTTCTTGGCTAGAGAAGCAGTGCGCATGGTTCAGATTTGCCATACAGACCATTTGCCCACATCGATCTCATCATTCTCAGCTCTGAATGCAAGTTCAGTGTTCAGACAAGGAGCAGAGTTAACCGACTGTTTTGCGTCTCAGTCGTTTGGAATTGCAAGCCATCAGAGAAACAGCCATCTCTGTCCCTGGTTCCCTGGCCCTGGTTAAGCCTCCCATGCACATGCGAAGCATAGCTTCATGGTTTCACTCGATGCACTTTACTGGGTGGACACAATTTCTGCACGGACAAACAATGTACATGGTCAAGTTTTTCAGACAACCTAATTTCGCCACAGCTAACTCTCAGCTGTGAATTAAATTCAGATAGGACTAGGTTTTCTGAGAGCCAATATTAGTCTGTGCAAGAGTTGCAAACATAAGTGCTATTATATGATATACGATTTTATTTTGCCGATTGGATTGTTTAACGTCTTCACACAATCCAAACGACTACCTGTATTTTTTAGAGGATTCTGCTCAAGCATGCAATGGTATAGATCTATCACTGGCAGAAGTAAGGCATATTGTACTAGTTTTGGACGGTGAAGCAGCATAGGGTGGCGTAAGGCGGATCACGTATTTAAGCTCGTATACCCGCTCCAATTCATCATCATCGCCTCAGTGGGTGAGGATAAGGTCAATGGATGGATCTCCTCATGTGGTCTGGTTTCACTCATTGTTCAGCCTGCCAGCTCTCACCTGTGTCACTGAACGGCATGCCAAAAGGACCTTGATGTCTCAATCGTTTGGAATTCCAAGCCACCAGACCCAAGCCGATGTTGCTGTTCTTGTTAGTCGTTACTACCATCAGTCAGTCAGTCATCTGAAAAACTAAAAGGTTCCATTAGTATGCGATCAAACATTTTTCTAATTTTGACTATACTCATCTGCCCACAAATATTAGATCGATATAAGATGCAAATTTATATTATCAGATTTGCAATGAAAAATAGTTTTATAATAACACATAACATCAAAATATTCTGCTAAATATCCATATAAAAATTAGTGATCAAATATGTATACTAGAGATCATATATGATCTCCATATAAAACGGTGGGAGCACGTTGTTGCACTCATTACATCCATCATCAATCACAATCAGTACTCCCTACTAGTAGGTCTTTGAAGAAAAAGAGAGGAAAATTCATGACCATGGACAAAACATGGTCTAGAATGGTCACCGGTCTCCTTCTCAAATATAGAAAATCATCTCCAGCTGTAATCACATCATGGCAGATCAACATCGCAGAAATTTCAGTGGTTAGACTTTTCTCTTCATTTTCGCAAGAAAACGAAACATATACTTTTGGGTAACTTAAACTATATATAGCATACCATGGCATATGTATCCTACTACCTATAGCAAGAATAGCATAGATCCATCGTAAAGGCAAGAATGGACAAGCTTCTACTCTACAACATCCACATACTGATTTTAGGTGCCCTTCTCTTGCTCACCCAAGGCAAGAGATTTGTAGAGCCATCATCATCGTCTGCAAATCCAAATGATACGGTCACCAGCTGTATTGCCAGCGAGAGGTCAGCTCTCATCGGCTTCAAAGCAGGTCTTTCAGACCCTGCAAACCTCCTTTCTTCATGGAAGGGTTATGATTGCTGCAAATGGAGAGGCATCCTCTGCAGCAGCAGAAACAGCCATGTTGTCAAGCTGGATCTCCCAGGCCCGTGCTGTGAGCTCGACATCAACGCATGGTGGCAGGCGCTAGGAGGCAACATTAGCTCCTCGTTGCTTGGCCTACGACATCTACAGTATCTCAACCTCAGCTGCAATGGGTTTTATGGGGTGCAAATACCGGAGTTTCTTGGTTCCCTCCACAAGTTGAGATATCTTGACCTACACCAGTCAAACTTCATTGGAAGGATACCACCACAGCTGGGTAATCTCTCCAACTTACGATACTTAAATCTCAACTCCGAAGAGTTGGAGTATGGCACTAGCGCATACTCCACAGATATCACTTGGTTGTCACAGTTAACTTACCTTGAGCACCTGGACATGAGCAACGTAAACCTCAGTACAATTGTTAACTTGGTTCCGGTGATGAACATGCTTCCATCTCTGAAAGTTCTTCTTCTTCAAGATTGCAGTCTTAGAACTAGCTTGGGTTCACTTCAGCTTTCAAATCTGACTTCTCTTGAAACACTTGACCTTTCCGCCAACGGCTTCAATAGACATATCACACCCAACTGGTTTTGGGGTTTAACTAGACTTGAGTATCTAGATATCTCACTGAATGGTTTCTATGGCCAATTTCCGAACGAGATAGGCAATATGACCTCCATAGTACACCTTGGATTGTCAGATAATAACCTTGTGGGCTTGATACCATCAAACCTACAAAACCTATGTAGCTTGGAAGAATTCTTTGTACATGGAAATAACTTCAACGGAAGCATAACAGAATTCTTCATGCATTTGCCTAGCTGTTCATGGAATAAGTTAACATCTGTGATTCTACCTTCCAGCAATTTGACAGGAAGCCTACAACAAAACTAGAACCCTTAAGAAATCTAATCATCCTTGATCTCGATAACAACAAGCTCACTGGTCCTGTGCCAATATGGATAGGAGAGCTCACGAAGCTAACTGAATTGGACCTGAGCTACAACAACCTAGAGGGATTCATACATGAAGGTCATTTATCAGGACTAGAAATATTGGATACTTTGCGGTTGTCTAATAATTCCATAGCCCTCACAGTGAATCTGGCGTGGGTTCCTCCTTCCAATATAACAGATCTTGGACTTAAGTCGTGCCGTCTTGGACCTAAATTTCCATTGTGGCTTAGATGGCTAACACGTCTAGAAAAACTTGATATGTCAAATACAAGCATATCTGATACTGTGCCAGATTGGTTTTGGATAATGGCTTCTATGGTGGACATTCTGAATATGCGACATAACCAATTTAGCGGTCTCTACCATTTACTATGGAATTCATGAGAGCAACTGTAATCAATCTTAGTTCTAACCAGTTCAATGGCACAATACCTAAGCTTCCGAAAAGTCTGGTTGACTTGGATCTTAGTAGAAATAATTTAGTTGGGCCACTACCATTAGACTTTGGAGCACCAAGTCTAGAAACACTTGTTCTATTTGATAACTCCATCTCTGGCATCATTCCCTCTTCTTTGTGCAAATTGCAGTCGCTAAATCTGTTGGATATCTCCGAAAATAAGCTAACTGGATCAATTCCCAACTGCTCTGCTCATACATCAACAAACATGACAAGTATGAGTATTATTAATCTAAGCTTGAGAAACAACAACCTCTCAGGTGAATTTCCCTCATTTCTTCAACACTGTCAACACCTTGTGTTTCTTGATCTTTCACAAAACCATTTCTTCGGGACTTTGCCAACATGGATTGGGGAGAAATTGCCATATTTGGCTTTCTTACGACTACGATCGAATATGTTTTATGGTCACATTCCAGATGAGCTTATGAAGCTAGTTGATCTTCATCATTTGGACCTTGCCTACAACAATATAACTGGGAGAATACCAAAATGTGTTGTTAACTTCAAGGGGATGATACTGACGAGAGATGATGATGTATTTCACGGTGCTTTCAGTTATGGAGTGTCAATTGGTCTTGATGACCTATTCACCTATACCGAGAATTTCACAGTAGTCACAAAGGACCAAGAGAGATTATATACAGGAGAGATCATATATATGGTGAATCTTGATTTATCGAGTAATAATCTTTTTGGAGATATTCCCATGGAAATCACGTCTCTTGTCAAACTGAAGAACCTGAACCTATCATGGAACACCTTCAGCGGAAAAATTCCTGAGAATATTGGCTCCTTGGTGCAAGTGGAGTCACTTGACCTATCACATAATGAGTTGTCTGGTGAAATCCCTACAAGCTTATCGGCTCTCACATCATTAAGTCGCTTGAACCTATCATACAACAATCTGACAGGAGAGATCCCATCAGGGAATCAACTGCAAACACTTGAGGACCCAGAATATATTTATATTGGCAACCCGGGCCTATGCGGTCCTCCTCTCTCGCAGAAATGTTCACACACAGAGCAAATTCCAGCTAATCGAGAATCCAATGAAGATGCAAACGATGTGGTTTCATTTTTCATCTCTATGGGCTCTGGATATACAATGGGTCTCTGGGTGGTCTTCTGCACCTTCTTGTTCAAGAGGAAATGGAGAGTTATTTGGTACTCAGTTTGTGACAGTTTCTACGACTGGGTTTATGTGAAAGTGTCAGTCACCTGGTCTTCGTGGACAAGAGAAAAAACATAGAAGCTGGGATCAATCACTATCTCACCTCTGGTTCTCCGTCTGCGATCATGTAGAGTGTGGGGATTTACCATGTATGAATGTTGGTAAATTACACATTGTACTGGTACTGTGAACAGATATGTATTTGGGCGGTAAACTAAGGTTTGGGTATGTAAATTGAGCTGTAATGAATAATGTGAGGGCCTGGAATAGTGCCATGTTCCTTGCGTGTGTGTCGATGCCTAAATTAAGCCAGTGTAGTGTGGAGTACACCTTCAGCCTTTATTGTACTAGTAGTCTAGTACACTGTTACATACGCATATATACGAGGTTTATGTCGTAGACTAAGGTTTGGCCTTTGGGTATGTAAAATTTGATGTACAATGATAATGCCAGGCCACAGCGATGTATAATATACAAGGATTATGTCGTAGACTAAGGGCTGGCTGCAAAGAGTGCCATGTTCCTGTTGTGCGTGTGTGTCAATGTCTGAATTAATTAGTGCCAAGAGTTATAAGCCACAGCGATGGGATGCATAGGGTGAACAGCAACAGACGCAATTTCTTCATCACTAGAGAAACATTGCACAGGGTTCGGACTTCTTCAGACAAACTAATTTGCCACATCTGACTATCAGCTCTGAATTAAGTTCAGATAGGACTAGGATTAGTAGCAACAAGCATTTAGTGTCAAACACAAGTGATAGAGCAGGGTATGATTTTATTTCATCGATTGGATTACTTGATTCTTCACACAAACCAGATCCCTGGCAGCAGGAGTATTAGCTTTACAGTATGAACAGACTGTCAGACAAGGAGGCAGAACACTGAGATTTTTCAGACGACGCGAGCAAAGACACTGCAGATTGACCACTGGCAGAAGAAGAACAAGTAGGCAAGCGTACTAGTTCGTTTACTCCGGGTCGTCGTAGGAGAGATGGAAGCCAGTGGCGCAGCCGGCGGCGTCAGGGTCCTCGGCACCGCAGCAGTCGTAGAACTTGGCGGCGTAGGGCGGGTCGCCGTCCTTGAGCTCGTAGTACCTGCACCGGTACATCGCCGTGGTTAACGGTGAGGTCGATTGACAGGTCTAGCTGACTGGAGATGGTATCGAGGATCGGAATCGGAGGAAGTCCTACCTCTTCTGGTCGTCGTGGATGCGGCAGACGAAGAAGGATGGGTGGAACCTGCAGGACTGCGGCGTGTTGCCCGACGGGGAGTACTTCTCCTTGCACCGCCGGCACACCCTTGCCGCCGCCGTCGCCATCGCCGCCGAGTCTTTCTCCATCGCGCCACCGCCCACCGGACACGGACTCTCCTCCCGATTCCTCTCTTTTGTTTTTCTTTTCGACGGATAAATGTTTTTTAGGAGAAATTCGAGGAATAGATGACTTACTGCTGTTGGGCCTCAGCTATGTCTCTTTTTTTTCTGTGGGCCGATTATACATTGCATGCCGTCAATCAGTTCCCATTGCATTTTTTTTCTCCCTTTCATCCCGCTTTATAGATAAAGCAATCCAGATACAACGTACAGATAGCAACCATCGTGGCCGAGGCCAAACGGAAAATAAAAAGGTGCACACGTCCGCTGGACACAAGCAAGCCCAAAAAAAAACTAAAACCGCAGCGAAGAGGCGGGGAAGACTCTCAGGCCACCAAGGAGGGAGGCGAGGCGGGAGCCGAGCGAGGGAGCGCCGCCGTCCTCAAGGCCCGCATAGAGTCGTCGAAGGCCACCCGGTCACGCTGCCGCACCAGTGGAGACCACTGCAGGAGAAAAAAAGGTTTCTCTAAGGTTTCTCTCTCTTTGTTCAAAGGTTTCTCTAACTTGCATGTCATAATCTAGACAAACAACATACTCCCTCTGTTCGTAAATAAGTGTATTTTTAGCTTTTGCCTAAGTCAAACTTTATCAAATTTGATCAATTATTAGCAAGATATATTAAATCAAATTGACATGTTATGAAACTAAATTTGAAAACATATCTACTAGCACCAATTTAGGGTCATAAATATTGTCACGTTTTCCTATAAAGTTAGTCAAACTTTACTAACTTTGACTTAGGACAAAAAAATCTAGAGTTAGTCATAAATATTGTCACGTTTTCCTATAAAGTTAGTCAAACCTAGAAGTACACTTATTTACGGATGGAGGAAGTATCACAAAAAAAATCTACACAAACAAAAAATAACTACATTCTCAAGAAAGACTTAAATTCATGATTACTATTAACAAACTAATAGAGATACGCATGAAACGGTTTTGTGTGAAAGCGCTGGCTTGGGGGTGGTGAGTTCACATGCCTGAGTTTGACTCGCGGGCGAAACATCGGACTAAACTCGAACTAAACTCTAGAGTTGTCTCATGTACCTAACAACGTATTCTATCCCGGTGGTCAATGTATTCTTTTTGTGTGAAAAGACAAAGCTCACCTAATTAGTCGTTTTATGATAAGGCTTTCTCATTTTCTTGCAAAAATCCTACTGGTCTATTAATAATCATCAACAGCAGTACAAAGAACCCAAAACTAATAAAAATTATAGATAGGTCCTTGGACCACCGACGACTACAAACACGAGTGCGAGCTGAAGGCATGCGGCCATCCTCGCCGCTCCATCACCGGAGCCGGGGCATGTGTTTGTGTTACTTCTCATAAAAAATTGGCATTTTTATCTCAAGCGTGGTCGTTGCAAAAAAGAAAGACTAGTCCTTTGTGCAACTACAAAAGGCGTAACAAAATCTTTGTGCTACGACTATCAACATTTCTTGCTCCCACTTATCCAGTCACATGTTCCATACAATTGTATTCCTCTTGTTGATCTATGTCTTGGCACCCCTATATATGGTGTTTCTTCATGGAGGGAGAAGCCCCCCATCTCTTATGTTTTCTCTCACACCTTTTAGATTCTAATGTTGTTGGAGATGCTCTTGTATGTGAAGGGTCGTTGTTATTCGGTATCCTTTAATTTCCATGATCAACAGAATATACCATTTTTTCTTGATGGGAGGGATTCATGTTGGATTGCATATTGCCACGGACGTCTAGATCTTCTCTACATGCCCCCATCCATGTTGCTCTCCTCGTTTCTCTGTCCCTCTCCCTCTAAAGACAAAAGAAAAAGGCAATTTTATAAGTGTTTGGATCGCGCAGGCCACTACCAGCATGTTGCATTATTGAGCTGACTAATCCTCCCACTAGCTATAGCTACTAGTACGGAGTAATCATCATCAGACACACTAGAAAGGAATCTTTGACAAGGAATAATTAAGCAAATTACTACTAGTTAATCCACGGTGACTTGCTATCCGACCGAATTTTGATCATTAGTTACTATCTTGCATATGATTAACAACACATCACGCGTCCCACAAGCACGAGACTAAAACAATTCCGCCCAACAATGCAGGTGTGTTTAGTTTTTGTTATTACTGCAGGGACGGCATCGCTAACCATCCACCAGTGAGTGACTATGTTTTCTATTACAACTGGGGGTGTCCGATCTTTGCTTCCATCACCCAAGATTGAGCGCCCACCATTAGTAGTTTTCTGTTTCTTTTTTGAGGGAACCACCTTTAATAATTTTCACGGCCATATGTTCGTGTTTCACGATCCCTTGGCAGCATGAACCATTCTGGTTTGATTTCCTAGCAGAGACATCATCATGTACATATGATTCGCTCTACATATGGCAAACTGTTTGGCAGCATATATGTTTTCCTTTCGTGGAGAAGTGAAAATATCATGGCCTGGCTCTCCATCTATCGATGCGCGCATCCATATTTGTTTAGCATTTGGAATACTATCATGGATTTTATGTCCTTGATATTTGTACATTGATGCACCACATATTTTCTCTGTAACTATACATGAAGACGTGCTCGCACGACACCATCACCAGCACACACGGACACCACACGGTGTTATGCCCACTGGCATACATTTGTCTAGAAGACTATATTGACAGAGAGACCGACGTGTGTATAATTTGCTTTAGGGTGGGAAAAACTTGTTTAGCATGATCGATCATGGGTTGTTTATGTCCTTTGATTAAAAAGAGCGGGACAGAAACCGTGTAGTTTGACCCGACTCCTGGCATGTACACTCACCAGAGAGTGACCTCATAGCTTACATCGATAGGATAGGGAGATGCCGATGGAGCGGTACACCGGGATCCCATGGGAGGGTGACACGTGTACAGCTACTACTAGTTATTTAATAGCCAGCCAAATAATTGAGTTGTAGAATGTTCCCCTTACACGCTGCAACACTCCTCTCCCGATCGACATTGCTAGCTGCATCTTTATTTAAATCCATCTTTCTCACTAACAATTTGGTCTGTCGGATGCTGCTATCTTTTGTGTGTCTAGGAATTAAGTTTATGCAATGGGATCCCACACGGCTGGACTTGACTAACCATGCATGGTGTGTGCACCAAGACAAGACTCGTACTGGTGGACGTTTCTTGTCTCGATTTGTCCATCCATCATTAGAAAGTGTAGAAAAATAGTAAGAAGCACATGATAGATCATACTAGATAGGAGTGTGAGCATTCGATTCTTCTCCTTTTTGAAGAAACCAATTGATTATTTTAAGAATAGGGATCCAAGTTTATGCAAAAACAATCTTTCTGCGGGTGAGTTTGTTGTTCCCGAACAAGCAGTACACCGGCGAAAAAAACTGCCCCTCCTCGTCGCTCCCGTGGGCGACGGGAGGGCTCCAGCGCCGCCGCCCCAGGGGCCTTCCTCCCTCCCCTTCCCTCCCCTCGCCGCCACCGGAGGGCGTCGCCGGCCGACGGCCGGGCGCTGGCGGCGGCGGGGCTCTTTCTCCCCCGCGTGTGGAGCTTGCAGCACGGGTCTACAGCTTCGCCCCGGGCAGCGCGCCGGCCTCGGGGCGCGTCGGCGTGGCCCTCCGGCAGCGTGGCGACCGGTGGTGGCGGGGCGGCTCCTCGCTGGCGTCCAGGCCCGGAGGCGGCAGGCGACGGTGGGCGATCTGGTCCTGTGCTGCCCCAGACCGCCTCCTGGGTGGGCCTGCGTCGACAGGGGGCGAGCCAGCGCGGCGACGTGGTCTTGGGCGGCGGGGCAGCGCGGCGCATCCACGGCAGGCAGAGCTCGAGGCGGGCATGGCCATGGCGACCTAGATCGGGCCCATTTAGGTCAAGATCTAGGTTAGGCGGGCGAGCCGGCTCTTCTTTGGCTGTGCTGTAAATCTTGGCAGGTTAGGGTGGATAGGATCCTCGGTGTCCTCGGCCGGCCTGTTGCAGCGTGGTGGCGAACTTTACGGGCCCGGCCGGGCCTGGCCGGACCGCCATGGGACTGGTTTGCCTCCGCGGAGGTTTTACGGGCCTGCAGGGCCCGGCCGGACCTATGGTGGACTGGTGTGTCTGCGGCCACGTCCGGTCGACTACCGCCGCTGGCGGTGGAGGAAGTTCCCTTCCGCGCGGTCACGGTACTGCGGGCCCCGGTCCATTTCTATCTCTGTCGCGATGTTGCAGCCCTCACGTCAGCTTGCTTGGTGAGACGATGATGGCGAAGTCGAAACCGGAGTGGCGCATGCTCGTGGGCGGCAAGGTTTGGTGGTGGCGCGTCCCTCGCGGGTCTCTTGTGCTTTGGCTCGTCCGGGGGTTATGGATAGGGCCATCGGGAGAAATCCTTGTCGGCTCGACCGACACCGACGCGGTGCCGTCTGCGGGTGGCATCTTCCTTCCTGGAGGGCGTCGCGGCTTCCCTTCATCCATTCCCCTCTGTGTGCCGGGGGAAACCCTAGGGCCAGTTCTGGTCCGGGCAGTAGCGGTCGTTTTCCCTCTTGAGGGTGCTGCTTGGTGCTTGACGAGTCGGGGGATAGGAGCGTGGTGGGCATTCTTCGGTGGGCGCAGTGGTTGCGATCTTCCTCGTCTAGTCGATCCGTCTCTGTCTCCTTTCTTTTTGTTTTTCCCCTTGTTTTAGTTCGGGCGTGTGTGCTGCTGCCCCCAGCATCGTGTATCGTGTTGTGTGTCTGTCCTTGGGCGTTGTGCTATCTGGCCCAGCAGCGGTCTCACCTGTGTGCTTTATTTATAAAGCTGGGCGAAAGCCTGTTTCGAGAGTTTGTTGTTCCCCTCTCCTCCTTTGTCGTCCTGATAGAAGGAGGCAGGAGTAACCGCGGATATTGTTTCCTAGTTGTAGTTAGTTCTAGAGCTCCCATGTTGGTGTGTTCGCTAAGGCGCCGCTAGAAATGACGGTGGTTCGGCTATGGTGTCGTCTCGATGTCGAACCCATAGACGATGAGGACGAGTGAGCTTTGGTGCTAGCTGGTCATCACACCTAGCATTTTGGATTTAGGTGGTGCACGTTGAGTAGGCGGCGATAGGTGGTTATATCGAAGGTGGCTCGTGCTATCCGCCCATTGGTGTTGATGTAGGTTAAGACACTTCCCCGTCGATCTATTTTTTCTCCAACTTTCATGTCAATTCATCTTGGCAGACCACTTCTTTGGCGATTTGATCAGACCACTTCTAGTCAACACATGTGCGCGCGTGCTAGCCAGGGTAAATCTCAGAATTATTCGATCATAATTATTCCAAGTAAGTAGTATTTTTCGAATTTAAAAACACTAGTGACTAGTATACTTTGACTACACTCTGATGTGCAACAATTTTGGGTGGAAAAAAAAAAGGAGAGGCAGGGCGAAATGAATCGATAATCCAGTGCACATGGCATGTAATAAATTGAGTGATGGGTGGATCCCGGAGCCGATCTGTACAGGTGCTGCAACTAGATAGTCCTCGAACAAAGTGGAGAGGTGGGGCCCACCTCCCCTACACAGAGAGAGAGAAACAGGCATTTGTGCGTGCATTTTGTGCAGCCATCTCCTCCGCGTCCGTCCGTGGACCAACACAGCAGGTAGATAAGTAGATGGAGATCCGTCATCTGACAAAAGAAGGAGATCAACTGACTAACATGAGATTATTAGGTGGTGGTAATTAATTAATTACTTACTTAATTGTGATGAATGGAGAAGACCCCATCACCAGAAGAAGGGGCAGAGACACGACGGAACACGAGAGAAGATGGCCACTACCACTAGGTGTATCTTAGAAACGGGTTATACAATTAAGCTGCAGATCCTGAAGAGATTATACTACTAGTACATAGATTAGATATTTAGATATAGATATGTACTTACTAGTATAACCCATTCAACTGTCTGTCTGTCTGTCTGTCCAAGCTGCGAGGAGAGGAGAGCGAGCGAGAGAGAGCTGCGAGAGTGCGTTGATTGGCGCCTATATATACTCGCCGCGCCCCTGTCCACACTTTGCTTCCCTTCTCTTCTCTTCGCATCCATTAATTCCTCAATTTCTACCAACCAAGGGTTGTGTACTAGTACTTCTGATCGATCGGTCGGTCGGTTCTAAGGTAGTATCTCCATGGAGCAGGAGGTGGCGTCCACCACCACGAGCACGGCGGCGGCGAACATGCCGAAGCCGGGGAGCAGCAGCAGCAGCAAGGTTTCGCCTCTGCCTTCGTCGCGGTTCAGGCGGGTGTGCGTGTTCTGCGGTAGCAGCACGGGCCGGAAGTCGTCGTACCAGCACGCCGCCGTGCAGCTCGGGCAGCAGCTGGTGGAGCGCGGCATCGACCTTGTCTACGGCGGCGGCAGCGTGGGGCTCATGGGCCTCGTCTCCCGCGCCGTCCACAATGGCGGGGGACACGTCATAGGGTACGCAATCGCAACCTACTGCTCGGAGCTCGTCGGACTCTGCTCCTGCATATTCTCAACTCTGTTTCTTGACAGGGTGGTTCCCAAGGCTGTGCTCCCTTGCGAGCTGATCGGCGAGACGCCGGGGGAGCTGAAGGCGGTGTCCGGGATGCACCAGCGGAAGGCGGAGATGGCACGCAGCGCCGACGCCTTCGTGGCGCTCCCCGGAGGCTACGGCACCCTGGAGGAGCTGCTGGAGGTCATCACCTGGGCGCAGCTCGGAATCCACGACAAGCCCGTCTGTCCTTTTTCCACCCACCTCATCTCTCAAGAAAATCATCTCGTTCGTTCTTTTTCCTGACGAGCTCTGCTGAATTTGCGCGGCTGCAGGTCGGGTTGCTGAACGTGGACGGGTACTACGACTCCCTGCTGGCCTTCATCGACAAGGCCGTCGACGAAGGCTTCATCGCCCCCGCCGCGCGGCACATCATCGTGGCGGCCCGAACCCCGGGGGAGCTGTTGGCCGGCCTCGAGGAGTACGTGCCGGCGCACCACGACGCCTCCTCCGTGAAGCTCACCTGGGAGTCGTCCGTGGACACCATGGCCTGCTCCTCGCCCAAGCCGGACATCGCACGCTAGCTAAATCCGGCCGGACTTTGGTCACCGCCGACGACACACAAGAGATCAATTGACATACTACAACAGAACAGATTACTACTAAGATACACATAAACATACGGAGTGCTAGCTGATATATATATATATATATATATAATTGTGTAAATACTCGTTGCACATGTTGGATTATTAATCAATTATTAACTAGTATTGTTAGCCTTGTATCTCTCTCTCTCTGTGTGTTCTTGGCTGTGGCTGATTTCGGCTGCGCCTTTTGTTGGTTCCCATTAGTGGGGAGAGATGCTGATTTCCATTTGGGGATGGATTTGTTTGGGATCCATGGCAGACAGGCAGGCGACTGTTGGGCATGATTGACTGCACAAAGGATACTAGAAGAATTCTTCATGAGGATGCATGACATGATGTGGCCTCCCCAACTGTCGGAAGGGGACAACTCTGTCCATCCACCCATGCATATCCTTGTCCATTCCTCTATCTCCTGCAACTTGCATCCGTGTCATGCCTCCGATTCACGCACGTGCATCCACCAAGCAACAAATTGTGCTGTGGAGGGAAGATAGATAGGCAGCCAGGCAACCAACCAAGTACTAGCCAGTACTAAGTACTATCCTATTCCTATCCAACCAACACAATGGAGGGAGGGACAGACACATAGACAGACGTGGAAAGAATGACAGATAAGCCTCACTACTCAAGTCACCCTCATCAACTCTTATCAGATTCCATCCCTTTTACTAGTAATAGTTTTGCACGTTTCAACCTGAATTTTATTTAATCGGGGTTTCAACCTGGATTACGATTATAAGAGCATCTCCAGCCGCGTCATCTTAACGGCTCCCCATAGGGCTATTGAAAGCACCATACCGATAATTGCGTCTACACACGTGCCGCAAAGGTCATTTATGTCCAGAGCGGCCCAATAGCGTGTCCGGCGCACCCGGGCAATGCCCGCTCCTCTTAGCTCCTTACGGGCACGCCAGATAGAAGCTACGTATAAATACCACATCAAATATAGACAAACGGGCCAACACTGTCATTCGAACCGCGAGGGTGGTCATTAATGGCCGCGATGGTTCCCCAGGCGAGGTGGGCAAGACGTCACATCACTGCCACGCCTTCCCACGTGTCGCTGTCGCGTCTAACACATGTGGCGGTGTAAATGCGCGCACCAATGCTCATTCCCGCCTTTCTCACTGCTTCATGCCCTTTCCCGCTGCTACAAACTAGAGCTGGCGGGTCATTTTGGCTCACAAACACTTCTCGTCGTGCTCAACGATTCCACGTCGACTACCCACCACCTACGCAATGATGGGCCACCATGTGCCGCCACCAAAGCAGAACCCGGGTCTACCACCTTCAGACGATGATGACTTGTTCGACTTCACCGACACCAACGATGACGACCAAAGCAGTGGGAGGACGAGGAAGAGGGGTCGGAGAAGGGGCCGGAGCCAGCCGACCTGAAGCAAAAGTTTCTCCTCGCCTCCTACAAGATGGCGTGCAAGCATAAGTACGTCGCTCGGGCGTTGGAGGAGACAGGCGGAATGATGGCACTAATGGAGAACGGGCCTCTAGTCCCGGTTCCAGACGGGCTATAGTACCGGTTGTGCAACCGGGATTGCAGAATCAGGACTAGAGGTCTCCTTCCTTGAGTCCCGAGTCCCCCTTCAATTATTGATGGTTACGAACAACAATGCTCGTAGGTCAAATGGCTCATGTTTGTGCTCATCCCACATCGTACGCCTTTGTCACGCCACAACTGTAGAAGTTCTTCAACTAATGGCCTTAGGTACACATCAATATCGTTACCGGGTTGCTTCGTCGGGCCTTGGATGAGCACTGGTATCATAATGAACTTCCGCTTCATGCACAATCAAGGAGGGAGGTTATAGATACATAAGTTACAGGGCAGGTGTTATGACTGCAGCTCTGTTCCCCAAAAGGATTCATGCCATCTGTGCTTAGACCAAAACTTAAGTTCCTTGCGGCATCTGCAAAGCCTGGGTACTCTCTATCGATTTTTCTCCACTACGACCCATCAATGGGGTGTCTCAACATCGAGTCTTTCTTGCGGTCTGCTTCATGCCATCGCAACAACTTGACATGCTCTTTGTTTCTGAACAAACATTTCAACTATGGTATTATAGGAGCATACCACATGACCTTTGCAGGAACCTTCTTCCTGGAGCGCACCTCGTCCTCAACATAACCAAGGTCATCTCGTCTGATCTTACACCGTAATGCACCGCATACTGGGCATTCATTCTTATTCTCGTACTTCTCACCACGGTAGAGGATGCAGTCATTAATGCATGCATATATCTTCTTCATCTCTAATCCTAGAGGGCAGACAACCTTCTTTGCCTCGTACAGACTAGCAGGCAATTTGTTATCCTTTGAAAGCTTCTTCTTCATTATTTTCAGTAGCTTCTCAAATTCCTTTTTAGAAAAACCATTATCTGCCTTACCATTGTAGCAATTCCATTGTGGTACCGATCTTTGTGTTGCCATCTTCGCAATTTGAGTACAGCAATTTTTTGTGATCCTCTAACATGCGCTCCAACTTATTCTCATTTTTATTTTTGCATTTTCTTTGTGCATCAAGAATGGCCTGACAAAGATCATCAGCGGTCTCATCCGATGCCCGTTCTTCACCTTCTTCTTGTTTTTGTCTTCCAATGCAGTACTACTGTATTCAGGGAATATTGGATAGTTGTCATCGTTCTCTTCTGCTTTGTTCTCTTGCATCATAACCCCTCTTTCTCTATGCTTTGTCCAAGCCAATTATAGCCGGACATGAAACCGGACTGAATCAGGTGCATGTGAATGGTTTTGAGGAAGAATAATCCTTCTCATTCCGACAGACACGGTACTGACAACACATAAAACCATTCCGCTTGTTTGTCTCAACCACATCGAGAATACACGCAAAAAATTTAGTGTGTACTAGCAACATATATATATATATAATTTTACATGCACCAATTTTTGAATTAGACAAAACTGTTAACATAAACAATGTTGAGTTTTTAATTATTGATCTAGCAGCGAAAACCTCATTTAATTACGAGCTCTGAAACTCTAAAATTACAAATCTCAACTTCCAATAACTTTTTGCATAATCAAAATTTTTCTAAAATTAAACATCTAAAATTCCCTCTACTTCTAAAACATAAAATCCCTCTCTAATTCTAGAGCATTGAGCTAAACTAACAATCAGGAATAAACTTAAGCTAGCTTGGAGCAAAATGGCCATGAGCTCGGGCAGAGACGAAGTAGTGTATATATAAAAAACATTAGTCCCAATTGGTGTTATCAATCGGGACTAGTTCATGACCTTTAGTTCCGGCTTATAACACCAACCGGGACAAGAGGTCCCATCGAATCGGGACTAGTCACGCACGACCTCCTAGCCGTTGAAACTGGGATGAACCGGGATTAGTGCTCATACTAGTCCTGATCCCAAACACAACTAAGACTAGAGTTATGACAACTCTAAACCAAATGCCTATTTTCTACTTAGTATGGGCCACCATAATGCAGCTTGAATATTGCCAGCGACGATCATAATTCAAATACTCCTAGTCCGCCGAAAACATGGAGATTTTTAAAGAAAGAATCGGGAAAGGTTTTCACAAGATTTCGCTGTCAGAGATAACTGGACAGAAGTTCGGCACGCAACACAGCACACTCACCCCACATTTTTACAGAGTTTTTACTACTGTAGTAGTACGTCAGATTATGCAGTCCCTGTCTCCTCCCAAGAGGCCAGCAGCACGCCCTCCTTTCAAGTTTCGGATAAGAATACTCTCTGACGGTGCGTCGTGACGTAACCTCGTCCCTGGCAGAGAGACATCAAAGTCAGGCGAAACGTACAGAACACATCTTTCTTTACCTTAGAAAAATAATTATTACTACTAAGTTGCTAGTTCCACATGTAAGAAATCAAAGTCAAACTGAATTGGCAACAAGTTAGTACAACTAACTACTCGTGTATTGACCGACCCATATTTTTAATCTATCCACGACGACACATGTTTGCTGAAATCTATGTAAGTCTGAACATGAACACATATATTAGGATCGATCGTCAACACGCATCTTCTTTCATATTAGTTTGATACAGCAACCAAACTCCTGAAGAGGCTACAAGCAGAGATCGACAAGCCTCGTTTTTCTAGGGAGCTCTTTTCTAAGTTACTACCTTAGTTAATAATTATCGTGACCAGCTCGCTTTTCCACTGAGCAGGTCATGCAAGAAACGTTGACTAAGCTTACATGCAAGAAACGTTGACTAAGCTTGAAGCAGCTCGTTTTCTTATTGGACTACATGCTACCCTTTAAACCGGTATATAGGGAGTAATAGTGTTACAGAGAAGTTAAGCCAGATCAATTAATAGCTGGTAGGTTTAGACACGTACCACTATCTACTAGGGCACTGACTGACCTTCCGTAGGACCAAGGGGGGAGGGGGCAATGGCCCCCCAACTCTACATATTTTAAGGATACTATTACTCTTTCCTCACTTTGTGGAAGTATCGTGTAATCTTTCACTACTAGAAATCCCCTTATTTCCGACTATGAAATGTAATACCTGACAGTCCGTCGGCTATTGAAGTAATAAATGACGGTACCGCAAATGACCGAAGGTTATCGGCAACCTCTCGGATATTACTACTAATAACCGACGGTATTAGCAATTTACCGACGGGGGTAAAACACCCTCTCGATTACCTAGTACAATGGCCGACGGTTCTTTCTAATATCTAACGGTTTTACTTTCACCGTCGGATATTAGCTTTTGTAGCCGACGGTCCAAACTTAACTCTCAGGTACGTCCTTAAATGGTCGACGGTCAACATTTGACTGTCAGATATAGCTGCAAATAACAACTGGACATGTTAAGAACCGATGGTGATGTTGACACTCGACGACGAGTTCAAGTGGCCGACTCGGCTAAGCAAAGGGTTTTTCCGGTGGCTGTATCCAAAATAATTGATGAATGGTATCGGTTGTAATGAAGTGGCCGACCATTAGATTGTAATGACACATGGCTATCGGTTGTAATGACTGAAAGGTTAAAACTTGAGTTAATGTGTCTGAGCACGTAATATTCAGATTCGAAAAAAAGAGTAATTTCCTACGGACTATAGAAGCGCATTTGAACATTTGGATAATCTAAGCTGACATAACAAGAAGACCAAACTAGGCCATATATTGACTAAGTTGGTGATAAATTAAAAGGGCAACCTTGACCAGTATAGTTGTGGTGGTTAAATTCTAATTCTAATTACCATGTGATTTCTGGCAATTTCGGTGTGCATCAAGTTTGAGCTGGAGTTTTATTGGGAAAAATTCTAATTCTAATTACCAAGTGATTTTTGGCAATTACTTTTTATTGTAGCCATTGTGTATACTTTGAAGCTCGGATTGAGTTGGACATTTCCTAACTGCATAACACGAACCCGCAATCGTGGACTTCTGGTTTAGTTGCCACTTATTTCGGGCGATTTTGGCGTGCCCACCAAAATAATCCGGTGCGCGGGCGCATCCGTGCTCCCCTTAAATCGTGAACTGCCACAGTATCCTGATCTCATTCCAAAAAAACTCGCTTTTCTTTCCCGTACAAACACAGGTCCTCCTTTTGTAGATCCGATCTAGGGCCTTCCTCTCCTGTCTGCTCTATGATGGATGTCTAGGAGGACAGGTGTTCCTCGACGATTGCAGACCAATCGGCACGCAGGGAACACAATGGGGGCGTCAAGGTATCCCTCTCTTCTCTCCTGTCCCTGTTTCTCCGAGTTTCCATCTCTCTCACATAGACCCTTGCCGAATTATGACTATGTACATCTGTGGTTATACAATGTTTTCTTGATTGCAATTCGTTTTGTGCGGCACTAGATAAATAGTTCGATGAATTTTAGTTTGGGACGTTTCTTGTTGTGTGAGTAATCTTGTTTCTTTACCAGAATTACAGCAACTGGAAGAACAAGAAGAGATAGATGAGGCTGAAGATGCGGATGACACAGTTTATAGTTGAGGATCACTTTGAATATGACGACGATGATTCAGTGTTTCAATTGTTTCAGTTCTTGTTGGAGCCATATTCATATGATAACTTTGTTTAATCTGTCTTCATAACAGCCTATGGGAAAAGCAACCATATACCGTGAATTGTCCACAACGAAATTTGGGTAAGTATATCCATTTGTATGTATGCATTTTATAGATTCTCTGAGAATTTTCAAATAGATCGATGGGCACTAGTAGTTACAATTATTATTTTTTTGTTCACAGCCTTGCACAAAGTGACTTAGTGCTGTTGTGTTTTATCCATGCGTGAGGTTGAAGTGCCCCTCCCTCTGTTCCTTGTTACTCTGCTCTGAATGTTCTATAAATGATTGCATGATTGTTCGTGGCTGAAGCAAAAGGCTCTTGAAAGTTACTATTATATGTGTGAATCTTGAATTTGGTGCTTCATGAAGTATTATGTATTCATCTTTATATATAATTTGTCACATCATGCTCACAATACCAGTACCTCTCAATCTTACCGATGTTTGTTTACTGCCATTTGACTATCTTCTTTACCAAAATATAATCAAGTAATGATTCTTTTTCAATTTTTTCATGTAAAGGTTTCAGAAAAACATCGTGACATATCCAGATTAATAATAATGAAAAAAGGCAGATATTATAAAACCATAAAACAGTCAATTGAAAGATGCTTGTTTGTTGTTTGAATTGGACCATCTACTTTATACTGTTACATTGGTTTCGCTATATTTGAAATGTGTATTATCAGCTTGTTGTAGTAGGATGCATGTAATTATGAATGTCTTTTTAGCTGCTGCAGTTTTAGATTGGAAGACATAGTTATTGCTAAACTTTGCCTGCATATACAGTAGGAAATTAATCTACCTAACAGTACACACCTACTTTTCTTTCATTCAATTGAAGTAATATTTGATAGTTACGGAATCATGTTTACTTTTATGGTCCCTTTCACAATTGCACAATCTAATATTTTGGCTTGTTCTTTGGCAGTTTCATTTCAGCATCATGATCAAGATGGCTACTCCAGTAAAGCATTATGATCAACATGGAGATGGGCATGATGATTATTATGTCGATGGCGGTGAAAATTAATGATGAATCTAATGGCTTTTATGCCATGCAAGAAAGCGAAGTTCTGAAGTCTTTAATAGATTTAGCTTATGAAAATTTCTGGACCATTATATGTCAGCTTGTTGCATTCGACATTTCCCAGATGAATCTTATATTTTGTGAGGTTACGTTGAATAAAATATATGTTATTCAATCAGGTATAGTGGTGTAAGTCTGTGATGTTTATGAAATGCCAAGCCACATTCCACTGTTGTACAGCACCCTACTGAATGCAATACACGAGGGGTGTCAGACATGTCATGTGTACCATATGCCAATGACCATAGAAAGTTTTATAACTTATGGTGTTGATTGTACTCTCAAGTATATACCTTCGACAATTACACTAACTGACATTCGGTTAAATCCACCCCGAGGGGACAATGTACTGTCAACTATCACGACAACCGACGGGATGTAGCACTAGTCGGAAGCTAAACCCCCAAGAGGGCACCGTCGGCTATAAGTATCATCGACGGGTGGTAGGGCGACTGGTGGCAAGAACATGATCGACGGTTCCTCGTCAGGTTATCCCTGTGGGTAAAGTTAGTACTCGACAATACAGTCGGGTATTCAAGTAATGGCCGACCGAGCAAGGTCGACGGGGCATAACCGACCGTACACCATCGGATTTAAAATTGGCCTATGGTAAAAATAAATAGCTGACGGTAATGTCACCATCGGCTAAAAGGTGATATCTAGTAGTGTTTAGATGACGATCTATGAGAAGTTCTGATACTTTAGTTTGATATTTCTTACACAACAGTTTGTTTTTTGTTATGTTACAGCTTTTCCTAGAGGAATAGTTTGTTCCTTGGTTATGTTTTTGCCTTACTCCCGAGCCCTCTCTTTTGGGTCCCTGTCCAGCTGTGTCCGCCCCGGCGAGAAGAAAGAAGATCATCCCTCAAGATTTCATGTTGCGGCGGAGCGAAAGATTGATTAAGGGTGATGGCAAGGGCAAGTGAAAGTACAAAGGAAGTCGCCTAGAGGGGGGTGAATAGGATTTTAAAAATATTACGGTTTAGGCTTAAGTAAATGCGAAATAAAACTAACGTTTAATTTATTGAGCACAAAACCTAGCCACTAAGTTCACCTAAGTGCACCAACAACCTATGCTAAGCAATACAAGCAACAAGGTGATAGCAAGATATAAATACTTCAAGCATGATGGCTATTACAATGTAAAGTGCATAAGTAAATGGTTCGGTTGAGAGATAACCGATGGACGCCGAAGATTTGTTTCCCGAAGTTCATTTCCAAAGAAGCTACGTCTCTGTTGGAGAGGTGCAATGGCGCAATGCTCTCCGAACACCACAAATGGCTCACCTCGAGGTGTGGTGGCTCGATGCTCACCCAACGCCACACAAGGCCTCACCCCGGATGCGGAAGCACGCAACTCACTGACGCCACAAAAGGCTCACCCTATTCTCCTGAGTGCGCACCACAAAAGGCGGGCACTCGCTGCACTATGGGACGCTTGAGGGCGCTCACCGAACCCGTACAAGATTGGGGCTAACTCCACAACTCAATTGGAGGCTCCCAACAACAAAGCCACAAAAGGCTACAATGCCACAAAAGGCTAACAACGCCACAAAAGGCTACAAGACCACAAAAGGTCAACATGACCACAAAAGGTCAACAATCCAACCACACAACCGTCTAGGGTGCCAAGGAACCCAAGAGAAACAAGCCCACAAGCTTGAACTCACCGAATCCCCGAGGAGAACTCAAACCTATGCAACAAATGCAAGCACAAGTCCTTCACTCACAAATTCCAACAAAGCTACAAAATCTATTGGGGGAATAAGAGAGGAAGAACACAAGAGGAGAACACAAAACTCTCCAAGATCTAGATCCCAATGATTCCTTCACAAAGAAGAGATTTAGCTTGGGGGGTTGTAGATCTAGATCTCCTCTCTCAAATCCCTCAAAAAGATGCAAGAGTCATAGGAAGGGAAGGGGAGAGGGAAAGCTTCTTCAAGGTCAACAATGGAGGAGAGAGAGAAAGCCAAGAACCAAGAAGAAAAGCTAGTGCCCACGAAGGGGGAGAGGAGCCCCTTTTAAAGGGCTCCCAGATCTGCCCGTTATGGGCATTCGCGACCCTGGCCGGAACTTCCGGTGGGAGGCCGGAAGTTCCGGTGGCACACAACCAACGGTCAAAAACTGTGAAGCGAGAATCTGAAAACGCGAGTCCTGGTCGGAACTTCCGCCGGCATGCCGGAACTTCCGGTGGAAGTTCTGACTGAAGTTCTGTCAAAAAGACACTTCCAAAACAAAAGGTTACTGAACGTGAGCAGAACAAGAGCCGGATTTTCAATCGGTACTTCCGGCGGCAACTAGGCCCGAGCGAAACTTCCGGTCCCTGGTCGGAACTTCCGGTGGGGGCGGTATTACCGCTATAACTTCCGGCCCAAATTCCGTCAAATACAACAAACCAAACAGAGATAATACTGAACGTGAGCGGAAGAAGAACCGGAACTTCCACCGAAACTGCCGGCGGCAAAAATGCCCTAGCGGAACTTCCAATGGGAAGCCGGAACTTCCGGTTAGAGAAATTCCAGAAACCAGAAATGCAATAAATTTTGCATCCGAACTCCAAACAAGATGAAACCAATTTTGTTGGAAATATAACGACGAATATAATACCACAATAAGATATGTGAAGTATGCCCAAGGTGTGGAGCCAGAAATCTCGCAAGATCAAAAACTGCAATAAGATATGCAAGTGAAATCCTTATTTGATGAGCTAGAGCTTGTTATGGTGATGACCACAAGCTCTAGATACTCTCATGGATAAGAACCAAATAACAACCAAGAAAGATGATGCTATGAATGCAAAGGTTTGAGCTCTCTCCGAACGATGCAAACGAGACACCCGCTTGAGAACCTCTCTTGATAGTACGGCTATCTATCCTAAACCCGGTCTCCCAACTAACAACACGAGACCGACAAAAGAGAAGCCCTATCAAGAACATACATTTGCCTTAATCATCCCACTTGAACTTTATGTAGATCGTCTTGTTCTTCTATAATGGGAACACCTTTCTTGTTTACTCTTGCTTAATGAAGATGAAGAATTGCAAATTGCTCCCCCATACTCCATGGAGAAACCTCTTCTTTGAACTTGTCTTCATCATTCCATGATCATGAGGATGGTAAGCTTCAAGCATGAGATCTTCTAGAGATGGAGCATCTTGAGCTTGTCCTTCTTCATCCCTTCTTGAGGTTGATCCATCTTGATGCAAGTCTTTGCACTTGTCTTGATCAACCTTCAAGCTCCTTCTTTCTTCATGATTCCAATGGCACAAAGCCCTTGGACATTTCTTCATCTTTCAACCTTGAGACCAACACATGGACCAAGCGATGCCAATGGACAAACCTACAAGTGAAACTCAATTTACATATTAGTCCATAGAGATTGCCATTAATTACAAAACCACACATGGGGGCATACATGTCCTTTCAGCAAGGGCCCCTACTATAACACATAATGTGTCCTAGCAAAGCGTCTGGGCTTTGCTCAAGAAGATGAAGAGGTCATGGCAGTTGCGCTGGAGCAGTACCTGAAGCTATTCAACAAGCCACTAGCGCCCCAGCACCTACGCGTGATAGCGGCCCTGTTTGCTCCTGATGAAGTGGACTTCGATGAGCCGACGTACTCCGCCTTTCAAGCTTTCATCCTGCCTGAGGAGATAGAATCGTGTGCCTGACCGAGTCTATGCGATTAGCGGTTTTCTGAGATCCTTTTCTCCGTCATGGATTTAGATCTTAGTGTCGCTATTTGGAACTTGAGGGGCCTAAATAATCCAGCTAGAACGAGTGTTGTTAGTCTGTTTCTCAGTCACTTTAATCTGTCGCTTGTCTGTGTCCAAGAGTCGGAACTTGATCAAGTCGATTCATTGGTCGTCTCGCAAACTTTTGGTTCTTCTTTTGACAAGTTTGACTTCATTCCAGCTAATGGCACCCGTGGAGGCATTCTCATAGCCTGGAGATCTGATCGCTTGCAAGTTGCCACCAGACATAAGGGGGATTTTTTAATTACGGTTGATGTTGTTTCTCTGAAAGATGCCAAGTCCTGGTCGTTTACCTCTGTCTATGGCCCACAGGAGCAAAGCGAGAAAGAACGCTTCCTTCGGGAGCTGATGCAAGTTGGCGCAGATATACAGTCACCTTGGATTGTTAACGGTGATTTCAACTTAGTGACTGATACGACTGACAAAAGTAACAGGAGAGTTAACAAAAGACTGATGAACAAGTTCAGGCATATTATCAATGCCCTGGCCCTTCAATACATGTTTCTCCAAGGTCGGCGTTACACCTGGAGCAACGGACAAGAGGAACAAATTTTAGCCAGATTGGATAGAGTGCTCTACAACCCACTTTGGGAGGATGTGTATCCTATCAGCAACCTTGCTGCTCTCAGCTCAAATATCTCAGATCACAGCCCTCTTCTTTTGACATGTCCGGCTGCAAGACCAAGGTCGTTTAGATTCAGATTTGAAAACCTGTGGACCAAACTGCCAAGGTTCCAAGATGTGGTGCACAACACATGGTGGGTGGCGCCCACCTTTGCTGATCCTTTACGCACTTTGGATTCGAAGTTGAAGGCCAAAGCTAAAGCTCTTAGAAGTTGGGGGCAGAGGAAACATAGCCAGTTTGGGCTACTTTTTCAATTAGCTAACGAGGTTAATTCTCTGCTTCGACATTGCCAGCGAGTCGAGGAAGCTCTCTAAGGGTGAGAGGAGGCTCGGGGGGTTTCTCAAAGGTAAGTGACTGGCCCTCGCCTCCCTGGAGCGTACTAGGCTGAGGCAACGAGCCCGTATCGGAGATATCCAAGTAGGCGATGCCAACTCCAAGTACTTTTACATAAAAGTTGATACGCTCGAAAACGTATCTATAATTTTTGATGTTTCATGCTTGTTTAGTATCTACTTTGCTTTGCTTTGTCCATATTTTGAAGTGTTTTTTATATGTTTTCTAGTACTAACCTATTAACAAGTTGTCATAGTGCTAGTTGCCTGTTTTCTGCTGTTTTTGGTTCCAGAAAAGCTAGTAAGGAAATATTCTTGAAGTTGGACGGGACAAAAGCCAAAGTCAATATTTCACCGAGGAGAGACAGAGGGGCGCCACAGGGCGGCCGCACCCCCACCTCCCCCAGGCATGGGCCCACCCTGGGCCGCGCTTGGGTAGGGTGTGGGCCCCCTGGCCGCCTCCCAGCCTCGCCTCTTCGCCTATAAGAAGCCCTCGATGCCTAAACCCTAAGCACCCGATCAATATTCCACGAAACCGTCTGTAGCCGCCGCCACCATTGTCCCTAGATCGAGGAGATCTGAAGCTCTTCCCGGAACCCTGCCGGAGGGGAGATCATCCTGAAGGCCTTCTTCTTCATCATGCCAGCCTCCGATATGAAGTGTGAGTAGTTCCACCTTGGACTACGGGTCCATGTAGTAGCTAGATGGTTGTATTTCCTCCTTTGTGCTTTCATGTCTAGATCTTGTAAGCTTCGTTCATGATCAAGATCTCATCTATTTGTAATCATGCATGCTGTGTTTGCGGGGATCCGATGGATATTGAGATTACTATGTCAGATTGATTAATGGTTTTGTCTTATTGATTCTATCATGTCTGTGTTGTTTGTGATCTTGCATGCTCTCCGTTGTTATTAGCTATCTTAGACAAGTAGTTGCTAGTGACTCCAAGATGGGGTATTTATGCTCGATAGTGGCTTCTTGCCTCTATTTAATCTAAGGGAAGTGACAGAAATCTCTAAGGTTGTAGATGTGTTGTTGCCACTAGGGAGAAAACAACGGTCTCTTATTCATGGAACAAGTGGATTGTTTACCTTACACACTTTGCTTAAAGCTATTGTCTGTTGCTTGCAACTTAATACTGGAGGGGGTTCAGATGATAATCCAAAGGTGGACTTCTAGTCATAGATGCAGTTGGATGGCTGTCTATGTATCTTGTTGTATTGCCCAATCGAATCTCATAGGATCTTTATGTCTAGTATTGCATTGTTATGCCTTGCTCAGTCATGTCAATTGCCCCGTGATACGTCGGAAATGTATCTATAATGTTTTATGTTCCATGCTTGTTTAGTATCTACTTTGCTTTGCTTTGTCCACACTTTGAGGTGCTTTTCATATGTTTTCTGGTACTAACCTATTATAAAGTTGCCACAGTGCCAGTTGCCTGTTTTCTGCTGTTTTTGGTTCCAGAAATGCTAGTAAGGAAATATTATCGGAATCGTACGGGACAAAAGCCAAAGTCAATATTTCACCGAGGAGAACACGAAGTGTAGAGGAGAGACGGAGGGGCGCCATAGGGCGGCCACACACCCCCCCAGGCGCGGCCTAGGGTGGGCGCACATCTGGGCAAGGGTGTGGCCCCCCTGGTCGTTTCCCAGCCTCGCCTCTTCGCCTATAAGATGCCCCCGATGCCTAAACCCTAAGCACCTGATCAATATTTCACGAAACCGCCTGTAGCCGCTGCGACCATCGTCCCTAGATCGGGGGATCTGAAGCTCTTGACGGCACCCTGCCGGAGGTGAGATCATCCCAGAGGCCTTCTTCTTCATCATGTCAGCCTCCCGTATGAAGCGTGAGTAGTTCCACCTTGGACTACGGGTCCATGTAGTAGCTAGATGGTTGTATCTCCTCTTTGGGCTTTCATGTCTAGATCTTGTGAGCTCCGTTCATGATCAAGATCTCATCTATTTGTAATCATTCATGTTGTGTTCGCGGGGATCCGATGGATATTGAGATTACTATGTCAGATTGATTAATGGTTTTGTCTTATTGATTCTATCATGTCTGTGTTGTTTGTGATCTTGCATGATCTCCGTTGTTAGTAGCTATCTTGGCCAATTAGTTGCTAGTGACTCCAAGAGTGGGTATTTATGCTCGATAGTGGGTTCATGCCTCTACTTAATCAAGGGACGTGACAGAAATATCTACGGATGTAGATGTGTTGTTGCCACTAGGGAGAAAACAATGGTCTCTTGTTCATGGAACAAGTGGATTGTTTACCTTACACACTTTTCTTAAAGCAGTTGTCTGTTGCTTGCAACCTAATACTGGAGGGGGTTCGGATGATAACCCAAAGGTGGACTTCTAGTCATAGATGCAGTTGGATGGCGGTCTATGTATCTTGTTGTATTGCCCAATCAAATCTCATAGGATCTTTATGTCTAGTATTGCATTGTTATGCCTTGCTCAGTCCTGTCAATTACCCTGCTGTAATTTTTTTTATCATGCATGCCATGTTTGTTTATCTAAGGAGAACACCTCTACTGAACTATGGACTCCGGTCCAATCTTTACCATTAATACATCTTCCATTGTTACTGTTTACTTGCTGCAAACCATCATCATCTTCCACACCATACAGTTAATCCTTTGTTACAGCAACCAGTGAGATTGAAAACCTCATTGTTAGTTGGGGCAAATTCTTGAGTTTGTGTTGTATAGGTTTCCATGTTGCTTGCAAGACCTGTGTGTTGTTTCCTTCCTCCTACTGGTTCGATAACCTTGGTTTCTTACGAGGGAAAACTTGTTGCTATGCTGCATCATACCTTCCTCTTGGGGTTTCTCGACGAAGCGTCCACCACTCATCAAGACTTTTCTGGCGTCGTTGCCGAGGAGGCTAAGGACGTCTTCACAAGGGGAGTCCTTCTCTACCTTTCTCTTTACTTTGTTTTTTGTTTGCTTGGTTTTGTTTGCCTCTTTTTATCAAAACTCCAAAAAAAATAGTTTAGTTTTGTTTGCTTTCTATTATCAAAAACACAAAAAAAATAGTTTCTGCTCTAGCTGCTGCTGTTGTTTTTGGCTTGCTCCACTTTTGCCAAAATGAACTCTGCTGAGAACACCAAGTTGTGTGACTTTACTAGCACAAACAACAATGATTTCCTAAGCACTCCTATTGCTCCACCTGCTCCCGATGCTACCTTTTATGAAATTAAGCCTGCTTTGTTGAATCTTGTGATGATAGAGCAATTTTCTGGTGCTAGCTCTGATGATATTGCTGCCCATCTCAATAACTTTGTTGAACTTTGTGAGATCCAAAAGTATAAGGATGTAGATGCAGATATTATTAAGCTCAAGTTGTTTCCTTTCTCCTTGAGAGGAAAAGCTAAAGAATGGTTGCTATCTTTGCCTAAAAATAGTATTGATTCTTGGATTAAGTGCAATGATGCTTTTATTGGAAAGTACTACCCTCCTGCTAATATTATATCTATGAGAAGTGATATTATGAAATTTAAACAACTTGATAATGAACATGTTGCTCAAGCTTGGGAAGTAATGAAATATTTGGTTAAGAATTGTCCCACTCATGGACTCACTGCTTGGATGATTATCCAAACTTTTTATGCAGGTTTGAACTTCTCTTCAAGAAACCTGTTGGATTCAGCTGCTGGAGGTACCTTTATGACCATCACCTTGGGTGCTGCAACAAAACTCCTTGATAATATGATGGTTAATTACTCTGAATGGCAAACTGAGAGATCTCCACATGGTAAGAAGGTAAATTCTGTTGAAGAAACCTCCTCTTTGAGTGATAAGATTGATGTTATTATGGATATGCTTGTTAATGGGAAAGCTCCTTTAGATCCAAATATGGTTCCCTTAGCCTCTTTGGTTGCTCAAGAAGAGCAAGTTGATGTGAACTTCATTAGAAACAACAATTTTGGCAACAATACTTATGGTAATAATTATCGGCCTTATCCTCCTAATAATGGCAATACCTATGGAAACTCCTACAACAATGCTATAAGTGCCCCCTCTGAACTTGAAGTCATGCTCAAAGACTTTATTAGTAAACAAAACACTTTCAAAAAGACTATGGAGGAAAAGCTTTTGAATGTAGAGAAAAATATTTCCTCTTTGTGTGAAGCACGGTCCTCTTTGATTAATAAAATGGTTGCTAAACCTGAAACCATGGAAAGTACCTTTGCTGCTACTCATGCTATACAAGTTACTATTGATGAAAATGTTAAACTGTTAGTAAAACTTCATGCTAAATGGGAAAGGGAAGCTAAAATTGATAGAAACAATAGTGTGTGCACCATCACCACCACCCATATGGATGCCACTAAACCACAAGAAGTCCCTATTCCTCCTCCTACAATGCCTAAGCCTAATGAGTCTACTACTAGTGATACTAAGTTTGATTTTGATCTTGATGGTTGCAATATTTCTGAAGTGATTATGTTCCTGCAAAAGCTTGCTCGAAGTACTAATGCTATTGATATGCATGTTGCTTTCACCAAACACATTACAGATGCTCTTGTTAAAATTAAGGAAGAGAAGTTAAAACACAAAGCTTCTATTCCTAGGAAAGTAGAAGATAGTTGGGAACCCATTATTAATATGCAAGTGAATGACTTTTATCTCAAAGCTTCATGTGACCTTGGTTCTAGTGTCTCTATTATGCCTAGGAAGATTTTTGAAATGCTTGATTTGCCACCTTTGGAAGATTGTTATTTGAATGTCCCACTTAATGATAATGCTAAGAAGAAACTCATGGGGAGTGTTAATGATGTTCTCATTTTGGTTAACAATGCTTATGTACCTATTGATTTCTATGTTTTGGATGTTGAATACAATGCTTCTTGTCCTATTACTTTGGGAAGACCTTTTCTTAGAACTGTTGGTGCCATCATTGATATGAAATAAGGCAACATTAAATATCAATTTACATTAAAGAAAGTTATTGAACACTTTCCTATGAGGAGAGAGAAGTTGCTTTTTGCTCCTACTTTGAAAGCAAGGTTTGATGTTAATGCTTCTTGATTTGAAAATACTTGATTTCTTGCTTCTTGTGCCTAACTTAAAGGCGTTCAAGAAAAGTACATGTTGGGAGATAACCCAAGAGTTTTCTTGAGTCTTGGAAGTTATTACTTCAGTAATGACCTCTACTTATTCTTTTTGTTTGCTTTTTGTGCCAAGAATGACCTCTAATGAGAGGGAAGTAAGATTTGGGGAGTTGTTGTTGTCCCGAAACAGATTTCTGTGCTCCACCATAAAAATTTGTGAGGAGTCTATGTAAGTCGGATTGAGCTGAACATGTATGAATAAATCCCCCAGTATGTTAGCTAACTTTCTTTAGTTCAACACTTTTTTATTTGAGCAACATAAGGTTTTAGAAAAAATCGGTTTCTACCTGTTGGTCTGTTTTGACATATTTCTGCCATTATTTGCATTTGCTTCTCATTGATTCTTTTTTGGGTTATTTTTGGGAAATTGAGCTTTTTGAGGGAATTGCTTCAGTAGCTTGTGTTTTTAGTGAAAGTTTTGTTGTTCCAAAGCTAAAACCAAGGGTCTATTATCTTTTGAATACACTAATATTGCTAATAAAGATTGTGTGAAGTTTTGTATGAATGAAAATTTTCAAGTGTAGAGAGAGAATGATGTAATAAGATGAAGAATGGACAAAATCTCAAGCTTGGGGATGCCACCCCGGTGTCACCCCAAGAAATATCCAAGAGGTACAAGCGTCAAATCTTGGGGATGCCCAAGGCATCCCCTTCTTCATCAATAAAAACTCAGGTCTTTCTAGATACTTCGTTTTTATTGTTTCATGCACTGTTGTGTTATTCTTGGAGCGTCTTAGTTTTTGTTTCTTTGCTTAGTTTGTTTAGTTTGCTTGAATAAACTAGTTTGGACCCCCGTTCTCGCTGTGTGGTTTCAAATAAGTCGATTGGTGTTGGAAAGGAGTAGAAAGTTCTTGCTTGAATAGTGCAAGAGGAGCTTGCTTTGACTGTGACTTAGACTTTAGCATGTCATGCTATGTGTTGTTTTGACCTTATGCTTAGTGATTATTGTTGTAGCATGACTTGTTCCAAACAATTGGGATTGCTTAGTATGCCTTGAAGGAATCATGTGTTGTTTTAGCATGCAAAAGCATAGTATTGTGGTATTCTCCTTTGATGCTTTGTTTGGGTTGACTTGGCACATGCTCACACCATGTTATGACTATGAACAAGTCACCATAGCCTCTATGATAATTTATTCCTTTACTTGTAGTTCCACTCTATGCTTTGATTAGTAATGTTTTGTCGCTATGCATGATTATGGCCATTATTGCTCTCTTAGTTGGTCGCTCTCAGTATTTTGCTAGCCTCCACTTGTATGAGTAAGCTCTACTCATGCTTCCAAGTCACAACAAACCAAGTTATTCCAAAGTGTCCACTATAAATTCCTATGCATGGTGTGTTACACCATTCCAAGTATATTCTTGTTTTCAGCTATCTTCCAATTAAAAAGTATTTTGTTATGTGAAAACTTAGTGATTAAAGCTCTCATGAACTTGATGGCACACTTTATATTTCTTGCCCCTAATAAACTTGAACCATTGTGTCATCTATGTTGTATATGCTTCCACTTATACGTTGGAATTAGCAGAACCATGTTTTCATAGGGAACACTTTCAACATTGCACTTGTACTTTTTACACAGTTAATATCATGCTCTTTTGTCTATGGATGTTGTCGGTGTGAAATGAAAGGGGAGTTTGTAAGTCCATGGAGTTATGTATTTTGTGTTAGAGAAACGCCTGGGCCGCTAGCCTAAGCCATGCCTAATCATGGTGGAAACTTGCAGCATCACCATAGTGACATCTATGAAGCATTCTTCTTATAAAAAAGAGATTGAGAAAAAAGAGACATATTGAGAAAAGAGGAAAGAGAAAAAAGCAACATATCCCATGGTAAATAAGAACCCATGGTAAATAAGAAGAATGCTGAGATGCTCATTGTCTGCTTGCCTTATCATTTTGGTTATGGGAATGCTCCTGTACCATGTGCAAGGGGTACCCCGTTGGCGGTTCTCTATGATACACATGTACTTAATATGAGAAGAACTTGCAAGTAACTAAACTTGAGTAGCATGAGGAGCGACCCTCGTATTTAAGGGACATGAGATTGCCAACTTATACTTTGTCAAGCATATACTTCATAGTTTGTTCACTTTAACTTAATCACTTCAAGATGCTTATAATATGGGCAATGAGGGCTGAAAGCTAACAAGTACCATAATTTTTGAAAGCTCTTTTTGGAACTTGAAATCCCTGCTTCCCTTATGAAGGGCCTTTCTTCCACCATTATATTGAGTCTCCACCTTCTACCTTAGGCACCAGTTAAGAGAGAATAGTTGCCATTCTTAGTTCTATGTGCATTGTCCTAAAACTTATTGATTGATGCATATTTTTGTATTGCTTCTTCTTGTGTTATTTGTATCTAGTCACTCTTATGAACTTCGAAGGTGTCCTATGCATCTATTTGCTATTCCATGAGGGACAACCTGAATGCCACTATGCCATGTTTTCTGTATGTGAAACAAACAAACGTTTTTCAATGCATGTTATTCATGATCTTTGTTTGTAGCCTTTCATGTTGCATGCATAGTTACTTTGTCTTACTATTAGAACTCCATCTTTCATGCACATGTTTAGAGTTCTTTGATCCCAGCTTTCAATGCTTGCAAATGGTTTGATCTTGGTTTTGATGGTGCATGTCACCTCAAAAATTATTCGTTTATCACTTACCTACTCGAGGACGAGTAGGAGTTAAGCTTGGGGATGCTTGATATGTCGGAAACGTATCTATAATTTTTGATGTTCCATGCTTGTTTAGTATCTACTTTGCTTTGCTTTGTCCACACTTCGAGGTGCTTTTTATATGTTTTCTGGTACTAACCTAGTAACAAGTTGCCACAGTGTCAGTTGCCTGTTTTCTGCTGTTTTTGGTTCCAGAAAAGCTAGTAAGGAAATATTCTCGGAATTGGACGGGACAAAAGCCAAAGTCAATATTTCACCAAGGAGAACACTGTCACGACCCGGGATCAGGGCTAGACAAATACCAGATCCTCATATGATATAAGCCTAACCTAAATTCCGAAACGCGCAGGGAAAGATCGGTAACATTACAGAACATACAAACCATACATTAATAAGGTAAACTCTTAAGAGAGTTACAAACCAGTCATACAAGCCAGGGGTCACAGACCCATCATTACATCAAACAACGTAAGCAAACAAGTTGTTCTAAACAACAAACTTAGCAAAGGGCCTAAGAGGCCTTAAACAGAAGTAGCGACCCTTCCATAAATCCTAGGCTGCTGCCCGGGAACCTCGACTACTCGTCGACTTCGACGTAGAAACCACCTTCAGTTGGGGTAGCATCATCTGTAGAAAAACATCAACGAAGCAAGCTGAGTACAGGGTGTACTCCGCAAGACTTATGGCTAGTGGAGTTATTTTGCATAAAGCCATGTTTTGTTTTCAAACAAGAGGGAAAAGAAACTTGTCTAGTCAGATCATTTTCAAAAGAGGGTAAGAAGACTTCAACTCTAGCTCTTAGAGTCATCTTTGATATCCACCAAGAATCATCATCAATAGATCCTCTGTTCCCGGATTACCCCCTCAAACAACCCCGAGGAAGTATTCCGGATCTCACATTAGTTGGCAAGTTTTAACATTCGGTTATAGTTCTCTATGATCTTCACGTCCGTTCTCAAGTCGTCCATAACCGTGGACACGGCTTTTCGAAAAGATTAATAACCCTACAGGGGTGCACAACTTTACCCACACGTACCAACCGATTCTTAATGCCAAATTATTAGCCCTCTTCCTCGGAAGGCCGGCAGAGAGTGGTTGACCACGACCTTTACCTTGCTTTTGCCGAGACCATGAGTCACGCACTAGGGACATGCCGCCATAACGGGTCAAGTCCCGAAGCCGGTCCCTAATGATGTGCGCAGGGTTCAAGATTACGAATGCCGGGCATCTCTTGTTTCCGGCCACGCTTACCTACCTGTTATGAATGCACCTCCTTCACCTCCATTCAAGAACAACCAAGATGCGTAAGTCGAATGGAAATCCCATACTATGTGACTCATGGAAGCTACTAGGCAAGTTAGTTGGTCGAGGGGATTTCCAGGCTCCCGTGTGGTTGTACGCTCGTCTTGGTTCAAGAGGCAAGAACATCGGGTCCTAGGAATGGCAAGTATGGGACTATAAAAACCACAACCCACGTGGCCTCCCATACAAGCCTTAGCATGTTTATTCTTCATCTCTGATCACATCACCACATCCTACCATACTAGATTCATTCGCATCTCCGGTGCATCACATGAGTGATTAGCATCAGACCACTACGCATGGCTAAGCTTGACTGAACTGTGGCACTAGCGATGCTCATAAGACAAACCCTAGTTATGCTAGGAGCGGTGGATCAGGTAATATAGTTCACAAAGGATAACATGCATCAGATAGGATTACTCTGTCTACTAATAAAAGACTGTTTGAACCGAATGCATATGACGAGAATGAAATACTTTGTAATCATAGGATTCATATGTATGAGTGGGGCTTCGCTTGCCTTGTCCGTTGTTGGACTGATACTGCTCTTCGGTGGCGTTGACTTCAGCTTCGGTTTCGGTACCTATTTGCGAGAACCAATCACCGGAATAGAGAAAACAACACTCAACACATGGCATGTGCAATGCTCATACAATATGGATGATATGACAAGTTAAATAGTGTTGAATTGAACCCTAAAACATGCTTGGTCACTTTAAAGGGGGTTCCGAAGATCCAAACCCTAAAACAGGAGAATCATCGGAATCACCTATGGGGTTCAATTGGTTCTTCTAATTAAAATTGCTATCAAAGTTGATTAACAATGTATGATTATAGCTTAGTTAGATAGGTTTCATTTTTCTGAACATTTTGGTATATTATTTGTATTTTTCTGATTTGAAATGAATTAGTTATGAATTTCTCGAATTTTAATTCATTTTAAACATTTTTGGAATATTTGAAATAATTTCCAAACTTGGGCCCACATGTCAGACTCTTATTAATTTCAGAAAATATTTATGGAAATGATTAAAACCCTGACAGGCGGGGCCCACCTGTCATACATTTTCCATTTAATAAAACAATTACAGAAAACATTAAAATAAATAAAAAGAAATTATGACATCGGCCTGACGTCATGGTGACATCATCAACGCCATTGCTCACAGGTGAGGCTCGGGCTCGGCGCTAGGGCGATGCGGGAGCGGGTGCGCTGGACAGAGGGGAGCGAGGCGAGCAGTTTACTGGTGGTGCCGCCCTGGAATGGTCGTCGGAGCAGCGTGTGCGACGGCGACCGACGCGAGACTTGCAGGCGGTTGTGGCGGCGGCGATACAGAGAGGGAGAGAGTGAGCAGAGGGGTTCGTTAGAACCGTGATCTCACCCTGACCGCGATAGTGGTGACGGCGAGGCCGGGGATGGTCAAACGGCGTCGAATCGATGGTGACAACCTCGGCGACTGGCGACGGTTCGGGGATGATTCCGGCGAGGAGAGTGCTTCCCTGCTTGCGTGCTTCGGTGAGGAGGACAAGGAGACGACGGCGCGTCTAACGATGGCCTCGGCTTGGCGCAGGGTGGCCGGAGAGGGCGGGGAAGAAAATCTCTGGCCGGCTAGGGTTTGGCCATGGCGAGAAGAAACGGGGAAAAGAGGGGGAACTGGCAGCTAGGGTTCGTCGGCGGCTGCTCTGGGGGTCATATAGGTGCTTGGGGGCGGCGGAACGAATCGCGGCGCTCACCGGCGATGGTGGCGCCGTCAGCGAGTTGCTTAGCTCGATCGGGAGGTGGAAGACGACCGACAGAAACGACGAACCGGTACGAGGCCAGGCTAGGCTGCTGCTGGGCCAGGCTTGGGCTCCGGGGGAGAGGGAGAGGAGTGGGATGCGGCCCAGAAAAGGTTAGGATTAGTTTTTATTTGGAATTTTCTTTTTATATTTCTGTTTTCTATCTTCTTTTGTAATTTCCATTTGTAATTCTGTTTTTGAATAATTCAAATCACAGAAACTTTTATAAAATATATAAAATAGTTTGGGACCCTTTTATTCACTTTGGGTTCCATTCATGTAGATAGTTTTTCAAATACAAAACTCATTTGAATGGTTTTCAAATAGAGGGGGAAGTTAGGGTTTTGTTTGTTCTTTCTTGATTTAAACCAAAGTGCAAGTGTTATGCATGCATGCAATGCTCAAACATATCCTTATTTATATTACACAAAAGGGTGGTATGTTACAAACACGGAGTCTAGAGGAGAGACGGAGGGGCGCCATAGGGTGGCCGCACCCCCCTTGGCGTGAGCGCACCCTGGGCCGCGCCTGGATAGGGTGTGGGCCCCCTAGACGCCTCCCAGCCTCGCCTCTTCGCCTATAAGATGCCCCCCGATGCCTAAACTCAAAGCACTCGATCAATATTTCACGAAACCATCTGTAGCTGCCGCCACCATCGTCCCTAGATCGGGAGGATCTGAAGCTCTTCCTGGCACCCTGCCGGAGGGGAGATCATCCCGGGGGCCTTCTTCTTCATCATGCCATCCTTCGGCATGAAGCGTGAGTAGTTCCACCTTAGACTACGGGTCCATGTAGTAGATAGATGGTTGTATCTCCTCCTTTGTGCTTTCATGTCTAGATCTTGTGAGCTCCGTTCATGATCAAGATCTCATCTATTTGTAATCATGCATGTTGTGTTTGCGGGGATCCGATGGATATTTAGATTACTATGTCAAATTGATTAATGGTTTTGTCTTATTGATTCTATCATGTCTGTATTGTTTGTGATCTTGCATGCTCTCCGTTGTTAGTACCTATATTGGCCAAGTAGTTGCTAGTGACTCCAAGAGGGGTATTTATGCTCGATAGTGGGTTCATGCCTTAATCTAAGGGAAGTGACAGAAATCTCTAAGGTTATAGATGTGTTGTTTCCACCAGGGAGAAAACAACGGTTTCTTGTTCATGGAACAAGTGGATTGTTTACCTTACACACTTTGCTTAAAGCAGTTGTGTGTTGCTTGCAACTTAATACTGGAGGGGGTTCGTATGATAACCCAAAGGTGGAATTCTAGTCATAGATGTAGTTGGATGGCGGTCTATGTATCTTGTTGTATTGCCCAATCGAATCTCATAGGATTTTTATGTCTAGTATTGCATTGTTATGCCTTGCTCAGTCCTGTCAATTGCCCTGCTGTAATTTGTTTACCCTGCATGCCATGTTTGTTTATCTAAGGAGAACACCTCTAGTGAACTATGGACCCCGGTCCAATCTTTACCATTGATACATCTTCCACTGTTACTATTTACTTTCTGCAAACCATCATCACCTTCCACACCATACAGTTAATCCTTTGTTATAGCAATCGGTGAGATTGACAACCTCACTGTTAGTTGGGGCAAAGTCTTGAGTTTGTGTTGTGCAGGTTTCCGCGTTGCTTGCAACACCTTTGAGATGTTTCCTTCCTCCTACTGGTTCTATAACCTCAGTTTCTTAGTGAGGGAAGACTTGCTGCATCACACCTTTCTCTTGGGGTTTGCCGACGAAGCACTCCCACGTTGACGCAGCGCCATCAAAAGCCAATATCTATCGCCGCAAGCATCTCATCCCTCTCCTAAAATATAACGGCAGAGTGGCATCTTCGGTCCCGGATAAGCCTTCTCTGGCAATAGACTATTTCTTTGAGGTTTTCGGTTCGGTTCCAATCAGAAGAAACCAGCTCAACCTGGATGAGTTGCACATGCCCTCGTTGTCCGCCATTCAACCAGAGAGCTTGACGCCCCTTTCACTAAACAAGAGGTGAGGAAGGTGATTTTAGAGATGCCATCAGACTGTGCTCCTGGTCCTGACGGTTTCTCTGGCCTTTTCTTCAAGTTGTGCGGGGACACCATCGGCGACAATCTACTTGCGGCCCTCGAGCATCTGCACAAGGGGCAGTTCTACAACTTCCAGCGGCTAAATTCTTAGATTATGATTCTTCTACCAAAAAATGAGAACTCGCTGGATATTCAAGAGTTCAGGACGATCAGCCTAATCCATGCTTTCTCGAAGATTCTAACCAAGATCCTGGGTGCCCGTCTTGCGCCTTTGCTGCCCTCGATCATCTCCAAGTCACAATGTGCTTTTGTGCAAAGTAGGAGTATACATGAGAATTTTAAACTTGTGGCTAACATGGTAAGGTTTCTCCACCGGAAAAAGAAACGAGCGGTGATGATGAAAATTGATATCTCAAAAGCTTTTGACACATTTTCCTGGGAGTTTTTGCTTGAGGTGCTGAGACAGAGGGGTTTGGGGTTCTGCAACTTAATCAGTGTCATTCTTCGCTCCAATCTAACCTCGGTCATGATCAATGGGGTAAGAGTAGGCCAGATTCACCTAGAAAGGGGAGTCCGCCAAGGCGACCCGCTTTCGTCCACTCTCTTCATCCTCGCAATGGATTCCTTGCAGGCGACTGTACAATGGGCTGTAGACCATGGCTTGCTCAGCGATCTTAAGCTGAATCAGGGCGTTCCTCGGATCTCTATCTATGCGGATGACGTTGTCCTTTTCTTTAGACCCTGTGTGACTGATATGGAGACCATGGTGTCGATCCTTGATCTCTTTGCAAGTGCATCCGGCCTGAAATTGAACATGCAGAAGAGCCACGCAACCTGTGTGCGCTGCGATGATGACACGGCCCAAGGAGTGGCTAATTTCTTCAGGTGCACGAGGAAGGATTTCCCTGTCACATACCTTGGCCTACCTCTCTCCACTGGCCGCCTTCGACGAGCCGATATTTGTCCTCTTATCGACAAGTACTCGGGCAAGATGAAGGGATGGAAGCCAAGATTTCTAAGAATTAGTGGCCGCCTTACCTTGACCCGATAAGTGCTCATGGCCCTCCCTCTCCATCTCCTATCAGTATTGCCCCTACCCCAATGGGCGCTAGACATCATCAACCGTCATTGTAGAGGCTTCGTGTGGAAGGGGGAGGAGGAGGTGAATGGAGGACACTGCCTCCTCCCTTGGCCAAGTGTGTGCCAGCCTACGTAGAACGGTGGCCTCAGCATGCTTAACCTGAAGTTCTTCGGCACCGCACTCCGTTGCCGCTGGCCCTGGCTGTGTTGGGCCTTGGAGCCGCGTCCATGGGCACTGATTCCGGTCGATGATGACCGGGAGGTGATGGCCATCTTCAGAGCTGCAACTTTCTTTCGCATTGGTGATGGGACGAGGGCTTTGTTCTAGACTGATGCATGGCTCCCTGGAGGAAAATATGTGCAAGATGTGGTCCCTATTCTGCACTCCTTCGTAAAGAAATCAAACATCACTATGGCGGCGGCGCTGTAGAATAATCGTTGGGTTAGAGATATAACAGGGGGTCTCTCTTCGCAAGCGCTCGCTTAGTATTTGCAGCTCTGGGATTTACTGGAGGGCACCACCTTAACTGCCAGACAACAAGATGAGGTGGTCTGGCGCCTCTCGCAGGACGACGCGTTCTCTGTCAACTCAGCCTACAAGCTCTTTTACATCGGGAACACGCAATTCACTTATGTGGAACCTATTTGGGAATCCAAGGCCCCCATGATATGCATGTTATTCATGTGGTTAGTGGTGCACAAGTGCTGCCTCACGACAGACAGCCTAGCTCGCAGAGGGTGGCAACATAATACCTCATGTCCACTGTGTATTGTGGCCAATGAATGTGTATTGTGGCCAATGAAGACTGCACTCATCTCTTTGTGCACTGCCATTTCACAAAGCAAGTCTGGAAGCGTGTTCGGACCTGGTCTAGGGCCAACTTCCCAATTCCTGAGGATACGTTTGGCAGCACCGAGGAATGGTGGCTTATGACAAGGAAGAGGGCACCGAAGAGCATGCGTCGCGAATTCGACACCGTGATGATTCTAGTGCATTGGACGATCTGGAAGGGGCGGAATTCACGCATCTTCCAGCAGGAGTGTAGCACGGCTAATCGTGTATTTGAGCTAATCATAGAAGACATTCACTTCTCGAAGGCTGCCGGTTGTATTATTGCGTTTTAGGCTCCCACTTGGACGGTCGCATATGATGCACCCAAGCCTTTTCCTAGAGGTTCACCCAGAGTTATGTTCAGATCTTGGAAGTGTTTTCCTTTGCTCGGTCGTCTCTTGCCACATGGTGGCGCTCTTGTAAAAAACTTTTTTTTCTTCCTTAATGAATTTCGGCCTAAGTCCCTTCAACATAACCAAGGAACTTTTGAAAGAAAGAAAACAGGTACCCATCACGCCAGCAGCGAATGATCTTCTGTGTAGATCCTTAAGTAGCAATTGTTGACCAATCTTTATTCTACCAATGTCCAAATAGATGGCGAAGTTTGTATGAATGCGTATGGGTGAATCCAACTAGTATTGTAGGGATAGGAACCGACCACCAAAGGCCAAGATCTTACAAATTCCTAGAGATGTACCAGCGACCAAGATCTCTTTACAGATACTTCTTACTATTAAGGTTAAACATAAGCAAGGAGCTTCCATAGGACCAAGGAGGGCCACAGCCCCCCTACTCTAGATGTTTTCTTATGGATACTCATTATTATTAGGGTTAAATTCCAGAAGGATGTTAAAATTTAAGCATAATTTGTTTTGCTGGTCCTATCAACATTGGTTGCCCCCTCAACAAGCTTCACCATTGTTCAAATGGGATCAGACAAATGAACGGATCCACAATTGGTCAAGTGTGTGCAGATGAACACCCAAAAATTTCTGCAAAAAGGTTCATTTTTTACCCCCAAGTTCAACATTTATGACACTAATTACCCCATTTAAAATAAATTCTTCCTCCTTACCCCATTTAGTGAAACTTATGCCGGAATTTACCCCTTTTACTCGTTTACACGAAGACAGCGTCTCCCGTTCAAAAAAAACAAAGACAACGCCTTCCCTCTCACCCGTGTTCACGTTCGCCCACGACTTCGTCATCTCTTGCCCTACCGTGGCGGTGCCCCACATCCTCGTCACTGTCAAGCTTCATGCACTAGCCAACGCAACCAAAAGTCCGAACTGATGGAAAGGGCTAGTGCAATCCACTTATACACGTTAACACCCCCTCTCACGTGTGACGGGGAGAAATCAGCACGTGCAACCGGAAGAGAGCGACAGCGCGCGAAACTCACGTATGACTCAAGAGGCCTATACGTGGACACAGAGGGGTCTACAGCAATTTTAGGATAAATTGCGAAAGTCAGGACTCGAACTCGAGACCTTAGGCTCTGATACGATGTCAAGCTTCATGCACTAGCCAACGCAACCAAAAGTCCGAACCGATGAAAAGGGCTAGTGCAATCCACTTATACACTTTAACAGTCACCATGCGGTAGTACCACCACGGCAGTAGCACGGTGCTCCCATCCATTAGAGAACTATGCAAACTATTTGTGGTTGTGTTGACAACTGCCACAATACTATCGTGTTCTACTGGCCGGAGAATACCAAAGGCTACTATAGTTAGCTAGCTAGCTAGATGATGATAGTGGTCTACCGACTGATATACGAATACGTTAATGCTGACTCTAGGCATTCTTTTTTTCCCTAGCAGCACAAACGATCAATGCAAATAATGACAGGATCATCGAAGACGGGCGTGGTGAAACTGGTGTACACAAGCTACACCACCGGCCAGAGAATTGTGCGCGTGACGGTTGCGCAAAACAGACCGACAAGGACTATGAGGGAAATGTGGTCTCGGATAAAATGTGCTAGACAAAAGACGCCTTCAACTCGTGGCAAGGAATATACACGAGGATCAGCTCCCGCCCCAAAAAAAATGGTGTAAATTTTGAATGGGGTAAAAGTTGGCACAAATTCTATTAAATGGGGTAAACTGGAAGATTTTTTGTTAAATGGGGTAATTAGTGTCACAAACGTTAAACTATGGGGTAAACACTGGAATTCACTCTTAATCTTAAGAATAATTTGCTTACTGCGAATTTTGTGTTTCATAGGTCGTTATGCTTTTTGCTTCTAGAAAATCTACTTTTTTTTCTCTCTGTGTTAACCTGGTGATCTTCCGAACTACTCCCTCCATTTCGTAAAATGAGACGTATAATGTTTCCAAAGCTGGTGTACGTGCCACATTGGAACTTGGTTCCTCGATGTGAATATGCTGAAGAATAAAATAAAGTCTTAGGGAAAAGAAAGAGATAAGAAGTTCTGATACTTTAGTTTGATATTTCTTACACAATAGTTTGTTTTTTCTTGAAACAACATGGCATGGGAGCAACAGTGTGGAACCTCTAGCTCCGATGTTTGAAGGGATTGCATCACGAAACTCAGTTGCAATGTGCCAAATCAACAAGTTTGTGGCAAGAATTTTTGTCTGGCATGCCAATGAAGAAACAAAATATTCGATTTCAATAATGATACTCCACCATTTTCAAAAAAAATGATACTCCATTATTGGATAGCTGGTTGACGGCTTTGAGAGTTTGAAAATCACTAACTTCACATCGTTTGTTAATGGAATGCGATCTGGATCCTTAATGCATCGATGGTGGATTCCTCTAGGGAAAGCTGAAACATAACCAAGGAACTTTTGAAACAAAGAAAATAGGTAAACCATCACGCTATCAGCGAATGGTGTCACTAGTCTGCTGTGCATATTCTTAAGTAGCGAGTGTTGGACAATCTTAATATGCCAATGTCCAAATAGATGGCGAAGTTTGTAAGAATTGTGTATGGGTGAATCCAATTAGTCTTGTAGGGATACCGGCCACCAACGGCCAAGATTTTACAAATTCTTAGAGATGTACCAGCGACCAATATATCTTTACAGATACTTCTTACTATTACGGTTAAACATAACCAAGAAGCTTCCATAGGGCCAAGGAGGGCCACAGCCCCCCTATTCCAGATGTTTTCTTATGGATACTCATTATTATTAAGGTTAAATTCTAGAAGGATGTTAAAATTTAAGCATAATTTGTTTTGTTGGTCCTATCAACATTGGTTGCCCCCTCAACAAGCTTCACATTGTTCAAATGGGATCAGACAAATGGACGGATCCACAATTGGTCAAGTGTGTGCAGATGAACACCCAAAAAAATCTGCAAAAAGGTTCATATATAGAGTGTATAGTGAAATATGTGTCACTTGTGGTATTTGTTAGCATGTATGTGTCCTGTTTTGTCATCTAAATCAAGCTCAAACCTCAAATTAGCAAATAGCAGGGCTAGCAAAGAGCCATTTTTTTGGTTTTCACTTCATGTTTTGTGTTGGTTGGAATTTGAACACCCAAGGTTAAATTCTGGGATCCGTCCCTAGGGCCAGCAAGCCAGTGATGATCACTATCTTTGTCGGGAACGATAGTTCTCCTGGGTCATGGGTCCTGGCCAAGTGCTCCTCTCTTTTTCAATCGGCTTGGTCGTGACCGATTGCTTTTTCAATCGGTTTGACCCAGACCGATTGGAGTAATCGGCTTGGTCCTCCCGATTGCGTGTTGGTGGCCCTTCGACTGGGTAGTCGGTGCGGCCCGGACCCATTGAAGCGTAGTCGGTGCGGCCTAGGCCGATGATGTGATAGATATCAAAATTCTTAATTTCATGCAATACCTCTCGAATTGATTAAAAATATATATTACTAAAAAAATACAATGGTAGCAAAGCAGCTCACTACTGCTTTATGGTGAAGGGGACATGTGTTGCTATTACATGCATATGCTATCTGTCTTGTCTAGTCTGATCGACAAACCTCCTCCCTAAAGGCACCTTGATTAAATAGTTACCGTGATCACCAACTCGGTTTTGTCCCAGTGAGTAGGCCAAGCAAGCAACATTGACAAAGCTTATTATAAAGTACGTACGTATGCCCAACCAACTGCTGGGCGACACATAGAAGTGTCACGGATTTAGTCAATCGTCTTCGTCAGCAGGATCATACGACTTAACTTTCAATTGCTACATTACTAGTAGACAGACTGGTATGTTCGTGATTATGTTTATTTCAGTTGGCTGCTCATGTTAATAGTGTCACAAACTCATAGTCTGGAGGTGGACTACTCTCTTTTCATCATGGTGATAACGGTGGAGACGTTGGAGAAGATAGAGATCCCTCCGGGCTCCGGGGGCAGCTCCGGCGGAGTTCCTCCCTCCAATCTTCGCTGATTCAGGCTCTATTTTGGTGTTTCGGTGTTTCGGTTTTCACTTCATGTTTTGTGTAAGTTTGAATTTGAACACCCAAGGTTAAATTCCTGGATCCATCCCTAGGGCCAGCAAGCCGGCGATGATCATCGCTATCTTTGTTGGGAGGGTCATGGGTTTGTTGCATCGGTTGCCTCCAACAAGAATTGAGAGTTTTGTAATAAATTGCCTTATGTGATGTTATCCGTATGATATTCCTAAGTACCGCATATGTCAGCTACCTTATGAATTTGTTTTGAGTATTTTGCTCCTAAGTACCGTTAATCTTAAGAATTATTTACTTACTGCGAATTTTGTGTTTCAGAGGTCGTTATGCCTTTTGCGTCCAGAAAATCTGCTTGTTTTTCTGTGTTAACCTGGCATTCTTCTAAACTACTCCCTCCATTTCGTAAAATGAGACGTACTCTAATTTTCCAAAACAGGCTAATTCAGACCTGATTCGCCCATGTTCAAAAAGAGGACTGGTTCCTGGTGCAAAGCAAAGTGTAAGCGCCATTACGAAGATGCAGGCATCTTCCTCCACGATCATGTCACGGAAGGAAGTCTGGAGATGGACAATCAACTCCCACATGGAAACTGGAAAACATGCACGCATCTGGTCTGGCAAATAATAGCGAACTTCATTGCATGGCTGAAGTGAGTACCAGAGGAGCTGTCTCGGTACGTACTACACTCTGGTCCAGTCAACACCCACTAGAATGGTCTTGCAACGGAAGCAAAGCAGCTCACTGCTGCTTTATGGTGAAGGGGACATGTGTGTTGCTATTACATGCATATATATGCTATCCTGTCTCGATAAAAGATACACACTTTTACAGAGTCACTGCAGTTTGTCTGAAAATAATTATACTTGTGCAGCACTCCCATGTCATGTCTTCTCCCAAGAGGCCAGCAGCAAGTCCTCCTAGTTAATTAGCTAATGTTTTGGATAATAATATACGGTGCGGCCGTGATGTAAACCTTGTCCGGGGGCAGAGAGAGAGAGACATCAAAGTCAGGCAGGTGAAACGTAGAGAACTCATTTTTCTTTACCTTACATGGTTATTATTATACTCAAATTATAATTCCCACATGTAAAATAAAGTCAAATCAGTTCCCATATATATGTCTGCTGAAATTTCGGTGTGTATGAACAGCATATGTCGATACAATCGTCAACGCGCATGTTCCTCAGACTATATAGGTTGAAAGGGACGACGTGTAGGCCAAGCTGGGATCGACAAAAACCTCCTTCCACAATAACCTTGATTAATTATTACTCCCTCCGTTTTAAAATATAAGATGTTTTAGATTTGTAAAGAAAAAATATCTAGACTTTTTTAGTGTGTAGATTTATTCGAAATCTGAGTGAATCTACGTACTAAAATACGTTTAGATACATTCCCTTCAGAAAGCTAAAACATCTTATATTTTAAAACAGAGGGAATAGTTATTATTGCGCAGGCCAAGCAAGCAACATTGACAAAATAATGCCTCAAATTAACATGCAGAGTACACTTGTTCAGCCTGCCCAACCAACTGCTGGTGCTAGGCAACACGTACGTAGGCGTGCTATGGATTTAGTCAATGGCCTCGATTTCAGATACTAAGTCCACGAATTCTGGTATGTTCGTGCTCAGGTTTATAATTTTTTGTTGACGTGATCGACCAGGCGCGCCTGAATCTGAATGTATATATCATCACCACGTTAATATTCCTAGAGAAGGGCACATTCACATCTTAGGTCCAAAGCAGTGAGAATCACACGTTTCTACCAGAAACTTGAGAATCTGGTGGACATGCATGGCAGACTTGATTCCTGGATGTGAAAAGGTATACTCCCTCCGTCACGGTTTGGAAAGCGTCTTACAAAAGACATGCGTTTTCAAAACTCCTCTCCTTCTAGACGTGTTAGACTTAATTACAGAATTAATGCCCACATTTTTCCTCCCATTTTCTACTTCATGCAGACAAGGAATTAATTCTTGCATGCAACTTCACCAATGCATACGCCTAAACCCATCGTTTCCATTGAATAATTATGTTTAATAGGGCGTCGAATAATTAATAAGCATATGTTTTTGACACAAATCTAGCCCAATCAGCACCCACCTAGGTTCCAACAATCTCTCTAAAATGCCCTCCAAATCGCGACGGAGGGAGTATTATATTGCATGGAAGACTGGAGATCGACAACAACTCTCACTTGGAGATTGGAAAGCATGCATGCACATGGCAGTTTCATCTCGAAGACATGACTAACTAGTAACTACTGCTCACTCCGTTTCGAAATGTAAGATGTTTTAGCTTTGTGAAGCAAATGAATCTAGACTACTGTTAGTATATAGGTTCACTTAGATATGGGGCGAATCTACACACTAAAAACATTCTAGATACATGTTCTTCGCAAACTCAAAACATCTTATACTCCCTCTGTCCCAAAATAGATGTCTCTGATTTGTCAAATTTTGAATGAATCTAGGCACTATTTAGTATATAGGTTCATTCAAATTTTAACAAATATAAGACATCTATTTTGGGACGGATGGAGTATAATATATTGCATGACTGCAGTGAGATTGTACCAGAGGAGAGCTACTGTCTCGGTCATTAACACCCACATTAACTGGAATATTCCTGACCGTAGCAAAATCACTCATTTCAGCCAGACGCATGGTTAAATTCTAAAATGAAGTCAACATTTTGGATGTATTTCTTGCAAAATAAGAAGATACTCCACCGGATTTTTTATTTTTATTTTTATTTTTTTGACGAGGGGAGCTCCTGCATTGCATTATTGAAGAAGAGAGTTGTTCCAGTTATTAAGAGAAACCGGACCCAAAAAATCATACATCGCGTTGTTTATTTAGGGAAGTCAGGCAAAACCACACACTACATAAGTATCCACCAAAGACAAATCTCACCAAACACAAATGAACTCTCTCCACTAGAGGTGCACCTTCCTCGCTTAGGCGTGAATCGCCTCAATCACCTGCGGTTGTGTTTGCTGCTTCCTCAGTTGTACATCTTCAGATAACATTGCATCCTCTTGCTTTTGTCAGTGCCTCCTCAAAGCATCCGCCCGCCTATACTCTGCAGCACGCTTGGCTGCCTTTTCTTATCGAAACGAGGCAGCTGCGTCGCGCTCGATGCGAGAGGGAGCTGCCGGAATTTCACTGTCAAAAGATAACGGAAAAGAGCACACCCCACTCACTAAAGTCAAACATTTTTACAGCTACAGTTGGTCTGAAAATGATGACATAGTAATAGTGAGGCAGTCCCTGTCTCCTCCCAAGAGGCCAGCAAATCCTCCTTATTAGTCCTTTGTGCCAGATTGCTAGTACACTCGTGTATTGACCGGGCGGTCCACTCGCTTTAATTAATTAATTAATTAATCAAGCTACTAGGACACACACACACACACACACACACACACACACACACACACACACACATATATATATATATATATATATATATATATATATATATATATATATATATATATATATATATATATATATATATATATATATATGTCTGCTGTAATTTGGGTGTGTACAAACAGGACATGTCGGCACGATCGTCAACGCGCATGCATGTTCCTCAGACTATATATATATAGTAGTAGGTTGAAATGGACGTACACCTTGATTAGTTAGTTACTGAGTCAACCCAACAACCATCCCGTTTCTCCACTGAGTACACCAATCTTTCTCCAGTGAACATTGACTATGCTCCTCTTTTTTCGCCAATCATCTGAAATCGGCAGGATGATATGACCTCGATTAATAGTAGTTATATGACCAGGCATGCATATGCCGGGATGTGTCGTCGCACTCATATTCCTAGACGAGCGCACATTCACGTCTGAGGTGTCCAAAGTAGTGAGAATCACACATTACAAACTTGATGAGAAGCCGGTGGACATTCAGACTTGATTCCTCGATGCGAATATGCTCAAGAGAAAGAAAAAAAAAGTAGAAAGCGAAAGAACACTAATGAATCCTGGTGCGACTAAGTGTGAAGATGCAGGCATCTTCTTCCATAATCACGTCGTCATCCAAGACTGCAGATCGACAGCAGCTCACCATATGCATGCACCTGGCAATTCCATTTGGAACGGATATGACTAACTCCATTACATGGCTGCAGTGATCTTGTACCAGAGGTCAGAGGAGCTGCTCTCTCGGTATTCAGTACATACACTGGTCCAGTACGTCAACTCCCATAGCACCTAGATAGAATATCACGACGGTAGCAAAGCAGCTCACTGCACTGAGATGCTGCTTTATGGAGAATGGGACTTTCTCTGTCTACACAGATAGATACTGTAGTACATTTTTTGCTGCATTGCATAGGCCTCAAGCCTGTCTGTCTAGTCTAGATAAGAATAATAAGAATAACAAAAAGGAGGAAAGCAGGCGTGGCAGAATTGCTTTTCTACTGTCAGACTACGACTGCTCAACCCATTTTCCATCCATGATCAACAACTCACACATATAGCACTGCTGCTGCTACTACCTCTTAACATTCACCCATATAGATGATTGAACTGCCGAATTACATTCACAGGTATACACTAGCTCCCAGATCAAGAACAACTACATAAGTATATCCCATAGTCATTCTCAATTAGACTGAGCCCACATACAGACCAACTGATGAACATGCTATGACCGACATCAACAGCCAAAAGAAGCAATCGGTTATCTCAAAAGCACAAAAAAGGAGACGACAGACAGAAAAAGGTAAAAAGCATATTTCACATAACAGTACAATAGCAGGATTATAAGGTTCCTATCAGTCTGGATCAGTCTTGGTACATCATACAGTCAAACTATAGGCTAAACTAGCAATAAGCAGCACCATACAATTTTGCACCGTGATCATCATGGCTCATCACACAGCACCAACCAAATGTTACAAACTCAAGGAGGAGCGCAAGAGCTGCTTGCTAAACCAAATCTAACCCACACAGCACAAAATGCCGCAAACCAATACCACTCCAAAGCAGCTCTTGCGACAAAATTGAGTCCCTATCAAGAGTCAAGTGGAGGCAACCGAGAATAAAATTACAGCAGGCACCTTTCACCACCCTGGAAGATCACTAAGGCTTGGGGGGGGGATGTCGAGGCCTCGAGAGGCCCACTGGATTAGATAGGCAGAATCACCAGGCACACTATGAATCTACCATCTCGTCTTGCAATTCGCTCGGGGCAATGAGCCCAGGAATGGACATCATCCGTTGACGTTCCTTTTCTCTTTGTACAGCAGCCTCTTCCGCATACAGATCCTTGTTATCCTGAAGCACAAAAATAACATCCTTGTGAGAAATGATCTTGCACAAAGTGACTTGTGAAGATAAGCAGCAATAACTCATCATATCTCCAGTGAGCTACTCCCTCTGTCCAGGAATAACTGACTTGCATTTGTCTAAATTCGCATGCATCTAGATGTGGTTTAGTGTATAGATACATAGGAATCTAGACAAGCCCAAGTCACTTATTTCCAGATGGAGGGGGTACATTTTTTATTATGTACGAATATTTTGCTGATTATTATGAAGCTTTTTTCTTGAAATTCTTGTTTTCTTCAATCCTATGATAACCAATCTATTGCAGGTGGTGTAATGAAAAGGGGGCAAGTTACCTGCACCGAGAACTCCTTTGATTGCACCAGGAAGTCTCTTATATGGTTTTTGAAGGTTGTAAGGTCATGTCTCGAGCTAAGGAGCCCATCAACAAACTTTGTCACCTGCACAAGAAAAATTGTCAGCTTCATGATGGCCAAGTTGAGCACAGGATTAGCCGCATTAGGATAATCGTACCTCAGCAGCCGCAATGTTAGGAAATGATGCTCCAAGAAGATTTATAGTGTACTCCCGAACATACATAGCATTAGATTGATATGCTGCTGAGGAAGCATCCCATAGAGGCTCGGTTAGACCATCAACCTACAGATTATGAAATGTAATAATTAGATGCACACATACAAAACTAGAGTCCAAGGAAATATAATAATAGTTACAATGCACAACAATCATACCACACAAAACAAGTGTTGTAGCACCAAAACATGAAGCTTGAAACCCGGCTTATGAAATGAATCTGTGAGAACTGCAAAAATCTCTTGCTCAATATTCAAAAAGTATGTTTTGTAGAACTGATTCTGGAATGCTGAAGCCTGCACAAGACAATCATATCAAAGAGTAAGCTTCCAAATAATTACATACAGCAAAAACATAAAAGATGGACCATATGTTCCACCTGAAAATTCTTCAGAATTTCCAACAATAGACTAAGGCCAGTCTCAGCAATGTTTCTCTCCGTATGTCTAAAGGCCCAATTGATCGAATCAATCACAAGCTTCAATTGCTGAAACAAACAGTCAAATAATCAAATTAAAGAGAAGAAATACAGGATGCTGTACTGACATAAATAACATTGACGGGGCTAATGAATAAATATTGGGGAAAGAGTTGATACAAACCTGACTTGAAAGCTGAATTAATGCTTTGAAGCAATGGGTACCAATAGCACGAAGCAAGGAGAAAAACTTAAGACGGTGCTCAGGATAGTCTTCAAAGTTTTTGGTAATCATCTGGCAAGACAAAATGAAGTCAACTCTCGACATGTAAATGAGCACGACCAGTAACGAAAGCAAAATAGAATTCCTACCTCGAGGGTACACTGGAAAACAGCCTCGAATATACGAGGCACATCGTCAAGCATTTCAGCTTTGTACCTGCAGTATAATACAATGATCAGAAATGATGCAGAATAAAACATAGAATTAACAACAAATAACTGAACATGAATCCCAGTTAACTGACTGAACAAGCTACTGTCCACTAACGAAAAAATATTTTATTTCCCAGCTAGAGAAAAAATAGGTATCAGATTCAGGGCAGTACTTGTTTATAATTGTTGCAAACAGGGACAGAACTTCAGATTCCCTTGCATCAGGCACATTTCTAGCATAATCACCAAGAACAGGATCCATCATTGGAGGAACAAACTGCTTCCCAAGGTGTGGTAGATCTTCAGCTTTGTCCACAAAAGTCTCAATCAATTTCAATGTTTCCCTCTTGATAGATCTGTTTGAAATATTATTATTTAGTAAGACAAAAAAATGAAGAAAACAAAGGTAGATATCAATGATGCATCATACCTTAAGAGTTTTACAAATGACGACTTCGAGGCATAAGGCCCCCCTTCAGCAATAGTGCTTGATACAAGCTCACTGTACATTCTGTTGTGAAAACAATGTAAAATGCAAAGAGAAAGATGTATTAGCTTGTGACACATTTTTTACTTTGCAGATATAACATGACAAAGCAAACCACACTACAGAACCAAAATGGGTAGGTACAATGAGAATGTAAAGCATTCCAGACTAGTATGTGAGCCAATTTTGACTATAGACTGAACCGGCACAACATTTTGGGCTTGATTACTTGGGAGCAACAAAAGATAGTGACATACCCAGCTTAAATTTATCATGTACTGAAGTACCAGACTACCCAAGTTTACAGGGTCAGATGACACCAGGTAGGACCAGTTCAATGGAAAAGGGTCTTTTTACTTCTTCAGAACTACCTCAAAACTTATGAACATGCTAACGGCAATCTAGTATTATAAAACATCATGTGGGCCAAAGAACATACCTGTAAACTGTTAGCATGTCAAGGAAGATTAGTGAAATTTGTGGGAAAAAGTGCGGTCCAAGTGCAGTCGCAACGCTTGTGTTTGTCTACAGTCGCAAATATCAAACATCATGTTAGTACCAAGAGAGTAATCATAAATAACATTATATCAATATGACACTAGGAGAAATTCCACACCTGGTAACAACAAAACTCAAAACCAAACAATATACTCGCCTTCAGCAACATAATTTAAGCATTTTTGTGGGGATCACTAAGAGCAGCATGCCAAACTAGTGACGATAGATAGTCTACTGGTTGGTAAAAATGACAACTGATATCCCCATAATTTCTTAGGTGGAAAATACTACAGTACCAAAAATAGCCTGTGTTCAGGTATCAAGTGTGTGTTTATGGTAAGTTTGTCAAGTCCAGACGAGTATTCCGTGCATTACATGAAGTTTGGGCATAAGTGCATACTCGATATTCAGAAGGCGGCGTTCAAATGTTCGAAGCACATCGAACTAGCAAAAGAGCAATAATCAAAAAATACATGGAGAACCCAAAGCAAGTAAAATTCATGCCCAATAGCTGGAAGTGGCACTAATGAAGCCTGGAAATGTTTATTTTGCCTTGACTAAGTGTTTTGGAGAGTTGCCTGGCTAAGAGATGACATGCAACTGGGTTTGGTCAAGTAAATAAATATTTATTTTTAGTGCAACAACAAAAAATTGTACAAATTTAGACATGAAGTGAAGAACTCCAAACAAATAAATAGACAAAAAACATAATTGCAGTTTACATTAGCAAAGCAATGGCGGTAAAAATGAAGCTCTTCAGCCTCCATTATTACCTGTAAGATGTTAAGAACAGATCTGATAACATCTTGGTTCTTCAGAATATCAATGCTCTGGCCTGCCTGCCCAATTATTTCCGCCCATTTCTGCCAAATCAAAACACAAGATAACGTTGGAAAGACTATCCTCGAGAGGAAGCATGACAGAAAGCAAAATGAATACAAGAGATGGAACCTGGTTAGGAAGGCTCATCAATCTCTTGAGGTATTCGTCCCTCTTAGTATTATCAGATTCAGCTTGAATCATGTGGCCAACCTGAACAGTGAGCACAAAACATGTAAATGATAGTAACAATAATAGACTATTTTTATAAACAACGTTTTGTTCAATTTGATCAACATACCGATTCATAAAAAGTATGAATCTGGTGTGGCTCCAGATCAAGGATTGTCGTAGCAAGGTTGGTCAGCAGTTCAGAAACAAATGGTTCATTCTCACCCACCTGGAAACATCACGGAAAAACAATAAAACAGGCATGTAATTTGTGAGTATCATATAGCATAGATGTGATTATCTTTATATCTAATTGAGTTAACTGCATGCCTTGGGTATTACATAATTAGAATTTAGAAACAAAGAGTAAAATCATTCACATACAGAATTAGACAATGGAATTATTATTGAAACTACCTGTTGTGTCACAAACTTGCGTTTGCATTTCTGAACAATTTTCAGGAATGTATCACACGCCATATCCTGCAAAAGAGCAGTGCATATGTATTACATACAGTATAGAATGCAGAACTTGAACGTACTAAACCTTTTTGCAGATGCAGATAGTGAACTAGAGGTGACAGGAAAATATATATACTTACTCCGCACTAAACAAACAATAGCCAATTTCACTGTTCGAACAAAGTACATGCAAATGCATCACTGACCTGAACTCCAGGATGCATCTCATGCATGAACTCGAATAACTTGTTGACCACTGTCTTCAGAAACTTCCAGTGGGCCCTGAGAAATCTTGGATACTGACCAACCACATACCTAGTAATGCAATCATCGAATCAGCAAAGACAATCATTCATAATTCCAAACATGGGAGAATTGATAGAAATGCATACATGATGTTACTCGCAATTACAGCTTTATTGTCTTTCCCCTTGGTGATTTCACAGAGATTAAGCAAATCACGAATTACCATTACCAAAAATCTATTTTCCTGCAACAACAGATCCAAGGAACTGTTTAGAATTTTGGGTACACTGGATGAGAGGGGATCAAAATAAAGCTAATACAATGCTGATCCTTCAAAGCATTTATCAACACCAAACAAATTAACATAATAACAGTGTACAAACCTGTTCCTCCACCATAGAACCAGATATTGATCCGATAGCCCAGCAAAGAGTATTGAGGTTATTCCAGCTCCAGTCTTCCCCATTCAATTGCTTAGTCAATTTCTTCAACATCTGCAATTCCAAAAGAAGTGGCATGGAGTTGTGCTTTAAATTCAAAGGGATGGTAAATAGAAAAGATAAGTAGGGCAACAAATTTATAAACAAAATAGTATTTGCATCCCTTCCCGGCCACACAAACCTATCATCAATAGCATTCATGTTTCAACTATATCTAATGTCAACTCACCATAAATGGGTGGTAACACTGATCACAAACAAGCTAATTATAGTGTACAATACTTGGTGCATGATTTCTAAATATACAAAGAATTGGCGTTCAAATCATGAATAACATACCTGCTGCTCTGTATCCTCATGATCAAGATGAGACAAGTAGATCAGTGTTTCCCTCATGATCTAGCATAACAATTGAAGAGACGAAGTATCATGTCAGTTCTATGATTGCACATCTTGTAAAGAACCACAGCAGCTTGGCATTTAGTTACAAACCTTATACTGGACAAGGACATCATTATCTTTCAATGTTTCACGCACAATATTGCCATTTTCATCTTCCACAATCAATACCTCCTCAGGCTTTGCCATCCGACAAATCATCAACGTTCGTAATTTTGACAGTGGACCTGAATAAAGCTGCCTCCTATGCTGAACAGCTGCACCAGTACCATCAACAACTCCAGGAATCATCTGAGCCAACAAGTTATGCGCAGACGTTACCAGAAGGATATAAAACTTGAGTGAGAAGGAAGAAGGATTTCACAAAGCAAGAAACAAATGTAGAACAAAATGCAGAGCAGTAAAGATTGTTTATTGACAAAGTGCACATATTAGAAGGTTGGATATATCTAAGTAGATCATGTGGACAGCAATTTAAAAGCACCTGAAGTCCCATCATGCTTACAGCTGCTGTTGCCGGCTCGATCTGATTGTGTGCCTCAAATAACTCCAAGACAAATACATTCCAGTAATCCAAACAAACCTGTAGATTAATCATCATGAGATATACAACTTCATAAGAACTGTCTGCATGCTAAATCAAGCTCTAAATTTACTACCTTGAAAACCTCAGTGTCATCAACAAATGAAATTCCAGTGAGGTACTCAAGACCAAGGAGTAATGCAGCTCTATTTTCTGGAGATGTCTCCAGTATACGTATATGACTCTGCATGCATCACAAAAGGAAGCAATTATCACAAAAAGAAAGGGATCAGAACAGAGACTTACTATTTTCCTGTCATTATATTGCTCATTAGCATATCTCTATTTGTAAATCCTAGAAACCATAAGTGCAGGACAATAAACAATATTGTCATAAAATCGTTTGTGTTATAGCTGGGAATGTGGCAATAACAAATGAACAATATTGTCACAAAAAACGTTTGTGTTATAGTGGGAATGTGGCAATAACATGATTAAGTTAGTTACATCATCTATGAATATTTCATGAACCAAAAAAAATATCTCACATGTCAAAGTTTTAACTTGGTATATCCATAATGACAAGGATCTTACCTTAAAGAAGGCAGTGAAGAACAGTGCCAGATTTTGTATGAATGCTTGTTCATCATTGGAACCATTAGCATAAGCATTGGGAATTGATCCAGGAGGAAGAATAGCCTAAACATTTGAGAAAAATCCATTAGTATGTTTAAGCGAAAATACTTCAGAAAGAAGAAATAAGTACATCATTCACCTGCAGCTGCATCATGAAAATTGTGTACATCTTCACATACTGCATGTTATAAAAATCACCAAACTGGAGAGCAGCAACCTGCAAGGAAAAATCAAAACGGCGTTGCGTCAGCAATGAAACAAGTTACAACAATGCCACTGTCACTTTACTGCCACAAATATGTAAAGCAATACATAAAGTGCCCTAGTAACCACAATTAGATACTGCCTTCGCATTACTCCAACAGAATAGTAAGAAACAACACAGGATAAAACACATCTAACAATATGTTTCTTTACCTCTGTTAGGCACTGAAGTGTAAGATTCCGATAAGCAGCCATAGGAAAGAACTTCAGCAGCGTCTCCAGCTAATAGCCATCAGGGGTAAAATAAGACACAGTTTTCAAAGAAACCATAGATATCAGATTTTTCATGAGGAACGTGGATAAAATTACCAACGGTGACTCGAAGATGAATCCAACAGGAATCCACGATAGGAAAGCATGAAGCGTAGCCAATGTTGCACGGATGAGCTCAGAGCTTTGTGTTGCAGATAGGACATACAAACAGAGCTCGTGGATGAGACGAAATTCACTGTGTGACAACAAAGAAAATTAGGACAGAACTAAAATTAGTAGTCCAACTATAAAGAGTAAAGAACGAATACACTCGGTTGCTTAGTCTACTTGTACTCCAAATAGGAGCTGTTAGGCAGAAAGGAATAGTAGATGGCAACAAATCCAACCTGTTAAGTGAAGACTTGAGTTCTTTAATCTTCTGCTGTGTCATTTCACCTCTTGAAAAATCAAAAATTTCTTCACTTAAAAGCTGCAAGTTGTTGCATAATTAATAGGTGTTCTGGTACATCAATTAAGCAGATAAGAATAGAAACACAGCTTGCCTTTAATATAGCCATGCAATTTTCACATATTGTTTCACTACTCTTTGCCGCTGCAACAAGGTCAGGAATGAAGGATGTCCACCGGGCTGGCCACTCATGCTTCAGAACCTATTACGTTGCCACAATTCAAAACACGAGTGAATTCTTAGATACATGTATATTCATCAGACAGCAGAAAAACAAATGGGTTAAATGGCTCGATTTACACTTACTTGCACCAATATAATATTGAGTTTATTAACATAAAGCCTCTCTTGTCGAAAGGAAACCTCATTACTTGAGAGCTGGTAGAGTGTCAAAAGTTAACAGCAAGACAAGTACATGAAACAGATTTATTTCATGAGAGAAATGATGAAGGATTTGCCAAGTTAACGTAGAAGTTAATCCTTGCCTGAACAATGACATCAGATATGTAATTCTTCATGCCATCACGTTGTTCAGTCGGCAGCGCGTTCCACCTGTACTTGATAACACTTTCAAGTACCTAAAATATATTTGTAAAATAATCAACCGTTGACGCAATAGTGCATATATAGAATGCATGCACACGGGCCTACGCAATCTCTTCATATGGATCCAATAAATTCAAAAATAAATAGCAAATGCAACTTTAATCAACAACATATGTGATGCTAATAAAGTTCTGCGTGCTTCTCTAAAGGTTCAAACAATATCACTGTTCAAATAGCAAACCTAAACATTTGTCCCTTTAAATATATGGCATAGACTATCCACAATGCATGAGAAGGCCACTAACCAAAAACATGAGTCCTTAAAAGGTGGAGTTAGTATCATTAGTGTACATTTTTCAACCTTAATAGTGTGACAGAGCCTTACTGTTCCTAGTTATCTTGTCCATCTTTTGCTCATGTTTTGTACAGAAATAGAACAGTGCATGACAATATGAACTGAAATGGTGAGTGATTGTGATTGCATTTCACCTCTACATGTGCCATCACGGCATCATAACTCGTGTTGTTTAAGTTGAGTTCCAGACACAGAAATAGATGGAACAGTTGATATTTAATTTGAGTTTCAGAGACAAAAACAGATGGAACAGTTGAGATAAACTGGAAGGGCAACTATCTTTGGCCAGGTTTAAAATAGAACCGGAAAGGGAAGAAACCTAAATTGTGTTTCTATGCTGGCAGAAAAAACAGCTATTTTTTAGATGATTATAGCTTAACAATTATGAAACAAAGTTATATATATTATCTTTAACTCATATTGGAAACCCTCTATAGTGTTTTCTATTCATGTAGTGAAATTCCTGACAACAGGTGGTGAATAAGAAAAAGAATGTTTTCATGTAAATTACAGATAAGGTAATCAAAGCTTGAGCTCACATGTGAAAGCATAAAATCCTATTAGACATCCATCCAATGTAAACCTCAGGGTTTTCAAAACAGCATATCGTGTTCAAATATGTTGAACCCTCAAAGTAACCCAATGAACAGGTCAAAACTGGTTACACATTTTGACAAGAGCTGTTTTCTAACATGACAAGAAATATATTCACAACGCTATTCTCGTTCCATCCTCCAGAAAACTACCCTCACGCTTCGAAAAAAAAATACATCGGTCGGGTTCAGAAACTTACTTGGAGGGCAAAGAACTTGGTGTTCAGGTTCTGGGAGTTCTGCAGGATGTGGACCACTTGCAGCCACATGTCCTGGTTATTCTGCAGATCCCGCAATATCTGGTCAGCGGCATTCCTCTGAAACAAGCAAAGTACCCCCAGACTGTTAAAACACATGTGTGGCATTTGCTCTATCGACAAGGCTATAAACAGAGACAACAACCACAGTAGTACTCCGATTTACGACGAAACATGCAGTGGATTCTTTAGGTTAGATGAGTCGACATAGTAGAAGATTTAACAGACACGCAGGTCCCTGTGAAGCAACAGCAACAACTAGTATGGGTGTTATGGAGGATGGCTTGCCATTTTCCACAGACATGATCGCTGATATGTATGCCTAAACCAAACCCTACTTGGCTACAAGCAGGATAAACCTTATTAGCGATGTCCACACCCGAACCTTCAGCGAAGAAAAAAAAAGCATGTGAACTACCATTAGGGTCTACAGCGTCAGTCGGAAGCTTAGAAAACCCTAGTCCCGTAGGCGCCAGTGGGAGGCCGGGGGTAAGGCGAGCAGGAGAGCGAGCCGGTGCGCGTGCGGATGGGGGGAGAAGGGGGCGGGGGGCGGGATGTGTTACCTCCTCCTTGGATCCGGTGCCGTAGAAGGCGGCGACGGTGGCGTCGAGCACCGGGACGTCGATGGGCTGGCTCAGATCCCTCAGCTTCTCCGCCATGGCGGCGGGCGGGTTGGGAGGAGAGGCGGGGAGGTGGGGGCTCAGGTCGCAGGAGCAGCCGCGGTCTGGAAGGAAGCCGCGGAGGCGGAACCCTAGGAGAGGAGGCGGAGGAGGTGGAGGAGCGGCGGCGGCGAGGGGTTCGGGATGGATGGGGGGAGGGAGGGAGAAAGGAAGGGGGATTTTTATTTTCGATTTTGGTTTCGGGGGTTTAAGAGAGACGCGGTGCGGTGCGGGACAGGGTTGCTGCAAAAGTACGCGACTCTCTCCTCTCTCTTTGGCTACCAAAGCCGCGCCAACCCCCTCCCCGCCTTTTCTATTTGCGAACAGGTCCCTCCTCTGCGCAACGGGAGGAAAACGCTCCACGAGATGAATGGGTTGTGCCGCCGTGCGATTCAAAATTCAAGGGTGGGGATCGAACATTACCACGCATTTCGTCTCTTTTATTCCTTTTCTCTTTTGATTGATGAGGGCTGCACTTGAATTTTGTGTTATATATACTAGTAGTACTAGTATTTCTCTATTGTGTTGCTTTGTTGTTTTTCATTTCATTCATGGGCTGTTTTTGTTCTATCTACTCAACGTGCTACTTGTTGATCTTCGAGCCCGGGCTTATCCCCGTTGCCTCGAATTTCTATGTTTCTCATCGTTCTCCAAGCAAAATCACTTGTTGTTGTTTTTTTGAGATATATCATTTTTTATGTTGGTTTCTCTTGATGGCGTAGAACTGATTTTAATAACTATGTATTGACATTTGTGATGTACAAAAAGTATAACTAATATGTACTTTATTATCAAAACGTCTAAATTATCCATGTTTTTACCGGGTTGTCCAAGCCTTAGCCCATATGCATATATCAACGCTTAGTCTGGCCCGGAGGCTACCTTCAAAGTCCAAAAGAGGTCATTAATATTTAATATTTATTCATGTGTCCTTAGAATATAGGTGTATTAATTATCGAAGTACAAACAAGCATTGAGCTTATAAAAGACCAGCTACATTAATGTGGCACATATATAATCAACTATGCACCTACCTATTGGATATCCAATCAACCCACCAAAAAGACGTTTTCCGACACCTACGCTCGTTTAATACACTTGATGATAAATAATAGGAAGATTGGTGTGGTGGCACGCCCCGTCTCGATGATATGTATGTTTGGGAAAGAGTTGCGGTGCCACCTTAAATGATTGGATAGGTTCATCCACACATAGCACTCCAAATTTGCAATAAGAATTAATTGTACACCCCATGAGGTCATTTGACATAAGTAGTGCATGCACTATTGGGTAATAAGTATTGAAAAATATCGGCATTTTTTTTATTGCTTGCACCCTCCAGGCTAGGCAAAAACAGCAATGCTTCTGATGTTAGCATTTGCAATATCAAAACCTTGATACATGAAAAGCTTTTGGTCTTTGAATGTTTTGTCACCATATTCTGATCATGAGAACTCGCGTTGACCTTCTCTGATCTTGGAATTCTCCTTTTAACCTGCCAAAGAAAGCAATATATATGCCACTGACCAGGTCAAAATAAAAAATAACCCCGAGACAAAAGAAATTTAAATAATAAAACCAAAGAGAAATACTTTCACAAAACTATCCATTTCGTGTAGAGGATGTTTCAAGGGCGCTATGCTCCGCGGTGTAGCTCATGTCTTAAGAGTCATGAATGGGGGTCCACACTCAACAATATCATGAGTGTGCAAAAATCCTCTAATAATAAGAGTGGATTTGTATTCAACTCTAATATTAAAACAAGTCCAATATCAAGGACAAATTCAAGAATGACAGGAAGAAAGGCCAATAACAAGTCAAGAATCTAGCCAAGATTATTTGTTTCAAGTGCAAAGAAGAAAGGCATCATGTTAGAGCTTTTCCATTAAAGTAAAAGCCTCTCTCGGTGAGAAGCGACCTCAAGTTCTACACCAAGTTAAATATATGCCACTTCCCAAGAAATATCAAGATAATCCTCCTCAAGTCGAGAAAACAAATAAGAGAAAGAAGGCAAGAGAAGAAACTTGCTACATATGTTGTGAGAATGGGCACGTATCTTCTTCATTCACTATTAGTACCTCATCCAGCCCTATCATAATGGGTGATATCTATTCTCTTGGTAAGGACGAGGTTGGTAATATGTTTGTCAAATATGTTGGTGCTCAAAGTAGTGCCAAAAAAGACCATTTTGGGTTGCCTAGCCTATCATGACTAACTTCTTAGGACCCAACATGGTTGGGGGGCATAAGCTAAAACTTGATAATTAGGTATTATTGAAGGGCATTTGAGACTTGGATATATCTTAAAGAATTAAAGAATCTTCATCAATTATATTTTCTCAAGCCAAGTCATTTAGAGTATCATCATTCTATCTTATATCCAACGTGTCCTCTGATACGTTGGAAACGTATCTATAATTTTTTATGTTTAATGCTTGTTTAGTATCTACTTTGTTTTGCTTGGTCCACACTTTGAGGTGTTTTTATATGTTTTCTGGTACTAACCTATTAACAAGATGCCACAGTGTCAGTTGCCTGTTTTCTTCTGTTTTTTGGTTTTAGAAAGGCAGAAAATCAATATTCCCAGAATTGGACGGGACAAAAGTCAAAGTCAATATTTTACCATGGGGAACACAAAGCCATAATACGAGACAGGGGAGAGTCACCAGGAGGCCACACCCCCTGGCCGCACGGGTGGGCCCACCCCACGCCTGGGGGGTGCAACCGCCCTGGCGACCCCCCCTGCGTCGCCTCTTTGCCTATAAAGACCCCCCGATGCCTAAACCCTAAGCACCCGATCAATATTTCACAAAACCGTTTGTAGCCGTCGCCACCATCGTCCCTAGATCGGGGGATCTGAAGCTCTTCCTGGCACCCTACCGGAGGGGAGATCATCCAGGAGGCCTTCTTCTTCATCATGCCAGCCTCCGGTATGAAGCGTGAGTAGTTCCACCTTGGACTATGGGTCCATATAGTAGCTAGATCGTTGTATCTCTTCCTTTGTGCTATCATGTTTAGATCTTGTGAGTTCCGTTCATGATCAAGATCTCATCTATTTGTAATCATGCATGTTGTGTTTGCAGGGATCCGATGGATATTGAGATTACTATGTCAGATTGATTAATGCTTTTGTCTTATTGATTCTATCATGTCTGTGTTGTTTGTGATCTTGCATGCTCTCTGTTTCTAGTAGCTATCTTGGCCAAGTAGATGCTAGTGACTCCAAGAGGGGGTATTTATGCTCGACAGTGGGTTCATGCCTCTATTTACTCCAAGGGAAGTGATAGAAATCTCTAAGGTTATAGATGTGTTGTTTCCACTAGGGAGAAAACAACGGTCTCTTGTTCATGGAACAAGTGGATTGTTTACCTTACACACTTTGCTTAAAGCAGTTATCTATTGCTTGCAACTTAATACTGGAGGGGGGTCGGATGATAACCCGAAGTTGGATTTCTAGTCATAGATGCAGTTGGATGGCGGTCTATGTATCTTGTTATATTGCCCAATCGAATCTCATAGGATCATGATGTCTAGTATAGCATTGTTATTTCTTGCTCTGTCCTGTCAATTGCCATGTTGTAATTTGTTTATCCAACATGTCATGTTTGTTTATCTAAGGAGAACACCTCTAGTGAACTATGGACCCCTGTCCAGTCTTTACCATTGATACATCTTCCACTGTTACTGTTTACTTGTTGCAAACCACCATTACCTTTCACACCATACAGTTAATCCTTTGTTAGAGCAAACCGGTGATATTGACAACCTCACTGTTCGTTGGGGCAAAGTCTTGAGTTTGTGTTGTGCAGGTCTCCAAGTTGCTAGCAACACCTTTGATTCGTTTCCTTCCTCCTATTGGTTCGATAACCTTGGTTTCTTACTAAGGGAAAACTTGTTGTTGTGCTCATCACACCTTGCTCTTGGGGGTCTCCCAGCGAGGCTTTGACAACACGCCCATAATCAAGCTTTTCTGGCGCCGTTGCCGCGGAGGCTAAGGACGTCTTCACAAGGGGAGTCCTTCACAACTTTTCTCTTTATTTGTTTTTGGTTTGCTTGGTTTTATTTGCCTCTTTTTATCAAAAACTCCAAAAAAAAAATAGTTTGGTTTGCTTTCTCTTACCAAAAGCAAAAAAAATAGTTCTTGCTCTAGTTGTTGTTGTGTTGGCTTTCTCCACTTTTGCCAAAATGAACTCTGCTGAGAACACCAAGTTGTGTGACTTCACTAGCACAAACAACAATGATTTCCTGAGTACTCCTATTGCTCCACCTGCTCCTGATGCTACTTTTTATGAAATTAAGCTTGCTTTGTTAAATCTTGTGATGAGAGAGCAATTTTCTGGTGCTAGTTCTGATGCTGCTGCTGACCACCTTAATAACTTTGTTGAACTTTGTGAGATGCAAAAGTATAAGGATGTAGATGGGGATATTATTAAGCTCAAGTTGTTTCCTTTCTCCTTGAGAGGAAAAGCTAAAGAATGGTTGTTATCCTTGCCTAGAAATAATATTGATTCATGGATTAAGTGCAAAGATGCTTTTATTGGAAAGTACTACCCTCCTGCTAGGATTATATCTGTGAGAAGTGATATTATGAAATTTAAACAACTTGATAATGAACACGTTGCTCAGGCTTGGGAAAGACTGAAATATTTGGTTAAGAATTGTCCCACTCATGGACTTACTGCTTGGATGATTATCCAGACTTTTTATGCAGGTTTGAACTTCTCCTCAAGGAACCTGTTGGATTCAGCTGCTGGAGGTACCTTTATGACCATCACCTTGGGTGATGCAACAAAACTCCTTGATAATATGATGGTTAATTATTCTGAATATGGCACACTGAGAGAGCTCCACATGGTAAGAAGGTAAATTCTGTTGAAAAAACCTCCTCTTTGAGTGATAAGATTGATGTTATCATGGCTATGCTTGTTAATGGGAAAGCTCCTTTAGATCCTAATAATGTTCCCTTAGCCTCTTTGGTTGCTCAAGAAGAGCAATTTGATGTGAACTTCATTAGAAACAACAATTTCAACAACAATGCCTATAGGAATAATTTTGGTAGTAACAACAATTATAGGCCTTATCCTCCTAATAATAGCAATACCTATGAAAACTCCTACAACAATACTATAAGTGCCCCCTCTGAACTTGAAGTCATGCTCAAAGACTTTATTAGTAAACAAACCGCTTTCAACAAGACTGTAGAGGAAAAGCTTTTGAATGTTGAGAAAAATATTTCCTCTTTGTCTGAAGCACAGTCCTATCTGATTAATAAAATGGCTGCTAAGCCTAAAAATTTGGAAAGTACCTTTGCTGCTACTCATGCCATACAAGTTATTATTGATGAAAATGTGAGACTGTTAGCCCAACTTCATGCTAAGTGGGAAAGGGAAGCTGAAATTGCTAGAAACAATAGTATGTGCACTATCATCACCACCAATATGGATGACATTAAAACCACAAGGAGTCCCTATTCCTCCTCCTACAATGCCTAAACCCAATCAGTCTACTACTAGTGATGCTAAGTTTGATTTTGATCTTGATGGTTGCAATATTTCTGAAGTGATTATGTTTCTACGAAAGCTTGATAGATGTCCTGATGCTAGTGATATGCATGTAGCTTTCACCAAACACATTACAGATGCTCTTATTAAAATTAAGAAAGAGAAGCTGAAACACAAAGCCTCTATTCCTAGGAAAGTAAGAAGATAGTTGAGAACTCATTATTAATATGCAAGTGAATGACTTTGATCTCAAAGCTTCATGTGACCTTGATTCTAGTGTCTCTATTATGCCTAGAAAGATTTATGAAATGCTTGATTTGCCACCTTTGGAAGATTGTTATTTAGATGTCCCACTTAATGATAATGTTAGAAAGAAACTCATAGGGAGTATTAATGATGTTCTTATTATGGTTAACAATGCTTATGTCCCTATTGATTTCTATGTTTTTGGATGTTGAATACAATGCTTCTTGTCCTATTACTTTGGGAAGACATTTTCTTTGAACTGCTGGTGCCATCATTGGTATGAAAGAAGGTACCATTAAATATCAATTTCCATTCAACAAAGGTATTGAACACTTCCCTATGAGAAGATAGAAGTTGTGTTTTGGTCCTCCTTTGAAAGGAAGGTTTGATGTTAATGCTTCTTCATTTGAAAATACTTAATTCTTGCTTCTTGTGCCTAACTTAAAGGTGTTAAAGAAAAGTACTTGTTGGGAGATAACCCAAGAGTTTTCTTGAGTCTTGGAAGTTATTACTTCACTAATGACCTCTCATTATCCTTTTTGTTTGCCTTTTGTGCCAAGAATGACCTCTAATGAGAGGGAAGTAAGATTTGGGGAGTTGCTGTCCCGAGACAGTTTTTTGTGCTCTACCGTAAAAATTCGTGAGGAATCTCTATAAGTCGGATTGAGCTAATATTTTACTAATAAATCCCCCAGTATGTTAGATATCTTTCGTTAGTTAAAAACTTTTTAATTTGAGCAACAGAAGATCTTTGAAAAAATCGGTGTCTACCTGCTGGTCTGTTTTGATAGATTTCTGCCATTATTTGCATTTGCTTCTTATTGATTCCTTTCCGGGTTCTTTTTGGGAAATTGAGCTTTTTGAGGGAATTGCTACAGTAGCTTGTGTTTTTAGTGAAAGTTTTTCTGTTCCAAAGCTAAACCCAAAGGTCTATTATCTTTTGAATACACTAATGTTGCTAATGAAGATTGTGTGAAGTTTTGTATGAAGGAAAATTTTCAGGTGTATAGAAGGAATGATGAAATGAGATGAAGAATGGATAAAAGCTCAAGCTTGGGGATGCCACCCCATGTGACCCCAAGAAATATTCAAGAGGTACAAGCGTCAAAGCTTGGGATGCCCAAGGCATCCCCTTCTTCATCAATAAAAAGCTCAAGTCTTTCTAGACACTTCATTTTTATTGTTTCATGCAATGTTGTGTTGTTCTTGGAGCGTTTTAGATTCCGTTTTTGGTTTTTGTTTAATTAGTTTGCTTGAATAAAGTAGTTTAGACCCCTGTTCTCGCTGTGTTGTTTCAAATAAGTTGATTGGTGTTGGAAAGGAGTAGAAAGTTCTTGCTTGAGTAGTACAAGAGGAGCTTGCTTTGACTGTGACTTGGACTTTAGCATGTCATGCTAGATGTTGTGTTGACCTTATGCTTAGTGATTATTGTTGTAGCATGACTTGTTCCAAACAATTTGGATTTCTTAGTGTGCCTTGAAGGAATCATGCGTTGTTTTGGCATACAAAAGCATAGTGTTATGGTATTCTCCTTTGATGCTTTGTTTGGGTTGACTTGGCACATGCTCACACCATGTTATGTATATGAACAAGTCACCATAGCCTTTATGATCATTTAGTACTTGACTTGTAGTACCGCTTTATGCTTTGACTACTAATATTTTGTCGCTCTACATGATTATGGTCATTATTGCTCTCTTAATTGGTCGCTCCTAGTTTTTTGCTAGCCTCCACTTGTATGAGTAAGCTCTACTCATGCATCCAACTCCCAAGAAACTAAGTTATTCCAAAGTGTCCACTATAAATTCCTATTCATGGTGTGTTACACCATTCTAAGTATATTCTTGGTTTCATCTATCTTGCAATTGAAAAGTATTTGTTATGTGAAAACTTAGTGATTAAAGCTCCCACAAACTTAATTGCACACTTTATTTTTCTTGCCCATAATAAACTTGAATCATTGTGTCATCTATGTTGTATATGCTTGCACTTATACGTTGGAATTAGCAAAACCGTGCTAACACGGGGAACGCTTTCAACATTGCACTTGTACTTTGTACACAGTTGATATCATGCTATTTTGTCTATGGATGTCACCGGTGTGAAATAAAGAGGGAGCTTGTAAGTCCATGGAGTTATGTATGTGTGTTAGAGAAACGTCTGGGCCGCTAGCCTAAGCCATGCCTAATCATGGTGAAAACTTGCAGCATCACCATAATGACATCTATGAAGCTTTGTTCTTATAAAAAAAGACACATTGAAAAAGGGAAAGAGAGAAAAAAGCACCATATTCCCATGGTAAATAAGAAGATTGCTAAGATGCTCATTGTATGCTTGCCTTGTCATTTTGATTATGGGATAGCTCCTGTATCATGTGTAAGGGGTACCCCGTTGGCGGTTCTCTATGATACACATGTACTTACTATGACAAGAACTTACAGATGACTAAAGTTGAGTAGCATGAGGTGCGGCCCTCGTATTCAAGGGACATGAGATTGCCAACTTATACTTTGTCAAGCATATACTTCATAGTTTGTTCACTTTAATCTTAATCACTTCAAGATGCTTATGATAGGGGCAATAAGAGATGAAAGCTGACAAGTACCATAATTTTTGGAAGATCTTTTTAAGACTTGAATTCCCTGCTTCCCTTTATGAAGGGCCTTTCTTCCACCATTTATATTGAGTCTCACCCTTCTATCTTTATGTACCAGATAAGAGAGCATAGTTGCCATTTTTAGTTCTATGTGCATTGTCTCAAAACTTATTGATTGATGCATATTGTTGATATTACTTGTTCTTGTGCTATTTGTATCTAGTCACTCTTATGAACTTTGAAGGTGTCCTATGCATCTATTTGCTACTCCATGAGGGACAAGCTAAATGCCACTATGCCATGTTTTCTGTATGTGAAACAAACAAACATTTTTCAATGCATGTTATTCATGATTTTTGTTTGTAGTCTTTCATGTTGCATGCATAGTTACTTTGTCTTACTATTAGAACTCCATCTTTCATGCTCATGTTTAGAGTTCTTTGATCCTAGCTTTTAATGCTTGCAAATGGTTTGATCTTGATTTTGATGGTGCATGTCATCTAAAAAATTATTCTTTTTATCACTTACCTACTCGAGGATGATGAAGAGTTAAGCTTGGAGATGCTTGATACGTCGGAAATGTATCTATAATTTTGATGTTCCATGCTTGTTTAGTATCTACTTTGCTTTGCTTGGTCTACACTTTGACGTGTTTTTATATGTTTTTTGGTACTAACCTATTAACAAGATGCCATAGTGCCACTTGCCTGTTTTCTTTTGTTTTTGGTTCTAGAAAGGCAGAAAATCAATATTCTCGGAATTGGATGGGACAAAAGCCAAAGTCAATATTTTACCGTGGGGAACACGAAGCCGAAATACGAGACGGGGGAGAGTCACCAGGGGGCCACACCCCCTGGCCGCGTGGGTAGTCCCACCCCGCGCCTGGGGGGTGCAGCACCCCTGGCGACCCCCTGCCTCACCTCTTTGCCTATAAAGACCCCTCGATGCCTAAACCCTAAGCACCCGATCAAAATTCCACGAAACCGTCTGTAGCCGCCGCCACCATCGTCCCTAGATTGGGGGGATCTGAAGCTCTTCCCGGCACCCTGCCGGAGGGGAGATCATCCCGGAGGCCTTCTTCTTCATCATGCCAGCCTCCGATATGAAGCGTGAGTAGTTCCACCTTGGACTACGAGCCCATGTAGTAGCTAGATGGTTGTATCTCCTCCTTTGTGCTATCATGTGTAGATCTTATGAGCTCCGTTCATGATCAAGTTCTCATCTATTTGTAATCATGCATGTTGTGTTTGCGGGGATCCGATGGATATTGAGATTACTATGTCAGATTGATTAATGGTTTTGTCTTATTGATTCTATCATGTCTGTGTTGTTTGTGATCTTGCATGCTCTTCGTTTCTAGTAGCTATATTGGCCAAGTAGATGCTAGTGACTCCAAGAGGAGGTATTTATGCTCGATAGTGGGTTCATGCCTCTATTTACTCCAAGGGAAGTGACAGAAATCTCTAAGGTTTTAGATGTGTTGTTGCCACTAGGGAGAAAACAACGGTCTCTTGTTCATGGAACAAGTGGATTATTTACCTTACACACTTTGCTTAAAGCAGTTATCTGTTGCTTGCAACTTAATACTGGAGGGCGTTCGGATGATAACACGAAGGTGGATTTCTAGTCATAGATGCAGTTGGATGGCGGTCTATGTATCTTGTTGTATTGCCCAATCGAATCTCATAGGATCATGATGTCTAGTATAGCATTGTTATTCCTTGCTCAGTCCTGTCAATTGCCATGTTGTAATTTGTTTATCCAACATGTCATGTTTGTTTATCTAAGGAGAAAACCTCTAGTAAACTATGGACCCCGGTCCAATCTTTACCATTGATACATCTTCCACTGTTACTATTTACTTGTTGCAAACCACCATTACCTTCCACACCATATAGTTAATCCTTTGTTACAGCAAACCGGTGAGATTGACAACCTCACTATTTGTTGGGGCAAAGTCTTGAGTTTGTGTTGTGCAGGTCTCCAAGTTGCTAGCAACACCTTTTATTTGTTTCCTTCCTCCTACTGGTTCGATAACCTTGGTTTCTTACTAAGGGAAAACTTCCTGCTGTGCTCATCACACCTTGCTCTTGGGGTCTCCCAACGAGGCGTTGACAACATGCCCATCATCATCCTCTTGTGGTAATATGTACACAACTTACTTATATCCATGTTTACTTGCCCCTTTACATGTGTTTTTTTACCTTGTATGTTTTTGTATATGGTGTGCCTTACTTGCTACTTGTTATATTAAGTTACAAAGTATGTGTTTGTAGTTTGCACACCATATGTGTGTGTTTATCTTATGTTGAGCATATTGCCTCTTTTTTGTATCTTAGTTGGCTCTTGTGATAGATTAATAGACTATCCTACTTCAGTGAGTGATATGCTTTAGGCATTCCACAATCTTGAAAATATGTGTACATGAGGAATACCACTTATTACTGATATTGCAAGATTATCTAGTATCTATGTGGTATGTCATGCGCATGAGAAATTCAAATTCTATAATGTACATTACTTATCTCTAGTTAGATCCTTTTACCTGTTTTTTTGGAATAAATGGATTATCACATTATAGGGAGTAATATTCTTTGTGCATATATTACAAGCCTAAAAATGTGAACAATTGAGGTATTACCACTCAGATTTGATACCGGAAATTATCAAATTCATACGTGGCATGTGAGCTCAAACAAGTTCCAATTTGATTTAATGCTTTTATTTCTCACATTTTGGAACTTATTTATGATGAGGGATTTTCTTGGTGTGACTTTTCGCAATATTTACTATATATCCTCTTTGGAAAACCGCCTCATTCAAGTTATTATAATCATTAAATGATTGTTTAAATATTTGAAGCTATCAATAATCTCTATCTAAGCATTGATCTTAATTCTTATGTTTTCCATGTAATTTTTGTGTTGATATGATCTTGGGTATCTTTGCAGGGTGCGTCTCTCCTCGGATGGTGTCGCTTCCTTCATATATGTAGTTACGCTTGATCTAAGGAAGGCGTCGACGTATAGTACGAGTAGGACTCGCCCATACCAATGCTCGTTACACCTCCTGGAATTGCCTTTTCAAGCCTGATTGACTTGGTTGTGTTGGTGACGACATACTCTTTAGTAATTTCTCCTGATCTCATCATAAAGGCATGGCTTTATGCACATCACAAGTCAAGAGAAGGATTTGCACATCTTTGCAATAAAAGGCGGATAAAGATGGCTATATTTCACAGCCATCAACATCCCCAAGCTTACACCTTGATCGTCGTCGAACAAGAAACCAAAAATTCATAAGGAACTCAGGGATTAAACTGAAATAACAAGAATGCAAATTCACTTACAAGAGCTAGCCATATGAATCCACCACTTATTTCATTCAAAATCTGAGCATAGTTAGGGTCGCGTCAAGAATATCATACTAGCTTTGGTAGCTCAAGACAATCAAAATAAAGTATTTATAAACGTATGTAACTAGAAGTGTAGAAATTATTCCAATTCCTTTAGTTAACTCTCGGCTTGCCAAGAAACACTAGGAAGTTTCATACATCAATTTAAGTGTGAGAGATCATGTCAAAAGAAGCATAACAATCAAGTTTCCCATTGACACCCACATCAATGAATCAAGTCCATCAGAACACTTCTTTATATTTATTGTCCAAGAAAATTATTATAATAGTAAGGAGATCATGCCAAATACTTTCTAAGTGTTCACTTTGGATTCAAATATAGTTTCCAATTGAGGTCATTAATGAGTTCTGTAACATTTTGCGTAGCCCTCAAAAGTACCAATATTTTTTCCCATAGGCTACCTATGTTGTCAACTCATCGCCGAAATCAGGATTTTTACCTAAATCGTTCGAAGGCTAGCGGAGTTGTTGGCATACAAGGGTGTGCATCAAAGGTTTTGTAGACAAGCTTTCAAGCAATATCATACTTTGGATTCATATTTTAGTTTTGGCATGCATCCCAATCTATACTAGACTTCATTTCAATCAAACAACTCCTTTTAAAAGTGTTATCTAGACTATTTATTAAATCTATGGGGTTAAGTATCTTCAAGGTTAAACTCTTAAGACAATCAAAACATCACACAAGTCATAATTGAAGACTTTTTCTTATTGTGCTTATTTAACATAATTATTACAAGGCAAAACTCGGTTAACTACAAGAACTAGAGCAAAAGCTTACTTCAACTACTTACTCATATGAATAGAAAGCTTTACTTCAACTATTTTAAATTACTCCCACTAACATAATACATTAACAAGACTACTGACTGGCACAAACATTTCAACACTCCGTTCTTCCATAATAGAATTAGCCCTCCCTTCCTTCCACCGCTCTCTACAACATTGACTCCATCCATCTTTGTTTGCACCCGATGAGTGCATATTTGCATCATGTTTTGTATTATTATTTTGCACTGTAGTTGTAGGATCTTGGTATTTTACGACATTCGCACGCATCTTTTATGTCTATTTTTATCAGGATCATGACAGATGATGGACACGATGGACACAATTCTTGAACTAGTTGTATTGGAGCGAAAAGGAGCCAAAAACAGCGTGAATCGCTAATTTAGAAAATATCAATAACACCAGAAGAAAATCCGAGGCGATCGTAGGAGCCAATAGGTTTAACGACCAACTATACAACGGGAAGATTTTCTCCGGCCATATAGTTCGCGTCGTATATGAAGCCACTACTACTTGGGATAATTTAGCTTGTGAGTTTCTAGCCAAGTATTATTATTTGTCAAAATCTTTTGGAATCAGGAGTCTTATAATGACATGAAGGAACCGTTATAATGAAGGACTAGTAAGAGGTTATATAAGATTTAAAGATTTACTTAATCAATGTCATCATCATGATTTGCCTGAATGGTATTTATTGCATATTTTTTATAGCGGTTTAATTGAACCTAATAAATTGGAACTAGACTCTTGCGCAAGAGGAGCTTTTATGAATCTTCACATAACTAAAGCTTGGGCTTTACTTAATGGAATTCGCGATCATAGAGTTTCTTGGAATTTTGGTCTAGGAAGCGAAGGAGGCATAAAAATAGATTATGATTGTATTCATGACTATAATAAAAAGGGCAATGTTAATGAATTATCTAAAAAACTTTATTTGAATTCAGATCTTGTGTTGCATGTTGTTAAAGCTTTTACAAAACATATCAAAGCTCCAAAAGAAGGTTGGGTCAAGTATGATCCACCACCCGAACCTGAGAAGAAAAGAGAAGTTAAAGCAACACTGGCTTCCCTAGAACCAATGTATGAGATACCTTTCCCTAACACTGCACAGAAACATATTTTGGAATATGAACAGGTTAAAGCAATACAACAAAAGAAAGAAGAGGAAAGTGTGCCAGAAGTTTAAGAACATTTGGATGAAACCAAAGATGAAAACTTAACCAAGGAAGCAATTATGGCTATGTATGCACACTGCAACATAGTTGAACTTGATAAAAAGATTGTAGGTAAAATTAAGGTAAAAGATGTGGGTAAGCCTATTCTTCCCTACATATTTAAAGATACCTCACATTATGGTTTATGTGATCTTGGTACCGCAGTTAATGTTATATCTTATGATTTTCATTTAGAAATAAAAGAAGATATTGTACTGGCTACAATAGAGAATACTGATATGACAATCACTTTAGCCAATAAATCTCTTAGAGTTCCAACGGGAGTATTTGAAGATGCAACTGTCACAATTGGCAATGAAAATTTTCCTATCGTTTTTGTAGTTGTTGATATGCTAGCTGACACTCTTTGCCCAATTATATTTGGAAGAAACTTTTTGAATGATTTAGGTGCCAAAGTTGATTTCAAAAAGGAGATTGTGTCTCTTAAACTTGGGGAAGCGGAAAAAGAATTCCACTTTTCCGAATTTAAAGACAAACCTCTACAAATACAAGAAGAAGAGAAAGGGAAAACTATTGAGGAGATGGCAGCTCTCTTCTTTAGTAATCAAGTAGAAAAAGCAAATGAAGAGTCAAATTATAAATAAATAATTATGGAGGACAAGTCCCTAGAAGAATTAGAAAGTGATTTCGATTCTCTTCCCATTTTAGGGCCTCCAACTGATGAGGCTTTTGAAGAGCCAAAAAAGAGAGGGGATAAGGAATTACCTCCCTCGGAATTGAAGACTTTATTAGATAATCTTAAATATAGATTTTTGGACAATACAAATAAATTCCCTATTATTATTAGTGCTAAACTTTCAGGGGATGAAGAAGAAGAACTCATGAAAGTACTTAAGGAGCATCACAAGGCCTCCGGGTACTCAGTGGATGATTTGAAGGGCATTAGTCCCATGATAACCATCAATCGAATATTCATGGAGGAAGGTGCTAAACCAGTTGCAGAATTTAATAGACGGCTGAAGCCCGAAATGAAGAAATTGGCAAGAAAAGAAATAGTACGCCTATTGGATGCAGGTAAAATCTATCCTGTAAAATAAAGTGAATGGGTAAGTCTTGTTCATTGTGTTCGTAAGAAGGGCGGTTTTAGTGTTGTTCCTAATGAAAACAATGAATTAGTACCTACTAGAACTATTGTTGGACATAGAATGTGTATAGATTTCAGGAAATTGAATAAAGAAACAAGGAAGGATCACTATCCTTTACCATTCATAGACCAAACTTTAGAGAGGTTAGCAAACCACACTCATTTTTGCTGCTTGGACGGATACTCTGATTTTTCCCAAATAGCCGTTCATCCTGATGACCAACTTAAAACAACTTTCACTAGTCGTTACGGTTTACATGCTTACCGACGCATGCTTGTGGTTTATGTAATGCTCCAACTACTTTTCAAAGATGCATGACTGCCATTTTTGTAGATTTTATAGAATTGATAATGGATTTATTTATGGATGACTTCTTCTATGGAACTTCGTTTATTAGTTGCTTGGATAATCTCAAAAGGGTTTTGCAGCGTTGCAAAGAAACCAATCTTGTCCTAAACTGGGAGAAGTGTCATTTCATGGTTAAAGAAGGTATAGTCCTCAAACATAAGGTATTAGGTAAGGGCATTGAAGTAGACAGAGCTAAGGTCGAAGCAAGGCTTGGCGAGATCGGATCCCCTTGTCTAACCCCACACGTGGGTTTGAAGTAGGGTCCTACCTCCCCATTTATGTTTATTGTCGTGTTCCCGCTCATGACGATCTGCATGATCCACCCTATCATGCGATCATCAAGGCACCGACGCTGGAGGACTTGGCGAAGCAAGGCCCAATCTAGCCTATCATAGGCCTTCTAGAAGTCTAGCTTCAGGAAGACGCCCCGCTGACGCCTTACCTTCACTTCGTGAATAATCTCATGGAGCTCCAGGATCCCATCATGGACATACCTTCCTTTAAGGAAGGCAAATTGGTATGGGTGCGTCAGGCGCTTCATGATAGGAGCCAACCTGCGCGCACATACCTTGGACATAATCCGTTGGATTACGTTAATTACCATGATCGGCCTAAACTGTCGTATATTCGTGCCCCCACCACCTTGGGACCAGGATAATCACACCAAAGTTTAAGCGCGACATCACAAGGGTCCCGACAAAGAACTCCTGAAACATGGGCATAACAGCCCCTTCATACTCTCCTAGAACTTCTGGAAGAAAATAATAGGGAGGCCATCAGGGCCCGAAGCCAAGTTAGCCTTCATTTCCATGATGGCCCGCGCAACCTCAGCTGGTAAAAACAGGAGCGTAAGCTCCAAATTCTCCGCGTCTGAGACCCTGGTCCCCTCTGGCCAAAAGTCCCCGGCTAACGCGACCCTGGACCGGGGGCTAGCAGAACAACTCCTTATAGGAGTAAATATGAGAGGTGACATCCTTGGACTCCTCCAAGAGACGTTCACCATCCCAGAGGCAGGGTATGGAGCACTTCCTACGTCTGCCATTAGCAATGGCATGGAAGTAGGCGGTATTCGCATCCCCTTTGAGGAGCCAATTTTGGCGGCTCCGCTGTCGCCAGAACGTCTCCTCCCCCAAAAAATCTCCATGAGGGAATCCTCAAGCGCGTACTGCTGGAGCCATTCCTCCGTAGAGAGGCTTGCCGTGTCTGCGGCCCTATCTAAGTCCTGGATGGCCATTAGGAGGTTCCCTTTCTTGCGCCGCAACTCGGCACCAAGGTTAGCCCCGCCCCACGCATGAACTGGCGGGCCATCAGAGCAGAGAAGTGCCAGACATCCACCGCTGTGCGTACCCTCAGAACAGACAAAGCCGCGGCGCTCCACTTGGCCTGGACCATCTCCATAAACCCCAGCTGCTGGAGCCAGAAGTTCTTGAAGTGGAACCGGTTGAGCTCCGACGAAGAGCCTTCGCTAGTAGAGAGAAGGAACGGGCAATGATCCGACCCGACCCTCGTAACCGCCCGAAGGGAGCACAAGGGGTAGGCCAGTTCCCACTCCACCGATACCAGGACCCTATCCAGCATACTCCTGATCGGGTCCGCCCGGTTATTTGACCAGGTGTAACGGCCCCCACTCGGGTGATCTCTCGCAGGGCAAGGTCGGCAATGCATTCATTGAACATACACATCCTAGGGAGGTCCATATTATCCGAGCTCTTCTCTTCCGGGGAACGAATAAGATTAAAGTTCCCCGTCACCACAACCGGACCGGTGCATCTCCCCACCTTAGCTAAGAACTCATCCAAGAAATCAGGGGAGCGACGATGGTCCATAGGGCCATAAAACATGATCACCTCTCAGCTGAGGTTCGATCGCCTATGGGCGAGTGCCATACTAACAAACAATTCCCCGCTGTCCATGTACTCAACCTCGAAGGTATCCTCTTTTACACCTAAGAGGATCCCTCCCGAGTGGCCATTAGCCGGCAACCAATGCCATATAAACCTGTGGCGGCTCAATCCCTGTAGCTTAGTGTTGTTCCTAATGAAAGCAATGAATTGGTACCTACTAGAACTATTGTTGGACATAGAATGTGTATAGATTTCAGGAAATTGAATAAAGAAACAAGTAAGGATCACTATCCTTTACCATTCATAGACCAAACTTTAGAGAGGTTAGCAAACCACACTCATTTTTGCTGCTTGCACGGATACTCTGGTTTTTCCCAACTAGCTGTTCATCCCGATGACCAACTTAAAACAACTTTCACTAGTTGTTATGGTTTACATGCTTACCGACGCATGATCTGTGGTTTATGTAATGCTCCAACTACTTTTCAAAGATGCATGACTGCCATTTTTGTAGATTTTATAGAATTGATAATGAAATTATTTATGGATGACTTCTCTGTCTATGGAACTTCGTTTATTAGTTGCTTGGATAATCTCAAAAGGGTTTTGCAGCGTTGCAAAGAAACCAATCTTGTCCTAAACTGGGAGAAGTATCATTTCAGGGTTAAAGAAGGTATAGTCCTCAGACATAAGGTATCAGGTAAGGGCATTGAAGTAGACAGAGCTAAGGTCGAAGCAAGGCTTGGCGAGATCGGATCCCCTTGTCTAAACCCACACGTGGGTTTGAAGTAGGGTCCTACCTCCCCATTTATGTTTATTGTCGTGTTCCCGCTCATGACGATATGCATGATCCACCCTATCATGCGATCATCAAGGCCCCGACGCTGGAGGACTTGGCTAAGAAAGGCCCAATCTAGCCTATCATAGGCCTTCTAGAAGTCTAGCTTCAGGAAGACGCCCCGCTGGAGCCTTACCTTCACTTCGTGAATAATCTCATGGAGCTTCAGGATCCCATCATGGATATACCTGCCTTTAAGGAAGGCAAATTGGTATGGGTGCGTCAGGCGCTCCATGATAGGAGCCAACCTGCGCGCACATACCTTGGACATAATCCGTTGGATTACGTTAATTACCGTGATCGGCCTAAACTATCGTATATTTGTGCCCCCTACCACCTTGGGGACAAGGGTAATCACACCAAAGTTTAAGCGCGACATCACGAGGGTCCCGACAAAGAACTCCTGAAACATGGGCATAACAGCCCCTTCATACTCTCCCAGAACTTCTGGAAGAAAATAACAGGGAGGCCATCAGGGCCCGGATCCGAGTTAGCCTTCATTTCCATGATGGCCTGCGCAACCTCAGCTAGTAAGAACAGGAGCGTGAGCTCCAAATTCTCCGCGTCGGAGACCCTGGCCCCCTCCGGCCAAAAGTCCCCGGCTAACGCGACCCCGGACCGGGGGCTAGCAGAGAACAACTCCTTATAGGACTAAATATGGGAGGTGACATCCTTTGCCTCCTCCAAGAGACGTCCACCATCCCAAAGGGAGGGGATGGAGCACTTCTTACGTCTGCCATTAGCAATGGCATGGAAGTAGGCGGTGTTCGCATCCCCTTTGAGGAGCCAGTTTTGGCGGTTCCGCTGTCGCCAGAACGTCTCCTCCCCCAAAAAATCTCCATGAAGGAATCCCCAAGCGCGTACTGCTGGAGCCATTCCTCCGTAGAGAGGCATGCCGTGTCTGCGGCCCTATCTAAGTCCTGGATGGCCGTTAGGAGGTCCCCTTTCTTGCGCCGCAACTCGGCACCAAGGTTAGCCCCCCCACGCATGAACCGACGGGCCATCAGAGCAGAGAAGTGCCAGACATCCACCGCCGTGCGTACCCTCAGAACTAACAAAGCCACGACGCTCCACTTGGCCTGGACCATCTCCACAAACCCCGGCTGCTAGAGCCAGAAGTTCTCGAAGTGGAACCGGTTGAGCTTCGACGGAGAGCCTTCGCCAGTAGAGAGAAGGAACGGGCAATGATCCGACCCGACCCTCGTAACCGCCCGAAGGGAGCACAAGGGGTAGGCCAGTTCCCACTCCACTGATACGAGGACCCTATCCAACATACTCCTGATCGGGTTCGCCCGGTTATTTGACCAGGTGTAACGGCCCCCACTCGGGTGATCTCTCGCAGGGCAAGGTCGGCAATGCATTCATTGAACATACACATCCTAGGGAGGTCCATATTATCCGAGCTCTTCTCTTCCGGGGAACGAATAAGATTAAAGTTCCCCGCCACCACAACCGGACTGGTGCATCTCCCCGCCTTAGCTGAGAACTCAGCCAAGAAATCAGGGGAGCGACGATGGTCCATAGGGCCATAAAACATGATCACCTCTCAGCTGAGGTTCGATCGCCTATGGGCGAGTGCCATACTAACAAAGAATTCCCCGCTGTCCATGTACTCAACCTCGAAGGTATCCTCTTTTACACCTAAGAGGATCCCTCCCGAGTGGCCATTAGCCGGCAACCAATGCCAGATAAACCTGTGACGGCTCAATCCCTGTAGCTGAGTGATTGAGAAGTCTTGCCTAATCGTCTCCTGCAGAATAAAGCCAAAAGTCATGATGGACGTGATTGACTCCTTCCATCTCTACCGAGTTTGGTTTATAGGATTGATAAGTTTACAATCTTGGCAATTGTTCATAACAATCTAGTCATGTGAAGCCTAGACAATAAGCAAAACGTTACTATTTCTGTCATGTGCAAAAATAACAAGAGACAAATATAGGATTCAGGTCCGGCCTAGCACACCGGCTGAGGTATGATCGAAGTGCAATTTTTTCTTCAGGAAAGTATAGCGTGCAATTTTTTTCAGGTAAGTATAGCAGCCTTGATTCGGCTGTATTTATTCCAGGCAAGATCTAGTTTATACATAGGGAGTTACACGATGATCAGTCGCAAATACTGTAAACCGTATTTTGTAGGGAGTTACACTGACAGAGCGAGTGTATTACTAGGAGTCGTAGTCTGAACCCCAAAAGGGCATGAACCACATGGAGTGGACGGAGCGCTGGAACGACACCATGACCAGCAGCACCGCCACCATCGCCGCAACGACCCACGGCGAGCCCCCTTGGGACGACGAGGAAGCGGACGAGGCCACGGCCGGCTGGCTGTGAACTTGGTGGCGTCGGAGCGTCCAGCGTGTGCGGCGGCGCCAGTAGCTGAGGGTGGCGAAGAGGAGGAAAGCGGCCATGAGGGCGAGCGGGGCGGCGAAGACGCGGGCGCTGATCTCGGCGCGGCGCTCGATGGCCCGGTAGTCGACGTAGGAAGAGGTGGCGAGGAAGGAGACGACGATGGCGAAGAAGGCCAGCAGGCGCGCCGGCGGGAGCGAGGCCGAGGACAGCGCCCGCGCCGCCCAGCCGTGCTTCCAGCTTGAGCGGCCTCTGTACGAGTGCAGCGTCGAGGACGACATGGCCTAGCTAGCTGTACAGGTGCGTGCGTGGTGCTCACTGCCCCAGTCACGAGTGGAGGTGCGTGGTGGTATATATTATTGGAGGCAAAGAAGCGGATGCCTTCCGGCCGGGGAAGAAAGGAGCGATGAGAGGTGGTGAGTGGGCCGGCGAGAATATATGCTACCTGTTGGAACAAGTAGCTCGCTGGCTAGGACTAGGAAGATATCATATCAGAGAAATGATTTGCATTAGAGAATCAATTGGTGATAAGTGGTGTGCACTCACTAAAGATGGAGAAATTCCTTCCAGTTCCAGCTCGCCACTACTAAGGTACACACACATAGGTCAAGCATTTTTTCGGTTTGGTTTGAGGGGGTGCTCGTCTATGAGTCGGCTTGGAAATATTTTTCTCTACCCAAATGCTAAAAAAACACTCAAATGATACTTCATACCTTTGGTGTTGTTATGTTTTGGCCAACTTGTTTGACGGGACACTTGTTAAACTAGGATCGATGTGGTGAAATAAACATGCTTAAGTTGCAACTTTTTGGGCTGTGAAACCAACTAGCTAATATAATCTCTGTTTTTATACTGAAGGACTGCATTCTTTCTCATAGGTTGATGTCCCGTGTTATGCAATTTTTGTGTACTTTGTCGTATCAGGTCCCAGGTCCTCTACCACTCTACCTAGTTATATCCTAGGTACAAGTAGGTTGTTGTACACCGAGATTCAGAATAGGTACTTCTTGCTACAAATTGAATCCTACTGCTTACGTATTTGCGAGAACCCGAATGAACAATACTTACATAACAGTTTTTCTGCTAGGTATAGTACTGAAAGATTCAGCATGTACTAAGTTATCTTCTTGAGATTGTACATATTTTTTGTTTTCTTGCATGATTTGTTGAACTTTTTTGCCTAAATAGGCCCAGCTTATTTATTATATATTAATAAATTTTTGAAATGCTAGAGGTCCATTTGTCCCATTCATGAAAGGCAAGAGCTGGGACAAAAGTTTAGTTCCACGTTGCTAGTTGAGTGTAAGTTATACCAGCTTATAATAAGAGCTCTTTTACCACTTGTACGAGCTTAAAAAGAGAAAACATATAAACGTGCGCTCCTCCTTCCCCTCGCCTCGCCGCGACGCGACATGGGTTGCCTCGAGCTGAGAGCTTCTCTTTATTTTTTGCCGCGCATGAATGGATTAGTAATCTGATCAGTCTGTGTAAGCGGGTTTAATATAAACTTAGTGAGGATTTAATTCGGTCGTTGCCTGTTCGTTTTCTCTCTCGACGCTGCCAGTTCGTACCTATCTGTGCCAGTGAGACACGCTTCAGTATATCTCCTAGGTTATCTTCTTGAAATTGTACATATTTTTTGTTTTCTTGAATGATCTACTCCAAGTAAGGAGTAATCTACAACACAGGTTATGTTCCTTTTGTTTTAGGGGGTAAAATTTTCATTGAGGTGATGCATTGGAGGGCTTTACAACTCAGAAAAATAGATGGAGATTCCTTGTACCTTTGTGATTTTCTTTTGGAAAGTTCAGTCTTGTTGATCTGGAGGTGTCGCTGCCCCCTTGCATGGATATTTGAATTACGAAGGAAGAAGAACATGGAGCCTTTGTACTTGCAGAAGAAGAATGGAAGGAGTCCTGGCTTAGCTAGGAAAAGCGGGGCGAGGGGGTTGCACGCCAGATGGGGTTAGGTAGCGTGTCCGCTTTTCTCGCGCGAGTGTCGGAGATTTCAGACAGGCAGGGACTCGGTGCGTAAGTTTGTTTTTGTTTTTTGGGCGAGTGTTCTCGTTTGGACAAACAAGCACTCGGATGCTCGCTAGCCCCGTCCTTTTCTCTAAGTCTCTGAGTCAACGGGAGCAAGGCAGAAGACAACGCCCGTCGAGCTGTGCTTTCCAGCTTGAGCGGCCTCTGTACGAGTGCAACGTCGAAGATGACATGGTTTAGGAAGCAGATGCCAAAGAAAGGAAATGTAGGATTGACTTGCGAACCGAGGAATTTTAAAAAAAACTATGGGAAAGCACAACTAGATGCCATTTTACCATCAAACTGCCAATGAGAACTGTACTCCCTTCGTATTGAACTATTTGTCGCAAATTTGTGTAGATACACATATAATTAAAACGTGTATCCAGAAAAATCTATGACAAGTAATTCGGGGAAGTTAGGCGTGAGTTGCTGTCCGAGCTAGAGGGTTGTTGGAACCACCCCTGGTTGATCGGGTGAAGAATGAGGCGATTGCGTGTGTGGGGCTTGATGACAACTTTGTTTATCACTTTCTAGAGCAATAATAAACAATAACCCTTACCATCCAACTGTTGATTATATCATATCTTAATGCAAATTAATCTACTACCTCTTTTGATGAATGATACACAATGTACAACCAAGGATGCGATATAATATTAGGAGATCGAAGTAACTAACATAACTAATCCGACTATAAATTAGAGGGAGAAACTAACAGAAAGTAATGTGGCTACTAATTATAGAGAGAAAGAAACATAGCAGCGCTATGATGATTTATGAGTGGTGAATCTATATGTTACATAATTGAGTTGATCAGAAATGCGCCGCTAGCAACTATCATGATGCACGGTAACAATGGTAGATCTTATCTTAATGATATAACTTTTTATTGAAAAATTTGACAAAATCAATTCTTTTTTATTAAAGTTATCACATATTTATATTAAACTTCTTTATTTTATTTTAACAAATATTGCCACTAAATGTATGTCGTCTTTTATATATTTTATAGCATACTCTTCCTTCAATATTATTTAACATTATAATTTTTTTGAGATGATTATTTAACATTATAGAACTAACATAACTAACAATGTAATCATGCTCATATATATATTCATGTGCATTTTTATACAATTGTATTATTAATTCTTAGAAATACACCTTTTTATGGAAGACGAGAACTACGTTTGTCCCTCTTTTAAAAGAATCTTGTTTAGGTGTTTAAGGTTTTTGTGATAACTCTAAATTCAAGCTATCTAAAAGTTTTGCATTATTGTTCAAATTAATTCGTGTCCAGTAATATGTTGAAGTGGCAATTATGTGTCTAGTTGTCTATAGTTTCTTAAGTATCTATAAAAAACTTGACAATGTTTTAGCATACACGAATAAAGCAAATAAACTTGCAGATGATTCTAGAGTATAAGATTATTGAGTTTAGGTATAACTAAGTCGCGTAAATTCACCACTCCTGCGTCCTAGATTCTTTGTCTTCTTGTCGTTTCTCGAAATAGGCCTTCGCCCAGCTTTATAAATAAAGCAGCATCCACATACAAGGTTCAAACAACATCCGAACTGGCCGAAGCCAAGCAAAAAGAAAAACGGTACGACAAATCGCTAGGGCCACAGCACAGGCACGCCCAAACAAGAAAAAATAAAAAGACATGACGCGGCGACCGCAGGAGCTCAGGCCACCGAGGACGACCGGGCCGGGACCGAGAGGGGTAGCGCCGCTGCCCTCAAGGACCGAAGCAAGTCGTCGAAGGTCGCCCGGTCACGCTGGCGCACCAGGGGAGACCACTGCTGAAGGAAGGCCAAAAAAGAAAAAACTGGGTCAGTCACGCGGAAAGGGAAGACCTTCTCAATCACCATTTTGTTATGCACATTCCAAAGGGTCCAAGAGATGCCCGCAAACACGAGCCAGAAGAGGCGGCGCCCTCCTCCGGCCCTGTAAGCCTGGGTTTGCAAGAACTCCCCTAGCTCCTGCGCCTGCCAAGCAGGCCCCAGTGCCTCCTGGACGAAGGACCACAGCGCGCGCGCAGCCGAGCAAGAGAACATAATATGGGCACAGGATTTCGGAGTCCCACATAGGGGACACCGGCCGTTGTCCGGGCCCTGTCGCTTAGAGACCTCGACACCCGAGGGAAGTCTGTCCCGCAGCAGCTGCCACACGAAAATCCGAATACTAAGCGGAAGGGGGCCTTCCACAATGGGGAGGTCCAGGTCAGCTCCGGGCCTTGGAACAGGGCCCGGTAGGCCGAGCTAACCGAGAATTCCCCCGAGGCCGACAGCTGCCAGGAGGCCACATCCGGGGAGGAAGCTAAGTTACCAGGGAGGGAGCCCCGGAGATGCAGAAGGTCCGTGGCTTCGTCTTCACTGAGGTAGCGACGGAACATGATGTTCCAGTGGCCGTCCTCAAAGACATCCGCCACAAGCGCCGCGGGGGAAGAGGAGATGGCGAATAGGCCGGGGAACTGGACCCCCAACGGGATAGGAAGTAGCCACAGGTCCAGCCAGAACCGTACCCCCTGGCCACCCCCCACCGCAAAGGAGATACCCAGGCCAATGAAGTGCTTAATCTCCTGAATGGCTCTCCAGAACTGAGAGCCCTCCCGCCGCTCACAGGCAAGCAGGGGTTGACCCCGAAGGTACTTGGCCTTGATAAGCTGCAACCAGAGCCCACCATCATCCCTGAGAATGCGCCAGACCCACTTCAGCATCAATGCCACATTAAAACGCCGAGAGTCGAGGATCCCCAAACCCCCAAGACACTTGGGGGAACAGATATCTGCCCATTTGACCATATGATATCTCTGGTGGCCATCCCTAGCTTCCCAAAAGAACCTAGACAACTCCTTGGCGAAGTCGGCATCGGTCCCTTCCGGCAGAAGGTATAAGCCCATCTGGTACATGGGCAGGCTCGAGAGGCAGGAATTGATCAGTATGGACTTGCTCCCCTTGGACGTAAGGCGGGCTCTCCAGGGTTCCGCGCGCGAGCGTACCCTCGAGACCAAGGGGGACAGGTCCTTGATCAAAACTCTAGTCTCCCGGATAGGCATCCCCAGATAGGTAATGGGGAAATCAGCCAGCTTACAATTCAGGTTACCAGCGATCCTCTGACGCTCCTCCTCAGAGTAACCCAGAACCATCACCTCACTCTTGTCGAAGTTGATCGTCAAACCGGACAGGGACTCGAAGCAAAGGAGCAGGAACTTCAAGTTAATGATGTCGAGGTCCGAGCCCTGGACCATGATCATGGTATCATCCGCGTATTGGAGGTGGGAGATCCCGCCACCGGGAACCAGATGGCCCACCACCCCCGAGATGTGGCCAGCTACTCTGGCCCTATCCAAGATCTCAGCCAGGGCATCCACCGCCGCGTTGAACAGGAGAGGGGAAATAGGATCCCCTTGCCTAATCCCGCAGGATGGGCGAAAGTTTGGGCCAATCTCCCCATTAATGTTGATCGCCGTCTGCCCGCTCATCACAAACTGCATAATCCAGCGGATCATGCGGTCGTCAAATCCCCGCCTTTCCAGCACCAACCTCAAGAAGGCCCAGTCCAAGCGGTCATAGGCCTTCTGGAAGTCAAGCTTGAGAAACACCCCACGTTGACGTTGAGTCTTGATCTCATGAATAATTTCATGGAGGGCCAGAACATCATCGTGAATGAGGCGTCCCTTCAAGAAGGCGAATTGGAGGGCCCGAGGGAAACCCATCAGGACCCTCAGGCCGGGGCGGTCATGGATTTCCCTCGGGCCTTCCGGATATTCATTTGGAACATCCGGGGGTTCGGTCACGAGGGCCGGCATCGCCTGATCAAGGACTACATCCGCCAGGAGCTGCCAGACATTGTTGGCTTTCAGGAGACGATTCGCCAAGACTTCTCCAGCGCGGAGTTGGAGGCCCTCAGCCGCTGCAAGTTCTCCTGGTCCTGGCTCCCTGCTTCTGGCCACTCTGGGGGTATCCTCCTGGGGGTAAAGGAGGATACCTTTGAGATTAATGATATGGACCGCGGGGACTTCTTCGTGAGCATGGCCCTCACGCATAGACAAACTCACTTCAAATGGGAGGTGATTATTGTCTATGGCCCCGCAGACCATAGGAGGTCCATTGAGTTCTTGCTTGAGCTCAAGTCGAAGGTGGAACGGACGGAGATCCCGGTGGTTATAGCTGGTGATTTCAATCTGATCCGCTCGGTTGCGGACAAGAGCTCGGCTAACGTGGACCTCCCTAGAATGCGTATGTTCAACGACTGCATCGCTGATCTTGCTCTCCGCGAGATTACGCGGGTGGGCGCTAGATATACATGGACAAATAAGCAGCTCCATCCGATCCGCAGCGTCCTCGACCGTGTCTTTGTTTCTGTTGAGTGGGAAGTGGCTTTCCCCCTGTGTTCGCTGAAGGCGGTCACTAGGATTGGGTCCGATCATACCCCGCTCCTCTTCTCTTCCGGAGGCGGTCGCCCACCTCGTCTGAACCGCTTCCACTTTGAATCCTTCTGGCTTCAGAAGCGAGGCTTTGTGGAGGCGGTTCGGGCGCGATGGCTTGCGGCGGCCACCTCGACCCCTCGGGTGTACTGTGCTGTGGACATCTGGCACCACTGTGCCAGGTTATCTCGACAGTTCTTTTGGCTTGTCGTTTCTTCCTCTTTGGTTCTTCTCGAGTGGAGGATTCTTTCTCTTCTGTGTCTTCTTGGTTCTCCCTCATCCTCCGGATGTAAGATACGAACCATCCAACTTGGTTCAGGAACGGTTGCGCAGGTCAGCGCCACCACGTGAGCCCACTGCTTTAGTCTCATCTTCACTGAAACAGTAGATGAACTAAGATTCGTAATTTGGCCGCGAAAGTCGTGTTTGGCTAGAGAGCAGAGCAAAATTCAGAATTGACAATGGCCCTGCAGGACGGCGCGGCTATTGACTAAAGCTACAAATCGAGCCATCTTTCTGACCGTCCGATCATTTAAGGGAGTAAATCTAGGTCATTCGATCAATGCAGAGAAGACGGTTCTTATGTAACATTTTTTTATGTGCATGTAATATTGACTTCAATCTTGAGTTGGGGCGGCATGAGAAGTCAGGGATTGGACCTCCCTCCATGGGTATCCATGGCGTGGCCGAGGTGCTCAGCACTTGGTGATGCATGACAACCAGCACGCTAGCAGCAACATGATGGAGCAGGAGGTAGACACACTAGTAGAAAATAGAGCTTTCATTCGGAGCTGTCCGGAGCATTAGTCCTAGTCGCATCATGAACCGGGACTAATACAAGCATTAGTCTCGGTTTGAACATATAGAATGTCGCACGGGGTAGGGCCACATCAGCGAATCGGATCTTTAGTCCCGGTTGAAGACAGCAAGCGAGACTAAAGGGGTTAAAGCAAGCGCGAGGCCCTTTAGTCCCGGTTGGTGTCTCCAACCAGGACTAAAAATCCACGTTCCTATATACCCTCAGCCTGACATGTTTGTGTGCGAGCTGGTTTGTTTTTTCCTTCTTATGCACAAGTGGTGTATGTTGCTTTGTTTTTTCCTCTATGCACAAGAGGTGCTTGATGAAATGCGTAAAAAAACAAACATGATATAAAATGCCCGAGCTACACTTAAGCTTTCTCCTCTTTCTTTCCTCCTCGGTCGAGGTTAGCAACTTTACTCATCTAGTCATTTTTATAGATGTTATGTAATAGTTTTTGATAAACTTAATTATATAATGCAGATGAACCGACAATGGATGTACGGTGAATGACGCACTGCCGAGTTTATTATGGCCCTGCATAATTTTACCGGTGTGGCTCAGTCTAAATGATTTTATGTGTTGTCCATGTGTTGTATGTCAGAATAAGAAGAATTACTCTTTCTCGAGAACCCTTCACACCCACCTTCTTTGGTCCGGTTTCATGTCCAGCTATAATTGTTGGACCTTGCATAAAGAAAGAGGGATTATGATGGAAGACAATAAAGAACAAGAGGATGATGACAACTATTCTATGTTTCCGGAATACGGTGATACTGTAATAGGGGAAGCTGAAGATGAAGAGGGACCAGATGAGCTTGTTGATGATCTTCACGGGCCATTGTTGATGCACAGAGAGAATGCGAAAGTGAAAATAAGAAGTTAAAGTTGAAGAGCATGTTAGAGGCTCACAAAAAATTGTTGTACCAAAATTACAAAGATGGCAACACAAAGCTCGATACCACACTAAAATTGCTGCAATAGAAGACAGAGAATGGTTTATCTGACAAAGAATTTGAGAAGTTACTATAAATAATAATGAGAAAGCTTCCAAAGAACAACAAATTGCCTGCCAGTACGTACGAAGCAAAGAATCTTATATGTTAACGTTAGAGGTGCAGTGCATGCATTAATGACCATATCCTTTACCGAGGTGAGGAGTACGGGAATAAGAATGAATGTCCGGTATGTGGTGCATTGGGGTATAAGATCATATATCATACGAGATGACCCTGGTGCACCAAAAAACCATTTTTTAATTTCCAAGTGCTAAAAACTCAGTGTTTCGTGAAGCAATCACCAAATTAAAGTTTCAAAATGGTACCGCCCCATTTTTCAAAAACAGTAGACCATCTCGAAAGGACAATGTCCCAATTAGGTATCTTAAACATTTCCGTACACCCCTCGTGAAAAAAACAAGCCGAATCAGCATGAAATGAGTCAGATTTACATGATCTGGTGCTATTGATTTTTTAGAAAAATCATTTTTAAGTTCGCAGTATGCTATTTCTGTAGGGGTTCGTAGCATGGAAAACAAAAATTTTCTACCGCATACAAACAAACAAGCCAAGATCTATCTACTAGATTGTAGCAACGAGTCGATGGAATAACTTACCCTCGAAGATTCCAAAGCGGTTAACGAGAGCAGATTCTCGTGGGTGATGTAGTCGTACTCTTTCCGATCTCAAGATCGCGTAGACGATCCTTCCAGCGCCGCGTTCCCGCAGCGCTCCCGCAGTCGGTCACACGTTCGGTACTCGACGAATACCTTCCTCTCCCTTGTTCCAGCAGGCAGCGGAGGTTGTAGCACTCTCCTCGTGATTCCGGCAGCACAACGGCGTGGTACCGGAAGTAGAGGGGAGATCTCGCAGGGCTTCGCCTTAAGCCGGAGCGAGTATGGTGGAGCTTATGAGAGAGGCTATTAGTAGTCTAGTAATTAGACACACCAATTAGAAGGCTCTAAACCAATTAGAAGGCTCTAAACCGAAATAGCTCTAAACCGGGGTTTAGGGCTAGGGTTTAGTTTAGAGGATAGGAACTTGTGTGTGCTAGGAGGGAGCCCTGCCCCTCCTTATATAGGTGGGAGGGGCTGGCCGGCCAAGGGGAGGGAGGGGAGTCCCTCCCCAACTCGGCTTGGTGGGGCGCCGGCTTGGGGAGGAGGACTCCCTCCCCAACTCGGTTTCCTCCTCTCCTCCCACTTCCCAAAATTACCGTTTGACTTTCAAACTGGCCGTTTGACTTTTCAATTTAGGATTTAAATAAATCCTTTATTTTGGGCAGCGAAGACACCTAGTACATGATGCAATCATTCCAACTTATAATGACACATTCATGTACCCTTCCCCCTCCGGAGTGCCGGACATTCCGGGACCTTCTAGAATGTTCCCGATGAAAACACCGGAACCATTCCCCAACTCCGAAACGGGACTTTCCTTATATGAATCTTATTCTCCGGACCATTCCGGATCACCTCGTGATATCCCGGATCCCATCCGAGACTCCGAACAACATTCGGTCTCTTTCTCATAATACCATAACTACTCAAACAACGTCGAATCCTTAAGTGTGTCTCCCTACGGTTCGTGAATTATGCGGACATGATCGAGACACTTCTCCGAACAATAACCAATAGAGGAATCTGGAAATTCATATGGCTCCCACATATTTCTACGATTACTTTGCGATCGAATGAACCATTTACATACGATACCAATTTCCCTTTGTCTCACGATATGTTACTTACCCGAGGTTATGATCGTCGGTATCTCTGCATACCTAGTTCAACCTCGTTACTGATAAGTACTCTTTTCTCGTTCCCGTGATATGTGATCCCTTGTGACCCAGTCACATGCTTGCAAGCTAATTGGATGACATTCCACCGAGAGGGCCCAGAGAATATCTATCCGTCATATGGATGGACAAATCCCACTCTTGATCCATGTGTTTCAACCAATACTTTCCGAACACTCAATACCACCTTTATAGCCACCCTGTTACGGTGTGGTGTTTGATGACATCAAAGCATCCATCCGGTAAAGGTGATATGCATGATCTCATGGTCGAAGGAATTAGGTTACTATGTATCAGAAAGCATATAGCAATTGAACTATTGAAATGACTTGATCTTTATGCTACGCTTATCTATAGGAGTATGTCCACCATATCATTCTCCTAACGATATGATCTTGTTGTTAATAACATCTCAATGTTCATGATAGGGAAACCACAATCATCTATTAACCAACAAGCTAGTTTAACAAGAGGCTTTACTAGGGACTCTTATTTTAGTTTACAAATCACACAAGTATTAATGTTTCCGGTTAATACAATTATAGCATGGTATGTAAACATTTATCATAAGTGTGAAGATATGATAATAACCACTTTATTATTGCCTCTTGGGCATATCTCCAACAGTCTCCCACTTGCACTAGAGTCAATAATCTAGTTTCAAACCTTTGTGTATTCAACATCTATGGCTTTCCGGTGTTGCATGTACACGATTGCTAGTGGTCAACTGATCTCCGGATCTGACACTTCCAGGTCCGTGTGTAATTGCATGTCTTTGCGTCTCTACGCATCACTCATTCTCTAATGAGATGGCTTTGTATAATTTGGTCTTTCGGTGTGACCTTTAGTTCTTTGGGGTCAAAACATGTTGATAATATTGTCGCACAATATATCTTCATAGTATTATCCCGCTGTGAACTACACCTAGTTTGATAACAAACTACTTGACACAAATGCCCTCTTTTGCTGCTATAATAGCAGTCATATACTTAGCCTTTTGTTGAAGTATCTGTCACAATGTCTTAACTTTGGAACTCATCCAAATCCATTATGGAACTCACTTTCCATTATATTGTGCCACCCTTAATTTAGATTGAGATAAACTTAATTTGTACTCTGTGACAAAACTAGTATCAATGTAGTACTTTTACAATGAACTAACCATGTATTTGTCACTTCTACAAATAATATACTCTTAGTTCTTCCAAAAGATCATAAGAATATCCTTACTATCGTCCAATGATCATCTTATGAATCATTCTGGTATATGCTCATAACTTTTTGGAGCATAGGACATATCTGGATTTGTACATACCACAGTATGATTGATATAAACACTCTTTGTGATTTCATACATCAAGTATCAATCTATACTTGAATCTTTGTTTCACTTACCAAATGTCAATACACTTGAATATATCATCAACATTGAACTCTTTCAATCCTTTCTGTGCGACAAGAACCTTTCTTGTAGTTTCTATATTGAACTCATTCAATATCTTTGTCTATGTACTTCTGGCACAACCATATTAGCATCTATTGATGCCAAATATTTGGGTTTTGCCTAAGTCTTTCATCAGGATGAAATTCTTAATATGTGTTAATAAAAGATACACCATTTCTAATCAACAATATGTCCTCCACATAATGTATTAGAAATATGTCTTAGCGCTCCCACTTAATTTCTTGCAAATGCAAGTATCTTCATTGTCTCCGATGAAATTAAGCTCTTTTAACAGTTTCATCATAGTGAAGATTCCAACTCCGCTATGCTTACTTCATCCATTGAAGTTTGCATATGCTTTTAGCATCCTTTGAATTAACAAAACCCTTTTGACCGTGTCATGCACACGTCCTAGGTAACAATTCTATTAGAAGAACTTGTTTTGTTTATTCAACTACCACATAACAAAATTATATGTAGTGGTTGCTACATTAATCCGTCTAGACTAAATATCGCTATGAAAGATCAAATCTTGTCATAGTCAATCTTTGAACATTGTTGTGAACTCTTTCCCAACATGTCGACTATAGATGTGAAACATCCATGTCTATTTCTTTATAGATCCAAACACAACTGTAAGGTCTTACACCTTTCTCGAGGGTCCTTCAAGTTCAAAACTTGATTTCTCGTGTATGGAATTATCACGGATTTTATGGCTTCAAGCCATTTGACGGAGTCAGGGCCCATCATCGCTTCTTTGCATGTAGTCCGTTCATTATTCTCAAATAATGATTCAACCCTCAAATCTTAGTATTTGATTGTTTACTCGACCTACTTGTTTCAATAGAAACTTAGACCTCCGTGACCACAACCTTTGAGGCACGTGAGCCATGAGCATTATTGCTGCCTCCGGAACACTTTTCCGGTGCTGCGCAACTCTGCACATATAGCTAAGGTTCTTTTAACCTTATTAAAGTTCTATTGTCCTCCCACTTTAACTTTTCACGAAAAATTCCTTCTCAAAGAAACTTGACGTTCTAAGCGACAAACACTTTTGTCTCCGGTGTTTGTGGAGGAATACTTAATATTTATACAAAGACAGGTTTATCCGACTTTGGTTGCACACATCTTTCTTATGCATAGCATACCAATGTTTTAAGAAAGGACTACTTGGGTTTTATCCCAAACCATAACTTTATATGGTGTCATTTCAGCGGATTATGATGGAGCTCTTTTTAGTGGAAAAGCGGTAGTCTCTAAAGCTTTTAATCTTTAAAATATAATGGCAGTTCTATATTTTACACCTTTGATCTTACCATGTCAAACAAGGTTTTAATTACATATCTCGAACGCTCCATACTCTTATGGTGTTTCGGGAAATGCAAATCCACGGAACGATTCCTTAAATCTTAGGTATTATGCTAAACTTGTAACTCAAATATCTTCCTTTATGATCTTATCATAAACTATTTATATTCTTGTTACAATGATTTTGCACTTCATCTTGAAAATCTTTGAACTTTTCAAATATTTCATACTTCATCCTTATTAAGTAAATATTCATATATTCACTCAAATTTTCGGAGAAAGCATATGAAGTTGAAATCCATCGCTCTTGACTACACATAATGGAGTTCGTACAACAATATGCACAAGTTCCAATAAGCTAGTCTTTCGTTCCCTTTTGGCCTATGAACGAAGTTTTAATTATTGTCTAGGAAAGTTTCACAAACGTCATTTGATCAAAAATCAAAAGACTCCAAAATTCCATCCACATGGAGTTTCTTCATGTTTTCTTTCCAATATAATTTAAACGGCGATGTCACTTCCTAAGTGATCTTTCAATCAATTTGTCTTTCGACATTTTTAGCACTAGTTTTATGGATGTGATTTCTCCAACGAGATTTGTAAATCATCCATCTTTTATGGATTACGGCAATTATTTGAACAACCCTGTTGTTCTCATAATACCTGATGAAACAAATCTTGAAGGCAAGCTTTGATGTTTAACGAGCAACACAATAACCCTTTATTTGTTCTCGATGAACATCATCACATATTCTTTTGCTAGTTACTTAGGCCATTGTAGTTCATGAATTGTGTTGTTTCGTATGACGATTCACACCAACAAATTCAGTATCAAATACTTAAGAACCACATTGTTTAATAAGCAAAGAATACAACCACAACATGTATATCATCTATATACTTAAACTGAACAATTCTAGTCTTTTCTTTTCTGCCATATATTTATGAGATTTTCTTTCAGTATTTCCTTTTCTGTTTGAAAGAATCTATCAACATCAACAGTGGAGTCATACATATGACACATAGTCCAAAGCGTGTACAATTAAATACCAATGTCTTTGGATTTGCACTTTGAAGTAGATCACCATCATCAAATGTTTGGTGTTCTTTTAAATTCCTTTCTTTAGTAATCTATTGGTGTAGTAAACATTTTACCTACATCAAATATTCACCTTCATCATGGAATCGTCCATGACCAAGCTACTTTTAGCTTATAACGGTGAATCGCGAGTATAATGTTGCTCTCCAAAACCTTTTGGAAGATTAGGACAACTTGTGTTTCCAACCTTTTGCAAATTCTCATCAAATATGAGAACATGACTTTTGCCATATTATACTCTATCATGTTGCAACCAAAACTTTGTTTCAGATATCACAATATCTTCCACACATCATGGTTTCTGAAACAACTCTTTCAGATCCTAGATAACCTTGATATTAAGACAATCCTTTGAATATCAAGAATCATGGAGACAAACATGATACTTTATATACTAACACTTGGAATTGTTACTCTTGATTTAATACCAATTATTAAACTTCATGGAGTAACCGGAACTTACTGAAAGTTTGCAATAGGACTTTTAAACTTTAGATTAACACTTCAAAACAATACGATACCAGTTCGTAAAGTAACTAACCAGAATTCTATAGTTCTATCATCTCAATTATAACTAAGCGCAAGGTGGTAAACGGATGCCAATGACTACAACAACTATGCAAATTCACTTTGATTTAGTTTATGATAAATTGAGTTCTAATTAATAATTAAATTAATCTAGGTGAACTCCCACTCAAAACAACATCCCTCACATTGTTTTAGTGATCACATGAACCAAATCCACCACATCAAAACCGATCATCACGAGAGTTGATATGGCTTCAATGGCGAACAATCAACATGTTCATCATATCTACTATATGACTCATGCTCTACCTTTCGGTAATCCGTGTTCCTGAGGCCATGTCTGTACATGCTAGGCTCGTCAAGATCAAACCTTAGCTACCGCATAAGCAAATCTGGCTTGCTTACGTTGTATTCACCCGCGGAATCAAAGACACCCGATCATCGCGTGGTGCTTCGAAGCAACAAGCTTTGGCAACGGTGCATACTAAGGGTGAACACTTTAGAACTTGAAATTTATGTGCATGAGGGATCATCTTATAATGCTACCGTCGTCTACTAAGCAATACAAGATGCATAAAGGATTAACATCACATGCAATTCATAATATGTGATATGATATGGCCTTTCTTCTTTGTGCTTCCGATCTCCATCTTCAAGCACAAACATGATCTCCATCATCACCAGCATTGCATCAAGGTCAATGACGCTTCACCATGGTTGTCAACTTACAATAAGGAACATCAAATATAATCACAATCATGGCCATATCACATCACTGCACACCCCTGCAAAACAAAGTTAGACGCTTCTACTTTCTTTGCATATTTTACGTGGTTTGGGGCTTTCCATAAGTGTCGTTCTAACCTACGAACAGGAACCACAACATTGATACTAGCATTGTTGATTACCCGTTGTAAATTGGATCTTTACTATGCTAGGAGAAACAGGCACCCGCAAAGCCACTTATGCAATACGAGTTGCATGTCAAGCGTGGAGCAAGTCTCATGAACGATGTCATGTAAGGTTAGCCCGGGCCGCTTCATCCCAACATACCGCAAGATGCAAAGTACACAAAAAGCAATCTACAATAAAAGCATCAACGCCCACAATGACCATTGTGTTCTACTCGTGCAACAGATCTACATATAGACACGGCTCTGATACCACTGTAGGGGTTCGTAGCATGGAAAACAAAAAATTTCTACCGCATACAAACAAACAAGCCAAGATCTATCTACTAGATTGTAGCAACGAGTCGATGGAATAACTTACCCTCGAAGATTCCAAAGCGGTTAACGAGAGCAGATTCTCGTGGGTGATGTAGTCGTACTCTTTCCGATCTCAAGATCGCGTAGACGATCCTTCCAGCGCCGCGTTCCCGCAGCGCTCCCGCAGTCGGTCACACGTTCGGTACTCGACGAAGACCTTCCTCTCCCTTGTTCCAGCAGGCAGCGGAGGTTGTAGCACTCTCCTCGTGATTCCGGCAGCACAACGGCGTGGTACCGGAAGTAGAGGGGAGATCTCGCAGGGCTTCGCCTTAAGCCGGAGCGAGTATGGTGGAGCTTATGAGAGAGGCTATTAGTAGTCTAGTAATTAGACACACCAATTAGAAGGCTCTAAACCAATTAGAAGGCTCTAAACCGAAATAGCTCTAAACCGGGGTTTAGGGCTAGGGTTTAGTTTAGAGGATAGGAACTTGTGTGTGCTAGGAGGGAGCCCTGCCCCTCCTTATATAGGTGGGAGGGGCTGGCCGGCCAAGGGGAGGGAGGGGAGTCCCTCCCCAACTCGGCTTGGTGGGGCGCCGGCTTGGGGAGGAGGACTCCCTCCCCAACTCGGTTTCCTCCTCTCCTCCCACTTCCCAAAATTACCGTTTGACTTTCAAACTGGCCGTTTGACTTTTCAATTTAGGATTTAAATAAATCCTTTATTTTGGGCAGCGAAGACACCTAGTACATGATGCAATCATTCCAACTTATAATGACACATTCATGTACCCTTCCCCCTCCGGAGTGCCGGACATTCCGGGACCTTCTAGAATGTTCCCGATGAAAACACCGGAACCATTCCCCAACTCCGAAACGGGACTTTCCTTATATGAATCTTATTCTCCGGACCATTCCGGATCACCTCGTGATATCCCGGATCCCATCCGAGACTCCGAACAACATTCGGTCTCTTTCTCATAATACCATAACTACTCAAACAACGTCGAATCCTTAAGTGTGTCTCCCTACGGTTCGTGAATTATGCGGACATGATCGAGACACTTCTCCGAACAATAACCAATAGAGGAATCTGGAAATTCATATGGCTCCCACATATTTCTACGATTACTTTGCGATCGAATGAACCATTTACATACGATACCAATTTCCCTTTGTCTCACGATATGTTACTTACCCGAGGTTATGATCGTCGGTATCTCTGCATACCTAGTTCAACCTCGTTACTGATAAGTACTCTTTTCTCGTTCCCGTGATATGTGATCCCTTGTGACCCAGTCACATGCTTGCAAGCTAATTGGATGACATTCCACCGAGAGGGCCCAGAGAATATCTATCCGTCATATGGATGGACAAATCCCACTCTTGATCCATGTGTTTCAACCAATACTTTCCGAACACTCAATACCACCTTTATAGCCACCCTGTTACGGTGTGGTGTTTGATGACATCAAAGCATCCATCCGGTAAAGGTGATATGCATGATCTCATGGTCGAAGGAATTAGGTTACTATGTATCAGAAAGCATATAGCAATTGAACTATTGAAATGACTTGATCTTTATGCTACGCTTATCTATAGGAGTATGTCCACCATATCATTCTCCTAACGATATGATCTTGTTGTTAATAACATCTCAATGTTCATGATAGGGAAACCACAATCATCTATTAACCAACAAGCTAGTTTAACAAGAGGCTTTACTAGGGACTCTTATTTTAGTTTACAAATCACACAAGTATTAATGTTTCCGGTTAATACAATTATAGCATGGTATGTAAACATTTATCATAAGTGTGAAGATATGATAATAACCACTTTATTATTGCCTCTTGGGCATATCTCCAACAATTTCATCAGAGATCCACTGTAAGTTTAGCGAGGCTAAGCCCCGAGCTAAGGATTTTTTTAGAATCCTCAAATTTAAAAGAGTAATTTTGATATGATTTTTTTGAAGATTTAAACACTATTAAATGAATTTTATTTCAAAATAATTAATGCATTATTAAAAATATATTGGAATATCATTCAGAACGAACAGAGAAGTTAAGCGTGTCGTGCGACTGTACCTAGAGTAGTGCGAGGATGGGTAACCGATCGGAAAGTTTAACCATGAGTGTGATTTGACGGGAGATAAATTATACTTAGTGTTAAAAGAACACGCATGAGATTAATGAGTTAAACAATTCAAAAAAGGCACTTATGAGATTAACGAGTCAAACAATTTAAAAAGTTTTATTTTAAAAAATATTTTTTTTTGGAAAAAATTAAAAGGAAACGCATATTTTTTAAAAAATAGGCCATTGGCGTAGCTACCACCGTACCAAACGGCCGTTAACCGCCGATGTGATCCCCGTAGGCGCTATGCCAACGGTTTTTCTTACGCCGACAGTAATATGGTCTACGCTGACGCAACCGACAATCGCGGGCTACGCCAACGGGAGCTGGCCGTCGGCGCTTGGCTTATTTTCCGTAGTGGCGGCTCAGGACCTAGCCATAGTTTTTAAAACCATACCGGTTCGGTGGTCCAACCAGAAAAAACCTAAACTAATAACCTCACTGGTTTTTTAAGAGGACTAGTTTAATACACACGTGTTGCTACGGCTCATTAAGTTTTTTCCTCACGGTTCATATAGCACATCTAAACATATAGAAAAGATAAACATGTGCAATAGATCAATGTAATTCCTCTGTTCTCTATGCTTCGCAATTACATGTGCTTTTCGTCATCTCTCCAAATGTCCGCATATGTTTCCTACATTTTTCTCTCTATGTCAGCCCTTGTTTTCTGCAGCCATCATGCAGCCATATGTGTGAACCGGCTCCTCTAACTTGAAGCAAAGTCAGAGAGCTACAATAGTAGGGTAGTGTAAAACTTGCTGAAGGGAAGTCAGGGTTCGGTAGCATAAATTTCCAAAACTTAATTTTTTGTATTCTAATTTTTGTTGCAAGTAATGACTATATGTATATTGTATATTTATACTATAAAAATTAATTTGAATTATATTAGACCAAAAATTGTATGTTTTTGAAGAAGTAAAGTTAGAGAATTTTAGCTTCTCTAACTTTTCTTTAGTAAGTTAGAGGATCCGGTTCTTGTGTATTAGAATACAAAAATTGTATATTTGTACTTTTCTTTAGTAAGTTAGAGAATTTTAGAAGGAAAATTGGACGTGTATCGGGATAAACCAAGGACACAACTATTTATTTTTTACAAACTGAGTTCTATGCCATGACACGCTTTGGATATTAATGTGCAATGCAAATACTATCTTTAGCTTCATTTGCATGATACTTGAGCAGATATACCAGTTTCTTACTCGGCTTGTTAACATAAAAGAAAAATAACAACTACTCCCTCCCTCGTTCTCTCCCCCTCTCTCCCTCATCAGAAGTAAATAATATATTATTGATAATATGTTGTGCATGTCGCAGCTGAATTTATGTTAACATGGAAGAAGCAAAATAACAATATATGTATGAATGTGGACAAGCTCTAGCTCTTTCGAACAATATATTTGAGGCATAACTCCTAAATATGGAATCTACAATTTGATATAAGCATTTACCATTTATGGTCTTAGCATATGCAATTCTCATTTAGAGGTTTATTTATTATTAATTGAAGAAGCTTGAATTATTTACGTATGGAATCATCTTTTGCTAATGCTCAATTTCAGCTCCATACACGAAACCAAAGGATCACCTGTTAAAACTTGATTCATCATTACACAGAAAATAACATATCTAGTAAATTCACATTAAACTGGATTGAACATTAGTGAAGAAACTAAAAGTCAAAAAATGCTCTAATTGAAAGGGATTATTTTTTCCGCAAAACTAATTCAAAAGGATTCAATGTTACTATACATGAAATTAATAAACATATACGACATCCCATAAGAAACTGAATAACTGTATCATTGCATGTCGCAGGTCTTTTCCTTCGACCTTTACCACATAAAATGGCAAATCCTCTGCTACTACTCGTCCAAATCTCGCAATTGGTAGGCTAATGCTATTCGTAGCTGCAAGTGTGGGCTGCCAGGCAAAGGGCCCTGTAGCAGGCCACGAAGCTTGCACCGAGGCAAGGCATCTTGGTGTTAGGTCATCTCTGTAGGTGGCAATTTGATGGCCAGGTCATGTTTTTTTTATGAAAAATCCACCGATCTATTAATAATCCTCAACGACAGTACAGGTAAACACAACAGTAATAAAAATTACAAATATATCCTTAGACCACTTAGCGACAACTATAAGCACTCGAGCGAGCCAAAGGCATTGCCGCCGTCCTTGCCCCTCCCTTGGTGGAGCCAGGCAAAGCTTGTCGTCGTAGAGGTTCTTGTAGTAGACAGACAGAAAATCGTTGTGCTAAGGCCCAAAGGACCAGCGCAAAAAAGCAACAATCGTCTCCGATGAAGAGAAGCGTAAATCAAAAGAAACATCAACCAAGCCCAGCGAGATACGCCGGAGACACACCTCCACAAGCCCTCCGATGACACTATATGCACCACCGGAACAGTGGCTAGATGGGTAGTACTTTACTCCATCCTCAAGAAGCCGCCACCACCATGTCTTCTTAAGTAGGACACAAACCCTAACCAAACAGAAAAATTATCAGAAAACAAAGCTCTCCCGTCAGCAAGGACTGGAATCCACCGCGCCTTCATGACCCTAAGGCCACAAGAGGCGGGATCAAGGAAAAAAATAGCACGCTATTTAATTTAGTGTGGCCTTTCTTCAGACGCTATAAAAGTTATAGGGTGCTAATAGCGCGCTATTTTACAAAATAGTGTTTTGTAAAAAAATAATATAACAGGTATATCATGAATACCAAGGATTCCAACATCTTATGAATTGACCATAATAACACGTGTACATGCATAACCAATTCTGCCGCTATCCAAGTTGGGGGAGAACCGGTAGGGCTGAAGCTAGGCGGCGGCTTGACGCGATCACTTAAATTTAATAATCAAAATTTCCACCATATGTTTGCTTACTCCGCACCCTCATCATATGCTCGCTTACTCCACACCCACCAACAAAATAAAATAATATGCTATACTTAAAATAGTGTTAACGCTATGATGGTTCAGCGCGATATAGCAAGCTATTTAAAAAGTAGCGCCATAGTGAGCAAAATCATGAAAAAATAGTGTGTACTTTCAAATACGGTATAGCGCACAAAATAGCACGCTATTTTTTTTCATGGACGGAATAGATCAGCCGGGCCGACGGGAGGCAGGATCGCCTCTTGGTTTTCTTTCTTGGAGGAGTTGATCATGTTTGTTCCTAGATGGACGGGTCATGTTTACTGTGAACAATCTTGTTCAATTATATACAAAAATTTATTGTATTTTAATAGCTTAAAACTAACATTGATACTAACCAGAATGTCTATACACACTACTGAAAAAACCATCTTCGGTTCGATGTGAATAAGGCCAGCAGTTCCGGCCTGGCATAGCCCGCGACTAGTGGGAGCACTAGTCCCGGGCCGTGAGGCCTCTAACGGCTAGAAACGGCCGTAGTCACTAGTCCCGGGCCAGACCAGGTCATTAGTCCCGGTCCGTAATACGACCCGGGATTAATAACCTGGAGCAGGCCAGCTGGTCATTTCGTGGACTATTAGTCCCGGGTCGTATCACGGCCCGGGACTAGTTGTCCACCACTATATATTCTGCCTCCTGTCCTGCTGCCCTAAAGCATATGGTGGCCATTTTTCTCAAAGAAGCAAGAGAGTTCATGCCATTTTTTTCTCAAGATTTGTCAAGATTTAGTTTGCAACACCTAAATCCAAAGCTTTAAAAGGTTAGAACTTCATTCTTTCATCTCTTATTGCTACTTTAGCTCTATAATGCTCTAGAAGTATAGAGATATGGATCAATGCATGCATGCTCTAGAAGTAGCTAGAAGGATTTTGATATATATGTGTAACAAATTTTGATTAGGCACATAGTTACTGAAAATTGAAATGTGTAATTTTAGAGTTTCAGAGCTTAGAATGGAATGAGGTTTTCACTGATAGAACAATAATAAAAAAACTCCACATTTATCATGTTAATTGTTTTCTCCAATTCACAAATTGGTGCATGTAAATTTTTCAAAATTCAAAATTGATGCTCTAGAAGCTCTCAATATAACTTGTAATAATTTTATCATGTTGTGTAATGGTTTTTGATATACTTTTACTATAATGCAGATGGTCCGGGAATGGATGTACGGTACTGACCGATGCTCTGGCGAGTTCATTAATGGTGTGCATGAATTCATCCGTGTTGCTGATGCAAACAAGCGCAATGGTTTTGTATTCTGTCCATGTAATGGATGTAGGAATCAGAAGGATTACTCTGACTCAAAAACCCTTCACAGCCACCTGTTGAAGTCCGGCTTCATGCCCAGTTATAATTGACGAGGTTTAATCTCGTCAATGCCCATTGTTATGGACTTGGGTTTTGGAGAAGATGGGGATGCTGGAGATCGCGGAACAGTTAGCAAACAAGCAACACGGGGACACGAGGTTTACCCAGGTTCAGGCCCCTGGAGGGAAAACCCTACTCCTGCTTGTCTGCTCTTGATTACGGCGGAACCGAAGATTACAAGGATGCGCAGATGCAATCTGGCGTGGAGGTGTCTATGCGAAAGTATGAGGTCAGAGATCTAGGTCGTGCCCTCCTAGCCTTTATATAGAGTTAGGCAGGTTCCAGGCACAGACCGAGTCGGTTACAGTTTATAGGGTTTACCCCTTTGAATTTTCTATCTACTCTAGTCTTGCTCTCCAAGGATCCGAAGGCGTCATGGGCCCTGGCCACCCGAAAGTCTTCATAGGCCGACATATATTTGTCGTGGGCCTTCCTTCGGCTGGACTAGGTATGCTGAAGTCGTGTACCCACGGGGTATAACCATGTCAGTAGCCGTCGAGTGTTCAGTCGAATCGTAGATTCGGCTGAGGACTCTTCAATCCTTCGGGTGCAACTCTGTCTTTCAAGAGAATATGTAGGGATTGTTGATGTGTGTGCCTGACTCTCCTGACAGATCAGGGTCAGTTAACTGTCTTAGGACAAAACAATACGATCTTCTTCAGGTTCGAGTCCCTCGACTCGAACCCGGAACATATGCTGGCGTAATTCGACTCAGGCCGCGGAGGACTTACAGGAGTGGAATTCCAGTGAATTTAAATGATGTACCCAACGCGTCCGTCGGGATTTTTCATCGCGCCTATTGTCACGGATTCATACTAGCAGAGCGCAGTCATGTGCGTTACCAGGCCATCAGACGATATCTGTAGGTCTTATCTTTGCGTCGCAGACACAGTATCTGAATGTTTATCACCACGGAGGTGTTTCGGGTGGCCGAGGAGAATGTTGCTCACTTAGCGTTAATTGGGGCAAAGTTGCCGAAAAAAATGTTGCATGCCGATCCGAAGGATCGCAGTCGAAGAATTCATAGGGTGCGCGACCAGCGCTCCCTATGGGATTAGCCCCCGAGTGTCTGTTCGAGTCGTAGACTCGAGCAGAGACTTTGATTCAGCCGCTGTTTAGCTTCAGGTCCGTAGGACACAAATTTTTCAGATGCTTGAATCCATGCTCCCTATGGGAGTAGCCCCCGAGTCCATAGTGGAGTCGCAGACTCGACGTAGGACTCGAAGAAATAGTTCAGTGCCGTAGTGTTTTGTTCATTTTTCGGGTGCGTGGCCAGCGCTCCTGATAGGAGTAGCCGCCGAGTAGTTAGTCGAATCGTAGATTCGAGTGAGTACTCTTAGCTTTGTAGCCAAAGAATTGTGACTTTTGCAAGTATAGATTTTGATGACGTCAGTGCTGACGATCGGTGACCTCAAGCGTCTGCTGCGCCAGAGATGACTTGACTGGACGAACATGGGTCCCACCTTCTGACCTTGAATTGACTGATCACGTGTGGCGTGGAGATAATTACGGCATCCCCTCGATTTCCACGCGTAGTGGACGGCGTGTGAGCGACGGTTCGTTGTGATGCTGACATGTGTATGGTCAGATCTTGCCGTTGGCGTTAGGTCTTCTTGATGGACGGTTATCGTGCATCGTCTTCGTCCTTATAATCATTGGGGAAAAAATTAGTCTGTTTTCACCGCAGCCATTCTTGTCTCACTGCTCCATTGTTCTCTGCGATTTCTTGCTGCGCGCTGGAATATCCTCGGACATTTCCTTCTTCGATCCTACTTCTCGCTGCCGGCGCTGCCGCACCGCAATGGGGAAGCCTAAGAAGTCTTCTTATGTGGTTGGTACCAGCGCTGCTGGAGGCAAGAAGTGTGCTGCCGCTACCTGTGTCACCGACGGTGGCTGGCGGCGATCGGAGACGCGGGAGAGCGATCTCCGCAAGCTTCGTGAGTGGGGCTTAATCCCGCAAGATAGGGAGGCCGTCAAACTCCCTGGCAACAAGGTAATTCCCCGTCCCCCCTGTTGGGTTTCAGGTTATGTTCCTCACTTTTGTCCTTCGGGGCTTTTCCTTCCCAGTCCACAATTTCCTTCGTGGACTGCTTTTTCTTCATGGCATCTAGCTGCATCATCTTTCCCCCAACTCTCTTCTTCACATTGCTTGTTTCATTACTTTCTGCGAGTGCTGGCTCGGTATCGAGCCGCACTTCGGCCTCTTCCGGAAACTCTATTCCGTGAAGAGGCAGTCTGGTTCTGATGGTGTTTATCCCATTGGTGGTTGCATCATTTCCCTTCGATCCAATCTTCTTGTCTTCTCCTTTTCCATGTGCGAATCTATCCAGTACTGGCGGAGGCGATGGTTTTACATCCGCGACTCCACGGTGGCTGGGCAGGATTTTGGTCTTGCTCCTTTCGACCCCTCCCAGAAAATCGAGCCGAAAAGGTCTTGGAAAACCAGATCTTGGATGGCGAGGTAGCGGAGATAGAGGGGCTCTATCGTCGGGTGGAGGATTTCCAGTTGACTACGGAGAAGGAGGTGAATTGTGTGGATATCATCCGCACCTTTCTCAAACGTCGGGTGTAGCCGCTCCAGGCTAGGGCGCACCCGATGTTCCTTTACGCTGGTCGTCGTGATCCAACTAGGGTTTCGGCCAAAGAATTCTCCAAGGGAGATCTCGACGGGGTTCTTCGTCCACTGCTGAAGTTCAAGGCTGAAGAGGATATCCTGGGGAAGTCGCTGACTTCTACATTTTCTGCTTCACGTCCTGTTCCACAGGTGTAGATCCGGGACGTGCGCGTAGCGCTATTTTTTGTGCAGGAGTTCAAGGTGCCGGGCATGTTGCCACCGCTTCCCGAATTGTTTCCGGCTGCACCGAACAATGAAGTGGTGAATTCCATGTCCGAGCTGCCATCGGCGCGGTCTTCGGCTGAAGAGGCCAACGAGTCGAGCGAGGACCACACTCGCAAGCGGACACGAAGCTCCAGCGAGTCTTCGGATGCCTCGACTCCACCGACTCCTAGGAACCCACTGTGGCTTGAACGTCACAGTGATGGGCATGGAGGCTCTTCCTCTCCGATTCCTGCTGTTCCCGTGCGGGCTGTGGCACCGCACCCGCCGGTGAAGCGGAAGAAGGAACAAAAGAAGGAAGATAAGAAAGAGGAGAAGAAGGTCCGGAGGATCCCTCCCGTCTTTGACTTGAGCGAGCTTGACTCGTAAGTTTCCTTAGTCCTGTATTGCCTTTTCTTGCCTATTTACTTTGTACTTGTGCTAATTTGTCCTTGTGCAGCCACTCCTCCAACGACTCCTCCAGTGATGGTGCTCGGGAGATGATGGGGGAGTCGAAGGTCGCGATTCCTCCTCCTAAGACGGTGGCCACCTCTGAAGGCGCTGCTCCAGACCCTTCTCCACAGGAGGTTCAGGTGGTTGCGCCTCAGAAGGCTGCAAGCGGACCTTCGGAGTCGCCGTCGAATCATGTAAGTATTTTTTCTTCCTGCCACGAGGGGAGCCCCCGAGCCTTTTTGGATGATCTATTGATTATCTCCTTTCTTCCTACCTCGGGGGGGGGGGGGGGGGGAGCCCCCGGGCATCTGTAGGGTAGTTTGTTTGTTACTTCTTCCTTCGAGTCTCAGGGGGATCCCCCGAGCACTTTCGCGTGTGTAACTTGCTTCTACTTGTTCTTTTGGGCGTAGCCCCTGGGCCCTTCTTTTGACTAGTAGGTATTTTTTGCAGCCTTTTGTGCAAGGTGCCAACCAACTGGTGCAGCAGCACCTGGCGTTGGAGGCCAGCCTCAAGCAACTTCAAAAAGAGCCTTGGTCAAGCGGAGAAAAAGGCCGAGGTCGCCGTTGGTGCAAGGGAGCGCCTCGAGCTGGAGTTGGCCCACGCGACCGAGGCTAAGGAGCGCTTGCAGCAGGAGGCTACGGACCGCGAGGAGCAGCTCGCCACCGCCATGGCTTCACGCGAGAGAGAGGTGGCCGGAAAGCTTATGGCGGCTGCCAAGGATGTTTCGGGTGAGTATCTCCACCTTAATCTTTTTGATTTGCTTGTCTTTCTTTTGCAGTGCGTTTGTTCATGCTGCTTCCTTTGTTTTCTTAGATGCCGCGTGCATTGAGTTTGATCGCGGTGCTCTGGAGCACGGGAGTGCTCTGGATGATGCTACTGCGGCGGTCGAAGACCGCTGCAGTACTGTTGTCAACTCGCTTGCCAAGGCCAAAGAGGTCCTTGGGCGCTTCTACAAGGAGCTTATCCCCAAGGGCGTGGCCCTCGAAGATGTTGATGCCCTGGCGGAGGCGCTGTCAGCCGAAGCACCTGCGGCATACAAGCTTAAGCAGAAGGGCATCGGCGCATCCGTCGGGCTGGCAATGGCCTTGGCGGCTGGAGCGGAGCTGGACCTTCTCCAGGTCACTTCCCGGATGCCGATGACTGCTGATGGATCCGAGGTAGCCTTCGCCACCTATGCTGCTCGCTGTAAGCGTTACGGGCCGAAGCTGATTGATCTGTTGGCCGAGTACGTGCTAAGGCAGCAGGGGGAAGCCAAGGCGAGGCAATCCGGCTCCGAGGCTACTCAGGGTGCAGCTTTGTAGGCGCTGTAGTTATATGATAGTTGTAGCTTCTTTTGTTGTAAATGTTTTGATGAACAATCCTTGTGCCACGTTGTGGCTTTTGCTACACTTTAATGAATGTGCTGAATTTCGTGCTCCTTCAACTGCTTGTTCATGTCCTTGTCTTTCTGTTAATCTAGGGTCCTTCGGGTGCTGATCCCGTTGACACTTCGCCTGCAGCGCGGCTGCGGCCATCCTTGGATGATGCGTCACAGCTTGCGTTTCTTTGAGACCGTGTCCGTAGCCTCGAGAAAGAGTTGCTTGGGGTGCGTGGCCATGCTGACGTTTGGAAATCCAAGGCGGATCGAGGTGCTGCCAGAGAGGAGTACTTGATGGCGGAGTTGCTTCGCTTGTCCGAACATCTTGAGTGTGAGTTTTTCGAGATGTTGCTCGTTACTTCGGATGCTCCTGCTGGCCTTGCATCTTACTTTTTTGCAAGTATTGCAGGTGCTAACATGGCTCCAAGGGAGGAGAAGGTGCGTGTTGCTGTTCGGGTGAACTGCTTGACTCAGCAGGACATGGAGGCCGGCGGGTTCTTCTGGATGGACCGTGACCGTGCCATGGTACTTGCGACGGTGCAAGATCGCGTTCACCAAGTATCGCGGGTGCTTCGTCAGGTGAAGACTTCACTAGCGTCGGTCCTGCATGTGATGTTTCCGTTGGATGATGCGCGGTCGACTCTCTCTGGTTTGCTGTCGAAGTTTCAGAACGTGCATCATGTCAGGGAACTGGTGCGGCATCAGCTTGTTGCGGGGGTGAAGGCTGCCCTCTCCTTTGTGCGGTTGCATCGTCCTGATGTAGATCTGTCCGCTGTAGCGGCTGGGCCACCTCTTCGGCCAGATGGTGGTGAGTGGAATATGCGTCCACATTATGTGGCTGTAAGGCAGTATGCCGAACAGATCATAGATCTGTTTGAGCAGCGTGCTCAGGTTATTCTTCAGAATAGGTACTACCTGTAAAAAAAGATAGATGTAAAATTTGTATACATTTGACTGGGCGTGTTTTGCCCTTTGTTATAAAGGTTTGGTTGTTGTTTTAGCACATAGTGCTTTGTTCGTATGCGTTCCCTTTTCATTAGCCTGACGTGGTCAGCTACTCAGGTGTACACGCGTTATCCTCAGTCGACGAAGTCGTGAGGTGGGGGGAGCCCCCGAGTGCGTTTTGTAGCATGGAGTAAAAAATGCGAGTAGTAAACAAAATTTTGGGGCGAGACACTTAGCTTTATTCATATTGTAATGGAGGAGGTACATTGTTCAGCTGAGTAGCCTTGGCTGAATAGCCTTATTGAAAATAAAGAGGGAGGTAGCTAGGGGTAGAACCGTCGCAGTTGTGCGACGTTCCATGGGTTGGAGTATGCGACTCCAGACTCCACGTGCTTGAGGCGATAGGCGCCACCTGAGATGACCTCGGCGACGATGTAGGGTCCTTCCCATGGCGACTCGAATTTCTTCGGTCGCTCTTGCTTGAGTCGCAAGACTAGGTCTCCTTCGACGAAGGACCTTGGGCGCAGCCGTCGGCTGTGGTAGTTGCGGAGATTCTGCTGATACACCGCTGATCGAGCTGATGCTATGTCTCGCGCTTCGTCGAGTGTGTCGACGGCGTCTTCGAGTGCAGCCGTGGATTCGGCTTCGCTATAAGCGACAACCCGGGGGCCTGGTGGCGTACTTCGGCTGGTAGCACGGCTTTGGCTCCGTGCACCATGAAGAACGGCATGTAGCCGGTTGAGCTGTTTGGCGTGGTACGCAGGCTCCATAGGACGGAGGGTAGCTCTTTCGTCCAGGCTCCGGCGAGTCGCTCGAGTGGGCTCATGAGGCGCTTCTTGATGCCAGCGCCGATTAGGCCGTTGGCCTTCTCCACCTGCCTGTTTGTTTGCGGGTGCGCCACTGAGACATATGTGATATTGATTCCGAGGCCTTCACAGAAGTCCTGGAATTCTTTGGAGATGAAGTTCGATCCATTGTCGGTGATGATGCTATGCGGCACGCTGAACCTGTATACAATGGATTCAAAGAACTTGACGGCAGTTTTGCCCTTTTGGTTAGTGACCGACATGGCCTCAATCCACTTGGTGAATTTGTCAACTGCGACCAGGAGGTAGACATGTCCTCCTTTCGAGGACCTTGGCAGCTTGCCGATCATGTCGAGGCCCCATTGGGCGAAAGGCCAGGCTAAAGGTATGGGCCTGAGCTCTGACCCGGGTGCGTGCGGTTTGTCGGCGAACCTTTGGCACCCGTTGCATCGTTGGACGATGTCCTTGGCGTTGTTCATGGCCGTTGGCCAGTAAAATCCATCTCGTAGAGCTTTGGCGACAAGGGAGCGGCTGCCTGCGTGATGGCCGCAGATGCCCTCGTGGATGTCTTGGAGGATGTTTTCCCGTCACCGATGGTGACGCACCTTTGTAGTACACCCGAAATGCTGCGCTTGTACAGCTCGCCATTGATGATGGTGAAGGCTTTGGACCGACGAGATATGCGCCGGGCATCCGTCAGGCTATCAGGCAGTTCTCCGTCTATCAGGTACCGGAGGTATGGCAGTGTCCAAGTTTCTTCGACTGCCATGACCTGCATTAGGTTGACCACGGAGACCTCTGTATCCAGATTTGCGGGTCCTTACGGTCCTTCGGGTAGCGCAGCCCCCGAGTGTTCTGCTTCTTCGGGTGATCCCTTAGGGAATTTCCGCTTGATGGATGGCACACAGATCTGTTCGAGGAACACACCTGGCGGCACCCGTGCGCAGGTGGAGCTGATGTTGGCGAGTCTGTCGGCCTCCTCGTTGCTTTCTCTTCTAACGTGCCGAAGCTCGCAGTCGTCGAAGTCTCCTTCGAGTGCATTGTAGAGTGCGCGGTACACAATCATGTTGGCGGCGTGTGCGTCGCACTCATTCATCGTCTGTTGGACGACGAGGTTGGAGTCACCGTAGATGACCAGGCGCGTTGCGCCGCAGATCTTTGCCATCCTCATGCCGTGGATGAGGGATTCGTATTCGGCCTCGTTGTTGGAAGCTTAGAATTTCATCCGAAGGACGTACTTCATCTTGTCGCCCTGCGGGGAGGTCATTATGACCCCGGATCCTGCTTCGGCTTCACGCTTGGAGCCGTCGAAATGCATCATCCATGACTGTGACATGTCTGGGGTGTCTGGCAACTGCAGCTCCATTCAGTGTACAAGGAAGTCCGGGAGGATCTGAGACTTGATTGCGAGTCGCTTCTCGTAGACGATGTCTAGGGGTGACAGCTCGATGCCCCACAGGTCCACGCGTCCTGTGGCCTCCGGATTGTTCAGGATGCTGTTCAGGGGTGCCTCGTTGATGACCATCACCTGGTGCTCCTGGAAGTAATGGCTCAGCCGACGAGCCGTCATGAACACGCCGTAGGCGAGTTTCTGGTAGTGAGGGTATCTCTGCCTTGTTGGCATCAATACCTCGCTAAGGTAGTAGATTGGGCGTTGGACCCCATGGGTCTTGCCCTCTTCGGGTCGCTCGACCACCAGTACGGTGCTCACCACCTGGTGTGTAGCTGCTATGTACAGCAGTAAGGGCTCGCGTTCCTTTGGCGTGACCAAGACGGGCGAGGTAGAGAGTAGCCGCTTTAGATCTTCGAATGCGTCGTCCGCCTCGGGCGTCCACTCGAATTTGTCTGCTTTGCGCAGCAGCTGTTAGAATGGCAGTGCTTTCTCGCCCATGCGGCTGATGAACCTGCTTAATGCCGCTATTCGTCCTGCAAGTTGCTGGACACCTTTGAGGTTTTTTGGCTTCTCCATGGCCATGATGGCTCGTATTTTCTTCGGGTTTGCCTCGATCCCTCGCTGGGAGATGAAGTAGCCAAGCAGCTGACCCGATGGGACGCCGAAGGCGCACTTTTTGGGGTTAAGCTTGATCATGTAGTGGTCGAGATTATCGAACGTCTCGGGGAGATCGTCGATGAGCGTTCTCGCTTCCCTGGTTTTGATGACTATGTCGTCGACATAGACTTGGACATTGCGATCGATCTGGTCCTTTAGGCATGCCTGCATGCACCGCTGGTACGTGGCGCCTGCGTTCTTTAGCCCGAAGGGCATTGTGTTGTAGCAGAAGACCCCGAACGGTGTGATGAACGCCGTTTTCTCTTGATCTTCGACCTTGAGTCGAATCTGGTTGTAGCCTGAGTAGGCGTCGAGGAAGGAGAGTTTATCGCATCCTGTAGTCGAATCGATGATCTGATCGATCCAAGGGAGAGGGAAATGGTCCTTTGGGCAGTGCTTGTTCAGCGACGTGAAGTCCACGCACATCCGCAGGATGTCCGTGTCCTTTTTGGGGACCATCACTGTATTGGCGAGCCACTCGCTTTATTTAATCACCCTGATGAAGTTTGCAGCGAGTAGTCTGTTGACTTCAATCCCTATGGCTTCGGCCCGGGGCTCGGACAGTCTCCGGATGGACTGCTTGACGGGCTTGGTGTCTGGAAATACGTTGAGTGCGTGCTCGGCGAATTCCCTGGGAACTCCTGGCATGTCCGCAGGACACCAGGCGAAGATTTCCCAGCGCTCACGGAGGAATTCGACTAGCGCGCTTTCCTATGCGGGGCTGAGATCGTTGGCGATCAGCGCCGTCTTGGAGGCATCCGTCGGGTGGACCTACACCTCTTTGTGTTGACGGTGGAGTCGAAGGACATATCGGGTGCGTTTTGCCGTGCGACTGGGGGTGCCCCATTGTCCGTCACCTCGCGGAGCCTTACGATCTCCTCTTGCATGCCGAATGACTGGGAGATTCTGTTGAAGTCCCTGTCGCAGTGGTCCGATCGGGTGAAGCTCCCATGGACCGTGATGACGCCCCTGGGTCCTGGCATCTTGAGTAGCAGGTACGCGTAGTGTGGTACTGCCAGGAATCTTGCAAATGCTACACGCCCGAGGATGGCGTGGTATTGTGATGGCCAGTCCACCACTTTGAACTCGAGCCGTTCGCATCGGAAGTTATCCGGCTTGCCGAAGATGACGTCGAGCCATATCTTTCCCAGGGGGAATATGCCCTTTCCTGGAACAATGCCATGGAACGTTGTGTCTGACTGTTCCAGGCTGCATAGCGGGATCTGCATTGCTGCTAGGGTGCTTGCGAACATCAGGTTGATGCCGCTGCCACCGTCCATGAAGACACGACTCATCTCGAAACCTCCGATCCGCGCCTCAAGCACCAGGGCAGCATGACCTGGGCGAGGGACCTGGCAAGGGTGATCCGAACGGCTGAACGTGATGCAGGACTCCGATCCGTTGAGGTACTCAGGGATGGCGGGTGGAGATACCACGGCCAGGTTGATCTGACGGGTGATTTTCTTCTGCACCCTGTTCGTTGGGCGTCCCTTCTGGATCATCAGTGCTCCTTTCGGCGGGGGGTACCCGTGCCCGCCGTTATTTTGTGCGGGTGCGATTGGGTGATTCGGGCCTCCTGCAGGTGGCGGTGGAGGAGCTCCATGTGCGATCTCACCTGGTGCGGGTGCGTTCCCGAATCCAGGGTTTGGGGCTTGCTGCCTCATCTGAGCCATGCTCTCGCTGAGTTTCTGGAACTCGCGACAGTCCTTGAGCATGTGGCTTGCTTTCTTCTTGCCATCCTGTTTGTCGTTGTAGAAGTGGATGGTGCATGGACCCGATAGTCTTTCGTATGCTGAGGGTCCGTCGTCGCGACCGCGGCGCTGCCACGACTGTGCTGGTCGTCCTCCATCGCGGAAATTACCTCCGCGGTATCCGCCGGTGTTGCGGTTGGCATCGTTGCGGCGGTCGGCATAGCCAGCCGCGACCATGTCGGGTCCATCGCGATCGTCGTAGACGCGCGGTCTCCTCTTGCTACGGCGTTCTCGCCGTCGGCCGTAGTCGTCCTCTTCCTCCGAGTGTGCTCGGTGGACGGAGTCCTCACCGTCAGCCCACCTGTTGGCGATGTCCATGAGGTGGTCGAGTGTCTTGAGCTTGACGCGCCCAAGTTCTTCGTTGAAGTCCTGGCGCTTGACACCGTCCTTGAAGGCGTCGATGGCCCTTTCTTTGGAGATGTGTGTCGTGGAGTTCTTTGTGTTGGACCAGCGTAGTATGTATGAGCGGATGGATTCGCCCGTTCGTTGAGTGCAGGCTCGCAACTCTTCGATCGAGGCATGCCTCTTGCTGGCGCCTTTGAAGTTTCGGACGAAACTGTACGCCAGCTCCTCCCAACTTCGGATGGACCCTAAGGATAGGATGCTTAGCCAGATCCGAGCTGCGCCTGTCAGCTGCAGCTGAAGGCATTGCATGGCGGTTTCCCTGCTTCCGCCGTGCAGCTTGACGGACGACAAGTGGTCACTGAGCCACGCCTTGGGGTCCTGTGTGCCGTCGAATTTCGGAGTGTCCGAAGGGAGATTGAAGTTTCGTGGCATCTTTGTCCGTCGGACAGATCTGCTGAAGCATCGAGCTCCATAGAGTTCTCCTTCGTCTTCGTCCATCTCGGATTCAGACGAGCATACACGCTTGGCGCGTGCCTTGTCGATCTTGCGTTGCGTTAGTTCGTTTCGAGCGTCGTAGTCGCGGCTGCGATGGCGTGAGCTCTTATGCCTTCGAGGAAGGTCATGCTCTTCGTCCTCGGATGAGGGTGTGGGGCTGCGGTTGAATCTGACCGCAACCTTGTTTTTCGGCTCCGCAGGAGCTTCTTCGTGGAGTGCAGCTCCGACGAGTCCGAGCCCGGTAAGCGCGGACTTGTGCATGGCCCTCTTCGGGTCCCCCTCCGGAGGTGGGTGGGACGCGAGGTACACGGTGGCTGCCATGATTGCAGCTTGCGGCGTTTTTGGGATGACGTTGCCGTCGGCGTCCATCTCCATGAAGGACGCGTTGAGGGCTCGGGTCACCTCGCGGCGCTCTTTGGGGTCCATGTTCTCCATCCTAGAACGGTGCTTGTTCCCGTTGTTGCCGTGTGAGCTGGAGCCGATGCCCATGGCGGAGAGCGCAGCTCGCCGCGCACTGGACTCCGAAGCTGCCTGCTTGCGCTTGTCCAGCACTTCCTGCATCTTGATCTGCTTCTTGTGCTCCTCGATGAGGAGCATGTGGTATGCCATCAATAGATCTCGTGAGGCATCAGCGGGCAGGATCTTGTTGCCTGCCACGGCCTCGCGTGATTAAGCCCATCCCTCCTCGTTGAGGTGGATGACCCGATTGTTGTTTTCCCCGTTGGGTGGTGGGACTGGCTTCTTCTGTTTCCACCGTTTATACCCTGCGGGTTGGGTGGCGGATTGTGTTCTTGATCCTGGATGACCGCGGCGCACTGGTAGCGCTCGTAGATCGGTCTGCTGCTGCCGCAGCTTTCTAATCCGGAACCATAGGTCCCTTCGTCCGATGGCGGGTTGCACAGATCAGAGTTGCAACTGCTGCTGTCATAGGACTCGTCTGTTGACGATGTGGTGCGTAGCACAGGGTGTGGAGCCCACGAAGCAGGCCTGGTCAACGGCAGGGGCACCCGCTCTGGGAGGTGGAGAGTGACGTCCTGCCCCACCTGGAAGCAGAAGCTCCCGAACAGGATCTCGAGGCCGTCGCCAACGGGCTCGAAGTCCTTCATGGTGGCCGTGAAGGGTTTCGCAGCATAGTAAATCAAAATTTTCTATGGAAGTGAACAGAGGGAAAGCCAAGATCTAATCTAGAAGATGCAAACAACGAGAGAGATTGGATTAGATCTTCATACCCTTGAAGATTCGCACAGCGGAACGTTCGTCGGAACGTGGGTGATGTAGTCGTACTCGCTTCTCCTCCTCGCGATCCGATCCGATCTAGCACCACAAGTGGCGGTGCCTCCGTGAGATGCACACGTGCAGCACCTCGACGTCTCCTCCTTCCTTGGACCAGCAAGTATGGTGGAGAGATGGATTGGATCTACAACACGACGGCGTGGTGTATTTGGTGGAGAATTTCTGTAGCAGGGCTTCGCCTGCAAACAGTCGGGAGGGAGAGAGGAAGGCAGCAGGGCTACTAGGGTTTGGAGGAAGGTGTGTGGTTGGGGGGGAGGGGGCACACCAGCCCTCTATATATAGAGGGGGGGGTGCGGCCAGCCCTTGCCCATCCTCCAAGCCTATCTCTAGTTTAAACAATTTAAACTCTCCCTTATCTAGAAATCCTATCTCTAGTTTAAACGAGTTTAAACTTATCTAGGATCGGCTGGGCCCTATGGGGCCTTGTGCCCCTGGCCCAATGCGGCCAGGACACTCCCTCATAGGCCCATGCCCCCTCCCGGAAGGTGGTACCACGTTGGCCCCCTTTCGGAAGGTTCTAGAAGCTTCCGGTACAATACCGATTAATCCGGAACAATTCCGAACTCCAAAAACTGCACTGCCTTATATGAATCTTATTCTTCGGACCATTCCGGAACCTCTCGTGATGTCCCGGATCCCATCCGAGACTCCGAACAAAAATTCATAAACCAATTATCCAATCTATCCTAGCGTCGAGACACGTTAAGTGTGTGACCCTGCGGGTTCGAGAATATGCAGACATGATCTTCTATCAATAATCAACAGCGGGGTCTAGGCACCCATATTGACTCCCACACATTCATCGATGATCATATCGGATGAACCACGATGCCAGGATTCAATCAATCCCATATATATATTCCCTTAGTCTCGCGATATTTTACTTGCCCGAGATTCGATCGTCGGTATCGTCATACCTAGTTCAATCTCGTTCACAGCAAGTACTTTACTCGTTCCGTAATCCGATATCACTTTGTGATTAACTTCTTAACCACATGCTTGCAAGCGGTGTTGATATCGATTACCGAGTGGGCCCGAAGTATATCTCTCCGACTTGGGAGGGACAAATCCCATCTCGATACATACAACCCAACAGATACTTTCCGATTACCTGAGAGACACCTTTATGATCACCCTCTCATAGGATGACGTTTGATGACCTCAAAGCTTTCTTCCGATACCAGGGAGTTGTATTATCTCATGGTCTAAGGAATACAATATTTGACATAAGAAAAACTTCGCAAAGACGAACACGATGACACGATCTAATTGCTTCGCTTAGTTTGGGTCTATCCACCATATCATTCTCCAATGATATGATCTCATTATAAATTGACAACTCATGTCTATGGTTAGGAAACCTTAACCATCATTGATCAATGAGCTAGTCCATAGAGGCGTACTAGGGACACGGTGTTGTTCACAAACCACACAAGTATTAAAGTTTCCGCTTAATACAATTCTAGCATGGAATATAAACTTTATCATGAACAAGAATTATAATAATAACATCTTTATTATTGCCTCTAGGGCATAATTCCAACAGTCTCCCACTTGCACTAGAGTCAATAATCTAGTTTACATCTGGCAACAATCTCACACCCATGGCACTGAGGTGCTGATCATGTTTTACACGTGGAAGAGGTTTAGTCAATGGATCTGCGACATTCAGATCTGTATGTACTTTGCTAATCTTCAGATCTCCATCTGCTATATAATCTCGGATTATATGAAACTTGCGGTTGATATGCTTGGTCTTTGGATGATATCTTGGTTCCTTAGCGAGTGCTATGGCCCCCGTGTTGTCACACAATATCTCCAGTGGGTCCAATGCACTTGGAACCACGCCAAGCTCAGTGATGAAGTTCCTGATCCAAACTCCTTCACTTGACGCTTCTGCAGCAGCCATGTATTCCGCTTCTACTGTAGATCCTGCGATCACGCTTTGCTTGCAGCTTCTCCAGCTCACAGCTCCTCCATTCAAAATATACACGTATCCTGTCTGAGATTTACAATCATCCTTGTCGGTGTCGAAACTAGCATCGACGTAACCTTTTACGACGAGTTGTTCATCACCCCCATAGACTAAGAACATTTATTTAGTCCTATTTAGGTACCTTAGGATGTTCTTCTCGGCTGTCCAGTGTTCCACTCCTGGATCACTTTGATATCTGCTCGTCAAACTAAGAGCATTGGACACATCCGGTCTAGTACACAGCATGGCATACGTGATGGAACCTATGGCCGAGGCATAAGGCACTTTGCTCATAGCTTCCCTATCATTTACCATAGCTGGACACTGAGCCTTGCTCAATATCTTACCTGACAACATAGGCACTGAACCTTTCAATGCCTTATCCATTCTGAACCTTTTCAGAACTTTGTCTAGGTATGTACTTTGGCTTAAAGCTATCAGGCGTCTTTGTCTATCTCTATAGATTTTGATGCCCAATATATAAGCATCTTCACCTAGGTCTTTCATTGAAAAACACTTGTTCAAATAACTCTTCACATCGTTAAGCATGTTGATGTCATTTCCAATAATCAATATGTCATCCACATATAGTACCAGAAACGTCACCGAGCTCCCACTCACTTTCTTGTAGATGCAAGCTTCGTAGCAATTTGGAACAAATCCAAAGCTCTTGATCACTTGATCAAAACGAAGGTTCCAACTCCGAGATGCTTGCTTCAGTCCATAAATGCAACGCTGAAGTTTGCATACTTTATCAGCATCCTTAGGATCGACAAAACCTTCGGGTTGCATCATATACAACTCTTCATCAATGTTGCCATTGAGGAAAGCAGTCTTGACATCCATTTGCCATATTTCATAATCATGAAACGCAGCAATTGCTAATAAAATCCAAATGGACTTAAACATCGCTACGGGAGAGAAAGTCTCATCGTAGTCAACACCTTGAACTTGTCGAAAACCTTTCGCAACAAGCCGTGCTTTATAGACGGTAACATTACCATCCGCGTCCGTTTTCTTCTTGAAGATCCATTTGCACTCAACGGCCTTTCGGTCGCTAGGAGGGTCCACCAAAGTCCATACTTGGTTTTCGCTCATGGATCCCAATTCGGATTTCATGGCTTCTAGCCATTTCTCAGAGTCTGGGCTCATCATCGCTTCCTCATAGTTCGTAGGTTCACTGTCTTCTACTAACAAGACAGTCAAGACAGGGTTGCCATACCACTCAGGAGGGGCACGCGACCTTGTTGACCTGCGACGTTCAGTAGCAGCATCGTCCGAAGCTTCATGATCCTTGTCATTAGCTTCCTCTATTGTTGGTGCAGGCGGCACTAGAACAATTTCAGGTGCTGCGCTACTCTCCAATTCAAGAGAAGGTTCAATAACCTCGTCTAGCTCTACTTTCCTCCCACTCACTTCTTTCGAGAGAAACTCCTTGTCAAGAAAGGAACCGTTCTTTGCGACAAACACTTTGCCTTCGGTTCTGTGATAGAAGGTATACCCAATAGTTTCCTTAGGGTATCCTATGAAGACGCATTTCTCCGCTTTGGGTTCGAGCTTGTCCGGCATCAACTTCTTGACGTAAGCTTCGCATCCCCAAACTTTAAGAAACGACAACTTAGGTTTAGCACCAAACCACAGTTCATACGGTGTCGTCTCAACGGATTTAGATGGAGCCCTATTTAAAGTGAATGCAGCGGTTTCTAATGCATAACCCCAAAATGATAACGGCAAATCAGTAAGAGACATCATCGATCAGACCATATCTAATAGGGTTCAATTCCGGCGTTCAGACACACCATTGCGCTGTGGTGTTCCGGGTGGCGTGAGTTGAGAAACGATTCCACTTGCTTTGAGATGCGTGAGAAAATCATAACTCAAATATTCGCCCCCACGATCGGATCGTAGAAACTTAATCTTTCTGTTATGATGGTTCTCCACTTCATTCTGAAATTCTTTGAACTTTTCAAACGTTTCAGATTTATGTCTCATTAAATAGATATACCCATATCTACTTAAGTCATCGGTAAAAGTGAGAAAATAGCGATATCCACCGCGCGTCGAAACACTCATCGGTCCGCATACATCGGTATGTATGATTTCCAACAAGTCCGTTGCTCGCTCCATCATACCGGAGAACGGGGTTTTGATCATCTTGCCCATGAGGCATGGTTCGCATGTGTCAAATGATTCAAAATCAAGAGACTCCAAAAGTCCATCAGAATGGAGTTTCTTCATGCGCTTTACACCAATATGACCTAGACGATAGTGCCACAAATAAGTAGTATTATCACTATCTACTTTGCATCTCTTAGCCTCAATGTTATGGATGTGTGTTTCATCCCTTTCGAGATTTAGAAGAAATAAACCACTCACAAGAGGTGCATGACCATAAAAGATGTCACTCATATAAATAGAACAACCATTATTCTCCGATTTAAATGAATAACCGTCTTGCAATAAACACGATCCAGAAATAATGTTCATGCTCAACGCAGGCACATAATAACATTTATTAAGGTTTAAAACTAATCCCAAAGGTAAAACTAAGGAGAGCGTGCCGACGTCCATCACATCAACTCTTGATCCGTTGCCAACGCGCATCGTCACCTCATCCCTCGCAAGCCACCATCTATTCCGCAGCTCCTGTTTCGAGTTACAAATATTAGCAACTGAACCGGTATCAAATACCCAGGCACTACAACGAGGGCTAGTAAGGAAAACATCAATAACATGTATATCAAATATACCTTTGATGGTGCCAGCCTTCTTGTCCGCTAAGTACTTCGGACAGTTGCGCTTCCAGTGACCCTTGTCCTTGCAATAGAAGCACTCAGTTTCCGGCTTGGGACCAGACCTGAGCTTCTTCTCAGCAGGGGCATTGCGCTTGCCGCCGCCCTTCTTGAAGGGCTTCTTTGCACCTTTAACTTTCTTAAAGGAGGGCTTGTTGACCATCAACACATGATTATCCTTCTTGATGTCCACCTCCCCAGCCTTCAGCTCTGCGAAGAGCTCGGTGATCGTATCAGTGGAACCAATCTGATTATGAGTCACTACAAAACTTTTGTAGCTGGGAGGGAGTGATTGCAGAACCCTGTCAATCTTGAGCTCCTCTGGAATCTTGCAGTCCAGTTGCTCAAGGCATTGAGTGTAGCCCGACATCTTAATGGCGTGCTCACTAACGGAACTCCCTTCCTCCATCTTGCAGTTAAAGAACTTCTCGGAGATCTCATATCTCTCAGAATGGGCCTGAGTCTGAAACATGGTTTTCAACTCTTCGAGAATCTCAAAGGGACCGGGATAGTTTTCAAAATGATTTTGAAGTTCCGGTTCCATAGCAAACAACATGGTGCTCTTAATCACACCATAATCATCTTTGCGCGACTAATAGATGGCTTTCTCATCAGCCGGCGCAGTTGCAGCAGGGGGGTCACCTAACGCTTTCCCAAGGACATAGTCCTTTTGTCCGCCAGACAGAATGATTCTTAGATTGCGGAACCAATTGGTGAAGTTAGACCCATTGTTTCTAAGCTTTTCCTTCTCAGCAAAAACGTTGAAGTTGAAGTTGGACTTGGCCATGTGATCTACAGTATTGGCAAGTACAATTTACACTATGTTCATGATAAATAGTTCAACTTAATCAAATTACTAGATGAACTCCCACTAAATTCAACATCCCTCAAGTTGTTTAGTGAACACGATCCAAATTCACCACACCTAATCCGATCATCACGAGAAGAGATGTGGTTTCAATGGTGGACAACAAAGTGTCGATCATATCATTCATATGACTCATGCTTAACCTTTCGGTTCTTGTGTTCCGAGGCCATGTCTGTACATGCTAGGCTCGTCAAGTTAGACCCAAGTATTTCCGCGTGTGCAAAACTGGCTTGCACCCGTTGTATGTGAGCGTAGAGTCTATAGCACCCGATCATCACGTGATGCTTGGACACGACGAACTTTCGCAACAGTGCATACTTGGGGAGAACACAGTTTTTATCTTGATCTTTAAGTGAGGAATCATCTTATAATGCTACCGTCGCGATCTAAGCATAATAAGATACATAAAAGGATAAACATCACATGCATATAACTTTATGTGACATGGTATAGCCAATCTTCGCGCAATGATCTCCATCTTGTGCGTTCCGGCATGATCTCCATCACTTCACCATGATTGCCTCCACCACGAATAGCAACTACAACTATTGCTAACTACTTAGCGATAAAGTAAAGCTATTACATGGCGTATAAGAAGTTGACTCGCAGGTCATACACAATTATAAAGACAACCATATGGCTCCTGCCGGTTGTGTACTCATCGACATGCAAGTCGTGAAACATTACAAAACATGATCATCACATACAGTATACACATCACATCTTGGGCCATACCATATCACAGAAAACACTCCCTGCAAAAACAAGTTAGACGCCTCTACTTTGTTGTTGCATGTTTTACGTGGCTTATGGGAGTAGATGCTAAGAACGATTCTTACCTACGGAAAGCCACAACGGTGATATTATGGTTGCCAAACTCCGGTGTTAATCCCATGACAACTATAGTGAGAGAAACTGACATCCACCAGCCGCATGTATGGTACAAGCCACACGTCAAGTGCGGAGCCGGTCTCGCGAACGACGTCGCGTAAGGTTGGCCTGGACCGCTTCAATCTCACTATCCCGCGTCATAAGAAGAACACAAACAAGAGGCTTGCAACAGAAAACATCAACGCCCGCAACAACCATGTTGCGTTCTACTCGTGAATCACATCTACGCATAGATCTAGCTCTGATACCACTGAAGGGTTTCGCAGCATAGTAAATCAAAATTTTCTACGGAAGCGAACAGAGGGAAAGCCAAGATCTAATCTAGAAGATGCAAACAACAAGAGAGATTGGATTAGATCTTCATACCCTTGAAGATTCGCACAGCGGAACGTTCGTCGGAACGTGGGTGATGTAGTCGTACTCGCTTCTCCTCCTCGCGATCCGATCCGATCTAGCACCACAAGTGGCGGTGCCTCCGTGAGATGCACACGTGCAGCACCTCGACGTCTCCTCCTTCCTTGGACCAGCAAGTATGGTGGAGAGATGTAACTACCTCGGTGAATTACGCTCCTAGTACAAGCCTGGATAATCAGAAATGGTTGAAATAGTACGGTGGGGCCCAAATGCCACTCACAGGTAGACCTTTCGGCCGTCCCAACCATTTCCAAACATCGGGACAAGAACGGGCGGCGTAATCGGCAGGCGAAGGGATCAACTACATACACAAATGAGTATGTATGCAAGCCACCATACAACAGTACATCAGAGCCATTCCATCTAAAAGAAAGGAAATATAGCAACGCCATACGGCAAGATCCAAATATCCTAGATAGATATAATAGTTTAGGATATCTCCTCATACATCAATCAACAGAGTATCAAGCGGAAGCGGAAGACAAAATCCGAGTACGGATAAGAAGCAAATCGGCATAAGATGCCCCATAAATAAGCACATCCCGCCCACAGATCTCACGGATCCCCGTTCCCGGAATCTCTACACCGAATGATCGTTGCCCACATCGTCCGTCTCTTCCACCCAGCATCCATCTTGCGAGTGTACCTGTTCATCTGAACCAATAATTTATCGTGTGAGACCCTAGGGGTACTCAGCAAGTCTTTATGCCTCTAAAGGGGACACAACCTGGGGTGACGCAATTGCAGCAAAAGATAAACCCTAGCAATTCTATAGAAACTCGCTAACCATCCGCCTAACCAGAGATAGACGGATGTCTGTGAATTAGTAACAACGGTTATAACAGTTAAAACGGTAATATCCACAGATCCATCCTCCTCCTCGCTTACCGACGAGGAAGCGGACGAACAACCCCCCATCCGTTGGCAGTTTTATTATCCATTCCGTGAGTGTTGCACTATTTACTAGTCAGGTACCTAGTCTAGTCAAATTAAAAGCGGCACTTTAGTTATGCTTGTCTATGATCGAGAAACTGTGCTCCAAGTCGTCCATAACCGCGGACACGGCTTTCAGAAAGTTTTACCCTGCAGGGGTGCACAAATAGCAACACACACTCGATATGCCTCGGAAAAACCAAATCAAAATCCAACGAGACAGTCACGACAAAGCAATTACAGGATTCAGAAATATTTCAGGGGGCCACCCCATTAAGCTACCCGCAACGAAGCTGGCCGGCTACGAGACGGACTCAAGGTTTGTGTGGCCGGCTGTAAACGACTGGGAACCCAAAAGTGTGACTGGGCTTGTCGATACAGCGAAAACGGGTCACGGACCTAAACAGTACAGTGTGCAGTACCTCGCACAATTTTAAATAAAGCAGTAAAGCATGGCATAAGTACAGGATAGTAAATAAAACCTCAAACTAGTTTGTGGCCCCAAGAAATAAGAATGAATCAAGCTCTGGCTCAGGGGGGTTCATAAGCCTCCCGGATGTGGATAGCGCGAATATTCAAGGAACAGGAATCAAGTACTCGGGGTCCTACGGGACACAAGTGAGCCTGAAAAACCAAATAGCGAATATGGCTCACCGATGCCACTTTCATTAGTTATCCCATTACTACTCAGGTTAAGTTGTTTAGGTACCTCGTTATTCATCAGACACTCACAAACCCTACACATGCTGTTCTACGACTCGCATGGCTCAAACAACTCCTGTAGTAATGGCTCATGGGATGGAGGAACAAGCTTCGGTGGGGTTTAAAAGTAAAGGCTATGCAATACTTGGGATTCAGATTAATGAAATCGCGACTCAATGATGCAAGAATAAGATAGAGGCAAATAGGTACTATATGTATGCAAGCATGTGGTAGTGCTTGCCTGGCAGCTCAGTTGAAGCAAGGGATGGATCTGGGTAGTGCTCCTGGTTCTCTTGATATATCCCCTGCTCAGCGTCTATTCGAAGAAGAACCAAACAAACAAGGGCCAACATAAATAAAGTGCACAAGCATATGAATAAATGCGACAACCAAACAATCATGCCATGATGAATGATGCACAATTTGCATGGTAATAAAGTAGCATGGCATGGGTGAGGTGTGAAGTACAAGATTAAATCATTTTATTTAGTTTTGGCCACATTTTAACCTCATATTAGTTGCTGTATACAATATATTTATATGATGCATGCTTCAAATCAACACTTGGAATGCATAAACAGAAAGGTCTCGTCGAGCTAATCATTTTAGACATATCATTTGTTAAATTTGGAGTTATAAAACAAAAGTTATTAATTTATTAAGGGAAAAGGGCATTTTATTGTAATTAAACCAACTTGGAATTTTAAAGTGTTCAAAATATTATTTGAAGGCCATAATTGAATTCCTCACATTTTTCTGATTTGAAAACATATATTATTTGTATTAATTGGATTTGTATTTTAAAAGTTATAATAAAACAGATTTGAATTTTGAATTTGAATTAATTTGAAATAAAATTGAAAAGATTTGAGTTTAAAACAGAATACACAGAAACTTTTGTTACTCAGGTTTAGCCAGACACAGACGCTGACGGGTGGGCCTCTTTGCTGACTGGGACTCCACAGCGCGCAGAAACATTTTACACCGCGGGCTACGCTAGGTCTAGGGAATGACAGGTGGGGCCAGAGGCTTCGCGGGTCCACGTGACAGAGGATGAGCGCGGGGCTGCCACGCGGCATGGTGGGGACTGCGGGTTGATGGAACGAAAGGCCAGGGTGCTATTTGAAAAACGGTACAGACACTGACTGGTGGGCCTGGGCCGGACCGCGGGTTGATGCATAAAGAAAAGCAGGGGGTTTCGCGCAAAAAGGCCGCCGTACTGTGCTTCTTCCCGCGCGGACGACCGATCGGTGCACGACCTGAAGCAGCGTGGCGCGCACGGGGCTCGACCCTGGGACCTAGGGCTCGCGCGCGGAGGCGGAGCCACTGTGGTGGCCTGGGCTAGCTGGCAGAGAGGTAGGCGCGGCCTAGGTATGGTTCTGTGCGGCGGGAGCGAGCAGACAGACACATGCGGCGACGCGCAGAGGGCGCTCGGCGCAAGGTCCGGCGGATCTAGGGCTTCGCGGCGAAGGGGACCATGTCCAGGGGGTTTAGTAGCTCACCGAGAGGGTGTTGGCGTGGTCTGATCGAGCAGAGGGGCGGTAGATCGTCGTCGGAGCGGGCGCACCGAAGCTAGGGTTTGGGCGTCGGGCTCGCGCTGGTACAGCGGTTCTGATCCTCCTCCTCCTCGACGGCGAGCGCAGGGCGATGCAGGGGACCCTCCTCGATCCTCCTCGACACCCAGAGCGTCACGCCTCCGGCTGGAGGAGTAGGGGAGATGGAGACCGACGATGGTCGGCGTTGGGGTAGGCGACGGCGAGGGAGGACAGAGAGAGAGGGGAAGCGGCTCGGGGAGATCTGGGGGAGTAGCAGAGAGGGGAGAGGGGGTAGATAAGGTAGAGGACAGAGGGAGAGCACATGGGGTGGCTCGGCTGGGAAAAAGGTGGCGTGCCACTTTTCCTCCTCCTCCACCTCACGTGCAGGCGCGGGCAGGGGCAGGTACAGGGCAGGTGGAAGGCTTCCAGGGGGGCCAGGGTGATGCCAAGGAGGCAGGGGCAGGCTCGGGTTTGGGGGGGGGCCCTAGGGCAGAGAGAGAGAGCAAGAGAGGGAGAGGGGGTAGCCTCGGGTAGAGCTAGGTTAGGGTTTGGGGGTTGGTAGCTAGGGTAGGGAGAGGTGGCCAGGGAGAGGGGGGTGGCCGGTGGGGCCAGCTAGGTGAGAGAGGGTGGCTCGGCATAGATGGAAAAGAGGGGGTGGGTAGATAGAAAGGTGAAGAGAGAGGGTGAGATGAGAGAGAGATGAGGGGTGAGGTTTATTGTTTTGTCAAGCTCAAGCAAGATCAAGCAAAGAGCAAGCAAGAACTAGACAAGGACAAGAGAGGGTGAGGTGGTTCAAGCATGATCAAATAAGATCAAGCTAAAAGAGAGAGAGAGAGAGAGAGAGAGAGAGAGAGAGAGAGAGAGAGAGAGAGAGAGGATCCACCCAAAACCAAATAAAATCCAAATGACAAGCTAAAAGGGTACTTGCATGGCCCATGCAAAATATTTATTGCCATGTGGGTTCTTGTGAAAACAATACTATCCCATGGAATTATTATTATGCACTCCCAAAATTGGAATAAAACCAAGCCAAGATTTTAAAAGAAAGTCCCAAATGGATTAAATGGAGATGATCACATTTGAGTACAAATGGGTCATGCTAGTGGTATATGCCACTAGGTAGTATAAGCCCACAAAATATCCCAACATGAGCATAAATCCATATTAATCCATATGGGAGCTAGGAAAAAGGGTTCCACTCACAAGGCATGCAAAGGTGGCCATGTGGCTCTCATATCTCAATAATGTGAAAACAACATGATGCCAAGATGAGAGCATGTGGAAAAGAATTGGTTCCATCCCAACCCACCTGAGCTAGAGGCAAACTCAAATAAAATGCAAAGCTCATATTTAGTTGGATGGTGGAATTATAAGGTGGTAAAAGAAAGGTGGTGGAGTTAATAAAAGATATGCCCCCAACTCAACTTGGGCATTAAAAATATATCAAGAACCAAATACAATATCAAGAGGCAAATACAATTAATGATGCATATGAGACAAGATCCAAAACACAAAGGGGTTTTATATGATGCTCAAATGCAAGGTGGCATGATGACATGAGCATGATATAATTATGATGCAACAATTATATATTTGAAGTAGCCATTATATTACTAGACCAAGTAGCATTACAATTGTTAGACAATTGGGATGCTACAAGAGATGGATTGGATCTACAACACGACGGCGTGGTGTATTTGGTGGAGAATTTCTGCAGCAGGGCTTCGCCTGCAAACAGTCGGGAGGGAGAGAGGAAGGCAGCAGGGCAACTAGGGTTTGGAGGAAGGTGTGTGGTTGGGGGGAGGGGGCGCACCAGCCCTCTATATATAGAGGGGGGGTGCGGCCAGCCCTTGCCCATCCTCCAAGCCTATCTCTAGTTTAAACAATTTAAACTCTCCCTTATCTAGAAATCCTATCTCTAGTTTAAACGAGTTTAAACTTATCTAGGATCGGCTGGGCCCTATGGGGCCTTGTGCCCCTGGCCCAATGCGGCCAGGACACTCCCTCATAGGCCCATGCCCCCTCCCGGAAGGTGGGACCACGTTGGCCCCCTTCCGGAAGGTTCTAGAAGCTTCCGGTACAATACCGATTAATCCGGAACAATTCTGAACTCCAAAAACTACACTGCCTTATATGAATCTTATTCTCCGGACCATTCCGGAACCTCTCGTGATGTCCCGGATCCCATCCGAGACTCCGAACAAAAATTCATAAACCAATTATCCAATCTATCCTAGCGTCGAGACACGTTAAGTGTGTGACCCTGCGGGTTCGAGAATATGCAGACATGATCTTCTATCAATAATCAACAGCGGGGTCTGGGCACCCATATTGACTCCCACACATTCATCGATGATCATATCGGATGAACCACGATGCCAGGATTCAATCAATCCCATATATATATTCCCTTCGTCTCGCGATATTTTACTTGCCCGAGATTCGATCGTCGGTATCGTCATACCTAGTTCAATCTCGTTCACAGCAAGTACTTTACTCGTTCCGTAATCCGATATCACTTTGTGATTAACTCCTTAACCACATGCTTGCAAGCGGTGTTGATATCGATTACCGAGTGGGCCCGAAGTATATCTCTCCGACTTGGGAGGGACAAATCCCATCTCGATATATACAACCCAACAGATACTTTCTGATTACCTGAGAGACACCTTTATGATCACCCTCTCATAGGATGACGTTTGATGACCTCAAAGCTTTCTTCCGATACCAGGGAGTTGTATTATCTCATGGTCTAAGGAATACAATATTTGACATAAGAAAAACTTCGCAAAGACGAACACGATGACACGATCTAATTGCTTCGCTTAGTTTGGGTCTATCCACCATATCATTCTCCAATGATATGATCTCATTATCAATTGACAACTCATGTCTATGGTTAGGAAACCTTAACCATCATTGATCAATGAGCTAGTCCATAGAGGCGTACTAGGGACACGGTGTTGTTCACAAACCACACAAGTATTAAAGTTTCCGCTTAATACAATTCTAGCATGGAATATAAACTTTATCATGAACAAGAATTATAATAATAACATCTTTATTATTGCCTCTAGGGCATAATTCCAACAGGCCGGTGAGTGGGCGGTGAAGTCGAAGGCGCCGAAGAGGAGATGACTCTCCGTCGCCGTGGAGTTGTAGATCGCTCGGGTTGGGACCGTCACGATCGCACAATCAGCGTCCCCAGTTCCCACAGACGGCGCCAATTGACGAGGTTTAATCTCGTCAATGCCCATTGTTATGGACTTCGGTTTTGGAGAAGATGGGGATGCTGGAGATCACGGAACGGTTAGCAAACAAGCAACACGGGGACACGAGGTTTACCCAGGTTCAGGCCCACGGACGGAAAACCCTACTCCTGCTTGTCTGCTCTTGATTATGGCGGAACCGAAGATTACAAGGGTGCGTAGATGCAATCTGGCGTGGAGGTGTCTATGCGAAAGTATGAGGTCAGAGATCTAGGTCGTGCCCTCCTAGCCTTTATATAGAGTTAGGCAGGTCCCAGGCACAGACCGAGTCGGTTACAGTTTTTAGGGTTTACCCCTTTGAATTTTCTATCTACTCTAGTCTTGCTCTCCAAGGATCCGAAGGCGTCATGGGCCCTGGCCACCCGAAAGTCTTCATGGGCCGACGTATATTTGTCGTGGGCCTTCCTTGGGCTGGACTAGGTATGCTAAAGTGGTGTACCCGCGGGGTATAACCATGTCAATAATTGTTGGACCAAGCACGAAGAGAGGGGTTATAATGGAAGACAATGAAGAAGAGGAGGAGGATGACAACTATCATGGTTTCCCTGAGTACAGAGATACTTCCATGGGGGATGCTGAAGGGGAGGATGAAGAAGAGACACATGATGAACCCGCTGATGATCTTGGTCAGACCATTGCCGATGCACGAAGAGATTGTGAAACTGAAAAGGATAGGGAGAAGTTCAATCACATGTTAGAGGATCACAAAAAGTTGTTGTACCCAAATTGCGAAAATGGTCTGAAAAAGCTGGGCAGCACACTGGAATTGCTACGATGGAAGGCTGAGTGTGCTATACCTGACTCCTCATTTGAAAAGTTGCTGAAAATGATGAAGAATATGCCTGCAAAAGATAACGTATTGCCCGCCAGTACGTACGAAGCAAAGAAGGTTGTCTGCCCTCTAGGTTTAGAGGTTCAGAAGATACATGCATGCTCTAATGACTGCATCCTCTACCGTGGTGAGGAGTATGAGAATTTGGATGCATGCCCGGTATGCACTTCACTTCGGTATAAGATTAGACGAGATGACCCTGGTGACATTGAGGGCGAGCCCCCCCGGAAGAGGGTTCCTTCCAAGGTGATGTGGTATGCTCCTATAATACCACGGTTGAAACGCTTATTCAGAAACAAAGAGCACGCCAAGTTGTTGCGATGGCATAAAGAGGAACCTAAGTCAGACGGGATGTTGAGACACCCCGTTGATGGGTCGCAATGGAGAAAAATCGATAGAAAGTACCCGGACTTTGCAGATGATGCAAGGAGTTTAAGGTTTGGTCTAAGTACAAATGGCATGAATCCCTTTGGGGAGCAGAGCTCCAGTCACAGCACCTGGCCCGTGACTCTATGCATCTATAACCTTCCTCCTTGGTTGTGCATGAAGCGGAAGTTCATTATGATGCCAGTGTTGATCCAAGGTCCAAAGCAACCCGGCAACGACATTGATGTGTACCTAAGGCCATTAGTGGAAGAACTTTTACAGTTGTGGCACGAACCCGAGATACGCGTGTGGGATGAGCACAAGAAGGAAGAATTTAACCTCCGAGCATTGCTTTTTGTAACAATCAATGATTGGCCTGCTCTTAGTAACCTTTCAGGACAATCAAACAAGGGATACAATGCATGCACACACTGTTTAGATGAGACTGAAAGTATATATTTGGAACATTGTAAGAAGAATGTCTACAATGAGCATCGTCGATTTATTTTGGCCAAGCATCCCTTAAGAAAGAAAGGCAAGCATTTCAACGGTCTGGCATGTCACCAGACGAAGCCTAAGGAGCGTACTGGTGCTAATATATTTGATATGGTCAAAGATTTGGATCAAATGGTAACCTTTGGAAAGGGTCCTGGAGGAAAATATGTTCCGAAGGACGCTGAAGGACACGCACCCATGTGGAAGAAGAAATCTATATTTTGGGAGCTACCATATTGGAAATTCTTAGAGGTCCGCTCTGCAATCGATGTGATGCATGTGACGAAGAATCTTTGCGTGAACCTGCTAGGCTTCTTGGGCGTGTATGGGAAGACAAAAGATACACCGAAAGCACGAAAGGACCATCAACGTATGAAAGACCCAAATAGCCTGCATCCAGAATGGTTTCAAGGTCATGCCAGCTACGCTCTTACCAAACAAGAGAAGGAAATATTTTTTGAATGCCTAAGCAGTATTAAGGTCCCGTCTGGCTTCTCGTTGAATATAAAGGGAATAATAAATATGGCAGAAAAAAAGTTCCAAAACCTAAAGTCTCATGACTGCCACGTGATTATGACGCAAATGCTTCCGATTGCATTGAGGGGGCTTCTACCAGATAATGTTCGAGTACCCATTGTGAAGCTATGTGCATTTCTCAATGCAATCTCTCAGAAGATAATCAATCATGAAGATCTACCACGGTTACAGAATGATGTGGTCCAATGTCTTGTCAGTTTTGAGTTGGTGTTCCCACCATCCTTCTTCAATATTATGACGCACCTGCTGGTTTACCTAGTCGAAGAGATTTCCATTCTCGGTCCTGTATTTCTACACAATATGTTTCCCTTTGAGAGGTTCATGGGAATCTTAAATAAATATGTTCGTAACCGTGCTAGGCCAGAAGGAAGCATCTCCAAGGGCTATGGAACAGAGGAGGTCATTGAATTTTGTGTTGACTTCGTTCCTGACCTTAAGCCGATTGGTCTTCCTCAATCGCGGTATGAGGGGAGACTGAGTGGAAAGGGTACTCTAGGAAGGAAATCAGTAATATGTAGGGACGAACATTCTTACACCGAAGCACATTACACCGTTCTACAGAATTCTATCTTGGCAGCCCCATATATCGAGGAACACAAGAAAATCTTATGCTCCAACAACCCTAGAAAGCATGACTCTTGGATTAGAGATGAACACATGAAGAGTTTCGGCGGTTGGTTGCAACATCTCATAAAAACAACACTCTTGGAGATCAGCTATACTTGTTGTCTAGGTCACCATCTTCGACTATATCGACTTTTCAAGGGTACGAGATAAATGGGTATACATTTTAAACGATAGCCCAAGATAAAAAGAGCACCAACCAAAACAGTGGTGTCCACTTTAATGCAACAGACAACAATGGGTCAAAGACCACATATTATGGTTACATAGAGGAGATATGGGAACTTGACTATGGACCTACTTTTAAGGTCCCCTTGTTTCGGTGCAAATGGGTCAAGTTGACTGGAGGAGGGGTTGAGGTAGACAAGAAATACGGAATGACATCGTTGGATCTCAACAATCTTGGGTACTTAGATGAACCATTCGTCCTAGGCAATGATGTGGCTCAGGTTTTCTATGTGAAGGACATGTCTACCAAACCTAGAATAAGAAAAAATAAGAAAAAGAATACATCAGACGCTGAGCCAAAGCACCACATAGTTCTTTCAGGAAAAAGAAACATCGTGGGAGTGGAGGACAAGACAGACATGTTAGAAGATTGTGATAAGTTTCATGAAATTCCGCCCTTCGCGGTGAAGGATGACCCAAGCATCATGTTAATGAATGAAGATGCTCCATGGATACGACGGGATCAGAAAGGAACACACGCGAAGAAATGATATGTAATAATTGTAACATTTTATGAGTGAAGATGCTCCATGTGTCCTTTTTATAGTGTTGTCTGCAAACAATCTTGAGTGTGTTAGTCCCGTTTTGTGGCTAGACCGGGACTAAAGGATGGCCTTTAGTCTCGATTCATACTTACCATTAAGATATGATCTCCAAACGCGTGAGGTCACATATTAGGGAGTGCCTCTATGACCAGTTTCTTGGAGATGCCGGAGGATTGGGCTCCGGCGGCATCTCCCTGAAACTGGCTGTAGTGGTGTCCCTGCTCTTGAAAACCATCTTGCAGCTTGTAAGTTCTCTAACTAGATCAATACGCCTGGGAGCTAACTAATTTCACATATTAGGGAGTGCCTCTATGACCAGTTTCTCGGAGATGCCGGAGGACTGGGCTCCGGCGGCATCTCCCTGAAACTGGCCGTAGTGGTGTCCCTGCTCTCGAAAACCATCTTGGAGATGCCTCAAACTGGCTGGAGGACTGGACTCACAAGGATGCCTATTTATAGTACAAGCAGCTCGGCATAATGTCGACACTCACCCCTATTATTAGTGCTGACTCATGTTTTGTCCCGGTTGGTGTCTCCAACCGGGACTAACGGTTCATCTTTAGTCCCGGTTGGTGACACCATCCGGGACAAGGTACAAGCCGCACGACATAATGTCGACACTCACCCCTATTATTAGTGTTGCCTGGCCCAGTCTGCCGCAATCCCTTCAGTCACGGTTGGTTTCTCCAATCGAGACTAAAGATGAACCCTCTCTTTATAGGCATTTCCCTCTATTTATTATGTAACACTCAAGACATTTATTAATATTAAAAACCGGGAAAAACCGAGACTAGCTAACACTCAGGACTAAAGCCGCCCCCTTTAGTCATAATCATGCCTAGTCCTATAGTACGCAGCTTTAGGGTCTTCTTCGTCATCGTCATCATCATCGTCATCGTCACCTGCCACCCCGGGGATCCTCAGCCCATCTATGGCATATACCAGGGGCCATTCCAGCCTCGGATTCACGGCGGGCGGGGGAGGGGTCTCCTGGAAGACGATGCCGCTACCGCCGGGCCGGTGCGGGGCCTTTTTGTGGCTCTATGGCGGGTGGACTCGTGGGCACCGCAGGCGAGGATGGTCTCCCCCGGCGATGTAGCGCATCACTCCGATGATAGTACGGTTCGCCCACCACAGACGATGGCCGGCTTCGTTGTGGTTCACCGGGGGCGGGCCATCACCCTCGTACCTGGCGAGCTCCCTTTCCCGCCTATTAGCGAAGAAGGCATTCCAGGTGTCGTAGTTGTCGGGATGCCACTAGGGATCCATCCGCTGCTCCGGCGTGATGGCCGCCTAGTGTGCGGAACCTTGAGGGACAGGAGGGACAGGAACCCCTCCAGCGCTCAGCATCTAGCCGGCGGGCGGCCGGTAGCCCGGCGGACAAGGGTAGTTGGAGGCGCACAGCGCCTCGGTCTCCTCGAGGGCCAGAATGGCCTAGTAGGCGTTGTCCATTGTTCTAAGAGAGGAAGGTGTGGATGTGTGGATAGCCATGGCGCGATCGCCCTAAATATAGAGGGAAAGGGCGGGAAAATATAGAGGAAGGTGTGGATGTGTGGATAGCCATGGCGCGGTCGCCCTAAATATAGCCATGGTGTGGATGTGTGAATCTTAATATAAATGGATATTATATTAAGATTATTTTTTTTGATAATAATAGACATATTATTTGTTTTATTTGGATTATTAAAATAAAAGATATGATTTTCCAAAGTTTTATATTTGATTTGAATTAAAAAAAGAAAATTTACAAATGAAATAATTTATAAATGATTCAAACATATAAATGGATATTATATTAAGATTCTTTATTTTTTTGATAATAATAGACATATTATTTGTTTTATTTGGATTATTACAATAAAAGATATGATTTTCCAAAATTTTATATTTGATTTGAATTAAAAAAGAAAATTTACAAATTAAATAATTTATAAATGATGCAAACAGATAAATGGATATTATATTAAGATTCTTTATATTTTTCTGATAATAATAGACATATTATTTGTTTTATTTGGATTTTTACAATAAAAGATATGATTTCCAAAGTTTTTATATTTGATTTGAATTAAAAAAGAAAATTTACAAATGAAATAATTTATAAATGATGCAAACAGATAAATGGAAATTATATTAAGATTCTTTATATTTTTCTGATAATAATAAACATATTACTTGTTTTATTTGTATTATTACAATAAAAGATATGATTTTCAAAAGTTTTATATTTGATTTAAATTAAAAAAAGAAAATTTACAAATAAAATAATTTATAAATGATGCAAACAGATAAATGGATATTATATTAAGATTCTTTATATTTTTCTGATAATAATAGACATATTATTTGTTTTATTTGGATTATTACAATCAAAGATATGATTTTCCAAAGTTTTTATATTTGTTTTGAAATAAAAAAAGAAAATTTACAAAAAAACAATTAGTTGCGGGTCATGGCTGGACCCGGGACTAAAGTGTGCCTGCGCGCGCGAAAACGAAGCGGCCGAAAAAACCCTTTAGTCTCGGGTCGTGGCTTAACCCGCGACTAAAGAGAGGTCTTTAGTCGCGGGTTAAGCCACGACCCGGGACTAAAGACTCTTTAGTCCCGTCCCGTGGCTTAGCCCGGGACTAAAGGGTTGACCCTTTATATACGCGCGCTCGCCACTGGCGCGCCGAGCGAGCACTTAGCAAGATTTGACGACGAAGACGAAGACGAGGACCCATCGACGCAGAGAACAGGGGAGGTGCTGCCCGCCGGCCGATTCCCGCGCCGCCGCCCTCGTATCCGGCCGCCCCTCCATACTGCAGAGCCGTCGCACGCCGCGCCGCCCGCCAAGCATCCGCGCCGCCCCGCCGTGTCGCGCCGCCCTGCCGTGCCGCACCGCCTCGCCGCGCCGTTGTTCCTCCGGCCGCCCACCTCGCCGAAGGTGGTTATTTAATTATATAGTTAGGTTTTTGTATATAATTAGTCTAGTATTAATTAGTAGTATATTTAGGTTTTTGTAGTAATATTTATTATTATTATTATTAGTAATATTTAGGTTTTGTATAAATGTTAGGAAATGTTAGTATTTATATTATTATTATATTATTAGGAAAAGTTAGTACTTTTAATATTTTTTTATAGTTTCTTGTTATATTTTTTCTATAGTTTTTTATAGTTTTTTATAGTTTTTAGGATTAGTTATTGTTTTAGTTATTAGGATTAGTATTAGGATTATTATAATTAGGTTTATTAGGGTTTTTTGTTATAGTTTTTTCTATAGTTTTTTATAGTTTTTTTATATTAGGTTTTTTTTTTGTTTTAGTATTAGGATTATTGTTTTAATTAAAATATTAGAATTAGGATTAGGATTATTGTTTTACTTATTTTTTGTTTTATTTATTAGGATTATATTGTTTTATTTATTGTTTTATTAGGGTTATTTTTTTTGTTTTAGTTATTATGATTATTGTTTTAGCACAAATAATATTAGGATTATTATAATTAGGATTATATTGTTTTAGTTATTAGGATTATTGTTTTTCTAACCTGTTTAACTCTCTTTTTGTTATAGATAATTAAGTCATGGATCCATGCGAAGATCCTGGTCGCATCGGTGAAGGTTTTCTTCAGGGCATGATAAGAGGTGAAATTCCTCTTAATATTACTACCTTTGCTCGAGGAAGAGATATCCTCATATCTGAATCCATCCGGTGATGGACTAGAGGAAAACCTAATGTACCAAGGGGAAGACCAGATGGACGAAGGGCAAACAAATAACAACAATAATGATGGCCCCTCGATAGGATCCGGCGAGGTACATATATATATATATATATATATATATATATATATATATATATATATAAAGTCTCGTGTTACCTCTATTCATTAACTGATCTAGATATATATTAATCACTCTCTCTTCTTCTTTTAGCCCACCGGATCGAAGCAATCGACAACTCGAACGAAACGAGGGCCGAACAAAAAGTTGGATGGTAATCAGAGGTTCACCATCGAAGAAATAGATGATGATGGTGAACCGATTGCTCCAGAGAAGCACCGGAGGATGTTTATAAATCAATGCGGGGTGCTTGTTAGGGACAACCTGCCGATCACCATCCAAGAATGGAATCAGTCAAAGAAATCCGGTGAAGAATCTAGCTATGTTACTGATGATGCCAAAGATGACTTTTGGCAGAAGCTCATAGCGCATTTCATACCACCTCCAGAGTATGAAAAATTTGAGGTAGATGGTATTACCCCAAGGCCGGGTGGGCTTGAAAATAGAGCGAAAGTGAAGGAGTGGGCTCTGAGCAAGATGGCTGAACTGTACGGAACCACAAGAAAAGTTTATACGCGAAGTATGCCGCGAAAAAGAAAATTCCAGACTTCAAAGGAGTAAACGAGAAGTTGAGAGAACAGTGGCCCGATTTTGTACAGTACAAGCAATCTGATAAAGCAAAGGCAAAGTCGGCAAAGAACGCGTTAAATGCTGCCAACAAGAAATACCATCATAAAATGGGGACATGTGGCTAGAAGAGTGCCGTCCCTAAGTGGGAAACTATGGAGAAGAACATGAGGGCTAGAGGCGTCACTCCTGGTACAGATGGATGACCCGAGAGGTCAAAGCACTGGTGGTACGGGCACGGGGGATCCTTGGACCCAGAAACAGGGAAGACATTATTTCATGATAAAATTCTAAAACCCTCCCAAGACCTTATTAAAGCAATGAACGATGCTCAATTGGGATTGTTCCGTCCCGATAGAGAGAACGATGAGCTGACACGCGCCCTAGGGAATCCTGAAAAGGGAGGACGAGCACGTGGCAAAGGCGCCAGTGTCTCGTGGAAGAAAGGGTTTCCTCAGTACGATGCCAGTTACAGAAGCCGTCAGAGAAAGAAGGACCGGGAGGCAGACCGGATCTCCAGGGTAGAGCAGGACCTAGCTGATCTGAAGAACCTCATTCATGAAATTAGCCAAAGGCCACCATCGTCAACTCACCCGTGGTCTGATGATCCTGCATTCGATCTTAGCCAGCGGAGAAGCAGCGTGGCTTCCACGGAGGTCCGGGCTGATGATCAAGCACTGCTGGATGATGCACCGGCTTCTCACTACCCCGTGGATGATGTCAGAGAGATGGCACAATGTGAGCTACATAAGCTAATGAACAACCTGTCCTTCAAGGTGGCGATCGTCACTGCTTTACCTTGTCTACCTGGAGCACTCCACCATTCACTTCCGATTCCACCAGGCTATGCTCATGTCACGGTGGATGACATAGTGGAGGATTTTGCGGACCTAGAGATTGAAATCGCTACGCCTGAAGGCCTTACAAAACTAGGATATGTCAAGCGCAACATCATTCTATGGATTAAGAAGTACATCAAGTTTCCAGGCTCGGCGCCAAGGCCACCGACTCCGAGGAATCCAAGTCCACCCCGCATTGAATATCGTCAACCTCCAAGTCTACCCCAACCCGATTATCGCCAACTTCCAAGTCCACCCCGCCCCGCTGACGATCGCCGCAGCAGGAGTACATCAACTCGATCTCCGCCTCCGCCTCTGCCTCCATGCAATACTACTACCTCGTCGAAGAAATGGAAGTTCGACGGTCCCCCGCACCCCACATCGAAGAAAGGTCAAACGGTGAATATAGTCGACATCCCGCCGGCTCTTCCAAAGAGACCTTATGACAAGACCGATGAGGAAACTAACGCGGATGTGGCTGCCCAAGTTAAGGCGCATTTTGCACCCAAAAAGTCTGAGCCAAAGCCGGTATATAATGACAAAACCAAAAAGTGGGCTAAGTCCTTTCTTGAGAAACCATCCCAGATATCGATGAATCTGAAATCAGACTATGACCGGGAGATTATTAAGCAAGCACAGAAGAAAAAATCACAAGTACAAAAAGCGGGAAGCAAGTTGCCCAGCTCGGAGCACAGAAGAATCAATCGGTCGCACCGCTCAAAGTCATTTCAGACCTCGACAAGGCCTTCAGAGCTGAAATGGATATGGACATGCAAATAATGGACCCTAGAGCCCGTAATAATGCTTCACTTATGGGAATCACTGTATCGCAGGCCAAAACACTTGCTAACGAAGCAAATATGTCTCTTGGTCAATATTTAGGCTATGAAGATATGCCAGTGGGTCAGATAGTACGGCAGTATGTCCAAGAGGATCCTCTAGTCAGTAATGAGGAGCTCGCGCGTCTATCCACACATATGCGAAATCTGCACGAATGGTACATGTCGCAAGCAGAAAAAAGCATCAGAAAGATTGGTTTCCGGTGGACGTTAGAAAGGAGCATCACTTCAAACCATACTCGATACAGGTTCAAATGACCGA